>OY728132.1:1553397500-1555897500 GCA_963277665.1 Viscum album
TTCTTCTACTGCACAGTATGAGGATCAGTTGCGATCTCAGACTTCACAGATAGAGAGTCTCCGAAAGGAGCAGGAGCAGATGCGTCAGCAGCATGAGGAGGAGCGTCGACGCCAGCAGCAGTTGTACGAGGAGCAGACGAGTCGGTGGCAGCAACAGCATCAGGAGCAGATGTAGTACATGCGCCGACTCACTCATGCTTTAGGGATGGAGTTTCCTCCACCACCATCTGCAGATCCCCCACCTCCCCCCCTCCCCCCCCTCCTTCAGATTAGAGTTTGTATTTATGTTATAAAATTTGGGAAATCAAATTTTTTTTTTCTATTCTTAGTTTTTGTCTCATTATAAAATATTAATAATATTATATTTTTAAATAACAATATTAATATGAATAATAATATTATTTATATTTTATAATATTAATATATATATATATATATATTAAAATTTTATAATATTATAATTTAATTATATTTTTTGTAATACTTGAATTATTTTAATATTTGAATGTAAAATAATTTATTATTTTTATATTAATTAAAATAACTTATTAATATTTTTTTTATTTATGAATTATAATTCTAATATTATTATATTAATTAAATCATTTATTAATATTCTATTATTTTTTATTTTTGAATTATAATTCTATTATTATTATATTAATTAAAATAATTAATTATTTTTATTTTTGAATTATAATTCTATTATTATATTAATTAAAATAATTTATTAATATTTTTTTTATTTTTTTTATAGTATTTGCGACGGGATACTATGGCCGTCGCAAATACTAGTATTATTAATAGTTTTTATTTTTTTTAAAAAAATAGTATTTGCGACGGGTCCCATCGCAAATACTATAAATCGTATTTGCGACGGGATACTATGCCCGTCGCAAATACTAGTATTATTAATAGTTTTTTATTTTTTTCAAAAATAGTTTTTGCGACGGTACCGTCGGAAAAGGTATTTGCGACGGGACCCGTCGTAAATACCTTTTGCAGCGGTACCATCGCAAAAACAATTTTAAAAGTTTTTTGACAAAAAAACGGAATACTATTTGCAACGGGGAGAATGACCGTCGCAAAAAAAGGCTTTAGCGACGGGCCCGTCGCAAATAAGTGTTGTTGCGACGGCGTTTTCAGCAACGGGCTATTTGCGACGGGCCCCCGTCGCAAAAGGCCATTTGCGACGGGATCCCGTCGCAAATGCCCCGTCGCAAATACCTGTTTTTCTAGTAGTGTATAAACTGAGTTTGAGTTAGATGGTTCCTTCTATAGATTATGTTGGATGAAACACACTTCTCTAGTTTTATAATTTTATTTATAAATGAAATGACATGATTTATTGATTGATTTTTATCTGTGAGTAAAATGTTTTTTGATAAAATATGGGTTTACCATGTTTCGGTAAAAGAAAAGATAAATTTCAAAGAATTGTGAAATGGATTTCTGAAATGGTCTTCAAAGCATGTGTTTTATGTAATGGTTTATAAAATAGATCATATGGGAATCCTTGGGTACTTAGGTAGAAGGTTTAGCTTAGGGAAATAATCTATATATTTTTAGTGTGTTCACTCATGGGGTGTTCCCCAATTCCCTAGGCCCGTTATTCTAGGGAATTTATATTTACACCATTGAAAGATTCACTCATGGGTTATTTCTCTATTCTTAGGCCATAATTATAAGGAAGTGGGTGCCCACCAGTCATTGATTATGGTATGAGTAGTTGATTATCCTAACCTATAATGAACTTTGGCATGATATTACCTATTATTTTGTCTTGTAATATTTGAGCATGTATTTCCATGGTTTTTATATGATATGTAATACATGATTTTCTATGAATTATTATGCCTACTTTGATATAAAAAATTCTTTGTAATAATTTTACCTGAATTTATTTGAAAATGTGGATAAGAAAGAAATAAATGTTTTTCTATGCTTTTGATATAAAAATTGTGTAACTGTTTATCATGTCTTTTTTTTTAATTTGAGCATGTTTTGATTATAGTATAGATAATTACTATGGAACACCTAGGTGGGATTCTAATGATCCTATTAGATCACACCCTATGTACCCCATAATCTAAAAAAAACCTTTATATGTATTTCAATATAGAGAATGGAGAGGCATTGCTATGAGGTGGAATGGTTTCAGTCATCTTTGTGGGAGTATCTGGTGGTGAGACGGTTGGAATTTCCCCACACTATTACATATATTAGTCAGTTTTTGTTGTAGTTGTCTTTTGATATTGGACTTGTGCTTTGGGATGTTCTAACTACTTCTGAGTTGTATCATTTTTACTATTTTTTCTTAGTTATGTCATATATTTTTATCTTCCACTGATTCTATCTATTATATGTATATATATATATATATGATTTTTCATTGCTTTAGGTTGGGAAAAATCATTCCCTTATAATGTTGTTTATGCCCGAGTTCTAGTTTCTAGACTTTGGGTGTAAATACCCCAACCCCAATAGCCTAGATTTGGTGACTTAATTTATTTAATTGGTACTATAAAAAATTATTCACATCCCAAAGGACTTAAGAGTTTAGTAGTTTTGGAAATCTAGATATGAATATAAGTTTTACATTACATCATGAAAGGAATGAAACATAACAACATCATTGGTAACATCCATAACTCCTAGATTATCCCGACAAGTCATTCATAATATACATCTTTTCATCCTAGGGAAAAATAACACATAACAAAGGGGTGAGTTCAAATACTCACTAAGGGTAAAAATACATTGAAATCTATTACATATAAGGTAAGGATAATAATTAAAAAAACATGCTAATAAAACATAATCTTGTTCATAATATGGTTGAAATAAAAGATAAATAAATAATTATATATATATATATAATAACATGAAACATAACCATGGATATTATAATAGTAAAATAATCACATGGTTTATCAATTACTAATATCATAATGAGGGAATTCATAATACTGAACATCCTAAACATACCATCAAGGCCTTGGCCAAGACATCTGAAAATAAATAGTTAAGGCCTCATCCAAATCCTTTTTTGTTTTGGATCATGAGGCGTATTGATGCATCAAGGGGATATAGAAGGCCCCAAACATCACTTACTAATTCCAATGCATTTCTCATATGAATGGGGTTAAACATAAACAACATATATATATATATATATATAATTAAAATAACTTTCCCCAATCTGTAAACATAATCACTAACAATTTTTAGTAGTATGGTGAATGGTATAAAGATAGTACATCCACATTTAAACTGGTCATAAACCATTTAATAAAATATTGTAGATGATAATAATAAGATATATATCTAAAATAATAATAATATTCAATATAGGTGTTGAAATATATTAAAATACTCTAATAAAATCCTTGAGAAATTTTTGAGAGAAATACCTTTTGTTTACTTTTCAAAGGAGAGTTCTTTGGAAAAAATCATTTGTATTTTTCATAATTGTTTGTATAAAACCAAAAATTAAAAATATTTTTTTTTCATTTTTTTTATTTTATAAAAATAATGGTATCCAATAATAGATTATGTATGGTACTTAAAAATGGGTAAGAAATCAAGAAGTTCTCCTTAATCGGGCTTGCATATCGGGAATAACTGAGATGGAACCTTGTAAAAATTATATTTCCAAAAAAAAGATGAAATGATATGGATAAATGAGTTTAGAACATATAAATAGAATTTATAAAAAATATATAAAAAAATTGAAAAAATAAATTGGTGTAATGAGGGATAAATCATAACCATAATGAAAATGGAGGTTTAGGAAGAAACCCTTACCTTATATCTGACATTGTTCTGCACTTGTGCTAAATGTCCTGAATAATGAAATTATATTAATTAATAAATTAATTCATAACCTATTAAACATTTATTTTATTTATTATACTTTTATTAAGTTCATTTTTGGCCTTTTTGATTAGTATGAGATTCAATTTCATCATTCGAGAATGTTCTTTTCCTTGGTTTTCAAGATCGGTTTACTTTTACATGTAAATAGAAGATCAGGTAAAATGGAAATAATTCTCCAGAATTGAAATTATATGTTATTAATGAACATAAATAATATTTAAGGGTCATATATATTTTTATTTCATATATGAGGATGATTCATTAGATATAATTTTAATGATAATCATTTAGATCATTTTTTTGGGTTTTTTGATCGTCACAAACAAGTTTTGTTTTATTAATTAATATTATGTATATATATATATATATATATATATTGGTTTAATAAAATTAAATAAGGAAAAATAAATATATTATAATCTCTTTTAACCCTAAAAATGTTTTTATAAAAATAATTTTAGGCGGAATTTAAAAACAAAAACACGCTGTCCATGAGGGCGGTAAATTGTCACCTCTTAGAAGAAGCTTTCATCTTTAAAATAAATGGAAAAGGGGAAGATAATTGATGGTGGATTTTAAATTGAAAAAATAAAATTACAGTATATAAAATATACTGGATTTATCATGTAACATTAGAAATGGGAGGTGAGGAATGGATAATAAAAGAAAAGAAATTGAAAAGAAAAAAATAATAGAAAAGAAAGAAAAGAAAGAGTATTTTTACCTTTTGGAATCTCCTCCTAGAGAACCTCCTTAAAGGGATTGGTTTTGGCCTTTTATTGAGACCAAAGGATCTTGGATGCGTGGGAGGTGATTTTGAATAGAATATTTCAAAAATTGGAAAAATCACAAAGCTTAGAAGGTGTGAGGAGAGGAGGTGGTGAGGGGAGGTTTTTATAGTGGAAAAGAGGGGTGTTTTTTTAAATATTTTATTCATTTGTTTATTATTTTAGATAAACAATATAAATAGTTTGATCATTATCAAAATATATATTAAAATAATTAAGGATAATTATAAATTTTGGTCTAACATCATCCATACATCATCTATGACTCAATAATTCATGTTTTTGTTAAATACTGTAAATTATCATATTTCACTATTCACAAAAAAATTAACAATTTTAGAAAAATATAAAAAAATCTCCCTAACCATTGTTTTATTTTTATAATTAAAAAATAGACTCCATTTTATTAAAATAATTTTCCAAATATAATAAATTTAATTTTTAAATAAAATCCTCATTTATTTGAAGAATGCCAATTTTAAAATTATAATTGATTTTATAACACTTTGAAAAATTAATTAAGGTCTCATAAAATTATCTTATAATAATAAGACAAAAAATTATTAATTTATGAATATATTTTATGAAAATAAATTTCTTTTAAATAAATATATTAATTATAAAATTATAATTAAATATTTATGACTTACAAAATAAAAACACTTAATTTTTCATTTTAAAAACATTTTGTTTCTTATATCAAGATATAAATATATAATATTTTCATTTATAAGATACCAAAATTTTATTTATAATTTCATAAGTGAATTTACTATTCTATTAGTTATATTACTATTCGTAATTGTCACATTACTATTTTAAATGTTATGTTACAATTCTATTGGTATAGGTTCTTTAACTTCTACAAATACATCTTATTTCATTCAATATTCATTTATAAAGTTTGTATTGTATTATATAAGTTATTTTATGTGATTCATACCACATTAAATGATGAAAAGAAGAAAAATTTAATTGATAGAATTCTAAGTCATTACATTTTACCCTCTTATAAAAATTTTATCCTCAAAATTTCCAAAATGGCACCTCATAAAAACATTTGGGTAGTTTTTAAGAATAACTTCCTATGGTTCCCATACCGTATTTTCAATTTTATGATTTTTCCAAATTATCTTTACCAGAAAAGTCATCTCATTACTCAACACATGTTCTCTATTGTCCAAAATCTAGATAGGCTCTTCACAGTAAGATAAATCAGGTCCCAATTCTATTTCATCAGAAGTGAGAACATGCATTGGGTCTAGCATGTACTTAATTGATAAAGATATGTGGAAAACATCATGAACATTGGAAAGGCTATGTGACATTTCCAAATGATAAGCCACAGATCCAATTCTATCTATAATTTCAAAAGCTTTGATGTACTTGGGGATCAATTTACCTTTCTTTCCAAATATTATAACACCTTTCTATGAAGATATATTTAATAAAACATGAGCTCCCACTTGAAATCCCAAATCCTTCCTTTGATTTTTAGAATATCCATTTTTCATACTTTTCACTTCTTTGATATGTGTTTGAATAGTATTTACCTTTTATGTTGTTTCTTCTACAAGCTCTAGGACTACAAGATTCCTTTCACCAACTTCATCCCAAAAATTTGGCGTATGACATCTCTTTCTATAAAATACTTCATTTGGTTCCATTAGAATACTCGAATGGAAACTATTTTTGTAGGAAAATTCTAAGAAAGGAAAATATTGATCCCACATACCTTAAAAGTCAAGTGATCATGATCTCAACATGTCTTCTAAAGTTTGTATTGTCCTTTATGACTACCCATCAGTTTGAGGATGATAATTAGTACTCAAATGAAGATCAGTATCCAAATATTTCTAAATAATTTTCTTGAATTTTGATGTAAATTAAGGATCATGATCAGAGACAATTGAAATAGGTGCTCCATGATGTCTTAAAACTTCATTAATATAGATTACTGCAAGGTTTTCAAACGTAAAATCCTCCCTTATAATGAGTAAATGTGCATAATTGGTAAGTCGATCCATAATTACCCATATTACATCATTATTTATTTGAGTTTTTGTTAATCCAGTGAAAAAATATATAGTAATATTATGCCATTTCCATATTGTAATAAGAAGAGGTTTCATGACCCTCTAAGATGTTGTCTTCCTGCCTTCACATGTTGATAGACTAAACATCTTGATGCATAATCATCAATTTCTCATTTCATTTTATCCCACCAGAAATGTTCCTTAAAATATCTATACATATTAGTGATACCTGGGTGTATAGAGAAATTCGAGCTATGGGCATCATCCAATAACTACCTTTTCAGCTCAGGTATATAGGGAATACAATATCTCTTCACAAATTTCATAATTCCATTCTCATAAATGAAGTATGTCAACTTCCCATCATTCAGAACTTTAATTTTCCTTTAAAAATTCTTATCTTCAAACTAATAAATTTTAATCCTTTCTGATAAATGTGGTTTGGAAGTCATTTTAAAAATTAATGATGTTTCACCTTCCTTAATAATTACCATATCCATCTTTTATAGATCCATGTATACAGGGTCCTTATCAATCCTCATATTATTTAGAACTCCATGATCCTTCCTGCATAATGAATCTGATTCCTTCTTCACCATCCCTAGGTGGTAGTGTATTGAACAATAATAATCCTTCATTAGCTCAATCCATCATATTTTCCTCATATTGAGTTCTTTCTATGAGAAGATATATTTCAAATTCTTATTATATATATATATATATATATCAGATATTTTACCATAGAGATAGTGTATCTTTTTTTAGAGAAAATATTACAGCTGCTAACTCAAGATCAAGAGTTGGATAACTCTATTCACGAGTTTTTATATTCCTTGATGCATAGGGAATAACTCTATAATTCTGCATAAGGACACTACCAAATCCTTTCTTTGATGTATCTCTATAAATCACAAATCCACCAATTCCCAATTTTAGAGTCAAGATCAAATAATTCAATAATATTATATTAAATTCTACAAAAAATTCTTCACATTCTTTTATATATATAAACTTAACCCATTTTTGAATAATATTGGTTTATGGGTTAGATAATCATAAAAAATTATGAACGAAGTGATGATAGTAACCTAGTAATCCAATGAAACTACCTACCTCGATTATGTTCATTGGTGTAGGCCATTCCCGGACTACCTTTTTCTTTGCTGATTCAACTGATATTCCATCCTTAGAGAAAATATTTACAAGAAAAGAAACTATTTGAATCCATAATTCACACTTGCTAAAATTCCTATATAACTTTGTTCCTCTAAGAATCTCCAGAACAACCTTCAAGGGGTTCTCATGGTCCTCATATATTTTGGAATATATCAAGATATTCTCAATAAATACTAAAAGAAATAATCAAGATGTTCCTTGAGCACCCTATTCATAAGATCAATAAAAACAGAGGGTGTATTAGTCAATTCAGATGGAATTATTATAAACTCATAATGTTCATACTTGGTTTAAAATGTTGTCTTTGGAATATCTTCCTTCTTCACATGCAATTGATGAAATCCCGATCAAAGTTCAATCTTCAAAAATTAATTAACTCCGTGAATTTGATCAAATAAATCATCAATGATAGGAATAAGATACTTTTTATTTATTTTAATCATAATTATTTCTCTATAATGAATGCACAATCTCATGGATACATATTTCTTCTTAAATAAGATAACATGGGCTCCCCATAGAGAAACACTAGGGTGAATAAATCCCTTATAAGTAAATTACTCTAAAATTTTCTTCAACTCTACTAATTCCACAGTGTATATTCTATAAGGAGTCTTCGATATAAGTCTTTCACCAGGAATTAAATCAATAGAGAACTCAACTTCCCACTTTAGAGGATGTGCAGGTAAATCCCCTATAAATACATCAATGTATTCTTGAAAAATAGGTACATATTCAATTTGAATATTTCTTTCCTCATCCATAGATTATGTTTTCTATTAATCCCCAATAACTTCATTCAGAAGAGATACTAGAGGTAGATCTAGATAAGAACCAAATGATGAAGTTTCTGCTCTAAATATAAGGGATTATACATCTTCCTCACAAATTGTAACTTCCTTCTTCTTGCCGTAAAAATCTACATCATATTTTGAAATCAATTATATAGAAAAGATTATATCAAAATAAAAAATAGGTATGATGATAAGTTTTTCAACTAAAGAATGTTTATCTGTCATAAATGGGACTGACCGACACATATTTATTGCAATGATACCCCCTTAAAAGTTTTTACTAATAACTACTTTATTAAATCAAAAGGGGAATGCATAATTTTATTTGAAAACTTGGAAGATATAAAAGAATATGATGATCCATAATAAAATAAATAATTTGATAAGTTTAAGTAAATGATTAAAGTAACTTCCACCACATCATTAGGAACTTCTACCTTTGCAGTTGTGATCGCATAAGCTTGACCTTGATCCCTTGTCCTATTCTGGGGAAAGTTTCTTTGACGCTTAGGATAATCATTTTCATAGTGTCCCATATCCCTATAATTGAAGCATTGAACATTGGTAGCTTCTTTATTTTCCTTACAATAATGGATTGGTGGCCTTTTCTACACACTTATAACAAAATCCTTTTCCTTTTATGAAGGAGATAGGGTGTTCCCTTTGCACGTTGGAAAATTTCATTTTTTATTCTTCCCTTTATCCATTATTTACTCCGTCACCCTCTTCTTATATTGTTTTCCCTTAAATTCATAAGACTTAGAGAATTATTTCTATTTATTAATACCTCATGAGATGATATATTTTTATGATGAGAATTTTTGGTAGACTAGTTCCCTTTGGAGGATTGGTTTTAACCCATCAAATAATCTATCAATCATTCTCCTTGGGTTACATATGTAGTTCGTGACATAAATTTCTAACCTTTTAAAGTCGGATTCATACTTGGAAACATTTTGATACTTTTTTTACACTCTTCATAATTTCCTCTCCATATCTGCTAGCTATTTGTGGGGAAAATATTTCTCCAATAAAATTTCCTTAAATTCCTTCCATTCCATATTTGAAATTTCTTCCTTATCTTTTTTTTGAATCAACGACCACAATTGATCATAATATCATGAGAGATAATAAAATTCCATGATAACCTTCTCCCTTTCCTTACATCCCAAGGTAATAAATATCTTCTATAAGGAACTAATCCACTCCTCAACTAAAAATGGGTTTGTAGTCCCATTTAATGATGAAGGTTGTTGTCTCATAGATAGGTTTAACATTGTTCCTCCACATTGTAGATTGGTATGCTTCGTATGGGTAAGGTTATTATTCATAACCTAAGTCAGCCACCCCAGTATAGTTATAATTTTCTCATCTCCTGTTTCATCCCTTGCTCCAACATCATTATTTTTCATAGGAGGGAAATCCCTACATGGGATATGCGCATTGATACAGTTTCCATTCCTTTCAATATGCACCATTTCTAAACAATGGAATACACTAAATTAGGTTATGAATCATAATCCATAATTTCTAACTAGAAAAAAACTTATCACAAATTGAAAAATTTATGCATAGATAATCTCATAATCATAAACACAGATTATTTGAGGACATATTTTCTTTTAAATCATTCATTATGGTTCATAATGAAAATTTGAATTATCTTAAGAATATCTTGCAAGAGTGTCAAAACAGGTGCATAGTAAGTCCCTTTGTCATGTACTAGGTTAACCTGAGTCAAGCCTGAGATACCTTGTTAAAGTTGTTACCCCTAGGTACATATGTTCCAGAACCATGTCCACTTAAAGTGTCGAGACATGAGTGCATTTATAGTAAGATACATATAATCTATACCTTACCAAAATTCTTGGATGTTATTATATACTTATCATCAAAGTCCATCTTAGGTTTTTTCCCTAATCAATGTTTTCTAAATATAATTTTCGAGTTTTCTACTAAACTTCATATGATACCAATTATAAAGAACCAAACCCCAGTAGCCCGGAGTCGGTGCCTTACATTATTAAATTGGTATTATTGACCATTTTTCATATCCCAAAGGACCAATGAGTTTAGCAGTTTTGTAAAACTAGATACAAACATAAGTTTTACATTACAACTTGAAAGTAAAAAAAAACAAATAAATTTCATTGGTAACATCCATAACTCCTATATTATCCATACAAGTCATTCATAACATACATCTTCACATCATGAGAAAAAATAAAACATAATAAATGGGTGATCTTAGATGCTCAGTAGGGGTAAATAATACAGTGGAAACTACCATAAAAATGAACAATAAGGCAAGGTGAATAACTAAAATACATTCCATTAAAACATAATCTTGAGTATAATATGGCAGGAATAAAGGATAAATAAATAATTCTATATATATAATCATATGAAAATTTACCATGAATATTATTCTAGTTGAATAATCACATAATTTATCAATTAGTAATATCATAATGAGTTAATTTATAATTTTAGGCATCATAAACATACTGTCAAGGCCTCATCCAAGACATCTCAAAATAAATGGTTAAGACCTCGACCAAATCCATTTCTATTTTGTCTCATGAGATCAACTAATGCATAGAGGAGATATATAGGGCCCCAAACTTCACTTACTAATCCAATGAATTAATTATATGAATGGGTTTAAAAATAAACAACATATACATATGAAATGTAAATAACTTTTCTCAATTTGGAAACATAATCACTAACCATTCTGTGTAGTATGGGGAATGGTATCAAGATAGAATATCCATAGTCAAAATTATCATAAACCATTTAATAAAATATGGTAGATGATATTAATAATATATAAATCTCAAAAATCATAATATTCAATAGAGGGTTTAAAATAGTTGAAAATACTCTAATAAAATCATTTAGTAATTCTTGAGAGAAATACTTTTTTTACTTTGTAAAGAAGTGTTCTTTTTTAAAAATAATTTGTATTTTTCATAATTGTTATTATAAAACCAGAAATGAAAAAATAGAGATTTTATGAAAAATTATTTATTTTAGAAAAATAATGGCATCTTATAATATATTATGGATGATATTTTAAAATGGGTAAAAAATCGAGAAGTTCCCTTTAATCGGGTTTGCGTATTGGGATGAATTGAGAAGAGAACCAAGTAAAAAATGTATTTCCCATAAAATAACGATTAAATGATTTCAATAAAAAATTAGGAAAATATAATCTTAATTTATAATAATTATATAATAATAATAAATAATTACATTGGTTTAAAGAGGGAGAAAGCATAACTCGAATGAAAATGGAGGTTTATGAAGAAACCCTTACCTTATGTTCGAAAGTGTTATTCACTTATACTTAATATCCTGGATAATGAAATTAGATTCAATAATAAATAATTTCATAACATATTAAACATTTATTTGATTTTTTATAATTTTATTATGTTTATTTTTGGATTTTTTTTATGAGTTATGAGATTCAATTTCGTTGTTTGGGAGTGTTCTTTTCTGGGTTTTCATGATTGGTTTACTTTTACATGTATATAGAAGACCATGTAAAATATAAATAATTCTATAGAATTAAAATTATATTTTATTAATGAACATAAATAATATTTAATGGTCTTATATATAATTTTGTTTCACTATATGAGGATGATTCATTAGATATAACTTTAATGATAATTATTTAGATCATTTTGGTTGTTTTTCGATCATCAAAAACTAGTTTTGTTTTATTAATTAATATTATGTATATATATTGGTTATATAAAATTAAATAATCTTTAATACATATATTATAATCATTTTCAATCATAAACTGGTTTTATAACCATCCTTGAAGGTGGAATTGAAAAACAAAAACACGTCATCCATGAAGGTGGTAAATCGGCACCCCTCGGACAATGTTTTCTTTTTTAAAATAATAGGAAAAGGAGAAGAGGCTTGATGGTAAATTTTACATTTAAATAATAAAATTAAATTATATAAATGATATTTTAGTTATCATGTAACTTCATGTAGAGTATTTTATGGAAGGATAAGAAAATAAAAAAATGGAAAATAAACAAAAAGAAAAGAATGAGGATTTTTACCTCATGAATTATCCTCCTTGTGAACCTCCTTAAGGGGATTGGTTTTGGTATTTTGTTGATACCAAAGGATCCTAGATATTTGGGATGGGCTTGGGAAGAGTATTGGGTAGAAATTGGATAAGAACCAGTGTTTGGAAGATGTGAGATGAGGAGGTGGTGAGGGGTGGTATTTATAGTGGAGGAGAGGGGTGTTTTTTGAATATATTATTCATTTGTTTATTATTTTGGATCAACACTATAAATATTTTAAGAAAAATAACAAAATATATAAAAATAATTAATTATATTTTTATATTATGTTCCTATATCATCCATACATAATATATGACTCAATAAATTATGATTTTTTAAAATACCATAAATTATTGTATTTCACTATTCCCATAAAATTCAACTATTTTAGAAAAATCTCAAAAAAACACACCTATAAATTTTTAATGTGTAGAATTAAAATAATGGACTCAATTTTATGAAAATAATTTTCAATATATGATAAATTTAATTTTTAAATAAAATAATCATTTATTTTAAAAATACCAATTTTAAAATTTCAACTGAATTTATAACACATTGAAAAATGAACTAAGATCTTATAAAATTTTCTTATGATCATAATACAATAAATTATTAATTTATGAATATATTTTATGAAAATAAATTTCTTTTAAATAATTATATTAATTATAAAATTGTAATTAAATATTTATGACGTACAAAAATACAAACACATAATTATTTTTTAAAAAAATTTAGTTAATTATATCAGGATATAAATATATCATATTTTCATTTATAAGACACCAAAATTTTATTTATACTTTCATGGTGAAGTTACTATTCTATTGGTTATATTTCTATTCATAGTGGTCACATTACTATTCAAGGGTCAAGTTACAATTCCATTAGTATAAGTTCCTTAATTTATAAAAATACCTCTTATTTCATTTATTCTTCATCTATAAAGTTTGTATTTTATTCTCTAAGTGATTTTATGTGATTCATAATATATTAAATAAAAATAATAAGGGGAATTTCATTGATATAATTCAAGGTCATTATAGTGGGGATTAATAACACACCTAGGGTATGTGGAAATTTGGGCCGAGTACCAGTTTGAGAGGGTATATGGGTTAGGTTTACCATGAGGCTCCTCTCCCTAGTAGATATATTTTAAAACATTTAGAACAAAAGTTAAAAAAAATAAAATATATACTAGGTGATAGATTAACCCATTATGATTATATTATAAATTCATTTATTGATGTTCAACCACTAGAAGTGGAAATTATAATAATAATGAAAAACATTAGCATTTTATTTTTTCATAACTTACCATTAACATGTTAAATATGCACAATGGATAAGTCCTCTATATATTATATAATTATATATTGAACATTTTTTTAAATGTTATTTTAATTCTTCAAAATAACTTTTTCCAATTATTATTTCTCTCTACTTCTTCTCCAGTTCATTTATATTACTATTTTTATTTTTTCATCATCATCTTAATTATTTGACCCACATTTCCTCAATGACACACTTCATTATAATTGATCACACATTTCTAGTTTTTTAATTACTCAAATTTTTTATGGTATCATATTTCTAATGGATATCCCTTTGTATTTACTAAGTCTTAGAGGTGTCAAGAGGGTGCTCATAGTGTTTTACCTTATCAAAATTTATGTTTAAAATTTTGGCCTCATTATTAGTTGATATGTTCATGTATCTGATTCATGCCTTTTCCAAATTTTGGTGTAACTATTGATTATTTTATTCTAGTTTTCAGTTCATTTATTTTCTAAATTTTTTCCTCATGGTCGATTGTTTTGGTCATGTGGCCAGTTCATGCCATTTCCAAATTTTAGTCTCACGGTTGGTTATTTTGTTCTTGGGGTTAGATCATCCATTTTCCCAACTTTTTCCTCATGTTGATTGTTTTTTTCATGTATTCAGTTCATTCCTTTTCCAAAATTTGGTTTAATAGTCTATTATTTTTTTCATGAAATTGGTTTAGGACTTTTCTAATTTTTTTATCTCTGTCAGTTGTTTTGTTCATGAAATCGGTTCATTCCTTTTCCAATTTTTGGTTTAATGATCAGTTGTTTTTATCATGTGGAAAATTTATTCCTTTTCCAGATTTTAGACACACATTCAACAATTTTGTTCATATGGTCAGTTCTTACCTTTTCAAAATTTTAGAAATTCTAGTTTTTTCTAGATTTTTCCAAAATTTGTAGAATGCCTTAAATATGTTTTTTACACATAATTAAAGAATATTAGTGGTAAAATAGGGGTTTAAATCCCAATTAATTATAGATATTTAATTTTCTTAATTCTAAGGATTTACCTAATTCTTTCCATGTAGAATTTAATTATCTCTAAATTAATGTTTAATTAAAAAGAAAGTTTTACTTGGGATATGGAAATCACGATACCCTCATATATTTCTTTTCCAAAACAAATATATTTCCTTCATCCATTTGTTAATTCAATCTATTGAGTACAAATGTTCCCAATCATTTATATTAGAGTCATAAAACCCTCAATCTATTCATTTTCATTCCTTCCTATGGTGCTTTTAGGCATTTTCATAGACCATATTTTTTAAGAATTGCATGAATATTATTTTCTCTATAGGGAGAAATTTAACTTTCATTTATTTGTGTTAAGTGTGATCGTATCATGGTTTAGGATCCATTTATTAAATGGGTGAGATAAATCATAACAAGATAATAATCTGGTTATATTTCATGAAAGATGATTATGTAATAATATGGAATTTATACAAGAATAATAAAAGATAAAATTGCATGCTATTAGATATTGATAATATATTCTTTATTATTATATAATAATTGAAATAAGTATAAACCGCATCTAGTAAATTAGTTATATTATTCTGTTTATTTATAGTTCTCATGTTGTAGATAATATGTCCATCTCAAGAACCTGAAAATCATAGGTTGATGTTAATTAAATAAGAATTAGTAAAATGTATTGAATATATTGAAATAGATTAGTTTGTAATATGGGGATTATCCATGAGAGAAATAAAACAATTACATGCAATAATATAAATAAGGTCATTAAATTATGATAAGAACTATTTATATAATTATGGATATGTTAATTTAAGTAAGAATTAATTCTTAGTTATGATAATTGATATTTCATGGTATGAGAACTAATTTAATGGATAGGTTTTTGATTATATATGATTTATGATTACTTAATGTTTCCCTTGTTATTTATAGATAATTTAATATATGTATGGAAGTGTTAGATATGTTATTATTATTATATATAATGAATATATATTGGAAATCAGTTAACAAAATAAAGGAAAATGATGCATGATTAAAAGGAAAAGGCACAAGAAGAATATTTACTACTCATATTGCAATTTATAACATGGAATAATTCTTGGAAGCATGGTAATATTTTCTAATAACTATGAATATCTATTTCTTTAGGTTTCCTTGTTGTGGGGAAATATGTTTATTAAACCACTTAATTTAAGATGGAATTAAAATGGTTTCTCTCTAAATATAAATTCTTGGGACTGAATGAGCCCATTCTTATATATTGGAGGCATAACTATCTTGATTCCAAGGACTTAGTACCACTTTCATATGTGAAAAGTTATACATTTGAAATGTACGTGTGATCTAGGTATTTATGGCTTTAATTATGATTATTGATAATGTTTTTCTTCTTGGGAACCTTTTATGAGTAATGGGATAGAGGCCTAAGGCTATATTGATTGATGACTAATTTTATTGAAGAGAAATTTACTGGGAACCTAGGATGTAGTGATATTTGATTCTGGTGATGGTAGTATAGATTGATATTGTGCATAATAGTGTTGGAAAATAGGTTTCTGGGATTAGTTTAGAGTAGTACTTTCTCATCAACATTCATAATTATTTCTTGATGCTTGTATAATGGCCAAATGCATGGATGCTAAATTTTTTATTAGCTCCCACTACTTGAGGTAGTTTGATGCTATATACTATGATTTCATACTTTAATTGGTGTCTTAGGATGAGTCTTAGATTACTCTAATAACTATGAAAAGATAATGGAAATAATAAATGATCAAGTTTAGTTCATGGTGTTTGTAGATGATAATGGAATACTTGATAATATACATAAAGAATTAATAGTATCATCAGCACATGTCTTAAGAAGATTAAAATATCAATATTTTAAAATGTAGATGGGAATTAATTAACCATTAATTAATTAATTAATAATAAACTTTAATGATTGTTTTCTTGTTTGATATATAGTCCTTAGCAGTGGTATTCGGGGGTTTAGTGCGATGAATACAACAGATGAGTCTAATACTGGGTAGTTTCCCTTAGTATGGATTTTGATGATATTATACTATTTTTTTATTTCATATGATACCCCATCCATGTCGGTAGGGAAACTAAAACTGAAATGTGTGTGTTGGGGGGGTGTCTTTTCTAATATCTAGGATGGAAAGGAAATATATGTATAATTTCTCCCTCTTCACCACTCTCCCTCTAGAAATTGATGATTAGGCATATCCCAATATTTAATGTACTATGATATAGTATGTGTTCCTACCTAGGACATGCTGACTCTCAGATTACTATACATTTATTGTTTGGAATTAATTTCTTGAGGTATAACACATACTTATATCCACTCAAGGAGGATCTGATTTCCCATGGGTATAAATGCATAGGCTATGATGAATTGAGATGTAATACCTTTATACATGATGTAGTGGATTCTGATCATACACTTAATTATAGACTAGATGGTGATGATGATGAGATAAATATGTTCATTGATTCCAACAAGAGATATTGGACCATTCATGTGTTTGAGGTAGGTTGGGGAGAGGCCCAACTCACATTATAGATGAATTACTTATGAAAGGGATGAGGACAAGATGTGTGGCATTAGGGTGTCAGAGTGACAAACCAATGGATTAGTGGAAGCATAACACCTTCAATTATATATTTTATTTTGATATATAATGGGTTACTTATATGTGTTATTTGGTGAGTGAGCCATAGTGAGGATGGGGAGACTAGCAATAACTATTTAGGTAAAGAATTAGTGTTGTTTTTTTATTCAATGAAATTTAGTGTGCTGCATTATCATTTTACATGAGAGGTTTCATATAATATCCTACTGAGAATGAATGTTACACCCAACCTATATATATAAACTATTTTTTAGGTTAGTAGGAATAGGTTGGTGATAAGGATAGAAATTACCAGCTCAAAGGAGTTGTTGAGTAGCTTTCATGAGTTACTAGAGTTTATTATCACTTCTTTGTCTTGCTTTTTATGAGTTTTCCTTCTAGTTTATGTTTGAAAGTATATGTATTTGGATTTCTTCTTATCTTTTCATGGTGTTGTTTGGTGATTTATCTTTACAATATATTACTACTTAAACTCATAGAGGGTAATGCCTCTTATGTGTGTGACTTATATACCCTCAATTCTAGCTGCAAGACCATGACCTATTGGAGGATGGATTTAGGTTTCATTTCTTTCTTTCTTCAAAATCGGACCATAAGTGTAACACCCGAGATTTTTATGAGAAATGGTTTGTTTTTTTACATCATAAAAGGAATATTTCACTACACACAATACTAGATTGGCTTTCTTTACACGCAATCGTAACCTTTCTCGATAGCTTGCGTCGTACGCAATACCGAGTTTCACTAAACAACGATATGCTATTAAAATATTATTAAAACTAGCCGTTATGAATATTAATACCCACTTTTTGAAATTTTGTAAATTTTATCTTTCAAAATGGACTTCATTTTTGGATTCGGAATATCAAAATTATCCTTGGGTGAAATTTTGGTATTTTTCTGAAAACTTTCAATTTTTGATGAATAGTTAAAACACTTGGTTACTATTTAAAACCCAACTTTTTATTTAAATAATTATTTATTTTATTTAAATTTATTTTATTTAAATTTATTTTACATCAAAATTGATATATAATACCTATATAAGTTCAATGTAATTCATTGGAGTCATTTTATAATAATTTTAGATATAGAAATATTTTATTGATCTTTTCATCGTCTTTTACCCACCTCCTAGGAGAATTTGCAAATTCACCTAAAACTTAATTTTACCGCTTCTGTGAGTTGAATTTCGAAAATCAGAGAGACACGGTTAATATCAAGGACTAAAATGTGGTTCAATAAGATGAAAATAATTTTTGGGGAATAGTAACTTTTTACTTTTTTTACCACGGTTAAAAGTAAATAGAGTAATTAAGAGTAAAAATGATATTATTATTACCCTAAAACATGTCCTAATTCTATTGGATAAGTTTAAATTTACCAAAAACAACCTTAGGAATAAAATATGACTATTTAGGTCCACTTGGATTAGATTAGGACATTTATTATTATTTTATTTAAAGAAGGGTTAAAATAGTTAAAATCAAAGTTTAATAACTAATTCATTTTTAATTTAGGGTTATACAAAAGATAAATTCGATTAGAAATATTCATTAGAAATATAAAAAGATTTCCTACCTAATGATATTTTATTTATAATTTTTAGACATTAAATAATTTAAGTTATATATGATAAATGGAGATGCAGTAATTACCTAAATAATGAAATATTAAAATAATTGATATTATAAATACACAAATAAATTTAATTTCAGACTTTCTATGAATTCCACTAATTTTATAGGTTAATATGACATTTTTTATTGATTTAATTAACTTTGTTTGAACTAATCATGCTGTTATTATTTTCAAAAAAATCAATTACCAAATAGTGTCAAAATTGACATAAAATAGTTTTTAAAAAATATATTATATTATTAATTGTTATTTTATTCCTAAAAATATAAGGTTCGACCAAATGAATTAGATAAGGTTATATATATTAATAATGAACAACTTGGGGTTCTTTTGGCTTCTTATAGTAAGTTTATTAACCTTATAGTGTAAGAAAACAAGAAGACACAGTAAAAGTAAAATTATTTAACTTAAAGTTAAATCTAAATGATAAGGTTAAAATAGAAAGATAAACTTGTCTAAATTATATTGGATGAGAGGATTTAGACCCATCCCCACCATATCTTTTAAATAAATCAATTTGGAGCTATTAAAAACTGAATATGACTTTATAATAAAATAATATTTTTAGTTTCTCCAAAGGTGCCCCTCTCCTCCCTTATAAAAGGGCACCTCCTCCCTCTTCTCCTCACACCACTTTGAGCCATAAATCTCGGCCCACCCATGAAAATTTATCTTCTACACTTCCCTAGAAACATCCTAGATGTCCTGGTCTTCTTCAAAGACTATCTTTACTGCCCTAAGAGGAGGTTAAGAAGAGGCGCTTCAAAGAAATGGTAATGTCTGTTACCGATTCTTTCAACTTTATTTCTTCTTCTATTTATTCTTCTTCTTTAGTTGTTTCATTATGAATTAATAACATCAGTATCACTAATATACTGATATGTTATTATAAATATGAAACAACCCTATTTCACCTTCTATCCATCCTACGGAAAACGAAATCACCGCGCGTGCGTACGTACGGAATATCGTCTCTACGCCATGGTGTAATCTGTTTTCCACCACCACCTTACTTGGATGGATATAATGGTGTAAATAATAAATATATATGATTATCTTAAAGTGATATTGATTCTGAAATAGTATACATACACTCCAATACAAATCCATGATCATGGTAACGATATCATCGCTCGTGCGTACGTACGGAATACCGTCTCCACGATGTGATGCGACTTGTTCTACATGATATTCATTGAATAATGATTATATAAATGAATTTAATGAATAAATATGATATATATTACACTAATACCATTCTGTAAATGAGGTATCTATAACCTAAAAATAATAATAAGAATTTATTCGACAAAACACGCATAAGAAAAAAAATCAATAAACACCCGAATAACAAGTAGCAATGAAATATTACTAATAAGAAGATAAGAATCTATAAATATTAACATATATGATATCATAACAATGAGTATGATTCTGGAATAATTCAATAACATTATTTAAATCATTATACAAGAGGTTCAGACACGTACGAAGAAAATCAGACATAAGGTAAGGGAAAATTTCACAATCTCATTTTTATCCGAGATTGTTTATACTTACGAATTTACTGGGACATATTTATCATCCAAATCCATGTATACTAAATATTTAATATTATTTGCATCCACCTAGAATTATTTAAATCCAATTTTACACATTTGTGAGTTTTTAGTAAAATATATGAAAGGAATATTTTGTCGTTTTCAGTACAATGTACTTTTTGACTTTTCCAGCCAAAGTACGAGAAGAATGTTTTTTTAACTTATACGGCCTAAATGGAATTTTAGAACATTATTTCCATGAAGATTACTTTACAAGTTTTCAAGTTTATTTTTAATCAACTTGTTTTAGTTTAAAATTATATGACCTTTTAAGAAAGGAAAATGTTTTTGAAGTAGAAAGGATATTTTTCTCAAGAATGGAGTTCAAGCATTTTAACAACATTATTTTCCATCTCAAATAATATAGGCTTCTGTTTCTATCCCTATTTTTACATTGATTTGATTATGTTATGATGGAATTATTTTTATGAAGTCCTTTTATCTTATATGATTTATGTTATGATGCCATGATGTATAAGAATCCCATTTTTATTACATGGGTTATGCTATGATGTATAATTTATGATCTTGTGGCACACATAAGAATGGTATCATTATGAGATGTGTGGGACCTATATCTCCCTCCAATGCATTGGGTAAATATTTATATCTCATGAGATAGACATGGCTGGAAGGGCCGGTTAATCCGGTTCAGTGAAACAGGACTGAAACGAGGAGTGAACTCAGTTCAGAAAGGGACTTTGTCTGCTAAGATAGTCTTGGCTATGAGTCTTGACTAATAAGAAATGATTCTCTATGATTATGTGTGTATGCCACAAAGTTTCATGTTTTAAGTTATGATTATTTGGATTACATTTCACTATTATGATTGATCCCATGTCATGATATTATGATCTCTTTTGCATGACAAGATTTTTAAAATGTTATGTTCTTAAGAATATGATATGATTGATATTTTTTTGTTTACCCTTACTGAGCATTTGAGCTCACCCTTTTGTATGTTTTATTTTCCCCAGGTCTATAATAAGGGTATTAAGTATAATATGCCAAAAGGGACTCTAGATATGATGAAATAAATGGGAGACAACATAGATGATTTATGAACCAGTTGTTTATGTTTCCCTATTTCTAAAGACACTATACCTATACGGTCCTTTCATGGTTTTTTTATATGTTGTAATAAGTGTGCTTCAATTTTTAAGCAATAACAATGTATGTAAAGTGTGGGTCGTTATAGTTGGTATCAGAGGAAAGGTATAGTCAACCTTTGAAAACTAGGATGTGAAAGCCTTAGTAAGAACCCTAAGGATATATTAAGCATAGAACACAATCTTAGTGTTTTAGAAATGGCCATGAATAACCTAAGATAAGACCTTAAGTGTAAAATTTTATTCTTGATTATGTGATTTTCCTATTATAATTAGTGTTTCTCACACTATTCTTCTTGGTTTTAGTCAGTGGCTAGAACCAAAGGAATCGTGTTAATGTGGAATGTGACGGGCAATGTAATGATTGTCCCCCTGAGCAACCAAACGTTATGGGAGCTGGAATGAAAAATCTTGTAGCCATGCTCACACAACTTTCTCAAGATATGAATAATGCAAGACTTACAAACGAGAAAAGGAAGGAGCAACATTCTGTTGAATCCTTCATGACGCTGCATCCACCCTCATTCAGTGGGTCTACTTGTAGAGACCCGAAGCTTATCGTACATAGACTTTACATTACTTTTGCGGAATACTTAGTACATAACAAAAACACACACACAAGGATCGTAATAGTTTAGTGTCTTTGGAAACTCGGAACGTAATCTTCTAATCGTGGTGAAAGATCTTCAATATCTCCCATAAAGATCTTCCCTTTTTTTTACCTAAAACCTTTCTTTATATCCTGGGGAAAAGAAAACATAAAAGGGTGAGCTCAAATGCTCAGCAAGGGCAATAAAGGAAATAAAAATCATATCATATCTTTTTTAAAATCATAACCTGCAAAAGAGATCATAAAATCTTAATAAATCATAGAAGTGGAAATGAGATCCCCATAATCATAACATGAAACTTGAAACTTTGTGGCATGCACACATAATCATGGAAAATCATTTCTTATTAGTCATGACTTATTTCCAAGACTATCTTAGTGGACAAAGTCCCTTTCTGAACCGAGTTCACTCCTCGTTTCAGTCCTGTATCACTGAACCGAAATAACCTTCCGTTCCAGCCATGTCTATCTCATGAGATATAAAATCTTTACCCAATGCATTGGAGGGAGATATAGGTCCCACCCATCTTATAATGAATCCTTTCTTATGTGTGCCACATAATCATAAACCATACATCATAACGTAACCCATGTAATAAAAATGGGATTCTTAAACAACATGACATCATAAAACAATTCATATAAGATAAAGGAATTAATAAAAAAAATATTTCCATCACAACATAATCAAATCCATGTAATAATAGGGATAAAAACAGAACCCTTTATTATCTTATATGGAAAATAGTTTTGATAAAACACTTGAACTCCATTCTTGAGGAAAATATCCTTTCTACCTTAAAAACATTTTTCCTTTCTTAACATGTCATAAAATTTTAAACTAAAAGAATTTGATTAAAAATAAACTTGAAAACTTGTAAAGGAAGAATCTTGGAAATAATGTTTTAAAAATCCATTCATTCTGTATAAGTTAAAAAAAACATTCTTCGTACTTTTGTCGGAATAGTCAAAAAGTACCTCGTACGAAAAAACGACAAAAGATTCCTTTCATTTCTTTTACTAAAAACTCACCGAAGGGTAAAAATGGATTTAAACAATTGTAGGTGGATGGAAGTAATATTACATATTGATGAAACATGGATGTGGATGATAAAATACACCCCAGTAAATACTTACGAATAAACAATCTCGGATAAAAATGAGATTGTGATATTTCCCTTACCTTAGGTCCGATTTGCTTTGTTCATGTCCGAAGCTCCTGTATAATGATTTAAATCATGTTATTGACTTCTTACAGAATCATATTCATTGTTATGATATCATATATGGTTCACTTATGACATTATATTACCCTTTCTTTTGTAAATTCCATGTTAAAGAAGCGTTTTGGGTAAAATCGTTTCATTTATCGTAGGTGTTTTGACTTGTTGTTCTTGACATCATTATTACTTATATCATGATTTACTTACTTCCAGAATATAAAATATGATTTATATATCATATATATTCAGTATATATATATATATAATAGATAGATAAATAAAATGAAAAACACCGTTCATGGAGACGGTAGTCCGTACGTACGCATGAACGCTGTTTTTCTTTCCTTATTGTCTTGAAATGGAAGTAAGTAGATGACATACATATGTATATATATATATAAATCCAGTAGCTTTATAATGTCATATATTTCATTATTATTTCTTATATATACATTATAATCATTCTTAAATGGTTAACATGGAGAATGAATCTCATCGCGTCGTGGAGACGGTAGTCCGTACGTACGCACGAGCGATGATATCATTTCTATAAATATTGAATTGAATTGGAGTGGATTATACAATATATCAGAATCAATATGATGTTGTAATAACTATTTATAGTTATTCTTTACACCATTATACCCATCCATGTAAGGTGGTGGTGGAAAATAGATTACACCACGGCGTGGAGACGATATTCCGTACGTACGCACGCGCGGTGATTTCTTTTTCTGTAGGATGGATAGATGGTGAAATAGGGTTGTTTCATACTTATAATAACATATCAATATATGAGTGATACTGATGTTATTACTTCATAATGAAACAACCTAAGAAGAAGAAGTGGAAGAAGAAATAAAGATGAAAGAATTGGTAACGGTAATTACCTCTTCTTTGAAGTGCCTCTTTGAGACCTCCTCTTAGGGCACTAGAATGGGTCTTTGAGGAAGACCAGAACCTCTAGGATGTTGCTAGGGAAGTGGAGAAGAGATTTTGGCAGGGGTTGGCCGAGCTTGAGTGCTCAAATTGGTGTGAGGAGGAGGGGGAGGAGGTGTCATTTTATAGGGGAGGAGAGGGGCACCTTAGGAATATCTCAAAATATTATTTTATATTAAAGTCAAAATCGGTTTATAATGGTTCCAAAGGGTCTTATTTCGAAGCTAAAGTGGGGATGGGTCGAAATCCCATAAACCAATAGAATTTAGACAAGTTTAGGGTATTATTTTAACCTTATCAATTAGATTTAACTCTAAGTTAAATAATTTAACTTTTACCATGTCTTTTTGTTTTCTTTCCCTATATGGTTAATAAACTTACTATAACATGCCAAACGAACCCCAAATTGTTTATTATTAATATATATATCCTTATCTAAGTCATTTGGACGAACCTTAGATTTTTAGGAATAAAATAACAATTAATAATATAATATTTGATTTAAAAACTATTTTGTGTCAATTTTGACACTATTTGATATATGATTTTTGTGAAAGTCATAATAGAATTAAATGTTCGAACCAAGTTGATTAAATCAACATTAATATATCATATTAACCTAGAAAATTAGTGGAATTCATAAAAAGTCTCAAATTACATTTATTTTGGTGTTTATAACATCAATTATGTCAATATTTCGTTAACAAGATAATTACTGCATCATCTTTGTGTCATAAATAAATTAAATTATTTGATGTCTAAAAATTACAAATAAAATACCATCATGTAGTACATCCTTTTAGCTTTCTAATGAATATTTACAATCGAATTTATCTTATGTATAACCCCATATTAAAAATGTTTTAGTAAATAAACTTTGATTTTAACTCTTTTAACCCTTCTTTAAATAAATTAATAATAAATGTCCTAATCTAACCCTAGTGGGCCTAAATGGTCATATTTTATTCCTAAGTTTGTTTTTGGTCGAAATACACTTGTCCAATAGGATTAGGACACGTGTTAGGGTAATAGTAATATCATATTTACCCTTAGTTACCCTATTTACTATTAACCGTGGTAAAAAAAGTAAAAAGTTACTATTCACCAAAAATTATTTTCATCTCATTGAACCACATTTTAGTCCTTGATATTAACCGTGTCTGTCAGATTTTCAAAATTCTATTCACAGAAGCGGAAAAAATTAAGTTTTATGCAAAATTCAGTTTTTTTAACATACCACTTAGTAGTTTCACTATTCATCAAAAATTGATGTTTTTCAGAACAATGCCAAAATTTCATCCTAAGCTATATTTCATATTCCGAATTCAAAAATGAAATCTATTTTACCAAATTCATAACATAGAAGTTGCATTAATTAATTTTATAATTAAATCCCGCTGTTAAAACAAATAGCGTGTTTTTAAGAAACAATATCTATCAAAAGATTGACGCTTGATTATGTCCGGTTTAAATGTGAAATTACATCCAATGACCAACATTGTATTAAATTGTAAAAATAGTTTCTAAATATACTTTAAAACCACTCAAACTAATGATTTATCACTATTAATTATTTCGATTAAAAAAGTTGTTTTTAATTATAATTTAGTAATTTTCACTATTCATCATAAAATAAAAGTTATCCGAAAAGTACCAAAATTTCACCTTAGGCTAAATTCGATACTCCGAATCCAAAAATGAAGTTTATTTTGAAAAATAAGATTTACAGAATTTTAAAAAGTGGTTATTACTATTCATAACGGCTAGTTTTAATAATATTTTAATAGCATATCGTTGTTTAGTGAAACTCGGTATTGCGTATTACACACGCTATCGAGGAAGGTCGTGATTGCGTGTAATGCAAGGCAAGTCAAGGATGCGTGTTGTGCAAGCTCCTTTTGGTGTAGCGTACAACACAAGACATTAGTGAAATAAAAAAGAATATTTTTCATAAAATCTCGGGCTGTTACATTCTACCCCCCTTAAAATGAATTTCGCCCTCGAAATTCGTCGGGGTTATAAATGGTTTACTATTCGAAAGTTTCTTTAATAGAAACCCACATCGTAAAAAAGGAATACCAAAACTTGGCTTTAAAAACTAAAGTATGAAATGTAACGATTACCCAAATAAACTAATCACTGGGTTTCCACATAGGTGAAAATATGGATATGGAAGAGAAATCTAACCATCATGTTCTGATGGAGAGTGGTAGAGAACATGTCTATGGAAAATCCAGTAATCACAAATCCATAAATTTGTGACGATCTAAGGTACCATCTGATTCATCAGGTATAAGAGAACTAGGACAACATTTTTGGTTTTCAAGATCATTTCCCTAAAGTTAAAGAATTTGAATTAGAATAAATACTTACTTTATTTTGGTACAATCTCACTGTTGTTCGTGCCTTTAACAATTTCCACTTCATCTCTTAAATAAATGAAGTTGAATTTGTTATTCGTGAAGTGTTAGCAGATCATGTGATAGAATGACAGGTCATTCCATCTGTCTCAAAAGGTTAGCAAAATTTATATACATAAGTCGATCTATAGTGGGATTAATCATATATGGTTCCTAAAATGGGCTTATACTTCATATATCATACTGCTTAATATAATAACACTAGTTTCTACTAAACAGGGACTTCCTGTAGGTCAGTGGTAGGCGATAAAGGCCAGTCGCACTTCGGTTGTGGGTTCGATTCCTACAGCCTTGTCCGAAGCGATGGGCTGTCGCCCGTCCTGCAGGTTGTCCTTTTTCTAAAACTACGTTACTATAACATCCCATCAATAATATCGAAAATCTTCTATCCTTAAACAATACTAACATATGTCCAACATAATCCAGTCTAATCTTTAGGCTTATACATAATATTGCAGTCCACTCTCATAATATAGTGACAACGATTACCAGAGATTTAATACTGTCGTTGATCCCCACATATCATAAGATATGTCTTGTTGGTCACATTCCAAACATTCAAAGTCCTTAATCGCGTATTCTCTTGAATACCTTAGTGAAAACATGAGTGCAGTTAAAAGTTAACACTTTCCACATACCAAAATCCTCAAAATTATATATACTCAAACCATGATATCACTTAGTCCTTATATCAATCATGAGCTCATGAATACTATTAAACATTTCATTTTCTCGTCTTCATTATGCGCATATCATCTTATTTCCAGAAAATATCTCAATCACTTTGAATACCACATCAATAAATATTGCAATACTCAATGATACAACATTATTTTGGAATCCCATTACATAAACACTTAATCATTCCACCACATCGTTTTCATATTCAACATTGCCAATAGTGATCGCATGTGATTTCCCTTTGTCCTTTGCCTTCAGTGGTTGCTCATGTTGATCATCACTAACCCTTGGATTAGGGCAATTATTAGCATAATGCCCCATTTCCTTGCACTTGAAGCATTGAAGTGTTGGCGGTGCGTTCTCTGCAGTGTTTGCTTTATTCACATCATTATAAACCCTTTTTCCATTACTTCGACACTCAGCTGCTCGATGACCTTCTTTTCCACACTTAAAACACTTTCTAGTCCCTTTAAGACAATCTCCACCATGCTTCTTTCCACACTTTGTGCATAAGGAAACATTCATCTTCTTTTCACCATTATTCTGAGATTTCTCCTTGAACTCTATCTTTCGTTTCTTGTCAAAACCATGAGATGGATATGTAACACCAACTTCCATTTATACCTTGATAGCACAACGCACAATTTCTTCATAGCTACTGAAGTCTCTTATAGCTAATGCCCTTCGAAGACTTGGTTTTAAGCCACTGAAAAATCGATCAACTTTACTTTCAGGTTGGATAATAATACCAGAAGCGTACCTTGCAAGTCTTGTAAAATTTGCTTCATAGGTACTAACAGATTCATCATCCCTTTGCTTCAGTTCAAGGAACTCTTTCTCCATCTTTGTTCGGAGAATACGAGGGAAGTACTTATTGAAAAATAAGTTCTTGAACTCGTCCCATTCCATAGACTCAATTTCATCCCTTTGCCTCGTATTCTTAACAAGATTCCACCATTGATCAGCATCTCCTTCTAAACGATACACTGCTAGGATGACTTTATCATGTTCAGAACATTGAAGAACTGAAAATATCTTTTCAGTAGTACTAATCCATTGTTCAGCAACTAATGGATCAGTAGACCCACTGAAAGAAGGTGGACGCTGCCTCATGAAGGATTCAACAGAATGTTGCTCCCTCCTTTGCTCGTTTGGAAATCCTGCATGATTCATAGCTTGAGAAAGTTGTGTGAGCATGGCTACAAGATTTTGCATTCCAGCTCCCATATCGTTTGGTTGCTCAGGGGGACAATCATTGCATTGCCCATCGCATTCCGCATTAACACGGTTCCTTCGGGTTCCAGCCATTGACTAAAACCAAGAAGAATAGCGTGAGCAACACTAATTATAATAGAAAACCACATAATTCAAGAATAAAATTTTCATGCTTAAGGTCTTATCCTAGGTTATTCAAGGACATTTCTAAAACACTAAGATTGTGTTCTATGCTCAGACTTATCCTTAGGGTTCTTACTAAGGCTTTCACATCCTAGTTTCCAAAGGTTGACTATACCTTTCCTCTGATACCAACTGTAGAGACCCGAAGCTTATCGTACATAGACTTTACATTACTTTTGCGGAATACTTAGTACATAACAAAAACACACACACAAGGATCGTAATAGTTTAGTGTCTTTGGAAACTCGGAACGTAATCTTCTAATCGTGGTGAAAGATCTTCAATATCTCCCATAAAGATCTTCCCTTTTTTTTACCTAAAACCTTTCTTTATATCCTGGGGAAAAGAAAACATAAAAGGGTGAGCTCAAATGCTCAGCAAGGGCAATAAAGGAAATAAAAATCATATCATATCTTTTTTAAAATCATAACCTGCAAAAGAGATCATAAAATCTTAATAAATCATAGAAGTGGAAATGAGATCCCCATAATCATAACATGAAACTTGAAACTTTGTGGCATGCACACATAATCATGGAAAATCATTTCTTGTTAGTCATGACTTATTGCCAAGACTATCTTAGTGGACAAAGTCCCTTTCTGAACCGAGTTCACTCCTCGTTTCAGTCCTGTATCACTGAACCGAAATAACCTTCCGTTCCAGCCATGTCTATCTCATGAGATATAAAATCTTTACCCAATGCATTGGAGGGAGATATAGGTCCCACCCATCTTATAATGAATCCTTTCTTATGTGTGCCACATAATCATAAACCATACATCATAACGTAACCCATGTAATAAAAATGGGATTCTTAAACAACATGACATCATAAAACAATTCATATAAGATAAAGGAATTAATAAAAAAAATATTTCCATCACAACATAATCAAATCCATGTAATAATAGGGATAAAAACAGAACCCTTTATTATCTTATATGAAAAATAGTTTTGATAAAACACTTGAACTCCATTCTTGAGGAAAATATCCTTTCTACCTTAAAAACATTTTTCCTTTCTTAACATGTCATAAAATTTTAAACTAAAAGAATTTGATTAAAAATAAACTTGAAAACTTGTAAAGGAAGAATCTTGGAAATAATGTTTTAAAAATCCATTCATTCTGTATAAGTTAAAAAAAACATTCTTCGTACTTTTGTCGGAATAGTCAAAAAGTACCTCGTACGAAAAAACGACAAAAGATTCCTTTCATTTCTTTTACTAAAAACTCACCGAAGGGTAAAAATGGATTTAAACAATTGTAGGTGGATGGAAGTAATATTACATATTGATGAAACATGGATGTGGATGATAAAATACACCCCAGTAAATACTTACGAATAAACAATCTCGGATAAAAATGAGATTGTGATATTTCCCTTACCTTAGGTCCGATTTGCTTTGTTCGTGTCCGAAGCTCCTGTATAATGATTTAAATCATGTTATTGACTTCTTACAGAATCATATTCATTGTTATGATTTCATATATGGTTCACTTATGACATTATATTACCCTTTCTTTTGTAAATTCCATGTTAAAGAAGCGTTTTGGGTAAAATCGTTTCATTTATCGTAGGTGTTTTGACTTGTTGTTCTTGACATCATTATTACTTATATCATGATTTACTTACTTCCAGAATATAAAATATGATTTATATATCATATATATTCAGTATATATATATATATAATAGATAGATAAATAAAATGAAAAACACCGTTCATGGAGACGGTAGTCCGTACGTACGCATGAACGCTGTTTTTCTTTCCTTATTGTCTTGAAATGGAAGTAAGTAGATGACATACATATGTATATATATATATAAATCCAGTAGCTTTATAATGTCATATATTTCATTATTATTTCTTATATATACATTATAATCATTCTTAAATGGTTAACATGGAGAATGAATCTCATCGCGTCGTGGAGACGGTAGTCCGTACGTACGCACGAGCGATGATATCATTTCTATAAATATTGAATTGAATTGGAGTGGATTATACAATATATCAGAATCAATATGATGTTGTAATAACTATTTATAGTTATTCTTTACACCATTATACCCATCCATGTAAGGTGGTGGTGGAAAATAGATTACACCACGGCGTGGAGACGGTATTCCGTACGTACGCACGCGCGGTGATTTCTTTTTCTGTAGGATGGATAGATGGTGAAATAGGGTTGTTTCATACTTATAATAACATATCAGTATATGAGTGATACTGATGTTATTACTTCATAATGAAACAACCTAAGAAGAAGAAGTGGAAGAAGAAATAAAGATGAAAGAATTGGTAACGGTAATTACCTCTTCTTTGAAGTGCCTCTTTGAGACCTCCTCTTAGGGCACTAGAATGGGTCTTTGAGGAAGACCAGAACCTCTAGGATGTTGCTAGGGAAGTGGAGAAGAGATTTTGGCAGGGGTTGGCCGAGCTTGAGTGCTCAAATTGGTGTGAGGAGGAGGGGGAGGAGGTGTCCTTTTATAGGGGAGGAGAGGGGCACCTTAGGAATATCTCAAAATATTATTTTATATTAAAGTCAAAATCGGTTTATAATGGTTCCAAAGGGTCTTATTTCGAAGCTAAAGTGGTGATGGGTCGAAATCCCATCAACCAATAGGATTTAGACAAGTTTAGGGTATTATTTTAACCTTATCAATTAGATTTAACTCTAAGTTAAATAATTTAACTTTTACCATGTCTTTTTGTTTTCTTTCACTATATGGTTAATACACTTACTATAACATGCCAAACGAACCCCAAATTGTTTATTATTAATATATATATCCTTATCTAAGTCATTTGGACGAACCTTAGATTTTTAGGAATAAAATAACAATTAATAATATAATATTTGATTTAAAAACTATTTTGTGTCAATTTTGACACTATTTGATATATGATTTTTGTGAAAGTCATAATAGAATTAAATGTTCGAACCAAGTTGATTAAATCAACATTAATATATCATAGTAACCTAAAAAATTAGTGGAATTCATAAAAAGTCTCAAATTACATTTATTTTGGTGTTTATAACATCAATTATGTCAATATTTCGTTAACAAGATAATTACTGCATCATCTTTGTGTCATAAATAAATTAAATTATTTGATGTCTAAAAATTACAAATAAAATACCATCATGTAGGAAATCCTTTTAGCTTTCTAATGAATATTTACAATCGAATTTATCTTATGTATAACCCCATATTAAAAATGTTTTAGTAAATAAACTTTGATTTTAACTCTTTTAACCCTTCTTTAAATAAATTAATAATAAATGTCCTAATCTAACCCTAGTGGGCCTAAATGGTCATATTTTATTCCTAAGTTTGTTTTTGGTCGAAATACACTTGTCCAATAGGATTAGGACACGTGTTAGGGTAATAGTAATATCATATTTACCCTTAGTTACCCTATTTACTATTAACCGTGGTAAAAAAAGTAAAAAGTTACTATTCACCAAAAATTATTTTCATCTCATTGAACCACATTTTAGTCCTTGATATTAACCGTGTCTGTCGGATTTTCAAAATTCTATTCACAGAAGCGGAAAAAATTAAGTTTTATGCAAAATTCAGTTTTTTTAACCTACCACTTAGTAGTTTCACTATTCATCAAAAATTGATGTTTTTCAGAACAATGCCAAAATTTCATCCTAAGCTATATTTCATATTCCGAATTCAAAAATGAAATCTATTTTACCAAATTCATAACATAGAAGTTGCATTAATTAATTTTATAATTAAATCCCGCTGTTAAAACAAATAGCGTGTTTTTAAGAAACAATATCTATCAAAAGATTGACGCTTGATTATGTCCGGTTTAAATGTGAAATTACATCCAATGACCAACATTGTATTAAATTGTAAAAATAGTTTCTAAATATACTTTAAAACCACTCAAACTAATGATTTATCACTATTAATTATTTCGATTAAAAAAGTTGTTTTTAATTATAATTTAGTAATTTTCACTATTCATCATAAAATAAAAGTTATCCGAAAAGTACCAAAATTTCACCTTAGGCTAAATTCGATACTCCGAATCCAAAAATGAAGTTTATTTTGAAAAATAAGATTTACAGAATTTTAAAAAGTGGTTATTACTATTCATAACGGCTAGTTTTAATAATATTTTAATAGCATATCGTTGTTTAGTGAAACTCGGTATTGCGTATTACACACGCTATCGAGGAAGGTCGTGATTGCGTGTAATGCAAGGCAAGTCAAGGATGCGTGTTGTGCAAGATCCTTTTGGTGTAGCGTACAACACAAGACATTAGTGAAATAAAAAAGAATATTTTTCATAAAATCTCGGGCTGTTACACTACTTATCCATTAGTGGCTGAACAATGGATCAATACCACTGAAAAGATATTTTCAGTTCATCAATGTTCTGAACATGATAATGTCATCTTAGCAGTATATCATTTGGAAGGTGAAGCTGATCAATGGTGGAATATTATCAAGAATATGAGTCCAAGAGATGAAATTGAGTCCATGGAATGGGATGAGTTCAAGAACTTATTTTTCAATAAGTACTTCCCTCGTGTTCTTAGAACAAAGATGGAGAATGAGTTTCTTGAATTGAAGCAAAACGATGATGAATCTGTTGGTACCTACGAAGAAAATTTTACAAGACTTGTAAGGTATGCTTCTGGGATTATTATCCAACCTGAGAGTAAGATCGATCGATTCTTTAGTGGCTTAAAACAAAGTCTTTGAAGAGAGTTATCCATAAGGGAATTCAATAGCTACGAGGAAATATTAGATGTGCTCTCAAGGTTGAGATGGAGATTAGAGTAACCCATCAGTCATATGGGTTTGATAAGAATAGGAAAATGGAATTCAAAGGAAAATCTAAAGACCACACTGAAAAGAAGATGAGTTTTCCCTTATTCTCAAAGTGTGGAAAGAAACATGGAGGGAGTTGTCTTAAAGGGACAAGTAAATGTTTAAAATGTGGAAAAGAAGGTCATCAGGCATTTGAATTCCGCAATGATGGGAATAAGATGTCTAGTGATGCGAACAAAGAAAAGGCAACACAAGGTGCACCTCTTACACTTCAATGTTACAAGTGCAAGGAAATGGGGAATTATTCCAATCAATGACCTAATCCAAGGGTTGTTGATGATGATCGACGTCAAAAAACTCTTAAGACTAAAGATAAAGGAAAGTCACATGAAATTTCTATCGGTGATGTGGAGTACGATAGCGAAGTGGTGAAAGGTACACTTACCATCCACTCTAAAGTAGAAAATGTTTTATTTGATTCTAGATCCTCCCACTCTTTTATTTCTAAAGAATTTTCTAAGGGTATTGCCATATTACCTCAACAATTAGATGTTGAGTTAGCTGTGACAACCCCTAATGGCACAACAGTTGCATCAAAAGTTTATAATTCTTCTCCGATTGAAGTTTGTGGGAAAGTGCTTCCTGCAAATCTTGTGATCCTTCCTATAGTGGAATTTGATGTGATTCTTGGCATGGATTGGCTTTCTTTATATGGAGATCATATCAATTTCCAAAGAAGGGAAGTCACATTTCATATTCTAGATGAATCTATGATTGTCTATCCAAACAAGGATGAACATAACCTTCCAGTGGAAATTTCTTCCATCTTATGGATCTTGATTCCACTAAATGAAGGTTATTTATCTCAAATGGTTGGAGAGAAACTCACGATTAAGAATATACACATTGTACAAAAGTTTGATGATGTCTTTATGGAGGAAATACCGGGTCTTCCACCAAATTGTGATGTTGAGTTTTCAGTAGAACTCGTACCTTGTGCTTTACCTCTTTCAAAGAAACATTATAGAATGGACCCAATTGAGTTGCAGGAATTGAAGAATCAAATCCAAGAGAATCTTGATAAGGGATTCATACGCCCTAGTGCGTCACCTTTTGGAGCACCTGTTCTATTAGTTAAGAAGAAATATGGATCAATGAGACTCTGCGTTCATTATTGAGAACTTAACAAGATCACTATCATGAACAAATATCCTCTCCCATGCATTGATGACTTATTTGACCAACTATGCGGAGCTCAATAATTTTCCACGATTGATCTTCCTTCAGGGTATCATCAATTAAGGGTCAAAAGGGAGGATATACCAAAGACAGATTTCCGTACAAGGTATGGACACTATGAATTTATAGCGATGTCATTTGGTCTTACTAATTCCCCTGTTATCTTCATGGATCTAATGAATAGAGTCTTTAGAGACTATCTTGATCATTTTGTGGTAGTCTTTATAGATGATATTATTGTCTATTCAAAGAGAAAGGAAGAACATGAAGATCACTTGAGAATTGTATTGAAGACCCTGAGAAAGGTAGATTTATGCCAAATTTACCAAGTGTGAATTTTGGCTTAAAAAAGTTGCATTTTCTGGGTCACATAATCTCAAAAGAGGGGATATCTGTGGATCCATCAAAAATAGAGGTTATCAAAAGATGGTCGAGACCAATAACAATAACTGAGATCTGAAGTTTTCTTGGTTTGTATGGATATTATTGACGTTTTGTGAAAGATTTTTCATGATTATCTAATCTACTCACCAGGTTGACTCGAAAAAGAGTGAATTTTGTTTGGACGGAGGAGTGTGAAGATAATTTCAAGGAGTTAAAAAGAAGGTTATCCAGTGCACCTGTGCTCACACTGCCTTGTAGTGGAGAAAGGTTTGTGATCTACAGTGATGAATCCAAGAAGGGATTACGGTGTGTTCTCATGAAAAATGATATGGTGATAGCTTATGCCTCACAATAATTGAAAATCCATGAGAAAAATTACCCAACTCATGATTTGGAGTTAGCCGCGGTAATCTTTGCATGAAAGATTTTGAGGCATTATCTTTATGGAGAAAGGTGTGATATTTATACTGATCATAAAAGTTTAAAGTATATTTTCACACAAAAGGAGCTAAATATGCGTCAAAGAAGATGGTTGGAGCTGATTAAGGATTACAACTGCTCAATTCATTACCACCCTGGGAAAGCAAACAAGGTGGCAGATGCATTAAGTTGACAAGACCATGCTAGCTTATCCATGATGAGGATCACAAAAGATCCAATATTTATGGATTTACAAAGGATGGATCTTGGAATTATAATGGAAGGGGGAAAATCTTATCTTTCTCAAATAAATGTTCAACCATATATACATGTGAAGATTAAAGAGGCACAAAAAGAAGATGTAGAGTTACAAAATAAGGTGAGAAATGTTCCTGAATTCAACCTTGATTGTGATGGGATAATAAAGTTCCGAAATCGGGTTTGTGTTCCTCCCATCCCAGAATTAAAGAAGGAGCTGCTGGATGAGGCTCATAGTTCTTCATTCTCTATTCATCCTGGAAGCACAAAGATTTATAGGGACCTGAAAGAGTACTTCTGGTGGGATGGCATGAAAAGAGATGTTGCTAAATATGTCTCTCGATGCTTGGTTTGTCAGCAAGTTAAAGCTGAGAGACAGAAGTCTAAGGGGATGTTACAACAATTACCCATACCTGAATGGAAGTGGGAAAACATCACTATGGACTTTGCCACCAAAATTCATAAAACATCCAAAGGCAATAATGCTATCTGGGTCATAGTTGATCATCTTAAAAAGTCTACACACTTCATTGCTATTAGAGAGGATTTCTCTCTGGATCAGCTTGCTAGGATATATGTAAAGGAAGTGGTAAGATTGCATGGAGTACAACTTTCCATTATATCTGATCGGGATCCGAGGTTTACCTCAAAGTTTTGGTGAAGTCTTTAGCATACTATGGATACAGAGTTGAGTTTCAACACTTCTTATCATCCTCAGACAGATAGTCAGTCTGAGAGGACAATTCAAACTCTAGAAGATATGTTGAGATCTTGCTATATGTATTTCAAATGTGGTTGGGATCAACACCTACTTTTGGTGGAATTTTCTTATAATAATAGCTTTCACTCTAGTATTCAGATGTCTCCTTATAAAGCTCTCTATTGAAAGAAATGCAGGACTCCAACTTGCTGGGATGAAGTTGGGGAAATAAATCTATTAGGACCTGATCTTGTTGATGAGATGGAAAAAAAGGTCAAATCTATTCAACAACACATAAGAGCAGCTCAGATTCAACAAAAAAGTAATGCCGACAACCGAAGAAAAGACCTAGAGTTTGAAGTGGGTGATAAAGTGTTCATACGAATATCTCCTTGGAAGAGAGTAATGAGATTTGGAAAGAAGGGAAAGCTGAGCGCTAGGTATATCGATCCTTTCGAAATACTGGATTGTGTTGGGAAGGTAGCTTACCGATTGGTACTTCCACCAAATCTCTCTCAAGTTCATGATGTGTTCCATGTATCTCTCCTGAGAAAGTACATACCCAATCCTTCACATGTACTCAGCTCAGAAGTTGTACCGCTGGAGCAAGATCTTTCTTATGAAGAAAAACAGATAGAGATTCTGGATCGTAGCGAAAAAGTTCTATGGAACAAGAACACTCACTTGGTGTAAGTTTTATGGAGGAACCACCAATTAGAATAATCTAAATGGGAGATTGAGGATATTATGAGGGAGAGGTATCATCATCTGTTTGTTACCAAGTGACGAATTTTGAGGGAGAAATTCATTTTAAGGGGGGTAGAATGTAACACCCGAGATTTTTATGAGAAATGTTTTGTTTTTTTACATCATCAAAGGAATATTTAACTACACAAAACACTATCTTGGCTTTCTTTACACGCAATCACGACTTTTCTCGATAGCTTACGTCGTACGCAATACTGAGTTTCACTAAACAACGATATGCTATTAAAATATTATTTAAACTAGCTGTTATGAATAGTAATACCCACTTTTTGGAATTTTGTAAATTTCATCTTTCAAAATGGACTTCTTTTTTGGATTCAGGATATCGAAATTATCCTAGGGTGAAATTTTGGTATTTTTCTAAAAACATTCAATTTTTGATGAATAGTGAAAACACTGGGTTACTATTTAAAAACCGACTTTTTATTTAAATAATTATTTATTTTATTTAACTTTACTTTAGGTCAAAATTGATACATAATACCTATATAAGTTTAATTTAATTCATTGGATTCGTTTTATTAAAATTTTAGATATATAAAAATTTTATTGAACTTTTCGCCATCTTTTACCCACCTCCTAGAAGAATTTACAAATTCACATAAAACATAATTTTACCGCTTCTATTAGTAGAATTTAGAAAATCCGAGAGACATGGTTAATATCAAGGACTAAAATGTGGTTCAATGAGATGAAAATAATTTTTGGTGAATATTAACTTTTTACTTTTTTTTACAACGGTTAAAAGTAAATAGCGTAATTAAGGGTAAAAATGATATTATTATTACCCTAAAACATGTAATAATTCTATTGGATAAGTTTAATTCGACCAAACACAACTTTAGGAATAAAATATTACTATTTAGGTCCACTTGGATTAGATTAGAACATTTATTATTATTTTATTTAAAGAAGGGTTAAAATAGTTAAAATCAACGTTTAATAACTAATTTATTTTTAACATTGGGTTATACATAAGATAAATACGACTATAACTATTCATTAGAAAGATAAAAAGATTTCCTATATAATGATATTTTATTTATAATTTTTATACATTAAATAATTTAAGGTATATATGAAACAATGGTGATGCAATAATTACCTAAATAATGAAATATTAAAATAATTGATATTATAAATACCCAAAAAAATGTAATTTGATACTTTCTATGAATTAAACTAATTTCATAGGTTAATATGACATTTTTTAGTGATTTAATTAACTTTTTTTGAAATAATCATGCTGTTATGATTTTCACAAAAATCAATTACCAAATAGTGTCAAAATTGACATAAAATAGTTTTTTAAAACAAATATTTTATTATCAATTGTTATTTTATTCCTAAAAATATAAGGTTTGGAAAAATGACTTATATAAGGTTATATATATTAATAATGAACAACTTGGGGTTCATTTGGCTTGTTATAGTAAGTTTATTAACCTTATAGTGTAAGAAAACAAGAAGACACGATAAAAGTAAAATTATTTAACATAAAGTTAAATCTAAATGATAAGGTTAAAATAGAAAGCTAAACTTGTCTAAATTTTATTTTATGAGAGGATTTAGACCCATCCCCACCTTATCTTAGAAATAAATCAATTTTGAGCTATTAAAAACCTAATATGACTTTATAATAAAATAATATTTTTAGTTTTTCCAAAGGTGCCCCTCTCCTCTCTTATAAAAGGGAACCTCCTCCCTCTCCTCCTCACACCACTTTGAGCCATCAAGCTCAGAAAAACCCTACCAATTTCTCTTCTCCACTTCCCTAGAAACATCCTAGAGGTCCTGGTATTCTTCAAAGGCCATCTTTAGTTCCCTAAGAGGAGGTTAAGAAGAGGCACTTCCAAGAAGAGGTAATGTCCGTTACCGATTCTTTCAACTTTATTTCTTCTTATACTTATTCTTCTTCAGTTTTTTCATTATGAAGTAATAACATAAGTATCACTAATATAATTATATGTTATTATAAATATGAAAAAACCCTATTTCACCTTCTATCCATCCTACGGAAAAAGAAATCACCGCGTGTGCATACGTACGAAATACCGTCTCCACGCCGTGGTGTAATCTGTTTTCCACCACCACCTTACTTGGATGGGTATAATGGTGTAAATAATAACTATATATTATTATCTTAAAGTGATATTGATTCTTAAATAGTATACATACACTCCAATACAACTCCACGATCCTGGTAACGATATCATCACTCGTACGTACGTACGGAATACCGTCTCCACGATGTGATGCGACTCGTTCTACATGATATTCATTGCATAATGATTATATAAATGAATTGAATTAATAAATATGATATATATTACACTAATAACATTCTGGAAATGATATATCTATAACCTAAAAATAAGAATAAGAATTTATTCGATAAAACACGCATAAGAACAAAAAGCAATAAACACCCGAATAACAAGTAGCAATGAAATATTACAAATAAGAAGCTAAGAATCTAAGAATATGACCATATATGATATCATAAAAATGGTTATGATTCTGGAATAAGTCAATAACATTATTTAAATCATTATACAGGAGGTTCAGACATGTACGAAGCAAATCGGACCTAAGGTAAGGGAAAATTTCACAATCTCATTTTTATCTGAGATTGTTTATAATTATGAATTTACTGGGGGCATATTTATCATACACATCCATGTTTCCTCAATATGTAATATTATTTCCATCCACCTAAAATTTTTATATCCAATTTTACCCATTGGTGAGTTTTTAGTAAAATATATTCAAGGAATCTTTTGTCATTTTTAGTATGAGGTACTTTTTGACTTTTCCGTCCAAAGTAAGAGAAGAATGTTTTTTTAACTTATAAGGCCTGAATTGACTTTTATAACATTATTTCCATGAAGCTCCTTTAAAAGTTTTCAAGTTTATTTTTAATCAACTTATTTTAGTTTAAAATTATATGACATTTTAAGAAAGGAAAACGTTTTTGAAGTAGAAAGGATATTTTCCTCAAGAAAGGAGTTCAAGCATTTTAACAAAATTATTTTCCATCTAAGATAATTTAGGGTTCTGTTTCTATCCATATTTTTACATTGATTTGATTATTTTATGATGGAATTATTTTTATGAAGTCCTTTTATCTTATATGATTTATGTTATGATGTCATGATGTATAAGAATTCCATTTTTAATACATGGGTTATGCTATGATGTATGATTTATGATCTTGTGGCACATATAAGAATGGTATCATTAAGAGATGGGTGGGACCTATATCTCCCTCCAATGCATTGGGTAAAGATTTATATCTCATGATATTGACATGGCTGGAACGACAGGTTAATCCAGTTCAGTGAAACAGGACTGAAACGAGGAGTGAACTCAGTTCAGAAAGGGACTTTATCCGCTAAGATAGTCTTGGCTATGAGTCTTGACTAATAAGAAATGATTCTTTATGATTATGTGTGTATGCCACAAAGTTTCATGTTTTAAGTTATGATTATTTGGATTACATTTCACTATTATGATTGATCCCATGTCATGATATTATGATCTCTTTTGCAAGAAAAGATTTTTAAAATGTTATGTTCTTAAGAATATGATATGATTGATATTTTTTTGTTTACCCTTACTGAGCATTTGAGCTCACCCTTTTGTATGTTTTCTTTTCCCCAGGTCTGAAAGAAGGGTATTAAGTAGAATATGCCAAAAGGGACTCTAGATATGATGAAATAAATGGGAGACAACGTAGATGATTTATGAATCAGTTGTTTATGTTTCTCAGTTTCTAAAGACACTATACCTATACGGTCCTTTCATGGTTTTATTATATGTTGTAATAAGTTCACTTAAATTTTGAAGTAATAAAAATGTATGTAAAGTGTGGGTCTTTATAATAAGGGGTACCATTGGATGGTGGGGGTCATGATATAATGATATTGAAGGTGATGGTTGAGAGATATTATGAATTTTGGAGTTAGGAACCAGTGTGGATGAAAGTGTTGGTAGGGAAAGAGTACCATATAGGCTTAGTATGTACTGTAAATAAGGCATACCAGCTTTAACAACGGATTTTATGGCCACCTATGATTATATTCAAGGAACATCATGTTTAGTGGACATTGTAAGAAAAGTGATACTTCTTGTAGGGTATAGACCTAGGTAAGGACCATGATTGTTTTTTTACCCATGTTTGAATTTGGGTAGACAATGAGATTTTGAATAAAATGAATGAAATAATTAATTAATTAACCTTAAAATGATATATTTTCCTGAGTTTAGGAGTTACTGACATTTTTTTTGAAAACATGGAATTAGGTCGATATCCACATCAGGTTTGTGAAGAGGATGTTTAATAGTTTATTCTATTGGATCACCATAGAGTGGTTTTAGATAACAATGAAACTTAGATGGGAAAACTATGAGAGTTATAGATCCAGGGTTTCCAGAAGTATGAAGTATTTGTATTATATCGGGAGATAACCGAAAGGCTAGATAATGTTGAGATAATATTCATTTCTACCAATTACTAGAAGTTGCACTGTGTTTCTTTAGCTATGATGATGTTTTATGGGTTATCCAAGAAGTTGTATATTTTGTTCCTTAAGGATCACAAGGAATTGAAAATTTAATAACATAAGTTTAGGGATCATTTCCTGGCTATGTTTCTATCTTTGATTCTTTGGGCGATATCTCAGCAGGAGATACTTACCTTTATACATGGGAGTTCCAATGTTCATGGGTACATTATATACTATAATAACTTTCTACATTATTCTTTGATCCTTTTTAAAAATGAGGATGCTAGAGATATGCACTTCAAGAATCCTTTATATCTATATATCCAACAACAGGTCACCCCTTTTATGTTGAAGTCACATGATGAGGTGCTGGCGGAGGAAGAGGTTGTTGAGAGGACATGGGCTAGTATTGGATCATAATTAGATGCGAGTATCCAATACTTCCTACCATGTAGGGATATGACTAAGGTTTATCAATTTTCTGACCTGGCGAAGAAAATGTTTTAGTTAGTAGGGGCGGGTTTAAATCTTATTCAAATTATTTCACATGGGCTAGTAGTTTTCATACCCATACTAGAAGATCATACATGAAATGATTTTATTTTGGAGGTTGGGACCATTATAGGTGAGAGTGCCCAACCTTACTAAATAGTAATCATGTGGTGGGTGGACCATTCAAGGCCCATCCATTACATATGTATCAACTGAGGATGCAACATTCATAAGGAGTTTTATCTCATGGTTAGTAGAGAGAGGATGGGGGTAGGTAGAGGAAATACCCATGATATCCATCATCCATGGTGATAACGGGAAGAATGTGATTATGGAGGTGGTCTCCATCAGTGCTAGATAATCCATGGATAATTTCGTGGTGAGATGCATGCTTTAACATTGACAACATTGGGTGAGTATGACTTTGTACAAGGTACTATCTAACTATTATCTACTTGGGTTAATGAATTATTTGATTTTGGAGCTATGCACTCCTTCAATTCACCCACCTTTTTCCATGATGTGGGACTTAAAGTGGGGAGGCTTCTAGTTCCCTTAGAATTACCTATTCTAGTTAGAGGTTGAGCTAGTTTATATGATGTATACAGATACCATGAGTTGGTTCTTGGGTAAAACCTTTATTTGGTAGTCTTCATGTGTTTATAAAAACAAACATATTATGTCATCCTTAACATGGATTTTATATATTCAGTGTAAGTTATGATGTATTAATTCAGTAGGAATATCATAATCTATGACATTAATGGAGATCAGGTGGTGTTCATTTTCAAAGGAGACCATTGAATGGGATTGAGGTGTTTAGAGTCCCTATCTTACTTGATGGTTGAGTTGATTCTATGTTTGTAGGATGTTCAGTCAGTAGTGTTTCCTGTGGTTTTTAAAGAGTACCCTAATGTATCACCAGAATAGTTTGTGTTATTATCCCCTCATCTAGAGATCGAGTTTGGGATATATCTACAAACAAGTGTTTCTATAATATAGATGTCCCCATATAGGGTGATTTCTTTTGTGTTTTGGGATCTCTGGATTGAAGTTGAAGATCACTTACAAATGATATTCATTTAGGTTAGTGTGTCTCCTTAGAGAGATCTAGTTTTTTTTAATAAAGGTATATGTGAGTATGTGGTTTTATGTTAATTATTACTACCTAAATCAGGTGAAAATGAAGAACCAATATTCTCACCCATAGATTGATGATCAATTAGTTCCATGAATGAGGGTAAACTGGTAGTCAAATATTTATTTGGAACTTGGATATCATTAGATGCGATTAAAGGATGAGGATATATTTTAGATGTCATTATAGACATTACGAGTTTGTTGTGATGACATTAAGTGTTATGAACACTACAATTGTGTTTTTGAGATTTATGAATGTTCTGTTTCTTTAGTTTTTATATCGGTTTATGGTGGTATTATGGATGACATCCTTGTTTTATCAATTTTTGATGAGGATCATACTGAGCATCTATGTGCTATGTTAGGAGTTATTTGGTTTCATTAATTGTTCAGAAAGATGTTGAAGTGTGAGTTCTAGGACCATGAGGTATACTTCTTGGGGAACGTTGTATCTAAATTTGGATGATCCATTGATCCTTTGAATATTTTGGTGATGTTTTCTTATGTAGCCCCAAATAATGTTGTCGAAGTGTAGAGTTTTCTCGGTCCATTTGGATATTATGGGTGGTTTATACCCAAATTATCCTAGAATTTGAATCCTATGAAAGTATTAACTTGAAAGGATCATGAATTTTTGTGGAATGACCAGTTGCAGGATGTTTTTGAGTGTTTAAAATAGATTTTGGTCAGTTCTCTAGTTCTTCATCTACCAAAGGAGGGAATTTCATTTGAGGTTTACTATGACACTTCAAGTCTTGGATTGGGCTATATGTTAATGAATCATATGGAAGTCATATCTTATGGTTATTTATAGTTAGAACCTCATTAATATAAATATGAAACCCATGATATTGATCTTGCAACACTGGTTTCCACTTTAAATCGATGGTGAGACTATCTCATCAATGAGCACTTTATGGTCTTAACCGATCGCAAGAGCCCAAAGTATGTATTATCCCAACATGATCTGAATTTGTGGTAGGGATGGTGGATAGAGTTTCTATATGATTGATATTTTTATATATTCCTTTACACAAGTTAAAGGGTATTTTGTGAAGTAATCCTTTTTTATGAATTCATGTGGTGGTGCTATGCATGATCCTGGAAACTCTTGGAGAGTGATGGAGGAACTAAAAATTTTACTCTATGATATGAGAGCTATTAATGGTAGTGGTTATCTTTATTATATGACATTTGATTCATCCTTAGTAAAACATATGGAGGAGTCCCAATTGAGGGATTATTAGGTGGAGGTTTTTCATGATCTATTTGTATGTGGAAACAATCTTGAGGTTTTGTCTAAGGATGGATACCATCAGGTAATGTTCCAGGGAAAACTTATTGTTCTTTAAGTGATGTATAAGGTGGTTCTCTTTTTTTCCCCATATTTCACCCCTAGAAGTATATACTAGTGTGATGAATATGTATCATTCCTTAATAGATTACCTTTTTTGGTTTGGTTTGAAGAATTTAGTTATAGAGTTTGTCTCTCAATGTTTGGTTTTCTATAAGGTGAAGGTCAAGAATCATGTTCCTGATGGTTTTCTTTAGCCACTCGATGTTCCCTAGTGGAAGTGGGATAATATTTTTATGGAATTAAACACCATTTTCCCATATTTTAGGGTTTTTATGATTATAAATGATTTATTATGGACCTTTTGATGAAGTCATATCACTTATTAGTGATAATGTAGTTGATCATAATATAGGTTTTCTAAATAAAGTATCTAGATGAGATAACGAGGATTTATGGGGTTTTGAATATGATCATATTTGATCACGATCCTTGTTTTTAATCTAGTATGTATAGGTATCGCCACCATGATTTTGGATCTTAATTATTCTTTATCATCACTTTTCATCAACAGATAGGCAGTGAGATAGAGCAGACCATCCAAACATTATAGGAATATTGTGTACATGTATTTTGTATTTTGGAGGTTTATGGGTGAGGCACATACCCTTGGAAGAGTTTGATTATAATAGTATTTATCACACTACTATTAGTATGACTCTATTTGAAGTTCTATATGACCGAACATTCCATTCCTTGTTGTGTTGGACTGAGGTCAGAGAGTCAACTATTCTTGGACTAGAATTATTATAGGGTATGAAAAAGAAGATACAAGTGATCCACAAGAAAAAGGTGGTGAATTATCATTATAAGACCTATTCTAATCATAGGAGGAGGCCTCTAAAGTTTATTGTTAGAGATCATATGTTCATGAATGTTTCTTCACATTATGGGTAACAAAGGTTCAGTCATGTATGTAAAATTTCTCATGGGGTTATTAGATAGTTTTGAGGTGTTGTCTCAAGTTAGAGTAGTAGGGTATTGGTTAAAAATACCCTCATAGGTAAAAAATATTCATAATGTCTTCCTTGTGTAAAAGTTTTTTCAATATCTTCATGATGATTCCCAAATCACTAATTGTTGTGAGATTGATATTGAAGGTGGTTCTACCTTCAAAGAGAAGTCTAGAGACATTTTAGACCATTAAGAGGAGGTTCAACATTGGAATAATATTCCTTTTTTCATGTCCTATTGAGGCATGGTGGAATATAAGATTTCAATCATGAGTGGGAGATATAGATGCATGACTATCATCTTGAGGTTTTTATGATTGATCTCAGTTATGTTTATTTTATTTTGTTGAACTTATGATGATATATGAGATCAATTATCTTTCTTGGTTAATGATGTTGCATGTTTTGTATGATTCATTCCTCTATTTGAATGTAATTTTTACTATTATATTGATATGCTTGGGAGGTATATTGTGGGGTGGTTGTTCATAACCCCTTTACCTTATTATGGATTTAGTTTTAAATTATTATGGATGAGAATTGTTTGAGAGATATATAATGTAAGGTCATGGATTTATAAAAACATCCCCTTTTTGTTTCCTAAGGATTGGAGGTTTCAAGAGGGTGATCAGAATGTTTTATTAATTTGTTTTTAATTTTAAAATTTTGGTCTCATGGCTTATTTTTTTTCATGTGGTCGGTTCATGCATTTTCCAAATTTTGGTCTCATAGTTGGCTGTTTTGTTCATGCTATTGGTTCATACCTTTTCCAAATTTTGGTCTCATGGTTGGTTTATTTGTTCATGAAGTTAGTTTATGAATTGTTCAATATTTTTATCATGATCGATTATTTTATTCACGTGGTTTGTTAATACATTTGTCAAATATTGGTCTCAAAGTCGGTTTTTTTGTTCATGCAGTCGGTTTAAGATTTTGTTGAATTTTGTATTGTGGTTGGTTTGTTTGGTTCATGCGGTAATTTTATGCATTTTACAAATTTTTATCACAAGGTAAATTGTTTTATTCATGTGGTTGGTTCATTCCGTACTGAAATTTTGGTCTCAGGATTAGTTCTTTTGGTCATGTTGTCGGTTCATGCCTTTATCAAATTTCCAAAATTTCAGTTTTTTTAAAAATTTTCTTAGAATACCTAGAATGTTATAAATAATATTTTTTTAACATAATTAATGAATATTTATGATAAAATGGGGTCCTAAATCACAATTCAAAGTGGATATTAAATTTCCTTTATTTCCCATAATTTTGAGTCTTTAAATGATTCTTTCCAAATGGAATTTAATTAGATCCTCATTAATGTTTGATTAAATTGAAATTGACCCATGATATGGAAATATCAAGAGTCAGATATTTTTTTCCTAAAATAAAGATCTTTTATTCATTTATTTTTGATTTCCTTCTCTTGAGTCTGGATGTTATAGAGATTTTTTCTTGGAGCTATTGCACCCTATTTCTATTGATTTTAGTTCCTTCCTCTAGTGCTTCTGGGCCTACAAAAATCCCCTATTCTTTTCTTGGTAAAGAAACACATGAAGCTACTTTTCTAAGTAGAGGATATGTTTACTTCTTATTTCTTAGTGTGAAGTGTGTTTACATCAACATTTAGTATCCATTGTTTAAATTGGTGCGATTAATCACAAAAAGATAATAATTTGGTTATATCACATAAATGAATATTATGTAATAATCTAAATTTTTTTCAAGAAGAATAAAATATGAAATTTCATGCATTAGAATATTGAAAATATATTATTTATGATTATCCAAAAATTGAAATAGATAAAAACCACACGAAATAATTGAGTTCTATTATTATATTTATCTGGAGTTATTATTTTTTAGAAAAATTTGTTCATCTTAAGAACCTTGAAATCATGGGTTTTTTAATTTAATTAAATAAGAACTAGGAAAATATATTGCATAAATTAAAACAAATTAGTTAGTAATATGGGGATTATTCATGAGATAAGAAATAATAATTGCATGAAACAATATAAAACTACTTGTTAAATTGAGATAAAAAATAATTATATAATTCTGGATATTTTAATCAAAATAGGAATTTTTACATGTTAAGGATAATTGATATTTCATGATAGGAGTATAAATTGAATGGAAAGGTTTGTGATCACATATGCACAATAAAATTTTAATGTTTCCATTGTTATTTATAGAGAGTGTGATATATATTTGGAAGCTTTTGATGTGTTTTTATTACTATTTAGTATGATTGTATATTCTAGAAATTTCTTAACAATATAAATTTGAATGACTCATAAATGAAAGGTAGAGGCACATGAAAAATATTTACTTATCATATTAGAATTTATAACATGGACTCATTCTTGGAATCAAGTTAATATTTATTGTTAGCTAGGAATAACTATTTCTTTATGTATTTTGTGGGGAACCTATGTTTAATAAACACTTTAATTAAAGATGGAATTTAAATGGTCATTTCCTGAATATAAATGTTTGAGGTTGAATGATCCTATTCTTATGCGAGGGAGGCATAATAGCTTCAATTCCATGAACTTAGTTCTACTAGCCTATGTGTAGGGTTATACATTTGAAATTTACATCTGATATAGGTATTTATAGACATAATTATAATTATTGATAACTTAGTTGTGGTTAATAACCTTTTTTGATAAATGGACCAAAGGCTCAAGGATATACTTATTTATGATTGATTTTATTGATGAGAAATGGGATAAGATCCCAGGATATAGTGATGGTTGATTTTGTTGGATCAATATTGATGGAAAAATAAATAAAGGGTTGGGGTGGGGTGAGGTAAATAGTAGTTTTAAAAATTTAAAGACAAAACACTCAGAATTTATAAAATAAAGATATTTATTGAGTGAAGTGTTCTTGAAAATAGATGAAACATAAATAAAAAAGAAAGAACAATAGGATTTTTAATGTTTCAAATCACAAATATCCTAGTCCAATCCTCATTCTTATCTACTCCTTGAGAATATTGGTACCCACTAAGAACCTCACTTTTAGAGGCGTGAGAACCTATTATAGAAAATTACTTTTACAAGAACCTAAAGTTATAACCTAAAATTTTATAGAAGAATAAATGATAGTCTGTGATATGAATTTTGATTGGGATTCAAAACCCAAACTTCGGTTTTGACGGTTGAATAACCAGACAATGGAAGACCTGATTTTGATTGATAAAATCATAAACCATACTCGAAGAAAAAAGAGTAGAAGAATAAATATTACATGAATAAAAACAAATATAGAGAACTCAAGGAATGATAAATAATGTTGAATATGTTGTAGCTTGATGATCATTGATCACTTTAAAATAAAAATGTCGAATGTTGAATTTATTCTATGATCATAGCTTGAGTATAGAGGTTTCATAATTTTCTTAAATGAATTAGAGTATAAAAGAATGTTTTGAATTTGTATCACCAAAGAATCTATCGAATTATTTGCACCAGAATTCTTTTTATTCCTTAAAGATGTATCTTGAATTATTAAAAAAATATATTCAAGGAGAATCTATATTTCCAATAACTACATGACACTTATTAGTGGATAACAATAAAATAATGTCACCATTACATTAATTTGTAAAATACACATTGAATAACTAAGAACAATAATTATTTTTACTTTTTTATGAAATATTAATATAAAATAGTTAAAATAATAAGTATACCAAATTTATACAATTTGTATTTATAAAACAATTGAAATAAAGGAATAATATTTTAGACTATTAATACAATAAAATATTGTAAAATATTGCATTGAAAGAAATATAATTGCATGTATTTATGTACATAAAATAATCCCTAAAATTATTTTTTACATAACTTACAATTATATTTCAACAAATTATAATAAAACATTTTAAAAAGTATTTATTTTAATAACAATAATTAAAAATATATAATAAAAAATTTAGAAATATTTTTTAAAACTAACAGAATATTAATAAAACCTGACAGTATATTGATTTATCATTTTTCTCAATAGTGGATTGATCTACCATTGATGTCCATTAGTGGATTGATTTACTATTGGTGTCCAATAGTGGATTGATCAACCATTGGGTTCCAATAGTGGATTAATATACCTGTGAATCATAGAACTACCGTTGATAAAATAGATAAAATTCTACTGATGAAATAAAAAAATAACTCAAAACATTCAAGGATCACCTACATCACCTATTGTGAAGAAATGAAACAAAAATAAGAGCCAATGTAAAGATGACCATTGGAATTACACTATGAATTATGAAGGAGGACTACTAAATAAATTCAAATGATCTACTATCGGTGAAAGGATATACTAGTGAAAAATAGATTGACGAGTGATGGTGATCTACAGATGAATTCCAAATGATAGATTAATCTACCATTGATCAATATACTGGTGAAGGACAACAACCCTTCCAATGTGCATGAGATGAAATACTGATGAATGAGATTCTTCCAAGACACATTACAATCAGGGAAACATTTATCTGCCTGATAAAGAGAGATAAACCGGTGTCAATGATCTATTGAAGATGAATATAATCTATCGGTGGTGTTAAATATACCAATATAAAATAATATACTGGTGAAATATGATATACTGATGGTGTTCAGTCTATTGGTGGAAGATAATCTTTCAGTGAAAGATAATATACTGATGTTGTTCAATCTAATGGTGGATGAATGGATATAACATTCAATACCAACGACCAACCATTGAAAAAGAACTACCTAAGATTTGATATCAAACTTCCATGAAAGGAGACACCATGGTTGTGGAATATTGATAAACTAAAACAACCAGATGACCAAAAAACTTCTCGGACTACCAAACTTGATGCAGTGAAAAGTTAAGGGAATTGAGGAAGAGGAAAAAAAATTTAGGATGATATCAAGACACAAGAAACCATTAATTGACTTGATGTATTAATGAAATATGAATGTAACTAGTGAAACAGTTCAATTCTTGAAGGAAGAAGATGAGATATTTCGAATGGGATATGTGTGGGACAAAAAAAATAAAACATGGGAGATCAAAATGAGATAAAAATGTTCTTATGGCTCTAATTAAATGACTAAAGATCTATACGAGTTTTTTTAAACTGGATGAACTATGAGACAAGAATCGCACCCCACATCGACTATAGTATACAATGATAGATAGGTATAAAAATCAAGCTACGACTTCCCAATGTTCGAGATGGATACTAGAGATCAGAACCAGTTACACTACACACACAAAATGAGATTCTACTCAACAGGCTTACAAAGCCCAACCCCTACATCTTTTAGGTGCACTATGAGAGCCTTATACATAGATGCGGTTGTACGAGGCATGGACTATGTAGAGCTAAGGATCCATTACCTCCATGTGGGAAGCCTTTGGTAGGATCTCCCATGATTTTGACCCCTTGGGTCCCCTAAAATTGGTTGAGGGCTAGCCTTGGTTTCTCAAAAGGATGAACCAATTTTTTAGATAATTTAACACTTAAAAAAAATTATTAACATACATTAAGTTAATAAATTATAATAATTATTAAAAAATTAACATTATCAATAAAATTATAAACATTAAATATTTCAAAATTTAAAAGTTATGTAAATATAAAATAATTAATTTTTAATAAAAATTTTGAATTATAAATAAATGGGATGAGATGATAATTTATCAAAAAAAATAATACTCTTAAAGTATTAAAAACAATTTTAAATACTAAAAAACTCCTCCTTTTTTTTAAATTAAAAAACTTAAAATTTATTAAAATATCAGCAAACATATCTATCTTTTTGAAATTTATCAAAAAGAATATTAGAATTTAATCTTCAAAAGATACTCTCTTTTTTTTATCAAAATCAACAACTTTAAAATTAACAGAGTACTATATTTTCATAATAATAAACAAATAGATATAATATTCAATTAAAGTATAATTAAGAAAGAGTAATATTTTAACAGTTCATTTTAGATAGTAATATCAAATTATAATTAAAAAAGAGTAAATAAATAATATTCAATTACATAATATGAGTAAAAATACATTTATGATCAATGATTATACTAACCATGGATTTTAAGCTTCTAGAATACATAATTTAAACTTTATTTCCTTAAATTTAACAGAATCTAAGGGTTTAGTAAAAATTTATGCTAACTATTTCTCAGTAAGAAAAAATTCTAAACAAATATAACTTTTATTTACATGATCCATATGAAAATGAAATCTAACATCTATGGGGTTTGTTAAAGAGTGTTGAATAGGGTTTTTAGAGATTGAAATATCACTTTAATTTCTACAGTAAATATTAATTTTATAAAAACTGATATTAAAATCATACAATGTTTAATTTATCCATATACTCTATGAAAAAAACTAACAGAAGAAGCATATTCATCCTTAGTTGTTGACAGTTCTATGGAAATTTTTTTAGAACTCCATGAAATTAATTTTTTTTCTAAAAAGTGACACATACCTGTAGTGATTTTCGGGTTAAGTCTACAACCTCAAAAGTTATAATCAGAGTGAGACAATAAATAAAAACAATTCTTATTAGAATAAAACAATCTAGTAAAAATAGTACCTTTGATATATCTAGTTAATCTTTTAAATTCATTAAGATTATTTCTTTAGGGTTGAACTAAAACCTAACACACAAACAGACTGAGAACATTCTGTCTGATCTAGATGCTGTGAGATATAATAGACTATATATCATAACTCTATACAGTTTAATATCAAACTGACTTTCCATACTCATATAAGTTAAATTTGGAATTAGTACTCATTGGTGTTTTCATAGACTAACTAGAATCAATTCTAAACCTTTTTACAAGTTATTTAACATGCATAGCTTGATTTAAGAATATAACATATTTCGTTTTATTATTTATAAAACAATGAAAAATTAAAGTTCCCCCATCATTCTCATGTCAAATTCACTTGTCATTAGTTTAGGAAAGTCATTACTTAGAGAATCATTTGTTTAACCAAATATTATATCATCAATATAAATCTTTATAATTAGTATATCACTTGAAACTCTTTTTTTGGATCAACCTTACCTTAAAAACATTTGTTGATAAAAACTGTGAAAGTCTTTCGTAACAAGATCTTAGAGATTTTTTATGTTCATATATGGATTTATTATGTTTAACAACATGACTTGGAAACTTATCATTTTCAAATATAGGGTTTTTTTAACATATACTTCCTCAAAAATAATCCCATTTGAAAAATAATATTTTACATCCATTTAAAATATTTTGGTGTTTTGCAAACTAGAAAAGTATAATATAATTATAAATGCTTCCATCCTAGAAACAGAAGAAAAATAATCTTCAAAGTCAATTCCCTCGACCTAGGAATAACCTTGAGCTACTGGTCTTGATTTATTTTTAACTATGTTTCCATATTTGTCAAGTTTATTAAAAAATCCTTTTAGTTCCAATAATAGATTTATCTTTTAGAAAAGAAACTATATCCCACCATTTTTTCTTTCAAATTTATTTAATTCATCATGAATATCATTAATCTAATTTGAATCATTTTAATCATTTTCAACATTGACATGAACAAAATCAACAACAAAATAATATTTATCACAATAAAGTAAATAAAATATTCTAGTTTGAATACCAGATTCTATATTCCCAGTTAATTTTTCAATTGGATGATCTTTAAGTGTCTTACATTCCTTTGGATCAGTTTGATAAGAGATATAACCCCCTCAACCAATGAATTATCATTATCTTGGTCATTATTATCACCAAAACTAAATTCCCAAAATTCATCATTTTCATTGTTTAAATTAGAATACTACTTATTATAATTGTTTTAATTTACCTTAACATGCACAAATTCTTCAAAAAATAAAGTTTTCTCATTAAAAAATCTATAATATTTTTTATCATTAGAATAACCTAAACAAGTCCCTTCATTTGATTTAGAATCTAACTTTTCAAAATTATCTTTTGTATTTAAGATATAGACTTTATAGCCAATGACCCTGAAATATTCAACATTAGGTTTAAACTCTTTAAAAGTTCATAAGGGGTCTTATTAAAGAAATGTCTAATATAAACTATATTTAAAACATAGAAAGATGTATTTACAGCTTCTTACAAAAAGTATCCAGGTACATGGAATTCTATTATCATTGACCTATCCATTCCTCGAGTATAACTATTCTTTATTTTTACCACGCCATTCTATTTTGATGTCATAGGGGCCGAGAAAAAAATGTTTATATCCATTTTTTTACCAAATTTATTAAATTTTAAATTAAAAAATTTACCACCTCTATCACTTCTAATACAGATGATTGACATATTTTTTAATTTTTGAATATGTTTATAAAAGAAACAAAATTTTAATAAAGTTTAATTTTTATGGGATAAGAAATAAATCCATAAGTATCTTCTCTAATCATCTACAATTAGAAATAAATACTTATTACCATAAAAAATAATAGGTTGTATAGGTCTAATCAATTCAAGATGAAATAATTCTAAAAATATAGCAGGACTAACCTTATTTATTGATTTAAATATGTATTTGTGTTTCTTACCTTTCAAACAGGAATCACACATGAAGTACTTACTTGAATGTAACTTGGGTAGTTATAGAACCTATTTATGCTTTGATATTTGTGAAATAATCTAAAATTTTATAGGCAATATTCTTATGGGATAAAATTTCATCTACTTACACAATATTCAAATACTTAACATTCTATTTGGTTAGATAAAAAATCAATAGTGTATACATTTTCTTTTTTCTTTGTAGAAAAATAAAACTAGTTTATTTTTTTGAACAATAAATTTATCATTTTCAAAAATAATATTTAATATATTATTACAAAAGTGTGATATAATTATAATATTATGTTTCAAACTAATTATATATAATTCTTTTTAAATAATAACTCTTTTAGAAAAACAAAATTCACCAATACCTTTAATATGACCTTTATATTTGTCTCCAAATGTGACAAGGCCACCATCACATTAATTTATTGATATAGATTTATGAAATATTACCTTTAATGTGTCTAGAGTATCCATTTTCTAAATACCGTGAGTCTTTGATAATTCTGAGGCATATTTACTAAAATTAAACAATAATATTGACCCTTTTGGTACCCATTCTAACTTGGGTCCAACTAAATTAATAGTATAAAATCTTAGCACTCAATTTTATTTAAATCATTTATTAGTGGGATAATTAGAAAGTAAATTTTTTGTAATTAAAGTTATATTGTGTCCAAATTATTGTCTAAATATCAGTGAACATTAAATGGAATAATTCCCCATCATTATATATTTAAAATAGGTTACACTGAAAATAATTCCTTTTGAGCTTCTAAAAAAGTTATTCTTAATTAAAATTGTTGTTAAACTGCTGTATCTAAAACCATTTTTATTTTTTAGTTACATTAAAGACATCATATTATCATATTTTTATTTTCCTTCAACTAAAGTAGATAAATTATCTTTAATATCAACAACTTCATTTTTCAAATTCATATTCTCTTTTTGAATAGTTTCTAAATCTATAAAAACATTTTTATTGGATCAAGAAGCTGTGTTTCTTAATTTTTTATTTTATTGATTTAATTTCTTACAATCATTTATAACTTTAGTTACATCATCCAAAACTAAATTGAACCTTCATTCTTTATCTTTATCATTTAATGCCATAAAGTTTTTAACCCTTTCATTTTTTTATTTTAGTTTTAAAAAATCATAATAATAATCATCTTTAGATCTATCATTCTGGGAAACACATATTTTCATATTATCACATTACCTTTTTATTTTATCATTTTATTTAATCAAATTCTTATTTTTAAATTTTAATTCAGTATAATTTTCAATTATCTTACCTCCAACCCTTTTTAAATTCTTCATTCTCTTTAATATTTTTTTAACTTTGGGATTTACATAATTAGAATTAGAACATGAATCAGAAAAAATTTCATTTTTAGATAAATAATTATGATCAAAATATAAAAGATTTATTAATTGGGTAAAGATTCAATCATTTACCTCACACTAAATACCCATCAGGAAAAGATTCCCAATCTCCTATTCACTTACAGAATCACTACTAGAGTCAAAACTATCTGAGTAGTCCCAACCTCCAAAAAAAGATTTGTTTTCTTTTATTCTTTTCTATTATTCTTTCTTTGGATGTTTGAGTTTAGGAAAATCAGTCCTTATGTGACTATTATTCTTGAACTCATAAAAAGTTAATTTTGAAACATCAAAATTATTACTGGTATTACCTTTTTTGTAGTCTTTTTTGGACTTCCTCTTTAACTACTTCTTTCCACATTTTTTTCATGAACTTGAAAAAATTCTTACTACAGTGAGACATGTACTTATCACTTTCTTGGAACTCATTTTCAAATTTATTAAAGGTATCAATAACATTAGATTTAAATTCAATAAATTTTCTGTTTATAGACTCCAAATCAGAAATATTTTTCAACTCTAACTCACACTGTAGAAGATATCGTATTATTTCATATAATGTATACTCTTTAAAATTATTACTCTCATCGATAGACACCTTATTTTTTTAAAATATTTTTGGAAGAGATCTTAGTAATCTTTTCACTTGATCTATGTTTTCCAAAACTTCTCCAAGGGAACTCATACCATTATTAATACTAGTAAACTGATGGAACATATGGTTTACTTATTCTTCATCTCCTATATTGAAGTCCTGATATTCTATTTTGAAGCATTCATAGATTAGTTCTCTTGATATTTTCAGTCATATAATGAGTCTCTTTAATTATCCTCAATATATCAGGAGATTTCTTTCAAGATGAAACATGAATATAGATACTTCTACTTATAGCACAATATAAAATATTTTTAACTTTATAATTCAAAGAATATTTTTCTATGACATTAAATAAAAGTATATAAGGATCCACTTTGGATAGCTCATATGGATTATCCATGATAGTCCAGTGATCCACAACTAACTGTTTCAAGTAATTTTCCATTCGTTATTTATAGTAACTGTAGTAACTTCTATAGAAGAATGGGGTTTTTGTGTAATACATCCATAATTATCATTTACACCCTCTATCTAAAAAGAAAAATTTACTTTCACTCCTTAAACTATTAATTCTAGGATATCAGGTTATCATAGAGTTAAACAATAAACAAAAAAAATCAGATAGGCTAACTTATCATATAATTGGCTTTGATACCAATTATTGGATTGATAGCAATGAAAATAATGACTATATGGGGGGATAGTTGTTTTAAAAATTTAAATTTAAAACAATTAGATTTTTTAAAATAAAGACTAGTAGTGAGAATAATGTTCTTTAAATGAGGTGCATCAAAAAAAATGAATGAACACCATGTTTTATAGTGGTTTAGATCACAAAGATCCTATTCCACTACCCAACCTTCTCTAATCTTGATAATATTTGTGCTCACTAAGAACCACACTTTTTAAGGTGTGAGAACCTATTACATAAAATTACTTTTAAAAGAACTCAGAGGCACAAACTAGTATTATACAAAAGACCAAACCTTACTATGTTACCTAAATTTTGATTGGGAGTCCCAACCCAAACATCATTTTTTTGTGGTGGAATAACCAGACATTTCAAGACTTAATTTATATTGGGAAAACTATAAATCAGACTAGAATAAAAAAAGAAGAATAAATATTACACAAATAAAAAACACATAGAAATCAGAAGATGAAAAAAAATGTTAAAGATGTTAAATCTTGATGATCGTTAGTCACTTGAAAGTAAAAATGTTAAAAGTGGAAGTTATTCTATGATCATAGATAGAGTATAAAAGTCATATAAGTTTCTTGAAAAAATTAGAGAAGAAAAAATGTGTTGAAGTTATATCAAAAAATTATATATGGAATGATCTACACTAGAATTGTTTTTATACCTTGAAGATGTATCTCAGATCATTAAAGAAAAAATATTCAAGGACCATCTATATTTCTAATAAATGCATGACACTTGTTGGAATATAAAAATTAAATAATGCTACCATTAACTTCATTTGTAAAATCCATGTTGAATAACCAAGAATAATCACACTTTTTATTTATTTATGAAATAATAATATAAAATAATTAAAATAATATGTACAAAAAATGTATGAAATTCATATTTATAAAACCATTGTAATAAAAGGACAATATACTAGATTATTAAAACTATAAAATTTTGTAAAATAGAGCATTGAATGAAATACAACTGCAAGTTTTCATGTATATAAAACAATTATTGAAATTAATTTTCTACACAACCTACAATTATATTTCAAAAAAATATAATTAAAAATTTAACAAAGAATTTATTTTAATAAAAATAATTAAAAATAAATAATAAAAAAATTTAGAAACAATTTTTTTGAACTAATATCGGATTAATAAACTTGGTGGTTGAGTGATCTATCATTAGTGTTTAATGGTGGATTGATCTACCATTGCATCCAATGGAAGATTTATCTACCATTGGTTTCCAATAGTGGATTGATCTACAGTTGGTGTCTAATGGTGGATCGATCGACCATTTGTGTCCAATGGTGGATCGATCGACCATTTGTGTCTAATGGTGGATCGATCTACCACTGATGTCCAATAGTGGATTGATATACCGTTGGTGTCCAATGGTGGATTGATCAACCATTGGTGTCCAAAAATGGATTAATCCATAGGTGAATCATATATCTACAGTTAATAAACTAGATAAATTTATAATGATGAAATATGAAAACAAATCAAAACATACAGGGATCACCTACTCCACCCATTGAGAAGAAATGAAAAAAACAATAACCAATGTGACGAAGACTATTGCAATTCCACTATGAAACCAAATGAGGTCTACCAAAGAAATTCATAGGATCTACCATCAGTGAAATGATATACAGGTAAAAAATAGATCTACCGGTGATCATGATCTACTTATGTATGTCTAATGGTAGATTAATATACTATTTAGAAATCAACCGGTGAATTATAACAACATTTCGGATGTATATGGGAATCAATACTAATGAAAAAGATGATGATAATACACATTATAATCAGTGAAACATTTATCTTCCTGAGAAGGAGAGATCAACTAGTTTCAGGGATCTACTAGTGATGAAGATAATTTGATAGTAGTTTTAAATCTACCTATAGAAGATAATATAATAGTGAATGATAATATATCAGTTGTGTTCAATCTACTAATGGAAGAAAATATAATGATGAAATATAATTTACTGGTGGGGTTCAATATACCATTGGATGAATGGATTTATTGGTCAAGACCAATGGACAACCATTGAAAAATAACTAACAATGATTCGATATCAACTGATCATGCAAGGAGACACCATGGTTGTGGATGATCGATGAACTGGTTGAACCATATGACCATAAAATTTCTCAAACTACCAAACTTGATGTAGTGACAATTTGAGGTACTTGAGGAAGAATAAAACAAAACATCATGATGATATCAAGACACATAAAACCCTGGGTTGACTTAACAAGATAAAGAAATATGAAAGGCATTGGTGAACTAGTCGAGAACTTAAAAGAAGAAGAAGAAATATTTCAAATAAAATGTGTGAGATAAAAAATAAAATGCTGGAGGTCAAAACAAGATTGAAAAGTTCACGTGTCTACGATCGGATGGAAAAATACCTATCTATGTTTTTTAATCCAAATGAATAGTGAAACCAGAATCGTATCCCACATCAATTATGGGATGTGGTGATCGAGTAGCATAATAATAAATCTGCGACTACCCAACATTTGAGCTAGATATTGTGGATCAACACCAGTTATGCTACACACATAGAACATGCTTCAGCCTAGTGGGCATACCAAACCCAACGAATACACCTTCCAAGCATGTTGTGTGAGCCATATACATGAGCCTAATCATATAAGGCATGCACTATGCATAACTAAATATCCATTTCCTCAAAGTGGACTACCTATGGAAGGCTCTCTCATGGAGTTGATCTCTTGGGTCCCCTAAAAGTGGTTGAGGGATAGACTTGGAAGCTCACAAGTATGGCAATTTTTTTTGGATAAGTTAACACTTAAACAAAAAAATTATTAAAAAACATTAAGTTAATAATATAAAAATTTATTAAAAAATTAAAATTATCAAAAAAAAATTCATAAATATTAAAAATTTTAATGTTTAAAGGTTTTTGTAAAGATTAATTTATAATATCAATTTTTAATTTTAAAGAAATGTGATGAGACAATAATTTAACAAAAAAATAAGACTTTTAAATTATTAAAACCAATTTCAAATACCAATAAATTCCAGTGATGGCAAGAAAAATTTATATTATGCATAATGGTGTGGTACACCTGGTAGTCATGATTAGATTAGAGCAGCGCTTTCTCATCGATATTCATAATTCTAATTTGATTCTGGTATAATGGATAGATTAATGGATACTAACTATTTGATTAGATCCATCTACCTGAGGCAGTTTGATGCTATACACTGTGATTAAATATTTTTAAGTGGTGGTTTAATATGAGTCCTAGAGTATCCAAATGACTAATAAATGATAATTTAACTAATAAATCAATGGGGTTGGTTCATGGTGTTTACAGATGACGATAGAACACTTGAGAATATAAGTAAAGAATTAATAGTTTCATCAGTACTTGTCTTAATCCGATAAAAATTTAAATCTTAAAAAATGTTTTATGTGAATTAATTAATGGTTCATTAATTAATTAAAAAAGATATTTGATTCTTGTGTTATTTTGTTTTATATAAATTTCTGAGTAGTGGAATCAAGGGTTGAAGTGAAATGATAGTAGTGGATGATTCTAAGGCTAGGTAGTTTACCTTAGTGTGGATGTGTGTTATATAATTCTACAATTTCTTATTTCATGTAATACACCACCTATATCTATAGGGAAACTAAAACCCAAATGTTTGGAAGGGTTTTTTCTAACATCCAAGATACTGAGGGAATGGATGGTTGAATTCTCATTCTTCCCACTCCCCTTTTAGGAATAGATGAGTGGGTATATCCTATGTTATAATGGATTATATTATAGGGTGAGTTTCTACCTAGTCCATGAAAGATATCAATTTAATATACATTTATGTGTGAGCTATAATGTCTTGAGGTATATCACATACTTGTATCTGGTCATGGTGGATCCAACTTCCCATAGGTGTACATGCCTGGGCTATGATGAATTTTGGTATAATTCCTTCATATAGGATGTTATGGATTTTAGTAAAACACTTGGTTATTGATGGGGCCGTGACGATGATGAGATAAATATTTGGAATGATGCCAACATGAGATATTGGGCCCTATGCGGGACTAAGGTAGGAAGGGTCGAGGATTGATTGACATCAGGGATGACTTACTTATATAAGGGGAGAGAACATGATGTGTGGCATTGGGGTGTGATAGAAAAAAACCAATAGAGAATTAGAATTAAGGTTCCTTCATTTATATATGTTCATTTGATATAAAATGGTTTACTTCTTTGTGTTATTTAGTGAGTGATCCATGATGCAGATGGGGAGACTTGCATTACCTATTTAGGTGATGAGCTAGTCTCGTTTTTTTATTCGATGGGATTTAGTATGATGATTTATCATTTTTGATGAGTGGTTTCACGGAATATCCCACTAAGTATACTTTTTTATGCTCACCCTATGTATATATAAACCATTATTCAATTCATCAGGAGTTGGTTAGAGATTGGGCTGGACATTACTAGCTTATAGGATATTTTGGGTAGCTATTACGATTTTTTGGAGTTAATTATCATCGCCTAGTCTTACTTTTGGTACTTTTAGTTTTCTTTTCAGATTATGTTTGGAATTACATATATTGGGATCTATTCTATTTTTTTTCATGGTGTTGGTTAGTAGTTTATCATTATTCTCTCTTACTCCGTAAACATATAGAGGGTAATTCCTTCTATGTGTGTGACTGATATATAGTCGGTGCAAGTATCTAACCTATGACCTCTTGGAGTTGGGATTTAGGTATCATTATCTCTCTTTCTTCACCACCTACCGAGGAGGGATACCATTTGAGGGAGGGGGTTATGATGGTTTCAATTTAAATTCGATTAGTTTCACAACATTTATATAATACGTAATGTGTTAAATACATTTAATAATAATAAATATAATAATTATTATTATTATAGTAATAATGAAATATGTTTTTTTCTTATAGGATTATATCCTACTGGCAAAGACTTTTGTTCCGTAACTTAGATACCCAAGTTTGAATTTCATCCATGGAGAATTTCTCGAGTCACTATACAAGCACTATAGTTGGGGAATGTGCCTAATCATTATTGCAATATACTATAGCAGGTTCACTATAGCTTCAACTTCAACAGAGAACTATATCGGGACACTGTTTAGTACTATCATAGCTGATTTAGGGGGTTTTCACGATTGGGGATGAACTTATGGGTCTTTGGATGTCTCTAGTAAATGGATACGGGTTGGCCCTTGGTTGGTCGATGTGTTCCTGGTCCACCTGGAGGTTGTGTTTTTCCTTCCTTATGACTTATACCCTCCAATTATTGTGATAAATTGAGCATAGTTTTTCGATAAACAAATATACTTTAGTGGGAGTTTTAAATATATTTATATAAATATTCATAAATATGTCAATATCATGTATAAAAATATATATTTATATAGACACACACATTTAAATGCATTATAATATATATATATATATATATATATATATATATATATCTGTGTGTGTGTGTAAATATATATAAATAAATATTCATCGAATTATATAAAAATACATATGTGTATATTATATATATATATATATATATTGTTATATAATGCATTTACGTTATTATTATTATTATTATTATTTAAAAAACTTAACAAAATTATAGTGGGGTTTTAACCACCACTGATATAAGCTATTAGCAACGATTTAGAACCCCCCACTAATGTAATTTTATAATACATTAAATATTATATTATATTTATTAAATTTATTTTCAATATTTTTACATATATATATTTCATAAATAAATTTTTATGTATTTATATATAATGTATTTATATCAACGTATAAATAAATGTTATATATAAACACATTATGTAAATGTATTTATAAGTTTACTATATAAATACTTTATACACATATATACATTTATATAATGTATTTCTATATTTATAATATATCTAAATTCACACACACATATATATATATATATGTATTTATATACCTATATCATAAATTTATTTATAAAATGTGTTCATATAATAATAATAATTATAATAATAATTTTTATTATCAACTATATTGTTTAAACCACAAAAACTAGAGGGGATTTTATATACATATATTTGTATGTTTGTATGTGTAATTCCTAAATAAAAATTTATGCTGATATATATTCACATATGTATATTTATATATCTATATTTATTCATATGTATGTATTTATATATTTATATTTTCACACATACACACACTCAGACATATATTTATATAATGTGATGCCCCAACCTTGGGTCGCTTAATAATGCTCGAGCTGAGGACACCACATGACCTAAAATATACCTCACCATACACTAGAGGCCACTGACTAGCTATGAGGGCCTGATCCATACAATATAGAGACTATACCTTTGAATTAGAGTCATTCAAATAATGGAAAATAACAAATAATCTTACACATCAAAAAATATCACCTCCAATGGCTCGGATGCCTTCATTGTTTATTGATTTTGATAATCCACCTTTCAAGGGGTGAGGTGGAACCCTTACAAGTCCCGTAGGCATAAGTATTACATGGCCCATAGGCCTTAGAGGAATTCATTGCTCGTAGTCTACAAACATTACGTACAACCCAGACTAACTTCTTGGAACTGCTTCTCCCCAACATCTTCATCGTGAAATCATCTCTCTACCTTCACATGTCTGTTCGGCTAGGATTTCCCATGCATGCACAGGCTTGTCTCGATGGCAGGTTTCATACCCTCCCATTCTTGCTATCTGTTTAGGTTATGTTATGGTGAAGCCTCCTTTCTCCTCATCCTTCTGAAGCTTGTTCCTTGTAGGTTGTCTGGTTTTCATCTGCACTTAAGGTGGCCCGAAGGCCTTGAGGTGGCCCGAAGGCCTTACTGACCCAAAGTCCTAGGTGGCCCGAAGGCCTTAAAGGACTCGGGGACCAAATCAGTGGCCCGAAGGCCCAAACGGGGGAATATTACCGGCTGCTACAATGCCAAATAGTGTCTTCTACAGTACCTGCTACAGTCTACACAGTTCTTTCTACAGTACTGCTATAGTACCTATTACAGTCTCTGCTACAATACTTCTACAGTACCTGAAAATTAACCTCCTCATGGATTTGATCTCGGGTCTCTTGGATGCACTTAAGGAGTCCTCACCAACTGGGCTGAGTCTCAGGTGCATCCATAAACATCATAGTATATAAAGTGAATAATAAAAAATAGTGTTATATCAAATGATGCAGTCACACAAAACATATATTGATAACCCACTAGGCTAAACCTCTATACACGATAAACCATAATAAAATAAAATAAAATAGGCTCTACTTAAAACCTTGAGGTTCATCTCAATCTCCAATACCAATCAAAATGGTTCATTATGATCCACTACACATATTTTTCTTTGACCTAAAAAGAAGACATAAGGTTTTCACACACACCGAGATGCCTATGTAGGATGTGAGCATATAATTCAGTAAGGTATCACTAATAACCCCCAATATACACCATCATATGCACGTGTATGGATGAAGAAAAGAAATGAAATAAAAAAATATGTTCTCTAAGTCATTGTGAACTAACTAGGCCACCAAAAAACCAAATGAGATATACACATCTGTATAATCACCATGTGCAAACCAGGACACCATGTTGCTCGACAATACGAGCTTTAGTTCCATGCTAGAATCTAATAGCCGTCTCACCTCATACCAATGTCCATCCCATACATGAAGGAATGAGGTAGGGAATAATCCAAAACTCAACCATGTACTAAAAAAGACTGATCATAATCATACATCCAAATCTTGACTCATTGCCTGATCGCTCAAGGTAAGGTCCATTGGTCATGTCTCACATCGTACCACGACTCAGCCCATAGGGTGTCCCATGACCCAATACTATAAAAGTAAAGGTCCAAATCAAGCACATCAACCTATCCCTATAGACTTTTGGGAGGTCATATTGATAACACAAACCCATCCCCATAGACTCCATTGAGGTCACATAAAGTACACTAACCGATACCCATAGACTCCGGGGTAGTCACATCAAGGACACCAAACCATCCTTATAGACTCTAGGGTGTCCACATCAAGCACATGCAACATAGGTAGGGCCCACTAGCTATCATACAACTCCCCAACTGATCCTTGGGTGCTAGTCTCTCAATAATTATCCCCTCATCACAACATGACTCAACAAACCCATCAGGGTTCTCACTGGGTTCTCCAAACTAGTCATGATCCTTGCTTATCGATACCACCTCAATCCTATCACCCTATGGTGAAACCATAAAATATAGTATCCTCTAAACTTAACATCACGGTCTGATCCAAACTCACCAAATCCCATTATCACTCATGGCCTCCTACCAATGGACCATCCCAAGACATCACATATACCCAACCCTATACTCAACAGGCGGTGTAAAATTATCAATCAAAACCCCTAAGAATCCTTATGTGAAGTCTCAAATGGTTTCTATGACTCACACATAGGTCATGTCTCACATATCATAAGGGATATCTCTAAGAATTTCACATATAGGGAACCCCTCTCTATCACATACAACAAGTTCTCTAGGACATTTCCTACTCTCTATGTACACGGAGGATCAATTTCAACCTCAAGAGGGAGTTCCTAGTCACTCATGAGATGTTCAGACATCTCACCCATAATTGATCAACCCCAAGCCTCTCACTTATACCCATTATCTATAGGAAACAAACCTAGGTTATCCCACATTCACATTCACATCCTAGGACCTCCAAGATGTCTCTTTCTACTCAACTAAAGCCATCACCCCTAGCAATATAGTTATTGGGAGATCCCAAACTACCTAGGGTTCCATGAGGTATTGATCTCAAACTATGAGGATGAAAGCCACCCCATTCTCTCTCCCAAGAAATCTACCACTCCCTATACCCCATTCATGAATCCATGTAATTATTAAAGAATGAATTCTCAAAAATTGACTAGCTTATGAAATAGCATCATAGGGATTAGCTACCTAGAACACAGAGTTAACCCCTCACTGAGCTCCGCTGAGCCTCATCCAAGATCACTAAGTTTGATACATTCTCATAGGAACTGATATCATGCCAAGAAACAATAATAATTAATTATAATCATTAATGATTAATTATTCAAAATCAACCCAATCGACAATAATTATTAATAAATCATCAATCATCTTTTTCTTGTCTAAACCTTGAGCAATGAGATGTGATCCACTCCCGACATGCACCAAAACCTATGAAATGATAAATACTCAATTGAAACACCCATTACAATTTCCAAAACATTTAAATTATATAGAAAAATCACTATTCATACATATTGAACTGATACCACTTCCAACAATGTGTTATCAACCTTACGGGATGTCCACTAGCCACTACTCATGAAATACATTTCATCATTTGATGATTTCACCATGCTATGGTGAAGTCATCACCAAAAACTAATAAAAAAATAGACTGGAATTAGGGATAGTGAATGGAAACCAATTGAAGGAAAAAAAGTGGTAAGAAAATACATAAAATCACCACTAGATCACACCTGGATAGGAGAGGAACCAACCAAAACTCTTATCATCCCACTCTGGATGGCTTTTCTTGACATACTCAGTTGTACCCACTAACACATCCTCCAATGAAAAAACTGCCTTAAACTCAATAGTTTTACTAACAACCTACCCACATAGGGTCCCAATCATATCCTAAACCATGAAACCGACTTCTCTTAATTAACCCCATTCTTCCCCAACATCACACCTAACACCATCACTATAAGTTTTCACATGATTCACTCCCTTAATAATGTCACAAGTCACATTTTACCCACTAATTCACATGTAAAATTTTGATTCACCTTAGGAATCATGTCACAAATCATATTTCATGCCGAAGATCACCCTATGGATGCTCTATCTCCCACATCAACCATTGAATCACCCCCAATATGGCTTAACCTCACATTTCACCAAAACCACCTTGAACTCTATGCTACACACTCAATCCAAATTACTTCATGTATGCCTTTAAATATGATATTACAAGAACTAGATATGATTATATATTACCCCACACTAGAAACATGATGCCACTGTAACCATCCAACAACTGGTCTCACTATAGCAAAGATCATTTCTGATATGAGTTCCATTCTCCCAAAAAATGATACGATGATCCCCACCATAAGAGTATCATTATCATCACTTATCCTAATCAAAATGCTAGACTTTATATCCAATTTTGTTTCCATAACCAAATAAAATGACTGAATGTGACCATTTCTATCATACCCTATCACTGAAAAAACCCAAACCACTAATGGCGTGCTTCCCTCCATATGGATTCCTCACAATTATACTTTAGAAATAACCAAAACAGATCCCAAAATGATGCCTCCTTAACAATTCATGTTGAGGCCTCTACTTGGGTCAATCACAAAATGGTACCCTAATCAATTTCTAATGTCATATCTGACCACAAGGACATCCTAATTCTCACTTAACCCCAAGACATCATGTATGTGAGTTTCCCATTAAATACACCTATCACCTCACTCCTTGTGCATCCTCAAACCGAAACCACCACAGTGATACTACCACTACAATGCTCAGGTTCCTTCATAACTAAAAATTTGTCAATGAAATCTCTTGCAACTCATTTACCAATATATAACTTAAATTGGAATCACGTGTACCCATTTTTCACCCACCATCAACCATTGAGGCTTTCCTAAAAAAGTTGTGTCAATTATCACTCTCCTCCCCAAGAATAGTGATTCACCAAGAACTATCTTTTAGGTTCTCACTAATGATCCTACTCAATCTCACCCAAACCTAATAGGTGTATTCTCCTATACAACTTAATCACATCACTCAACTAATGCTTCCAGGAGCCGTGTCTCATATAATATAGGCTCACATAACTAACCCACTAACCATTACCATTACACATGTTAGGCTTAACCTATATCCTAAGGAATCTCATTCATTCCAAAGATAACCACAGAATCACCTACCACATAGGTGTGGTAACGAACTAGCCTAGGTTAACTAGACAAGTCACCCAAGGTGGTCCGCCACATGGTGAGATACAAAAAATAAGCAAAAGTCTCATGTAAATATGAAGAAACATAAAATTACAACGCAGAAGAATTAAATACATATCCATGAGATATATAATGTCAATCCACACTATGTAAACCAGAAAAATAAAATAGACCAAACTAAAAAAGTATCCATGTGACCATCTATCACCACCAATCCATCCTACTATAAAGGCAACAAAAGGAAAAATAACCTAACCTACTACACGATTCCCTTCCCTTTCCCCAAGTCCAAAAAAACAAGGTGTAAAACCACCCAAAGTAAAAAGTAGAGTGCAAACATAAATTCTAGTAGGATATTTCCAAAGAAGCTATACAAGTTATAATATCAATAATACACAAGTTCCATATTTATAAAAAATATAGTTTATAATTCATTTTTTCAAATAAAACCATTTGATAAAATTATAATTATTTTCATAAACTCATACCATATTCACAAAACCCAAGAATATATCTGGTATAAAACAAAAATAGGCAAACTAAACATGTGATAGAATATCCATTAAATAAACCATCATGTGATAAAATATGTATAAAAATAGAAATTACACCATTTGGGCTCCAATCTATGGGAATAAATACTAGACATAAAATAATACTAAAATAGGAATATGTTGGTTCTAATCAATATATATTCCTTACACAGTATTTTGATATCACAAAATTAACCCCTAGTGGTGACACACACTAGGGTTTCCTATATACATTTCCCAATGCAGCCATTGTTCCCAATATGCTAATTTTTTCTGAAACCATTTCCAGAATCCATTCTCAAATTTAATAAAAATCATTTTTACATCAATGAAAATCCATTTCAATGGAAAAAACTAAGAGATAAAAAAGTACACTAAACAATTTATGAATTAGAAACACTTGCATAGATACACCTACCTCAAGAATGATGGAAACCTATCTGCCATTGACATTGGAGATTGAAAAACTAAGGATAGGCCTTTGAATGACAAGGGGATACAAAAAACTAAAAAGTATCAATAAAAAACAAAAATCGATAAAAAATATGAATAAAAAATGTATCCAATGCCACTTCCTAACCAAAGGCAATGAAGAAGTAGAAAGATCGCTTATTGGGAATATGAGACTCAACCACCATAGGAGTAAAACATCAAACATAGCAATCCATAAGGATAAATATGACCTAAAATGACCCAAAATTTTCATAGTATATGATATGAAATACTTCACACTAAATAAAAAAATATTCAATCTTTATGTGTGTTTTAAAATGATGGGACTGAGGAATTCACATTGTAAATCCATTTCATGACATGAAATCCCAAGAATTATAAATACACCAAAAAAGGCCTCGTGTCAGATTAAATGAAATCATGATCAATATTTTCACATTAGGTAATGTTTTCAAAATCTATAAAATTTTCATGCCATGTATGAGACTCACAAAATCTTCCATATAATAGATTCACACTATGTAACCCATTCATGATGTGATTGTTCCCAATAGAAAGTGATCAACTGAGTTTTCTTCAAAAACTATCGAACCAAAACTTAAGGATCTCTGAACTCAAGAATAACCCTCTAAATCCATTTAAAAATTTATACATGGATTCCATTAATACAAAAAAATACATCCCTAGACTTTAGGTTTTTTTACCTAGAAAAGGTTATCTATTCTTAATAATCCTGTAATGCACATAAATAAAAAGGGAAACTAGAATAAGAGTCAAAGAATACTTGAATAAAGGTAATAGGGCGTTATAATCTTCCCACTATAAATTATTTCTCTCCCCTAAAAAGTTCTCAAGATCTTGGAATCACTAAAAATGAAGTCCACTACTGCATCATTAACAATTCCCACTCCCACAATCATGGTTATCCTATTTTTTCTTCTATAATAAACAAACAAAAGGAATAATTTTACCACACAAAACCTTCTCTCAATGATCCATAATCTGAACTGGTTGCTCAACCATAGTGATGTCGGGATTAAGATCAACATTCTACCATTCAATCACATGATAAGGATCTAGTTGATTCCTACTCAATTAAGAAACATGAAAATAATCTTGGATGGAAGTAAAAAATATATGGTAATTACAACAAATAGGTCTCCTTTCCCAGTCATCCAATGATCTCAAAGGGTCCCACACGCCTCAATACCAACTTTCCCTTCTCACCCAACCGATGATGTCCCATGCTAGGTGAAACTCTAGGAATGACTTGATCACCAAACTCAAACTCCATTGGCTGTAGACGACTATCAACATAATATTTCTGATGACTATGTGCAATGATCAATATGTTTTAGATCTACTAGACCCACTTCTTCATATACTGAACAAGACTCGGCCCAACCAGGGACCGCTTACCCAACTTTTCCCAAAATAAGGGAGATCAGCATGATCTCCCCTACAAAGCCTCGAAGGGCACCATATTGATCAATTATTAATAAATATTGTTATAGGGAAACTCAGATAAGGGAAAATGTTTTTCCTAGGAACCACAAAAATCAAGCACAGAAGACTGAAGTATATCCTCAAGAATATAAATATATATCTTTATGGGTCCATCCATTTACAAATAATATACCATGCTCAATTTCAACTGAGAACCCATCACCTCTTGAAAACCTTTACAAAACATAGATGTGAACCTCATACCCCTATCAGAAACAACTATAGAGGGAACCAGTGAAGTCTCACAATCTCTCAAACATAAAAGACCAAAGTTATACCACAATAATTATCAACTTCATAGGGATGAATTATATTAATTTCGTGATTTGATCAATGAACAACCAAATCACATCCTTACCACTATGAGTATATGGTAAACCAATGTTGAAATCTATAGAAATATCATTAAATTTTCATACCAAAATGGGTAAGGGATACAAAAAATATAAGGTATCTAGTGTTCCATCTTAATTATCTCACAAGTAAGACACCATGATATAAAATATGCAATAGATCATCTCATCCCCAACCACCAATAATAATGCCTCAAATCATGATATATCTTGGTATTACCTAGATGTATATACTAATAAGAATTATTTACAATTTCCATAAAATCCTACCCAAGGAAAAATAAACAACCAAACTATTTCTAAAACATGAAGCACCACAAGGAGACTGAGACCACTCATCTGAGTTATCTCTACCATAATAGATTTTACTAAATCCTTAGCACTCAGGGTTATATATCTACTCAATAAGAATCTAATAATCAAATTAATATCCATCTTTATCAAAGGTAGAAATACCTAACCACTGTATTCTTTCATTCCCAATCTCATCTTAGCAAAAAAAAAACTCATTAAATACCCCTCTTCAAATAATTACTACACTTATTGTGTCGGTAATTTCTTGCTTAGTGCATTAGCGACCACATTCCCCTTTACAAGAGTGTAAGAAAATTCAAAATCAAAAGTATGGAGATAATCCATCCAACACCTCTATCTCAAGTTTATATCCCTTGGATTGAAAATATACCTTAGGCTCTTATGATCATAATATACCATAAACCATTCCCCAAATAGATAGTGACACCCTGTTTTGAGTTCATTCATAGCCCTTGCCAACTTAAGATATTTGGTAGGGTGTTTCTTCTCTTGAGGGTGTAATTTGTGAGAGCCATAGGCTCCCACATGTCTACCCGACATCAAGACACAACCCAATCCTTTGCCAGAAGAATCACATAAAACATCATAACCCGAACCTAGTTTTGGAAGAATCAAAACTAGAGTTTAAGTCAAACTCACCTTTAGTTCCATCAAATATATTTAAAACTTATCATTACACTCAAACTTTACAACCTTATGAGTTAAAGCTGTCATCAAGGATAAAATATTAGAAAATTCCTAACTAAACTACCGATAATAAAAAATCAACCACATAAAGATTCATATCTAAAATAAATTTCTAGGCCACTCCCAGGACATAACTAATTGAACCTTTTTAGAATCCACTAATTCTCCTATCTCAGATATAAAATTACATAGAAACATTACTTCTTGAATCCAAAACTTGCATTTGGAAATCTTACCATATAGATGATGTTCTCTAAAATTTATAAGAATTATATCTAAATTGTATATGTTATCCTAATATTAATTCGAGTAAATTGAAATATAATCCTTGAAAACCACAATAAAAGAGTCTATGAACCGATGAAAGATCTTGTTCACCAATGCCATAAACGCTGCATGATCATTGGTTAGTCCGAATGGCATAACTAGAAACTTGAAATTCCCACACTAGCTATTAAACATTATCTTAGGTATATAATCTTCTTAGAGTCTCAACTAGTGGTACGTTGACCTCAAGTAAATCTTTGAAAATCAAAAATCCCCTCTAAGATAATCAAAGAGATCATCAATCCTAATAAAGGGATATTTTTTATTGATGGTCACCTGATTTAACTTTTGATAGTCAATAAAAACTAGAGGCTCTTGCCTACCTTCTTAGTAAAGAGGATATGCAAATCCTATGATGACATGCTAGAGAGAATAAATCCCTTATCCTTAGGATCTACAAGATGGACCATAATTTCTACTAACTCAGTAGGTACCATATGGAAAGATGTCATAAAAATGGGTATCATACATGGTAGAAGGTTTATGGTAAACTTGAACTCTATCTAGGGATTTAAACTATAAAAATCATTTAGAAAGACCACAGGGTATTCACACAACTCCATAGGTAGATAAATTCCCAAAAAATGGTAAAAAACATCAGTAAACATCTTTGACAATTGGAACAATATTACCCCATAATAAGAAACAAAAAGACTCTACCTTCATGATCTAGAGTCCCACTCACAAAAAAAAAGTAACCCCATAAATAAATAAGAACTAAACCTGATGATGATAAAAATCTATTTGAGCCTTAGCACTGATCATGAAATCTATGCCGATAATCAAGTCAATGATGTCAAGATCGATCACTAAGAAGTGACACTCCATCTCATGGTCCACTATCGCCACTCAACATGGTTGGCACTTGAATCCTTGTTCATAACTCTTTCTAAAAAAGTTTGGAAAGATCCAATAATAATGACATAATCTTCGAATTCATTTCTAACACATAAACTAGATTTGAAAATATAGAAGAATGAGTAGCACCTATATCAAACAAAGCTAGAACCATAGAAGATGAAATAAATATGATACTTATAACTATGGTTGTCCCTAATTTAGATTACTCTGTTTCATACTCCACCACATAAATATGTTAAATGTCATCTACTACCTAGATTTATTATCCACATGAATTCCCTCGCAGCCTAAGGTTAAGATCCAGAACCCTTGGAAACATCAGTATAAAACTGAGAGCCCTTAGTTGAAGTGGATACATACTTACTACCTTGGGAAATCTTTCCACAAAAATGATTCAGGTGGAATTATTTTCCATAATGATGAAAATATTGGGAGCCTCCATAAAGTTAGCCTGGGGATGACCAATCCACCCACAATGATAGAAAATTAATTATTTTTGTCTTCATGATGCCCCTGATATGTGCCTTAAAGAAACTTTTCTAGCTTTACACTTACCTTTTTGGCCAAAAGACACACCCTTGCTAACAATAGTACCAAATGAAGCTCCTCCTAAACCTATTTTACAGCTATTCCAGCCACTAGAAAATCTACCTTATCGATTACCTCCACAAAGGTTGAAAAGAACATAATAATTAGCATCGATCTAATATTAACCCTCAATCCCAAATCAAACCTCTAAGACTTTAGGTAATCATTGGTTATTAGCTCTGATGCCAAGTGAACCAAATTAGGAAAAATGGAGGAATATTTTAGAAATTTATGCCTTCCCCGATATTTGGTAAAAAACTCCTATGTCTTTTCCCTGTCTAATGTATCAGTATAAAACTGCAAGTTAGATATTTTCTTTAAAGAAGTATAGAGAAGATCCTTGTTCAACTTAACTTTCACAATAGATTCCAACCTTATCCTATCCAATCCTTTAAGAATATTCAAAGAAAAACCCACCTCAGAGTCATCAAGAGTCTTCATAATTTTGAATATCCTCTCAATACACTAAGTCTGTTCTTTTTATTCATGGGGTCCTTTATCACCATTGAATATCGATGGATGCTAATTTATAAATTATGAGTCATGATTCAATGCTTTACCCTTGCTCTAGAAACCTTCTTGACCCGTAGTATGAATAGTCTGTGTTAGAGAATCTACCAAAGAAAGATCTACCAGAGTATGTTCTTGTGAAACATGTCTCACAACTTCCTTACTTGGATTTGGAAGATCTTCTATAGGGGAAATTTTCTAATAGTCGCAAGAAAAAAAAGTAATTAGTCATGTGAATATTCCAAAATAATTTACTAACTTTAGGTATCGATATCAATGCTTTAAAATAATCATAATTTAAATCAATTATGAATTATTTAAATAAGTACAATTCCTTGTGAATAGAAAATGCCCATTTGAATAAATAACATATCTGTTTCATTTAAATAACAATAAAAAACAAGTCTGAATCTTGGAAAAAATCACTGACCACCCATGGTAACTCAGATTTAGATATGAAAATGTGTTGTTTAGGCCCCTTCTTTTCCCTTACTACCTGAATTCTTATGGTCCTAACTTCGGTATACCACAACACCAAACCACGCCTAGGTAGTGTAAACAAAACTTCATTTAGGGTATTCCATATGATACCAATTGTTAATGAACCATCATAGGATAACAAGAAAAGTCACCCAAGGTGGTTCGCTACATGGTGATATACAAAAAAGAAATAAAAGTCTCATGTAAACTAAAGAAACATCAAAGTACAATGTGGAAGAAAGTAATACATATGCATGACACATACAAATTCAAGACACATTTACCAAACTAGTAAAATAAAATAGACAATCTAAACAATTCTCTATATGTCCATTCATCACAACCAATCCATCCCATTAGGAAGATGACATAAAACAAGAGAACATGACATGTTACATGATGAAATTTCATTTCCTTGATTCCTTAAAAACAAGGTCTACAACTACCCAAAGGATAATATAGGGTGTGATAAAAAATCCCTATAGGATATCATCAAATAATTTATACAAGTTATAATATCAAGAATGTAGAAAATCTATATTTATAAAAAATAGAATGTATAAATAATTTTCACAAATAAAACCATTTTTAAACATTCCTTTATTTTTTATAAGTTCATAAAATATTCAAAAAATCCAGGAATATATAATTTATAAAAGAAAAAAAAGTAAAATAAAAATGTGAGAAAATATCCATGAATTAAACCACCATGCAATAAACCAGGTATATAAGAAAAATCACAGAATTTGGCCTCTAACCTATGAGAATACATAGTAGACATAAAAGAAACCTAAACTATGAATTTTTTGGTTACAACTAATATCATGTCCTTCCATAGTCTGTCGATATAACAAAACTAACACCTAGTGGTTCCACACACACTAGGGTTACCTATGACTATTTCCCAATGCCCCCAAGGTTCCCAGTGTGTTAAATTTGACCAAAACCATTTCTAAAATCCATGAACACACATAATAAAAACCCTTTAAACATCAAATAAAATCATTTTCAATGAACAACCTAATGGGATAAACAAGAACATATATAAATTCATTGAACAGAAACAATTATGTAGATACGACTACCTTGAGAATGATGGAAACCTATCCACCTTCGACAAGAAAGATTGAAAAACCACAGATTGTCCTTTGAAAGAGAAAGGATGGAAGGAGAATATAATAGATCAATAGAAAATACCAATTGATCATGAATTTGAATAAAAAATTCATCCAACTTCACTACTGTGACCAAAGTCAATGAAGGATTAGAAAGACCACTTACTAGGGATATGTGACACAATCTCCATAGGTTCCAAAAACTAAATGGAGCGATCTGAAAGGAGGCATATGACCCAAAAAATTTCAAAACCACCATAGTGTTCGAGAAAAAATACTACACCCCAAATGAAAAAATAGTTAGGCATGCTATGTTTTTAAAACCATTTGACCCAAGGAATTCATGTCTTTAATACCTTTCATATTGTGAAATCCCATGAATTATAAATACACCAAAAAAGCATCAAATCAGATTAAATTAAATACCATTTGATATTTTCACATCATGTAATAGTTTTATGGCCTGTAAACATTTCACACACTACATGAGACACATAAGATATTCTATATAACAGATTTACCATGAGTAACCCATTCATGATGTGAATTTTTCCAATGGGCAGTTCTCATCCTAGTTTTCTATAGAAAACTTCTAAAACAAAAATTAAGGATGCATGGTCTCAAGAAGCACCCTCTAAATCCATTTACAAATTTATAACCAGAATCCATTAATCCAAAAAAACATACATCCCTAGAATTTACGTCATTTTACCAATCAAATTCTCTATATTCCCATGAAGCCCACAATGCACCGAAACAAAAAGGGAAACCGAAACAAGATTTAAAGAACAAATGAAGGAATTTAGTGGGGTGTTACAGGTTTTATTCTAAAACCAAGAGTTCATTCCCATCATCTCAATACATTATATGAAATATAATCCGAATAACCACAATGGAAACCATCCGATTGATCTTTTCCTCTAAACACAACCTCGACATGAGAATTACTCAGAGTGATTCACATCCCAAAATCTCAAATAATTCTTGCTTCCTATCCTCAACTATTGAATTTGTAGTATAATTATACAAAGAAGATATATGGAAAACCTTTATATAGGTTTTTTTCAAACTATAAGCAACTAAACCCACATCCTCATGGAAATCCTTTTCCATCTTCAGATCACATCTCAAGCATACCATGCCCTCATCGAGTCATTACTAGTGAATTAAATGCTTGTAATGACCAATAATGAGTCTCAATACATCCCTTGATGAAGGGATTATATTACCATCATCAAAGAACCACCATTAATAAGACCCACATGACCAGTTATCAAAATTAAATATATTATATTCCAGTAGAGTAGAATCCTACTAATATGTTATATGTTTAAATTCCATATATGTTGTTGTTGAAACTTTAATCAACCTAACCTATTGTCAGAAAAGAACCATAGGTAAGAAAACATATGTGATATGAATCATACATGCCTAACATAATGCATGGAAATGACCTCTTATAAATGGAATAATAACTAAAAATCATAAATCAAAACCCTCAAAAACCAAGTGCATCACCCATGGTGAAATAATCCAACAATAACATCTAAAACTAAGAACAATGATCCCATGACTTGGTAACCTAGAATTCCTAACAAAAAAAGGTGTTATCGATGAACTAGTATAATATCCATCACAAATTTGACTCATCCCTAAACCACTTGTCTAATATCTCTCCAAATCATAAAACTAAACCCATATTTGATACCACTTTGTGATGCCCTAGCACTAGTCCACTCAGTAGTTCCCATGCCAAGGACACCATATGGACTAATGTGATCCTCCCAATATGCTACATCCTACAGAATAGTTAAAAGGATTTGATCTATAAGATTGGGAGAGAATGATATCAAACCATATTCATAAAAATATAATAAAATAACTAAGTATCATATAAATCCATAAATATTAGAGTATGCAAAATAAACAATAAAAATACAGTGTTATATCAAATGATGTTTTCATACAAAAAATACAATAATAATCCATTGGGATGACCTTATGTACATTAAAAAAAGAAACTAAACAATAAAATAGGATCTATGGCCAACCCTAAGCCCCATCATAATATCCAATACCTATCAAACTACTCCATCCCGATCCAACACACATCCTAAAATTTTTCCTAAAAAAGAGAACCTAGGATCTGCTTGCACACTCATACTACCATACATGGAATGATCATATAAATTAGTGGGGCCTCACCAATCACCCCCAATATACAACTTCATATACATGTGTATTCATGAAGAAGATAAATTTAATAAATAAGCATTCTCACTAAGTCATAATGTGATAACTAGGCTATCATGACACCTGATGAGATACACACGACTGTCAGCTGAATATGAGCTAACAAGAAACCACAATGATTATCTATACCTACTTAAAAACCATTATAGAATCCAATAATTTCCTCAACTTATACCAATGTTTCTCTCGTACCTGAAGGATCAATATAGGATGGTGCCCAAACCTTGACCCAATATTCAAAGAGACATGGTATAGTCTTACATCCACATATCATCCCACTACCTAGTCACTCAAGGAAGGGTATATTAGTCATGTATCACATAATAACATGATATATCCCTTAGGGAAGTCCTCAAACCAATCCTACATAAGGCATGGTCTAATTCAAGTAGACCGAATCATCCCTGTAGACTCTGGGTAGGTCTCATCTCACACTGAATGATCCTCACAGACTCTAGGGATATCACATTGATCACACCAATCTATCCCTATAGAATATAGGGTGGTCACATAAGTCACATAAAACCATTCTCACTGACTCTAAGGAGGACACATCCATCACATCGATACATCCCTACATACTCTAGAGTGGTCACATCAAGAACATGAAACATAGGTAGGGCATGCTATCCATCACACATCTCTATAGCTGATCCATGAGAACTTTTCAATCAAGACCTACACCATTATAAAAGCATGTGTCAAATCACTTTTTAGGGAACCCATCGGGTCCTCTAAACACATCATGGTCTTTTATTTTTGATACCACTTCAAGATTGCCACAATATGGTGACATTATAGCCTAATAGACTCCTTCAACCTAGACCTAAAAGTCCAGTCCAAACTTTCAAAAAAATCCCTTATAACACTTGGTCCAGATATCCAAGGACCATATAAATAAATTATTTCTACCCAAACTTAGCCTCAGTAGGTGGTCCCCAATTCCCAATCAAAACCCCCTTGATATCCTAAATCCAAGTCCCAAATGATTCCCATGACCCACACCTGGGTCCTATCTCACATCTTCTAAGAGAGATCTCTTAGCCCATCGCCTAGAGGGGACACATCTCTATCACATAATCTGAGTGCTATATTAATTATTTCCCATTATACAAACACCAAGGATCACCTGTAATATCAAGATACATTTCCTAGTCACTTATGAAGTTTCTTACAATCTTTCCTATCAATTCTTGGCCTTAACCCTCTCATGCTAACCCACTAGCCCTAGGAACACAACCTAAGACATCTTTTATTACCACTAAAATCCCATGAAATCCTAGAGGTCTTTTATATACTTAACTAAATACATCACCCCTTGGTGACCCAATTTTTAGATGATCCCAAACTACCTAGGGTGATAAGGGAACTTAGTCTCAAAATATGAAGTTTCAATCCACCACAATATCTAACCTATGGACTTTAATAGTATTTATACCTTGTTCCTAGATCCATGAAACTATATATGCATTCATTATTATAAATAGTCATGCATATGAAATTGTATTATAGGGGATACCTACCTGTAACATGGAGTTAACTCCTCACCAAGCTCTGTCGAGCCTCATCGAAGCTCATTGGGTCTCATCTACACTCCTAGGAAATTATCTCATGCCACAAAACAATAATATGTAGGTATCAAAATTTATAATTTATTTCTAAAAATTAACCAAATTGCCCCAAATTTATAAAAACTCACTGGGTTTTTTTAGTTTGTTGAAACATTAAGTAATGGGGTGTGGTCCACTCATGACATGCACCAAAACCTAAGAAATGTGAAATCTCTAATTAAAACACCCATAGAAATGACCTAGAACATCAAAATTCACTACAAAAATCATCACACATATATAATGATTATAAAAAAATTCCAATGGCATGTGATTAAACTTCTGGTATGTCCTCATAAAAGTGCACATGAAATCACTTTCATCCTCATACAATTTCACCATCGTTTTGCAAAATTATCACCAAACCCAAGCCAAAATCATATTATAATTAAGGCCATTTAATAGAAACCAATAAAAAAGAAAAAATAGGGAATAAAATATATAATATCATCACTATATCCAACTCATAATCACAATATATCAAGGGGAGGGATGAAGTGAGGGGGAGGCACTGATCATAAGGCCCTCCCCACACACACCTATTTGAAAAAGACGAGGAGGATGGGGGGGTCTGACCCCCTTATTTTTTTAAAAACTAGATATCCATATCTCATATTGTAAACCTATATTTAATTCAGTGAGCCACCGATGTGGGGGGGGGGGGGGTCTTCCTCTACCACCCAAATTACACAGATTTTCATGATGTGAATGGATATAGCTGATATATTTTTAATAGTCTATCCAACCTCCCTTTCTCCAACCTCCACCTGAACACCTCATGCATCCAAAAATTGCCAAACCACATCCAAAAAAACCATTTAATGATTCTTAAACCCTAATATTTTCTATGTGAGTCCTAGTTCAAAAAATGAATCATCTATGAGATTGAAAATTTTAAATTATGTCTCAAAAAGATGAATCATAAATCTATGGGTCATTATATAAAATTTATTTACTTATTATTATTATTAATACCATTTGAACATATAAAAAATTAAGGGGGGGGGGGGGTTAGACTCTACTAATATAATTGGTGGTTTTCAATCACCTTTAATTTTTTTAATTTGTTTAATAAACTAGTATATATATATAGTGGTGGTTTTGGTAAAACCATCACTAAACATATATGTTGCTTTATTAAAAAAAATATATAGGGTTAAAAACCATTTATAACTTTCTATATTCGTGTAAATTTAACACAATCATCATTAAATAGTAATTTAGGGACTGTTTTACCAAAACCGCCTCTAAATTGCTCTGAAAAATAAATTTGAGGGGGTTGTGTATATCCCTCATAAAAAACCATCACTAATATATATTTTTTATAATGAATAATGATATTATAATTAGAGAGAGTGAAATAAAAAATTATTGATAAATCATATAATGTAATATTGAATGATTAAATGTAATAAAATATGATATAATACAAAAAATGAAGGTGCAAAAATTTGATTTATGTATTAATTCACCTGCCATAGACTGCTAATATAGTATTACTTTAAATTAATGTCATTTGATTTAAAGTAATTTATATATTTATTACCTTTTCAAAACTTTATCATGGGTGTAGTTATATAAACCATAAAAAATGAGTAATTTAAAATATATTTCCATGAAATTTTAAACCAAGTTGATCATCGATTTAATAAAAAATTCAAAACCTATTGAGTTTTTTATAACAATAGGTTTTCAGTTAAAGTATTATAATTTCTAAAAGGTAAGTCTTTAGAAGACACACTAGGTAGAACCGAATTGAGAAAGTTAAACATTCACCATGGTGGTATAACTTTACTTAAATGGAAGTTAGTTTAATATATGTAGATCAGAAGTTTTTTAATAGAAGTGGTGACCAATAGATGAGGGGAATTTAAATTTGTTAAATCAAGAAAGCAACAAAACATGGTTACCGGGTGTAATAATATAGGATAAAGAGAATACAATACATGAAACTATAGGTATTGGTCATGTTTTAGTGGAAGGAGTGATACATCTAGATGGGCGGTTCTATATGGGGCATAAGTTCCAAATAATATATTGAATGAGTAGAAGTTGTAGGAACATGTGGATCACTGATGATTAAATGTGAGACTCATTCCTTATGGTTTAGTGTTAAAGTAAATGATAAATAAGAGACATATGGATAAATATAAGAGTAATTTTCACTGTTCACCAGGGGTTAGTGTTTTAATTAGTGATTTCTATAGGAAATCATAGGGTCTACCTTGAAATTCAGAAGGAGGTGAAACCGGTTGACATATTGGTCCCTATAATGAATAGTGTAATAGAATAACATGTGAAAAAACATCAATATATATAGATTACTCAAGTACCAAAGGAACTATGTTCGAAGATGGGGGGTCATATTCTAAAAGGATGGAAGACCTGAAAGGGAAAAAGTAGAAGGTAGAGCTTCCAATAGGATGAAATCACACCACTTGTGGGTTATCATAGTGGCAGTGATAATGGAAGGAGTTTTTTACTGGAGGCTTCTATAAGATAACATTAATTAATCTACGTAAGATTCCAAAATATTATCTATCCTTGTAACTGAGTTGAATTTTGTTCCTTAAATAAAGTAGTACAATTGTTCTCCTATGGATGTAGACTAGGGTCTGAACTACATAATCATTATGTTTTGTATTTTTATTATGTATTTTTTGTGTTTTTTCTTTCTTGTTTAATATTATTGTAAGAAAGGTCATGAGGAGACCATAACTATAAGTAGTTAAGATCAGTGTGGTGAATGGGGTGCCTAGACTTCCCAATTCTAGATGTTGGTTCATGGGGGGTGTGTTGTGATGATTTTAACTTCCAAAACTTATTACAAATTTGAGTTTTTGGGGGTAGATTTTGGTAATTATATGTGGGTGCATCCAATTTTTTGGTTCTATAATTCATAAAATTCATATGTGGAGAAATTTTTCCATCCTCAACAAGTGGTATCAAATCATGGTTGTAGTGAATCTAGTACGAATTTTATCATGGACTCAAAAGAGTGCCCCTTGAAAGATAGAGGTAGTATGAGGGGTTTGGGGAATATCAAATGTCCTCTATAGAGGTTTGTTTTAGCTTCATATTCCCTTATTGATGTGTCACATAGATATTAGTTGGAAGGATAATAGGTTCCATTGGTCAAATGAATTCAAAAGTTTCTAGAAGGATTCTCACTGAGAAGATAATAACAGTATCAGGGTTTTCTAAATATCTCGAAAGTCCTCCATGAAGGTTTTATTTTACAACGTGCTCTATTTTACTAAAATGGAATTAAATATTTGGTTGGAATATTTTCAATGAATTTTAAATGGTAGACTATGACCCCTTATGATTTCTGGATTCAGTGGGAGATCATTGTTTCTAAGAGGATAACATTACTATGGTTTAATCCCTGTTTTATGTTTTCAATGGTGGATGCTATATACGTTTGAGGATGTTTTTTTGCTACTTCTGAAGAGTTTTTATTTTGGTAGTGAAATTGAGTCATTCTAAAGTGAGATGTTAATAAAACTAGAAGGAAATTTAAACAATCACACATGGATTCTTCCAAAAGATATTTCTTGGTCAATTGGTGTGTGAACCAAAAGGAGGGTTGATGGTAAATTTGATGAAAATCGGTTCTGACCTGAGGTATTTATCAATTGGGATCAGAAGGAAAATTATTAAAGGTAAATTTTCAATGGTTCAAAAATACTATATTTGAGAGGGATGGATTCTATGTTTTAAATTATTCACCAACCCACTTGAGTTTGGTCAGTTGACTCTGATGTTCTCATCAGTCAACATTTTGAAGTGGGGAATATGTGTTTATTCAGGAATCCTTAAGAACATTTGAGAAGTGGTGGTTCTATTCAGTCAAGGAACTAAAGGAGGAAGTGGAATAGTCTCAGTTGATCATTATATGAGTTTTATGATTAGTTGGAGTAATGAAAGAATATTTTTTCAAAGACATGGTTATGGATGAGCATATAAAACAAAAGGAGTATTGAATTTTGAAATGAGAAGACTACCAGAAGATGGATTCTATGGAATAATTATCATAAGTACATAGTTGTGACCAGAATGAGGATAAAAAACTTGGTTTCTAGAATGAAATTTGTTACAAGAGTATTTGAAAGTAGCAGGAGGCACTGTAACGAACCAGTCTAGGCCATCTATCCTACATATGCTTGAACTAGCCCACTAATGGACCAAAGGGGGTTATTGATCCCCACATGCAAGAAACTAGTTCCTCGGGATTATAGGAATACAAATGGGAATGGTTTTTACTAATAATCAGAGTAAATATGATAGCAATAATGAAAAAAAAATCTATCATGAGATATCTATATATCATAAATACACACTAAAAAAAGGTTGAAATAAATAAGAAGACAACAAAATATAAAGAGTGTAATGAACACAATAAGCACAAAAAACCTCCATCATCACTCCAGTCTCCCTCTCCTATAAGGAAAATCTTCCTTCATTATTTCTATCCTTGACCTCTATAATATCACTACACCTACAACTATAGAAAGAAATAAAATCCTAATTGGAAAAAATCAATAATTAAAAGGAAATTGTTATGGATTATAAGAAATTTAAGAAAGATCATTCCAAAATCAAGTAATAAGAACACTAGATGAATTCCATAAAATAAAAACTAACCTTAGATCACTCACTCTCTCAAGAGTGTCTAGGAAATTGATCTTGAAACCTACAACGGTGATAAGGCATGAGCACATAAGCACTTAAAAGGCTAACAAAACCTATTGAATATAATAATACTATTTCATATTACATCCTAAATATTCTAGTTTGAAATACAATATAAAAATAAAAAATTTTAAATAAATTTATAATAAATAAATAATGAAAATTCAAAACTATGATAAAATACTTTTTTAGTATTTTCTATTAAATGACAACAATCTCTTGGGAAACAATTTTCTCCATCCTCAAGACCTTAGAAAAAATTCCATTTTAAAGTCTCATTTTTAATCCATTTCATAAACACCAATTTTAGAAGTACTAATTTAAAATATCAAAGAAGATCCTAACCATCATAAATTTTTATAAAATATATTTTAAAACTAACTATTTATAAAATAAGTTACAAAAACCTAAAAAATCATTTCAAAACCGACACACACTTTGAGTTTCAAAACAAACAATTTTTCCAATTTTCTCATAAGAGAAAACTTTATTAAATAATTTCTAAAAATAGTTTGAAAACACTTTAAGTTTAATATTTCATTTTTCCTTATTTAAAAAATATATCACAACCCCATTACAATGAATTTGAATATAAATCAACACAAAGGAGGAAAAAAACATAGTCTAGAAACACAAGCTCAATATACCCAAACAATCATAACAAGGGTAATAATAAAAATCATCATCATATAACCAAATAAATTGAAATTGGAATAACACATGATATTAAATTAACAAGGCACTAATAAAATTTAAAAATCACATAAATCAACCCAACATGTGTAAGGTGCACCTAGGTGTCCAACCATGAGGTTATAATGAGAGTGAGTCTAAAAGAGGTTTTCTATCCAACTAAGAAATGTGGAATCTCTCATAGTCTTCCCTAGAACCAACTTAAAGAGCTCCCTCAATATCTTGGTAAAAAATTGGAAGCTCTCTTGTTATTATAACCAAAGTATCTCACAGTCCCATATAAAACAATGTAAGGTCTCTCGATCTACTTACCAAAGGCTCTCATGTTCCCTTATAAAAAAACAAAATCTATATCAGTCTTCTTACCAAATGCTCCCACGGTACCTTTGATAACACACAAACCCCATTTATCCCATGCACTAATCAATTCCAAACATAATCATATCAAAAGTTCCATATAACAAAATTCCTTTCACAAGTATTTTTAATAATCATCCATTACCATTTTTATAAAACAACTTCCTTAAGGTAAAACCATATATAAAACCACTTTATAAATTCATTTAAAAATAACTCACACAAAAATCCTAAATCCTCAAAAAATTATCCCCATAATCAAACACAAGAAGAATATACAATGATTTAATTATAAACATTCCCGCATGTGATCTTAATCCATTACAACACATGATAATTCAATAGGGGTTCAAGAGGGCCCAATTTATTTATGAAGACTCATATTTCATAAATATACTAATGGTACATTTCTTTAGAAAAAATTATTATAATTCCAAGCCATTTTACCCAAAAAAATTGAAACTAAAATGTGAACTCATTCTTTCCCTTAAAAAAACCTCTAAAATATTCAAATCCCTAATGAGTTTCAATGATAAAATCCATATGGTTTAATTAATCCATTTTAAATCACTCAATCCATTTATAAAATTTCAAAACACCCAAAAATATATTTTAAAGTCATTTAATTTGAATAATACTTTAAAAAATATATAATTGGTTCTAACCATTAATTTAATAACCAATAGAAATCTTTAAAATCCTATTAGAAAATCTCAAAATCACTTAGAATGGATTCACAGCCATTAAAAGGTTTTAAAAGTCACTTTAAAATTTTCTAGTCCTTTCTTGGGTCATACATATAGGAAAATTTAAATTAAAAATCATTTTGAAACCTAAATAAATTAAAGGCATGTAATAGGAAGTGATGAAAAGTAAAAATATACCAAAAATCAACGGTGAGTGAGATGAAACTATTCAGAACACATCAACTTTAGAAGAGGATACCCAAAAATGCACCCAAGGACTCACAAGATCCATATAAAGAAAGAAGACATAAAAAATCATCCCACCTCAAACCTTTAGGTTTTTTCCAATCCAAGATACTATATCTCGGAGAGGAACATAGAGGGAAAGGAACTCAATGGAAAGGAAGAAAACCTTAACTAGGGAGATCACACCCAAAATCCATAAGAACGGAGGATAAGGAGGCCAGTGACAAGAGTGGTGTCGTGAGAGGAGGAGGGGGTTGTAATGGTGTTGGGGGGTTTCATGTGAGGGAGAGAGGGGTAAGGTATATTGTTTTAGTCAGGGGGGGGGTATTAAAAAAATGAATTAAATGTACAAAAATAAAATTTAAATTCTGAAAAATTCGGGAGAACCATGTGTTTACTCAAGGAACCACCTATAAAAAGTATTCCCTACATGGTTTCTCCTAGGAACCACATGGTTTTAAGAACTATTCTTCAACCATGCCAAATGGAATTTATTTGTTTTAAATCTAAACCAGATGCTAATTGGAAAGTTTACTTAACCATTCTTAAGTCATGCACCACACCCCAGACTCACCAAGGACCCACACAGTCTCTCCTAAGACTCACAGGGTTTGGGATTAACAATGTACAACCTATATGACTCAAACTATATGAGTTTAAGATGAACTGCACATGATGGTGCCATCACAATTTTTCTTTAAACTATTCAACTTAACTATATAACAAAGTAAAACCTCTTAATTTTCCATGTTTTAGGTTAAAACACCATTAAAACTTAAAAAATATATAAACATATCTAAGAAACATAAAATAAAAAACCTACTGACACAATTAAAGTCGTAAACTACTCACCATACCACCTTTCCCTTGAACAATTATATGGTCAAATTATATTTTAAAAGGGAATGAATATCTAAGGAAATTCCCAAGAAAAATAAAAATCTTCATGTAACCAATATTCCTCAAATATACCAAAACAAAAACCAAACAAGGTAAACTTATTAAAGAAACAAGTACAAAGCATTAGTGTACCAACCATTTAATAGTGAACTAAAATGGTGGAATAAATGGAAACCTATTTTCATAAAACAAAATTACTTCCTCAAGAAACCAAATCTCTAAAATCACCAAATATAATTACCAAACTCTACTGGATAAAGATGACTATAAGAAACTGGATAAAAACCACAATGAGAGAACTATTACTAGAAATTCCACAAAGGATTTCAAAATTAGATCACCTAAAACAAGGTGTCCAAACAAGGAGATCACAAAAGAAGAAAACCTCAACAAGAAATGATAGGGATCTAACCTAAGGGTCATAATTAACATACATGGGTGTTTAGATTTAACTCCCCATAATAATGTACCATTATAAAATTTACAAAAAAACACAACCTGGTATAATCCACAACCCAACAATAAACAAAGATACATCACGAGTATCCATGCATACACCATTGGTCCTAACAATATCCAAAGAAACAAGAACAAAACTATACATAGTCTAGACCCCCTAAGGGAAACAAAAATATCAAGAAATGAGGAATAATAAAATTCTCAAAGGAAACACCACCCATAATGGGAAATCAAAGAAGAATCTAAGAAACACTAGGACATGGGTAACTCAATAAAAATTTCCTCAAAATTAAATGACTATAAATCTAATTATGATTCATTAGCAAAATTAGATGCAAAAAAACACTTGAAGGATACTTTGAATGATGGACACTCGTCCATCAAACTCAACACTTCCAAGATTGTCCAAGGGAATAGTCCAAGAGAAATATCACACAATATTAACCAATAAAAATGATCCTCACTAATTTAAACATAAATAAAAAGATCATAGGTCTAAATCAATTTACATGATAACCACCAAGAGATCCATTAAAGAACCACCACCTTAATTAAAACCATATCACATCACTCTGAAAAAAAATTCATGAGACTTTATTTAGAGCCTGATTAATTTTAAATATAAGGATAAAACCCCCTAATATGAACACTATACATTCACACTAGACCTTTTTGGGTGGTGGGGATCACATTAAATGACATGAGACATATAATATTTCATGATTATTTCCCTTAAATCACATGAAGCTATCACAAAATACACAAGGGACCAAAAAACACATTATTTACTAAAATATTAAAATCCATACCAAAATCCCATTTTTAAAACAAATGCCCCATTAAAATCAGGTATTATTTCTTTTAAAACAAAATAAAAACAATTTTAAAAATTTATACCCCTAGTTCTGTTTACTTTAGAATTATTATTAAACTATTTTAAAACAAACATAATTTATTTTAAAACCACAAAACTATTATGGGTCTCAAAATGGAACACAAACTTTCTTTTTTGAAACATTTTTCAAATCCTTTACTTGTTTGAAATAATCCCACCAATGCTAAGAGACCAATTTTAAAATTAATAGTCCTTCTTAAAATAGGAAACACATATTTAATAATAATTTGTACACATAATTTAAAAAGAATAAAACACATGCAAAAAATTTCCCAAATTTCTCAAGATAAAATCAATAGTTTTAAAATATTTTAGAAAGACAAGATCACTTTGAAAATAATACCTAATTCCTTGGTCTAAAACTAAAAATGTTCTATTTGAAATATAATTTTTACCCAGTAAAATGAATTTCATATCATATAAAAAATATCATAAAAAAGGAATAAAAAAAATGTTAAAATGAAATCCTAATATTCCAACATATCATAAGACCAACCCTGACCCCTATCTCATTACCCTTATACAAACTAGGTAATTAAAGGGTAAAAAATATAAATAAAAAACAATAAATTGGGATATGTAACCCTTACTAAATTTTCTACATAGTTTATGACCACATGAAAATCATGCATTGGTTCCTAAGGAGTGTCCAGAATCAATTGTTTGGTTGTTGCATTATTTTCTAGGACCTATGAAACAACCTCATGTCTTGAATTAATTCTTTGTAATCATCCCAAAATATTAAATATGATCCACCATGGAAACTAAATTCCTTCCATTGAATATCAAACACCACCATCATTGGTATCAAACCATAATCCAACAAAATCCAAATAAAAAAATGAAATCCCACTTCTAATGGAAACTCATGGCTTAGGGAAGGAAAGGAATTTATAGACTTTACATGAACTTACCTCCAGAGTTTTAATGAAAATTTATGACTCAATATTACTATGAAATCCCAAATAATATAGGGAATTGAAAAGTCTTAGGCTACTATGGAAAATGACAACCCAAATCAACTTGTATTCAATTTGTAATGAACTAGCTCATGTCATCTCTATGGTGAATGTCTGCATAGGACTTCCAGAAGACCAAAGGGAATTCAAGACCCCCATGTGTTGGAAAGTAGTTCTAGGGTATCACTAGAATGAAATTTTCAACAGTTTCTCTTAATAATCATATTAAATACAATAACAGTAATAAAAGAAAAAGTTGGTATTACCCATCCATATATCGAATGTCTACGTTGAAACAAAAAATGATGAAATGATTAAAAAAATATAATATAAATAAAAAATTAAACATCCCAAGGACTAAAGACCTCCCTCACAACCCAATTCACTCTCTCCTATAAGGAAAATATACCCACCAGATGCATATCCTCAGGCATTGCAATATCACTACACCTCCAACCATAGAAATAAATAAAATCCTAATTTTCTAAACTAAATAAGTTAAAGGGAATGTTTTTGGGGATTATAAAAAATTAAAGGGTGTTCATACCAAAATTAGGTAATAGGAACACTAGATAGATTCCATAAAAGATAAACTAACCTCATATTAACCACACTCTAAATAGTGTCTAGGAAATTGAGATAAGAACCTACAACATAGATAATAATATAGGATTGAGCACATAAGCACTCATTACACCACCATAACTTGAAGAATGTAAGAATATTATTTAATATTAAATCTTAAAAATTCTTGTTTTTATTGAAATATAAAAATAAATATGATTTTATAAAGTTTTCAAAAATAAATAACAGTGTGTAAAATTTGTGCTAAAACAGTTGTCCAATATTTTTCCGTAAATGAAAATAATCACTAGGGAAAATCTTTTCCCCATCCTCAAGAACTTGGAAAAAATATCATTTCAAAGCCCCACTTTACAATCATTTAATAAAACATAATTTTAGAAGTATGTATTTTAAATATAAAAGAGATTCCCAAACCTCACATGGTTTTACAAAACATGTTTGAAAACCAACCATTTATAAAACTATGTACAATGTCCTAAAAACACATTCCAAAAGTCACACACACATAAAGTTTAAATACAAACCATTTACTCACTTTTATCACAAGAGAAAAAATTTCAAACTCATTTCTAATAACATTTTTAAAACAATTTAAATTCAAGATACCATTTTTCCTTCTTTAAAAATATTTCATAACCCATTTTTCAATGCATTTAAAATGTAAAATATGAAAAGAGGTAGGAAAGAACATAGTTAGGCCCCACATGATCAATATACCCAAACAAGAATAATATGGGTAAGAACAAAAAACATCATCACAAAAAAAAAATAAATGGAAATGGGAATAAAATAAAGTATCTTGTCAACAGGGAACTAATAAAATATAAAAAGCATATAAATAAACTCGGTATGAGTAAGGTTCTCCTAGTTCTCCAAAAAAAATCATAAAATTTGAGTATGTTTAAGAAACGTTTCCTAGAAATATTGGTAAAGTGTAATATCTCATGGTCTTACCCTTTACCAAAACTAATATATCTCTTGGTGTCTTAGTAAACACGTGAAATCTCTCTAAATATTCATAACAAAGGCTCACATTGTCCCCAGGATAACAATGAAAGAACTCTCAGTATTCCTACAAAAGGATCTTATGAGACCATATACAATAATAAGACCTCTCTTGGGATTCCTACCAAAGGCTATTATGGTAACTTGGACAAAATAAATTCACACCCCAGTTGTCCCATATGATACTCAATGAAAAAAATAATCACATCACAAGTTACATATAACATAAGACATTTCATAATACTTCTTAATAAAAAAATTCCCATTTTAATAAAATACCTTCCTCAAGTTGAGACCATTTCTAAAACAACTATAGAAATATATTTTAAAATAACTCAAGAAGTAACTCCCACACACTCAAAAATATAGCCTTATAATCAATCATAATAATCACACATAATTCATCACATATAAACATCTCTACACGATATCACAAGCCACTACAGAACACGAGAATTAACAAGGGTCTAAATTGGGTCTCACTTAATTTATGTAATTTTTTTATAAAAATAAAAATGATACATATCTTTAAAAACATGCTTAGAATACCAATCCATTTCACTAATAACTTTTGAAACTCAAATGGGAACTCACACATCCCTTGTTAAAAATAGATTTGAAAATATTCAAATTCATGATAAGTTTCAAAGATAAAATCCATATGGGTTAACTCACCCTTTTGAAATCACTCAACCCATGTTAAACACTTTCAAAAAAAAACAAAACTTTATTTGAAAGTATTTTAAATTAAAGAACATATATTAAAACATGATTTTGGTGCTGACCATTTTATTAAAAACCAAAATAATTCTTTAAAAGACAACTAAGAATTTTCACAAATAGTTGTCATGGATTCACATCCCATGCTATTGTTTAAAATAAACTTTTAAATTATTGAATAAAATATTGTATCATACATATAAGAATAATTTTAAAGAGAAATTATTTTAAACTATCAAAAAATTAATGGCATTCAATAGAAAGAGTTGGAAAAGAAAAAGCTTCCTGAAATCGGTGGTGGGTGATCCAAAAAAGTTTGAAATACATTGCATTTAGTGGTGGATCCCCAAACATGCACCCAAAGACACAAAAAATCGTTATTAATAACAGATACATAAAAAAATTGGCCCACCCAAGATATTTAAGGTTTGGAAAATCTAAGGTGCTACAATGGGGAGAAGAAAATAGAGGGAGATGAACTGTATAGATGAGTATAAACCCTTACCTAGAAATATCACTCCCAAAATACCAAAGATAAATAGAGAAGGAGGTTTAAGATAGGGGTGACATCGCCTAAGGAGGAGGGGGCCTTGGGGTGGGGGGTCACATGAGGGAGATAGAGTTAAGGGATATTTTTTTAGTTTTAGAGAGGTTTTATTAAAAAAAATGAACTAAAAATGTAAAAAATAAGAATCTACAATTTTAAAAAATATGGTTAAACACCATGGTTAGTTGGATGGCTTGTATAAATGTGCATTGAATCTGTTCAACGAACTGCCTAGATAAAACCTAGCACACACAGTTTCTCCTAGGTTCCACATGGTTGAAAAAACAATACTCCAACCATTCCAAATTACACCACCAAACTGCATATCCAAACCACACACTTTTTTTTCATTTTTTTCATTACCTTGCACAAGCCATGACCTACAACCCAAACTCACCAAGGACCCACATGGTATCTACAAGGACTCATAAAGTATGGTCTTAACCATACACAACCCATGCTACCGAAACCATGTGAGTTTAAAATTAATTGGATGTAATGTTATCCACACATTTTTTTTCTTTTAAACAATTCACCTTAATTGTAATAGAAGTAAAACCTCGAGATTTTCCAAGTTTTAGGATGAAACTCCATGGAAACCTAAACAAGACTCAAATCCAAAAAGAAAAATTAAAATAAAAAACACAACATCAGGTTGGGAGTAAAAAACTCCCCACCACACCATACTCTACCCTCATAAAGTCTCATGTTGTAGAATATGTCAAAATGGAAAGAATTTATATGGAAAACTCTGAAGAAAAACAAAAATACTCAAGTAACCAAGTTTCCTAAAAAAACAAAACAACAACCGAACTAGGTAAAGATCTTAATAAATAGAGACTAAGCATAAATATCCCCAACATTTAAAAATAAACTAAAATAGAGGAAAAATATATAATCTATTTTCACAGAACAAAATAAAATCATCAAAATAATCAAAAAATATATATATAAATATAATTAAAAAACTCACCGACCGAAGTTGACCACAAATAACTATATCATAACCATAAAGAGAGAACTAATCCTAGAAACATCCCAATGAAAAACATGAATCAACAAGAAACAATAGGTTTCTAAACTAAGGTTCACAATTTTAATAATAGTTTATTTATATACAACTCCCCATAACAACATCTCATGGTATCTATGATAGGAAACATAAGCCTGTGGAATCCACAACTCAACCAAAGATAAGGATACACCCCAACTACCTAAGAATGCACCATAGTTCCTACCCATGTATAAAGATATACGAACAAAATTTACTGTATTCTACACCACCCAATGGAAATAAAAACCTCAATAAATTAGGAATGAGATAATTACCGAAGGAAAAACCTCCATTAATAGGAAAAAAAAGGTGAGCCAAAGAAATACTGGGCCAGAACTTCTTCATTCCAAAACCACTCTAAACAAAATGATAAAAAGTCATAATAAGGTTTTTTATCCAAAAGAGATGAAACTAAACAACCAAAGGTTACTCTAAATTATTTTATATCATCAATCAACCATAATTCTTTCAAGTCCAACCAATAAAACATCTCAAGAATAACCTCACATAAGATTCTCTAAGAATATTGATCCTCACTGATACAAACATCAAGAAAAATATCACAGGTCAAAACTGTTGGATCTAAAAATATTTAAGGGAGACACAAAAGAAACAATACCTTAGATAAAACCAAATCACATCACTCTAAAAAGAAAACAACTCATACCACTTCATTTGGAGTCTGGTTAGTGTTAAATAGAAGGAGGAAGAACCCTTAAAATAGATAGTTTACTTTCACAATAGACCTTTCTGGGAGAGGGGATCACATCAAAAAACATGAGGCATAGTACCTTATGTGGTAATATCCCTAAAATAACATCAATATTTTCCAAAAATAACAAAGGAAAAAAATAAAAAACATGCTTTACTAAAGTATGAAAATCCATTCAAATATATCAAGTCATAAACCAAGGCACCATTAAAATTGAGCCTTATTTCTCTAAAAACCAAATGAACCCCATTTTAAAAATTCATACCCAAACCCTAATATGACTCAATTAATTTTAAAATACTTCAAAAACTATTTTTTAAAACAAACACCACTTGTTTTAAAACCAAAACACCATTTTGGGTTTCAAAATGAAACATAAATGTTCTTTTTTGAAACATTTTTAAAATCTATCACCCTTTTGAAATACTCCCACCAAGGGTAAGATCCCAATTGAGAAATCATTATTTTTTCCTAAAATAGAAAACCCATATTTTAAGACATGGTGTTCACTTGATTTAAAAGAATCAAACACACATTAAAAAGTTCCTAAAATTTTAAAGATGATATGAACCATTTCAAAACATTGTATGAAACCAATATCACTTTGAAAATAATCCTTATGAACTTAATTTAAAACTAAACATGTTTTATTAGAAATAAAATTTCCCCCAAACAAATTAATTTCACATTTCATTCAAAATATCATAAATAAAGAGATAAAATAATCCTCAAAAGAAATGAAAAGAATCCAACATATAAACATATCAACCATGAATCCTATCTTATTTCCCTTACACACACTAGGCAATCCAAGGCTCAAGTAGTCTAAATAATAAAATCAACCAGGATATGGAATTGTTCCCTACTTTACCACAAGGTTGATGACCATATACCAATCATGTGTTGGTGCTAAAGGAGTTCCCAAAATCAAGAATTTTGTTGTCTAATGGTTTCTAGTGTCTATGAATCAACTTGAAGTCTGGAATTAATTCTTCTTCATCATCCCAAAAAATCACATATGATCACTAAAGACAATTAAATCCATTCCATTAATTATAAAACGCCATTTACATTAGCGTCAAACCATAATCCAAGAAATTATGAACTAAAAATTCAAATCCCACTTCCCATGGAATTTCAAGGCTGATGTTTCTAGACGCTCCCTGCACTTACCTCTTGAGTTCCATGAAAAATTGTAACTCAATTTTACCTTGAAACAATAAATAATAGAGGTATTTCCAAAGGATTAAAATCCCATTGAAAAAAAGAACCCAAATCCCCTCTGGTACCATTTGTAATCAGCCAGGGTTGTCCATCTAACAAACACCCAAAGTGGCCCTCCACTAGATTGAAAGGCATCCCCAATCCCCATGGGATGAAAAATAGTGCATGGGAATCACCAAAACACACTTGAGAATAGTTTCACCCAATAATTAGAGTAAATGCAACAATAGTAATAAAAAAATATGGTATGAACCATCCTTGTATTAGATGACCACAAAAAAACAAAAAGGAAGGAAAAATAAAAAATCAACATAATATAAAGAAATTAGTAAACAACACGAGAATCAAATACCCCCCTTGCCACCTTCATCTCTCTATCCTACAAGGAAAAATTTCCCACCAGATTTTTATCATCATACATTAAAATATCACTATAGCTCTAACTAATGAAAAAAATAGAAGCCTAATTGGAAAAACTAAATAATTTAAAGGGGAACATTATAGGAATTCTATAAAATTAAGGTTAAATCCTACCAAAATCATGTGATTGGAACACTGGTAGAATTCAATAAAATAAAAACTGACTTCAAATTAACAATGCCCTCAAGAGTGTCTATGAAACTGAGCTAGGAACCTATAAGAAAGATAATAATAAGGGTGTGAGAACACATTCACTTATTATGATACCCAAACCCTATTAATATAAGATTATTATTTTATATTACATCATGAAAATTATATTTTGAAATAAAATATAAAAATGAAAATTTTTTAATTTATTTTTTCAAAAGAAATAATGGCGCATCAAAACTGTGCTAAAATAGTTTTCCAAGATTTTTGATTAATTAAAAATAATCACTTAGAAAAAAAAATTCCCTGGCCTCATGAACATAGAATAAATACCATTTTAATGTACTACTATAAAACCATTTCATAAAAACCTTTTTTAGAAGTACCCATTTCAAAGAGGTTCCCAAACATCACATAATTTTCTAAAACATTTTTCAAAATTAACCATTTATAAAACCAGGAAAAATGGACTAAAAACCCATTTCAAGACTCACACACACATGGAGTTTAAAACAAACCATTTTTCAATTTTCTCATTATAGATCACTTTACAAGCTTATTTCTAAAAATAGCTTAAAAACAATTTAAATTCAAGATTTCATTTATTTCCTTATTTAGAAAAATTTCACAACCCCTTTTCAAAGCATTTGACAAGAAAACCATGTAAATAAGGAAAGAATGCGTTGAGGCACCACATGCTCAATATAACCAAAAAAGAATAAAAAGGGTAAGCATAAAAATCATCATCATATAACCAAATAAATTAAAATGGGTATAACACATGTTATCACTCCAATAATGAACTAATAAAATGCACAAATCACATAAATCAATCAGGAATGAGTAAGGTGCACCTAGGAATCCAACCATAAGTGTATAATGTGAGTGAGTCTACACAAATTTCACTAAATGGATAAGAAAAGTGGAATATCTCACAGTATTCCCCTAGAACATATCTAAGATCACTATCAATCTCTTGGTAAGAAAGTGGAAGGTCTCTCATTATTCCTTCCAAAGGATCTCATGGTCCCTTTAACTACAATGGAAGATCTCTTGGTCTTTCTCATAAATGATCTCACGATACCTTTGATAAAAATAGAATATCTTTCAATTTTCTTACCAAAGGTCCTCATGGTTCCCTGGATAACACATTTTCACACCCCGATAATCTCATATTCTACTCAATTCCATACATAATCACTTCATAATTTCTATATAAAAAAACATCACAATATTTTTTTAATAAAAAACCACATCTATTTTAATAAAAAATCTCACTTAAAGTAAAACCATTTCTAAAACCACTTTATAAATATATTTGAAAATAACTCACGCAACACCTTCCATACACTCACAAAAGCATCCCGATAATTAAACACAAGAAGAATACACATTGTATCAAAGATTAAAATCCACAAATGGGATCAAAAGTCACTATGACACACAATAATTCACAAGGAGATCAAGAGGGTCTCAATTAATTTATGAAAACTCAATTTTTTTTCATAAAAAATCAAATGGTACATATCTATAAAAATATGATTTTAATGACAAGCCATTTTACCAATAAATTTTGAAACTCAAATGGGAACTCACTCTTCCCTCTCTAAAAACACCTTTAAAAATATTCAAATCCAAGAATAGTTTCAAAGATAAGATCTATGTGGGTTAACTAACACTATTAAAATAACAAAACCCCTATTAAACATTTTGAAAACACCCAACACTTGATTTGAAATTCATTTAAACTCAATAGAACTTTTTAAAACATATATTTGTTTCTCTTTACCACTTTAAAAACCAAAAGTATTCTTCAAAATACAACTGGAAAATTTCAAGAACACTTTTATGGATACATATCCCATGCCAAGGTCTAAAAGTCACTTTTAAATTATCAAGTACCCTAATGGGTCATACATATAGGCATAATTTAAAATAAAAAACATCTTAAAACATAAATCTATTTAAGACATGTAATAGAAAGTGACAAAAAATAAAAACATACCTTAAATTGATGAAAAGAGAGTTAAAATGGTTTGAAATGAATACATTTTTAAGGATGATACCCAAACATGCTCCAAGGGATCCAAAAAATCCCTTTAAATAAAGGATACATAAAAAATAAGCTCACCTTAAACCCTTAATGTTCAGCCATCCAATTTTGTACAATGCGGAGAAGAAAATAAATGGAAATGAACTCAATAAAAGGGAAGAAAACTTACCTTGGGAGATCACACCCAAAATCATGTAGAACATATGAGAAGGATGGTAGTGATAGGGGTAAAATAATTTTAGTAGGAGGGGGCCACAATTGGGTGTATCGGATGAGGGAGAGACATGTAGGGGGAGGGGTTGCTTTTAGGGGAATTTTATTTTAAAAAAAATTAATATATAAAAATAAAACCCAAAATTTCAAAAAATATTGGTAAACCACATGGTTAAGCAGTATTTTTTTCCTATCCATACATCAACCATGATCAAGGAACATCCTATTAAAAACTCTCTCCACAAGGTTTCTCATAGGAGAAACACAGTGGGAAAAACCATGCTCTAACTATGAAAAATTAAACTATCAAGTTTCAGAGCTAAACTAATTACTTTTAGCATTATTTAGTTAACTGTGTGCTAGTCATGCACCACAACCTAGACTCATCAAGTACCCAAATGATATCTCTAAATAATTACATATTTTGGTATTAACCATGAACATCTCATGAAACCCAAACCATTCAATATCAAAATGAAATGGATAAAAGGTTTCCACATAGTTTTCCTTTAAACCATGCACCTTAACTACACACAGATAAAAAAACTAATAAATTTCCAAGTTTCAGGTTGAAAATATATAAAAACTTAATCAATACATAAACTCAAAAATATAACTTAAAATAAGAATCATTATGGCATAATGGGTTTCACAGATTATCTTTTATAGGAAGGAGACGCTAGTGAATTAGAACTAGGATAAGTTCAAGTTGTTTTCTCTCATGGCCTTTGAACATTGTACCTTCATCAATGAAGTGGTAAATCAATCTTGGTGTTATTCCTCAAATCATAAATCCAAGGAGTTTTAGGACCTTCATTATAAATAACCATGGTTGAAGGAAGTGAATTGAATGATGGACTGATGTATGAGAGGCTAAGACTCCAAGTGAGTTTCTAAAGACATGTTGGTGGTGTTTGTTTTTTGTTTGAGGAGACTAAACCTAGATCACCAAAAAATGGTGTTTTGAAGTGGATGGTCAGACCTAACTGAGAAGTCTAAAAAACATATGGTAGATACATGATGAAAATATAATGTTAAAAGTGTTTGAGTTGGTTCCCTAGAACCAAATATTTACACTTTATATTTTATGTATATTCGAATTAGTGAATATTAATTAAATATTTTATTATATATTATTTACTATACTTTATGAAATTTACTATAATAATATCCTAAAGTATCTATCTCATTGAAAATTTCATAAAAAATTTCCACTATAATGAGAAACATAAAATTCCATAAAAATATTATTAAATATTTTCTTATTGTTGGATATTATTTTATGATGTGGTAAATAGTATGATAACTATCAGGTGTTGTTAATCATAATAAGATGAGACTTCATTTAATTAAGTTCATACTTGGTAATATCTAATATGGGAGATTATGAGAAATAACCTCCTGTAAGAAATATACATGTTGATGTTTCATTGAATATTCTTATCTATACATGTGTGTAATGATCCTTACACTTTAAGATTATTATTAATACATGCCATGACTCACACACTTTGATGTATTACCATAAACCATGATGACATACAATCATGGTGATGTAGGGAATGATGGGTGTGTCGTGAATGATATGTTATGAAGGAATAATTTGAGGAAGGATTTTTCCCTTTCATATTTATGGAAGTTAATATATTTTCGCTTTAATTGAAATGGAAACACCACGTTATATTATTTTTCCATTATGTATACATGAGTTCATTTCAAATAGTCAAAGAAAGGAATATCAAGCATATTGGTTGATGACATAGGTGTGTAGCTTTCTTGATGATATATCGTGACAAAGAGATTATATTACATAGTGAGCATTCATATGTGGTTGTTTTCGTTGTGATATATATTCTTCCTATGTAGCTGACTTGATCTGTTTTTATATAGTAATCTTAGACTTTAGGAAAGCCCACTTAATTCCACTAAGTAAGAGGTATATATGGTCACACACAAAGTGTTTATATTGATCTCTATTAAATATTATTTATCAACTAAAATAAATATTATTCTCCAAACTAAGAAGTAATAATTATTCAGGATCTATTAATTGATCTAAAATATTAAATAGATATTTATTCAAGAGGTAATTGTTTAATTAAATGAATATATAATATATATTTATCTCATGTTATTTACAAGGAAATAAATAATTATTTAGTAATTAATAAATAATTTATTTTATTATGAAAATATTAAATAAAAAATTATTCTCCATCCTACGAATATAATATTAATTTATTTATTGAATGAGTTATATTTATTTATTTGATAATTCAATAAATTTCATGGATGAAAAGTAGATGAGATTTTTTTTGATGAAAAATATTTTACCAGATTAAAAAATAAATATTTCTTATTATGAAGATTTGCGCATGTCATGAGATAAAATATTAATATTTTTATTTTACATGGAATGAGATTCATTATGTGTTTAGTATATTATTAAGGGGTCTTGTGAAATTAATAAAATATTAAACCATATCCCTAATTCTATAAATAAATTTCTAGGTCATTTTGGAAGAGGCTAATAATTATGAAAAACATTCCTCTAAATTTCCTCCTCCTCATCTATTCCTCTCAAGACTGAGAAGCAAAATAAATATACCTTAAATCCTGAATAAATATGAAACAATAAAGATAAACAAAACAATAAAATCAATTAAATGCTCTAGCACTCAACATTTCATCAATGTTGTTCATAGATCGAATTAGAACATGTGGATCACCACTAGAGGGGTTCTAATTTGGGTCTTTATTCCAAAATGATGATACACTGATCGAGTTTGTGTGATCAACAACATCATTAAAAAAGAACTGAATATCAAGGTTATCATTCTTTTTGGGTTTTCAATTAATTATAAAATGAAATGAAAAAATAACCTCTCATGGTTTTGGTGAAAACATTTCTTAATATTCTTCAGGAAAATTTTCATTGGTCATGGAATTCATTATGATGTTCACTATAGATGATTCATTGAATCTGATAAAAGACAATTTGTTGGTTGGTCAAATTTTCAGTTCCACTGTACTTGGAACCATCTTGTGGTATCATACCAGTCATAATTAATTTATAATTATTAAACTGATTATTGATCATTTACATGTTTAAAAGTTATTTATCATTTTATGAAATTCATTCTCTTAGTATGATTGTTTAGATATATTATTCCTCTCCTTATTTCTTTCTCATATAACCTAGATCTGGTTAATAATTAATGAATAGCATCTGAAGAATCCATCAGGATGTTCCAAGGGTTCTGGAAAGATAATACAAGATTTCATGATGTGTATCCAAGAGTTACATGTCTCGTACCTATGTTCAATGCATTAGGATAACTCTCAAATTTATTTCATGCATTGTTAATTAACTTTACATAATATTCATTTAATGAATACCATGTTTTGACCAAGCTAAGCTGGTATATAATTTGAACAAATACATGTTGTGTAACTCACTTATACAGCATGTAGTTCACATGTTTTCAAGATTTAAAACATGGGGTCTAAGCCATGTAGTGCATTTATTACACTATAAAAGGACTAAAAAATATGCAACAAAAAGTTACAAATCACATACCAGTTTTTCGTGTCATGTACCTTAGAAATTTTTATATAGAAATATAGGACCAGTCCCTAGACTTATATCATGGACATATGATGTGTAAGACACATGACATGTATCTTGATTTACACGTTGTGTACCCAACCTATTAATGTGGAAAATTAAATATTAATTAATTACTCTAAAACCTCACCATTATGGGTTTCATGTGTCATTAATTGAATCATAATTTTTATATGATAGGTTTTATAGGAAATTAAATGGTTAGTAATTTTCTATGTAAAATTTTGAACTATATACCATGTATAATCATAATACATCAACTAATACACATGAATTGAATTAAATACATGCTGCATTAATTAATATGTATTATGTGTGTCATTTATTGACTCTTACATACCATGTAATTAAGTGAAAAACATTAATGCAATATGTCGTATGGGTGATAATATATGATCTTAATAAACACTAAGTAGTTCAAATAGGTAATTATTGATTCTCTTCCAAGTACATGATGTGTACTTATTTTATTAAATTTTAAATATTATTAATTCATTTAATTTATTTAAAATCATATTGAATTGGTATATCTAGGAAATATTTGATGGATATTGAGATAACAATAATTAATTGATTAATCAGATAATTAATAAAATTAATTCATGAGTGTTTAATATTAATAAAAGAATGAATTAAAATGAATTCCAACAAGTTATTTTAAATTCGAATTCATTGTAAAAGTGGATGATTAGGAGTTTAGACAGACCAGTGTATATGTTTGTTTTATTTTTAATTTAATTATTATTATTATTAAATTATTCTAATAGAATATGAGTCATCCCTCTATCCTTATTATGTATGGGCCTACGTACCCATAATTTCTTTTATGTAAACCACCTTCTATCTCCCTCCACCTACATGTCAATTAATCAAATTATAATGATGAATCTCACAAACACATGGATTTGGTTCAATATAAATCTAAGGTGAAACCAATTTGAGGATATACAAAGGACAATGTTGTAATACTGCAACTCAATCCCATACCCGCACAAGGTATTTTTTCCCTAGGGTCCATAGTTTTTTTACTGTCCACTTAAGAAACGAACTTATAGTTAAATATCATTATCCTTCCATGTTTTACTTATTTTATTTATATATGATTAATGATTTATTTTTTGGATGCCAGAACATGATCATATAAATAAATGGATTACCTATGATAAAGGGTTGACTTTACCAAACTTTTATTAAATTCAATATCCATAGTCTTTTCAATAAAAATTTAGAGTCCAGTGTTAAATAAATGCCATTTAATATTTTAGGATTGGGGAGTCTACTCAATAGAATAAGGTATTTTAAACCCAATTTCAACAAGACTATGTACATAAAAACCTTTTTATGGTTTTCATGGATATAAGATAGATCATAATGAAGGAAATATAAATCCTTTCCCCTATAATTTCCATGTTATTAGACATTTATAGTTTAAAGGTGAGGTTCGTTGGGACTTGATAAAATAGAGAGAGACTTAATGAAATTATTATTATTATTCCTCATATAAACTTTTAATGAAGTGAAGTACCGATAAATAACTTTTATATTATTATAAAATAATGAAATTATTATCAAACGCATTATTCCTATGATCAATTCTAGAGAAAGACCATATCCTAACTAGTTGTAACTTTTGGGAATGGTTTAGGTGTTTATGAGATATGATACACTATAAACAGAAGTATTACATTCTATAATACTCAATTCTTGATCCGTGGTCTAAGGAGGCGAGTGATGAGGAGTTCATTGTCTATAAAAAACACATGAATGATGTGCTGGATGTTTAGTTTTTAATGATTTAATCAATGTATAGAAAAAAATGATTTCATATGAGAACATGCATTATTTTTGTATGCTCCAATATCTCTATGATCATTATCATGAGATATCTAGATAGGAATGGTATGAGACCTCAAAGTTTATTTTTATGAGAAATCTTGAGAAGATGCATATGATGGGCCTCACGTAGTCAAACTTATTGGCTAAATTGAGTGCATAGAGGTTCTAGGGTTTAAGATACTTGATTAATTTCACACCTATATAACTGTTTCATAAATACCTTAGAGATTATATAATTGTTTTACAAATTTTAATATGAATAATATAGAGAATTCCCACCCAGATCTACTCAATCTACTTTGACAAATAGAAAATGATACAAAGTGTGAAAACCCTTAGGATCTAATAGAGAATTAGATAAAATTCCATATTTAAGAGCTCTAATAATAAATCCATGTCTAAAGATTTCACACAATGTCATTCTTAAAAAATGAGGTTTAAAGGGAAAGAAATGGAACATGATGTTATCAGCTTAGCATGTGTAAAGAATGGTGATTGGAAAGAAAACTAAACTTAAAAAAAGATGCTAGGGGAAGCTTGTGGTGTGTTTATTATCAATTGAAATATATGTGTTTTTTAAAATTGTATATTTGATATAACATGCAGTGATAAAATATGTATTTAAATATAGAAACCAATAATATTTCAGAATATTTTACTTGTTGAGGTGCATTTTCAAGATGGAAACCTATCCAAACTTTTTTTTGTGGTTGTTAGAGACCTCCACCTCACATTGACAATTGGAATGATCTTGGTTTTTAAAGTTTTTTATTATTGGTTTTAAATTACCAAAAACATTATTTCTATATCCAAACATGATACAGATAGATTAATTTTCAACTTTGGATATAAGTGTTGTTATTTTTACTAAGAAATACTTTTTTATGGTAAGATATATTTAAAAAATGGTCTTTAAGTGTGGGATTATAAAAATAAAGTAATAAAAATAAATAATAAATATAGTTCACATGAATCATACCACACCGAACTATGGAATCAACAAATAGGTTGTGTAAATTAAAAGAGTTTTACCAGGTCACACCATGATGGATATTTGGATTCATTTTTACTGAAACCACATGGTGCATGTCATTCATTTTATTAAGAAAAAAATGACAAAATCCCTATTTAGTAGAAAAGGTGAAAGGGCCACATATATTCTTAAATTTGTTTATACTAATGTGTGTGGTATATTTCCAGTTAAATCCATGGGTGGGTACTCATAATCCATAACTTTTAATAAAGACTTTAGTAGATATGGAGATGTCTAGATAGTGAGGTATATATTATATTCCTTTGATAGATTCAAGAAATATAAGAATAAAACTGAGAACCATATTGGTAAGAAGATTAAGAAACATCACTTAGAATATGGAAGAGGATATATAAATCAAGACTTGATTGATTATTTATGTGATTTTGTGATGTTATCTCAAATCACCCCTCTTTAGACACTACAATGGAATGATGTATGTTAAAGGAGGAACGACACCTAGTTATACATGGTAAGATAAATGATTATTCATGTGCTTCTTACATTATTATTTGAGGGATATGAATTATAGATAGAAACATACATACTAAACAAAGTTCCAACTAAATAAGAAACTGATATTCCATATCATATTTGGTATGAAAATTAATATATATTGTCACATGTATGAGTGTAAGGATGCAAAGCATTTTCTAAGGAAATATCTAGAAAAAAATTTCCACCCTCAGGAACTAAGTGTATCTTTATAGGTAATCATATGTATAATGAAAGATATTACCTATATAACACTACAAATATGAAATTTGTGGTTAAAAACACCCAAAATTTCTTGAAGTAGATCACTTCTACAAAAGAGATAGTGGGAGATATATAGACTTCAATGAAGTCATGTATCAAGATACACATGATTTGACACATGAATATATTAAATATATCCCTATGGAATAGGATGTTCTAAATACATAAGTACTATATAGGATTATAAGAGAGTTTATAAAACCAAAATGATATACTTTTCTAGTAACCAAATATGGTGACTCATTATTAGTTGATAATAATGATCTTATAACCTATAAATAAGCTTTAAGTAGCATATAATCTACTAAATGGAAAAAATCCATGAATTCTAAAATGGATTCCATTTACCAAAGACAAGTATATGTTTTGGTAGATCCTCTAGTGGATATATAGAATTTTGGTTGCAAATGGGAATTCAAGAAGAAACTAGACATGAATAAACAATTAAGTACTTATAAGGCACGACTAGTTGCAACAAGGTTTAAACAATGTTAAGAAATGTACTATTACAAACATCCTCCCTAATTTTCATGCTAAAATCTATCAAAATTCTACTTAATATAAAATAATTCTATAACTATGATATTTAGTATATGGATGTACAAACAACTCTACTTAATGGGAATATTTTGGAAGATATATATATGAAAAAACTACAAGGGTTTAAGACTCCAAAGGATTCCAAAAAAGGGTGTGAAACTTTCAAAGATCCATTTATATATTTAATAAAGAATCCAGGTTTTGTAATTTTTTTTGATGAATCTATAATAGAAATTTCAATCATAATTAGTGAATGTGATCCTTGTGTCTATAAGTGGTTTTTTGGGAGTGTGGTCATTTTTATAATAGTTTATGTTGATGAAATAATACTCATTAAAAATGAAATACCAGTCTTAAAGTCTGTTATGGCTTTTTAGTCACTTCCTTCTTCATGGACTTTAATGAAATGACGTATATTCTTGGGATCATGATCCATTACAATAGATCCAAGATCCTTCTTAGACTAAATCAAAGTATATACTTTGACATGATACTGAATAGATTTAGTATAAAATAATCTAAGAAGGTATTTTTTTCAATATCATATAAATTTCTCCCTAGACACATTATGAGAGATAGTGGATGACAATGTAAAACCCTAAGATTTTTGTGAGATATTTTTTTCAAATAAATGTAATATTTTTGATATTTTTCATTACATGCAAAAAAAATTTATCATACATTACAAAAAAACTTATTTTAGATTTCATTACATGAAACACTTATTTTATCATGTATTACATGCAACACCAAGTTTATCTTGCATTACACACAACACCAAGTTTAAATAAAGCATGACATACTATTAAAATATTATTATTTAATATGATAGTGATCACCTCACCATTGGAATGGAGTATATGAATAATATTAAATAAATTATGAAAATATATGGTTTACACATGTATATAAAATGAATTCTTTTGTGACCAATTAATTATTAATGAAAATAAGAACCATTTGGAAATAAAGAAAATCTATTTTTGAAAACTACTTTTTGTGCACAACTGTGTTTTACCTAAATAAATTAAAGAGTTCAATTTTTGTGAATTATTTTAATCAAATATAGATTATAATTAAATAAAATTGTTAACATTAATATTATGTGTATTATAGATTAGAGATAAGAATAAAACTACGTTTATACTTAAAATTGTATTTTTTAAAAAACATTTATGTAACCTTTTCCACACTTATTTTAATTTTTTTTTTTAATTTTAGAAAATTTAAATGAAAAAAGAAATTAATTTTTTTAAAACCATGTATAAATTACCTTGGAGTGAATTTTTGAGAATTTTTTGAACATAAATTTTTTTCAATGAATTGTGGAAAATACAAGTTCTTATTAAGAATTATCATTTATTTTAATAAATTTAAAATATTAAAAATTATTTTAAGATAGTTTTAAAAGTGAAATTATTTAAATTATATAAATATTAATCCAATTAAGGTCATTTTAATCAATTTTATATTGAAATTTGATATTAAAACTTTCTCTACTTATGAAAATTTTTCCCATTGAAATCCTTCTTTCTCGTCGCAATCACAGGTTTCATTTTAAATTAAATTCTCATAATTATATGGGTTTAATTTAGAAAAATGGATTAAATATTTGGAATATTAATAATTTATATTTTCTAATAAGGTTAAATAAACTTTTTATCATAATTAATAGTAAAAGCTGTGAAAATTATTTACTATAGTTAAGGTAAAAAGGGTTTACCCGGGGTTAAACTAAAAATATAACGGTTCAAAATTACCCAAAACATGTAAAACACCCGTTTTATTTACATATTAATACCTTATCACCTATAATGTTTGATAATGAACAATTTTGGAGCTTTTTGGTATGTGAAAAATGTGGGTAAACCTTTTTCTATTAAAAAATTATATCTGTGCCACTCACCTCACCTATAAAAGGCCACCCATCTCCTATTATATTCACACTTACAAAACCATTTTTTTCTAAAATAAATGAACAATTAAATTCATTAATTCCCTAATATAATTCTATAATAATTTTTGGTTATAATCTAAATTATGAATGATTTTGGTACAAACCAAAATAATTGTCCTAAGAAGAGGTATCATCCCTTACTAACCATTTTATTATATTTTTTCTTCCAAATAATTAAATTATTATTAAAAAATGATTATATAATATATATAGTATATTTAATATATTTATATTTTTTTATGTTAAGGTAATGACCTACAACCATCTCTTCCTCATTCAAATGGGAAACAAAATTGTTGATCGTGTGTAGGACAGACTACTGCCTCACAAACTGATGGTATTCGTTTTCCACTAACACTTCACATGGATGGATATAATGATGAATTAAATTTATATATATATATATATATATACGATATTTATGATATAATTATAATTATTTAATTATTATATCCCATATAACATCTTAATTTCTATTTTTTGGGAACACGATAATGTCGCTTGTGTGTACGGTAGACAATCGCCTCACGAAACGATGTGATTTTTTCTTCACGTACAATTTACATGGAAGGTAATAAAGATAGTTTAAAATAAGTGATATATATAAAATAAAAATGACTCAATAATGGTAATATATTATTTACCCTTATTTCTTTGAATCCGTTGAGAAAATGAAACATCATTCATGTCTACGTATGACCAATCGTCTCCATAAACGATGTATCTCATTTTCTCTCTCTGGATTTTATAGACTAATCTAGATATATATATATAATGAATATTTATTATTTTTATATTATGGTTCAAAATATGGATATTATGGAACCATGATCAAAGTAATAAGGCAAAAAAACAACAAATCAAAACATACATGAAAAACATAGCAATTATTGCCCAAAACATGACTTTAACATGGAATTGATAATTAACAGGTAATAAAAGGACATAAATAAATCATATATGGTATTATATAAATAATTATTTTTATTTAATATATGTGTAATAAACTTATATTTATTATAAAATAGTTTTGAATGTGCATGAAAGAATTCGAGACTTAAGGTAAGGGATTTCCATATCACTTTTATTTTCTATAAGACGCATATCATATTCACCATGTATTTAATTTTTGTGGTGTGTATCCTTCCCATGAATTTATTTTCTGATTATTATAGTTAAATTTATGTTTATTTACTTATACATTTTAGGATCTCTTTTCAACAGGGTTTACGATTCAAATTTTAACAAAGCTGTTAGGGATTTCAAGTCTCTCTTTTATTTCTAAGAGACATATGCGTTATTCACCACTAATATAATTTGTTTGGTGTGTACAATTACATTTTGAAATTATATATAATTATTCTACCTATTTTAATTATATTTAAAGTTTTATTTTATTTTACTATTTTTTGGGGCTTACGATTCAACATATTAAAAAATCGATAATGGATTTTTATCTCAATTTTCCTTTTATGAGACATATGTTTTGTTATGCACCTATCTCATTTTAAAAGTTTTATATACTTCACCTTTGACATTTTATATTATGAATATACTTATATTAATGACATTTTAAGTTTCATTTAATGTTATTAACTCATGGGGCTTACGATTCAATGTTACCAAAGTGGTAATTTTTTTATGATAAAATCTCATCATTTTTTAGGAATTTTTAGGTTTATACTTTTGATAATAAAATATTATGATCCATATATCATAAAAATCAATAATTTTCATATCCTATGGTTATTTAAATAGAATACATGGTTTCCCTTCATTTTACTCTTTATCTACTTTGGATTTCAAAGGAATATTTTTATGAAAAAACATCTTTATTTTTCTCTTTGGTTGAAAACCCATTTTATTCCAAAAAAACATTTTATAAAAATGTGTAAAAAAATATTAAGAATATTCCCCAAAGTATATATTAAATACTTATTACCCATGTTTGACATTTTAAAAAAATAAAATGAGTATTAACTTTTTTTTTCAAATTAATCCATATTTTTATTTTACAAAAAATGCAGAAGAAATATTTTATTAACGTTTATAACCTTTACTATTGTTAAGAACACTAATTTTTTTAAATATTACTTTATGAGTTTCAAAGTTTTTTTTGGGGAAAAGGATTTCCAAAAAAAATATGTTTTATAAAGTTTTTTAAATATGAAAGGATGTTTTCCTCAAGAAATATTTTTAATGATTTTTAATGCTTCCTTTATATGTTTCAAGGTTATTTTAAAAGAAAAGTATTCAGAAAATGTTTTATATTTTAAAAAGTTTTTTTCAAATTGTAAATGATATTTTCCTCAAGAAATATTCCAAGTGATCTTTCAAAATCATTTTCCATCTAAAATGACATCCTTCGATGTTACTTATTCTTTACTTGCGATATGATCCAAGGATACCATTATTATTATTTATCTAGATAGTTTATGTTTATGATGAAGAGGTATTTATGAAACTTTTTTGTTTTCCATGAGTTATTATATGATGAAACATTTTATGAAACACATTTATTTTCATGGGTTTTTATATGGTGAATGATTTATATATCCAAATTCATTTCATGGGTTCTAATATGATAAATTTGTTATGAATACCATTTATTTTCATGGGTTCTAATATGATGAAAGTTTTATGATCCTGTGGAACACTTATGTCTTGTTTTTATTATGTGATTGATGTTACGTTATAACCAAGGATAGTGGTTATGTTTAACCAAATATGTTTTGGACTTATAGTTCCCTCCAATTCATTGGGTAAAGATTGATATCTCATGAGATAAATAGGATTTGAATGTGTAGTGAACCCAGTTTAGTAAGAGAATTTGTCCACTATGATAGTGTTGGGAGTTAACCTTGACTACTACGTTGGTTTGTTGAGTGAATCCATTAAACTATTATAGTACTAGGAATGGTCCTTGAAATACTAAGGAAATTATTTTCTATATTTATGTATATGCCAAAAATCTATGTCTTATGCCAATGTTATGTTCTTTTGGTTCGTGTTATTTGATTTACTTATGACTCATGTCTTATGAACTACCAATATTTATTCCATAGCTAAAGATTATGATCTTTCATATGTATGATAATATTTTTAAATTTTATGCTCATGATCTCATACCCATATTCTCTTATTATGATTATGTATCTCCCTTGTTTACCCTTACTGAGTATCTAAGCACACCCTTATTTTGTTTTTTCTCCCTAGGTTACGATGATAGGTATTACATGTGTTATTTCTAAGAAGGGTTATAGTTATAATGAACTAAGTGGGAGATGATGTAGAACTATTATAAAACAGTTGTTTATGATTCCAAGATTCCAAAGGTACTATACCTTTTTTATCCTTAGGCATGTGTTGGTGTAATGTAATGAATATTCATCTAATATATGTAATATCTATATATATAAAGCTAGGATTTATATAGTTCATATTAGAGGATAGGTTTATTTTACCTTTTAAAAATAGGATGAAAAACATTAGTTTGATCCCTCAGGATATTTCTATGGATATTTCTTGGGATATGTCTAAGGATATAAGGATAAGTCAATGTATAGAAAAGTGTCCTATAATTTTGTAAAAGGATAGATCGAGTGGTTTCTAAGAAATTAAATCCTTTTATGGGTAAAACAAGTGCACGTGGATCTAACATAGATATACCTAAGTGAAATAACACCAAAAAGGGTGCATTGAGATGGACTTGATCATCACCTGGTGCATGAAAAAGATATTTACTACACACTTGGTTTAACACTCCTGAGGGATGTGTTTTGGAAATTCAAAAAGTCATTATGAACCATCATGAAGGATTTTAATAATGAACAAGAATGACCTCGGTTAAGAATAAGGTCGCATAAATTGAAAAGATGGTGTCATGATTTATTCATCATATAAATAACTTTCCATGATTATGTGGGTTTCACTATGAATATTTTTTTATCACACTGTGATTTTGGGTTTTAGCCAATGGTTGGGACCAAAAGGAACTAAATTAATGTTTAATGTGATAGAAAATGTATGGATGAGAAACCAAATGGGATTATGGTTAGATTGATAGATATTATGATTATTCCTAATCAGTTATCATGATATATGATTAATAACTTGCACCATAACAAAATTTTGGGATTAGAAAATAAGAGAAGGATATGGTTTGTTGAGAGTTTGGTTGGTGGAGATCATGGAGGAAGGATAATTCAATTTTCTATATGTAATTTTTTTTGAAATCTCTCAAGGTAATGTCTTAATGGAGAAATACGATGTTTTTAGTGTGTAAAAAGACACAAAGAAATTAATTTCCCAAGAAAAATGAAAAGTTTGGTTAACAAAATGTATAAGAATAATGGTTTCCCTAAGACATCATCAATGACTGAATGTTATACATGTAGAAAGTATGGGAATTAAACAAATTTATGTACTTGGTAGAAATATCATGAAGATAATCATAAATTTTTTACGAGTAATGGTTATACTACTGATGTTGAGGATACCAAAAATTGAGTATTAAAGGTATAAGCTATTTTGATAATATTATTTATGTTAAAAATGAAAATCATGATTAAATTAAGGTTGTTTTATGTTAATACATGATTCATATTTCATTTTTAGGAAATAAATATTAAGGAATTAGTTTAATAAGCATAATTTATGATTTAAGAATGAAGTGGAATGATTGAAGTGTATGTGTGTGAGAATTAAAAAATTATGTTATATAAAACATGGAATATATATGGATTGTTCTATAAAAGTTTTTAATTATAGATTTTCAATAATATGTTGAATTTTATCAATGACCTAGTAAATTAATTTAATGGGAATATGATATTTTATATAAAATACATGATTAAGGGAAGATAACGCTTAATATTTTCCTAAATTTTAAAAAAATGAAGTTTAGTTTGGATAAATACATGATTGATATAGATAAAGTAAACTGGATAATATTAATGACCTTAGAACTGATTAATGATTTGTTGAAAAAGTGGTATATGTTTTCATTGATGGATTTTATAATTTTTTTATTTATGGAATATATTCAACATCTTTTTGTTTTATTTAAGGAATTAGGAAGCATGATTGTTTTCATTGAGGTTTTATTGTAATTGTGGTTAATACCTTGTTTGAGATGAATATATGACCAAGGTAGTCACATATTTTTCATTTTAACATTAATAGCTACTTAATGGTATTTTGGGGATTAATTTTAAGTTGATTTTTGAAAATTTAGTGACCTTCATTACAAATTTTTAATTTTGGAAGGGTTGTGAGGTTAACCCTTAATGGAATTATTTTAGTTAAACATTGGATGAGGTTTTAGAGAATAAATTATTGCTTCACTATATGAATATTTATGCATATTGGATAACTTGTGTTAACCATTTTTCTAATGATAACTAGTGATAAAAGTAATAACTTATCATTCTATTATGGATATTGTGATTTTTCAGTGAATCAGGCATAAGAATCAATATTCATTTCTTTGAGTAAGATATGAAGTTGAAATTTATCTAATTAGAACCAAAAGATGAAATTATTCTTATAAAATAAAGGAATACTTTTCCCTAGGTAAATTGGTCCCTTTTATATTCTTGATCATATCGGTATGGTATCCTATCAATTAGCGGTTCCAAATTTTTTTTATCAAGTTTCTGATGTATTCTATGTATCTCTACAAAGGAATTATATACCTAATACTTCACATGTATTTAAATCATATGTCATACTTCTAAAGCATGATCTCCCTTAGAATGTACAATCGGTTGAGATTATGGATCATACAGAGAAAGTTATACGAAACAAGACTGCTCACATGGTCAATATTTTAGGGTGAAACCTCTAAATTGAGGAATCAATGTGTGATACTTAGTATTTAATAATATATAATTATACTTATTTTTTGGTACAAAAATGATGAATTTTTTGGGAGAAATTCATTTTAATGGGGTATAATATAACACCTTGATATTTTGTGAAATATATTTTTAAAATAAATTTAATCTTTTTGATATTTTTCATTACATGAAACACCAATTTTATCTTTCCTTACATGAACCATAGATTTTAAATTTTATTACATGCAACCCTGAGTTTATATTACATCACATGCAACATCGATCTTATCTTGAATTACATGTGACACTGAGTTTAAAAATAATGTGTCAGACTATTAAAATATAATTATTTTATATGATAGTTATCAATTATCCATTTGAATGCATAGTATGAATAATAATAACTAAATTATGAAAATATATGGTTTAAAAATGTATATGAAATGAATTCTTTGATGAATAATTAATTTGAAATGAAAATAAAAAAAATTTGAAAATAAAGAAAATATTTTTCCAAAAAACTATTTTTATGTGCACAAAAGTGTTTTACCTCAATAAATTTAAAATATAAATTTTGGTGAATTATTTTAATTAAATTTATATATTATATATTCAAACAAATGTTTAACATTAACTACAACAAAATCATTATTTAGTGGTGGGTTTTTAGCAGTGGTTTACTAAACCGTCGATAAAAAAATGAAATGGTTTAGCTGAGGTTTCTTAAAAACTTCCAATAAATATTATGTTTTTATTAATAAAAATAAACTTCTCCCCCCAACCCCATCTCCCTCGAGACCCCCGTCCCACCAACTCTAAGACCTGGAATTTCCACCTGATGCCGAGCTCTAATGCCTCTTTACTTCCCTCTTCACCGACACTCGGGTATCTATCAAGCCCTTCGAGGTCGAGCCCCCTAAGCCCTTACAGTCACTACAGTAATATCCCCCCAAACGGTCACCCCCTACTTTTCCCACACCATATTTGTTACTCTCACCCTCTCCATTTTCCTCTATTGAGCCTTTACCTTCCATAGACCCCACACTAGAGCTGCGGTCAACCATGAGCCTCCAATCTATCGCCCTAGTGGAAATACCTCCCTTAATGTTATTTTTTCTTCTACCTTCTTCCCTTTCCCCTCCCTTAATTTTTATTATTCCTACTAACTCTTGGGAAGCTATAATGATGTGTATATTGGTTTTCTAGGCAGAGGAGGTTGATTAATTGATTGATTGTGCAGTTTCCTACTTGTATACAACACATGGGTCTCAAAGTATAAGGTGTTTTCATTTAATTCTTATAAGGGATTTCATGGGTGTTTATCATTGGATTATCTTAGGAAGAACATATATTTATGATTTAAATCCAATTTTTTCATGCATTTTGTTAGGGGATACTACTACTTTTAGCCTTAAATTCTTTTTTAAAATATGTCATAGCATTTAAACTAATGTTCTGAATTTTTTTGAATAGTTTTTTAATTGATTAGTTTTAACCACATATGTTTTTATTTAAATCATGAATTTAATATAATTTATAGTCTTTATAGAAAATCATAAGTTATATTATCCATATTTCAATGTAAATCATTGTTTTATACATCGTGGTTAAAGGATAATGAAATTTAGGGATAGAAATTGGTATTTTAAAATTCTCATTATTTTTATTTGATTAATATTACTTGAGAATTGAATTTTTTTAAGAAGTGTTTTTACCAAACTATTTTTTTTTATTTCCGAGTAGATTAACCATGAGAGATTTATGTTATTTACATTCTATAAGACACTTCTGATTCCACAATTTAACCTTATTTTTATCCTATGTGAGTAAGTCTCTAACTTCTTCAATACTAAGGAGTAAATTTAATTCCTTTAATATGAATTTAGTAGTTTCATATTTCACCTTATTGGATGAATTCTTTAGTATCTAATTTTTATTCTCTATCTCAACAGCCATAGATAAAATTTTCTATAATTCCTTTTTCAACATGGACTACATTTGATATTCATTTAACTTTACATAAATAAATGATGAAAAAACTTCTTTACATCAGTTATATTCACTTATTGACTCATTTACATCCCCTATAGAAATGAATGTATTTTCAACACAACCACTTGAGAAACCATAACACTCACTTCCATAACATATTGATTCATCATTCTTATATATATATATAACTCCTACTTTTAAAAAAATAAGATTTCATTCTTTAACAACATGATCAAAACACTTCTCTTATTAAATTCACATATTTATTACTCGAAAAAACAAAATAGGACTCATAATTGTCATCAATTTCATATTCTTATAGATTATTACAACTTTATATAAAATTTCAAATACTTTCATAATTGAAACACTTTAAGGATAAATCACCTTTAAATATACCTTTAACTATTCAGATACCTATTAAAAATATCAAAATGATATTTTCAATCATCACATCAACATCCTCATTTGAATTTGTACTTATAACTTCAGCTAAATATTCTTCAACATCCTTGTATTTATTTGAGGATAAATCTTTATTCGTGGATTTTAATGAGAATTCATTATCATCCAAATACTTATTATTTTGGATGGATTCATTTTTTATCTCAAATAAAATAAAATTTTTAGGTATTCCATCCCTAGTATCATCCTTTAATCATTAAAAAAATATTCTCTCGATAATGTCTATGCACACATCACACAAAACATGGTTTAGTGTATCCCACACTCAAGTGAATCCCACATTTTATAGTGATAGTTATAATGGTAAACCAAAGAGTCCTTCACCAATGTAGACTACTAATATGTTATTTTTTTTGTTTCTTTCCCTTGTATTATTTTCATTTTACATGGACAACAACATTCAATTACATTATTCTCTTTTTTATGCATAGTAATTCACACAACCTCTTCTTCTTATTTAAAGTGGAAAACCTATAATTTTAATTATTACTTTCTATTTCTTTCACTATTTCATTAATTTTTTTCTTTTATCTTAAACATGATTAAAAAAACCCTCTTATTGTTCCGTCCTCTAATTATTCTAATTCGGTCCAACACAAATTATACTAGTTCTTCTATATGTTAGACACACAGAGCTTATACAAGATAAAAACTCTTCCAGGTCTTATATTCTCCTATATTCTCAAAGTATTTCTTCTATTATATATATTTTTTAGTTTTATCTTGTACTATTTACCTATAAAAATTTAATACCTTATTATTTTTAATATTTAATTATAGTGTAATCAATATCCAGTTCAAATTTGAATTTAAAATTTATATTCTAACAAAATAAATCCTTAAACTAATCTTCAAACTTATCTTATTTTATTTTGAGACACTAGATCAATCAAGAACTATTAGATACCATTAATTAGGATAAATGATTTTAGAGATTGACTTTGAGAGGATATTGAGTCAATAACAAAGATATGTCCCCAAATCAACGTGAAATAAGAAATTTTATATTGTTAATGGCTGAAACCATGTTGTGTTTGAAAAAATTTTATTCCAACTATACTGAACCACTTAGAACACACTCTTAAAGGTACAAATCCTAATTTTGGTAGAATAGAATGTTTTTTTATCCTACGTTGGTCTGATTCCATATTGTTTGGTTAAGATTTATTTTCATATATGATGTAGAAACTCTCACACTTCTATTTAATTACTAATTCACTTCCTATTCTATATCTTTACCAATATAAATTAGAATTATATAAACATAATATAAAAGATATATTGTATTTATAAAGTTAATATATAAAATAAATAGTATATATCGTATCTATCTCATGGTTCAACATTTCTATTCATGTAATAGATTACCACCTAAAGGGATGATAATTATTCTTTAATTATAACATACTAAGTGGTTGTAAAAATTCATGGTGAATTTTGTAATGGTTTTATGATTTTTTTTCTTACTTTTATTTTACATAATATTATCCATAATTGATTTCATTTTTTTAAATTGAATTTTTTAGTACTTAAATGAATCTTCTTATAACTACCTAGGTTGTGTTTTTTTAACTCCATTTATGTATTTTCCTATTTATTAATACTTATGAGTTTTTTTAATAAAGTGTATGCACGATGTGATATATATGGATAAAAGATGGATCACATTACCTGGGAATACACCTCAGTATGCTAAGTGATTAGAATATTTTTAAAATTTTTCAATTTCAAAATGATCTGTTAATGATAGAATAAGATTTGCATGTCCAAAATGTAAATTTATAAGATAGTATAAGAAAGATGAAGTTCATGAACACTTGATATTGAATCAATTCCCGAATAAATATTTGTGTTGTATTTGGCATGGATAATCGAATGTTACCAAAATTTTGAGTATTAATATCAATTGATAGAATGATCTCTCAACTTCTTTGAAAATGGATAATGAAATGAAAAACCTTATAAACGATGCATTTTTAATTGCAAGACATCAACATCAATAGAAAAATATATCATAAAAACTTGTTGAGGGTGCTATAAATATTAACTTTACAAGTGATGTTTTTGGGACTATAAGACAACTAGATCAAGATTGTAACATATCATTATATCCTCCTATTGATTATGTGGAGACTAATATAATAATGGAATTCACTGAGAATAAAAATGCGTTTCATGGTTTGGTTGATGATGGAAATCAATAGTTGTATAGTGGATATTTGAAATATTTAGAACGTTCTTTTCTATTGAAGTTGTACAATATCAAATTTTTATATGGAATTACAAATAAGGCAATGTCTATGATATTTGAATTTTTTCATGATTCATTTCTTGAAGCTAGGATCCTTACATATTTTTATGATATAAAAAAAATTGCAAACAATCTTGGTATAAATTATACAAAAATACATGCTTGTACCAATGATTATATGATTTATTGGGGAGAGGATTCCAGCATACATGATTGAAAAAATGTTTTTATTCAAGATGGAAGTCAATGGGTGATTTTGGAAGTCTAAATAAATATACTACGATGAAGAAGAATAAAATGAACATACATAAAAAGTTTTTGTATTAATTTTTTTTAAAGAATCTCTCATAGTGGTTATTCGTATCATCCAAAACCACCGAGCACATAAAGTGGCATTCTAATGATAATAAAAATGATGAGTTAATGTGACTTCTAATATATTCACAATCATGGAATAAATTGGATTAATTGAATCTAAATTTCTCATCTGATCATAATAATTAGTTATTAGGATTGGTTTCTGATGGATTCAACCCATTTGAGACTTTAAGCACTAGTTATAGCATTTGGATGATTGTTTGGATCACTTATAATCAACCTCTGTGGATGTGTATGCAATAAATTTATTTTGTCATTTCAATGATAATTCCTTGAAAAAATTTTCTTGGAAATGATATTAATGTATACTTATAGCCTCTAATTAAATAATTATAGGAGTTTTAGAGAAACACTGTTAGGACATATGATGCATCATCTAGAATAGTGTTCAAAATTAAAGCTTCTCCAATGTGGACCATTAATTAATTCAATGGACATGGGAATTTAGCTGGTTTTAATACTTCCATGGGTTTGGATTATACTATTTTTAACTTTTATTTTGATCCTGAATGAATACCTCAGAGTAAAAAATGGTGCTTCATGTGTCATTGAATATTTATCAATGAATCTCATAGATTTTGGTTTAACAAGTAAAAATTAATTATTTCTATTAATCGTAGACCACCTCCAAAGTTATTGATAGGTTATGAAATATTTTCACAACTTTGAAATATTGAAACATAATTTGGGAAGGAGAATAATTTTAATGATAATGGGAAATGATTTCAAAGTCCATCGTCAAGTGAAATCAGAAAGCAATAATGGAAGAAAAAAAAATTCTTCAAACTTCTGTATTGGGAATTTAATTTGTTACAATATAATCTTGATGTTATGCATATTGAGAAGAATGTTTGTGACAATTTGATTTTCACATTGCTTAATGAGAATGGAAAATAAAATGTCCATCCTAATTCTTGGATGTAATTTCAAACAATGAACATAAAGCTTGATCTTTGGAAAGATGAGAATGGAATGTATAATCTGACAATTTTTACAATGAAAAACAGGTATAAAGTGACATTCCGTAAAATTTTAAAATATGTGAAGGTATTTTATGAGTATTAAAGTAACATATTAAAGTGTATTGACTTAAAACATGATAGTTTACATGTACTGAAAAGTCACGATTCACATATTTTGTTACAGTAGTTACTACCATTGACATTGCATACATTATTACCTGAAGTGGTTACTATTATTTTAATCCAATTTTTCAAATTCTTCAGAAAACTATGTAATAAAAATATACAACAATTTGGTCTTGATAACCTTTTAGAGATATTTATTTTAAAACCTTGTGTAATAGATATGATCTTTACTCCGTCATTTTATACTGTCATGATGTATTTAACTATGCTTTTGGTTGAGGAAGCTAAATTAGGTGGCCTTGTACATTATCGATGGATGTATACAATTGATAGGAACATTATATATATGTTTTTCTTTTTACGTAATAAATTCATAGAACATAATTAAATACACAACTGTGTTTTATTTATTTTATTTCATAAATATCTTGGGCATTTGAAATCATATGTGAAAAATAAATCTCAACCTAAAGGCTCTATTTCTGAAGTCTATTTGGTAATGAAGTGTATTAACTTTTATTCTAGATACTTGGATGATACTGAGATATGATTTAATAATTTGGACATGTTGATAACACATCGACTCAATCTCAAATACATTAGAAATCAAAAATCTTTCCTGTAATTGGCCAATTAGTTGGGATGAGCTCAAATGTTACAATAACAGAAATGAAATTATTATAAGAAAATAGATATGTGATGATAAATAGTGAAACTTCAGACTCATTAATTGAAGATATTAGGATAAAAACAAAGAGATGAATGATAATCCATACATGAAATGAGAGAGATATAACAAAATCTTTTAATAAAGATATTGTAGCATGGTTTACACTATGTGTAAGCTCATAAATATTACAATCAGTATTGGTATTAGGTTGACGCATATATTTTTTAAATCTAATAATGTATATTAACTTTTATAGGTCTATAATACTGATACTTGAGCTAAGTTTTTAGAATATTTGATGTTTTTGGCTTGAGTCCCTCTAAAATAGGCTAGAAAGTTCAACGCTTACAATGTGAATATCTTTAAATTTCATATAGTCAATCGAGAAGATGGTTTGGAAATATAGAATAATGGTCTATTTACATTTTTGAAGTGGAATACTATGGAAAATTTACTAATATTATCAAATTAAATTACCCCCATTATTTTTTAGTTGTTTTATTCAAATTCAATTGGGTCAATATTATGAGGGGTATTAAGAGATATTCCTTGAAATTTAATTTTTTGAGCATATCTTGCTTGATTGATATTAGTGACTATGAATTACATGATATTTATATGTTTTATTTTTAAAAGAAAATGTAATATTATGTGGAAGATGTTGTGGATTAAGGGTGGAGTGTAGTTATTCACATAAAATAAATAGACTTGTATGATATGTGTGATGAGGTGGAAGATTTGACCTCTGAAATTGAATCTCATAAAAAGTAAGAAGTGAACTTATTTGTCCATAATGATATTGAAAATATTATTCTTAAAAGGGTGTATGAAGTAAATTAATTATTTATGGAGCACGAAAATGACATGATTAAAGGGAAAAATTATTGTATATACAGTAATCCATTCATTTATCAACCACTTATGTTATACGTGTAGTCATTCATTATCATGGATATGTATATTTTGTTTGTAAGTATTGTGCATAAGTTATAATTTTTATTTTTTCTTCATGAATTTTTAGAAATATATGTTCTAATGTTAATTATATTTGATTAAATGAATGTAATTCCAAGGTGGAAGATTTTTACTGATCCTAGTCGGCTATCAATCGATGTTCCCTTGACCACACTGATAGATGATGATCCATCAGTCCCCCTCCCTACAACATCCAAGACACCCTCCACCTACCCCACTACACCATCTCTCACATCCTCCATTCTATCAGATTTTGGAGCACACATTGTCAGTGTCCCATTAGTAGCTATGACAATCCCTCCCTATTCAACAGGCTCAGTATCGAAGGATTAAGTTGTCACTCTTGTTTCTTCACATGGATATTAGAGGGTGGTAGTTATAGGTAAAAAAATTAATATTAATGAAGATATTTATATTTTATTATACTACCAAATTTTTTCATTAAATATGAAAAAATGATACTGTGGAGAGAAATATGATCAATTTAGATGTTTGGAATATAATTGGATTGAATAAAGTTTTCCTATTTAACTTTTATGGGTTCCCTAGTGATATTTCATCGATGGATGGTAGTGAGCAGGTAAATCACACAACTTAAAATTCATTTAGCACACAAACCTTTCTTAGTTTTAAGTTTAAATTTAAATATACAACACTGTTTAATTTTTAATATATTTTTATTGAGGTACTGGTAGCAAGAAGTTGAGATGGATATGCAGTGGGTGTCGAGCAGAGTTTATTGGGATGATACATGGAGTGGTGAATGTGAAAAACCAGTAAATGTGACTTTTGGCTATTTCATTTTCATTTTCAGTTGTGGGGTGTTTTATTAGGGTCTTTTTCACTGGATTTTCTAAAATATTGAGATACTTAATGTTATTAATGTGGTATATTAGAAACTCAATGATGTGTTATATTTGGATATCTTGATGTGTTATAGTTCGATATTTTTTTTGTTTGGATGTTTTGTTTGTATGGTTTGGGGCTATAGAAATAACATCTGTTTTTTTTTAAATCAATATATAGTGTTAGTTTAAACCCCCACCATATATGAAAAATTATTGTAACGCCCCGACCCTAGAATCCCAGAGTCGGTGTATTATTACGCATCATTGGCATGATCACAAAAGAACATGTCTCGAAAGACCGATTAGTTTACTAGCCTTGGAAGTACTAGATACATTCATAAGTTTTACATTAAATCATAAAATGGAAAACAACAACAACATTGTTTCAATAGACAACACTAAGATCCCATAGACTATCCCTGCAGGTCAGTAATAATATAATTCTTCACATCCTGGGAAAAATAAAACATAGAAAGGGGTGAGATCAGATGCGCAGTAAGGATAACATTATAACAGAAACTTTTATAAATAAGAATAAACATTTAAGGAAATGTATAAAACTAAAACAAAAGACTTTTCAACATAAACTTCATCATAATATGAAAAATATAAATCAAAATAATTTCATTTACTTACTCACATGGATATTCTTCTAGTTGAATAATCACATGCAATATCAATAGCCACTTTCATAATGATGGAATGCATAATACCAGACTTTCATAACCACATAGTCAAGGCCTTGTGCCAAGACTACAAATAAAATTTTTGTCAAGGCTTTGTTCCAAGACCCTAGTTTGTCTCATGAGACCTACTGATACATCAATGAGCTATAGCGGGCTCCACCCGTCCCTTACTAAATCCAATGCATTCCTCATATGAAAAGGTTTAAACATAACATAAACATTTGTATTAAAACTAGCATATGAAATGTCAATACTTTATCCATAAACCATGAATGGTAGAAAAATTACACATCCACAGTCAAAAAAATCAAAAAACATTCAATACAAAATGGGTGATTTGTATCATAATAAATCAACTTCAAACAAGATTAAAATCCATTAATGGATGTTAAAATAGATGAAATCAAAAATATTTGAGAGAAATATCTCATTCTTTTTTTTGAAATCACTTAAAGTTAAATAATTATAAAAGAAAACATTTATTTGGAAAATATTATTATAAGATTTTAAGGAAAGCTTTGATGATGTTATAACGGTTGAAGATAGCCACACCCACCCAATAAGTTAAAAAAAACATTCTTACCTTAATTTTGTCGAAAAGGTCATAAAGTAAGTTTTTTGGAAAATGATAGAAAGATTCCTTTATAAACATATAAGGTCAAATAATGGTATAAATGACTTTAACCCATAGTCTAGTAAGTAGTAAAAATGTTTTGTAATAAAGTTTTAGGAAAACATGGATGTGAATGATAAAGAGGTCCCAATAGATAATTACATATAAACAATTTTGAATAATGAAGAGGTTGTAGAATTAACCCTTACCTTATACTTTTACTTGGTCAAAGGTAGGTTAACCTCTTTTATAATGGTGAAATAATTGTTATTAAATTATAAAATAACCATATACACTAATATGATATCATATATGATCTTCTAATATTGGTTTGTTAATAATATATTAGCATTATCATCGTTTCGGGTGTTAACTGATTCGTTTTTATTTATATGCTTTGTTACGTAAGTAATGTTTGTTATGGATAGGATGTATCTTATTCATATTCAGAATGATATTAAGTCTTCAAACATTATTTTTAATCATCTAATGAAAATTTGTCTTGAAAGGATTGCGATGGAGAATTAATCTCATCGCGTTCATGGAGATGGTAATCCGTACATACGCATGAGTGACAATATCATTATTTTAATATTAAAATAATATATAATTGGATGGTATATCCTATATAAAGAATAATTATCATGTTATATTTATTATTTACATCAATTAAACATCATTATTATACCCATCCAAATAATAATGTATTGAATAACAATTACTCCACGACGTGGAGACGACAAGACGTACGTACGCACGTATGGTGACATGACATTTAAAGGATGGATAGAATAATAAATATGGTTATAACATATTTATAATAACATAAAAGTATATATAGGATACTGGAGTTATTATTTTATAATGTAAACAACAAAGAAAGAGGAAGTGGAAGAAGAAAGGAACTTGAAAGAGGTGATAAAATATTTACCTCTTCTTCAGGTTCTTCCTTTTGATTTGATCAAAATGGATCCTTAGGTTGGCTTTATAACTAAAGTAAGGACTCAAAGATGAATGAAGGATAGTTTAGAGGGTATTTAGGCAGGTTTTGACTGAGCCAAATGGCTTCAAAGGCGAGGATTAGAGAGAAGGGGGGGGGGTGACCTTTTATAAGAGGGGTGAGGGGCACCTTAGGAAAAGCTAGAAATATTATTTTATAATAATATCATTTTCGATTTATAATGGCTTGAAAAATGAATTATTTAAAGTATAAGGTAGGGATGGGTTGAAAAACACTCAACCAATAGGTTTTAGATAGGTTTGGGTTACTATATTAACTTTATCTTTTAGATTTAACTCTTAGTTAAATAGTTTGACATTTACCATGTCTCTTTGTATTTTTATATTATATGGTTAATAAACATACTATATACTTCCAAGTGAACCCCAAGTGGTTCATTAATGATACACCAATCATTATTTAAGTTCTTTTGCCAAACCATAGATTTTTAGGAATATAAAATCAATTAATAATATAATATTGGTTTTAAAAACTCTTTTATGTCAATTTTGACACTATTTGGTATTTTGTTTTTTCTAAATTCATAACAACATTATTACTTCAATAAAAATTATCTAACAAACCCTAACATGTCATATTAACCAATAAAATTAGTAAAATTCATAAAAATTCTCAAATTACATTTATTTAGATATTTATAATATCAATTATTTTAATATTTCATTAATTAGGTAATTACTGCATCATCATTGTGTCATAAAAAAATTAATTTAATGTATAAAAAATATAAATAAAATACCATTATTTATGAAATATTTTTTTTCTTTATAATTAATACTTATTGTCGAATTTATCTTATGTATAACCCTATATTAAAAATGTTTTAGTTATTAAACTTTGATTTTAACTCTTTTAACTCTTCTTTAAATAAAATAATAATAAGTTCCTAATCTAATCCAAGTGGACCAAAGAGATTCATATTTTATTACTAAGGTTTTTTTGGTTGAATTATACTTATCCAATAGAATTAGGACATGTGTTAGGGTAATAATAATATTATTTTACTGTTAAATACCCTATTTACGTTTAACTATGGTAAATAAAAGTAAAAAGATACTATTCAACAAAAATTATTTTCATCTTATTGAACCACATTTTTCTTACTGATATCAACCATGTCTCTCAAATTTTTTAAATTCCAATCACAGAAGCGGTAAAATTAAATTTTATGTGAATTTGCAAATTCTCCTAGGAGGTGGGTAAAAGACTGTGAAACGTTCAATAAAATTTTTATATATCTAAAATGATTATAAACTGACTCCAATAAATTACATTGAACTTATGTAGATATTATGTATCTATTTTGACCTAAAATAAATTTAAATAAAATAAATAATTATTTAAATAAAAATTCGGTTTTAAGCTATAACTCAGTGTTTTTCACTATTCATAAAAAAATTGAAAGTTTTCAGAAAAATACCAAAAATTCACCCTAAGATTATTTCAAAATTCTAAATCCAAAAATGAAGACCATTTTGAATGATAAAATTTATAAAATTTCAACAAGTTGGTATTACTATTAATAATGTCTAGTTTGATTGGTTTTGGTGTGTTAGAACTCGAAGTTGCGAACAACACACACTATTATATTATTTAAAGAGAAGTGTACCGTGGAAGCTTGGGGTGTTACATTATTTTTTAGTAGCAGTTTCAACTACCATTTTTATGATCTATTTTTTGTTTTGTGGTGTTTTTTTGGGTTTTAGCGACAATTTCTCTTCCCAAAAAATACCTAATGTGTTGCGGTGGTTCAAACCGTTGTTATCCTTTAGTCATTTCTTCAGAATTGAAACTACTAGTAAAACCCAAAAAACTACTACTAAAAAAATGTTCTACAACGATTTAAAAAAATGACACTAAATGGAAGAAACCAACATGAGCTGATTGTCGATGCCAACTTTAGCAGCCATTTTTTGGAAACTGTTATGGAACCATATAATGGCGGTTTAAACTACTGTAAAACCAAAAATCACTCCTTCCATATATCTATTTTTTTATGGTGATTAATATTATGTGTTTTTTAAATAATATATAAGAATAAATCCGATTTCACTCTTAAAAAATCAATTTCAAAAAAGCAATTTTGTTTCATTTTATGAACTTATTTTAAAATTATTTTTTCCAATTTAAAAAAATTATCTTCAAAAATAAAATTTATTTATTAAATCATCATGTCAAAATTATCTTTCAGTGAATTTTTGGTAATTTTATGAAAAGATAAAAATTTATATAAATAGTGAAAAATACTTGTTTTAAGTAAGAATTTTACTTTATTTTTAAAGAATTTAAAAACATAAAAATTATTTTAATATTGTTTTAAAAGTAAAATTTGTTCAATTATATATATATTAATATAATTTATTTCAGTTAAATCAATTTCAAATTGAATTTTGATATTATAACATTCTTTACTTATGAGAATTTATCCCTTTGAAAACCTATTTTATGATCATATATACGGGAAATTTTGCTAATTATATGAGTTTAATTTGAAAAAACAGAATCTATTTTTGAAATTATCCTAATTTATATTAACTAATGCGTTCAAATTAATTTTTTACCATAATGAATAATAAAAATATTAAAAATTAGTGACCAAAGTTAAGGTAAAAATGGGTTTATCGAGGGTTAAACTAAAAAGATAATGTTTAAGAATGATTCAACACTTGTAAAAAACTAATTTAATGACCATATATATACCCTATCACCTATAATGTTCTAGAATAATATATTTTTATTTTTTTGGCATGTGAAAATGTGTGTACACCTTTTTTTTTCAAAAATATCAATTATGTCAATAACCACGCTTATAAAAGTCTACCCCTCTCCTCTTATCCTAACACTTCCACAACAATTTGGTTTAGAAAATATCTACCCAAATAAATTCCTTAATTTCATCCTCTCATACTATAATCCTTATTTTTTCTGAAATCCAACAAAGTAAGGTTTTCGTACAAACCAAAATAAATTGTTTGAAGAAGAGGTCGCGTCCCTAATCATGCATTTAATTTTATTTCATCCACCACATCCTTCAATTATTATTAAAACTTTATTATATACTATCCAATATATCTTTAATATACTAATATGTTTAAATTATATGTGAATGACCTATAACCATATCCTCATCCCATAAATGGGAAATGAAATGTTGATCCTGTGTATGATGGACTACCACCTCGCGAATCGATGTTACTCATTTTTTACATTAACACCTCTCAGGGATGGATATAATGATGTATTAAATGTATATGTATAGTTTTTAGGATATTATTATACTTATATAATTATTATATCACATATACCATCTTACTTTCTATTCTGTTGGAATATGATAATTTCGCTCGTGTGTACGTCAGACTACAGCCTCACAAAGTGACATAATTCGTTATTCACATGTGCTTTACATGGAAGGTAATAAGCATAGGTTTAAATAAAAATTATTATTTAATTTTAATATATTATTTACCCTTTTTTATTTCAATCCATCGAGATAATGGAAACAACATTCATTAGTACGTATAGCCTACCATCTCTAGGAACAGTGTATCTCATTTTCTATATCTCAATTTTATGGAATACTCTAAATACACATATGTTGAATATATATGATATTTATATCATTTTAAAATTTTTTGATATTACAGAACCATTATCAAATTAAGAGGACCAAAAAAATAACATATCAAAACACACACAAAAAACACAGTAGTTATTGCCTGAATGTGACTTTAGCATAGAATTGATAATAAACTGGTAAAAAAATTTCATAAGTAAAAATAATACGGTATGATATAAATAATTATGTTTCTTTAATATATTTATAATAATATTATATTTATTATATAGTATGTTTTAACATGTTTTAAAGAAGCCATGATTTAAGATGAGGAATTTCCATCTCGATTTTATTTTATGTGAGAAACATGCAATATTCATGTTGTTTATAATTTATTTGGTTTATATAATACCCATGAATGTATTTTATTATTATTATTCTTAAATAAATGGTTATTTAATTATCCATTTCAGAATCCCTCTTTCATGGGTTTTACGGTTCAAAATTTACCAAAGCGATAAAGGAATTCTAGTCTCTCATTTTTTAGAAGACATATACCTTATTCACCACTCGTTTCCTTTATGTGGTGTATGTTATAACCCTTTAACATTATATATAATTAAAATAATTATATTAATGATATTTAATGTTTAATTTTATGTTATTATTTATTTTATATTACAATTAAAAATATTACGAAAGAGGTTAGGGATTTTTGTCTCAATTTTACTTTTTTGATACATATATTGTGTTATGCACGTATCTTATTTTATGAGGTGTATACACTGCCCCTTTTATATTTTATATCATGAATCTTTTTATATTCATGATATTTTAAGTTTTATTTAATTTTATACTTTCATGGGTATTACTATTCAATGTTTCCAACGTGGTGAAGATGCTTCTTGGCTTTCCATTGAATTTTAGGTGTGTTTGTATCTAGCATAATACACGGGTCTGCTTTAGATGAGGTCCAAAGCACGAAACTTTCACTTTTTATACTATTTGGATTTGGAAGTTCGAGAGGGTATGCCTCTGCCATCAGTACCAGGCTCGTGCAACTCTGCATGGAAAAACTAGCCAAGTGGTCATGTGATGGAGAAGTTTTGTCATCTAGTTATATTTGCTGGGAAGGGGCAGATCCTGTAGTATTGACTTGGGTTTTCTGTAATGTTTGGATATTTTGGTTTCTCACTTTTTCCTCAAAAGTGTTTTCATAATAAAAATGTTAATTTTTAGTCTGATACGATCTTATCATTTAACAGGATTGTTTATGTTTATGCTTCTGATGATGAAATATTATTATCCATATCTTAAGAAACTCATGAATTTTATTCTTATATGTTTATAAAATGATAATTCATGTTTCCCTTTCATTTTCTTCTCTTTATATACCCAAGATATTATAGGAATGTTTTTATGAAAAAATATCTTTATTTCACTCTTTGGTCGAAAAATCCTTTTCTTCCAAAAATATGTTTTCTAAAAATGTTTTCAAAAATGTTATTAAAATTCACAAAAAAAATTATTAATGAAACTTTACCCATTATTTAATTTTTTAAAAATCGTTTAAAAACAAGTCCCATTTGAATTTTACTAAAGAAAAGAATGGAATCATTGTTTTAACGTGTATAATATTTTCCATTGTCAATACCACTCAATGTTATAAAAATTAATTTATAATTTTTAAAGTTTATTTTCAAATAAAATGATTTAAAAAATTATTTATGTTGTAAAAAAAATTTCAATGAAAAAAATATATTTTCCACAAGAAATATTTTAAATGATTTTTAAAGAATCCTTTATATTTTTCAAGGTTATTTTAAAACTAAATAATTTTGTTTTTTTTGTTTTGATAAGTTTTTTTTTCAAATTGGAAAGGATATTTTCCTCAAGAAATGTTCCATGTGATATTTCAAAATAATTTTCCATCTAAATGTCATCCATTGATGTTACTTATGATTTATGTGGGATATGACCCAAGAATACCATTATTATTCTTTCTCTAGATAGTTTATGTATATTATGAAGAGATATTTATGAAACCTATTTCTTTTCCATGGGCTATTCTATGATAAAATGTTTTATGAAAAAAAATTCATGGTTTCTGATATGATGATTGATTTTTGAAGCCCATTTCCTTTCATGGGATATGATACTCTAAATGTGTTATTAATCCCATTTCTTTTCATGGATTATGATATTTTGAATATTTTTTGATATTATGGAACACTAATGTATGGTTTTAATTATATGAAAGTGGTTACATTACCAATGATGGGTGGGACCTATATCTCCCTCTAATTCATTGAGTAAATATTGATATCAAATCAGATAAATATGATTGGAATGGGAATTAAACCCAGTTCAGTAAGGAAATTTTTCAACTATGATAGTATTTTGAGTGGAACTTGAGTACTAAAATGGTTTATAGAGTGAACCCATTCCATTATAATAGTCTTGGCAGTAATCTCTAAAATACTAAGTAAATAATTTTCTATGCTTATTTTTATGCCACCAATCTATGTCATATACCAATGTTATGTTCTCATAATTCATGCTCATTCCCTTAATTAGGATTCATGTCTTATTAACTACTAATTTTTATACAATGAATCAATAATATGATCTTTGATATGTAGGGTATGATTTTCAAATGTTATATGTATGTTCTAATACCCTTATGATCATGTTATTATTTTGTATCTCCCTTATTTTCCATTATTGGGCATCTAAGATCACCCTTTCTTATGTTTCTTTTCCTCAATTTATGATGATATGTATTATGTGTGATATGTTTAATAAAGGTTATAGTTATGAGGAACTAATTGGGAGATGATGTAGAAATCTTATGAAGTAGTTATTTATGTTTCCAAGTTTCTATTAGAATTATAACTTTTTTATCCTTAGTAATGTGTATTTTTAATGTAATAAATATTCATCTAAAATATGTAATATTTATATATGTAGATATAGGGTCTTTATAGGCAAGGACATCATACACATCAACAATTAGGTCAGTCATGTATGCTATTTATTGTACTAGGATAGATTTCACCTATACTTTAAGCATAGTAGGAAGATATAATGATGACCCAAGTGATCTCCATTGGAGGAAAGTCAAGACTATCCTTAAGTATTTCAAGGTATATTAAGGATATGTTATTTATCTATAAAGGATATGGGGAACTATTAATCAATTGATATATATATGGTAATTTCAAAAAAAAATCAATATTATTAGAAATCACAGTCAAGACAGATATTTACTCTTAAAAGAGGCATTGTGTGCTGTAAGTGCTCAAATAAAGACATTGTCCTTGATTTTAAAATGGATTCTTGTAATATTTTAGCTTGTGACGTAGTCAAAGAAGTGGTATTGATATATAAATTTATACAAGAAGTTGATGTAGTGCTTAGTATAAAAGACCTTATCACACTCTATTGTGAAAATACTATAGTGGTGAATATTTGAAAGGAGAAAAGGTCACATCAGTAGATAAAGAACATATTTTGAAAATATTATCTCTTGAGGTATTTTTATCAGAGTGGTAATTTCATAGTGAGTAGATTTTCAATGGAGGGAAATATGGAAGACCCATTAACTTAAACCTTAACTCATCATAAATATGATAATCATGTGAGATATAATAAACTAAATTTCATTAGAAGTTAGATTTAGTCCAAGTTGGAGTCTGATTGAGTTAGTTTCCTAAAACCAACTAGTTGTAATTTAGATTGCGTGTATATTAAAAAAGGTGAGTATTAATTAAATATCTTATTACTTATTGTTCTCTATTTTTCATGGATTTAATGTAAAAATGTACTAGAGTATTTTTCTCATTAAAAAGGTCATAGTTTTTCTCTACTATGATTAAATCCTTGAAATTTCAGGAAGATATTCTTAAATATTTTTATACTGTTAGATAATATTCTATGATGGGACACAGAGTATATTGGTTGTAAGGTGAAAGTACACATAAGTGTATGAGACTTTCTCTCATGAAGTTATTTCTTTTTAATTTATAAAATGGGAGATCATAAGAACAAACCTGTCTATAGGAAATCCACATGTTTATGTGTCATTTTCAATTCTTGTTTGAACTCATTTTTAATGAAACTTAGACTTTATAATTATTATTAATTTATTTCATGACTCACACACTTTGATATTTTGGATTATATAGTGAAGACATATTATCTAGGAGAGGTTTCGTATGTTGGGTGGGTCATGAATGATATGTTATTAATGATTAATTTAAAAAAGGTTTTGTGCCTTCCATATATATGGATGTTATTATCTCAACCCTTCTATTGGACTAGAATCATCACATTAAATTCCATAGACATAGTGTATAGATGAGTTCATTTCATATATTCAAAGAAAGATATATCAATTATATAGTTTAATGACATGGGTGTGCATCGTACTTGATGAGATATCATGAAAAATGGATTATATTACACAATGACAATTTTTATATGGTTGTTTTTGTTATGAAAATCCTTCTTTATCTATGGGTGTCTTTACCTAGAAAAATTGTAATCATGAACCTTAGTAAAGTCCACCCAATTACATTAAGGAAGAATCCTATAGGATCACATAAAAATATTTTAATTGATATCTATTAAATATTATTTAATAATTGGAATAGAAATTATTCTCCATACTGAGAGGTAATATTTATTCAAGATTTATTTATCAATCACAAATATTAAATAAATATTTATTCACGAGTTACTAGTTTTATTACATGAATATATAATATTTATTTATTTATTTCTTATTATTCAAAATGTAATAACTAATTATTTATTCATTAGTATGCAATTTATTTCATTATGTGGATATTAAATAAATATTTATTTGATTGATTTTGAATATAATATTTATTTATTTATTGAATCAATTATATTTATTTATTAAAGAATTAAATAAATATCAATGATGAAAATTAGGCCATATTTTGTTTTGTGATAAATATTTTTTTACCTTATTGAAAAACAAATATGCTCGATGGTGTTGTTATGTGGTGGGTTCTAGAGACAGAAATAAATCATATTTTGGTATGGTGGACATGTAGATTATATTGAGGATTAGGGATGTTTCATTACTATTTTGGGTGATATCTTCTAGAGATACTCTATGTTTGGTAGTGAGAAAAATGCTTACTATCTAACATGTAAAGGGTTGGTTAATTTAACACAACCACAACAAATCCTAAAATTAGGACATCTCAGATCATAGGAATGTTCTTTTTTGTAAAGGGTTAGATAATAATTTGGTGATTTTCTGAGATATGTGGAAATTGATATAGAAAGGTTATCAAAACAGTGTGAAGAAATTTGGTGAAGGAGAAGGATTTGGGAAGGATCAAGGCTGAGGATGGAATATTTTCTGAGTAAAGGACAACACATGCCATAATTTCACTGAGAAAGGTTTTAGTGGGAGTTCTGTTGTAAATGCACAAAATTTAGGCTATGATATTTTAAAATATCCCTAAATTTTAAAGTGAAGATATATATATAGATGCTTATGTCATATCCTATGACTATTTCCATTATATATTATTATATGGAATGTGATATATGATATCACTTGAATACATCTGACCACATCTTCCTATATGGTTTCTTTAGTTATGGATCAATAGTATTGATCCATTTATGGAATTTTGTACTAAATTTATTCATTGCAGAGTTCAAGGAATGAAATAATCAATGGGTTATATTTCATAATATGGAAATAGTTTCCCAAATATCTTCATTAAATGAAGAGGGTCCATAAAAATGATAGGATCCCATTTATTGTGATTAACTCGATGAATTCCAGCCTGGATGTAACTATTTTCAACTCAAACCACCAAAAATTTCTAGAGGACGGCTCAAAAACACCTTTGAAAGGTTAGATTTTATCTCAACATGATCAAGGATGCATTGGATGGTGTATCACCTATAAAGCTGATATATTTTTGTCTCTTTTTTTATCACTATCTAGCATCAGGACGTTGAGATAGATGCTACTATATTACAAGTACATTTTATGTTCTTTATTTTATGAATATTGTGTTTGTTGAAGATAAATCAGTAATATATTAGATTTCCCCAATTTCTAATGATCATTATATGATCTACATAAACCCATAAGTGGTATAAAATTGTTTTTCATTAATGATCCAATTAGTTATTCTACTTATTTCTCAAACAACTTGTTGTTGTAATGCAATTGAAGCCATATCATAAAATATGATATGAAGAATTTCTTCTACTTATTTTATTCACAGCGAATGATGTCCATATATTATAAGGTACGATATGATGAAAACATGTGGATTTTAACTATAACATAAGATATTATATGAGATACAGTAAAATATACTAGATTCCTACGAATCTGAAAAAGAAAATCATCATAACACATTTACAATGTCATCTATATCATATAATACAATAAGAGATTTATGATATCACTAGTCAAACCCAGAGATAGAAATATTAATACATGATGGAATTTATGTTGTAAAATATGATTTATATTAATGATATTTTACTTATATATCAGTCATAATTTACAACTGATAATTCCAATTATCAGTCATAAAATATGACATAGGTAAATTTTTTAAGATTTTAATATTTTAATATATATTTTTATTATTTACAAAAGTATAATAAATTATAAGTTTTATAAATGTAAAAGTATATTTTTATACCGAAATTAAATATAAATAGTCAATATTTGTATCTCAAGTTTTAGAAAATACAAAAAGAGTTTATTTATTTGTTTATTTCTTTATAATATTCATGTTTATAATTTTTTTAGGAAATATGAATATTTTTTATTCTAACATTATGTGATAAATTGACTCTAGAAGATTTTTTCCCCAAGCATTACATGTTAGGTATAAAAATATAATATTTTTTTAAAATTTACATTGACCTCAATTTTTAATTAAATTTATAATATTTAATATTGTTATTAAATATAGTTTATGCATATTAGGTTTTAGAGTTATCATGAATTAAATTATCTCTTGAATAAAGTATCCTCAGGTAGAGGGACTTTAGGTATGACTTCCGGCAATACTATATGCATATGACTTGTTCTATAAAGGCATAGTTTGAGTATTTGTGGGTTTGAGCTTGCTCATGTAGATATTTCTAGTCTCATATAATTATTTAGTATTACAAGAACAGTTCAGGTGTAACATCCCAAGTAAGTAATGAATAATAGATATTTTTATCTATGTCTATTAATGATTAAGATAGTGTTATAGAGGCTTAAAATGAAAGTAAATACAATCTTATGCATGGAATACACTAATATTCTTAAAAGATTGTTTTACTGCCTTTTGATGGCAAACCATTTTTGAATCTATCTTTTGACAATTTTATAAAATATGTTTGTCAAAATAAACTTATTCTTTATGATTGGGACATCAAAATTTACCTTGTGTGAATTTTTGGTATTTTTCTGACAATGTTCATTTTTTAATGAATAGTGAAAAATACTGCATTTTACATCAAAACTGCTTTTTAATCTAATTTATTTATATGATTATATTATTTTTTGAATTGGTTTTGAAGTAAAATTAGAATATATTTTTACCATTTTATCCAATGGTGGTCATTGGAATCAATTTCACTTTGAAATTAGGCTTAAACTGGTGTCAATCTTTTGATACTTATTGTTTTGTAAAAACACGCTATTTGCTCTGGCAGCGGGAATTAATTATTAAATTAATTAATGTGACCTATATGTTTTGAATTTTGTAAAATAGACTTCATTTTTGAATTCGGAATATCAAATATAGCTTAGGGTGAATTTTTGGTAATTTTCTGAAAAACTTCAATTTTTGATGAATAGTGAAACCACTAAGTGATAATCAAGCAAACTGATTTTTCAGTTAAATGAAAGTTTACCACTAATGTGTATTGAATTTTTAAAATCCGACATACATGGTTGTCATTAATAAGTAAAATGTGGTTCAATGAGATTATAATAATTTTTTGGTGAATAGTAACTTATTAAGTTCTTAATCACGATTAGTGGTAATTAGGGTAGTTTAAGGTATAAATAATACTTTAATAAAATGAAATGACCTAGACACATGTCCCAACCTCATTGTTTGTGTCATGGCCGACCATGACATACCATGGGTCAACTTGGGGACCCCATGGATCCACTTTTGTTGGGAAATGACATAAATTACTTTTTATTTAATGTTAAAGTGAAAATGACACAAACATAATATATTTTACGAAAACAATTTTTAAGTGGGGTTATACAAGTCCAAATTTTGATTATAAATAGTAATTGGAAAGATAAAAAGATTTCCTACATCATAGTATTTTTTTTATTTTTATAAATTAAATAAATTAAATTATTTATGACATAATAATGATGCAGCAATGACATCATTATTTGACGATTTAAAAAAAATGGAAAGACAATGTAAAATCTATGAACTATACATGTCCAAAACCAATTGGATGAGTGGATTTCGAACCCTTATCACCTTATCCACGAATTATATCAATGTGGGACCTTTTGAAACCGAAACACATTTTCAAATAAAGTAATATTTCTTTACTTTCCAAAAGTGCCCCTCCTCTCCTCTTATAAAAGGCCCCCACCTCTACCTCATTTCACACACTTCTCAAGCCTTTGGCTCGGCCAACCCCTGACCATTTAATCTCTCCACATCCCTCTCCTCATCCTAGAGGATTCCCTTTGGGCAGAATCCTTTCAAAGGAAGCCTTTAGGCTCAAATCAAAAGGAGTTACACTTTTAAAGGTAATTCATTCTCTCATGTTCATTTGTTTTATTTTGCTTCTCCAACCCCCTAAACTCTTTTTATTTACTTATTTTGTAACAAAACCAGTATCTTCAATATACAAGGATGTTGTTATAATATTTATTTGAGCTACACTCTCACACAACTACATCAAATGGTTAAAGAACATACGGTTTCCGTGGATGGCTAAATTCTGCCTCCCGAAACGACGATTGTTCAACACTCATTTAACACCTTCAAAGGTGGCCATTATGATGTCACTATTTTTATATATGATATATAATATGTTTATGTTTTCCTTAAGCTTCTGTTTTTTTTCATTTTTGGCATACCTTTATGGTTTCCATTATGGGTAAAACACGATATCTTCATTTTAGGAAGTGCGGACTACCGCCCCCTAAAAGTGATTTGATTCGTTAATACCATATGTGGGATGTGTAAAGGATAAAGTTAATGATATTATATATGTTATTATACTGGAATTATAATATACTCTTATATCATTATGATTCCATTCCAGAAAATATGAAATAGAAATGGAAGTAGCGTTCATGCGTACGTACGGCTTACCGTCTCCATGAACGGTGCATTTCATTTCTTACCTCTAAATGTGATGTAATATTATAAATGCATGTATTTACTGGATATATATGACATATATGATATCTACATCATGAATACCATTCTGGATATAATGAAACTTTGACCAAATTAACAACATGTAAGTGTAAGAAGTCTATTTTTGACTTAAGAACCAAATACCGACAAAATGAACATTATTAACTTAACTGATTACAGGATGTTCATAACATGGTATAAAAGGAATAATGAACTTGAAAAAGATTCATAAGCAAGTAGAGATTAACTCAAGTTTATTATTCAGGAGATTAAAGAACGGTCGGGTCAAGTCAGATACGAGGTATGGGACTTCGTCTCAATCCCCTTTCGTTGAGGCATATTTTGTTTTATACACAACTTTCTTTTATACGGTGTATAAACCCCTTTGACTTTTACGTTTATTCAAAAGGAATCTTTTTTATACGAAGCGTTTACTAAACGACAAAAGGGAATGTTTTTGTCGTACGTATGCGGCGACAACGACTTCTCCGCCGTCGTGACCGTTATTTGAGTTTCAGCTTCCTCTACAAGCCATACCTTCTTTTTAAAAGAAAAATAAATACCACGTTTTACTTTTCTTTTATTTTGGTATTAAAAATGGTTTTCATAATGTTTTTATACCAATGTGTTGTATTGATATCTCGTGATTGGAATGTGGAAATTTTATGTTTCCTTTATGCACGTTTTATGTGATATGATTATGTTATGGTTCTTGGGCATTATTATGAAGACGGGTGGTTCCGTGATAAACTAAGGGTGGGTGAGCCCGTTATAGCTCTCCAATGCATTGGGTAATGCGAAGGAGTGAAACGTTAAGGTTTCTCCGAAGAGATTTTTAGGGAATATACTGTGATGGGTATTCCAAACGTAACCAAGAGGGTTACTCCCTACGTAAGAATGTTATGAATGCCTCAAGTTACCTTTATGTCTTATGATTTCTATGATTTATTCCTGATTTTATGAGGTATGTTAAAGTGCCTATGTTTTATGGGTAAAGTATGATTTCATTCTTATGTATATATGAACTCATGTTTCCTTTCCATGTTTTTATAACCCATATTGAGCTTTTTATGCTCATCCCAAGTTTTTTTGAAATGTTTTTCACAGGTCAAGGGAAAGGTACATGATATGATGATAGTGTCAAGGAAGTGTCAAGAAATAATCCTTGTTTTATTTTAAATGTGTTTCCATTGATGGGAATGAAGAATACTATCTTTGTGTAACCACTTTGTTTATATGTGGAATGTAATGCAAGTTTTATGATCTAATTCTCTAAAACTCTAAACCCGAAAAGATCCTCAATGTGTAATCTTGTAATAACTCAAGATTAAGTAAGGTTTAAGGCTGGGGCCTTATATCAGGTGTATAATGCATGATATGAATTTGGATATATATGAATATGTGTAGTTTATTTTTTTTATTAATAAAATATTGTGGGTTGTGTAAATATTTATACATTGACTAGGTGTGAACACATAAAATTGCTAACTAAAATAGGGATTTCAAAACTAAATCTTTTAAAAACTTGCATACAAAAAGGAATAAAATATGATATAATAAAGATTTAATATGATAAAGTAGTTAGTAGTTTAATATGTATTCAATTTATATTATGTTAATGATATTTTTAAAATAAAACCTCTATAATATTGAGTGTGAGACTCCTTAAAAATCAACACTTATCAAGACCTTAACAAGACCTTGATCATCCAATCAGGTAGGTCATGATAAATATGGGTACCACGAGATTATCTTGTGCAAAGCAAGAATGTTATGAGTGATACTAGTAGAAATATGCATAGATTATTTTGTTTTTTTGGTTACACTATTTTCTAAACCCTAATAGGATTAGTTTACAAGAGGAATAAATTTTAGTGAATCCATATGATGGATTTAGATAGAGTTATCTGCTCAACTATCCAATAATCATAACTATTGTGATTTACAATTTTTCCTTCCTAAAAATATATGTGATATGAGAAACAATATAGAAAATGAAAAATTATAGAAATATGGATCTTCTATCACTAAATGGATATTATGTATGGGATTATCATTTTTATTGTCAGTACTTTCATTTAAACTCCTTGATGAAAATATATAAAACATGATAATCACCCATAGATATATATTTTTTATAAATTGTTCTTTACATAACACTAGTTATTATGAGATACCATATAGGTATGACTTATGAAAAAAATCTTGATTTAAATCTATGTTTGATAAGTTTTCTCAAAGAGAAGAATTTTGACCATCTAAATGTGAAAGTTACAGAGATCAATTTCCTCAACTTCGACTCATGTGTATTGAATGCTGCATATACATAAAACATATGTGCTGATAAACATATAGTTAGAGATATTAATGTATTGAAAAAAAAATTAAGTATATATTTGTATTGGTAATGGAGAAAGAGTTACTCTATTGGAATTAAACACTTAATATTTGAATTTATCAAATATATTAGTCCTAGAATTGGAAGGATGTTATTATGTTCCTACCAAAAAATATAAATTGATTTATTTATAGTGATTGTACAAGATAATATTTTTAATTAATTAATTATAACAATAGTTTTTCTATATATAAGAATGGACTGTTTTATGGAATTGGGAATATGGTAGAAATTTTATATATTACAATCCTATCTATAACATTTAGAGTAAGAAGGCAGGGGTTGATTGTAATCCATAATATTTGTGAAATTTCCACCTTGGATATACAAATGATAATTGCATACAAATACCCATAAATATGGATTGTTATGATTTATTTGATACATTATAATCTTGTTTATTAATCAAGATAACCAAAACACCTTTTAGTGGAAAAGGTGAAAGGGATTGTATATTGTTAGATATTATACATAGTGATGTTTGTAGACTAATTATCACATAATAAAGTTGTTTTTTAGGTACTTTGTTAATTTTACCAAAAGTTTTAGTTTATATGGTTATGTGTTTCTGATGAGACACAAATATGAAACTTTTCATAAATTCAAAAAATTTCACAACGAGGTAAAAAATAAACTAGGAAAAAAGTGTTATGATTATCCATTTGGATCACGGTAGTGAATAATTAATTCAGGAAATCACAAATAATCTCATAGATTGTGGTATTATTCCACAAATCACTCTTCCAGGAACACTATAGTATAATGATGTGTCTAAGAGGAGGAACTATACCATGTTGGAAATAGTTTGATCGATGATGATTCAATGAGACCTTCTGATTTCATTCTAGGGTTATTCTTTGGTGGCTAATGAATTCATACATAACCATGTTCTCTATAAAGTATTAATATATACATCATATGATATAATAACTTGAGAACATCTCAATATGTAACAACCTAGGTATATATAAAATAATTTTTTTCAATCTATAATTAAATATTTAAATTCATTATAAATTTATACTAAAATAAGTAGTATTTTTAGAAATTAAGAAATCTATAATAATATAATAGTAACCTAATCTATAATATTAAAAAAATTATGTATCTTATAAGTGAAAATATGATATATTTATATCTTGGATTAAGTAAATAATGTTATGAAAATAATAAATTAAGTGTTAGTATTTTTGTGAAACATAAATGTATATTTATAATATTATAATTAATTTAATGATTCATAAGAAATTTTATCTTCATAAAATAGATAAATAAATTAATATTTATCATCTTATTATTATAATATAATTTTATGAGACCTTAATTAAATTTTCAAAGTGTTATAAAATCAGTTATAATTTTAAAATATGTATTTGTTGAATAAATGATGATTTTAATTAATATTTAAAATTCTCATATTTAGAAAAATATTTTTATAAAATTGAGATAATTTTTTAATTATATATGTCAAGAAAGGGTTGCAGTAATTTTTTTGGATTTTTTAGAAATAATTGAATTTTTGTGAATAGTAAAATATGATAATTTACGGCATATATACATTATAAGTTAAATAAACTTTTCGTTGTTTTATCACTGAATTAATCACAATAATATATAAATAACCTTTATTATTTTAATATATTTGGTGATAATTATCTAACTATTTACAATCTTGATCCAAAACAATAAAATAATGAATAAAATAATAAAAAAACACTCTTCTCTTCCACTATAAATACCACCCCTCACCACCTCTTCTTCTCACAAATCCAAAGCCTTTTATCTTGTTTAATTTCTCCCCAATTATCTTCCCAAGACTCTTTCCCATGTCCAAGATATTTTGGTCCCACCAAAAGGCCAAAACCAAGGGCCTTAAGGAGGTTCAAGAGGTAAAATCCTGTTTCATTTTATTTTATTTTATTTTCAAATTATTTTATTTTCATTTTCTCTCCTCACGTACCCTCATCCAAGTGACATGATAACTCATGTATGTTAAATATAATATTATTTATTGTTTTAATGGAATATCCATCATCAATCCTCTCTTCTTCTCCTCTTATTCTAGAAAATGAAAGCACCCTCTGTCTGGTGTCGATTCACTGCCTTCATGGACGATGAATTTTTATTTTCTTTTACCACATTAAAGGATGGTCATAAAAAATGATATATGGTATCATTGAATTTTTTTGAGGAGAGAAAATGAAAATAAAATAATTTGAAAATAAAATAAAAGAAAACCCATAATGAACCAACAATAAAATAATTTGAAAATAAATTAAATCATTATCATTAATGTTCTATGTAATGAATCATCCTCATATAAAAAATGATATATGGTATCATTGAATTTTTTTGAAACATATTAATACAATTTCATTCAAATTATTGAGTTTTTAATCTATTAGATAAGAAAACCCATAATGAACCAACCATGGAAACCATCAAATAAATGCACCCAAACAATAAAAATAACAAAATATTATAATTAAATGGTTGTAAAGTTGATATAAAAAACTATATAAGGTATTTTAGATATTAATAAGGTTATTTAATATATTAATAAGAATATTTAAACCATTATATAGGAGGTTTGAACAAGTTTTAATTAGGATGAACCGAATGTAAGAGACTTTTCTTTAAAACCCTCTCTTAAATTTCAATTTTTAAATAATTAAAAAGAATGTTTTTATGATGAAATTATTCAAGTTTTATGATTATTTTATGGTTCCTGGGAATTTTTTATGATTAATTCTGGGACCTATATCTCCTTCCAATTCATTGGGTATCTTTATTTTGGAGGTCAATTGTATTTTTACTCCAAGTGTAACTATGAAGGTTACACCATAAGGTAGCTATGAGGGTTACATTGTAAGGTAGATATGAGGGTTAAAAATCATATGGTAGATGTGAGGGATACAATATTAAGTAATTAATTATCCAAGTTGCATTTATGGTATTATTTATGTTTTATATGTTTAATGAAAATCAACTTTTTTCACAAAGTAAGTATATAATACTTTATGGGTGAGAAGTGTGTCTTTGTGAAAATGATTTCATATAGTTATAAGTATTCATGAACTAACAATTTGTTTCCTTATTTTTATGTTCCTTTCTGAGATTTTTTCACTCATCCCAAATTTTAAAATTCTTTTCATAGGGTGTAAGGATGGGTAAGATAAAGGAATAAGAAAAGATGAATGTTGTGAAGATTGATCATGGAAGAATACTTGCATTATTAAAAACTTTTGTTTCATGAAAAAATTGATGATGTTTTAGTAGTAATATTTTGTATTCTTATGGGATGATATGTATTAATTATTTTCTAATTATCTAAAACTTTAAACTAAAAAGATATTTGGGGAAGTAAAAAGTGTATTCTAGTCGGATTAAGTATATTATGTAATGTTTAAGGTTGGGTCCCTATAGTTGGTATCAAAGCATTGTTTAGATAAATTTAGGGGTTAGAATGATGTTAATACAATACGATAAATTATTTTAACAATATTTTTATATTGAAATGATATAGAATTTTAATATTTCCATGTTTCTTTATCTAATATATGTCTGTTCAGAATGGTTTTCCATAGAAGAAACATGGATGATGAAGTACGAAGGCACTAAGAGAATGATATCCTTCCAAATCCAAAACATGGATGGTGGGAATTGGAACCGATCAGTTTGTGATAGTAATGGATCATTTGAAACAATCTATAAATTTTAGTGTCATCCATGAAAGAGAAAAATCAGAGCTACCAAAAAGTAACATGACAATATGGAACATTTTATGAGGAAACACCCTATTTATTTTAGTGGATATTATTAGCTAGTGGTGGGTGAAAGGTGGATTAAATCCCTTAGAAAGATATTCAATGCCATCGGGTGTTTAGATAATCAAAAGGTTTGTCTTACTATTTACAGTTTTGAAGGTGAAGCTGACCCGTGGTGGTCAATGGTCAAGAATACCAGATATAGTGAGGAGATAAATTTCATGGAATGAAAGGAATTTAAGAATATTTTACTTGAATTTTTTTCTTAGGGTGGTTCTAATTAGGATGGAAAATAAATTACTTGAATTGAACCAAAATAAGTAAGATTTAATGGCTATTTATAAAGAAAATTTTACCATATTAGGATGGTATTATTCATATATTATTTTGGATCTTGATAGTAAAATCAATCGTTTTTACTCAGGATTGAATCCATGATACCAAAGGACTTTATCCTTCTGTGAATTCAAAAGTTATAAGAAACTTGTTCGATGAAATAAGAGGGTATAAATGGAATTTTCAGATGATCACATGTACTTTGAAAATAAGTAGAATAAAATTTACCAATGGAAACAATGGTTAGGAATCAATCAAATTAATTCTAAGGTATAAAATTATAGTTTTCAATATTCAGGGAGTGCAGTAAAAATCCCCTTGGGGAATGCCTTAACAAATCTAGAAAGTTTTTTTATGTGGTATGTTTGTAAATATGGACTAAGATTGTAATGAAAAATAACTTGGTGATGGTGTGTTTAATTATGATAAGAAAACTATAAAGTGATTTAAATGTGGCGAGATGAGAAATTATGAAAATACTTGCCCAAAGAAAGATCTAATTGATGAAAATAAGAGGGATTATAACAAAAAGGTGTAGTAAGATCCTTTAAGACTAAATAAAAAGATGTTGGTATATCCAATTAAGTGGTATTAGGTATTTTGTTTGTTTACTCATATTTTTCTAATGTTTTGTTTGATATGGGGTCTACACCTTCTTATATTTCAGAGAAATTTTCGAGTAAATTAGAATTTTTACTGCAAGAAATTAAACTAGATCTTATGGTTAAAACCCCAGGGGGAAAATATTACAGAAGAAATACATTATAAGAATATTCTTGTTGTTTTATGTGGAAATACATTACCAGAAAATATTATTTTTTCCCTTATTATACTTTTATGTTATTTTTGGTATGGATTGGATTTCTGTTTATCATCCTAAGATTTATTATAGAGCTAAATAAGTAGTTTTTTAAAAATAGTTTCAAATTATATACAAGAATGAACCTATACCATTGATAACATATCAGGAAGCTTAGAAACTATTAAAATATGAAAATAAAAGTAATCTTTCTCATATTGTTGAAAAAAAGGGAACTGTTCAAATTAATTATGTGCCATTGGTAAATGAATAGTTTGATGTTTTTTCTGATGAGTTTATTAGTGTTATACCTAACCAGGTAGTTGAATTTATTATTGAATTAGTTCCTGATGCTAAGACAATTTTAAAAATCCCTCATAGAATGGATCAAGCGGAAATTCTTGAATTGAAAAAGTATTTTAAGGAGTTTCTTGATAAATGTATCATTAATGTTAGAACTTCACCATGGAGTGATCATATTTTTTTTAATTAAAAATAAATATGGTTCCATGAGACTTTTCATTAATTATAGAACTTTGAATAAAATTACTATTAATAATAAGTATCCATTTCCTTATATAAATGACTTGATTGATCAACTCTAGGGAGATCAGTATTTTTCAAAGATTGACTTGAGATCTGGGTACCATTAGCTGAAGGTGAAGGAGGATGAAATTTGGAAAATAACATTCTGAACTAGATATGGTAATTATGAGTTTTTTTATTCCCTTTGGTTCGATAAATTATTATACTGTATTTATGGATCTTATTAATATAATTTTCCATGAATATTTAGATGGATTTTTTGTTGTTTTTATTAATGATATTTTTGTTTATTCAAAGAGTTATTAGGATAATGAAAAAAATATAAGGTTTTTTTTTTGAAAACTCTTAAAGAAAAGGACTTGTACAGAAAATTTAGAAAATTCAATTTTTATTTGAATTTTTTTCTTCTGTAAATCGTAAATAAGGATGGTATAACAATTGATCCTACCAAAACAAAAGTTTTTAATGAATTTACAAGACCTAAAAATGTTACAGAGATTCATAGTCTTCTTGGATTAGTAGGTTATTACTGATGGTTTTTTAAAAACATTGTACGGTTTTCTAGCATGCGAACTAAGTTAACATGAAAAGGGGTTAAATTTATTTAGATAGAATAATTTAATATTTGTTTTCTTTAATAGAAGAGGATATTGGTGAATTCTCTAGTTTTGGCCCTACCTTCCAAAAATTTCGAGTTTATTATCTACAATAATGCTTCATTGAAGGGACTTGGTTGCATTCTTATATAGAATGATGAGATAATTTTTTTATGCTTCAAGATAACTAAAACCTCATGAATTAAATTATCCCACAAATGATTTGGAATTAGAAGTCATGGTTTTCATTTTAAAATTTTTGAGGCATCATTTATTTGGATCCAAATGTGAAATATATACCAACCAAAAAATTCTGAAGTATATATTCACTTAGAAGGAATCGAGCATGAGGAAGATAAGACAGCTTTAATTGATAATGGATTATGATTTAACGATAAATTACCATCATGTAAAAGTAAATAAAGTAGTGGATTCCTTGAGTCTAAAACATCATGCATCATTAATAATGTTATGTTTGAAACATGACCCCTTGGTTTATGATTTGATGAATTTTGGCTTGAAAGTTTTTAGTGCGAGAAATTCATCTATTTAATTTTAGGTTTCAGTACAGTTTTCAATTTTATATAGAATTAAGAAATAATAGAAGTAAGATGCTGAGTTATAGAAAAAGGTGAAATTGGTGAAAAAGGGTATGTTTCAAGAATTTAATATTGATAAAGATTATATTTTTATATTTTGGAATAGATTATGTGTGTCTTGTGATTCAAAGTTGAAGAAAGAGTTGGTAGGTGAAACTCATATTTATTCATTTTTAGCTCATCCTGGAAGCACTAAGATGTATAGAGGCCTTAGAGAGTATTACTGGTGGGATGGAAAGAAAATAAATATTGCTAATTTTACCATGAAATGTTTGACTTGTAATCAAGTTAAAGTAGAGAGACAACTACCAAACATGAAGATTCATACTTTTCCAATTCAATAGTGAAAATGGTAAAATATATCTATGGATTACATTTTGGGACTACCAAATAATTCTTGAGTTAACAGTGGGATTGGGGTTATTTTTGATTGACTGACTAAATTTGTACTTTTTATTCCTTTTCGAGACACTACGTATTTGGATCATGTTTCTCAACAATATGTCCAAGATATAGTAAGTTCACATGGAATTTCTCTATCCATTATATTTGATTGTGATCCTAGGTTAACTTATAAATTTTATAAAGGACATTAGAAGTCATTGGGAAATGAATTAAATTTCAGCACAAGCTTTCTTCCCCAATATGATGGATAGATTGAGAAAACAATTCAGACCTTGGAAGATATTTTTTTTTCTTGTTCAATGGATTACTAGGGAATTTGGGATCAATATATTTCTTTAGTTGAGTTTTATTATAATATCATTTTTCATTCTAGTATAAAGATAGAAACTTTTGAGTCATTATATGGAAAGCAGTGTCAAAATCCGGAATTCTGGGAAGAATTAAAGGAAAGAATGTCGATGAGACTATAATTAGTAGAGTAAGTGGTTGAGAAACTAAATATGATCTAGAAACACATGAGGATAGATCAAAGTATGTAGAAAATTTATGTAGACAATAGGAGTAAGGGCTTATATTTTGAGGTAGGAGATCATGTTTTTCTTAAAATATCTTCATGGAAAAGAGTTATGCATTTTGGAAATAAAGGAAATTTAAGTCCACGGTTCATTAGACCATTTTAAATCCTAGATAAATTTGTAATATCTTCAGACTGAGTATCATTTCCTCTGAGTTTATCTCATGTGCATAATGTTTTTCCTGTTTCGATGTTAAGAAAGTATGTGCTAGATCCGTCTCATGTTTTGAACCCAGAATTCGTTCATCTGGAAGAGAACATTTCTTATGAAGAGACATGTTTCGATTCATGATCATAGAAAGGAAGTATTTTAAATTAAGGTAATTTTCCATGTTAATGTTTTGTGGAGAAACAGCATGGTTGAAGAAGTAACATAGGAATATAAAAATTCTATGAGGTAAAGGTATCCTCTCTTTTTTAATATGTAAATAAAAATTGTGAGGATGTAATTTATAGGAGGGTGGAATTTAACAACTAACATACCTATAAAATAATTTGTTTTATTTCTAGAATTAAATAGTTAAATTCATTATAAATTTATAATTAAATAAGTATTATTTATATAAATTAAGGAATCTGTACTAATAGAATAGTAAACTCATTTTTGAGAGTATAAATAAAATTTATGAATCTTATAATTTAAAATATGATAGGTTTATATCATGGATTAAGTAAATAAATGTTATAAAAATAGTAATTTAATTGTTGGAATTTTTGTGAAACCTAAATGTTTCTTTATAATTTTATAATTAATTTAATGATTTAAAATAAAATTAATTTTTATAAAATACATTAATTTTTTAATTTTTTTTCTTGTGATTATAACATAATTTTACGAGTCCTTAATTACTTTTTCAAAGTGTTATAAAATTATTTATTATTTTAAAATCGGTATTTTTAAAATAAATAGTGATTTTAATTAAAAATTAAATTTCTCAAATTTATAAAATTATTTTTTTAAATTGGAGTTAATTTTTAGATTCTACATGTCAAACAAAATTGGGGTGATTTTTTGGGATTTTTCTGAAATTGTTCAATTTTTGGTGAATAGTGAAATACAAAAATTTACGGTATATATACATTATAATTTAAATATACTATTCCTTGAGTCATAACTGATGTAATCACCATAATATTGAACTCATATTAATTATTTTATTTATGGATAATTATCAAACTATTCATAGTCTTGAGAAAAAATAATAAACTAATGGATGCAATAATTAAAAAACACTCCTCTCCTCCACTATAAATACCACCCCTCACTCCCTCTTCTCCTCACATCTACAAATCCTTGTATCTTGTTTAATTTTTACCAAATTACCTTCCCAAGTCTCTTCCCCACATCCAATACCTTCTGTTCTCACCAAAAGTTCAAAACCAAGTGCCTTAAGTAGGTTCTCAAGGAGAAGAAGTTCAAGAGGTAAAATCCTATTTCATTTTCTTTTATTTTGTTTTCAATTTATTTTCTTTTATTTTTCTCTCCTCACCTCCCCTCATACAGGTGACATAATAACTCCAGTATCTTACATATACTGTAATTTTATTGTGTTAATGTAATATCCACAAAAAAATCTCTCATATTCTCCTCTTATTCTAGAAAATGAAAGCATAGTCTATGACGTGTCGATTCACCACCTTTGTGGATGATGAATTTTAATTTTTTTTACTAGATTAAAGGATGGTAATTAAAAAATTATTATGGTTAAATCAGATTTTATTATACATATTATAAGTTATATAATGTTTTGGAACCAATATATAATCATTATATTAAATAAAATGAAATAAGTTCATGATTGGTGAAAAAACCACCAAAATAAATTAAATCATTTTCATTGATGTTTTATCTAATTAATAATCCTTATATCAGAAAACAAAATTATATATTGTATCATTTAAAAATTTGGAAATATATTAATGATATTTTATTCCACTTCTAGAGTTTTTTTTTCATTTGATAAGAAAATCCATAATAAACCAACCATTGAAACAGTGAAATAAATGCACCCGAAATAATGAAAATAACAAAATATTATTGTTAAATGGGTGGAAAGTTATTATAAAAATATCATTTAAGTTATTATAGATATTGATATTTTTTAAATATATTAATAACACTATTTAAACCATTATACATGAGGTTTGAACATGTTTTAAATAAAACAAACCCGAGGTAAAGGACTTTTATTTAAAATCATCTTTTAAATTTCTATTTTTAAAAAATTCAAAAGGAATGTTTTTATGATGAAAGTATTAATGTTATATGATTATTTTATGGTTCATGGGAATTTATTATGATGAAGTTTGGGGACTATATCTCTATCCAATGCATTCAGTATGTTTATGTTGGAGGTCGACCGTATGGTTATTCCAAGTGTAACTGTGATGGTTACACCATAAGGTAGCTGTGAGGGTCAACTTGTAAGGTATCCATGAGGGTTACAAATCATATGGTATCCACGAGGTTTACAATATTAAGTCATTAATCCCCTAAGTTTCCTTTATGTTATTATTTATGTTTCCAATTTTTTATGGAAATCATTTGTTTTCACAAAGTAAATGATACTTTATGGGTGAGAAGTATGGATTTGTGCAAATTATTTCATATGGTTATAAGTATTCATAGACTAATAGTTTGTTTCATTCTTTTTATTTCTCTTGATAATATTTTTGCACTATTCCCAATTTGTAAAATCTTTTTCATAGAGTTTAAAGATGGTTAAGAGAAAATAAGAAGACGAGTTCAATGTTGTGAATGTCTTTCATGGAAGAATATATGTTTTATTAAAAAATCTAGTTTATGAAAAAATGCATACTATTTTAGTAGTACCATTTTTTATTTTTATGGGTTGATATGCATGAATTATGTCCTAATTCTTTACAAATCTAAATCAAAAAGATATTTGGGAATGTAATAAGTGGATTACAGTTTAATTAACTAGATTATGAAATGTTTAACTACAGGTCTTTATAAAATATGTATTTTATGTATATTCAAGGTTTTGAATAACTCATATGACAATTGGATTATGATGAACATAGTTTTAAGTTAGAAAAGTTATTATTTATTTGTTATTATAAGGAAACTATGAGATATTATTTATATAATCCTACCTAACACAAAGTTTTTTCATCCCAAAACTGGTATATTTCTTAGGAATTAATATATAAGTCAAGGAATAATTGAGAGTAAAGATGACCTTATAGTGGTTCAAGAAAAAAAATGGAAGTGTTCTTTAAGGTGGAAGTTAAGTCAGTTCTATTATGATTTGTGAAATAAATACCAAGTAAAGTTACACAAAAACCTCAAAGTTCTAGTAGGATTCATCAGAAACCTGATAGATAGGTATTTATTAGGGAAAATGACAATGTGTTAATTATCGTAAGAGACAAACCTACTACCAACTGTGGGGCCATTGAGAGTTCTAATTACAAGAAAATTTTAATATCCATGGAATATGAAATGAAATCCATGTATACTAACAAAGTTTGTATCTTGGTAAATACACCTAAATGGGTGATACCTATATGTTTAAAGTGGGATTTACACATGAAAAGTGACATGTATGGAAGAGTTTTTACCTTTAAAAAATGCATTGTGGAAAAAGGATATAAAAAATACCATGGTATTGACTACGGAAAAACCTTTTCACCTATTGTAATAATAAATTACATTTATATATTTCTAGCCATGTTATCTCATTTCAATTTTGTGATATATAAAATGGATGTCAAAAATTTTTTCCTTGAAATGAATTTAGTCAAGGATGTAAATATGATACAACCTGAAGGTTTTGAAGTTACAAATGAGTATTTTAAGTTATGAAAGTTGCAATGGTCCATTTATGGATTGAAGCTAGTGTCATAAAGTTGGAATGTTGAGTTTGATGATGTAATGAAAGTGTTTGGTTTCATAAATACATAGATGATTCTTGTGTATATAAGAGTTTTATTGGTAGTTTTGTTTTGATTATGACGTTTTAAATGGATTTCATAATTCTTATCAGAAATAAAATGCAAACTGTACATCCTGTAAAGATGTGGTTGATAAATTGCATCTATTCGAAATACATGGGCAATGTAGACTATATATTGGGTATGAATATTTATAGATATGGATATAAGATCTTTCTTGGAGTAAGTTGAGAAACATAAATTGAAAAATTTATATGAAGGTTTAGCATGAAGAACTTCAAAAAGGTACCTTTTTTAATGTTTCATGTCTTAAATCTTTAGAAGATTCAATATCATTATAAAGAATTAATAACAATGGATAAAAATCATTATACATCCATTGTATGTACTATAAGGTATAACATATTATGTACTCAACCTGATGTCACTTAGGATCTTAGAAATAACAATATATAATAATCCAGTCCTAGTGAGAGTCGCTGGATTTCTATGAATAACATACATATGTACTTGAGAACGACTAAGTATGTTATATTCATATTTGTAGGAAAGAATGAGCTATGTGTAAATTGTCACACTTATTCTAGTTCTAATCTAATAAATATGATATCATATCTCAATCTGGTTTTCTATTTTTTCTGAATGGTCGATCTATCAGTTGGGAGAGTTCTAAACAGTATACTATGGTAGATTTGACAATAGAGGTAGAGTACATCATTGCATCATATGCTATAAAGGAATCTATTTGGATTAGGAAGTTCAGTTATGAACATTATGTTGTTCCTAGAATTGAGGGAGTAATTAATATTTACTATGAAAATAATGGATCCATTACTCAGGCCAAGAAACCATACTCTCACCATCTTTCCAAACGCATCCTTCATAAATACAATATCATAATATATCATTGAGTGGGTGGGGTTAGTATTTGTTGGGTTGATATAGACAATAATATAATAGATTCATTGAAAAAAACTATTATAAAAACATAATAATAAGGGTCTTGTTTAATGTCTTGGTATACGATACATAAGAGATTGATGTAATGGTTGAATAATGTATCATTATTCTATAATAAAAGTTAATAATTTATTCATTTATTTATGTGTGTTGTAATTTATTTTACATGAATATTGTAATGATAAAATCCCCTCAAAGTAAGACTTTTAGTGTCCATAATCAATTATCATCATAGAGTATTATGGGTTTTGATGATATGTTTAAATTAACATTTGTCATAGAATAATGAGATGATAAGTGGAGAGTTATAATTTTGATTGACTCTCCAAATTATATTCCATGGAATTCCATGTATTCAATGATATACTTAGTGTGTATGCTTATTATGAATACCTTTTACCTAAGTTTGGTGAGATACCTATAATGGGATCATTCATAATTTAATACATTTCTTATTAAATCCTTGAGGCTTATCAAATTAGGGGTAGTTGGGTATGATATTGATCATGTCAACAATTGGAGCTTAAAAAATATAGGATTTTTTCACTTTTAAAATGAGAAAATACATCTAGACTTTGATTGTATTATACTAAGGAAATGTATAGAAATGCTTAGTTGAGTCACATATGATGTGTTCACCCACTTTTAAGAGGTATATGTGATGTTCTAATCTTCCAGATGAATGAAATTTAATGTATTTTTAACACCCTGAGATTTTATGAGAAATATATATATTTTTTTGACTTATGTTATACACAAAAATAAATGAATCTTTCACTACACACAACACTGGCTTGGCTTGCATTACACACAAGAGCAACCTTCCTCAATAGCTTGCGTTGTACGCAATACTGAGTTTCACTAAACAACGATATATTATTATAATATTATGAACTAGCCATTATGAATATTATTAAATGAATTTTTTATTTTATAACATTATAATTCATCTTACACATTTTCTAGAATGAGATATGAAAACAAAATCAATTTTTCGATGAAAGAAGTATTTTTTTAAAATGCAGTTTAACCACCTTTTGATGACGCACCCATTTTAAATATAATTTTTGACATGTTTATAAGTTCAATTTTACAAAATAAACTTTTTATTTTGAATTAGTATATAAAAATTTACGTTGGATAAATTTTTGATACTTTTCTGATAACTTTCATATTTTGATGAATAGTAAAAATACGCTAAATTTTTCTTAAAAACAACTTTTTTCATCAAGATAATTTATATGGTTAAATGATAAAATTTAATGGTTTTAAAGTATAAATAGAATATATTTTTACCATTTAATATAATTTATGTCATTAACATTAATTTTACATTGAATTCATAGGTAAAAACATTTCAATCTTTAACAATGTTTTAACTTTTAAAAACCCATTTTCATAACAGAGGGATTATTTTTAAATTAATTACTACAACTTCTGTGTTTTGAATTTTCAAAAATGGATTCCATATTTGGATTTAGTGGGTCCAAATTATATTAATAGGTTACTTTTATTTTTTTATATTATGAATAGTAACTACGGTAATTTTTTATTTACTACAGTTAAAGGTAAATTGGGTAATTAAGGGTAAAAATAAGATTAAAAAATTACCCTAAGACCTTAAAAAATTCTATTGGATGAATAAAAGTAGACCCATATCACTTAAGGGTATTAATAGATTCATTTCATGGACTTTTGACCATGGAAATGATATAATTATTATTAAAACCAAAGAAAGTGACAACATGTCACTCTCTTATATCTTATAAGTGTAATAATTTTAATTTAGTGATAAACCTCATAAAACATAAAATATAAATAGTCTCCATAAATATAATAAAATTATCTACATCATGAGAATTTATTTATAATTTTTAGGTATTAAATAATTATCATTAATTATGACACAATAGTGATCTTGAAATTATTTTATTGATTGAAATATCAAATAAATGGTTTTAAAAATATTAAAATAAATAATATATCAACTAATTAATGTTCTAAAAAAATTATATATATAAATATGACATTTTAGGAATCTATTAAATATTTGTTTTCGAATATATCCTTTGTATGGATTTTATTTAAATTCAAATAAATGAATAGTGTCGAAATTGACACTATTGTTATTTTATAAAAACAACATATTATAAAATTGTTTAAAAATCAAAAAAAATATTTAAAAATTATAAATTTATATTTATATGGTCTAAAATGTCATAAATTATCCAATTATGGAAAAATTAACAACACATCAGTAATTATTTATAACAATTTAAAATTTAGAATATTATTACCACAACAAAATTAAATAGATTAAATAATTATAAATCAAGTTGATAAAGTTTAAAATAAATTCACAACATGTCTAAATATTACTGGTTGATGAGATTACAACCCTATATCATCTAGTATTCATATTGGAGTAATGTTTGGAGGTTTTTAAGTGGGGTTTGAGTTTATTATAAATTAATATTTTAGAGGTTTCCAAGAGTGCCCTTATCCTCTCTTATAAAAGGGAACCTCCTCCCTCTCCTCCTCACAACATTTTGAGCCTTCAATATCGGCCAAAACATATTCATTTCTCTTCTAAAATTTTATAGAAACATACTAGAGGTATTGGTATTCTTCAAAGACCAACTTTAGTGCCCTAAGAGGAGGTTTAGAAGAGGCGCGTAGAAGAAGAGGTAATATCCATTACCGATTCTTTCAAATTTATTTCTTCTTCTACTTACTCTTATTTATTTGTTTCATTATAAAGTAATAAAATAATTATAAATCATATAATTATATGTTATTATAAATATTAAACAACCTTATTTCACTTTCTATCCATCCTACAGAAAACGAAATCATCACGCGTGCGTACGTACAGAATACCGTCTCCATGCTGTGGTGTAATCTATTTTCCACCACCACCTTACTTGGATGGTTATGATGGTGTAACGGATAACTATATATGATTATTATAACATGATACTAATTCTGAGATATTCTATAATCCACTCCAATACCATTCAATAATTATGGGAACGATATCGTCGCTCGTGTGTATGTACGGCTTACCGTCTCCACGGTGCGATGTGATTCGTTCTACATGATCTTCATCAAACCATGATTCTATAAACGAATTGAATGAATAAATATGATATAAATTATACAAATACCATTCTGTAAATTATGTAATACCATTATGTAAATGATGTAGCTACAACCAAAAAATATGAATAAGAATTTATTCGACAAAACACGCATAAGAACATAAAGCAATGAACACCCGAATAACAAGTAGCAATGAAATATTACTAATAATGAGATAAGAATATGACCATATATGATATCGTAACAACATATATGATTCTGGAATAAGTCAATGAAATTATTTAAATTATTATACATGAGGTTCAGATACGTACAGAGCATATTGGACCTAAAGTAAGGGAAAATCTTGCAATCTCATTTTTATCCGAGATTGTTTATACTTCAGAATTTACTAGGGCATATTTATCATCCACATCCATGTTTCCTAAATATGCAATATTAATTCTATACTCCTACAATTTTTTAAATCCAATTTTACCTATTAGTTAATTTTTAGTAAAAGATATGAAAGGAATCTTTTGTCATTTTCAGTACGAGATACTTTTTGACTTTTCCCGCCATAGTATGAGAAGAATGTTTTTTTAACTTATACAACATGAATGGATATTTATTATTTCATAGAAAATTATTTCCATGATGCTTCATTTACAAGTTTTCAAGTTTATTTTCAATTAAAATCTTTTAGTTTAAAATTGTATGACATGTTGAGAAAAGAAAAATGTTTTTGAAGTAGAAAGGTTATTTTCATCAAGAATGGAGTTCAAGTGTTTTATCAAAATTATTTCCCATATAAGATAATATAGGGTTCTGCTTTTATCCCTATTATTAAATTTATTTGATTATGTTATGATGGAATTATTTTTATGAAGTCCTTTTATCTTATATGGATTATGTTATGATGGCATGATGTTTAAGAATCCCATTTTTATTACATGGGTTATGCTATGATGTATAATTTATTATTTTGTGGCACACATAAGAATGGTTTCATTATGAGATGGGTGAGACAAATATCTCCCTCCAATTCATTGGGTAAATATTTATATCTTATGAGATAGACATAGAAGGAACGGAAATTTAATCTGGTTCAGTGATACGAGACTGGAATGAGGAGTGAACTCGGTTCAGTAATGGACTTTGTCTGCTATGATGGTCTTGTAAATGAGTATTGAATAGTATGAAATGATTTTCTATGATTATGTGTGTATGACAAAAATTTTCATGTCTTATGTTATGAATATTGGGATTATATTTCACTACTATGATTTATCCCATGTCATTATATTATGATCTCTTTTGCCGGATAATATTTTCAAAATGTTATGTTCTTATGAATATGATATGATTGATATTTCCTTCGTTTATCTTACTGATCATTTGAGCTCACCCTTTGTTTGTTTTCTTTTCCCCAGGTCAGGAAGAAGGGTATTAAGTATGATATGCCAAAAGGGAATCTAGATATGATGAAATAAATGGGAGACAATGTAGATGATTTATGAACCAGTTGTTTATGTTTCCCAGTTTCTAAAGACACTATACCTATACGGTCCTATCATGGTTTTGTTATATGTTTTAATAAGTATGCTTAAATTCTGAATTAATAACAATGTATTTTAAGTATGGGTCGTTATAGTATTCATTATTCATGTCATTTTTTTCAGGAATAAATAAACTAAGAGATGGTCTATACTAGATTGACATTGTTTCATGTCAAGTGGTCACTCAATATAATGGACACATATATTATATTGGTATATATGTATTGTATATGATTCATATTATGGTAGACATTTTTATGTGGATATATGAGTATGTTTGATCAATATCACATGACACCCATTAGTATATTGACAAACACTAATGCTTTGCTGGAGGGTGATATTTACTTACATGTATGAAATTGTGATTTTGTATTTGTTATTAATACTACTAAGGCCTATAGGTTTACATAGTAAGTCCATTAAATAAGGATTAAGTTTTTGATAAAGTATTTGTTATAAAATGAAGATATTTTAAAAAATTATATCCAAAAGAGTTTTGTATGGATTCCAAAAGAGTTGTGAAGTTTTCATTAAGTACATATATGATTTTTTTCAAGTGGGAGATTGTTTAAAAAAGAAAAAATCAAGGATATAATATTTTATGATATCCCTAAATCATAATTTGGTGATATATGAATAAAAATTCATATATATTAGCCAATGTAAGTTTTCCTAATAAAGTATGATGGTGAATACAATATATTATATCACGTGCATGTATTTGGACACCTCTTCTCTCATGGTTTCGTCAATTATAGATCAATATGATTGGTCTATTTTTTGGATTTGAATACTAATCAGATTCATTGTAGTGTTTAATAAATGGAATCATTAACATGAAGTAATTCCATGTGATAGTTGTAATTCCTTGAATCTCTTCATCAAATGAAAAGAGTATATAAAAGGGATAAGATACACCTATTGAGATTAACTCGATACCTACAAGCCAGACCATAACTCTATTTGAATTGAACCAATATTAACATTTTGTAGAATGTGTAAACACCCCTTTGAAAGGTTTGGGTTACTCTTGATATGACTAAGGATCCATTGGATAATGTACCACATATGGATGTGAAATTATTTTGTCACTTTGGTGACCTCTATCTTGTATTGAGTAGTCAATTTGAAGGCTACTGTATTATATATGCATATTATGTTATTAATTTTATCATGTTAAAGATATTAAAGATAAATTGGGCACAACGTGGGTTTTTTTCACTACTAAAGATCATTATATGATCTCCATAAACCAGTTTTGAACATCAGTTTGATGACATCAGACATTCACTACTGGAAAACTACCCTATACCCATGGTTCAAAACCGTGGGTATAGCCCCCAAAACCATGGTTATAGGCCATACCCACAGTTTTGGGAACCGTGGGATGGAACGACGTCGGGATAGGGGGTCGGGCTATACCCAATGTTTGGAGAAACTGTGGGGATAAGATTTCCACAGCGTGGCAGGTGCGTGGCCATGCTGGAAAAGTGTTGACCCCATGGTTTGAGAACTGTGGGGATTTAATTTTCAAAAAAATCCGCCAGGGGGATTCGAACCTGGGGAACGCGCAGCTCTTGGCAATGGCGCCCCACTGACGGACCAACTGAACTGTATGTTTTATTTGTTATATGTAAATATATCTGCAGATATATATTAATCCAGTGTATTTAAATTCTAAAAAAGCACACAGCGGGGTTCGAACCCGTGTCTCGCGCTAAGGCTCGTGATAGTGCTCCACAAACGAACCAACTAAGCCGTTATTCTTATCTGTTATGTATACATACATTTGCGTATTTAGATTAATATTATCCAGGTTGAGTAATTAAATTCAAAAAATGTGGCCAGGGTGATTTGAACATGCGACCTACAACATCCGCGGAGAATGGTTTACCAACTGACCTACTGAATTCCTGAATATATATATTTATATTTACATAAATAGATTAATCTAAACTGTGAATAAATGCCTCCCCGCCACATTTTTTCTGTGTCCCACCTAATTCTCTTTCCCTGCTATAATGCAGGAAAGATATACCCACTGTTCTAGTGAACTGTGGGTATAGGTCTTCAAAAAAACCACAATACCTACGGTTTTCAAGAACCGTCGGTATAGGTCTTCGGAAAATACCCTATACCCACAGTTTTCTCCAAAACCGTGGGTATAGGTCTTAACAGAAAACTATACCCACGGTTGTTGGTACAACTGTGGGTATAGGTTCACATACTATCCCTATACCCACGGTTTTGGAAAACGTGGATATAGGGGTACCCTATACCCACAGTTTTTTGCAAAACCGTGGGTATAGAACTATTTTCCAGTAGTGATTGTAGAAATTTAGTATCCATGATGCAGGTCAGTTTTTATGGTATCAATGGAGTTTGATACACCAGATATCTCTTGGTTTTTAAAATCTTGGTGAATATAAGTTTTATAAGCATAATATACCAAAAAGAGTGCGTCCATGTACATGGTACACATAAATTATTGATTTTATTTTAATAAATTTGTATTGGGAATCAATATTGTTTTCTTTGGAGGAAATTCTTCCCTGGAGCCACTCAGAAGGTTTTTTGGCAATGAAATAAAATACCATGGGAAATATTAGGGATAACTTCTTCAGTGGAAGCATGGATGATAAAAATAGGAAGATGAGGAACTATGAAGCAACTACAAAGGGTGATTTTTTTCCAAGTATATAATTTAGTGACATATACGAGAATAGAATTTGAGTGGGATATTTTTGGGATTAACATATAAAAACAATTTTGAAGTGGGACATTGTAGTGTTTTCGTGTGAGAATGGTTTTTGGTTTAAGTGTTGAGATTTCTATAAGTTAGGATTCATGAAGATAGACTGGGAAATGATGTATAAAGACAATATAACTATCAACATAGAGGTATAGTTTTAGTTTATTAGAAGTTAGCTGAGAAGATATATAGTAGTGGATGCTATTGAATAGAATATTTTTAACTTAATAAGTAACCAGTAGATGAGATGAAGTTAGCTCAATGAAATTAAGAAAATAGTATAGTGTCATGAAAAGATTTTGGAATGTATGAGGATGAATGTTTGATGCTTATACTTGGAGGTAGTAGTCATGTCATAGAAGAAGGAGTGATGTATCTGGAAGAAAATTTCTAGATACAACACAAGTTATAAAGGATGTGATGAATGTGCAATAGTTATGAAAATATGAGGATTACTTATCAATACATATGAGAGTCATTAATCATGGTGTAAAATAGAATTAAATGATATTTAAGAGTCATATGGATTAACATAAGAGCAACGTTCACTATTTAATAAGACATTGTTGTTAAATAATAGATTTATATAGGAAAATAGTGATTTTTTATGCCAATGGTGGGTCCACCATGAAAGTTAGAAGGCAGTGGAATGAATTTACCATTTGGGCCTTACTATGAAATGTGGAGTAGAACCACCTCTTTAGAATATGTTCTATAAGAGTACCAATGTAGCTCAAGCACTCAAGTTTCAAAATCCCAATGGATAAAGTTGGGAGGTCATAGTCTGGAATGATAAAAGACTAGAAGGATATAAGGTTGAAGTTAGATGTTCCAATTGGATTACTTCCCACCATTTGTGGGTTATCATAGTGGTTTCCCTTTCAATAGAAATCTATTATTCTGAGAGTTAGTAGGATAAATTTTTTATCTAGTTAGGATATTAGAAGATATAATATCCATGTAACATGAATAAATTACATTCTATGAATAAATAAGTCAATATATTATCCCTTGGATATAGGAAAATGGTCTGAACCATGAAATCCTTTTTTTTTGTTCTTTCATTGTATATGTTGTGTTCTTGTTTCCTACTTGTTTTCTTATCTCAAAAGAAACTACATGAGGGTATTATGACTAGAAGGGGGGAGTTTTAGTGTAGTATTTGGGGTTCCTGGAGTTCCTAGTTCTGAATTTCTTTTCATTATAGAGAGTTATTGTGATTAGAAAATCGAAAATATGTTTCACATTTGAGGTCTGGGGGTAACTTCGGGAGATTGGAAGTGGGCGTAAATGATTAAAAGGTTCTCAAAGTCCTAAATTTTAGATGTGGTGCACTTATTTTACCCCTAAAAAAACTAACCTAATTTTTTTTCAAACACATCCATAAATAAGAACACATTATTAAATTATGTAATTAGTGTTTTCTATTATCCCTTAGGTAATACAAGAATTTATAGTTCCACACTTTTTCAACTTGATCTGAAAATAAGTTTTTAATCAAGAAGTAGTGGAAGAATCTGATTCTCAATGACCGATGAGATTAATTCACCTCACATTTTCTAGATCACTGAATTCAAAATTAATTAAGTTCTTGGTTGATTAATAAAAATGTAAGAAAACGTCTATACAAAAAAAATATAATGTTCTATTTTTATAATTTAAATGAAATGACCATATTTACTAGGCAGTTTAAGTAAATAAAACACAATGAATTTGGAATATAAATTCATTTATATTCTTAAGAATAAAATGATTATAATAAAATAAATTATCTATAACTTGAATAAAAATCTATTATACGTGAAAAATTAAATGGAAATTTTCATCTTCCCTACAATCAAAATAAAATATTTTTAGCTGAAAAAAACACTACAACTATACTATAAATTTTCTATATAAAATAAAACTAAAAACTATTATAGTGTGTGAAACTGTAAAAGACTTGCCCAGACACTATTAATTATTTTGGGGGATTTTTAGGAATCAAATTATGCAATCTAATTATTCATGATTATACATGGGGTATAGCCATTGCATGCACATTCAAGTCAACTCCATGTCAACACATGAAATTATTCACTGTGTTTAAACAAATTATCTTTTTTACATACTAAATATAGGAAGAGTTTTGAATATAAGATAAAAATCATTATAAAATTTAAAAACCTTTTATTTTCATAACTTTAATCATTTTATTAATTTTATTTGTATTATTATCTTTTATTATAAATAATTTTTATTGAAATTATTATTAAAATACTCAATTATTTTTTTCACTAAACATATGTTTAAATTATGGTAAAATCTATAAACATTTAACAATATGTTAATGGGTTGATTAATTTAGATTGAAAAGATAAATTAATAAAAAAAATAACGATCTAAGGAATTAAATCAAACCATTATAGAATAAAACAAAAAACATTAGGATTGAGAAAAACATATCATAAATTTTATTGATTGATTTTTCAAATGAATTCAACTTTCTTTGAAAAAAAATTTCCCCACTACATTATATTGGGTTATAGAAAGTCTACTTCTTGGATGAGATGAACTATATCTTCAATAGTGAAATATATGGTATATCACTTTGAAAGCTTCCTTAGTTCATTGAAACCATAAGATAAAATATTTATACTATATTTCAAATTTTGGGGTGGTTGAACACTATATTCATGGCCCCTAGAATCAACATATTTGATTATTTGGATAAAATTGTTTGATATAAAATTAGTTAAATATTACATTATGAAAATCAATGGGATTTAATTATGCATTATAACAATTATGGCATATATAATACTTCGACCATTTTAATCATTACAAATTGAAAGAATAATTTATTAATGATATAAAATTTTAAGACCAAAATCTTTAATCTATGGATTCCAAAGTCACCAAATAGCCTTTTCCGTAAATAAATGAATAATAAATATTTATACCAAAATAAAATAATCACCATTTATTGTTTTAAAAAATTAATTTTTTTTAAAATTATTATTTTGATTAATTGTATAACAATAAATATTTCAATTAATTTACTTAAAATTAATATCCTAATTAATTTAGTAGAAAAGAATATCCCAATTAATTGATTAATAATAAATATTGTAATTAATTGTATTATGATTTATATAATAATTAATTGAATAAAAATTAATATTGTAATTAATTTATTTTATATTAATATCATAATTAATTGAATATAAATTAATATCACAATTAATTAGTTTACAATTAATACCAAAATTAATTAAATAGAAATTAATATTTTAATTATTTTCCTAATAATTAATATTTTAATTAATTGTTTCACAATTGGTTAACTACGATCCCCCAAAAATACATTGAGAAAATACACTATGATGTTTACATAGAATGATTTTAATAGGGTAAACTCTTGGTTTGGACCTCAACCTAAGTTAAGTGACTTCGTCTTTGATTGGAGAAAATGAAATTTTTCTTTAATTTAAACTTTTTAATGCATCAATGTTCACAGGGAGCAATATGATATCAACTCTATGAGAAATATTTAAGGGTGACATGTTTTTTTTCATGTGTCTTAATCTTGGATCATGAATGCATTCAAGGTATAAATCCAATTCCTCTATAAATGAGCTTAAAAACATCTACTTAAATGTGAGTCTCCAAGGATGTATTGTTAACATCCTTTGTAGTAGGCATCATCTCATTCAGAGTAAACTACTCTTACTTTATTCCACTTCAACACCTTCAAGTTACTAGGGGTAAAATCATATTTATATGAATCAATGTATATATACAAGGTACCTATTCATCATACCATGTGTTTTTACCACATTGAACCTAATTTGTGGGATCTCCAATCAATGGGTTGGGTTGTTATGGTATATGAATCAATTATGGGTTTGTAGTCTCATCCCTAACCTGAATTTTTAAACCAAGGTGACTTTAAGTCCCATAGTGGAAAGATCATCTTGATTTTTTTGTACCAATATAATAAATATATATGACCCTATGAGATATAAGATCCCAGATATCCTTATGGAATCCTTAAACACATATCTTTGTCTTTTTATTACACTTGATACTGTTAAAATTTTTCATTAGTCCTAATTGTTACAATGTATAGAGATTTTCGGAGTAAGCTTTCTAATCATTGGGAATGTGGATAAAAGTTTATATAAACACCCAACCACCTCTCCAATAGTATTTAATGAAAACAGATCAACCTAAAATGAATAAAAAGTTACAATGACATATTTTCAAGACTTCCAAGTGATCTAGCCACCACACAAGTTAAAAATATATCAATTACAACCATCTATCCCAGAGTTTTTGGCTATCTAAATCTCTATTAGAGTTAATTACCTAGAAAAAACTATATTTATACTTCCAATTACCATAATATAAATTACGGGAATATTTATAAATATATCATCATAATATAATTTTTATTTTACATAACATTAATGTGATAATGCCCTTAAAATATATTTTTTCATCCAAAGGTTATAACATATCCCTACTATAATGAGAACCTAGAAATTTTATGATAATATTCTTAAATATATGGCCTATGGTCCAAATAAAATCTATTTGACATGACAAAGATGATGTTATACTATAATGTTCATGAGGACGATAAGATATTGAGACTTCCTATCACAAATTTCACACTTTGTAATCTCTAAAAAAGTGGTTATGAAGAAAAATATGCCAATTATAATTCCACATGTTTTATGTGTCATTGGATCTGTCCAAATTTTTGTGTATTGGTCCTTAGAATTGAGATTATTATTTATATATATCATGAATCATGTACTTTTATGTATGGATGAAAATCATGATAACATATACTCATACCAAGGTAACATATGTTGGGTGCATCATAAGTGATATGAAATTAATTAAATACATCAAGGAAAGAATTTATTCTTTTGAGTTAATGAAAGAAATTATCTATTGACCATTGATTGAAATGGAAATTTCTAATTAAATCCGAGGTTATGGTAGTTCATCAATGAATTAAATTTGGGAAGACAAATAAAGATAAATCAAGAAAATAGGATTATGAAATAATTATGTGCCCATCTGGATGAGATCTCAAGACTAAGGGATAAAATTCATAGGGAGTTTGTGGTCATTTCAATATTAAATTATTTTTCCATGGGTGCGTTGATGTGTTGCAAGATATTGATCTTGGAAATTAGGTAAGTTCACCTAATTTCACTAATAAAGAGGCATATATGTCCACACACTAAGTATATCCATATTATCATTAAATTATATTAAACATAACATTTATAATTATAGCATCCCACCCAGCATGACACTCAATAATTCCCCAAGGAGGTTAGCCACATGACCTCAAGAGCACCTACCTAAACACTAGAAGCCACTAACTAGCAGTGAGGGCCTTGGGTAAGTCTGTGGGGAGACTATTCCCTCATTGATCAGAGTAGAGCACATCATTTTATATATATATATATAAGAAAAACCAGATGAAATGAAACATATAGATAGAAACAGAAAAAAAAATCATAATGATGCAAGATAATGAAATCAAATGTGAAATAAGAATAAATAAATATAAGAATATAATGATTAGGGTATTAAATATGGTTATAAAAAAAAGAACAAGTAGGGTTATGGGATACAAGATTATACAACATACTATCAAAGAATTCTAAAACAAAAAATTGTTATGGCTAGTATCTCAAGCATATACTTGTTCCTCTACTCCCAAACCATTCCTAGAAAGGTAATTCAAACATTGGAAGAAAGATGCTTCCCTTTATCAGTACTTGCAATCATAAAGTCTACTTGGGTCCCAAAGGCACCCAAGTAGGGTGTGAGATATAATCTCAGTAGGCTAGCACCCACGGTGTCTAACCCTTTCTATTTCATGAAATAATAAATAATAAGTGTGCGTTAATAATTTAAATACAATACAAATTAAATAAATACACACATTGGACTGAGTTCTACTTGGGACCTATCCAATCTACCAGCTTCATCCAAAGTCATCCTGTCTGAGTAGAGAGATCTTAAAATGGTAAAGTAAGTAGGGTAAAAGTATATGGATTGTTACCAAGATTTTGATTGAGCTTGGAAGCCACATCCCTTTGTTTTAAAAACCATCAAAACAAATATCTTTTGAAAAACATTTTTTACCTTTGATTTCATTTTAAAACCTCTTATATAGTATAGAGAGTCACCCTTAACCTATCCTTGAAAATCCTGAGAGACTTCCCAATTATCGCTTGAGGGGATCATCACATGACTAGTTCCAAGAGTCCATCCAAGGTGACCCAAATAAGAATTCCCAAGTTTTACTATAGCATGGTGTAAAAAATAGCAGGATCCGACCTCTGAGTCCATACCTAGTATTGCATGTTGAAGACTGAGTCTCTCTCACAAAATGGTTTCACCAATCATTCCATCAAGCCCATCCAAGGGGTCTCCCCTAGGAAACTAGTGTCACTCATCTAGAGGTGAGCATAGAAAATACATGGAAAGCCCATACCAGGCATGGATGATATTTCCCATGGAATGTTTACAAAGTATTAATAAAAGCTAACTAAAGAAAAAGAGTCAGTCTAAGGGATCCTTAAGTCGGAACCCCTTGTATCACACTCGGCACTATGGAAACAACAATTTTACAAGAAATGTATACATATATAGAATATCTAATTAAGGGAAATTCCATTTATTCAATGATTTATTTACATTGTAAAATTTATCAAGTCATGTCACCAGAAAACCCATTTAATTCATATGACATAAGGGATCAAGTGCTTAGCTAAATAATTAAATTCTGTTATCTCCCCATGAAACAGTGTAAAGAGTCTAACTCATGTTTCAACCTTGAATTCAACTAACGGCAGGGGTCAAGGAATTAATTATATATTGATACCCCATAAGGTCTTTAAGAAAATTTAGAAAAAGGGGACAATTCAATTTAGGAATGAGGTATAAGGATTTAAGATCATTGTAAATTTATTTAATTTGAACCAACTCAATAAAATAAAGGTGTTATTTGTTAAGGAACATCCCTATAAGGGATTTTAGATTACCTAAGGAAAGGGAAAGGCATACCCTTTGGTTGGAATAAACTCAAGCTGATTAACCAAAGGGGGAGATTCACCACCTGAATGAGTCACCAATGGCATGGTGAGAAATCCATTTTATTTTAATTAGAAAAATTATGGGTGAAGCATGAAAACCCTGGCTCACATCCCAATGAAAATTTTTATGAAACATGAGGAAATGATGGGAAATAGGCATTAAAACGTACCTTATCCTCTTAGAAATTACCTCATCTAGCGCCAACCATTGATTCAATCTAGGTTGGAAGAAATAGAAGAAACCTTCAATGACCCTAGAAATGGGGAAAATGATCTTGTGGACATATAGTGCAATAGATGTGATTAAGAACTTGAAATATATGGGAGAGGATTCGAGATCATACCTCCATATTTGTATAGGATCCAATAGTGAATGAATCAAGGGTCGAAAGGAGGGGCTACTTGAATTCCTCTCTTAAAATGATAAGATGGTTTCTTCATGAAAGGAGAAGAACTTAGACACTAGAGAAAAAGAATAGGAATATGGATTTTTTAAATCATTTAATAGGTTTATTTTATTATTTTCATCAATTTTTTACACTATTCATTGTTTGGTCGCACATTTACCATCATTCACTGCTATTAAGGAGCACATCGCATAGTTAGGAGAATAGTTTAACTAACTGTTTTTAAAAACACGAAAAAACCACTATCCCAAAGTGTAGATGGGTCATAAGGCCATGCGCCCTAGGTCACACAGTTGCATACAAACAATACTACCCAGTCTTCTTCTTCCCATTTTGGGGATCCGGGATTCAGAAGATCCCTGTATTCTCTCAAGAAATTCTTGACCTGATTAGACATCATAATTAGGACCGTTTAATGGGATTGAAAAAAAATTAACAGTTCAGAACTTTGTGAAAATCCAGGACATTACAACCTCTCCTCTTTAATACAACTCATCCCCAAGTTTCCCTTCTAAGGGTAGTAGGATGTCATATGGGAATATTTTCAGCCACTGTGAACACACATTGTCCTGTCTCTCATAGGTATCATCTTGTACACATATATAATAGCATTTCACCTAGACCATATGAATATATCTTCCTTGTAGGACCTTCTTGAAATGATCAATGATACCTATCAGATGCTCTTAAAAGGATGCATTTTCCTTTAACTAAATATCCTCAAGGTCAAACAAATGAGACGTGTTGTGATGATACTATTGAAGTTGGGGTACATGGAAGGCATCATGCATGTCATGGTTCCTCTGAGGTAAAAACAATCAATAGGCTACCAGACCAACTCTTTCCACTATCTCTATAAGATCAAAATATCAAGGTAATAACTTACCATGTCTCCATATTCATCTCTGACCCAATCTATGTGATGCAAGAAAAAAGACCTCATGTCCCACATCAAACTCCAAAGGTCTTTGGTGATGATTATTATAAGACTTATAAATATATTGATCTATATCCATATTCTTCGGAATTAACTGGACTTGATATAAAGTTTTCTAAATGAGATAAGGACCCAGTAGCACTGCCTCACCTGCCTCAAGCCAGCACAAAGGTTAAAGGAATGGTCTACCATAGAGGGTCTCATACAGAGCCATCTGAATCATTTCATGAAAATTATTATTTTAGTAAAACTCAACTAGAGGAATATAATTTTCCCATAAACCTCCAAAATTAATTTATATAGACCCATATCATATTCTCTAACACCCGTGTAGTCCTCTTAGACTGCCCATTGGTCCAAGGGTGATATGAAATACTCAATAGAACCTATGAACCCAATTACCTCTACAAAAATTTCCATAATTGCGAATTAAATTGGGAATATATTTTAAAAATTATAGAATGAGGTACTCCATGTAGTCATACTATCTCTCGGATGTGTAGGCTTCCTAAATAATCGATAGAGAAGGTCTCTTAGATTGGTAGGAAGTGCACGACCTTGTTCAGTCTGTCAAAAATCACCTATATTACATCACTACCTAAAGGGTATCTTAAAAATCCTATCATGAAATCCATGGTGAAATCATTCCATTTCCACTCAAGAATGGAGAGATGATGTAGAGGTCAAGTAGGTCACTAGTGCTCTACCTTCACCTACTAATAGGTGGAGCATCAAGTGATAAAGACTATTATCTGCCTCTCTAAACGTGGCCACCATTACTGATGGTGGATGTCTCTATAAATCTTGGTGAGACCAGTGTGTAATTCCCATACAGAGTCATGAGATTCCTTCATTAATGCTTCTCGTATATCTGAAGGTGCCCATATACTGTCACAAAAGAGGAGGGTACCACACACATCCACAACCCAACCAGGAGGCGAGTTTTCCCCTGTGATGCTCTCCCTCAAAACAGGGACTTCAGAATCTAACAACTACCTCATATGAACCCATTCCAGAAGATATGATTTCACTACTAGAGCTACTGGAATTGTTGTTCTGTGTTGTTCCTAAACATATATATACATCTCAGAGAATAAACCCATCAATTCCCCCTCAATATTGGCATCCTTGGTGTCTTTAATCTCAGTCTCCCATCACAAGGAATATTCTACAACATTTAATTTCTCTGGTGTGTATGAAAGATCAAAGTTTAATGGATATAGGTTTTTAAACCACCACTTTTTTCTTATATTCAAGTCCTATTGAGTGGATATGTATTTTATACTTTTATGGTATGTGTAAACAATGAACTGCTCACCCAACAAGTAGTGCCTCCAATAACATAAAGGATAAACCACGACTAGTAGATCAAGGTCATTCATAAGGTAATACTACTCATGAGACCTCAGTTGGTGGGACCCATAAGCCACGACTCAATGACCCCAAATCATAACTACACCCAACCCAATTCCTAAAGAATTGCAATAAACAATATAGATTTTCCTTGGTTTAGGAAGAATCAGAATCAGAGATGAAGTGAGTCTTCCCTTTAACTTATTAAAAGTTGTCTCACAAGCTTTAGTCTAGTAGAATTTCACACCATTCTTAGTCAAGCTCGTAAACAGTGCTGTCAAGAATGATAAGTCTTAGATGAATCACTTGTAATATCCAGCCATCCCTATAAAGTTGTGTATATAAAAAACATTCTTGTGTGGATCCTACGAAACCAAGGAGCTCACCTTCTTCGGGTCAACTCATACGCCTGCCTTAGATATGATATGACCCGGAAGTGAACCTTACTTATCCAAAAGTGGAATTTTCTAAGATTCTCATATTTTTGGTTCTCTATTAGTGTATTCAACATGATATCAAGATGGTTTTAATGGTTTTTTCGAGAGTACAAATACACCAAGATTTCAACTACTAAGACTACTATAAAAGAATCAAGATATGAGTAGAAAACACAATTCATCAGATACATAAATACTTATGACACATTTTTAAAACTGAACAACATAACCAGATACTTGTACGAGTCGTACCTACTACAGAATGTTTTTGTGGTTTATCTGATGGCCTCATGTGAAACTGATGGTAGCCCAAACTCAAATTGATCTTGGAAAAAATATTTTCTCCTCAATGGTTGAAGAGGCCTTCTATCTGAGGCAATGGATTCTACTTCTTCACCATAATTTGTTTTATTCAATGGTAATCCACACACAATCTAATGTTACCATTTTCCTTATTAGTTAAAATAAATAGTGAACCCCATGGGGATGTTATGGGTCAGATAAAACCCTTATAATCTAAGTCTTCAAGCTTCTTATTGAGTTCTTGGAGCTCTATAAGTGTCATCTTATAATGAGGAATGGACACTGCTATGATAACTATAACAAGATCAATGGTGAACTCAAATTATCTTTCAGAAGGTAAGACATAGAAATATTTAGGCAAAACATCCCTGAAGAGATCCACAATAGGAGTAAATTCTGCTAACTGTATTCACTACTAATACATAAAGAGACTATCCATCTAGGCTGTCATCTTGAAAATCCAATCATGCTTGATTCCAACTCAACTCACTCAGAGATCCAATTAACCCTTATGAATATACATGTTTCCCTCAAGTGATGTGAAAGATACTAGTTGGTGATAGAAATCCACTTGATCTTTATAAAGAACATGTCAGTCCATACCAAGAATGACATCAAATCCAGTCATTTCAAGGATAAAGAGAACCCACAAGAAAAAGTGCCCACCTATTTTAAGGGGGGAACTCTTTCCACTAGAGTATGCCTTCATCTTGAACTCCCTATGTCATGTCGAGGGTCATAAACCACTAGAGTATTTGATTACTAATCCCATACTTTCTATGGTTGGATTAAATAGAAAGAAATGATATGCACCTATATTAAATAAGGAATATACTAAATTAGAGGCTACCAGAATATTACCTATAACTATAGATGTCCTTAGACTCATATCTTATTGTGGAGGCTGAACATCATTGATATAGCCTAAACCAGGGCCTGAAGATACTTCCTAAGTACACTGAGCGGGCCCACTCTACTAAATATAGAACTCTGAAGCCTGACTGCCTTGACCATGACCACTTTCTTGGCCCAAAAAACCTATAAAAGACTAGATTTTTTCCTAAAGATGTGTTACAGAACTTTCACTTGAAGGTGGTTCTAGCGCAAAACCATGTTCCCTTAGTAAGGGAGAAAATGATTGGAAAAAATCATGTAGGTGACCCATCCTATTTCAGGCTCAACACTCGATCGGGTTCCTCAAACATTGGGGATTTTTTGAACCTAGCATGTCACACTGGTGAAAAACTATAAAGTTGTTAGTGCATTCCACATGGCTGGTACTACCCCTATATGTACCCTCTTAGAATCTCTTCTTGTCGTTGGACAAACCACTGATTTTCCTAGACGCAGACATGCTGTAGAGACCCCAATCTTGACGTACATGAACATTACATTACTTTTGTGGAATACTTAATACATAACCAAAACAGACACACAAGGACCGTAATAGTTTAGTGTCTTTGGAAACTTGGAACGTAATCTTCTAATCGTGGTGAAAGATCTTCAAAATCTCCCATAAAGATCTTCCCCTTTTCTTTCTTACCTAAAACCTTTCTTTATACCCTGGGGAAAATAAAACATAAAAAGGTTGAGCTCAAATTCTCAGTAATGGTAAGAATGAATAAAATAAAACATACCATGTACATTTTAACTTAAAAACATGAACATAATGTTTAAACATCAAAAGCTTGAGCAATGACATAAAACATGGAAGTACGTATGGCATAGATCATAAAGAAACATTAAGAATGATAAAATAGCATGGGAATAAAACATGTAATTGTGGAAACCATTAAGCACATGATATGATTTCCATATTAGCCAAGGCATTGCTGCCAAGACCATCTTAGTGGACAAAGTCCCTTTCTGAATTGAGTTCACTCCTCGTTCCAGTCCTGTATTACTGAACCGATTTAACTTGCCATTCCAGACATGTCTATCTCTTGAGATATAAATCTTTACCCAATGCATTGGAGGGAGATATAGGTCCCACCCATCTCATAGTGAAATCATTCTTACTTGTGCCACAAAATAAACTTAAAACATTCATCATAACCGAAAGAATAAAATGGGTTTCATAAACATCATCCCATCATCACATAATCCATATAAAACAAATGGATATTTCATCATAAGAAAATTGAAACCATGTAAATCATAGATACATTTTACTTGAAACATACACATATGAAATAATTTCATCTTATATGAAAAATGGTTTTGATAAAACACTTGAAATGAATTCTTGAGGAAAATATCCTTTCTTCTTCAAAATCATTTTCTTTTCACAAAATGTCATGCGATTTTAAAAGAAACATATTTTGTTGAAAATATTCATGAAATCTTTTGGAGGAATCTTCATGTAAACAAGTCTTTATAAAACCAAAAAAATCATTTCATGCCGTATACGTTAAAAAAACATTCTTCTCGTACTTTTGTCGAAAAAGTCAAAAAGTACCTTATAGGGTAAATAAAGGAAATATTCCTTCCATACCATTGGGTAAAAGTCAAAATGGATAAAAAGGACTTTAAACAGACATGAAACCATTTTTAGGAAACATGGACATGGATGATAACAATAACCCCAGTAAATACTTATGAATAAGCAATCTCGGATAAAAATGAGATTTGAAAAATTATCCCTTACCTTAGGTCTGATATGCTTCGTACATATCCAAACCACCTGTATAATGATTTAAATAATGTCATTGACTTATTAAAAAATCATATTCATTGTTATTATATCATATATGGTTCACTTATGACTTTATATTACCCGTTCTTTTGTAAATTCCATGTTAAAGAGTGTTTGGGGTAAAATCGTTTCATTTATTGTCCGTGTTTTGACTTGTAATTATTCATATGATTACTTAGATCATGATTAATTAATAAAATAATATAAAACATAATTTATATATAATATATATTCATAACATACATATATATAATAGATCGATAAATGGAAAGAAATACACCGTTCATGGAGACGGTAGGCCGTACGTACGCATGAATGCTATTTTCGTTTCCTTATTGAATTGAATGGAATTAAGTAGATGACATAAATATTTATATACATAAATCCAGTAGCATTATTATGTCATATATTTTATGATTACTTATTATATATACTTTATAATCATTCTTGAATGGTTATCATGGAGAGTGAATCTCATCGTGTCGTGGAGACAGTATTCCGTACGTACGCACGAGCGATGATATCATTCCCATGATCGTCGAATTGTATTAAAGTGTATGTATAATATTACTGAATCAATATCACTTTACAATAATCATATATATTCATTAATTTCACCATTATACCCATCCAAGTAAGGTGGTGGTGGAAAATAGATTACACCACGGCGTGGAGACGGTATTCTATACGTACGCACACGCGGTGATTTCATTTTCCATATGATGGATAGATAGTGAAATATGGTTGTTTCATACTTATAATAACATATCAGTATATGAGTGATACTGATGTTATTACTTCATAATGAAACAACTAAATAAGAAGAAGTTGAAGAAGAAATAAAATTGAAAGAATTGGTAACGGATATTACTTCTTCTTTGACACGCCTCTTTGAATCCTCCCCTTAGGGTACTAATATTGGTGTTTAAAGAATACCAGGACCTCTAGGATGTTTCTAGGGAAGTTGATAAGGGAAATGGGCAGGGTTTGACTGAGCTTAAAGGATCAAATTGGTGTGAGGAAGAGAGGGAAGAGGTTCCCTTTAATAAGGGAGGAGAGGGGCACCTTTGGAAATCTTAAAAATATTAATTTATAATAAATCTAACCCCACTTTAAAAACCTCCAAAAATGACTCATATTCGAATATAAGATGAGATAGGGTTGTAATCTCATCAACCAATAAAATTTAGACATGTTAGGAAATTATTTTAAACATTATCAACTTGATTTATCCTTAATCAATTTAATTTTATTTGTGGTAATAACATTCTAAATTTTAAATTATAAAACACAATTACTTATTTTTTGTGAATTTTCCATAATTGGATACTTTATAAAATTTTAGACCATATAAATTTAAATTTATAATTTTTAAATATTTTTGTGATTTTTAAACAATTTTATAATATGTTATTTTTATAAAATAACAATAGTGTCAATTTTGACACTATTCATTTATATGAATTTAAATAAAATATATACATAATATATGTTCAAACTAAAAGCTTTAATAGATTAATAAAAGTCCATAAGTATCTAGAAAATTAGTGGAGCACATTAAATAGTTCATATAATATTTATTTTATTATTTTTAAAACCATTTATTTGGTTCATCTCTTAATAAAATAATTACTACAACATTTTTGTATAATTATTTAATATACTTCTTTGTTGCATTAAAATTAAAAATAAAATCCTATGATGAAGATAAATCTATTACCTTTCACAATAATAATTTTACTCGAATTTATCATCTTGAAATAACAATATTTAAATTGTTATATTTATTAAATTATGAAGGTGACAACTTTGCCATCATTTAAAATAAAATAATATAAGTGTCATAATCACTTTTATAAGACTCCAAACGGTTATATATTAGGTCATTAGACGATTATGGTATAGATATACACTAAAAATAACTTTTGGTCCGGTTTGTGGGCCTTTTAATGGGTATTATTATTTCAATAAAAACTATATTACTGATTTTTCACTTAATAAATAATTTCTGCATCATTAATGTATCACCATTAATGATTATTATTTAATCCCTAAAAAATCTAAATAAATTATCATCATCTATATAATTTTATTATCTTTCTGGAGACCATTCATGTTCGAAGTTTTATGATTTTTATCACTAAATTAAAGTTATTATACTTATAAGATTTAAGAGAGTGACATGTTGTGACTTTCTTTGGTTTTCATAATAATTAAATTATTTTCATGGTCAAAAGTCCATAAAATGAATCTAATCCGACCCTTAGGTGATATGGGTCGACTTTTATTCATCCAATAAAATTTTGTCATGTGTTAGGGTAATTTTATAAAATTATATTCACCCTTAATTACCCGATTTACCTTTAACTATGGTAAATAAAATTTACCGTAGTTACTATTCATAATTCCCAAAAATAAAAAGTAGACTATTAACATAATTTGGACCCACTGATTCCAAATATTGAATCCATTTTTTCAAATTCAATACACAGAAGTTGCAGAAATTAAACTAAAATTAATCCCATTGTCGAATGAAAACGGGTTTTTGTTTAAAACATTGCAAAAGATTGAATTGATTTAACCTACGAATTCAATGTAAAATAAATGCTAATGACATAAATTATATTAAATGGTAAAAATATATTCTATTTATACTTTAAAACCATTCAATGTTATAATTTAACCACATAAGTTATTACGATGAAAAAAGTTGTTTTTAATTAAAATATAGCGTGTTTTTACTATTCATTAACATATGCAAGTTATCAGAATAATATGAAAAATTTATCCAAGGTAAAATTTTATATCCTGATTCCAAATAATAATTTCATTTTGTAAAATTGAACTTATAAACATGTCAAAAACTAGATTTAAAGTGGGTGCGCCATCAAAAGGCGGCAAAACTTCATTTTTTGAAAAATACTTATTTTACCCGAAAAATTTATTTTGTTCTTATACCATGTTCTAGGAAATGTGTAAGATGAATAATAATGTTATAAAATTAAAATTTTAGTTAATACTATTCATAACGGCTAGTTCATAATAATATTATAATAATATATCATTGTTTAGTAAAACTCGGTATTGCGTACAACACACACTATCGAGGAAGGTCGCGATTGCGTGTAATTCAAGCCAAGTCAGGGTTGCGTGTAGTGCACGACTCCTTTGTTGCACCATATAACAAAATACAATGAATATATATATATATATACTCAATGTTTCTTAGAATAACTACTATCAAACAAACATGAAATTGTGTGTAACACGATCCAGGATTAGTGTTGAGTATACTGCAAGCTAATACGGTGTTGCCTATAGCGCAAGATAATCTTGGTGTATCATATAACAGAAGATATGAAAGAAATTAAAAAGAATATATCTTATAAAATCTCGGGTTATTACATTTTACCCCCCTTAAAATGAATTTCACCCTCGAAATTCGTTGGGGTTATAAATGGTTTTCTACTTGAAAGTTTCTTTAATTGAAACTCACATCGTAAAAAAGAATACCAAAACTTATCTTTATAAACTAAAGTATGAAACGTAACAGTTACCCAAATAAATTAATCACTGGGTTTCCACATAGGATAACATAGGTGAAAATATGGATATGGAAGAAAAATCTAACCATCATGTTCTGATAGAGAGTGGTAGAGAACATGGCTATGAAAAAGCCAAAAATCACAAAGCCATAGATTTGTGATGATCTAAGGTACCATCTGATTCATCGGATATAAGGTCACTAAGACAACATTTTTGGTTTTCAATATCATTTCCCTAAAGTTGATGAATTAAAAGAAATACTTACATGATTTTGGTACAATCTCACTGTTGTTCATGAATTGAACAATTTCCACTTCATCCATTAATGAAATGAAGTTGAATTTGTTATTCGTGATGTGTTAGCAGATCATGTGATAGAATGATGGGTCATTCCATTTGTTTCAAACAAAAGGGTATCAAAAGTTTTAAGTCCATAATATGGTTAGATTAATCGTATATGGTTCCAAAAATGAACTTATACTTCATATATCATACCGCTTAATAAAATAAAACTAGTTTCTACTAACCAGGGACTTCCTGTAGGCGAGTGGTAGGCGATAAAGGCCAGTCGCACTTCGGTTGTGGGTTCGAGTCCCACAGCCTTGTCCGACGCGATGGCATGTCGCCAGTCCTATAGGTTTTACTTTTTCTAAAACTACATTACTATAACATCCCATAAATATTATCGAAAAAAGTTATATCCTTAAACAATACTAACTTATGTCCAACATAATCCATTCCAATCTTTAGGCTCATCTAAAATACTTCGGTCCAAGCTCATAGTATAAAGAAAATTATTACTTGAAATGTCACATAACAATCATGTGAATGCCATCATTTATCCCCTATATATCATAAGATTTATCTTATTGGTCAAATTACAAACATGTGAATACCTTAATAATGTATTCTCTTGAAAAATGAATACCCAATTAACCTTAGTGAAAACATGAATGGTGTCAAAAGTTAACTCTTTCCACATACCAAAATCCCCAAAATTTCTATATAATCAAACCATAATATCACTTAGTCCTTATATCAGTCATGAGCTCATGAATACAATCAAACATCTCATTATCTCTTTATCCCTTCCTTATGCGCATATCATCCACTTTCCAAAAATATATGAATAACCTTCCATGGTTACCGGTACCATTCAACATATACTTTCATATACTTTAGGAAAACAATAGTGTAACAATCCTTAGATGATTCTTTATTCCATAGTACCATACATTATTCTTTATAAACATACAATCATTCCACTAACTTCTTAAACCACTAGCTGAGCTTCATCATTTATTTCATCTCATATTTCATTTGTAGTCTCTTCATCATCATCCACATAAATACTACTCATATGACCATGCTGATTCTCTTCATGAGATTTTCCTTTAGGGCATTGGTTTTCATAATGACCATACATTCCACATTTAAAACATCTAATCATTGTTGATGTCGTAGCAATACCATTATCCTTGACCATGGTGTTAATTAAACCTTTTCCTTTTCACTTACTGGCTTTGTGTCCTTATATTCCACACCCAAAGCATCTTCCAGTTCCTTTGAAACAATCTCCCTGTTGCCTCTTCCCACATGATTTACATGAGGGAAATTTAACTTTCTTTCCTATATGATCATCATGAAACTCCATCTTTCTCTTATTATCTGAGTCAGGAAACTTACCAAAGTTGATATTATTCATCATATTATGAGATTTCTGATTAGGCATAATAATGATGTTTGGACTTCCAAATCCCGTTTCATTTGGTTGCTCATGAAGAATATCATTCTATTGTCCGTCATATCCTCCATTATCATGAATCTTCTTATTTCCATCCATTTTCAAAAACCCAAAAAGAATAGTGTGAGAGGCAAAAATCATGCTAGGGAAAACAACATAGTAAAGGGGAAGTACCCTCAATATCTAACATCTTAGGTTAAATTATATGATCGTTACCGTAGTTTTAGGACTATATCCTATACGTATACTTATCCTTAGGGATATCCCTAGACATACCTTAGAAATATCTCTAGGGATCTCACTAACGTTTTCGCATCCTAGTTTCCAAAGGTTGACTAAACCTCCCTTTGATACCAAATTTAGAGACCCTAAGCTTGACGTACATGAACATTACATTACTTGTGTGGAATACTTAATACATAACAAAAACAGACACACAAGGACTGTAATAGTTTAGTGTCTTTGAAAACTTGAAACATAATGTTCTAATCGTGGTGAAAGATCTTCAACATCTCCCATAAAGATCTTCCCCTTTTTTTATTACCTAAAACCATTCTTTATACCCTGGGGAAAAGAAAACATAAAAAGGGTGAGATCAAATGCTCAGTAATGGTAAGGATGGATAAAATAAAACATACCATGTACATTTGAACTTAAAAACATGAACATAATGTTTAAACATCAAAATCTTGAGCAATGACATAAAACATGGAAGTACGTATGGCATAGATCATAAAGAAACATTAAGAATGATAAAATAGCATGGGAATAAAACATGTAATTGTGGAAACCATTAAGCACATGATATGATTTCCATATTAGCCAAGGAATTGCTACCAAGACCATCTTAGTGGACAAAGTCCCTTTCTGAATCGAGTTCACTCCTCATTCCAGTCCTGTATTACTGAACCGGTTTAACTTTCCATTCCATCCATGTCTATCTCTTGAGATATAAATATTTACCCAATTCATTGGAGGGAGATATAGGTCCCACCCATCTCATAGTGAAATCATTCTTTATTGTGCCACAAAATAAACCTAAAACATTCATCATAACCCAAATAATAAAATGGGTTTCATAAACATCATCCCATCATCACATAATCCATATAAAACAAATGGATATTTCATCATAGGAAAATTGAAACCATGTAAAACATAGATACATTTTACTTGAAACATACAAATATGAAATAATTTCATCTTATATGAAAAATGGTTTTGATAAAACACTTGAAATGAATTCTTGAGGAAAATATCCTTTCTTCTTCAAAATCATTTTCTTTTCACAAAATGTCATGTGATTTTAAAAGAAATAGATTTTATTGAAAATATTCATGAAATCTTTTGGAGGAAGCTTCATGTAAACAAGGCTTTATAAAACCAAAAATAATCATTTCATGCCATATACGTTAAAAAAACATTCTTCTCGTAATTTTGTCGAAAAAGTCAAAAAGTAACTTGTAGGGTAAATAAAAGAAAGATTCCTTCCATACCATTGGGTAAAAGTAAAAATGGGTAAAAAGGACTTTAAACATACATGAAACCATTTTTAGGAAACATGGACATGGATGATAACAATAACCCTAGTAAATACTTACGAATAAGCAATCTCGGATAAAAATGATATTTGCAAAATTATCCCTTACCTTAGGTCTGATATGCTTCGTACGTATCCAAACCTCATGTATAATGATTTAAATAATGTCATTGACTTATTACATAATCATATTCATTGTTATTATATCATATATGTTTCACTTATGACTTTATATTACCCGTTATTTTGTAAATTCCTTGTTAAAGCGTGTTTTGGGTAAAATCATTTCATTTATCGTCCGTGTTTTGACTTGTAATTATTCATATGATTACTTAGACCGTGATTACTTAATTATAGAATATAAAACATTATTTATATATAATATATATTCATAATATACATATATATAATAGATCGATAAATGGAAAGAAATACACCATTCATGGAGACGGTAGGCCGTACGTACGCATGAACACTGTTTTCGTTTCCTTATTAAATTGAATGGAATTAAGTAAATGACATAAATATATATATATATATATACATAAATACAGTAGCATTATTATGTCATATATTTTATGATTACTTATTATATATACTTTATAATCATTCTTGAATGGTTATCATGGAGAGTGAATCTCATCGCGTCGTGGAGACGGTATTCCGTACGTACGCACGAGCGATGATATCATTCACATGATCGTCGAATTGTATTAAAGTGTATGTATAATATTACAGAATCAATATCACTTTACAATAATCATATATATTCATTACTTTCACCATTATACCCATCCAAGTAAGGAGGTGGTGGAAAATAGATTACACCACGGCGTGGAGACAGTATTTCGTACGTACGCACGCACAGTGATTTCATTTTCCATATGATGGATAGATGGTGAAATATGGTTATTTCATACTTTTATAACATATCAGTATATGAGTGATACTGATTTTATTACTTAATAATGAAACAACTAAATAAGAAGAAGTTGAAGAAGAAAGAAAATTGAAAGAATCGGTAACGGATATTACCTCTTCTTTGACACGCCTCTTTGAATCCTCCTCTTAGGGTACTAAAATTGGTCTTTGAAGAAAACCAAGACCTCTAGGATGTTTCTAGGGAATTTTATAAGGGAAATGTTCAGGGTTTGGCTGAGATTAAAGGCTCAAATTGGTGCGAGGAAGAGAGGGAGGAGGTTCCCTTTTATAAGGGAGGAGGGGGCACCTTTGGAAATCTTAAACATATTAATTTATAATAAATCTAACCCCACTTAAAAAACCTCCAAAAATGACTCGTATTATAATATAAGATGATATAGGTCTGTAATCTCATCAACCAATAAAATTTAGACATTTTAGGAAATTATTTTAAACATTATCAACTTGATTTATCCTTACTTAATCAATTTAATTTTATTTGTGGTAATAACATTCTAAATTTTAAATTATAACAAACAATTACTTATTTGTTGTGAATTTTCCATAATTAGATACTTTATAACATTTTAGACCATATAAATTTAAATTTATAATTTTTAAATATTTTTTTGATTTTTAAACAATTTTAAAATATGTTATTTTTATAAAATAACAATAGTGTCAATTTTAATATTATTCATTTATATGAATTTAAATAAAATATATACAGAAGATATGTTAGAACTAAAAGCTTTAATAGATTTATAAAAGGCCATAAGTATCTAGAAAATTAGTGGAGCACATTAAATAGTTCATATAATATTTATTCTATTATTTTTAAAACCATTTATTTGGTTTATCTCTTAATAAAATAATTACTACAACATTTTTGTATAATTATTTAATATACTTATTTGTTTCATAAAAATTAAAAATAAAATCTAATGATGAATATAAATATATTACCTTTCACAATAATAATTTTACTCGAATTTATCATCTTAAAATCACAATATTTAAATTGTTAAATTTATTAAATTATGAAGGTGACAACTTTGGCATCATTTAAAATAAAATAATATAAGTGTCATAATAACTTTTATAAGACTCCAAACGGTTATATATTAGGTCATTAGATGATTATGGTATAGATATACACTGAAAATAAGTTTTGGTCAGGTTTGTGGGATTTTTAATTGGTATTATTATTTCAATAAAAACTATATTTCTAATTTTTCACTTAATAAATATTTTTGCATCATTAATGTATCACCATTAATGATAATTATTTAATCCCTAAAAAATCTAAATAAATTATCATGATGTAGATAATTTTATTATATTTCTGTAGACTATTCATGTTCTAAGTTTTATAATTTCTATCACTAAATTAAAATTATTATACTTATAAGATTTAAGAGAGTGACATGTTGTCACTTTCTTTGGTTTTAATAATAATTAAATTATTTTCATGGTTAAAAGTCCATAAAATGAATCTAATCCGACCCTTAGGTGATATGGGTCGACTTTTATTCATCCAATAGAATTTTGGCATGTGTTAGGGTAATTTTATAATATTATATTCACCCTTAATTACCCGATTTACCTTTAACTATGGTAAATAAAATTTACCGAAGTTACTATTCATAATTCCCAAAAATAAAAAGTAGCCAATTAACATAATTTTTACCCACTGATTCCAAATATGGAATCCATTTTTTCAAATTCAATACACAGAAGTTGCAGAAATTAAATTAAAATTAATCCTATTGTCGAATGAAAACGAGTTTTTGTTTAAAACATTGCGAAAGATCGAACTGATTTAACCTACGAATTCAATGTAAAATCAATGATAATGGCATAAATTATATTAAATGATAAAAATATATTCTATTTATACTTTAAAACCATTAAATATTATAATTTAATGACATAAGTTATTACGATGAAAAAAGTTGTTTTTAATTAAAATATAGCGTGTTTTTACTATTCATTAAAATATGAAAGTTATCATAATAATATGAAAAATTTATCCAAGGTAAAATTTTATATCCTGATTCCAAAGAATAATTTTATTTTGTAAAATTGAACTTATAAACATGTCAAAAACTAGATTTAAAGTGGGTGCGCCATCAAAAGGCGGCAAAAATGCATTTTTTGAAAAATACTTATTTTACTTGAAAATTTTATTTTGTTATTATACCATGTTATAGAAAATGTGTAAGATGAATAATAATGTTATAAAATTCAAAATATAGTTAATACTATTCATAATGGCTAGTTCATAATAATATTATAACAATATATCATTGTTTAGTAAAACTCGGTATTGCGTACAACACACGCTATCGAGGAAGGTCGTGATTGCATGTAATTCAAGCCAAGTCAGGGTTGTGTGTAGTGCACGAATCCTTTGTTGCTGCGTATAACAAAATACATTGAATATATATATATATATATATATACTCAATGTTTCTTATAATAACTACTATCAAACAAACATGAAATTGTGTTTAACACGATCCAGGATTAGTGTTGTGTATACTTCAAGCTAATACGGTGTTGCGTATAGCGCAAGATAATCTTGGTGTATCGTACAACAAGAGATATGAAAGAAATTAAAAATAATATATCTTATAAAATCTCGGGTTATTACACATGCCTTACTTCACGACACCTAATTTACTTAGGTTTTTCTTAGGGATGAGGCCCTGGTTCAAGATATCTGAAATGGTGGTCATACTAAATATGTTCAACTTTGAACATATGGGATAATAAATCCCATCCTTGAAGAATCTCACTATAGTTATCTCATTGCTGGTTAGGTTCGATGAAAAACACTACAATTCAGTGAATTGAGCTGAGTATTCCATCCCCAACATGTTACCTTTATCAAGGTTCATGAATTCCTAAATATGATCCATTCTCAAGGTCTACAGGAATAAATAGTCAAATAAGTCTATATGGGAGTCCATCTATACCATACCATGATGTCGACCAGCCTGAGTTAGAACATCCCACCATCGCTTGGTGGAGTCACATAACAGATAAATTGCAATATTAAATCTCCACTATGAAGGTTTCTCAATATTATTGAAGATGGATACCATAGCCTATAACTAGGATTAATCAGCTCGAGGTCCACCATCCCCTAAGTAGGTGGGAGGATGTTTTTGTGAGAACTCATGAGTTAGCTCCTCCATAGAATGGGAAGGTTAAGGGGCACCCTGCACTAACTAAAAGAAGTGAAATAAACTATCATATAACTGGGAATCAAAACCTAATGGAGGATCTGTAGGAGGTTCCTTAGGTGGCACTATAGGTGGTATCATAGGTGGATTAGGTCCCACCAACTCTGGATTATTCTAATCTCCACTTTCTTAGCATACATCATGATGTCATCATGGAGGCATAGACCTACAAATTTCAATAACATGCCTCAAAAAATATTTATAACATATAAGGATGGATATAAAGAAGGATAGGTACAAGGCCCACCTATAATCACGTTAAAACCCTTATCCTTATCTAGGAGCTAGGTTCGGGTGATAAGGAAAAGCCATAGAAGTATCATAGGAGACATGACTTAGATCCCACTACTAAGGTTAGGTCAGGCTAGGGTCTCAGGTCACATTTATAAAGGGTAACCATTTTATTTTAACTCATTTAGATTCATTATTATTTAATTGATTATTAGAATCACAATTTGTTAATTTCATCCCCAATTCAATTCATAAGGGCCCATACACCTTATAAATTGAAATCATCTCATCAACTAACTGTATCTTTACCCTTACACTAGAGAATGGTTGTAACATTCCATAATTGTGGTTTGATCAGACAAGATTCCAATGGAAGTCACAAATCAAACAAACTAATGTGTCTATATTAGTTGAATCAACCAATCATGCCATCATTGAGAGTACCAGCACACTAAAAAGCATAATAAACAAGGCACAAACATCAATCACAGACAAAATAGGCAATGCTTGCAAGAAAGTAGATATGGAATGGAATAATAAATGGATATTTAAATCCTATCATGCCTAGTATGATGGATGATTTTAATATTCCCGTTTATCCTTGGGATATTTAATTGATATCTCATCTAGATAATAAAAATGAAAAGCAAGTGTTTCACCATATGGTGGAATCCAATGAAACTGTAACAAGCGTAGTCAATAACAATAGTTAACACTACAAAAAAATGAGTGTCTATCAATGGTTTTATTACCTAACAGTGGTTTAAACTGCTGCTATATGGTTCTAAAGATGGTTTTAAAAAACTGTTGCTAAAATTGGTGTCATCAATCAACATGCAGAAGTTTTTGGAAAGTGTTGTAGAAGCCATATTTTGTGATAGTGTTCTTAGTTTTAGCAGCGGTTAGAAACCACCACTAAAATCTAGAATTTTTACTGAGAAAAAATCTCAACTAATATGGATAAAACCACAACTTTGTAATTTTTTTCTTATTTAGAGGTAGTTTTAACCACCGCCTTAAAAATACCATAATATAGTGGCGGTTTAAACAACTATGAAAAAAATCATATATATAGTGGCATTTTAAACCGCCGTTATCTCATGCATTAAAAAACAGGCTATAAAATCCACATCCCTAGAACCTGTAGCCAAAACAACACAACGATGACACAAAAATTTTTACCAGATAAACAAATATATCGTCAACATACAAGGAAATAAACACATGTTAAAACTAAAGAATCAACATACGTTGAATCTCACCAAAACATAAAGAATAGGAAAATTGATAAAGGAAAACAACACATTAAAAGAAATAATACATTTATCCATACATTGAAATACTTAAGCAAGACACAACACATTAAAAGAATCAATAATACATAAAAACCTGGAAAGAATCAACACATTGAAGGAATCAATAATAAATTTCCCAATACATTGAAAGATTCAATACATTTCTCAATACATTTCTCATTGAAAGTACATTGATTCTTTAAACTATTACAAAACACATTTACAAGTAAAATATTAATTTAATACATTTAAAACTAGCTATAAAGAATCAATGTACTTCCATTAAAATGAGGATTCACATGTAAAAACTAAATCCACAAAAATTACAAACAAGATAAATTAATTTAATAATAAAGATATAATTCTCAATATGAAACCATCCATCATGAATACCATTTTCATAAAAAGGGTAATTAATGATTCAAAACCAATAATAAATGCTTAACCAAAAGAGAAATCAAACTAAATATCCATAAACGATCTAAAATTTTTCAAGAGAGGATTAAAACTGACTTGGATTTAAAAAAAGGGTAAAAAATTTATGAAATCCTAGGACTTACAACACTGATCCCACCCCTTTATGGGATCATGAAAAACAATATAGATTCCTCTATGTGCCTAGATTGACTAGAATCCACATAGTCTGAGTTACCCAATTACATTCCCACAACTTATCCAATACTAATAAGACAATGCTCAAAAAACAAGGTCCATGCACAAATATAGCACAAAAATATCCCAATAGGGAGATCACCAAACACATCAAGATTGAGATCTAACCAAGAAGGTGAAAACAATAGTATACTAATCAAACAGATGGTATGATAGATAGGGGTTGTCCTGTATGTTATAGGATTGAGATATCATTGTATGGATAAGTGATATATGACCTTAGTTTGGTGATAGATAACATAAAATGATCCTTGGTCAATAGGAATGGGTCATGATGTGAGATTTGGAAAAGGGTATATACTTTCTTATAATGGTTGTGGTTAGATATAGATTACGGTCTGGAAGAAAACAATGGGGTTTTTAATCATGACTTGACTTATAGGGACCCTACTTGGGACATGATTAAGCTGAGAGTGACACCACATGTTCACCCCCCAATAGTTGAAGGGATAGTGACAAGAACATATTAAAAATATCATTGAAGTGGGAGGCTTTATCCTATTATACATGAACACACACACACACACTCAACTCCATGAAATACTACATAGGTATAATAAAATAAAACCACTCAGTGTAAAAAATTCATGTAGTAACCTCTAAGTAAAACATCATAATGGGATAGATAAATATCCAGGAAAGGAAAAGGGTAAAATATTTTCCTAACCAATAAGAAAAAGAAGTATGTCCCGATCTAGAAACAACTGAAAGAAAAGTAAGAGGAGTTCCCAAATCAGGATCCCTAAGTCTGGCCACTAAACATGGGCAGTGCCTCGACTTACTTCTATGTTTTATAGATACTAGGTCCACTAAGGATAACATCTACCATTTATCTATATAAAAAAATCATGCATGAAAATCCCATGAAGGTGTGAGTATAAACATACTTAGTAAGACACTATGAAAAAAAAGTGGGAAATAGTATAATATAATAGTCAGATCAACCTATATGTAAAAGATATACAAGAAACTAAACATATATATGATTATATAGAAATTTCAATCTTCATAGCTAGTTGAAACACATCATATAGACACAGGGTTATACAACACAAACATAGGGCACCTGTTGTCCTGGTCCTATCTAAAATATAATAAAAAGATAAAAAAATACCCACATTGGATGTACTGATACATGAACAAACCCTATCCACTAATCATTTCCCAATGATGAACTCTTCTCATCACCCTATCCATCTCTATCTCTAATTCTTTCTGCTGGAACCTGTAAGGGAATTATATTGAAAATTAAACAATGTTTTATATTTATATTTAAATTTAAAATCAATGATTTTTTTAACTAAATGATTTTGAAGTTTTGTGATTTACCTTATAACCACAATTAAACACTTACAATCTCCATTTGCCTACCAAATACCTCAGATGGTAATAGTCCCAAACTAATCTGAGAAATCAACAAGGATGCTCCTTCCCAAGTACTTTACCAACAGGGTCATCTTGGAAATTTAGTAGGACTGTGTGGGATTGAAATCCCATAGTTCTTTAATGAATGACTGCAAAAATGACATAGGTGACTGCATTAAATAAAGATAAATCAAAAATTTAATATATTAAACAAATAAAATTATCTAATAAATATGTAATCTAATGAAACGCATCTGTCTTCTCAGTGAAGTTTTCTCTTACAATAGTCTCCATAGAATCAAGAGAAATATCCACTAATATGTTTCAATCACGATCTTTTTCCCTATAGTCTCAGAAACACCACTTTTAATGTTGCTATTTGTAGCACCCTCAACTAGTTGTTCTGATATGTTTTGATGTTGATTTTGGTGTCTTACAATATTGAATTAATCATTTATAAGACTTTTCATTTCATTGTCTATTTTCAATGAAGTTGGGAGCTCATTCTCTGGATTGACATCAGTGATTAACATTTCTATAACGATTGATTCTCTGTGAAAAATCCAACACAAATATTGAGTAGAGAATTGATTCAATATCAATTGTTCATAAACTTTATCTCAGTTCAACCATATTCTATATTTACATTTAGGACATGGACATCTTATTCTCCCATCAACGGGTTGATTTGAAATTGAAAAATCTAAAAACTCTGACAAACCCTTAACATACTGAGGTGTGTTCCTCGAGTAATTTGATCCAGCTTTTATCCATATATATCAAAATGTGCCTACACATTATTAAAATAAAATTAAAACACATAAATATTACAAAATAGGAAAATATATTCATATATACTAGTTGAAAAAAATCAGAATATGTTAAATAAGGTTTTCTTATATAAATACACAAGAAGGGATCAAGATTAAAATTTCAGGACTCCATGAATTCAATCACCTAAATTATAAATAATTATATTTATGAAGGGATCAATCATGTAATATAAATTACTTGAGATTAAATACTTTTTAACTCCATATATGTTTTTTGACACTTTAAACATCTAAATTCCATTTTAAAATTTCAATTAAATTCATTCATGTATATGTCATGAATATAATATATTCTAAATATGGTTTATGCGCATCAGCCTCATTCTAGTGACAGATGAGATGAAAATTTAAAATAACAACTTCCCTAAGAACATTATATTCTATAAAAAACTCAATCATAGTATAAAAAATAAATAATAACATTCTTGCACCCATGGTAACCCAGACATACCACCAAAAAGTTTTTCCTGACTCACCTAATATGGTCTATCACAGGATTCAATAAAGTCCTCATATTCCCCTCTTCTATCTACCTAATTTATAAAATGAACTAAATTATATGATGTCACATTGTAATTCCCTATTCTATAATCATCACATGAGATGAGGTTCGACATACTTCAATCATTCCCACACATATGCAAGTCGATTCAAACTTGTTGCAATGTACTAATCCATATTCTATGGTGAAAAAATACATCAAATTATAGGATACTATAATAGAAAAACAACCAAGACATCTACCACATATAAATGTAAAGAATAAAATAAACAAAATTATATAATAAATTCCATGAATAATTCATATTTTCATACAAACACTAATCACCCAATAGATGATGAAAAATATAAAATAAATCAAAAAATAAAACACCAAAAATCTAGACCTCCATCCATCCTTAGGACTCAACACACCCTATCTAAAAATATGCATCAAGATTCACAAGACATATCCACTACATGTGATGTTATTATATGAAGTCTAAGTATAAGGTATGCATGCACATATGGGTGCCTATGAATGATGTGAGAAATACATCTCCATACAGCCTTACTAGGTTCCACTATTATATTCTATCACATTCATGTATACATGAATTATAAAATAAACATCACACACAAGATCATTTTATTTAATGTTAAAAACTAGAAACAACCATTAATTTCATTAAATGGTAGGAAAACTATCTTAGAATAATTTTGTATGTATAAGAATAGATGGAACACCAATCTGATTTACATTTTTCTCAGAATTACTGCAATTAAATTTTTAAAGATATAAAAGTTGTTAAAGATATTATTTAAGGGTTTAAAACCAATAAAATAACCTAATATTTTCATGAAATCTTATTATAATGATTACATATTAATTTGTGACATATAGGAAAAGACGCCACATATATATGAGGGTTAGTTTTCTCCAAATGACCAAAAATGTTATTTTATTATTTTAAAATTCTTAAAACATGAAATTAATATTTAAAACATAGAAAACGACCATGTATTGATTTGAAATTGTTGAAAAATTATTATTGGATACTTTTCAACATGTATAAATGAATGAAACATCAATCGATGTGTTGTTTATTTAGAATAACCAAAAATGTGTTTTTAATGATATAAAAGTCTTTTGAAAACATGTTTTAGATGGTCAAATTATAGTAAATAACTTTGTATTATTTTGAAAAAATAGGAAAATTACTAGTGATTAATTTTTGAAATATTAGAATAAAAATCACATCAATCCGCATTTTGGTTCTCTTTTAACAAATGAAATTGAAAAAATTATTATTTTATAACTCTAAAATATGCTTACAGTGGTAAAAAATAAAATGACCGTTATTGGATGTGAAATTATAAGAAACAAAATCATTGAATATTTATTAAATATAAGAATATATAGTACATAAATGTTACATTTAGTGTGATCGAAAAGATAATAAGTTCATTTTTGAAAATACAAGTTTCTAGGAACTTGAATCAAGTGGTCAAAACCTTGAAAATGACATTAGATTGTCATGAAATTTTATGAAAGTGACTAGTGATTATTTATTAAAATATAGGAATCAATTCTCATCCCACTACATTATCTATAAAGGTAGGGTTCATCGATCTCATCTCATAATGTACCAAAACACAACCCTCTCATTAGAGTTCCTTTACTAAATAATACTTTGTAAAGGTCAAATTATCACACTACCTAGCTCTTAGGGAGGTACATGATCAACTACATTATGTGATAGGGAATAATCATACATTCTTAAAATATAACCCTCTACTCGAGGAAAAATGGAATAGTCTTAATTCTATAAATAATGTCACATCCCATTTCACTTATAGGTGGTCACATCACGCACACTAACCTATCACCATAAACATTAGTGAGGTCACATAAAGAACACGAATCATAGAAAAGTACCATGCTAGTCACATATTTTACTAGCTGATCCTAGGAAACTATGTGGTCGAGAGTTATCCCATCATCATAACAAGTTCGGCAACACCCTTTGGGAATCCATTTGGACTTTAAGAACCATCCTGGTTTATGATATTTGATACAAGATCACACACTTATATACTTATTTATTCTTCATTATAAATCATTATACTAAATAAGATATCAATTTCCATTCCAACATAATTGAATCAACACCACACTCCTTGTCCTACTACCCATGGACCATCCCAATCCATTTCACTCTAAACACCATAGAATCCAACTTCCAAGTCCTAATCAAAATCCACAACCCACTCATTGGCCCCATATCTAATCGTATAATTGATATCCATTAATCAATTAATTTTAGAAAACCCACCCCATTATACATTGTTCTATATAAAAGGAATCATCCCACTTAGAATGTTTAGTATGTCCCAAACCACCATCAACATGGTGTCACTCCCCATGGTTGTAATGTATGATCATCTAAATAGTCATCACTAGGCTGAATAATCTCTAATCTAATTTATTATCTTATGAAAAAAACTTATGAACCCCATTAATCACCTTATACACACACAAAAAACCAATGGTCTCCCCATAACTATGTCGACACTATCGCATTTTGGTGAAATAGTTATCGTGTGATCCCAATTCACCAAAGTGATCAACTGAACCAGTATCAAGTATAGGTGACCCAACCCCATCATATCTCCTTTACTCAACAATAATATTCCACTATAAATTCTATAAAATACTATACAATATTCTTATAGTTGTAATTCATGAAAAAATAGAAATATTTTCTTAAATTATAGGGACCACCAACCTCTATATTTACGTTAGAACCAAAACCATACTTCTAAATACATCATCCAATCTCATCCATGCTGCATCAGAGTCCGTATCAACTCTCAAAATTTTTATCACATCATATAACATTAATAAATACCTATAAATAGTTATATTTATATATATACTTTTAAAAAATAGGCATAAATGGTTAAAAACACATCGGGTACTACTATAGTAATGAACACATGTCCAACACCCCTTATATGGTCTATGGAGAACTCTTGACACCATACTACAAAAAAACAATGATGTAACACCCATTTAACCATCAATATCATATAATTTTGAAAAAAAAGTTTTTTTTCAGTGTGTCACCTTCACTTACCACTCAACCTTTGAGGGGTGGTAAGGTGGGGGTCGGGATCGGCAGTGAGGGGTGGTGAGGTGCCATGAGGCGAGGTGCAGTGAGGTGAGCTGCGACGAGGGAAAACGAAGTGAGGCGAGGTGCGAATAAGTGAGGAGTGGCGAGTCAAGGCACAATGAGGGTCGAAGATGGGTGGTGACGGGCTAGGGCTTTGGGGAGTCGGTGGGGAGGGGGGGTCGGGGGGTCGGAGGGGTGGGGGTGTCGGTGTAGGGGGAAATTGTTGTGTGTATTAAATTTTTTTACTGTTTAGTGGCGATTTATAAAAAACTTCCACAAAATTATTTTAAAAAATAGAGGTGGTTTACTAAACTGCCACTAAAAACTTCCATTAAATGCTTAGTTTGTTGTAGTGTACCCATCCCATGAAATTTGTTTTTTCTATAAGTGGGGTAACTACACCCAATAATAGGTCAAGAACAAAATTCTTATATCTTATTCTTATATCTATCCAAAATAGTAAGAAAAAGTAAAATAAACCTCGGTTACCAATTTGTAGTGCCCTTCCCCATATGCTTCTCAACAGTGCCCTGAGGCGGTGAGACACATGACCTCAAGTAAACCTCCCCAAACACTAGAGGCTACCGACTAGTAGAAAGGGACTTGGGTAAGTATGTGGGGATATTATTCTCTCATTGATAAAAGTAGTAAAAAATAGTAGATATATATAAGAAATGGAATAAGAAATGAAACATCCAGATATAAATAGAAACCAAAAGAACAAACATGAAAGATAATGAAATAAACTATGGACATTGAATAGATAAACCAAATAATTTTATGATTATAGTATGAAATGTGGATATACAAAAACGAATATGTAGGGGTAGGGGAAAATTATTATACACCATTATAAAATACATAAAAAAACTTATATGGCAAGCATCTTGAGCATAGGCTTGATCCTCTACTCCCAACTCCATCCTAGAAAGGTAATTCAAACATTGGATGCTGGATGATTCCCTTTATCAGTACCTATAATCATAAAGTCTACTCAGGTACTAGAGGAATCTGAGCAGGGTGTGATATATAATCTCAGTAGGTCATCACCGATAACATCAAGGCCTTTCCATTTTGTGTGATAATAAATAAGTAGTGTACCTTAATAATTTAAATACAATGAAAATTAAAAAAATAAACACTTTGGATTGGTTTCCACCTGGGACCTTCCCAATATACCTACTTTAGCCTAAGCATGTGTGTCTAAGCTGAGAGATCCTATAATGGTAAATTGAGTAGGGTAAAATTATATGGGATGTCCCCAAGCTTGTGATTATTCTTGGAGTACACATCCCTACATATCTAAAAACAACGAATCAAAAATCATTTGAAAAACATTATTTTCCTTTGATTTTATTTTAAAAACTCTTTATAGAGTATGGATATTCACCCTTATCCCATCCTGATAAACTTTACATGTATCTCTCAATGGTTTCATTAAAAGACCAACGCCAATATTCTGTCCAAGGTGACCCAAATATGAAGTCCCAAGTGTTACTCCAGCATGGTGTAAAAAACATCATGAAAAAGCATTCAAGTCCATACCTTTTATTTCATGTAGGGGCTAAAGTCTATCTCGCATCATGGTACAACCAATCATGTCATAGATCTCATACAAGGGGTCTCCCCTAAGGAACTGGTGTTATTCATCTAGAGGTAAAAATAGACAATGCAAGGTGAGACAATCTCAAGAATGGATGACATCAACCCTGATGTGTTTACAAAGCATTAACAAAAGCTAAATGAGGCACGAGAGTGGGTCCTTAAGTCGTAACCCCTTGTTTCACCCTCAACGCTATGGTAACAACAATTTAACAATAAAGGTATACATATATATCATGTCAAATGAGACAACATTCCATTTATTCAAGAATTTATATCCATTCACAAATTTATTAAGGAATTTCATTGGGAAAACCATTAAATTAATATGGCATAAGGGATCAAGTGAAAATCCAACTCATTAAATTCTATCATCTCCCCAAGGCATGGTGTAAAGGGTATAACTCATGTTTTATCCTTTAATTCAACTAAGTATAGGGATCAAGGAATTAATTATGTAATGATATCCTACAATGGCTTTAATAAAATTTAGAAAAAAGGTCTAATTCAATTTATACATTATGTATAAGGCTTTAAGCACATGGTAAATTAGTTTAATTTGTACCTAATCAATCCAATCAAGGTGTTATTTTTTTAAAAACACCTCTCTAGGAGAGTCTAAGTTCCATAAAGAAAGGCCAAGGCAATTCCATGATAAGTAATACACTTTGGTTGGCATAAAATCAAGGTGATCAATATAAGGGGTTGATTCGCTGATTGTAGGGGTCACCAAGGGCATGATGAGACATCCATTTTAATTTAATTTTAAAAATTAGGGGTGAATATAGAAAATCCAGGCTCGTGGAACATTGAAACAATTTATGAACAATAATGAAATAAATAGAAAAGGTAATGTCCACCAAACTTAGCCTCATAGATCTTACCTAGTATAGTGCTAACATTTGATTCTAGCTTGGTTGGAAGAAATCAACGAAACCATAAAATTCCCTATAAATGGGGAAATGATATTTCAACTAAATAGTGAAATATATGGGAAGAAGAAGTTGAAATAGATTAGAGAGGATTTGATATCATACCTCTATATTTACATAGGATCTAGTAGTGAATGAATCAAAGGATGAATGGTGGGGATACTTGAATTCTAAGATTGAAGAGAGAAGAGTGTTTCTTCATAAGGGAGGAGCAGTCAGCCGCTGGAGAAAAAAATAATAAGAGTGATATTTTAAATCATTTATGAGGGTTATTTTAGTAATTTCACCCATTTTTAGAACTGTGAACAGTTTCCAAACCATGTGCCAACCATGAACCATTCACTGTTATTAAGGTTAACATCACATAGTTAGGTTCATATTTTAACTAACCTTGTGCAAACCACGAAAAAAATCCTTTGTCCAAAAGTAAATATGTGTTGCATGACCATGTTCCTTGGGTCTCACAATTGTAGAAAAACCATTCAACCCAATCCGATTTTCCCACTTTGGGGCTCTAGGATTTGAACAAGCCCCAAAGTCACCCAAGACATCCTTGAATTGATTGGGCATCTTAATTACGGTTGTTTAATGGAATTGAACAAAAAATTAACAGTTTATAACTTTCTAAAAATCCAGGACATTACAAGAATAAATATTATTCCCAACTTGTGTAATAATGATTAATAAAGTTAAGATGATTTCATAAATTCAAACACAGGTTATTTGAGTTTAGAATATGTGGGTAGAATTTTAAATCTTATTTGTTATATGAAAAATAAATATTTGTTTATTACCTATTTAGTGAATAAATTATTATATATATTTATTTAGTTATATAATAATATGAGTTCCCCCCAGAGGAAATGCCCCAGGGATCAAAAATTAAATAAAATTATTGGATGGGGTTTTAAAAATATGAAGAAACAAATTCTCTTCAATATACCTAGTAGAATTAAAAAACCAATTATAAGAACCTAACCAAAATCCCATGTTTTAAAGAATATATGCTATCACATTCCTTTATCTATAAATATGTGACACTAAAAAATCAATTTGTGTATAAAAGATCATATAGTCCTCCCATACCACCAGAAACCTCCATGAAGGGGAGGATATCTTATACTGAATGGAATGAAAAAAATAGGATTTTCATTTAAGCCAAAAATTATTCCGACCATTATAACGATCTATTTTTATTTCCCTAATAAATCCTTATATCTCTGATTCATAGGCCACCTCCATCCCACAATACTAAGTGGACTAAGATATGAATCCACCTTTTGAATATTTAAATACACCACCACAACCTAAGGGATCAGGATTCCCCTTCGAAGAACCATTCATGTTTATCTTAATCCGTCCTATTGTAGTAAATTCCCAAAAAATAAAAATAAATACATTATAATTCATATATTTACCATGATTTCCCAACCTATCAAAAATAGTGAGATCCATAATAGAGTTTCCAAAAAAACCATAATTTATGAAGAATTTCAATTTGATTTCCAAAAGAATTTTCTTTATAATCATGCTCAAATCAAGAGAATTCCCCTAAAATATACAACCATTTTGACTCCACAAAATTAAATACCAAGATTTTTCTATGTTAGTCCTAAAATAATTCTTGAGTTGAGAAGAATATTCTTGCATGTTACAAAAATATAATAGGGTAGTAAAAGAATATACAATGATGAGTTCAACCTCAAACAATCTAAAAAAATTCCCCAAATAGAATTTGAAAGAGAGATTTGGAAGAATACATGAGGAATAAAGTCATATACTACAGTGAATATTATGTAGCCTGAAAATAGGTTGAGCCTAGAATTCATGAGAATTTTATCCATGGGAAGTTGGTTTAGTAGAAAAATCCAGAGAAGGATGTACCTGGAGGTGGAAATCTAGGGATTGGAGAAGGGTAGAATCTGAGAATTATCATCTGGGGGCCTACCCATGTTGAAACTATAGAAGAGTTTTCTATTAAGGGTTCCATGCCTAGGCGACTCCGAAAATTGAGTATCTTTAAAATGCATAAATTTTTAAGAGTATACAACATCCTTGATCTGGTTTTATTAAAAGGGTAGAAAAATCTTATATTTATTTATGTATTTAATGAAAAAAATATTTTTTTTGAATAAATATTTTATTATTCAAGGATTAAGAAATAATTATTAGGATTTATGGGCTCAGTTAAGGGTCTGAAAAAAATAATATAATTTATTTAATTTTAAATTAAATAAATATTGATTTATTTATTTTTAAAATGATATTTATATATACACATGTCATGAGATATAATAATAATAATAATAATAATGATATTATTATTATTATTATTATTATTATTATTATTATTGGGAATGGGGGATAATTTATAATATTTTATAAAGGATCATTGCGTAATTATCAAATATTAACCCTATGTATATATTCAGATTTATATCATTTTAGAGAATAGAGTTGTGAAAATCGATGAGACTCTAGAAATTAGCTCAAGCATGGATAGAATATCCTCCTCCTTCCCTCTCAAGAATAAGAGATAAAAAGATATACCTCTCATTGCAATCAATGGTGAACCCCATAAAGTGCTAGTTTCCTCTATTATAGCACCCATAATACTAAGATCATTATTCAATGATTCATTGAGCACATGTGAATACAAATAAAGGAATACATTCTTGGATTCTACACCCCAATGATGACATGAAAAGAGTATAAAATTAATTGATTATCATAATTATCATGTTTAAGGTAATTATTTTTTAAACTAATTATAAATTAAATTTGAAATATCTTCTCAAGAATATTTTATGGTTTAATTTTTCACGTTATTTTGAAATTATCCATTGATAAAAATGAAAAACAAATTGTTGGAAACTTTTCCACAACTTCTACTATGACCCAAAACCTTTACTCACATCAGGGAATCTCCTATAATACAACTCAATAAATCCTATTGGGACAACTAGTATACCTTTAAAACATTAATACTATAATAAAAATATATTTTATTGTATAGTTTTCAAGATGTTACAAACTTATAATTATTTGAGAATACCTTAACAGAGATTTGATAACACCAATCTCATTTTTTATTAAAAGTAAAGAAGGATCATATAGATTTTTAATATTTTTATATTTTTGATAACAATATTTCTAATGTATATTTTTCTCAACATAACATGACTGAGAAATTTTTATCCCCTCAACTGAATGAAATCTCTTGAGGACCAAAATTAAATTTTCAACTCCAATGTCATTCATCCCAAACTTTTTATTTAAAAACGAATTTTTTTCATTAGTAATATCAATATTAGATCCAAAAAATACAATTCTATCATTATTAAGAACAAAAAAATATTGGAATCACCTATCAATTTTCAGTTTAAACATTTATCTCTTTTATTTTTATTTTTTGAAGAAAAAATATAGAATTGTTTTATCAATTTTATTATTCCATTTCTTATAGGATTACTTTAGTCTATAGAAAGTATTAATTAATTTATTGACCCTATGCTCATTACCAAGTGATATATATCCTTCTAGTTGATCCATATAAATATCCTATTCAATGTCACTATAAATAAAATAAATTTTTATATTGATTTAATGGATATTGAAATCATATATAGAAGCCATCATGATTATAATTCTAAAGGTACTCACATGATTAATTGGGTAATATGTTTTGAAACAATCTATTTCATCCTTTTTAAAACCATTAGGAACAAATAATGATTTATAATTATCAATGTTTCCATATATATTGTGTTTCCTTTTATCCATTGACACATAATAATATTTTACCCTTGTGGAAGATCAGATAACTCCCATATTCCATTAGAAAAGTCGAGTTAATTTCACTTTTGACTGTACCATTCAAAATAATTTCTTTAAATGAATCCATGGATTGTCAGAAAGTGCTAGGTTCATCCTTCATTTTTACATAATTAAATAACTAAAAGATTCCTTGACTAACTTTGTTATTTTACTGCTTTTGGGTTTATCCACTTCATCGAACCTATCATGTCTTGAAATTCTATTTGGATTTACCTCCACTTTTTTTAAATTCACTATATTTTTATGAATGAACCCTAATGTGAGGGAGGAATATATAGTTTAAACATATTTTTGTAGTCCCATTTTTATTATAAAAACATCCTCAAATAATATCACTTCACGAAACTAAATAATGGAATTTATATCTATGATAACAATCTTTGAATTCACTATTAAGAATCCTAAATTACAAGACATTTCAATATAACTAAGAAATAAAACAACTATTTTAGGCCTTATCATTTTTCTTTATATTCTCTAAGACTAATACTTTGTAAATAAAACCCCACACTATGAAATATCAGATGAATGGATTTGTTTCGTTCTATCATTAAAATATGATTATTTCCTTATGTTTTTGAGGGACTATATTTTAAATATGAAAAACAATATTCAAAGCCTCATCCCAAATATATTTTGGAAATATATAAGTCAAAATAAGAATTTTGATCATATATTTTAATTTTTTATTATTTTATTGAGCTTTTCCATTAGAATAAGGTGAATAAGAAGTTTTATCCTCATGGATCATGTTTTTATTTTGAAAATAATAAAAAAAATACAGGATACATATTCTCCACCCATTACATTTATTAGCAATTTAACTTTATTATTAGTTTAAAGTTTAGCTTCATTCCTATATATGATAATTTTTTCAAGTTCCTTATATTTGTTTTTTAATTGTGAAACATGAAAATATACTACAATCATTAATAAAGGTGATAAGGTATTTCTTATATTCCCTAGTAAATAATCCATTGAATTAAAAAATCTCTACATATATCTATTTAATTAAATATGTATCCCTTTCAATTGAATGATAATGTTTCTTAGTTTTCTTAGCCTCCACAAACACTTGAAATTTCAATTTCTTGTCAATTTTATGTCTTGTTATTAAATTATGGTTCATAATTCATTTGATATAACCAATATTTAAGTGACCAAAACGTATGTTCCAAATATCAAAAAATAAAATAGAACTAACAACATTGGAACAATACTCAATTCAAAAATATCAGCATGTTCAACCCTACGTTTTATAAAACCATATATATCCATTTTCAATAAATCATATTTTCTGAAAAAAAAATTATTACATTTGAATGAAAATTAAAAACCATATTTAATAAACCAAGAAGCAATCATAATGTTTCTATGAACTTCAAGTACATTCTTCCCCCAATGAAATAGAAAAATTCTCCCTGAAGAAAACTTCAAGTCTATGTTTCAAATTCCACGACCCTTAGAAGTATTATTATTTCCCATATTCAAATACCTTACATATATATGTTGGTTTGTACAAATAGAAATTTATCATTAAAAATGTATACATTCTCCTCAGTACTAAACAACCACTAAATTGGTTCATATATTGAAACAATATTAGGTTTTTATTGAATATACCCATCAATGATTTCAAGAATACATTTTAGGTATCATGTTGGCCTCATTAGATTCCATCACCATGTCAACCAAAGTAAGAACAAAGAGTTCTTTTTTAGCCATGGTTTTCTTAGTAGGAAAATTATTAGACCAATGCTCAACATTTCCACAATTCCAACATAGGTTTTTTTAATTTATATTCTTGTAATATCCTTTAACATTATTTTATTTTTTCAAATTGGTGTTTACATAATACATTTTGACCATATTTTTTATCATTTTCACTTGTTGTAATATTATCCCTTAGTTAATTAGTACCTTATATTTTCATTCCTATGTTTTTATTCTATAGAAGTCTTAATCCTAATGTCCTCAATTGATAATTTATATTTTTGATGCTTAAAATTCTTACCAAGACTCTAAAAAATAAACCTGAATAATCCACTAAACCAGAACCTCAACAATCCCTAACATGGACTAAAGGGAATTACCAATCCCCACGAGGTGGAGACTAGTGCCTAACCATCATGAAATGATTAGGGGTAAAATTTTCACTATAAGTATAACCAGATAAAAAGTAAACCTCATAAAGAGACTATAAATAATCTATATTTCAAAAATTATATTAAGGGAAAAGAATTATAAGGTATACAGGTACAATACCCTAAATGAAATAGCAAACTAAAACATCTCAAAGATCAAAATCAACATCATCACTAGGATCTCCTTATGAAAGATGGATTGCATACTCTTCCTACCACCACCAACTCCCAAGGTCCCAATATCAAGAACACCCATTACCTCTAAGAAGTGATTTACCCTTTCTTACACTTGGTAAGATAAAGTGTACATATTCCTAAAGTTATAAGTAGGGCATAAGCAATACTCTCCCAATAAGATCCCATTAATCATTTCAAAAAAAATTATATATCAAATAATTAAAATTTGATAAATTTTAAATAAAAAATGACATGGTAATCTTTTAATAATTCATATTTAATCATGATTTTCAAATAATTTCATTGGAAAATATTAAATTCAGTTCAAATAATAATTTCATTTAAAAAATAGGAATAAACATTTCTATCAAAAACAATCATGGATAAATAATTCCATAAAGAGTGACAAGTATAAATAAACTACCAACATTTTTAATCATAGCACCATATTTATAATACCCATGGTAAGTTATCTCAATGTTTAAGGATCTTCACAAATCTCAGTGAAATTTGACACCAGGTTTGTATAAATACCTATATCTCAGCCTTAGGGGAAATAAAATTCCATCATAATAAACAAAATCCCTTCCCCAATAATTGCTTAATTTTTTTTCCATCATCCATCAATTTCAAGGTAAAGCTAATACAAGACTATAATTCTTGTCCTGGACTACCCACATATCTACCCAAGATCCTATGTAATTATAGTAAATCAATCATGGGTAAATTAATTATTCTAAATTAATTTTATCAATCATAATTCATGTATCACCCACAAAAGTTTCAAATATTACATTTCATTTAAAAATAAAACATTAACAAGTTTTCATCAAAACTCATTTCTTTAAAATAATTAATTTCATTCAAAATATATAAAACATTTCATGCCTTAATTTCTCAATAATAATCATAAAAATAATCCTTAAAACACTCATTTCAATTTCAAATCATTTTATGATAATCAACACATTATTTTAAAATCCATTTCCGAAGTGGTTTAATCAAAAAATATTCCATTTGAAAACATTTATCAAGAATATCAAATCACGATTTATAAATCAGTTAGACATCCATTTCAAATCAATCACAAAACAACAATTTCAATTGATTGGAATAACATTATGAAACTACCTACCACCATAATGGTATTTTCAAACACCCAAGAAGGGATCCACAATGATTAAATAAGAAGGATCCAAAATTATTCCTTTAAAATGATCAAGGATATCCAACTTCTATTTCCCTTACACCAATCTCCTAGAAATGAAGAACATGAAACAACCCAAGAATAACTATCATAAAAGATAGATTTCCCAAAACCCTACAAGAACACTCTCAATATGAAATTTTAGCCAGATGGAGGAGATAATTAATTTGAACGGAGATAAATCTTGTTAATAGACACATTATAACCAAACATTATGATTAAACACACCTAGGATAACCACACAATAATTTCAAATTCCCATTTGTGTTTTTCAAATTTTGAATCCCCCATAACTAAACCCTTAACACTCCCTGTTGAAAAATTCTAGGCTATTATGATATCGGAAGGGGTATACACCATACCCTAGTGGGTCCTTGTTGTCCATGGTGGATAGGGTGACCAACAAAATTCCATTCCCTAGAATATTACCTATGGTGTTCATTTTGGAATAGCTCATTTCACACAAGTGACACCCAATTGTAAAAAGGCTTAGAATGGGGTGTGGTATGGCTTGTTTTCTGCAAAAAATGTATAAAAACCTATTTTAAATCCTTAAAAACCTCTAATGCTTCTAAATGAAAATAAAACAAGGAACATTCCTAAAATAAATAGACTAGATGTTTTAATTCTTCCCACTATAATGTTTTCTACCCCCATAAATCCTCATAAAGAAGAATGGTCCACAGTGATAAGAGGCCATTGATCTCTAGTAAGTTATTCCCACTCCCAAGACTCATGATAATCCAAACCATATTACTATAGAACATGAAAAAATGAAATATAATTCATATGAATAAAATTTAGTTGAGAACCAATATTCTGAATTGGCTTCTCAGTCACACTTATATCTGGTTCCACATTAAGCCATTGCCACTTTAAAACAGAAGATGGTATAAAAGATATTTCCTCATCTATGAATCATGAAACATGTTTTGGATTGAAGTCATATGAGGTTGAAATTTCAAATAGTATTCCACCTTCCCAATCCACTCAAAAACCTCAAATGTTCCCACGTATTTTAGTTCCAACTTCCCTTTCTTTTTGAGAAATTGGTGAACCAATCAAGGTGATACTCTCAAGAAAACCTAGTAACCAACTAAGAAATACAAAGGATGTTGATAATGATTTAAATAATATTTATACTATCTATAGTATTCATTAATCTATGGAGAATCATTTGGATCTTCATTTTCCTTTCATGGACCAAACTAGGTCCCATAAAAAAGCTTCACGAATTTATGACCAACATAGTATAGATGTTTAAGGTCAGCCATAAAAGGCCTCAAATATTTCTATTTTAATGGATTAATGGTATCTAATATTATAGGAAAACAAAACCATACTGAAATGGAAACACCATAATACTATAAATTCAAGGACACAAGCATGAATCATGTCTTGAAGAATCTATATAGCATGTTCTTTCTGATCATATTTCAGAGGATATTATGTCATTATCAAGTAAAATTGGGATCCCATTACATCCTGGAGTCCAATAAAAAATGAAGTGAACTGAGGATCCTAATTTTAAATGATGTAAGATAGGATTCCATGAAAATTTTAAATATTTTATATATAGAGAATTTCAAATTCCCCACCTTTGGTAGTATTATGAATAGGAATAAAGTGATATAATTATGTTAATTGATCAATTACCACCCAAATATCATTATTTCCTAAAAGAGTACATGAAAACCCAACCATATACTCCATTGATATCTCATACCACTTCCATGTTAGTACAAGGAGGGGTTGTAAAAAACTATATGGCATTTGATGTGTAAACTTGATATATTGATTCGTATAACGACGAGAAACAAAATTAGTGATGTCCCATTTCATACATGGCTACAAAAATCAGTGAATCATATCATAAAACATCATTGCCATAGCTAGGTGAACTTCCCAATGGGTGTGATGAAAACCCACCCATCACAACCATTCTTGAAAGAAATAAAATGATATAATGTTTCCTGAAGAAAATAATACCTTCTAAAGATAGAAACCACTGACTGATGGTCTCCCAACCATATAATGAATTCCCAATACCTCAGAACTCATTATAAAAATAATGCACTGGGTGAATAAAATTAATAAGAGAGGATTTAAACTAAAAATTTTCTAATATAACCTTGGTCTCATCCTCCCAAACTACCAAATGCATGATATAAAATAGATCCATGAGATTCCACTTCCCTGATGACTCCTTCATAGCATGGAATGGAAACTTTCTACTAAATTCATTAGCAAAAACATTCCCCCTTCCAGGTGTGTAGCCAATTTTAGAGTAAAAATACTATAAGTACTCTACCCATAACCTCTTTTAGAGATTCAAATATTTATATGAAAATATATAACTCAATCTTTTGTGATTAGAGTAAATGGTAAACCTTTCTCCAAAATAGTAGTGCTACCAACTCATAAGATTGTGCATTATAGAGGTGAGTTATAGGTCATGTATGGTATAAATATTCTCATGTAAATGATGCTGATGAGAACCATAATACACCAAATGATGAACCTGAATTATAATTTAGCCTAAACCTAACCAAGAGGTATCACAAAAGACCACGTATCCCTAACCAACATCTAGAAGAATCGATACTAGAGAAGCAGTCAAATGGAATTTCAACATATTAAAGGAATCATAGAATTTTTAATTAAAAATAAGCATTAATACATTCTAATTAAGATCATTCAATAGAAAATCCATCTTGGAGAACTGTTTTATGAACCGATGATAATACCCTGTTAAACCCAATAAGCTCTAAATCTCATAAATATTTCACGGTTCTTCTAATGGCATGAAAATATACACATTTTTAGGATTAATATATATATTGTGTTATAAGACCCATGCACTAGGAAATCCACATTCTAAATATATAATTGGAATTTAGATATCTTGGAATAAAGTCATTTATTCCTCAAAATATTCAAAACTTTTCACAGATAAAGTACTTTCCCTTCCTTGATTTTAAAATAAAACAATAATTTGTCCATGAATAACACTATGAAAGAGTCAATATACTCATGGAAAATACAATTCATCAGTTCTATAAACATGGAAGAAGCATTGGATAGGCCATATGGCATAATATGATACTCACATTGGCCATACAGGAACCTAAAATAAGTCTTTAGAATATCATACTCCTTGATCCTAAGATAGTTCTGACCATACCAATGATCAGTCTTTGAGAACCACATAACCCCTTTTATATAATCAAATAAACCATCAATATGGGAAAAATTGTACTTTTTTTAACCATAACCTAATGAAGCTTTTGATAATAACCATTCAAGTGAATTATTCCATTAACCTTTTTATTGAAAATCACGGATGCTACCCAAGGCGACACACTGGGTTTAATAAAGCCTTTTGAAATCAATTCCTCCAACTGATTCTTTAATTCATTTATTTTATCTAGTTTCATGTGGTAAAAGGGAGTTTATATGGAATGATTACCTATCACCAATTTGATAGAGAACTCCACTATCCCCTCTAATGGTAAGCCAAAAAAGTCTAATGGAAACACTTACATAAATACATCCGCCATTGGTGGTAGTTCAATACTAGAGGATTCCATATCTAGTTCAACATAAAATAAAGATATCAACATTACAATATCTATAAAAGGAGATCTATCTTAGTTATCCCATAGGTCCCATTATCCCTAAAAAATATAGAACTACCCATCGGGGGTAGTAAAGTAAACTTGACGATGATAATGGTTAAACCAAGATTTATTAGTAACTAATTATTCTATTTTGAAAATGAAATTTAGATGATTAATTTAAAGGACCAAAAATTACTAGATGAACTTAATATTTGATAAATAGAAATGAAAAAATTGGAATTAGGGACCTCACTCCATTTTCATCTCAAGAGGCATTGTGATTTCCATCATATATGTCATGAGCTCTGTTGGAAGGTTTAACAATTCCATAGTGTGATTTGATAAAAAATAAGAATAAGCACCCATATCAAATAAAGTAGTAACTAAAGATAAATTAATAATAATGGTGCATCTCTTTATCATTGGACCCACATAAGTTCCCACTAAATATTTATTCACTGTGTGAAGTTTCTTCATTCATGATGCCTATTGATGGAGCCCCATTTTTCTTGAATCATTTGATTATTTCATAGATTATCTCAATACTGAAAATAACATGCCACTATATAGGGTAGTAAAAACATGGAAAACCTTTTATAAGTTACATAAGCATCAAAATAAGCTGTATATATTAGGTTCCTTCATGTAAGAATGATTTAAGTGCCCAACCTTGCCACATTTGAAACAAGTCAGTGGGCCTTTACCGAATATAGTAGTAGACCTGGAAGAATTCTGTTTTCAAGGAACACCACTATTATTTACACTACGAGTCACATTCCTATTTCTCTTTCCTTTTAAAGGAATCATTAAAATATACACTAAGAGTAGAAGATACCTCGGTCAACCCTGACTTACTAGCCATGCCAATTTCCACAATTATAGATCTATTCAAAACATCAACAAAAATACCAAATATTATATATCCATTCTAAGAACCATTTAAACATCTATTAGTCCATCTTATTGTTTGACACCAACTTTGGTGAAAACTAAGAAAGACCAGCAAAATGATTGGAATATTATGTCACTGTACGATTACCTTTGTGAAGGTTGGGAAACTCCATGAACATAACTAAACCCATTGACTATGGATATAATTACTCTATAAAGAGAGTCGTAAAGTCCTTCCACTCTAATTTATCATTAATCTTTTCTAGAACTATAGCATCCCACTATATCCTTCTAGTACCTTCAATATTGAATATGAAACACTTTACCTTAATGGAATATGACATCTCTAAGGACTCAAAGAGTCATTAAATATCTCCCATTCAATCCTCTACCTCATGAGGATCATTCATTCCCTAGAAATATGGCAGTTTCTAATGAATAAGCCTCTAGGATCAATCTCTACTATTGTTCCATTAAGGTTCCACCCCTAGATCCTAAGGAGGGACATGTGTAACCCCTTGGCCTTGAACATGAAGTATCCTCACTAATACCTCTACAAGTTTTTGGTCGATTTGAGGGTTCTCCTATTACAGTTCCTCAACAATTCCCACATAAACCCTGTTTGGATGTCCTATTGGGGGAATGGTACTATAAAATTCAATAAATAACAAGGAAACATTATTCAATAGACATAGGAACATCAAATCAAGAATATAAATCATAGATCAAAATTAAATAAATTTCTAGAATCAAATAAAAAATATCCTTATTAAAAATATTCCACAACCCCAATGGTAACTTAAGGATTTTAATATTGACAGATGGAAAAAGTATCACTCATAACCTACCCATTAAGTCCTAAAAATCTCGTATCCTATCTACCAGGACACCCTAAACTACATATAAACATATAATAAGAGACAAAACCTCCTTTGATAATAAATTTTCATGAACTAACCTAGATAATCAACTAAAATCGAACCAGAGCTAGCCCTGACATGGCCCAGTGGGCATTCTTGATCCCCAAAGTATGGTGATTAGCACCTAGGAATCAAGAAATATCCAAGGTTAATGATTTCCCTCATAAATATAACCCAATAAAAATTAAACTACAAAAAGAAACCATAATGAGTCAATATTCCAAAATTTTCATCAAGAAAAAATCTCCACAAGATAGAAAAGTATAAAACCTAAAAGGGAACAATAAACCAAAAAATCTCAAAGATCAACATCAAAATTATCTCTATGATCTCCTCATAATAGATGGATCACATACTACACCTATCACCATCAACTCCTAAGGTCCCACTTTCAAGAAAACTCGATGCCAACAAGTAGTGTTTTACATTTTCATAGTCTTGGAAAGAGAAAGTCTACATACTCCTGAAGGAATAAGTAATGTTTGTACAACTCTAGTCAAACAGTATCCAACCAAAAATTTCTTAAGAAGTCCATATAAAATAAAAAATTATACTAAATTTTAAATTAAACATGGAAACGTAATATTTTCACAATTTAAAGTAAATCATACTTTTGAAATCATTTCAATGGAAAGTATTAAATCTAGTAAAAATAAAAAATTATATCAAAAAATACATGAATAAAAATTTATATAAAAATAGGAATGAATAAAAAATTTCATAAACACTAGAATGTTTAAATCAATCACAAGCATTTTCCATCATATCACTATAGTTATAAACCTTGAGGTTAGTTAGACCAAGTCTCAATTATCCTAACACATCTTAGTGAAATATAACTCAATGTGAACATAAATCCCTAGATCTTAGTCCCAGGGAGAGTAAAATTCTACCCAATTATTGAAATCCCTACCCTAATCATAGTTTAAAATAATTTTCATCATCAACGCATTACTAGGTAAAGCTAATACTTAACTATAATTATTGTATAGAACTACCCATCAAACCACCTAGGATCCCATGTTCTTTATGTAAATAAATCAATGGGAAATCATTTATCTCAAATCAGTTTCATCAATAATCATTCAATCATAACTAATTTAAGTTTCGAACATTCCATTTCATTTTCAAAACTAACATAAAATAGCTTTAATCAAAACTCATTCCGTTTAAATAATTCATTTTGTTCAAAATCAATAAAATATTTCATGAATTAATTTCTCAATAATCATCATCAAAATCATCCTTCAAATCACTAATTTAAATTTCAAATAATATTTTATAAATCAAAAATGTATTTGAAAATCCATTCCAAAAGAGGTTTCATCACACACCATTCCATTTGAAATATTTATCACGAATCTCAAATCAAGAATGGAAAATCATTTGGAAACCCATTTCAAATAAAGAAAGCATAAATCATTTCAATTGATAGGAATTTAATTACAAAAAATAAATAAATAAAGAATGGTATTATCAGACATGAAACAATATATCCATAACTAGTAAGGAATATTTATCCACAATTATTCTTACACAATAATTAAAAAAATCCAACCTCTATTTCCCTTACACCAATTTCGTATAGAGGAAGAATAAGAACCGAGCCAAGACCACTTATCATAGAAGATATAACACCCAAAACACATCAAGAAAAATATTAATATGAAATCAGAGATTAATGGATGAGAGAATTTAGTTTAATAGAGAGAAAGAAAGTTAAGAGACACACAGAAAACATTTCATTATGATCATATGTGTCTAGCGTAACTGCGCTAAAAGTTTAAGAACCAGATCGAGTATTTACAATTTTTGAAACCCTCATCACCAGGCATTTTTCCATGACCTGGTATAGAATCCCAAACAATTTTTGAATTAGACACAGCCTCCATCATGCCTTGGTGGGGCCTTATTGGCCGCGGTGGATAGGGTGAAGAAAAACATTCCATGCCCTAGACTATGCCCAGTGCTGGCCATTTTGGAACATCCAGTTTCACACAAGTGACACCCAGGTATAAAATAACTTGGAAATGGGAATGGTCCAACCCATTTTCATTGTAAAAATTACATAAACATATTTTTGACTTTCCAAAACCTCTAATTATTTTGAAACTGAAATAGAACAAGGAACACACCTGAAAGAAAATTTTGGGATGTTTTAAAACTCTCTCAATGACCATGGACATTTCTCTAAAATTGATATTAATTGAAACTTCTCAGGAAGCATCGTTTCAACTTCAAATAGAAAATGTATGACTTATATAAATTAATTTATTTGTCCATTCAATAATTTTCCTTCAATAATTTTGGGATTTTGGGATTTTTTAAATTAAATACTTTTCCAGACCTAAATTATCAGTAGTATATTTCTTATCCAATTCATCCCAATGTGAATTTATAGTGTAACACTTAGAATGGAACACATCAAAAATAATGTTTAATAACATAGAGAGAATAATCCCTATTTCAAGTTGATCTATTTCATTCCACATAATAATTATACCAATAGACCTCAAATTATAAAACAAATTTACAAACATTGTTTCCAATGTTTGAAGCACTGACCACTAAATTTTTCAAGAAATCCATATATATCAATTTTAGAAAGAAAAAGAATTTAAGAACCAAAATAATTCATTTTGATAATACGGTCCATGATATATTAATAATAATATTTCTTCTTCAAGATTGATGTAAAATATACACACACTTGAATTTAAGTTATTGGGTTGATTGATCCAAAATTGACAATTAAATTTAAAATAGAAACAAAAAATGATTTATGGAATAAAACCAAACCATTATGGAAAAAATAGAAAACTTTAGGAGTGAGTAAATTTTTTTAAGAAACTTCTTGACTAAATCATTGATTGAATTTGAGTTTCCATGAAGAATAAATTAACCCATGGCATTGTTATGGGTTCAAACAATCATAATTCCATGATGAGTCTTTCTAGATGTTTGAAAATTTAATCTATGGTAGATCACTTTGAAAGATTCACCAGTTCAACAAAAATGTATGTGAAAATCACTAGAACACACATAGAACATTAGTAAGGCTCAACATTATTTTTAAATCCCCAACAGTTAACATATTTAGTTACTCTATTTAAATTATCTGTTATGAAATTTAATCCAATTTTCCATTATGACAATTAATGAGATTTAATAGTCTATTATCAAAATTAAGAGCCACATAATACTTAGATCGTTTTAATCATCACAAATTGGTAGAATAATTTTTTAATGATAGTAAATGATAAAATCACAGTTTTTTAATATTGGATTACAAATTCAGCAAAAAATTTATTTTTCCATAAAAAAAATTCTATAAAAATAAAATAATTATCATTTGTTATTTTTACCAATTAATTAAATAATAATTAATTTTATGATTAATTTTTTGGAAATTAATATCATAATTAATTGAATGAAAATTAATACACTATAGTACCCCTAGTTTCTTCTATTTAATCCTTTCTTGATGCTTTTAATGGTTATAAAGTTAAGGGTAACGAATGGGAGAGTCGAGAGAACTTGAAATGAGTTTTGGGGCCAAAGGGGAAGTCGTACGGGTGGTGCACAGTTTGCCTAAACCGTGTGGCCAAACCGTGCGCAGAGGGTCTTAAAGGTACTAGCTTTTGCATGGTCGTCACACAGTTTGTCTAACCGTGTGGTAAAACTGTGTGAGAAGGGCGGTCGAGGCAGTAGCTAACACACAGTTAGTGCACGGTTTGTCAAACCGTGCGGACTAATTGTGCGGGCACTTAAATGAGATCTTTAAATTGTGGATCTCACGCGTTTTCACCTCTAAATTCCTTGTTTAAGCTCCTAAGTGTCCCTAAAATGGGATTTTTGTTCTCATAAGGTCAAGGAAGGTTCTCCCATCATTTCAGAGGTTATCCGAAGGCTTCTCTTGGAAAATCAAAGCCTTATTCTTGAGTTATGTGATCATTCTTGATCAGTTTCTTAGATCTACTTAGATCTACTTCTCCTCTTCTCTCTATTTCTTAGATCTACGCCTGTTATGGGTAGATATAAGTGTGTGGATTCCAAATATGATGATATTTGGTCTTGATATTTCTAGGAGAATAAATATAAGGAGGATCATTGGTGAATCGGCTGGTTTTCTTATGCGTTCTTCGACCATTGTGGTTTTCGTCAAAACCTTTAAGGTTGGAGGCTTCACTCTCGACTCCTCTTGTTTGAATTTATTGGATTTGATTCAAATTGGTTTATTTAAATGGATTTCATTGTGAAAAGAATATAATAAATCTTCTTTATTGATGATTTATGGTTTTGATGAGTTTGTGAAATCTTGGTGAATTGTTGTGCAAAGTGATTTGGATTGTTGAATTTAAAATGTTGATTTTAAATTATAGATTTTCTGAAATTGTAGATGGTTTGATATGAAAAATGGGTTTTCAATAAAAAGGTTGTTTTATTGAAATGGTTTGAGATTGAAATGACGTTGATGGATTTGGTTTTCAATAAAAAGGGAGTTTTATTGAAATGATTTGGAATTGAAATGGTTAAACATTGAAATGGTTTGAATTAGTTGAACACACTTGATTTGTTTGACATGATGGTAGTGTATGTTCATGGGAATGTGGGATGAATAAGGGTTATGAGTCTCCCCCATTAGTGTTGGGATGGATAAGGGTCAGGGCTCTCCCCCTTCAAACATTCATATTGCATTCAGGACAGATAAGGGTTAAGGGTCTCGCCCATCTGTGTTGGGATGGATAAGGGTTAGGGCTCTCCCCCATCAAGAATTCATGTGCATTTGGGTTGGATAAGTATAATAAGTCTCCCCCATCATGGTTGGGATGGATAAGGGTTAGGGATTCTCCCCTCTTCCAGGTAGCATGCATAGTTGGTTGCACGGGTTTGTGGAAATGGTTGGGTATGCCAAAAAGGAATGTTTCTGAAATGGTTCTTAAGATTGTTTGGTTATATTTCTGGAAAAATAACTTGCTGGGAAATTGGTTTCAATTGATCTTGGAATGCCTTTAGTTACAAATGATTTTGGAAACTTGTTTATATTTAGTTATAAACTCCTTTTGGGAAAATGTTTTATATAAACTATTTTTATATAAATGTGGATAACTCTTCTATCATAGTGGCATGAGTAGGGTAGTCATTGGGGAAAACCTACTATGTTTTATACTCACCCCTTCTTTGGCACATTGGTGCTTTTGCAGATGCCATATTTTGGGACACAGGTAAAGGTAAGGCATCTTACTGCTAGAGGCTTGTGGTGATGCTTGGGAGATGTTGTGGAGCTTGGAGCTGGTGGAGCGTGGAGTTGTGGTATCTTTTAAGATTCTTGATTTGGTCATCCACTGTGTACATTGATGCTTAGTTTGTGCTTGCTCTATTGTATACTTTGATGTGGTTTGATATAAATGAAGTTGTTATTCATCTTTCATTTGTTCATGCATCATATAGTGACTGTTTGGTTATGGTTGGTTTATGGATTATTTCTACAAGGGTAAATCGTCCCCCAACTTGAATTTGAAACACTTTGGCTTTTATTTCCAGCCTTTAGCATCTTGGGGATGTCGTTTAAGGCCTAGTAAGGACTCATTGAGCTCTCAATCCAATGAGAATTGGTGGGTCATTACAAATGGTATCAGTTTTTTTGGTCCTTTCCTAACAAGTTGTCATCGATGTTTTTGGTCACGAAGTTGAAATTCATTCTTGTTTATTCTGTGGGTTGAAATCTTAGATAGGAGTAGGATTTTCGGAACATTAAATGTATAGCATAAAAGTATGTAGCTAACATGTTTATGTTGAACTATAAGTTACCAGGGTGTTGGGTACATAAGTGTTTTTGATACACTTCTAGAATGTTGGAAATCTCATTGTCATGGGTTTAGCCAATGAGAGGACCATGACATGCATTGTAGAGGAATGACTTCCCACTAGGATTGTATATCTCATTGTGAGGAATGAGTAAGAATTTTGTGCATGGTACCAATTTTTTAAAAATGCAGAAATTGTTTTCAAGTGAAATATTTTGAAAACAGGGTATTTGGTGTATTTTGAAAATGGGTTGATTTTCAAAAAGCATTATGAATGCTTTCAAAATTGTTTGAACATGGAAAAAATTGTTTTGGAAAAAAAATGTTGTTATAGATGATGTGATAGAATTTTAATGCTAATCCATTTGTTTCTAGAGAGTGAGATTGACGGAATTTATTGCTGGTTTAGAAAATGGCACCTGATAGGCGTCGTCGAAACCAACCCGAAGAAGCTATAGAAAATGTGGTTGCACCAGAACCACGTGTGAACCAAGAGCTAGTTCAGAGTATTGTATAGTATTTTCATGCTGTGGATACGAGGAACTGAAGGAATGAACCAAGTCATGTGGATTATACCATCCAATTCATGAAGCAAAATCCACCAAGCTTTCAGGGTGATGCTGAACCCAAGAAGGTGGAGGTGTGGCTAAGTAGGATGAATCGTATCTTCTATTTCATCGGTACACCATCAGAGCTCAAGGTCAAGTTGGAGACATATATGCTTGATGATCTTACACGTTAGTGGTGGGATTTAGCGATGCAGGCTAAATTGGATGAAGGCCTTACATGGGAGGACTTTGAATAATTGTTTAATAAACAATTATATCCTCACACTTTCAAGATCCAGAAAACGATGGAATTCTTTAGCCTGAAACAAGAGAGTTTCTCTGTCACAGAGTTTGCGGCTAAATTCTTGAATTTAATCTATTTTGTACCAGAGGTTGCGGAAAGTGCGTCGTTGAAGGCACGCATCTTGGAATCGGGACTAAGACAGGAGATTCGATCGAATATTGTGGTGCTCTGTATTATGGATTATACAGAGATAGTGAATAGAGCGACTATTGCTGAACGTGATATATCTAGTTCGATGGGAGGAGGCATGATGATACCTATAGGTAACGGTGGGAACTTGACCGTTGGGAACAAGATGAAAAGGGATACTTATTTCCACGGTGCGAGTGCAAATCAGAACCAGACGGCGGGATCAATGAACATTAATCCATGACCCTAGAGCAAAGCAGGTTGTTTTCGATGTGGTTCGCATGACCACAAAAGGAGATATTGTACATCACAACCTAGAGCATTTCACAATTGAAAGCATATGGGGAATCTACAACTCTATTGTAGGAATCTACTGAGGTCGAGGGCACGTGACACTCATCAGGCATCGTAAGAATCATATGCTTCGACAGGAATAAGACAGCAGAATTAGTCTCGTTAGCATAATAGAGCTAGCCCTGGTGATTCTCGAAATACTATGAATCCTCAACCAGGGAAATCTCAGCAAGGCAACAAGGAGAATAGTGCAGTGACAAAGCAATTATATGGAGCTGAGCAGATGATGGTCGATGATCAGGCTGGACCATCTACGGTGAGAGGTACAATTCTTTTGAATTATACCCTTGTGCAAGTGCTCTTTGATACTGGTGCATCGCATTCCTTCATTTCTTCTCGTACTGCTGACTTGCTATGTTTAAAACTGGAAATTATGCCTTCTGTTTTGAAACTAAAAACTCCTCTTGGTGAAAGATAACGTTAAGACTTTATGTGTAGACCATATGCTATAACTGCTGATGGAGCTGAGTTAAAATGGGACTTCTCGATGTTGGACATGGATGTCTATGATGTAATAATGGGTATGGATTAGTTGACAATGGTTAAGTCTCACATCGACTATTATATGAGAACAGTTAGTTTCACGACTAAGGATGGAATCAACCATCTCTTCAGAGGAGAGAGGATGGTAAAGAAAGATGCAAAGAGCTTGTTGGCACCAATGGTGGGAACGATCTCTTACCAACTGGCAGTGTTGACCTTAGCATTAATGGAAGAGATTGAGTAAAATAGTTTTCCAACTGTTGTGGATCAATTTTCAGATGTCTTTCCCAATAAGTTCTCAGGGTTACCACCTCTAAGGGAAGTGGAGTTTATGATTGATCTCCTTCCGGGGACCAGTCCTATTTCCCTTCCGTCTTATAGGATGGCACCAATGGAGTTATGAGAATTGAAAGTGCAGTTAGTGAAGCAGGAAAGAAAGGGTTTCATTCGACCAAGTACTTCTCCATGGGCATAACCAGTGTTGTTTGTGAAGAAGGAAAATGGAACTCTTCGGCTGTGTGTTGATTATCGTAAGCTTAACCAAGTTACGATAAAGAATAGATATCCAATTCCACGCATTGATGATCTATTCGATCAATTAAGGGGAGCTCAATGGTTTTCCAATATTGACATGCAATCAGGATATCACCAATTGAGAGTTTGGAAGGAAGATATTCCAAAGACATCTTTTAGAAGTAGATATGGACACTACGAATATGTAGTCATGCCTTTTGGTATAACAAATGCACCAATGGTCCTCATGGATTTGATGAATCAGATATTTCAACAATATCTGGATTCTTTTGTTGTGGTCTTTGTGGAGGATATCTTGGTGTATTCAAATACAAGGGATGATAATGAGGTGCACCTGGAAACATTGTTACAAATCTTGAGAGATCATCGTTTGTATTCCAAATTATCAAAGTTTGATTTTTGGATATAGGAACTACGTTTCCTTGGCCATGTCATTTCTGAGAAATGCGTTTCAGTTGACCCTGAAAAGATAGAATCCATTATCTCTTGGCAACCACCGAAGAATGTGTTCAAGATACACAGTTTTCTTGGTCTAATGGGTTACTACCGACGCTTTGTGCGTGATTCTTCATGAATAGCATCACCAATGATAACTCTGACAAAGAATAATGTTTCATTCCAATGGACAGAAGAATTTTAGAAGTGTTTCCAAGAACTGAAGGTTTGTCTTACATCTGCACCCATCTTGATCTTTCCCAAATCAGGACAAGGGTATATAGTATATTATGATGCTTCAAAAATAGGTTTGGGTGGTGTTCTCATGCAAGGATACCATGTGGTTTCTTATGGATCAAGGAAATTGAAGGTGAATGAGAAAAATTACCCAAAACATGATTTGGAGTTGGCTACAGTTGCCCATGCTTTGAAAACGTGGAGATATTATCTCTTTGGTGAGAAATTTACAGTGTTTATGGATCCCAAAATCTTGAAACACATTTTCTCAGAGCGATATTTGAATCTAAGGCAAAAAAGGTGGATGGAGTATCTCCAGATGTTTGACTTTGACTTGTGGTACAGACCAGGAAAAGGGAATTCGGTGGTGGATGAATTAAGTAGAAAGTCATATGTTCATTTAGTGAAATAAGCTTAAGATGAATGGCAGTTGATGTCAGCCTTAGCTGACATGCATGGGAATGGGAAACCCGAGGTGATGTTGCTGTTTTCATTTCAGCTACACTGGTTCCTGATTTAGTAAAGATGATCAATGAAGCAAAAACATCTGATGTAGAATGTCTGGTTGTATGTTCAAAACTCAATGGTGGGGATACCATTGATGGCTGTAAACTTGATGGGGGTTCAGTTTTTTGTTTCAGAGATCAGATGGTTGTACCTATGGTTTTTCAGGAATAAATCCTTCATTCTTATCACCATTCAAGATGGGCTATACACCTAGGTACACAGAAGATGTATAAGGTGTTGAAGGTGCAGTTTTGGTGGCACGACATGAAAAGGAAGGTGGTCGAGTTTGTCTCACGGTGTTTAACTTGCAGCAGGTTAAAGCATAGCATTAGAGACCAGCTTGTATGTTACAATTTTTACCTATACTGGGGTGGAAATGGGATCAGATAGTAGTGGATTTTGTTATAGGTCTTCCAAGAACGGTTCAGAAACACGATGCCATTTGGGTGATAGTGGATCGTCTAACCAAGTCGGCCCATTTCATCCCTATTCGTGAAACTCATACTGTGGAAGATCTTTCAAAAATATATATCCGAGAAGTGGTAAAGAGGCACGTTGTACCAATTTCTATAGTCTTAGATAGAGATCCAAGGTTCACATCTCATTTCTGGAAATCATTACAGCAAGCCCTTGGGACTCAGTTGACTATGAGCACAGCGTAACATCCTCAGATTAATGGGAAATCTGAGCGGACGATACAAACATTGGAAGACATGTTGTGGGCTTGTGTAATGGATTTTGGTGGCTCATGGGAGGAGAATATACCCTTAGTGGAGTTCTCATACAATAATATCTATCAATCCTCGATACGCAAGGCTCTGTTTGAAGCATTGTATGGGCGTCCTTGTCGTTCTCCACTATGCTGGGTGGAAATGGGTGAAACTTCACTAGTCAGGACAAGCCTTGTACAAGAGACAACTGAGAAGATCCAGTTGATTAGAAAGAGGATGGATATGGCTTAGAGTCATCAGAAATCTTATGCAGATCACCGTTAATGACTGTTGTCATTTGTTGTGGGTGATCATGTCTTCTTGAGGATCTCTCCAAGGCTTGTACATCGTCATTTCGAGAAGTAGGGAATGTTATCTCCTAGAAACATTGGCCCTTTTGAGATACATGAATGGGTTGTAGAGGTGGCATATTGGTTGGCATTACAACCATGGTTCAGTTTGGTGCATAATGTGTTCCATGTATATCAGTTAAAAAAGTATCAGCCCAATACTAACCATGTGATCAGATGGGATCACATTGACCTAGAGCCGAATGCTTCATTGATACATATCCCGTTAAGGATTGTGGATAGGAAATAGAATGTCTTACATGGAAAAAGTATCGATCTAGTTCAGGTTTTACGGCAGCATGGTCAAATTCAGGAAGAGACTTGGGAACGTGAAAGGGAAATGAAGGAGTAGTAGCCAGAACTCTTTCAATTGGCTGAAGGTTTTCTACTTTCTGAGGATGGAAATACCAATGGTGAGGAGAATGTAGTACCCCCAGTTTTTGGTATGTAACCCTTTCTTGATGATTTTAATGGCTATAAAGTTAAGGATAATGAATGGAAGATTCGGGAGAACTCAGAATGAGTTTTGGGGCCAAAGGGGAAGTCGCACGGGCGGCGCACAGTTTGTCTAAACCATGCGGCCAAATCGTGCGCCGAGGGTCTTGGAGGCAGTAGCTTCTGCACGGTCAGTGCACAATTTGTCTAACAGTGCAGCCAAACCATGCGATAAGGGTGGTCGAGGTAGTAGCTAACGCACGGTTAGCGCACGGTTTTTCAAACCATGTGAACTAGCCATGCAGACACTTAAATGAGATCCTTAAATTGTGGATCTCACGCGTTTTCGCCTCTAAATGCCTCATTTAAGCTCCTAAGCATCCCTAACTCAAGATTTTGGTTCTCCTAAGGTCAAGGAAGGTTCTCCCATCATTTCGGAAGTGATACGAAGGCTTATATTGGCGAATCAAAGTTGGATTCTTGAGGTATGTGATTGTTCTTGATCTGTTTCTTAGATCTACTTAGATCTACTTCTCCTCTTCTCTCAATTTCTTAGATCTACGCCCGTTATGGGTAGATCTAAGTTTTTGGATGCCAAATATGATGATATTTGGTCTTGATATTTCTAGGGGAAGAATTTTAAGGATGATCCTTGGTGAATCAGACGGTTTTCTTATGCGTTCTTCGACCGTTGTGGTTTTCATAAAAACCTTTAAGGTAGGAGGATTTACTCTTGACTCCTCTTGTTTTAATTTATTGTATTAGATTAAAATTGGTTTATTTGAATGGATTTGATTATGAAAAGCATAGAATAAGTCTTCTTTAGCGATGATTTATGGTTTTGATGAGTTTTTGAAATCTTGGTGAATTGTTGTGTAAAGTGATTTGGCTTGTTGAATTTAAAATGTTGATTTTAAATTATGGATTTGCTGAAATTATAGATGGTTTGATGAAAAATGGGTTTTCAATAAAAAGGTTGTTTTATTGAAATGTTTTGAGATTGAAATGATGTTGATGTATTTGGTTTTCAATAAAAAGGGAGTTTTATTGAAATGATTTGGAATTGAAATGGTTAAGCATTGAAATGGTTTGAATTAGTTAAACTCACTTGATTTTTTTGACATGATGATTGTGTGTGTTCACAAGAATGTGGGGCGGATAAGGGTTAGGAGTCTCCCCCATCAGTTTTGGGATGGATAAGGGTCAGGGATCTCCCCCATCAAACATTCATATTGCATTCGGGACGGATAAGGGTTAAGGGTCTCCCCCATCAGTGTTGGGATGGATAAGGGTTAGTGTTGTCCCCCGTCAAGAATTAATGTGAATTTGGGTTGGATAAGGGTAAGAAGTCTCCCCCATAATGGTTGGGATGGATAAGGGTTAGGGATTATCCCCTCTTCTAGGTAGCATGAATCGTTGGTTTAATGGGTTTGTGTAAATCATTGGGTATGCCAAAAAAGAATGTTTCTGAAATGGTTCTTAAGCTTGTTTGGTTATTTTTCTAGAAAAATAACTTGTTGGGAAATTGGTTTCAATTGCTCTTGGAATTCCTTTAGTTACGAATGGTTTTGGAAACTTGTTTATATTTAGTTATAAACTGCTTTTGGGAAAATGTTTTATATAAACTCTTTTTAAATAAATGTGGCTAAATCTTCTATCCTAGTGGCGTGAGTAGAGAAGTCATTAGGGAAAACCTACTGAGTATTATACTCACCCCTGCTTTGGCACTTTGGTGCTTTTTCAGATGTCGTATTCCGGGACACAGGTAAAGGTAAGGCATCTTACTACTAGAGGCTTGTGGTGATGCTTGGGAGATGTTGTGGATCTTGGAGCTGGTGGAGCATGGAGTTGTGGTGTCTTTTGAGAGTCTTGAGTAGTTCATCTGTTGTATACATTGATGCCTAGTTTGTGATTCCATTGTTGTTTACATTGATTTGGTTTGATATAAATGACATTGTTGTTTGTCTTTCATTTTTTTCATGCATCATATAGTGATTGTTTGGTTATGGTGGGTTTATGGATTATTTCTAAAAGGTTAAATCGTCCCCCAACTTGTATTTGAACCCCTTTGGAATTTATTTCCAGCCTTTTGCATCATGGGGATGTCTCTTAAGGCCTAGTAATGACTTGTTGAGCTCTCAAGCCAATGAGAATTGGTGGGTTATTACATACACTAATTAATTTATTAAAAAATTATTATCACAATTAATTTTCTCATAATTAATATCATAATTAATTGTTTCACAGTTAATCAAATACCAAAGAGAAAAATTTATACTCTATGTATGTTATTGTAGATAGGTGTCTTGAGAACAAGTTATTCATGCACTATTAATATATTTATTTTAATTTTTATATAAAAGAGTGTAAATAAAGGGACATATGCATGACACCGAATATGTGTTGATCCATATTACGTTAAATAGAATGTTGTTATAGTGGTTTATTATGTGGAAAATGGAAAATGAGATATCGTGTCTCGTAAATTATCCTTGAAAATGTGTGGAGTAGAACAAAAAAATATTCCATGTTGTATAGAGTAAACTTGGTTGTTTGTTTAATGTGACTGAAAAACAGAACATTTTTAATTTGTAAAATTTATTTTCATATGCATAAAGTAGAACAAATTTTTGCGTGGTTTCATAGTTTATTTAATTGTATAATTGAAAATGAACACAAAAATCATAAAGTAAATAAATTACATATCAGTCCACTATAGTGTTTTGTGTGATATATTTAAAATAAAATAAAATAAACTTACTAAAAAATATAAAAAATCAACTAAAATTATAAAAAAATATTTTTAATAAAAATGTATTTTTTTCTAATATATCAATTTAAAATATAAAAATAATTTTAAAAAAGTAACATAAATGATAAAAATATTGAATATAATCTAATTTCCAACCCTCTCACACATAAGCTTGTGTATATCCTTAATAAAAAAATTAATGTAAAACTTAAAGAATTTAAATTTTTAATAACTTCACTCACCTATACAGAATGTACCTTTAATGACCAAAATAAATAAATAATGAGTTTTGGTAGACAAACGACAACCACTTTAGGTAGTCTTTTTTGGTTAATCACTATATATTATAGTGACCTCTATATGTTATAGTGACCACTATATGATGATCTCTATAGGCCCCCTCAAGGTAGCCTATAACTACCTCCATATGATATCCACTATACATAAATACATTTCTTTAAATAATTTACAATGGATACACTTCTCCACCTGATATTTAAAAAAAATAACAAATATCATCCATAATTCAGAAATTCAACATATATATGTACTATAAATAATTAATTTAATAATTTATAAAATAATATAACAACTAACCTCATTTGAGCATTTTCCAAACTCCATATCCATGAAATCCTAATTGAAATCCAAATAAATTTAAATTAAAAGATAATATAGAAAAATATTACATAAAAAAATAATTATAACTCACATGATTATTTAAAGTAAAAAATTAATAAAAAAAAAATTCATGGTCATTTTTAAACACATTTCTTGTTTTAATCATTTTTCAATCTAAATTTGTTTTCTTAACCATTCAAAGCACACCATACACAATATTTATATATCACATGTTCATACATATAAAAATAATAATTCAAAAACCATTCTCCTTTAATTTCACATCAAATTGTTGTAATTTTCTAGTTTTTGAATGTTACACACATGTTTTAGAATTTTAAAACACTAAAACTATGTTTTCAATCATTCTGAGTAAACCAAAACTTGGTTTTATGTTGAATATTTTCCTTCTTTTTATAAATTTTTCATATTTAATTTTTCTAATATTTCCTAAAAATAAAAGGTCTTTTTTATTGGTTTTGACCCTCTGAAACACATTTTAAAAAACTTTAATATTTTTCAAAATGCACCGTCGGTCATTCTAAGAAGAACACACTTTGTATTGGCACATAATATTTTCATACCTATAAAAAATAATTAATTTATCATTTTTCTGAAATTTAATGTCAAATCATGACCATTTTCTAGGTTTTTAACTTTTACACACACATTAGAAAGTTTTAGAACTTTAAAACTGTGTTTTCAGTTATCCCAAGAAAACAAAAATTTGAATATATGTGGCATCTATTACTAACTTTCAAAAATTAATCAACAACCATTATCCTTATATTTCATGACAATATGAGTCTATTTACTATATTTTAACTCATTGATACACATTTTTAATGACTTTGATATCTTCAAAAACATGCTTTTGGAAATTATGAACACGCTGTATGTTGTAAAGATGTAATTTCTATTTATAGATTTAAAAAATAATTCAAAAATAATATTAGTATAATTTCATATCAATCCAGAAACAATTTATAGGTTTTGACTGTTACAGACACACTAAATAGTTTTAAAACACTAAAACTACATTTTTTATCATCTTGAGTAAGCTATAACACATATTGATGTGATATCTATTCCTATATTTTAAAAATTAATCATTACTCATTGTAATGTTATTTTATAATAATATGAGTTCATTTTCAAGGTTTTGACCATCTAAATCACATTTTTAAAACACATTAATATCTTTAAAATTTCATGTTTGATCATCTTGAGAATACATCATGTTGGATTTTCATGTCTAATGTTTCTATATGCCATTAATAATTTATTGATAATTTTTATGAGATTACATGTAAATTAATGGTCATTTACTTTGTTTTTACCATTACATGCATGTTTTAGAGCTTCAAATTTTTAAAACTACATTTTCAGTCACCTCGAGAAAAAAACTTGAATTGATGTGACCTATCTTCCTATATTTCAAAAATTAATAAAAAAGTGTTTTTCTAAGATTTCATAACTAATTGAGGTCATTGGTTAATTTTAATCCATATCCTGTATGTTTTAAAGATTTAAATATCTTTAAAAATTCACTTTTGATCATTCTGAGCACACCAAACATCATATTTATGTTTTATCCATTTATAAATTTCATAAATAATTCTATGATCATTATCCAAAAATCAAAATAAAATCATGATCTTTTTATATTTTTTGACCATTACACACAAACTTTATATTATTAAAGCACTAAAACTACACTTTAGGTCATATCATGAAAATTGTAACTTAGATTAATGTGATGTTTTATAAAACCCATATACTTATGAGTTATAAAATCTAATAAGAATTTTAATTTTTGGATTATCGAGTGGTTGAAAACCTATAAGAGATTTCTTAGATGAGACTAAAGGATTGAAAAGTGCTTTAGGTTCTCAGATGGATAGATGAGTAGAACTTGGTGGACCTGTAGTTGTATTTATAGGTTACCTCGTGGTGGATGGTGAAATGCCCTAACTAGAGTGGCTTTGATGTAGTAAAGGTTGTAGTGTTTGTAATATTCTAGGGAAAAAATGGGGATTGGAAATGTTTTAGTCCCCAACTTCTGGGTGTTTTAGATAGGATTTTCTATAGTGAAAATCAAAATGGGTTGCAGCTTGATATGGTGGAGGGTATTTTTTCTAGCTTGGCAGACCTCCACGCCATAGCACTCTTCCTGGGGGTGTTTCACATGGCATGGCATATAACACCCCGAGTTTTTATGAATTATTATTTTTCAAATAAATAAAATTTATTTTATAGATTTAATTACATGAAACACAAAGTTAATCTATCATTACATGAAACAATGAGTTAATATTTAACTACATGCAACATTGGGCTAGCTTATGTTACATAGAACACTGAGTTTTAACAAAACCACAATATATTATTAGTAGAGTTATTTAAACATTAAAATTATAACCTATACATTAAACATAATGATATAAAAATTGATAAATATATTTTAAATATTAATTATAAAGGTTTTACATAAAAGAAACATATTGATAAAAAAGTACTAAATTTTTTGCAAAGTCCTTATATGTTTTGAAAATATTATTTTCTCAAAAAAATATTTTTATTACTTCTTATTAACAATAATATTATTATTTTTTCCACACTTTCATATAATTAATTTGATAAATTAAAGTCATTTTTTTAAATAATAATTTCAAAATTATCTTAGGTTTAATTTTTATATTTTTCTAAAAAGTTTGATTTTTTTATGAATAGTGAAAAATAATGTATTTTAATTAAAAAATTCATTTTAGTTTAATTATTTATAATACTATATTATATTTTAAATTGTATTTAAAGTAAAACTAGTTCAATTATATATCTATTAATCCAATTTAGTTCAATCTAATCAATATAATATTGAATTTTTATATAAAAATATTTCAAACATTTGAACATTTTTCTCTTTAAAAACCCGCTTTCTCATTGTGTCTTTAAGAATACTTTTTAATTAAAAATTTCCACTTCATTAAATGAAATTTAGAAAAAATGGAATCAATATTCAAAATAATAATAATTAATATTATCTGATAAGTCCAACTTAATTTTTTACCAAAATGAATAGTAAAATATGTAAAATTATTTACCATGGTTATGGTAAGAATTGGTTTATCAGGGGGGTTAAACTAAAAAGATAAGGGATTAAAATAGACCAAAACTTGTCAAAAACCCATTTAATGGACTTATTTTGACCTTATATCTTTTATTATAGATAAGGGGCCATTATTGGGACCTTGTGACATGAAGAAAACATGGGTGGACTTCTTTCTTTCAAAAAATTACAAGTGTTCCACTCACCTCACATATAAAGGACTACTCGCTCTCCTATCTTATTCACACCTTAAAACCCTTTTGGTTTAGAAAATAAACTACCGAATCACCTCCAAAATTCCCTCATTTTATTCTATGAGTATTATTTTTTGACAAAAATCCATCCTAGTAAGGACTTGGTGCAAACCTAAGGATGATACCCGAAGAAGAGGTAATGTTCATCAAAAATAGTTTTTTATTTCTTCCTATACCTCCTTAAATTATTATTATATGATTATGACATAATAGATCTAGAATATTACATATAATGATATGTTTTTATGTTATTTCCATGACCTAAAATCATCTTCACTTCCATAAAATTGGTTAAACAATCAATGTTTATGTGTTCGGAGGACTATCGTCTCACGAACCGATGTCATTCATTTTTCATTGCCATCTTTAATGTTTGGAAATAATGATATATTAATTATTTTTATATTAAATTTATGATATTGTTATATATATTTTTAATTATTATATCACACATACATTCATACTCTCTATTTTGTGGAAGTATAATAACGTCGCTTTTGTGTAAAGTGAACTACCGCCTCATGAAGCAGTGTAATTTGTTCATGATTTACATGGAAGGTAATAAATATTGGTTTGATAAAAATATGTAATATATATGAAAAAAAATCTATAATTATAATTTATCATTTAAATTTTTTCTTTAGATTTAATAAGAAAATTTAAGCATTGTTCATGTGTATGTATAACTTACCATCTCCATGTATAGTGTATTCTTTTTCTATCACTAAATTTTATGGATTACGATAAATACATATATAATGAATATATATGATATTGATATCATTATTAATATTCTATATATAATGAACTCATGATCAAATTAAGAGGACCAATAATACAAAAACAAAATAGAGATGAAAAATAAAGCAGTTAACCAAAATGTTACGTTAATATAAAATGGTTAATAAACAGATAATAAAAGGTCATAATAAAATAATATATAATATTATATATATAAATAACTTTATATAATAGATATATAATAAACTTATATTTATTATATAGGATTTTTTAACATTCATGATGGAATTCAGGTCTTACGGTAAGAGATTTCTGTCTCACTTTTATTTTTCTATGAGATGCATTTCTTATTCACCATGTATTTCCTTTATGTGGTGTATATAATTCACATTAATGTATTTTTTGATTATTATAATAAAAATTATTTTTATTTGAATATAAATATTTGGATCTCTATTTTATGGGGTTTATGATACTAATGTTACCAAATCGGTACGGGGATTTTGTCACAATTTTCCTTCTTTATGGTGTGTATTATGTTATGAACCAATATTATTTCATGAGGTGTATATACAAATGATTTTTTTATGTAATATCATGAATTTATTTATCCTCATGATATTTTAAGTGTAATTTTATGTTATTCATTAATGGGGATTATGATTCAATGTTACCAAAGCCGTAATGATTTTGTGGTATTATCTCATTGTTTACAAGGATTATTTATGATTATAATTATGGTGATAAAATGTTATGATACATATATTAGGAAAGTAATTATTTTTCTTAAAATATGGTTATTCATGATATTTTCAAGTAATATTACCATTTTACCCACTTTTGTATTTAAGTTAATTGGGAAATTATTTTTAAGAAAACACAACTTTATTTATTTCTTCAGTCAAAAATCCATTTTCTTCCAAAACTATGTTTTTTAAATATTTTTTAAATATTTTTTATCATTCTCCTATTATTTTTAAAATATATTTTTATCATTGTTTTAAATTTTTTATATTTTATTTAAAATGAATCTTTATGTCATTTTCCAAAAAATTCCAATATGGATTTTGCAAAATGTTTGAATGGAATCTTTGTTTTAATGTGTGTGGTATGAAAGAAGCTTCCCACCTTCATAAACATTATTTTTTTTGAAGATTCCTTTATTAGTTTTAAAGTTTATTTTAAAAGAAAAATATTTTCAATATTTTTTGTTTTTTAAAAAGTTTTTTTCAAATCGGAAAATGCATTTTACTCAAGAAATGTTTTATCTAATTGTTCAAAATCATTTTCCATCTATGATGATGTTTATTGATTTTAATTATACCTTAATAGGGATATGATCCAAGGATATCATTCTTATTATTTATATGAATGGTTTATTTTTATGAAACAAATTTCTCTTCTATGGGTTATACCATGATATAATTATTCTAAAACCCACTTCTTTTCCATGAGTTATGATATGATAAAACAATGAAATTATTATTAAACCTATCTCTTTTCCACATGTTATGATATGAGAACATGTTTATAAACCCATTTCATTTCACGGGTTATGATATTATTAATGATTTATGATCTTTTTTCATATATAAATATGGTTTTAATTATAATATAGGTAGGACCTATATATTACTCCAATGAATTTGGTAATGATTAATGTCATACTAGATCAAATGGTATATGGTAGATTGTCACAAGCCTGAAATAGGGTACACGGGAGGTCATCCCAAGCCCAAAGAAAGTACATGGGTGGTTTACCCTAGACTAACATGTTATGAATGTCTTGGTGGGTATCCTTAACATAAGATTTTTCATGCTAATGTGTATTCCACAATTCAATGTATTATGCCAATTTTATGCTCTCATGGCTCATGTTATTTGATTTCCTTATGATTCATGCCATATGAACTTCCAATATTTATTCCATGACTCTATATTCTGATCATTAATATTAAGTGTATGGTTTTTATATGTTATGATCATGTTCTCATACCCTTATGTTAATATTATGCTTACGTATCTCCCTTGTTTACCCTTACTGAGCATACAAGGTCATCATTTCATATTTTTCCTTTCCCTTGGTTATAAAGAAATGTAATACATATGATATTTCCAAGAAGGGTTCTATTTATTAAGATCATATTGGAAGATGATGTAGTTTATCCATGGACAAGTTTCTCATGTTTCCATGTTTCCAAAGACACTAAAATATTATGGTATTGAGGAATGTGTTTATGTATTGTAATGAATATTCATCAAAAAATGACGTGATGCCTATTTATTGTAATACTAGGTCATTATAGTTGGTATCAGAGGATATGTTTAGTAAACATTTTTAATCTAGGATGAAAAAATCCTATTGAAATATCTAAGGACATGTCTAAGGATAAGTCTAAGGATAATTAAATTTATAGGAAAATGTCATGGAATTTTGGTAATGGATAGAGTTAGTGGATTCCAAGATATTACATACTTGTTTGTATACTAAAAGTTTATTTTTATCTAGAATAGAGGTACCTAGGGGTAATTAATTTGAAAATGGAATATTGATCTAGATTCTATCATCACATAGTGAAATACAATGGTCCTTGCAACACACCTAGTCTGAAACTCCAAGGGGATACACATTGGAAATTTACAAACCCTTTACAAACTATCATGAAGTATTTAAATAGATTATGACTATAAATGACATAGTATAAACAAAAGGTGTCATATTTTAAAAATGGTTTCATGATTTAGACATAATGTAAGTGATTTTTAATGATTATGTGGTTCCCAATCATGATTATTTTTTCTTACACTATGTTTTTTGGTTTTAGTCAATTGTTGTATTCAAAAAGAATCATGTTAATTCTAAGTGCGATAAACAATGCGATGATTGTCCTCATGACCATCCAAAAATTATAGGATATGGAAAGTGAAATATATTTCCTATGCTCACACAAATTTGTCAAGTTATGAATTATATTGGACTTCCAAATTAATGGAGGAGATAACAACATTCTGTTGAGTCCTTCATGAGGCAACATCCACCATATTTTAGTGGGTATTCTAATACACTATTTTCTACATAATGTATTAGCCCCATTGAAAATATATTTTTCTTTATCCAGTGGTTAGAATATAAAAAATTCATTTAGGTTGTCTACCATTTGGAAGTTGAAGCAGACCAATGGTTAACTCTTATCAAGAATACAAAGAGAAAGGATGAAATTGACTCTATGGATTAAGATGAGTTCAATAACTTGTTTTTTAATATTTTAATTCCTTGTATTCTTCATAAAAATATGGATAAGGAGTTACTTGAGCTAAATAAAAAGGATGATGAATCTATTGGTAATTATGGGGTATATTTTAAAATACTTGTGAGGTATGTTTATGGAATTATCATCCAACCTAAAAGTAGGGATGATTGATTCTTCAGTGTCTCAAAACTATGTGTATGAAGGTAATTATCCATAATATACTTTTGTAAAAATGAAGATATTTTTTGATGTGATATAAAGTTGTAAATATAGGTTGGATTTATGCATCATTCATATGGTTTTCATAAAAAGAGAAAAATATAACTCAAAAGAAAATGCAAGAACCATAGAGAGAAGAAGGTGATCTTTCCTTTATGCTCAAAGTATGGGAAGAAGCATATAGGAAATTTTCTTAAGGTGAATAATAAATTTTTTAAGTATGGAAGGGAAGTACAACGACCAGATGAGTACTGAAGTAATGGTAAGAATTTAGATAATGATACAAATGATGATAAATCTCCACAGAATGCCCCACCTGCACTCCAGTGTTTCAAATGAAAGGAGTATGGTAACTATGATAACTTGTACCCAAATACGAAGGTTATAGACAATGATCAACATCAAAAACCTCTTAAGTTTAGAGACAAAGGAAAATCTCATGTGATCATTATTTCTAAAGAGGGGTGTGATAACAATGTAGTGAAAGGTACACTTACCATCCACTATATAAATACTAATTTCTTATTTGACTATGGATATACCCATTCTTTCATATCTGAATATTTTTTTAAGGGTATCAAGATTACACTAAAATGATTAGATATATAATTATTATTATAAACCACTAACATTACAATGATAATATCTCAATTCAATGATTCATCTTCGGTTGATGTTGGTGGGAATGTGCTTCCAAAAATATTGTCATTATTACTCTAGATGAATTTGATGTTATCTTAGGAATGGATTGGATATCTCTACATAAATCCCAAATTAATTTTCTATTAAGGGAAGTCACATTTGATAATCAAAACCAAAATATTATCATCTATCAATGTGATTATAAGTACAAAATTATGATGGATATCACATCCATTGTATAGGTCTTAATTTCCATCAGGAAGGGGTGTTTATCTCAAATGGTTTGGAAGAAACTTAACATCAATGATATGTCTATTATGTGGGAATTTCTTTACCTTTTCAGAATACTTTATTAACCTTCCAAAAAAATTTGAAGATGAGCTATTAGTATATCTCAAACCTAGTTTCAAACCAATTTCAAAAACTCTCTATATAATAGCCCCAATTGAGTTGCAGAAATTGAAGAAGAAACTCCAATAAAACCTTTATATGGGATTAATTCAACCGATTTTCTAACCTTGGGGTTCAACTATTCTTTTTTAAAATAAAAATGGATCAATGCTACTATAAATTGATTATCAGGATCTGAAAAATACTGAAATTAAGAAATAGTATTCTATCACCCATATTAATGACTTGTTTGATCAACTATGTGAAGATCAATACTTTTCCAAGAATGAACTTCATTCTAGATATCAAAAATTTATGGTCACGAAGGATGATATACCCAAGACATCATTCCATAAAAGGTATGGAAACTTTGAATATATAGTGATTCTATTTGATCTTACTAACTCTCCCACTATCTTCATGGGTTTAATTAATAGAGTCTTTAGAGATTACCTTGATCAAATTGTTCCAGTCTTTATAGATGATATTATTATCTATTAAAAGAGAAAGTAATAGCATGAAGACCACTTGATAATTTTACTAATGATCCTCAAGAAGGAGAGACTATATGAAAAATTTAAAAAGTGTTAATTTTTCCTACAAAAGGATTCATTTTTGGGTCATATAATCTCAAGAGAGGGTATATTGGTAAATCCAACAAATAAAAAGGCTATTGAAAATAGGACCAGACCAACGATGGTGACTAAGATCAGTATTTTTCTTGGTTTAAATGGATATTATTGATGGTTTGTGGAAAATTTGTAATGACTATCTAATCTTATTACTAATTTAACTTTTAAGGGATCCAAGTTCTTCTAGACAGATGAATGTGAGGAATATTTAAAGGAACTAAAGAGAAGATTAGTAAGCACACATATTCTTACATTACTCTATTGTGGAGAAGGGTTTTTAATCTATAGTGATGCATCCGATAAGGGATTGAAATTTTTTCTTTTGAAAAATGACCTGGTAATAGATTATGACTCATGATAGTTAATGATTCATGAGAAAAATTAACCTAATAATGATTTGGATTTAGATGTGGAAATTTATTCATTAAATATATAGAGGAATTATCTTTATGAAAAAAAATTGATATATATACCGATCATAAAATTTTAAAGTATATATTCACATAGAAGTAGATGAATATGAACCAAAGAAGATGGATAGATCTAATTACAGATTATGACTGCTCAATACATTACCACCTAAGAAAAGTGAACAAGGTGACTGATACTTTCAGTTAAAAGGATTATGCTAGATTATCTATAATGATGATTACATAAAATACAAAATTTCTAGAATCTTAAAGGATGGATTTGGTAATCCTAAAGTAAAGGGAAAATATTATCTTTTTTAATTGAATTTTCAACTATCTATCCAAGTGAAAATCAAAGAGGCACATAAGGAATATGTAGAGATACAAAAGAAGGTTAGAAATGTTATTGAGTTTAACCTATATCATTATGGAATGATAAGGTTTAGAAACTATGTATGTGATCCATACATACCAGTTTTGAAGGAGTTGTAAGAGGATGCTCATAGTTCTTCATTCTCTATTCATACATGTAGTAAAAACATGTGTAGATATTTGAATGAGTATTTTTGGTGGGATGGAATAAAGAAAGATATCACAGATTTTGTATCTCAGTTCTTGGTATGTCAGCAAGTTAAGTATGAAAGAAAAAAAGTATAAGGAGGTGTTACATCCATTACCAATTCTATAATTGAAATGGGAAAAAAATCACCATGGATTTTTTCATTGGACTCCTCTAAACTTCTATATGGATAATTTTATATGGTTTGTAGTTGATCACCTTACTAAGTCATCACACTTCATCACTATTAGATAAGACTTATCTCTGGAGAAGATTTCTATGATATACATTAAGGAGTGGTAAGGTTTCATGGAGTACTATGTTACATTGTGTCTGGTCGATATCTATGTATTACCTCAACATTGTGGTAAAGTGTTCAACAAGATCTTGATATGAAGTTCAGTTTTAGCACTACATATCATCCTCATACATGTATTTCGTCTGATATAACAATTAAAAACCTAGAGGATATGTTTAGATCTTATTCTTTGGATTTCAAAGGTAATTGGGATAAACACCTTACTCTAGTTGAGTCTTCTTAAAAATATTCTTTCAATTAAGAATTTATATGGATCCTTATGAATCCCTATATTGAAAGAAATGTATAGCTCCAATTTACTAGAATGAAGTTGGAGAATGAAAGCTATTGGGACTTTAGATAGCTGAAGAAATTGTATAGAGGGTTAAATCCATTCAGAAACACATCAAGGAAAATCAAATTTGACAAAAACATTATGCTAATAATCATCTCCATGATCTAGAATTTGAATTTTGTGATATATTGTTTCTAATAATTTCTCTAGGGAAGAACATTATGAGATTTGAGAAAAAGGTAATCTAATCCCTAAGTATATCGGTTCCTTTAAAATCCCTAACCCTATCGGGACTATAACTTATCACTTGGAACTTCCACCAAAACTCTCTCAATTCCATGATATGTTCTAGGTATATATCCTGAGGATGTATATACCTAGCCCTTAACATGTACTGAACTCAAATTTCCTACCACTAGAGAAATATCTTTCTTATAAGGAACAAATAGTGGAGATTTTTGGATCGTACAGAGAAAATTCTAAGAAACAAGACCAATAACCTAATCAAAGTTTTATGGTGAACCCACAAATTTCAATAAGCTATGTAAGAACCTAAGGAAATGATGAGGAAAAAGTATCCTTATTTTTATATCATAGTGATGAATTTCAAGGGAAAAATCATTTTAAGGGGTTATAATGTATGACCCTGAGTTTTTATGAATTAATATTTTTTGTGTAAATTAAATTTATTTAACATATTGAGTTACATGAAAAACAAATTTAATCTTGTGTCACATGAAACACAAATTTAATCTTTCACTACATGTAACACTGGGTTAGCTTGCATTACACGTGATACTGAATTTTAACAAAACTACAATATATTATTAGAATATTTATTTAAAAAAATTGTTATAACCTTCCCGTTAAACTTATCAATGCGAATTTTAATAACTAATTTTTAAATATTAATTATAATGATTTTATATAAAATAAACATATTGATAAAAAATTACTTAGTTTTTGTTAAAGTCTTTATATGTTTCGAAAATACTACTTACTTAAAAAATGTTTTTTTGTAAAAATTAATAAAATTAATTTTTCACACTTTTAGAAAATTTATTTTATAAAATTAACTTAATTTTTAAAATAAAAATTTCAGAATTATCTTATGGTTATTTTTGGTATTTTTTTGAAAAGTTTTATTTTTTGATTAATAGTAAAAAAACTAAATTTTAGTTGATAATTCCATTTTTTATAAATTATTTACCTTAATAGATTACATTTTAAATTGGTTTTAAAGTAAAATTACTTCAATTATATATCTATTAGTCCAATTTAGGTCAATTTAATAAATTTTATATTGAATTTTTATATAAAAACATTTCAAACTTTTGGACATTTTTCTCTTTGAAAACTCACTTTCTCATCACGTCTGTGTGATTAATTTTAAATTAAAAATTTCCAATTAGATTATTGGAATTTGGAAAAGTGTATTTCATATTTGGAATCATAATAATTTATATTTTCTTATAATTTCATCTTAATTTTTTTCAAAATGAATAGTAAAAATAATAAAAATTATTTACCACTTTTGAGATAAAAATAGGTTTACTATGGGAGCTAAACTAAAAAGATAAGGGTTAAAAATAAACTAAAACTTTTGAAATTCCAATTTTATAGACTTATTTTATCCTTATCTATTATAATATTGATAATGGGTCATTATTTGAGCCTTATGACATGAAAAAAACATAGGTGGAATTATTTCTTTCAAAAAAATACAAGTCTGCCACTCACCTCACTTATAAAAGGTCACTCATCTCCTTTAATATTCACACCTTCAAACCATTTTGGTTTAGCCAATACCTATCGAAATCACTTTCAAAATTCCATTCTTTTATCCTATAATCCTTATTTTTTACATAAATATAAACCTAAGAAGGCTTTTGGTGCAAACCTAAGGGGGATACATGAAGAAGAGATAACATTCATCAATAAGAGTTTTCATTTTATTTATTCCTCCAGAACATTAAATTATTATTATTTCATTCTGATATAACAACCTAAATATCTTACATATAATTGTATTTTTTTATTCTAATTTCATGACCTAAAAACATCTCCACTTCCATCAAATGGTTTATGAAATAATCGTTCATGTATATGGTGGACTACCACCTCGCGAACTGAGGCCTTTCATTTTTCCATTACCACCTATTAAATATGGAAATAAATATGGATTTATTATTTATAAATAAAATTTATGATATAATTATAATTCTAAAATTGTAATATCACACATACCTTCATACTCTCCTTTTTGTGGGAATACAATAATGTTACCCATGTGTACGACGGATTACCCCCTCGCAAAATGGTGTGATTCATTCATGCTTTATAAGAATGTTAATAAAAATGGTTTCAATAAAAATATGTGATATATATGAAATAAAAAATATTATTTAATGATAATATATCGTTTACCTTACTTTTATTCAATCCAACAAGAAAATGGAAACAATGTTCATGTGTACGTACGACCCACTGTCTCTATGAACAGTGTATTTAATTTTCTATCACTAAATATTATGGATTACAATAACTACATGTATAATGAATATAAATTATATTTATTTCATGGTTAAAATTATATATATGATGAAATTATGATCAAAGTATGGGGACCAAAAATAAAAAATCAAAGCATATATTAAAACAAAGCAGTTATTACCCGAAACATAACATTAACATCAAATTGTTAATATATGGGTAATAAAATGTCATAAGAAAATTAAATATGGTTTGATATATGTATATATTTTTATTTAATATATGTATAATAATCTTATATTTATTATATAGAAGGTTTGAACATGTGTGATATAATTCAAGACTTATGGTAAGGGATTTCTGTCTCACATTAATTTTTCTATTAGAAATATGCCATATTAACCATGCATTTATTTTTGTGGTTTATTCAAACCATGGATTTAATTTATGAAACTTCTAATTAAAATTATAGTTATTTACATATCCATTTTATGATCTATCTCTCAAGGGGTTTACAGTTCGAATGTTACCAAATCGTTAAGGGATTTTCATCTGAATTTTCTTTCTTTGAGGGTACATTTTATTACAAACTTATATTATTTCATGAGGTGTATATATATATATAATTTTACATGTAATGTCATGAATTTATTTTTCCTTGTTTTATGTTAAGTTCCATTTTATGTTATTCCTTCATTTAACTTACGATTCAATGTTACCAACATGGTAATGATTTTGTGTTACATGTAACATCCCAACCCAGAAACCACTTAAATGGTTCCCCAATCCAGTTGGACACTAGGCCTCAGGAATTCCTCCCCATATTCCAGAGGATACTGATTTTAAGAAAGGGAGTAAAGGAGGTACATTGTGGAAACTATACCCTCTAGATCAATAATAAATATAGTGGAATAAATAATAATAAAAGGCAACATAATATAATAAATATACAGGTAACAGTAAATGATTTAATTAATGATTCATGACCATGATACAATGTGAAATAAATGGAGAGACTAACAAAGAAATGAATAACTAAGATACACTGAATCTATATGCAATAGAATCATGTGAACTAGCTCGGTCCTCTGCTCCTACACTACTTCCTAGCCCAAAATGAAAACAACAAGCAAGCATAACTTATCAACATGATCCTGAACCATGAGATCTATTCAGGGACCCCAATGTAATGGAATTCCAAAAAATGTGGGATGTATACTTATTTGACCACAAACAACTATGTCTAATGCATAATCCAGTCCTTTGATATATAATAATTAAGTGTTCAAGTATATCAAAGGTAGAGTCGTACTATAAAAAATGTAAATCATTCTCAAGGATGCCTAACTGACTATACCTATTTCAGCCTAAGCTAGAAATTTTCCTGAGTAGATATATGTATATGTATATATATGTATGTATAAATAGATATATTAACTATAGGCTTAGTGATGTTTATAGACATATATATGGATATGTAGTATTAGCCAGGACCTTGGATGTAACTCAGGCGTCCTTTCATAGTACCACTACTAATGATAAATATAGCCTCATAATAATTATTAAGGGGTCATCATGGATGAGGATAAAGTGTATAATAGTATAAGGGATATTATCAAGTATCATGTTCAATATAGACAACCATGTTGAGTATCATAAACAAGGGAAGATGGGCCATGCCCACATCACATCATAAATATAGTATTCCATGCTGAGTATCACGATTAGTAGTGAGGTGTTTCATACACAACCTCCTATATAATGGGGAATGGAATGTCATGCCCAGAAACCCAAGAGAGATGGCTTCCATTCCAACCATTTACGACCAATGGGGTTTGACATGCGATGGCCAACAACTGTAATCAAGGTCCCTCAGTCATAATCAATATAGTTAATCAGTTATCACTGTGAGACCATAGCCTTACATTCCATAAAAAAGGAAACTAAAATCATTAAAGGTGCATTTGATTCATTTAATATAGTTCATTATCATTTACATTAGGCTATACATTAAATCATCTCACTTGTATAGTCCAATTATAATAAATAAGTACATGTCCAAAGACATGCCATAACACAATCAAATCACTATAAGAGGTATATTCTCATATATCACTTCAACTATAAAATAAATAAAGTCCAATAAAGATATTAAACATTCATCACTTCCTTTATATATTTTAAGATAGTTCACCTCAACATAGGGCCTTTATTTAAAAACAGAATAATTCAAAAAACAATTCATTTGATTCAAATCAACCATATCATTTATAAATAATTAGAGAAGCTCCCCCTAAAATGTGGTTTAAGAAAGATCAACATAATTAAATAGTTCACTCTAAGGTGTGTCTCAACATGATGAAAACAATTAAACATCAAGGTAACCGTGTTGAAATTACCCTAAAGGGGTGAATCAGGTTGAGGTTATCACCTCCAATCATATAATGATGTATAGGGTAGTCAATATGTGGTCTACCCATTTAATTAAATGCATTTAATAAATTATAAGTGAAACTATAAAAATTCATGCATGTGGAATAATGGAAAAACTATATAAACACACAAATTTGAGGGAAAATCAACTAGACCACCTACCTCATTCTTAGAATATTCCATACATCTTCTATCAAACATTGTATCAAGATGGAATAGAATAAAATGGAAGAATCATCAATCACCCTAGATATAGGGGAAAAGAGCTAACACATATTTAGCATTCTTTAAGACACGTTAAACTAATAATAGAATCATAAAGAGTTGAGAGCTTATAGATGTGGTTCCAACATAACTTAATGCAATAAAAACAAGACTATATGTGAATATGGATTCAAATACTATGTGAGGAAGTGGAAAGATCTCCCATGCAGCTCACCTAGTGCGTATAAGTGAGGAATATGTAGAGGATAAAGAAATAATATGAAGGGGGAAATATCCATTTCCCATCTCATTAGTGATCCAAGTGGTTAGTCCACACGGTTTGGCTAATCATGTGCCAACTATGGGGGTTCACTACTTAGAAGACAAACCCCACGCTGTTCGGTTATAGGGTTAGAAAAAACATGCACCTAAACTATGCATCACTACTAGTTAATTTACACTAAGGGTGAGGAGTAAATGTATGGTTTTGGAAAACCATGCGCAGCCTGTGTGATACATCTACAATAAACTGCAGACACCCCACATGACCATGCGCCTCAACTCACATGGTTAAAACAAACGGTGCAGAACCTCTTTCTCCACTGTAAAAGGATGCACAATTAATCTTGGGGGTTTAAAAGTTTTAAAAAATGCTTCCCTTTAGAAAATTTGGTCACAAAATTGACCCATATAGTTAAATTAACTATGCCCAACCATGCACCTATAGCTATTTCCTCCTGAAACTAATTTTAAGATGCCTGAAATTTCCCAAACTCATCTAAATGCATGGGAAAACTTCCAAGACTTTAAACTCACCCAAAAACATCACTTAAAAGTGATACAATTCTCAGAATCTCATTCTGAAGATCAAAATAAGATTCGTCCAATCCAGCAAATGAAAAGTTCAAAAAATCTTAAAGTTTTCAACCCATTCCAAAATACAGGATGTTAAAATCTCTCAACCTTATAACTTCTCATCCCCAAGAAGCCTTAGAGAAATGAATAAAACAACACTCAACCTACTTGGGCTTAGAACACTAGTATAAATGGCTACATTTCATTTCACAACACCCAAGAAACCTCCAAGATCTACCTTGAATAGATGGTACATGAACCACTAAAACATGAACCAATGATTATTATTAGAAAAAGTACATAAAGACTAATCTCACTAAGACCATATAACTTGGGAAATGATCATAATTTAACTTCTTTAACTGATCATCCAAATGTTCTTCCCACCTTAGGTATTAAACTTTAAATGGAAAATTATGATTCATAGATTTTTTTACTATTAGAATTACCTACCAAATAACACCATAAAATTCTAATGAATACCCTACTATATTCATCAAAACAATACACTCGGTCATGCGTGAGGACCCTACCCCTGGTCCTTACTCCAATATTGATAGTCAACTCCATTTGACCCGGCTACAAAACTGGTCACTTTGTATTTAATTTAAAATAATAAATGATCATTTCCAAGACACCCACTTAAACCCATGGTGTTCATAAAACGATTAAACCAAGATCGTAAAAATCCTTTTGAAATAAAACCCATTCTAACCACCTTCGACTGAATATTCCTAAAATCACTCATCTTAGATGGATGATGTATTTCAAATGATAGATCCCAAGGTCTTTAAGTGGAGGCATATTGAGATTACATCAAGTACACTCACTGAAGCCTTTACCCGACTTCTGATTGTGACTCTTAACTGAACCATCCTAAGGTTCTTCTATCAATGACATACAATTTCCAAAACAACCATCTAAAGACCAATTCTGTATTATCATGACCCATCTCTCAAGAGGTTCATCTTCCATCTGCTAAAGGTGGGATCCACACCATAAATATTCCTTGAATCTTCTCCTAGATTTCTCCATTGAGGATTCAATATACCAAACCATAAAAGTGAATTGATTTGATTTTCTTGGCATGTAACCAAAAATCTCTCTCAGTATACCTAGGATGAAGTCAATATAGGGTTCATGGTCATCATTAAACTATGAGTAAACCAAGATGTCACTGAATTCATATATTTCTCCTCCTGATCCGTGCACACATTTAAACATGATATAATGGGCATAAACAACACTTGGAACTATGTATCCCAACCATGATTTCCCAGGTTCATACATGGTACAACCGTCTCTTAGTGCTCAATTTTATTACAAGATAGACCTCAACTTAGGAACCACCTTCTATTTAACTTAATATCTAGGTCTCTCTACCCAAAAGAATTAAAAGAAACTATTATTACTTGGAAAACACTCAAAAACCCACCAACTAGTAATCTAAGCAGCACCCCACATAATATAAAGGTATCATCTTACCTTATGTAGCAAGTGTAAATTCCCATACCACCTGGTTTCAAACCTAACTCACACTCCCACGGGTCTTTCATCACAAAGGACCATCTAACTACGCTACCTGTAATATCAATCTTATTAAGTAGGAGTTCCCCTGGAACTTCTATTTAAAACAGGCATTCATAAGAGACCTTAAAGAGTAAAACCTATTCTGACCATCTTTGAATGGTGCCTTATGATCACATTCCTCCTACCTGGAAGGACACACCATTCAAAACCTATGTGAAACTCCCCACCTTAGAGGTGTTCTAGTTTTTGAAATAAGGATAATGGAAGAAATTTGAAATCACATGTTCCATCACCACTAAACATGGTTCCTAGACATAGCCAACACACTTTTAGAAAGTGGTTCACAAGAAGTGAGGAAAACCATCTTCTCATAATAATTCTAGGTCATATTCCTCTTTTTGACATACATGTGACACCCCCATCAAGTCAAGTCCATTTGTGAAATCAACATAAGTCATAAAATAAAAAATAATTCATATTTTCCATGAAAAAACACATCATCCCAAGAAAAACATCATCCTAAAACACTAGGACAACACAACCCCCAATTCAAAATCCAAAGGAATAAAGCTCATAACGAGATCATAATGCCCAGGTCACTTTACTTTGATTATGACCTAAAAACATAGCCTCTAAGTACCCATGACCATTTTTCCAATAGGTCGAGTAACCATACTATTTAAGTAATTATGTGACCTTGTCACTTGGACAAAAAAATTGACGTATCACTTTTAAACCAATAGGAATCACACATATCAATTCATGCTATTGTGAAAGAAAATAAGTTAAATAGGAACTTCGCATTATACGAATATGATAGGCTACTAAAAGGAAAAAAAGGTCACACGATCTACAAAGTAGCCGATCATTATTGATTCATGTCTAACCAAATGAGATAGAGTACTACAAGATACTCATTCCCTTAATAAGTCTCAACTCAGCATATGATCACCTATTCACATAGGGGTGGTGCTTTATTGCTAAGAGTCCTACCTGGGAAAAATGTCACCCAAACATCACCTATCACCTAAAAAATAAAAGGAATCATCACCAACTCTATAAGGTCAGAAGGTGCTACCATAAATGAGCTAGCTCCTTACATACACAAGGAATCGACCCCAAGAGGGGTCACATCAAAAAATATCATTATGCTTTACCACATAACCTGTAGGTTTGACATGGCCTAGGAAGAAGTCAATTAGAGTCTACAAAAAACATATATGTTCCCTATCCATATAGACAACAAAAACTAACCCTTATATGAGGATTCCCACTATAAACACCTATACAAGGTTTCACCTTTAAGGCACAAAAATGATACTCATATATTAAACATATAAATAGCTTGAATAAGGTATTTCATGCACCAATTTAAAAAAATGTACTAATCACTTTATTTATCTGACTTCACATAAGATTTGGTAAAATATCTCATAATTCTTCCTTCTAACCATTTAATTGCTTCAATAATTTCACAGCTGTCTTGGTTAAAGAAAATTTCAGTTTCCAACCTAAAGAGGAAAACACACTTTTGTTTGCAATTGGAATTTTAATTAACTATAGCATCTTAATAATAAATTACTAAATCTTACAAAATTTTATTTATTAATTAAATTTACATTTCAAATAATATTCCACCCTATAATCATCTTAATACACTTTAAATAGCCATCCCACTTATCATATAAATACCCCCTTCAGGTTAATTACCAAGGTATATAAGGGAATAAGGAAACCAACATAGGTCCTATTAATTAATTTAAAATTTTAAAACAATATTTAGTGAGTGTATCCCATAGGAATATCGTATTAATACCAACCTACTAGGTTTGAGTCCAATTTAACTCATTGTAACATTCCCCAACAAGCATATTTTGGTTCAATTGTGCATTTCAAGAGCTTATCCATACAGTTCATCATTCAAAAATAATAGAGATGAAAGCATATATAATTTTCAATATGTGTGTGTGTGTGTGTTTGTCCAAAATTTAACTGAAATTATCAAGTAGGTGTTTAAATTTCTCAAAAAAAATTAACTTCTTCACAATTTAAGGCCCTATACAGTTTAATTGATTAACCATTTATTTATTATTTAAAATCCTACATTTCTTATTTCATATAATAGTACAGTTAAATGAATCATTATTCCTAAATTTATAAGGGCCCATACACCTTATAAATTGGACCATTGGATCCCATTTAATTGTAACTAGGTTACCACACTTTGGTTTCAATATATATAGAAAATCTATGTGAGATTTTTTGATTACATGGGTTGCCATTCTCTAATTTATTAGGTTCCCATAAAACTTAAAAATTTCTAGTTTGAAACATATTTAATTGAAACCATTAATTTTTCATCCCATAAAACATATAGTTCATGGATCAAACGTAAAAAAATTGGTTTATTAAATAGAATTCCACCATCAACATATACGATAAAACGTAATTTAGGTATATGTTGATGTTTTATTTAATCAACCATATATCATGACTATCACTATGTATTCTAGTACAAGTAATAAATCTAGGAAAATCAGGATAGAAATCACATAATCATGGTGTACCAATAATGAAGGCATGTAATCATAGAAGCATGACATAGAAATAATCATGATAAGATCAATTACAACATGGAATATCACCCAAGGCACAAATTACTAATATAAAAAAATCTATAAATGCAATCTACATGGAATGACATATACATGGAATGTGAATCTATATATTCCTAGAATGATACATGTATCAACACCACTTTTCATATCAATACAAGGGTAAATTCAGAATATTAATAAATTAATAACTAGTGGAAGTACAATAGTCACCCAAGGTGAAATAATAATCAACTGTAAAATTATAAAAACAGTCACATTCCATGAACAATTGATCTTTCCCTCATGCGTAGGTTGGCCAAACCCATACCCAAGATATTTAAAAAGTGCCAAAATATTCCTAGTATCATTTCTACCATCCCAAATAGTAAGAAAAAAGAAAAATAATCTCTGATACCATTTGTAGCATCCCAACCCAGATGCCACTTAAATGGTTCTCCAAGCTAGTTGGCCTCTAAATCTCAAGCATGCCTCCCTGCATTCCAGAGGATACTGACTAAGAGTGAGTGTATAAAGGAGGTACATTGGGGATAATATAGCATCTAAATCATTAACAAATATAGTGTAGGTAGTAATAAAAAGGGCATAAGAATAAAAAAAAGTTAATAGTAAATGATTGAATGAATCATGCATGGACATGTTACAATGTAAAATACATGGAGAGACTAACATAGGAAATAAATATTTAAAAGACACTATAGATATATACAATATCATCATGATCACTATCTCAGTCCTCTACTCATGCACTCCATACTAAAGTAAAAGGACAACAGTAAGAAAGATTAATTTGGGAACCTAATCCAGTAACCATGAGATCTGTAAGGGTACCCTAGTGCAATGGTAGTATGAACAGGGTGAAAGATATACTCATTACAGAACCAAAAAAATGTATAATGCATAATACAGTCTATAAATATGTAATAAATTAGTGTGAAAGTATATCAAAGGTATATTTTTATTGTAAAAATAAATATAAATCAATTGTTATAGGTTCCTCAAGGACACCTGGCTGACTATACCTGCTTCTGCCTAAGAACAAAAATTCTTTAGTAGATATATATATGTATAAATATATATTAACTATATTCGTAGTGATTATTAAATCCATATATATGGATATTTAGTATTATCCAAGACTCGGGACGTAACTCGGGCATCCATGAAAAATATTACTACTCATAATAAATATACTCTCATAATAATGAGTAAGGGTCATAATTCACAAGTATCATTTGTATACCATAAGAATTGTAGTTCCCTAGTATCATTTTCAATATAGGATTATGTGATGATTATCATAAACAAGGAAAGAAAAATTATTCCCGCATCACATCATAAATATAGGTAACCATGTTGAGTATCATGTTCGATAGTGAGATGGGTTATGCCCAACCTCTTGTACGAAGGGGTGTGGAACATCATTCCCAGAAACCCAAGAGATTTAGATTCCATTCCAACCATCCTTGACCATGGGCTATGACAGGCCATGTCCACCAACCCTACGTGTGGTCCCTTAGTCGTAATCAATGCATGTAATCTATTTTCCTAATGAGACCTTAGCCAAATGTCCTGTAATGAAGGTAACCAGGATCAACCAAGGAACATTGGATCCATTTAGTATATTTCATTATCATTTACATATTAACATTAATTAAATCATGTCACTTTTAAAGTCCAATTATAATAAAGAATTCCATGTGCATGGACACTCCATAACACAAGTAAATAACTATAAGAGGGTCATACCCCTATATCACTTCAACTATAAAATTAAAGGAAGTCCAAGAAAGATATAACAAATCCATCACTTCCTTTTTAGGTTAGAATAAATTGCCCCTTAACAGAGGTATTTCATTATAAAACATGATAATTCATTTGATTCAAATCAACCATCTCATTTAGAAATCATTAGAGAAGCTCTCCCTAAAAGGTGGTTTATGAAAGCTATGAATTTCAATCAATGTAATTGAATATCACACTATAATGGGTGGATCAACATGATAAAAATAATTAAATATGAAGTTAACCATGTCTAAATAATCCAAAAGGGGTGGAATGGGTAGAGGTTATCACCTCCAACCATATAATGATGATTAGGGTAGTTGAGATGTGGTCTACCCAATTAATTCAAGAAACTTAATAAATTAGAAGTGACAAAAAAATATTTTAGTGTGAAACAAAATGAAAAAACTATATAAACAATGCAACATTTGGGGGAAAGCAACCAAACCACAATCCTCATGCTTGGAATGGTCCACACATCCAATATTATGATTTTATTCGAGCCAAAATAAAAGAAAATGGAAGAACCATCAACCCCCATATAAATGGAGAAAAATATCTCGCATGGATCTATAATTCTATAATATAAGGTAAAAAATAATATAATAATGATAACTTGATAGCTTATCGATATGATTCCAACATAACTGACAGAAAGAAAAATGGAGACTAGATGTGAAAATAGATTCATAGAAAAGGTGATAAAGAGGAGGGCACTCCAATGTGGATCCCATGGTGTGCAGAAGTGAGGAAGAAGAATGGGGAAGAAAGAAAGAAGTTGGAAGGGAAATGGTCATTTCCCAACTCATTAATGAGTCTCACAGTTAGGCCACATCTTTTGGTTAACCATGTGCCAACCGTACGGGCTTCACTTCTTAGAATCCACACCCTGCATAGTTAGGTTGCATGATTAGACAAATTGTGTTCCTAAACCTTTAATATTTATTTGTTAGTTGTATATAAGTGTGTGTTCTATGCACATGGTTTGGGGAAACAATTCTCAGCCTGTGTTTCACCTTTTTAATAAACTGTAGACACCCTTCACAACCATGCACATCAACTTGCATGGTTAAAAAAATTTGTGACGCCTCCAACTCCACTTGAAAAGGATTAATTGTTACTCATATGGGGTTGTATAGTTTTAACAACTATTCCCCCAAGAAAAGGGGGTATCATGGTTGACCCATAAGGTTAAACTAACTGTGCGCCAACTGTGTACCTATAACTGTTTCCTCCCAAAACATAGTCTTTGGTTCTAGATGTATCTAAAACCCATCTAAATTCTTAGGATTCCTTCCATTAATTAAACCTCAACAAAAAATATCACTTACAAGTTATCTAACACTCATAATCACATTCCAAATCTCAAAAAACAAAGATTTAGACCATCCACCAAATGAAAATTTCTAAAACTCTTAGAGTTTTCAACCCAATCCAAAACACGGGATGTTACAATCCCATTATTTATCAGGATTATTTAGGATTATATTTCCAATGATAAAATATTCTGATCCATCTCTCAATATAATCATTAATTTTATTATCCTCTCATTATTCATGATATTTTCAAGTAATATTACCATTTTTACACTCTTTGGTACTTGAGATAATTGAGAAAATGTTTTTAAGAAAACCTGACATTATTTCTCTCTTTGATCAGAAATCTTTTTTCTTCAAAAACCACAGTTTCTAAAAATGTTTTAAATTTTTTTATTAGTATCCTATTATTCTTAAAATAAATTTTTACCCATGTTTTACTTTTAAAAAAATAAAAATGGATCTTTATGTCCTTTTGAAAATAATTCTCATTTTAGTTTTTTCAAGAATGTGAAAGGAATATTTATTTTTATGTGAATGGAATGAAATAAACTTTCCATCGTCATGAACATTATTTTCCATGAAGCTTTATTTATAATTTTTCATGGTTATTATCAAAATTTTATGTTTTAAAAAGTGTTTTTCAAAGTGGAGAAAATATTTTTCTCAAGAAAAATTTTAAATGATCATTCCAAATCATTATCCATATAAGACAACACTTTTTGTTGTTACCTATTCTTTACTGGGGATATGATTCTAGGATAACATTTTTATTATTTATATGAATGGGTTATTTTTAAGATTACATGTTGTTTATAAAACTCATTTCTCTTAAATGGGTTATACCGTGATAGAATTCTTATGAAACCTTATTCTTTTCAATGGGTTATTCTATGATGAAATAATGAAATCATTATGAAACCTATCTATTTTTTAAAGGTTATGATATGATGAAATGTTTATGAAACCCAATTCATTCCATGGGTTATGATATGATTATTTTTTATGATCTTGTGGCACATGTAAATATTGGTTTTCACTATGAGATAGTTGGTACATATATTTCTTTCCAATGCATTGGGTAATGATTAATGTTATATTATCTTAAAGTGTACATAACATGTTATCCCAATCCTAAAAAAGGGTACACAAGAGGTCATCCCAAGCCCAAAGTAAGAACATGGGTGGTTATCCCAAGCCTAACATGTTTTGAACTTCTTGGTGGGTAACCTTGACATAATATTTTTTATGCTTATCTATATGACACAATTCCATGTCATATGAAAATTATATGCTCTCATTGATCATGTTCTTTAATTTCCTTATGATTGATATCTTATAAACTGCCAAATTTTATGCCATGACTCAAGATTCTGATCTTAGATATGCATGGAATGGTTTCCAAATTTTATGATCATTTCTCATACCCTTATGCTCATGTTATGCTTATGTATCTCTATTATTTACCCTTATTGAGCATATGAGATCACCCTTTTTTATGTTTACCTTCCTCTGGTTATAAAGAAATGTATAATGTTTTCTATTTATAAGAAGGGTGATAGTTATGAATATCACAGTGGAAGATTATTTAGTTTACCCATGGACCAATTGGTTTTGTTTAATAGTTTCCAAAGACATAAAACTATTATGATCCTCAGGCATGTGTTTGTGTAATTTAATGAATATTCATAAAAATTGAATTAATATCTATTTATTATAAGACTGGGTATTTATATGAAACCCATGGGTTTTCCTTTTGTGAAACAACGAGTGAAGGGGGTGGCCCTAGGGCCATGGTACCATGCATGTCAAGTTCATAAAGGGCGACTGAGAGTCATACAATGGAATAGGGCAAGCCATGGTGTATGCCATTTTTTCCTTTCATGGTTTTAAATTTTTGGTGAATTTCCTCTTTCCCCCTTCGAATATCTAGGGGTTTGACCCCTCTTTTCTTCCTCTTTTTGACATGCATTGTCCGAACAACCTCCTCCATTTTCCTCTTCAATCTACCATTGATTTGGGTGGATTGTGGTCTATTTTCCACGGTGATTTGAGGTGGTATTTATTCTCCCTTATCATTTGTTCTTCCCCTTACCATCTTTAATTTTAAGAATTTGAATTATGGTTTGGATGTTTATTTCCAAAAACAATTAGTATAAGTCATTTGGTCTGTTATGGTTTTGATGTGTCTTGGCAAGAGAATGTCCTGAGAGGATGATCATACAATATTTTTTTCTGTTTTGAAAGAGTAATTTTTTTTCTTAGTCTAATAATTCCTTATTTTAATGATCTAAAATAATTTTTTATTTTTTATTAATGAATTTTGTGTTCTATTATATAAAATTTTGTTTTCTGGATAAATATTAAAAGAATTGTCAGTTTCAAAGCTAATATAATGCCATAAATCATCCACATAAATAAACACAATTGAATTAATGAATAAATATGTGATGGTTTGTTATATAAGAGGAATTTATCTAAGTACTCAACTGACCACACAATTATTGAACCAACCATAATTAGTATTCAATCAACTGCATGAAGAAATCCATTTGACCACATGAAGCAATCATGAAATCAACTGAATTTCACAAATTATGGAAGCAACCATATGATTTATTGATTTATAGTGGTGAAAGTCTTGTAAACTATTCAAGTGACCATAAGTATAAATAGAGTGACCACATATTATATTCAATCAACCTTATCAATTAGATGAAAAAGTATCAGAGTGATCACATGTTATGACTGAGTGACTATGAGACAAAAACAAATGACTAAATTATAGAATTTGAATTTTGGAAAAGTAATGAAGTGATGTATATGTCAAGAAACCACATATTGAAGTGAAGTGACCACATTTTGAAGTGAATCGACAACATATGAAAATGATTAAGCACATGAATAGATAAGAAAATAAATCATAGTTTTTACCTAATTATTGGATCAACTATGAAGTGTTAAGATAACATGGTAGAGTTATATTTAAATGTTATAATTATATTTATATTTAAGTAATATATTCCAATAGATTTTTTGGGATAATTAAATGAAAAAATATGCTCATTTAAAATATAGAAACATTATACTAAATATGAGTATCATTTAATGATTATTATTCAAAGGATATTTGGAATAAGAATTTAAATATTTTAAATGATAAAATTTTCAAGGTTAATAATGATAAAAAAGAGAAAACATGTGTTAACACTCTGAATCAAATTATATGATAGTTTTTTTATGACGTGAATCAATGAAAAGTTTTATAGAACACATTTTATCATTTCAACTACTCTTATAACTTAAATAAAACATTGAAAAAGATAATATTAATTTACAAATCAACCAAAACATAAAAATTTTCGAAGATGCACTGAATTTAACTTCTATCTATCTCTATCTGTATGATTTACATCACTTTTGAGTTTTTCTTGGTTTTTTTGTATATCTGTTGATCATATACTCATGTAAAACATTTAAGAGTACTCTGATACTCTTTCTTTAACTTCCTCCACATTTTTATTCTTAGGAAAACTTTGAAGAGGCATGTGATATCATGGACAACCCTATGTGTTTATATACTTTATATACCTTATCAAGTTATAGATCATCCTGTTTATGTTAACAAACATGCTTTATAGTGGGTGTGTATTGTGTGGAGAGGACTAAGTCTCAAATTGAGACTGAACCTATTTTTTTTATTCATGTTGTGTGTTTTAATTTACTTTCTTGTAAAATGTTTTAATCCTAATATTTTTGGCACTTAAATAACTCTATTAACAAAATTTTACCAGTGAAATATCTATTTTTTATGTGATTATAGTAATCCTGATTGTTAGGATAATCACAATTTATTTTAAATGAGATGTGATCAATCCCTTTAGAGGTAATTACAAAACGTCGTATTAGTTATACCTACTATATTAGTTAACTTGGTGTTTTATAAATAGAGGGATTTTGTTTTAATATTTTTTTCAATCAATTTTTTTATTAGATTCTCAATTCACCCCCCCCCCCCCCACTTGAGCACTCCACTCTAACCAACATTTGGTATCAAAGGAAGTTTCTTTATTTTCTTTTGTGATTTTTTATCTTTCCTAGATCAAATAACCTGAACAAGATCTATATTTTGTTATTATTATTAGAATTTTGTACGTATTGATTCATATATATATGAAGGAAATTATACAAATAGACTAGCTTACTTTAATGTCTAAAACTATACTCAGTGGAAAATTAAAATGAAAATTCATCTTGAGAGCATAGGTTTTTATATTTAGACTGTTATAAAAGATAAATATGAAAAACCAAAAGATTCTAGAAATGTTTTGAGTGAATCTACTAAATCTACCTATGATTTAAATTATAAATACATGAATGTGTTATATTTTTTTATTATAAGATAAATTAAATATAATATATCTTTGTGATATTGCTTTTCAAATCTCAGATGCTATTTTTGTGTCTCATGAAAAAACTTATAAAGTTAAATAAATTAGAATGAATACCTATAATATTAAATATGACACATTTAAAATGAAACATGATGAATATATTTTTGATCTGTATCCCAAGTTCAATTAAATCATTAGTACCAAGTTTACACTTTGATTAAAAATAGAAGACAAATCTCAAGTACTAATAATTTTGAGATGTATGACTAATTGTTGGAAAGGTACTATAGTCTCCATTATAGAATCATATTATATCATATAAATACTAGTAAAGGAACTAATTTAAAAACTAATGATGTATTAGTAGGAATTAAAAGTAAACATTGAAGAGATTTTTGAACCCAAAAATTATATTTCATCAAAGAAACTAAGTCAAAATCGAAGGAATATATCAAAGATGACAACACCAAAGGAAGTTAAGCTAACTTTTATTATTAATAATAGATGTATCATCTAGATATAATATTTTAGAAATTTTATAGGAAGAAAAATTTCGTCATCAATTCCAATTATAAAAGAAAATATGATGGAAAGGGAAACTAAAAAAAGGATGACTAGTTTGATGAAGTAACCTGCTATGACTAAAAAAGAAACAAACATACAAAAGAGGATTGTACAAAGATCAAATATAAGAACAAGTATGATGATAAATGAAATAGAAACAAGAATGAAATGAAATATACCTATACCACTTTATAAGACAACTCCAATGATTCAAACAGTTCTTAGGATGAGGCTACCATGAATGGAAATCTCAATTTTATGGCTTATATATCTCATGTAACAAATACCACCCAAATTCTATTTGAAAATTAATGTACTAATGATTCCAATACTTTTATTAAAAAATTATTTGAATAACACTCTATACCTGAATACACCATCAATAAACTCAAATATAAATATAAATATATAAAAAGGATTCATGTTTTTTGTTCTAGTTATAAAACTTATCCTACTATTGAAAAGGAAAAGTATTCATCACTGTTAAAGTAAAAAATGAGCTTAAGTTGTCTAATATTAAAATTAATAAGGTCCATGAAAATTTTACCAAGGGAAGAGAAACTTTGACTCTAATTATAAGTAAAGATACTAAACTTAGATATATGACTATAAATGGATACCATCCTAGTCAAAGAAAAATGCATAATTTTGGTCCTATTATAAGGTCATCTTTTTCTAGGAATATATCAAAAAAATTCCCAAAGAAGGTATTTATTTCTAAATATCATATTTTTTTCTATATAGATCTGTTAAAAATGTTTGTATTCCTAAATATTTATATACTAACATTTCTATAACAAAGAAAGTATGGGTACCAAAATCATTTTTTAATTAATTATGTGTAGGTAAAATTCTTGAAGTGCACCAATAATAAATTATGGTATCTAGAATGTGGATGTTCCAAAAATATTTCTATAGAATTCTTATGTTTCAAGAATCTTTTGAATTTGGATGGTGTATATTTTACTTTTGGTGAAAATTCTAAAGGAAATATTATTAGTCTTGAAAAATCTATAAATCTAAATCTTTTATAATTTATAATGTTTTTTATGTTGGTGTTTTAATATATAATGTTCTTATAATTTCTCAATTATGTGATGATGGTTTTTATGTTAAATTAGAAAATAATACTTATATTTAGGATACTAAAAATGATTTATTATTTATTTTATTAAGGAATGATAATTTGTATGGTGTTAATATAAATACTTTCATTTATCAAAATAGTTCTTTCTTAGGTACCTTTTTCAAATAATCGTGGTTATGTCAAGGGGACTAGGTCAATGAAATATACACAAGATTATAAATATTATTAATAATGTTTTACTTAGGGATATACTCAAACAATAATTATCTAAAGAAAAAGTGATAAATCTCTATCAAAAGTGGAAACATCATAAAATTTATTTCAAACCAATGAAAGAGGTTTCCCCTCTCAACATTGGAGTTGGTTCACATGGATTTATTTAGACCATATAGAGCTTCTAGTTTAATCTGAAATCATTATGATTATGCTATTATTAATTATTATTCAGTATCCAAATGAGTTTATTTCCTAGCTCACAAAAGTTAAGCCGCTTACATACTTCTCAAAATATTTTAAGTCTGTAGAGAACTTTAGTGGACTCACAGTCTAAAACATACAACGTGATCATGAATGTGAGTTTTAAAATCAAGATTTTGAATCCTTATTCTCACAACATGGATATAATCAAAACTTATCTACTCTAATAAATCTTCAAAAAAATGGAGTGTTTGGAAGGAGAAATAAAAATCGTCAAGAGATTTCCCTAACTATGCTTTGTAAGTATGACTTACCAATCTTATTTAGGGGTGATTCTTTTAATACAAATTCTATATGATCAATATGGTTATTTTCATACATCTTTTTAAAATTACATCATATTAATTATGGAATGGTATAAATACTAAAGTTAATTAATTTAAATTCCTTGAGTGTAAATTATTTATTCTTAATAAAAATAGAATCTTGGTTAATTTTCTCCAAAGTGTAAAGATGGTATTTTTATAGGTTATTCATCCACTAGAAAATTATACAGGGTCTTCAATAAAATAACCAAAGTTTTGAAGAAATTTATACATGTCACCTTTGATGAAACAGATACATATGTTCTTAAAAATTATATGTAAAATCTTAAGGATGATATATCAATTTCGAATACAAATATACCCTCAAAGATCTCTAAACAGTCTACATATTTTCATGCTAAATCTTCTAGATTAGAAAAAGTAAAACAATTTGAACAACTTGATATTGGGAAATAATTAATATAACCAGTCACTTATACTCCTAGAACCATTAAAACCCATAAATAACATCCATTATATATTATAATTGGATACCTAGATAAAGGAACTCAGACTAGTTAGAAACTAGGTTTAACATCAAGCCTTCTTGTCACAACTTGAACATAAAAATATTACCGAAGTTATCAATGATTAATTTTGTGCCCTTGATATGAAAGGATATTTGAATCATTTTAAAGGAATAAATTCTTGGAACTAATTGAAATACCTAAAGACTACTTGAATATTATCACTAAATGGGTGCTTAGAAACTAGGTTGATGGATCTAGTGCAATAGTTAAAAATAAAATGATATTAGTTATAGAAGGTTATATACAAGAGGATGGAGTTGATTATGAAGAAACATTTCCACCTATAGTAATACTATATTCCATTATAATATAGCTTGGATATGAAGCTCATCTAAATTTCAGACTATATCAAATATATGTCAAGGGTGTATTTTTTAATCGATACATTATTGAGTATGTTTTTGTTGAACAACCATGTGTATTTAAATAACCCTATTTTCCAAATTCTGTTTCTAAACTTTTTAGAGATCTTTATAGTTTAAAACAAGATCCTAGGTCTTGGTATTATAGGTTCAACTCTTTCTTAATTTAATTTTTTTTTCAAAAGGAATAGATGGCCATATATTATTTATAATAATGACTTCAAAATAAGTTTTGGTAGTTAAAATCAAGGTTGATGATATTATCTTCAACTCATCCAAAAAAACTTGTGTAATGAATTTTCTAAAATATCATATAATGAATTTGAAATGAGTTTATGGGTGAGTAAAAGTTCTACCTTATCATTTATATTTTCCAAAATAAAGAAGGAATTATTTTAAACTAATGAAAATGTAAAAAATATATTTTAAAATGTCTTCCATGGATAACACATAAGGTATTGATACTACTAAAATTACGAAATATAAATTAGATTTGGATGAAACATAAAAACCAATTGAAAAAATAGTTTCCAAAGGTATGATTGAGAGTTTACTATACCGAACTGCTTGCAAGCCAAATATTATGTATTTTTTTGTATGTGCTTGTTTTAATGAAAACCCCATCATGTATAATCTAAATTATATTAATCAAAATTTTAAGAACCAAAATAATACAATTAAATTTGGAGTATTTTATTCTAGAGGTAATTATTTTTAATTAATTAGTTATTCCGAGGATGATTTTGGAGGATGTAAGTGAGATTAAAAAATATCCTTTAGAACATGTCACTTTTTGGAAAGTATCTAGTATCTGGGTATAATAAAAAACAATAATTTTATTACATTACCCACTGCTGAGACTGAATACATAGCTATAAGATATTATTGTGAAAACATTATACTGGTGAAAAGTAAATTTCTAGATTATGGATATCAATTTAGACTTGACCCTATAAATTGTAACAACACAAGTGCTATTAATCAATTTCAAAAAACCTATATCTCATTCTAGGATTAAAAATATTGATATAAGAAATCACTTTTTTAGAGATAATTTTCAAAAGGGGGATATAACTCTTCAATTCATTATAATTAAACAAACACTTGATGACATCTTTAAAAATACATTGAATTTTGATATTTTTAATTATATCTTACAAAAATTAGGAATGATTAACTATGTCTAATTATTTTATACTAAGATTGACATTTCTTATTTTACTTATTAAATTAATTTAAGTCATTTGGATTGTGTGAATTAACTGATGTGTTTATAGTTTTTATATTTAATAAAGTAATATTAGGATTACAATATTTTTTTTAAGATACCTTGGAAAATTTTCATACTTTAGATCTAATTTTGGAATGTAATGTTAATCAAGTTGAGCTTATAGTCAATCTAGATAAATATAGGGATGATTTAAGTTATATGCCTTTATATTTTTAGTAATATGGTAGGACATAATACAGTTTCTTATCTCAAAGCTATCATATTTGTTTTATTATTTTATGTTAATTTTATTATATTCAAATTCTTTACTATTTAAAAATCCCTAAATGGATTTTAAAGAGCCATAAATATAATCTATATTGAATATATTGAAACCTAAACCTAGATCAATTATGAACTCTTATTTGTAAACAAACAATATCCATACCACTAATAATATCATTAAAGAGTGGTAATGATGAATCATTCCCTTGAAAATTCATCTTTAGGAACTTAGAATATATCCAAGATATTGGAAGAAAGATCCAGTGGAACTATAAAACTGTTGAAGCTACATCTGTTGTCTTGAGAAGTTTTCCTATAAACTTAGGTGGTTTTAAAATGGTTTTTATCAATTAAATATTTAGTATATAGATTTTTGAAATATTAATTATAGATATACTTGTTTATAGATAGTGATAAAAAATTTTATCACCAATTATTAAAGGAGTTATACATGAATATGCTTTTTGAAGTAGGTGAAAAAATTGGATCACATTAGAATGACTGTTGATTTTCAAGAGAATGTAATCTATTTAAATTTGTATTATGTTAGTTTAGAAATATTATCTAAGGACTATCAAAGTTATTACCCTAGAAACAGTCCTCATTTCCAGTTTGAAAAATATTTTTAAGAGTTAACTGGTAATAGAAATCCTTGAAGGCGAAATGTTGTTGAATTCAATAGTGAGTGCAGACTGATATTTAAATTTATTGAGGATTATATTTATCTTAAGAAAGTATATTTTAGTATTTTGAGGAATCATGACCTCTTATTTTTAAATTTTATGGTAAATAGGGTGTACATAATCCTCCTTAGATTTATTATGATATATATTGAAGAGTTAATAAAGAATTCATCAATATTCAACTGTGTAGATTATCCTAAATTTATCTTATATTTGTTAGAACTTATGTGACTTGTTCCTTGGGAGTGGGTATACTGTCTTTAGGGGTTGTTTCTAAATCAAAAAACTTTCAATATGATGAATATTTGATAAAACCCTTAGAAGAAAATGTGGGTTGAGGATGAAAATAATATGTATGAGCAGTACAATACTATGAAAAATTAAAATATGCTAAATGAAGTGGATCCAAGTTTGGAACCTGATAAAGTGGCTGATGATGATTATTCATTTAATAAACATGGAGAATATATAGAATTTTATCTTAATGACAAATCTTTGAGGTCTTATGTGGATAGAAATAATGACCCTCTTTTTATAGAAAATGAAAGGGATTAAACACCCATGGAAGGAGTAGTGTCTCATGATGGGATGAAAATCCATGGATATTTTATCTTTGTACCCAATCTCACTGATTCATGTAGTGATTATAACAAGAATTAGGTTATATGTAGTTCTTCAATGTTTGATATTAGGGGAGCACTAATCATTGACTATAAACCTCTTAGAGAGAAGAAGTCCCCTAATGTTACTCCATTTAATTTTAGAACTACTACTCTAGAATGTGGTTATGGGAATTATCTTAATAGGGGAAGTACACATTAACATGGTGTAAATTCCATACCTATTTTACCCAATGTTCTAGACACAATATAACAGGCTCCCTCCTTACCTATTCTTTTAGAACAAGGAAGATTGTTCCTCTTAATTGAGGATGTTTTTCAAAACATTATTTGTTCAAATACTAAATTAAAAATCTTCCATCTTCCCCAACTCATTTCTCCAATGACTCAATTCACGTTGATCTAATATATTACTCCTCTCCTCAAACAAAGATTATACTACTATAATATTTTGATATTTCAATCAATAGTTTTACAAGCCTATGTTTGGTGCATTATAGGATGACATATCCTTGTTATTCCCCTTAGATGTGAAAGACAGTTAATATAATCATAGAAATATTTCATATCATCCAAATAATTCATCCTATTATTTTCCTTGAAATAATTCATTCAATTAATAAAATATTTACTAGATGCATTGAAGGAAATATTTCAAATTCTAGGAAGTGCTTGTGAGACTCGTAGAAAGGAATACATAACTTTAAATATTTATGCCATAGTTTCATACATTCAGCCAAATAAGGTTCTAAAATCTTATCATATGGCTCATGAGATTTAAATCTTCAGAGCACAAGTTGGAACTTTGTAGGAATATTTTTTAGAAATTATGATTAATATGGATCATAGGTATATTCATGCTATAATAATTGATTTTAGAACCCCTCCTCCTCTAGAACTCATAACCACTGATGAGTATCTAATTAGAAATATTATGATTTAGGAGGTTGAAGATATTTTCTAAAGTTCCAAATAATCTAAGAATTTAATGAAGATGATCTAGTTTCTCATGGTGAAAAATTATTTGATATGGTTCAGGAAGAAAGGGTTAAGACTAAAAATGAAAAAGAAACTATCAAAAGTAATATAAAATATTACATTAGATGAATCTTCATAAAGTCTTATCAAAATTCTATGTTTATACCTTTGTATAAAGATCTTTATACACACACATTAACTCATTCTCTTAGGTTCATAGTGGAAATAGAAAAACTATTGGGGATGTACCATTTATTGGATCAATTTATGACTAAAAAGGATGAATTCCTACAAATCATGGAGTTTGGAACCAGATCTATATCTAATATCACTTATATTTTGAAACCATACCTTTTTACCAGTAATGGTCCCATTTTGGAACCTCCATCTCTTCAAATAAATAGTGTTTCCACTTCTACCATTATATATTCCACATCACCCATAGTTCTATTTGGATTTAGTTTCCCTCAACTTATCTAGTATATCAGACCTATTTCTAAGGTAATTTTTGATTTTATAAGATTCTTCTTCTCCTCCTCCCAAATCTTCACTTTGTCCCACTCCATATACATATAATAGAAAATCACCTCTTGTTCACTCCACCATTAGAGATCTTACATACTCAGATTCTGATCAAGTCATCTGATAGGGCTTATGTATTATTTTTGAATAATTCAATATATTTATTCACTACCCCTATTTACTTTCCATACTTACTTTTAACAATTTTTTATTACTGTATTCTTTTAAATTTTGTATAATCCCAAAATAGGGTGTAATGGATTAAAATAATGACTTATTTTCATCAGTTATTTCTTTATTCATCCAATGATTTATGACCATAAAAAAGAGGGAGACTATTGGATCAGTCCAAAAATTCCCTATTTCAATGATCTCAACTCATGTTTAATCTATTATTATTGAATTATATGATCTATGTTAGAAACTTGTGTTTTCTATATAAATATAAAACTTTTACTAAGTGTCAAAGATATTGTAAAGTCAATAATTGATCACATGAATAAATTCAATTGAATACATGAATAGGAAAGTGATCTTGTGTTAGACAATGGAAATTTCTTTATGTAATCAATTGATTAAATTAGTATTGGACCAACCACAAGAAGGATTCAATCAACCACATGAAGACTTCCATTCAAAAATATGAATCGATATAGAAATAAACAAAATTTCACAAATTATATAGGTGAACACATGACTGATAGATAGGCCATGGTGAAAATATCACAAAGACCTGAAGTGACATATAGAGAAAATAGAGTGACCACATGTCATATCCAGTTAACTATATTAGTCAAATGACAAAGTATCAAAGTGACCTCATGTTATTATTGATCAACTATGAGACAAAATTAAATGATTTCATGTCATAATGATAATTCTTACAAAGTAATGATTCAACTGTATGATGACTTCAAGTGACCACATGTTGAAGTGAAGTGACCAAACATTGAAATAAAGTGACCACATGTGCAAATGATTGACTGTATGTCTAGTTAAGTAAATCGACACACATTATATCACCATAATTAAAATTCTACAACACTCTATTTTTTTATATGAATCAATAAAAATTATAATAGAAAATATTTTATCATTTAATATACTCATTGAAACAAAGTAAGATGTTGGGAAAGATAATTAAACATTTTTTATTAACCAAAACTCAAACAATTTCAAATATACACTGAATTTCACTTCTCCCTCTCTCTATTTTACATTACTTTTGAGTTTTTTTCTTTATTTGGTTTATTGTTTTAGAATATACTCTTATATAATATTGAAAAGTAATTTGATACTCTTTCTTTAACATACTTCACTTTTTTATTCCAATTAACAATTGTGTAATAGGTTTGGTGATATCATGGAAACCCTCTAGGCTTTTGTACATTGTATACCCGATCTAGGTTATGGATCATCCCATTTATATTAATAATAATTCATGATATTGGATTTCCATCAAGTGATGAGGAATAAGTCTCAAATTGACACTGAATCTCTTATTTTTATTTTTTCTATCTATGATCTATTTTAATCTTGATATTTATAGAACTTGAATAACTATGATAGATAACTTTGACCAATGATATATATATTGTTTTATATGAGTAGATCAATATCAAAAGTTAGTATAATATAAATTTATTCTAAAATAAGTTTTTATCAAGGCCTTGAGAGGCTATTGAAATCATAAAATTAGTTATACCTATTGAATTACTTAACTAGGTATTTTCTATATTTTGAAATTTTGTTTTCAGATTTTTTTTAATAAAAAATTTATTGGATGTTCAATTCACCCCCTATTGAGTACACCACCTTCACTAGTAGTATGTTGTACGATAAATTTTTATAGGTTTTCCATTATAAAATATTGTAATTATATATTGAATCAATTTCAATTGTTATGGATTTTTCTTAAGATTTTTTCAGGGGTATGTTGTGGACCTTCTATAAGTGGTTAATCACTATTCTGTTGTGATGAGTTCGCTGGGTGATATTTTTGGATTTATGTTTATTTGAATTAAACTATGAATTAATTATGACTTTCTATAAATTAATTGAATAACTAATCATAAACTATTTATAACTAATTAATGGATATAAAGGTCTAAGATAGGTGCTTGGAATTTGAGGTGATACTTGGAAGATCCTAGGCAGTGATGGTCAGGATGTGAATTAATGGGAAATTGATCACCTATTATAGGGGGGATATGAATTTATTCGAGTCTCTTGGTCTTTTGGTAGTTTTATTTTCATGTGATTCATTATTATTATTTTATACATATTGCATGACTTTTATGGTTTCTCCATAAGGTTGGGATGAGATCGGGTTGTCCTAAAAGCCAATATGGAACACAAAGCATCCAAAATGGTTTGACGGTGGTACCCTGGTTGAACGAGTTCCAAGGGACCTATTTTTGGGTTTTTCGGAGGTCTATATTAGATTTTAGAAATAAAAATACATTTTATTATTAAAATTTGATTTTAAATATAGGTATGGTTGAGATGGGATTTGAATAAAATTAGATGATTTCAAGAATTGGTTTTGAAATGTTATTTTAAATTATAAATTAGTTTGTAAAGAATATTTGATGAGATTTTAACTAAGTATCTAGTGTGAGTAAAGAGTAATGTGATTCCTTTTGAAAAATTATTTTAAAATAGAGAATTTAAATGGATTTTAAAGGAATTATAAAATGTATTGTCTTGAATTTCCATTTTTTGTTTATCCCTATGAGGTTGAATGCCCTATTTTATTAAGCATGTGTACCTATCGTGCTTCCAATTTATGCTCACCTATGGTTTTTGTGATACATAAGGATAAATTATTTGTTATTATCCCTATAATAACTCTAATTTCGGTATCAAATTGATGGTTTGGTCCATGTTTTCATGAGAGAAGACAATTTCTAAGGAACCTAATGATAGTCGAGGGATGCGATGACTGGGATGATAGGTTTTCAGCTAAGAGATAGAAATATATTAGAGGAATCCATATTAGGTGATTGTAATATGGTTTTAATTATCATACCCTTAGTATATTCCCCCATAGTATGTTGACCCTAGATAGGGAGTGTGTGAGATTTGGGTATCATTAATTATAAGTGTTTCCTTAAACATGGATCGTTGGTGTGATCTTATAAGCCTATAGCGACAATGTTAGGTCACGCATTTTAGAGTCCATCCTTTACTATGAGAGACAGGTTATGGTATATGAAAAATCTTGTCTGTTTGCATTATAAAATATGATTTGGGTTTAACACAATACCGAGGGAGATGTGTGTAAATACATGGGATTCCTTGGACATGCTCCTTGGTTCGGGATTTCACACTAGATATTGGTTTGGAATACCTTGGTAAAATTAAACCTTATATTCATGTTGACTACAGGTTTGTAATTCCATGGATTAGTTCCTTGTATTTTTTTCACTATTAGTTGGTATTTCCTTAGACATGCTCCTGGAAATCATGGATAAGGGATGAGTCCAACCCAGTTGGCCTTGAATATTAGTTTGGATTACCTTTTACTTCATCCTTATAATCAATATAGGGGATGAGGCCCTTCCATATGGTCTATGGGCATGTTTTTGGATTCCCAAGGAAATATTAATTAGAATCATGGAAAGGGATGACACCCTCCCATGTGGATTATGTGTGTGATTTAGACTTCATAGGACATGCTCTTGAGAATAATCTATTAACCATGAGACTATTGTATTGGACATAGTCTAGGTATTTTTTGGAATGACTGTGTTACGTGCTCAAATACACTTAGGAAGTTAAAAAGACGTGGATGATATCAATTATTGGATTAAAGATAAGACTTGGTCCCCATGGGTAGTAATTTATACTTAGTGAAATATGACACTGGATGAAGCAGTAATGGTATATGTTATTGGTTTTGGAATTGTACATTGTCCACTTGGGTGGTTACTTATGTTTAGATACATTTGACATTATCCAAAGTAAGTGTGATTGGTTTTTAGGTGGTCTGGATAATACCTAATGACTCAACACTTATGATTTATGTGCATGGTGTGTTATGTTTTTGGGTGGCTGAGTTTCATGGGAATAACCACACCTATATATATATATATATCAATCATTTTCACTTTATCATAGTAGCACTTAGTACTATTAAGGCATTGGAGTTTTCTAATGGGTTATTAAACTCACCCCTACCCATGTACAAGACATGAGTTTCGATGTGCATGGGTAGACCTTCTTTTTTTTAAGGACACAGGTATCACTTGGATTTAAACACATGGTCCAATATGCATGTCATGGAATCTCATGATCCAACAAGATGATTACATGATTTAGTTTAGAGGCCACTATGTTTTTATTTTTAGTGATCATAAAACATTTACTACCCTTTTTTAAATTTATTTGATATATGATTCCATTTTTATATGTTTCAAATACACTATTTTGTTATACTAAATCATATATATTCCCTTAATTCTATTCTAGACTACACGTTCCTGTGGGGATTTCTATTTTATGTGTACTATTTTTTGTGATGTCTGTTATATGAATAGGTCATTAATATTTTTTGGTGGAATTGGGAATGAAACCTGAGCCTTATATTAGAAGGAATAGTCTCATCGTGACTATATTAGGCCCTTTATGCTATTTAGTATCATATAGTGTATGGGGAGGAGCACCTAAGGTCAAGTAGCATCCTTGTGTGGGAATTGTTTGGGAGATCTGGGATGGGGCATTGAAAAGTTGTATCAAATCATGTATTTTGATGGGAATGTGCTAGTTAGAGTTGAAGTAAAATTATTATGGATCGAGAGGTAGATCGAGCACATGACAAACTTTAATGACATCGGTTAAAACCCAAGATTCTTGGGGATGTCTAGTTTCAGGACAAAGAACTTTAGAATGAGTGAGATACTGGTTTGGAATAATAATACCAATCTGGGATCAATGAGGATTAGGATGAGTCATAGATATTAGAATGGATCTAGTGATTTATACATTCATCATGATATTGAAATAATTAGGGCATGATACACATGACTATGGGTGGTGTTCTTTGACATGCTTCCTTATTGGAATCTATTACTAATTGAAGTAACTTATAATAAAATAAGTGTTTTTTCAAATATATTATAAGTGAAAATTGGATTAATATGGATATAAATAGGTTTCAAGGTTTATTTTTATAGTCATTATTTAGACAACATAAGGAAATTATTTTTGGGATGATTAGTTTTTGAGAAAAAACATATTTTGAAAAAGAAAACTCATGTGGTGGAATGAGGTGTTTACAAAGTTGTTTTTAAATTTGGTTTACTTGAAATGTTCCATGGAGTATGTGGTTTTGAAATGATAGTATTTTTTGGTTTTTGGGAAAATGTAAGGAAAATGGTTTTTGGAGTTTTACTTTGAAATAGACGTTAAAAATAGGATCAGTTTTTGGGAAAAGAACTTCCAAGTCTAGTGATTTTGGAAATTTTATTTTTTGGTGAAAATATTTAGATTCAAAAGGTTATTTTGAAAACATTGGTGAATTTTGATGTGATTAAATTTTTTGTAACATATTTTAAAGTAAGAAACCAGTGTTTGTGTATCCTGGTATTCCTTGTTCTATTTGTGGTTGGCTAAGGGATAATCGGTATGGTTTATTTCCTTATGCTCAGTCGGGGAAGAATCAAATGATTGTATTATGTTTTTAGATAATTTATTGTGTTTTCTTGTTAATTTACAAGAGAGGTAATAAAGTGTGATTTGGACTAATTTTTTTGGGAGGTAGATATCATCTGGTTCCTATATAGGCCAGTCTACTAGATTTTTAGTGTTTAACTAGGAGTAAACTTATGTGATAGTTTACACATTTGATGGGTATGACATTGTTTTTTTGGGAGATATGCATGTGGTGAGATCATTGATAGATATGGTTGATGTTATCCTTGAGTGGATGACCACATGTTTTGTTTGGATATGTGGTTAGGACTAATTGATTTGAGATTTGATAAGAAACTCCTATAGTGTGGATCACCATTATTCATAATAGGACATTGGTATCAGATTCTTATGATTGAGTGAACTATAATCTCAAAATTGAAAATATCATTACCAACTTATTATTTTGGTATTTATGAGAGTGTTTGGACACCATCATAGTGTCAAGTGATATATTTTTCATGTTAGAGATCAAGTATGAGAGTGGTGATCCCAACATACTTTTATGCTCATCAATGGACACGATGTGGGTGTTAGATATCAAGTGTTTTTTTAGTGAGGTGATGATATGGATACTCTATAATGGAGATTATCTTATTTTTCATAGGTGTATAACCCTTATTTTAGAAAGGTTATTAGTGTAGTGAAACAAGTTTGTTGATGGTTGAAATAAAAACATGATGATAGTGAATGGTTAGACATGATCAGGATATGGGTATAGTGTTGGATGGATTCCATGTGTTAGAGAGAGGCTCTGGATAGTGGTAAAATGATACAATGGTGAGTCATATAAGAGGTTCATTGGTGCTCATAGGTGTATCATTATATTTGGATTGACTGGTTGAAGATTCAGATGTGAAAATTACACTATGATATGGGTTTGGGCTTCAGTTTGGGTGTTTATATGCTTTAGAATTGTATTTGGTTGTAAATTATTCATGATCAGATGATGTGGTGATGCATTAGTGGATGAGGCAAAATTTTTGTATGAAGATTCAGTCTTAAGAAGTCTTATTGATGATCTTGAAGGAGTAAATGTGGTGAGGTGGAGACTACACCAAGAGTGTCGCTTGGACTCAGTTGAGGTGGCTCAAGGATTAGGATGAGATATTATAGGAATGATGTTTTATCTATGAATAGTTTTTAGAGTTTCATTTTGGATTCATGTTTGACATTTTGAAATAGAATGTGGTGAATTGAGGTTAAGTTGGAAACTAGGGAAAGTCGGGGATTGTGTTTGAGGACCATTTGGAATTCTCAAGAATGATAAGTTATATTGTGGGGAGGTTTTAAAACCTCATGCATTTTTTTCTAAAATTTATCATGAATTTGAATTTTTGGATTACTGAGTAGTTGATGACCTTGATAATATGTTTTTTGGATGTGGTTAAGGGCCTGAAGAGTGCTTCATGTGATCAAGTTGATGGATGGGTTGAGTCGGGTGGACCTGTAGCTGCATTTTTCTATATGTGAACCACCAAAGGGAAGAAAACGGTGCAGGGAACCCCATTATAGATATTAAAATTTATGGGCTATAGGGGATTTTGTGTGGAAAAGGTTGTGGTGTCTGGGGTGTTCGTGAGGTGCTAGGGAGTTAGACAAGGACCAACTACATTGTGGTCCCTATTCATTGGGCATTTTTTCTAGGATAGAAATTGTAAAAAATGTTGGGACTAAGTTGGATGGAGAAGCTTTTTGGTAGTAAGAAAAGTTTTTTTTAAGAGTGTAGTCATTTGTTTTAAAAAAGGATAAATCAATTCACTTTATAAAATTCTTGGTAAATATGATGATTTTTTTCTGATTTGTATTTCAAAAATATCATAAGTTTTTTGAAGAACATGTGATGTAAGCCTTAAAAAGGAAAGGGGGAGAAATTTTTTTTCCAATCATATTCTGGTTTGATTGGAAACAAAGATGCTATTAGAAGACAGGGAAATTACAATACCTTCCTTGGTAAATTTGATGATGCTAAATCTGATCGATCAAATGATATATATCACGAAATATGGAGTCAATGATGTAATAAATGACCTAAAAATATTTCACAGATCACAAAGAATAATTTTTGGACCGCATAGGAGATACGCAGAATGGTGATGGAAAACCGACAACAGGAGATTTCTTCATAGTAGTGCTATGTAGACTGCGAAGCACGCTACACAAACCATATAGGGAAAATAGTTCACGAGACAATCATAGTTCATGGGAAGCATTAAGTTTGTGGTGAAACCTTTTGTTTTTGTATGAGAGGCAGTGATAGATTTATAGACAGAATCATCTACCACGAGGAAAGGTTTAAGGTTCCATACAGACCACATAACACATTTTGTAGTGAAGGTTGTCCTGCATTAAAGTTTTGGGAAAATCAGATTAGTGGGATTTTTGAAATTATTTTCCTATATAAAGGACCCTAATCCCATGATTAAGGTAGAGATAATTTTATAAGAATATATTATCACTGTGGAAATAATTTTGAGAAGTTCAAAGTATTTTGTGAAGGAGAATTCTGTGAAGAAGAAGAGTTCACGAAGGATAGTTTCTATGAAGGAGGAATTAGTTCACAGAGGATCATTTCCATGAAAAAATAGTTTGTGAGGATATTGTGTGGAAGAAGTTTTAGGGGATCTATATCCTATAGAGGAAGGTAGATCGTGTAGGAAAGTCAATCCCAGAGGCATTTTCCATCCATGGAGTAAAGACAACCCATAGAAGAAGAGGTGGTCTGTGAAGCACTTGCACCACGCAGTAAAAATCAGCTCATGGATGATATAATATAGTTCAAAAAGGGCTAAAGGAAGTTAATACCATCTTCTAGGTAGTAAAGATTAGAATTGTTTTGAAATATCAAATTTCTGGAAGTGGATCAAGAAGAACTGTAACATTCTATTGTGTCATTTTGTGCTAGAAGAAGCACACAGACTATTGGATTGTTTTCATAGTGCTACATGTGTGTAAGGGGATATCCTACTCATTAAATTTCACATAAAAGTATTTTTTTCTAGTGGATTGTGTTCTATTGGAATATTTATAAACAATATCAAGGAAATAACTACTCTTGTTGAGTAGTGAACCTTGTAAATTCTTATATTCCTATGTATGTGTGGTTGAATTATGTTCAGTAGGGAAAGAAATATTTAATAGGAGGCAAAGGTTGTTTCACAAGTAAGGAAACATAAAATGAAAAGATATCATTGATTCACCCCCCCCCCACTTAATTATACTTGATTCATAACTAGGAAACATAAAGAAATAGTGAGGGGTGAATCTCAAGGTGGTGATGGATTTTTCCCCTTGGTTGGGTATTGAACTTAAGTAGGACACTACATTGTAGTGCATTGATCAAGGGTGTTTTATAGGGTTTGTCACCCTGGGGGTTTCACTATGTGAAACTCCAGGTAAAGGGGGATTCCTTATAGCCATTCCACCTAGCCTATCAGGGTATCTAGGGTCTCTTGGTAAGCACTTCATGGAATAGTTCAAGTTGTTTTTCCCAACATGGTTTTAAAATTTTTGTGAATTTCCTATTTTCCCCCATTGACTATTTAGGTATTTTGTAACCTTTTATCTTCCCCCCTCACATATGCACAGGTTGACCAACCTCCTCCCTCTTTCGTTTTGATCCTCCTTCAATTTGGGTGGATTGTGGAATGTTTTCCATATATATTTGAGGTGAGATATCTTCTCTCTTATCCCTAGTTCTTCCAATTTTACTCCAAATTTTATTCAATTGAATTTGGGTTTTGGTGATGATTTCCATTGTATCATGGGAAAAATCATCCAGTATATTGGGTATTTGGCTAGGTTTTTTTATAAAATTTCCTAAGAGGATGATCACACACTATTTTATTCTGTATTGAAGAATGTATGTTTGTCTAAATATTTTTTAGTGATTTTATTATAAATTATTGAAATTGGATATTGAATAGATGTTGATTGTTAGGTATTTTTTTCCAGAATGATGTCAAAAGTATTTTGTTAACCTTATTTGAGGGTTGGTCATTGTTTAGGTGTGACGAGGTCATTGGGTGAGATTTATGGCTCTGAGCCTATTTGAATTAAATTATAAAATAATTATAATTTTCTATAAAATTATTGAATAATTAATCAAAAAAAAATTAATTACTAGATTTCATGGGATAAGATAGGTTCTTGGGAGTTAAGGTGATGATTGTATGAGCCTACGTAGTGATGAATGGGTTGTGAATTAAAGGGAAATTTCTCAATCAAGGTAGGCGTCCTTTACATTATTTGAGTATCTTGGTCTTTTGGTGATTTTATTTTTATGTGATTTATTATTATTTTTACATATTTCATTACTAGTGTGGTTATAACTTAAGTTTGTGATGGTCTCAAATCATTCTAATAAATAAAAAGGGTTGTATAGCTTCCTAAATAGTTTAATGGAGAACCTTTGTCGAATGAGTGTTGGGGGCCCTCCTTATGGTTTTTTCGAGGAATGTGTTGGATTTTGAAAAAAATGGATTTAAATTTAAACATATGATTTTAAAACTATATTTGTTTGAGATGAGATTTGAAAAAAAATTAGGTGATTTAAATAATGGGTTTTGAAATGTTATTTTAAAAAATAATTGGGTTTTCTGAAGATTTTTTTATTAGATATTGTCTAGGGGCCTAGTTTAAGTAAATAGGCATGTGATGATTTTTTTAAATGGATTTTAAAAGGGGAAAATTGAATTGGTTTTCAAAGGGTGTTTATAAGGGATTAACTTAACTTGTGTTGGTCTATTTCACCTTATAAGGGTGATGCCCTATTTTACAAAGCTTTCATGCCTATTGTGCTTATTTTTTGTTTTTGAATATTTTTTTATTTACACATGATGATGTTTGTTGTATGTTTATCCCCATGAGAAAAATATTCTTTCTATCAAAGTAATGGGTTTTTCCAAATTCTTATGATAAGACCCTTAAAGGGCAGGGAAAGGTCTGAAGGACCCCAACTATAGTCGACAAATGTGATTATAAAAATGAAAAGTTGGTATGGAGGGATTAAAATATGATAAAGAAACCCATATAGGGTGACCATAATGTGGTTTGACTTAGGTTACCCTTGTTGGGTTCCCTGGTAATATGTTGACCCTAAATACGGTGAATGAGAGATCTAGGTATTGGTGATTATAGGTGTTTCCTTAGACTCAAATTTTCAATGTGATCTTTTATATATTTAGTGATGATATTAGATCATTCATTTAAGAGGATATCTTATGGCATGTGAGATGGGTTCAGGCATATGGATGACCCGATCGAGATTCATTTTAAGAGATGATTTGGGTTGGATGCACTGCCCACCATGATGTATATGGATAAATGGTATGCCTTAGACATGCTCCATGGATCCAACCTTCATGCATGATAGTAGTTTGGAATGCCTTGGGGAAATTATTCTTTGGATTTGGATTGAATATCAGTTTGAAATGCCTTATGACAGTTCCTTGGATTAATTGTGATATTGGTTGGGATTTCCTTGGATATACTCCTTCGAATCAGGGATAAGGGATTTGACCCTCCCAGTTAGCCCAAATACTGGTTTAGATTACCTTGTACATGCTTATTGTAATTAGAAAAGGGGATGAAAACCTTTATAGTGGACTAATGGCATCTTTTATATTACATGGGACATGTTTCTTAGAACTTTGTAAGAGATGTGACCCTCCAAGGTGGTCTATGGGTATTATTTGGATTTCCTAGGAAACAAAACTGAGAATTAGTTATTGAACATGAGTCTACTAGATTGTCCATATTCCAAGTATTAGTTGTAATATTCTATGAAATTCTCAAAGACACTCTAACACTGGAAGAAGTATGTTTCATGTTAGTTATTGGTTTCATGGTAAGACATGGTTCCCATGGGAGGTTATTTATTCTCAGAAACACCTAACAATGGTCCAAAAAAACTATAATATTAGTTATTAGTTTTGAGGTAGGAATTGTTCTCCGTATGTGGTTACTTATATTTAGATATTCTCTACACTATTTAATATAGGTATGGTCAAGTTTTGAGGTGGTTTGGCTGACACCTGATGACCTGACATTTATAATTGATGTGTATGGTGTGTTATGTTTCTGGGTTGGTGAGTTACACTCAGCATGATTACACCAATTTATATATATTCCATGTACATCCACTTGATCGGAATAAAAATCAATATTATTGAGTCATTAGGTATTCCTATTGGGTCATTGGACTCACCCCCTACTTGAGTACATGACATAAGTTTCATTGTACATTGGTAGACCTTCATGTTATCTCTTTGGACATAAGTATCACTCAAAGATAGACACATGGTTTATTCAACAGGTCATAAAGGCCAATGATTCGATAGGATCATTATGTGAGTTAGGATGGAGACCACTGTATTTTTATATTTAGTTATCATTCAATATGTACTAACCTATGTATCATTTACTTGATATATAATTATTCCACGATTTTTTTCTTCTACTACTACTCATTTTTTGTTTAGTCACATAATTTAAAAATTTACATCTTTCTATTATTTAAAGTGAGGGTCCATGGGGATCTTTGTTTTATGTCTACATGTTTCTAAGATTTTCATTATATGGATGTGTCATTCTGAATCTTTAGAAGAATCAGGCTTGACCCTTGAACCTTATATTAGATGAAATAGTCTCCCCATGACTATCTTAGGCCCCTACTACAAGTCTAAAGCCATTGACATACAAAGAGGTGCACTTGAGGTCATGTAGCTCCCATGTGTGGGTTCTATTTAGGTGGTCTGAGGTAGGGCATTGAGCATATGTTCCTAAATTTAACAAAAATAATCACTTGTCATTATTTTAATATTTCCAGATAATTCAAGGCCATTTTCTTGGTTTTTGACACCATAACACATGTTTTTAAAAACTTTAATATATTTAAAAATTCACTTTTGGTAATTCTAAAATAACACCTTATTTGATTGATGTGCCATCAATTTATACATATAACACATAATACAATGATTATTTTCAAAAAAAATTCATGTCAATTCGTTTTTATTTTCTGTATTTTGACTCTTAAACACATTTTCTAGAATTTTAAAACACTAAGACTTTGTTTTTGGTCATTTTGAGAAAACCTAAACTCATATTTATGTGAATATTGTTATTAAATTTCAAAAAATAATTAGGGGTTTGCTTCCTAGGGTATCACGATAATTTGTGGTCATTTACTTTGTTTTGACCCTATGGAGTATGTTTTTTAAAATATTAGTATATTTAAAATGAAATTTTCTTCATTTTGAGCTCAACACAAGTCCTATTGATATTCTATCTACTCATAAATATTTTAAAAAATCAATGATAATTTTATAATAATTTTACGTTAATTGATGTTCATTTACTATAAATCTATTGGTACATGCATGTTTTAATGATTAAAAATAATACAATTGTGTTTTTGGTCATTCTAAGAAAACCAAAACTCAGATTGATGTGACATAAATTCCTAAATTTCAAAAAGTATTCATTGGTCATTGACTTATGATTTCATACCAATATGAGGATTTTTTTTAGGTTTTGACCCATTGATGCACATTTTTAAAGACTTTAATATTTTTAAAAATGTATTTTTTGTTATTCTTATAAAATCATAACTTGGATTAAAGCCTATTATATTTATACATGTCACGAATAATTCAATAATCATTATCCCAAAATTTCACATCCATTCATGGTCATTTTCTATGTTTTGACCATTACATGTATGCTAGAGAGTTTTAAAATAGTAGATATATGTTTTTGGTCATCTCAATAAAACCACAACATAGATTTATGTTGTGTCTATTCCTATATTTTAAAAATTAATTAATGGTTTTTTTACTAATATTACACAAAAATATGAGGTCATTTTATAGTTTTTGACAACATGATGCACATTTTTAAATATTTTAATATTTTTTAAAGCACACTTTTGGTCATTGTGATCACATCACATGTCCTATAGAAATTCCATCTATTTATACATGTCACACATAATTGAACAATCACTCTCGGTTAGCTTGTTCCTCAGCCCCTAGCTGAAACCCTATGTCTATGAAAGTATCCATGGAGTTATGGGGAATCTAAGTGAAAGGCAGACAATCTATTGAAACCAATATGGAGGCTGATAAGCTCCTTTTTCTCTCTCATGATACTCTTAGTGAATCTAAGTCTGACAAAAAAAATGATGCATTCCACCTTTTTTTAAAGATTGAAAATCAAAAACTTGTTCTTAGAAGGATTTCCTCTGAGAATACTCATCTGAATTATGATCTGGTGTTTGAGAAGGATTTCATGCTATCCCATAACTTGAAGATTATTAGTGTTTACTTTATGGGATACAAATTTTTTGATACTGAAGATTTTGAGTCTACCTATGAATCTGATGATGATGGTGTTCCATTACAAATGGAGAAAAGAAAACCAGATATTAAGGTTTCTCCCGAAAAGCCTACTAAATCTACTATGAAGTTGGAGAACACAGAGAAGCCCAAGGAGAAACTTGATTATATTAATAGCAAAGATTAGGATGATGAAAACTAGGATGATGATGATTTGGATGATAGTGACGATGAAGATATTTGAAGATGGGTGATGCAGAGGATGGTTTTCAAGAGTATGATGAGGATGACTCTAAGGATGAAGACTCAAATAATGATAAAGATACACTGAATAAGTTGGAAGTAGGCAAGATGTTCCTTGGGGAATCTACCAAAAAACACCAGTTCCTACCAAGAAGGTAAATTTTACTTCTCCTTAGAAGACTAATGTCAAGACAGTGGTGCGCACTACCACTCCACATCCTTTGAAGCAACACCCTAGGAAGGGTGGTTCTTAGTTAAGTGGTAACAAAAATTCTCAAACCCTAAAGTCGTCTTCCCCTTCCAAATATACTTGTTCCACCTACAAGAAGGTCTTCATAGTCATTCACATGAATCATGGTACGAAGTGAATCTAGAAGGATATTTTTTGTTTTCTCACCAAGGGTACTAATATTATGGTGCGAGTTTCCCTTGAGAAAGAGAGGATGATGGTCTTTTCAGTGAGTTTTGGTATTTTTAGTTGGCTTTAATTCCTTGATCCTGGTTCTTCTTGTGTTTTTTGTGCCTTGGTGTACTAATATCATAACACCTCTTTTACCATTCAGTTATTTTCTTAGTGGCTTTATAGAATTCTTGTTTTTTCTCTATGGTTTAAATAATTGAACAATCATTATCAAGAAATTTCACATCAATTCATTGCATTTTTCTAGTTTTTGACCATTACATGCATCTTTTAGAGTTTTAAAACATTGAAATTTCAATTTCCATCACACTAATAAAATGTTAACTCCTATTGATGTAAAATCTATTCCTATATTACTAAAATTTAACAGTATCTATTTTTTAATATTTAATGATAGTTTATGGTTTTTTGTTAGTCTTTGACCCTATAATGCATGTTTTTGAAGACTTTAATATTTATTAAAATAAAATTTTGGCCATTTTCATGTCACATCACATCATATTGAAATGAAATCAATTCATACACACCAAAACTAATTCAATGATTTTTTTACTAAAATATCACATAAAATCATGGTTGTTTTCTAGGTTTCAACTATGACATGTATGTTATAGACTTATAGATTGCTAACATTTCACCATAGGTCGTATTTGGAAACTTAAAACTCATATTGATATGAATTTTATAACTAAAATTTAAAAAATTAATCAATGGTTCTTTTCCTAAGATATCTGAATAATACAAAGTCATTTTTTTGGTTTTGACCCTCTAACAAGTGTTTTTAAAAACTTTAAAAACATTGAAATGTAATTTTGGTTATTCCAAAGAGTCTTTATATAATGACCCATACTTTAAATACATTGTTATTGCTTCAAAATTTAAGCACACATATGACAACATATAACAAAACAATGAAAGGACCGTATAGGAATAATGTCTTTAGAAACTGGGAAACATAAAAAACTGGTTTATAAATCATCTACATTGTCTCCCATTTATTTCATCATATCTAGAGTCCCTTATTCTTGACCTGGGGAATGAAAACATACAAAAAGGGTAAGCTCAAATTCTCAGTAAGGGTAAACAAAAGAAATATCAATCACATTATATTCATAAGAATATAACATTTTTGGAAATCTTAACCTACAAAAGAAATCATAATTTCATAAGATGGGATAAATCATAGCAGTGAAATATAATCCCAATAATCATAACATAAAACATGATACTTTTGTGACATACACACATAATAATAGAGAATCATTTCTTAGTAGTCAAGACTCATTTCCAAGACTATCTTAGTGGACAAAGTCCATCTCTGAACCGAGTTCACTCCTCGTTTCAGTCCTGTTTCACTGAATCGAATTAACCTGTCGTTCCAGCTATGTCTATCTCATGAGATATAAATCTTTACCCAATTCATTTGAGGGAGATATAGGTCCCACCCATCTCATAATGAAACCATTATTATGTGTTCCACAAAATCATAAATCATACATTATAGCATAACCCATGTAATAAAAATGGGATTCTTAAACATCATGTCATCATAACATAATCAACATAAGATAAAAGGACATCATAAAATATATTACATCATAACATAATCAAATAAATGTAAAATAGGGATAGAAACAGAACCCTATATTATCTTAGATGGAAAATATTTTTGATAAAACACTTGAACTCCATTCTTGAGGAAAATATCCTTTCTACTTCAAAAAAAATTTCTTTTCTTAACAGGTCATAAAATTTTAAACTAAAAGAAGTTGATTAAAAATAAACTTGAAAATTTTTAAAGTAATATTCATGGAAATAATGTACTAAAAATCCATTCATGTTGTATAAGTTAAAAAAACATTCTTCTCGTACTTTGGCCAGAAAAGTCAAAAAGTACCTCGTACGAAAAACAACAAAAGATTCCTTTCATATCTTTTACTAAAAACTAACTGAAGGGTAAAATTGGATTCAAAAAATTTTAGAAGGATAGAAATATTATTACATATTGGTGAAACATGGATGTGGATGATAAATATTCCCCAGTAAATTCTGAAGTAAAAACAATCTCGGATAAAAATTGAGATTGCGAGATTTTCCTTTACCTTAGGTTCGATTTGCTTTGTAAGTGTCTGAACCTCCTATATAATGATTTAAATAATGTCATTGACTTATTATAGAATCATACATATTGTTATTATATCATATATGGTCATATTCTTAGCTTCTTATTAGTCATATTTCATTTCTACTTGTTATTCAGGTGTTTATTACTTTTTGTTCTTATACATGTTTTGTCGAATAAATTCTTATTCTTCTTTTTAGGTTATAGATACCTAATTTACAGAATGGTATTAGTGTAATATATATCATATTTATTCATTCAAGTCATTTATATAATCATTATGCAATGAAGATCATGCAGAACGAGTTTCATCACATCGTGGAGACGGTATTCCGTACGTACGCACGAGCGATGATATCGTTCCCATGATCGTGGAATTGTATTGGAGTGTATTTACACTATTTCAGAATCAATATAACTTTACAATAATCATATATAGTTATTATTTACACCATTATACCCATCCAAGTAAGGTGGTGGTGGAAAATAGATTACACCACGGCGTGGAGACGGTATTCTGTACGTACGCATGCGCGGTGATTTCGTTTTCCGTAGGATGGATAGATGGTGAAATAGGGTTGTTTCATAATTATAATAACATATCAGTATATTATTTATACTGATGTTATTACTTCATAATGAAACAACTAAAGAAGATGAAGTAGAAGAAGAAATAAATTTGAAAGAATCGGTAACGGACATTACCTCTTCTTTGAAGCGCCTCTTCTTAACCTCCTATTAGGGCACTAAAGATGGTCTTTGAAGAAGACCAGGACCTCTAGGATGTTTCTAGGGAAGTGGAGAAGATAAATTGGCAGGGGTTAGACAAGCATGAAGGCTCAAAGTGGTGTGAGGAAGAGAGGGAGGAGGTGCCCTTTTATAAGGGAGGAGAGGGATACCTTAGGAAAACTTAAAATATTATTTTATTATAAAGTCATATTCGGTTTTTAATAGCTCCAAATTGATTTATTTAGAAGCTAAGGTGGGGAGGGGTTGAAATACTCTCATCCAATAGAATTTAAACAAATTTAGGTTTCTATTTTAACCTTATCATCTAGAATTAACATTAAGTTAAATAATTTTACTTTTACTGTGTCTTCTTGTTTTCTTACACTATAAGGTTAATAAACTTTCTATAACAAGCCAAAAGAACCCCAAGTTTTTTATTATTAATATATATAACCTTATTTAAGTCATTTTTCCGAAAATTGGATCATTAGGAATAAAATAACAATTCATAATATAATATTTGTTTTAAAAACTATTTTATGTCAATTTTGACACTATTTGGTAATTGATTTTTTTGAAAATCATAATAGAATGATTAGTTCAAAAAAAGTTAATTAAATCAATACTAACATGTCATATTAACCTATAAAATTAGTGTAATGCATAAAAAGTCTCAAATTACATTTATTTGGGTATTTATAACAACAATTATGTCAATATTTCATTAATAAGATAATTACTGCATCATCATTGTGTCATAAATAAATTAAATTATTTAATGTCTAAAAATTATAAATAAAATACCATTATGTAGGAAATATTTTTAGATTTATAATGAATATTTATAGTTGAATTTATCTTCTGTATAAACCTATATTAAAAATGTTTTAGTTATTAAACTTTGATTTTAACTATTTTAACCCTTCTTTAAATAAATTAATAATAAATGTCCTAATATAATCCAAGTGGACCTAAATGGTCATATTTTATTCCTAATGTTATTTTTGGTCGAATTACACTTATCCAATAGAATTAGGATATGTTTTAGGGTAATAATAATATCATTTTTACCCTTAATTACCCTATTTACTTTTAACCGTGGTAAAAAAAGTAAAAAGTTACTATTCACCAAAAATTATTTTCATCTCATTGAACCACATTTTAGTACTTGATATTAACTGTGTCTCTCGGATTTTCGAAATTCCACTCCCATAAGTGGTAAAATTAAGTTTTATGTGAATTTTCAAATTCTCCTAGGAGGTGGGTAAAAGACGGTGAAAAGTTCAATAAAATTTTTATATATCTAAAATTATTATAAAATGACTACAATGAATTACATTGAACTTATATAGGTGTTATGTATCAATTTTGACCTAAAATAAATTTAAATAAAATAAATAATTAATTAAATAAAAAGTCGGTTTTTAAATAGTAACCCAATGTTTTCACTATTCATCAAAAATTGAAAGTTTTCAGAAAAATACCAAAATTTCACCCTAGGATAATTTTGATATTCTGAATCCAAAAATGAAGTCCATTTTGAAAGATAAAACTTACAAAATTTCAAAAAGTGGGTATCGCTATTCATAACGGCTAGTTTTAATAATATTTTAATAGCATATCATTGTTTAGTGAAACTCGGTATTGCGTACGACGCAAGCTATCGAGGAAGGTCGCGATTGTGTGTAAAGCAAGCCAAGCTAGTGTTGTGTGTAGTAAAAGATTCCTTTGACAATGTATATAACATAAAAACAAAATATTTCTCATAAAAATCTCCAGTGTTACATTCTACCCCCCTTAAAATGAATTTCACCCTCGAAATTCGTCACTTGGTAACAAATAGATGAGGATACCTCTCCTTCATCATATCCTCAAGCTCCCATGTAGCTTCTTCTAACTGGTGGTTCCTCCATAAAACTTTCACCAAGCGAGGGGTCTTGTTTAGTAGGACTTTTTTTCTATGATTCAGAATCTCTATCGGTTGTTCTTCATAAGAAAGATCTTGCTCCAGCGGTACAACTTCTGAGCTTAGTACATGTGAAGGATCGGGTATGTACTTTCTCAGGAGCGATACATGGAACACATCATGAACTTGAGAGAGATTAGGTGGAAGCACCAATCGGTAAGCTACCTTCCCAACAAGATCCAGTATTTTGAAAGGACTGATATACCTAGGGATCAACTTTCCCATCTTTCCAAATCTCATTACTCTCTTCCAAGGAGATATTCGTAAGAACAATTTATCACCCACTTCAAACTATAAGTCTTTTCTTCGGTTGTCGGAATAACTTTTTTGTCGACTCTAAGCTGCTCTTATGTGTTGTTGAATGGATCTAACCTTTTCTGCCATCTCATCAACAAGATCAGGTCTTAATAGCTTTCTTTCCCCAACTTCATCCCAGCAAGTTGGAGTCCTGCATTTCTTTCCATAGAGAGCTTCATAAGGAGCCATCTGAATACTGTAGTGAAAGCTATTATTATAAGAAAATTCCACCAAAGGTAGGTGTTGATCCCAACCACCTTTGAAATCCATAGAGCAATCTCTCAACATATCTTCTATAATTTAAATTTTCCTCTCAGACTGACCGTCTGTCTGAGGATGATAAGTAGTGCTGAAACTCAACTCTGTATCCAGAGTATGCTGAAAACTTCACCAAAACTTTGAGGTAAACCTCGGATCCCGATTAGATATAATGGATAGTGGTACTCCATGCAATCTTACCACTTCTTTTACATATATCCTGGCAAGCTGATCCCGAGAGAAATCTTCTCTAATGGCAATGAAGTGTTCTGACTTCGTAAGACGATCAACTATGACCGAGATAGCATTATTTCCTTTGGATGTTTTAGGAATTCCAGTGACAAAGTCCATAGTGATTTTTCCCATTTCCATTCAGGTATGGGTAATGGTTGTAACATCCCCTTATACTTCTGTCTCTCAGCTTTAATTTACTGACAAACCAAGCATCGAGAGACATATTCAACAACATCTCTTTTCATGTCATCCCACCAGAAGTACTCTTTCAGGTCCCTATACATCTTCGTTCTTCTAGTATGAATAGAGAATGAAGAACTATGAGCCTCATCCAGCAGCTCCTTCTTTAATTCTGGGATGGGAGGAACACAAACCCGATTCTTGAACCTTATTGTCCCATCAAAATCAAGGTTTAATTCAGGAACATTTCTCACCTTCTTTTGTAACTTTACATCTTCTTTCTGTGCCTCTTTAATCTTCACATGTATAGATGGTTGAACATTCATTTGATAAAGATAATATTTTTCCCCTTCCATTATAATTCCAAGATCCATCCTTTGTAAATCCATAAATATTGGATCTTTTTTGATCCTCATCATGGATAAGCTAGCATGGTCTTGTCAACTTAATGCGTCTGCCACCTTGTTTTCTTTCCCTGGGTGGTAATGAATTACGTAGTAATAATCCTTAATCAACTCCAACCATCTTCTTTGGCGCATATTCAGCTCCTTTTGTGTGAAAACATGCATTAAACTTTTATGATCAATATAAATATCACACCTTTCACCATAAAGATAATGCCTCCAAATCTTTAATGCAAAGATTACCGCAGCTAACTCCAAATCATGAGTTGGGTAATTTTTCTCATGTATTTTCAACTGTCGTGAGGCATAATCTATCACCATATCATTTTGCATAAGAACACACCCCAACCCCTTCTTGGATGCATCACTGTAGATCACAAACCTTTCTCCACTACAAGGAAGTGTGAGTACAGGTGCACTAGATAAACTTCTTTTTAACTCCTTGAAATTCTCTTCACATTCCTCTATCCACATGAACTTAACTCCTTTTTGAGTCAACCCAGTGAGTGGATTAGATAATTGTGAAAAATCTTTCACAATATGTCGATAATATCCAGCCAAACCAAGAAAACTTCGAATCTCAATTACTTTTGTTGGTCTCAAACATCTTTTGATAACCTCTGTTTTTGCAGGATCCACAGATATCCCCTATTTTGAGATTATGTGACCCAAAAATCCAACTTTTTGATACCAAAATTCACACTTGGTAAATTTGGCATAAATCTTCTCCTTCCTCAGGGTCTTTAATACAATTCTCAAGTGATCTTCATGTTCTTACTTACTCTTTGAATAGACAAGAATATCTTCTATAAAGACTACCACAAAGTGATCAAGATAGTCTCTAAAGACTCTATTCATCAGATCCATGAAGATAGCAGGGGAATTAGTAAGACCAAATGGCATCACTATAAATTCATAGTGTCCATACCTTGTACGGAAAGTCGTATTTGGTATATCCTCCCTTTTGACCCTTAATTGATGATACCCTGAATGAAGATCAATCTTGGAAAAGTATTGAGCTCCGCGTAGTTGGTCAAATAAGTCATCAATGCATGGGAGAGGATATTTGTTCTTGATATTGATCTTGTTAAGTTCTCGATAATCAATGCAGATTCTCATTAATCCATCTTTCTTCTTAACAAACAGAACAGGTTCTCCCCATGTAACGCACTAGGGCGTATGAATCCCTTATCAAGATTCTCTTGGAGATTCTTATTCAATTCCTGCAACTCAATTGGGACCATTATATAAGGTGTATTTGAAATAGGTAAAGCACCTGGTGTGAGTTCTATTGAAAACTCAACTTCACGATTTGGTGGAAGACCCGGAAATTCCTCTGGAAAGACATCATCAAACTCCCGTACAATGGTCATATTCTTAATCATGAGTTTCTCACAAACCATTTGAGATAAATAACCTTCATTTAGTGGAATCAAGACCCATAATATGGAAGAAATTTCCACTGGAAGGTTATGTTCATCCTTGCATCGATAAACGATCGTAGATTGATCTGGAATATGAAATGTGACTTCCCTTCATTGGAAATTGATATGAGATCCATATAAAGAAATCAAATCCATGCCAAGAATCACATCAAATTCTACTATAGGAAGGATCACAAGATTTTCAAGAAGCACTTTCCCACAAACATCAATCGGAGAAGAATTATAAACTTTTGATGCGACTGTTGTGCCATTAGGGGTAGTCACAGCTAACTCAACATCTAATTGTTGAGGTAATACGATGATACCCTTAGAAAATTATTCAGAAATAAAAGAGTGGGTGGATCCAGAATCAAATAAAACATTTTCTACTTTAGAGTGGATGGTAAGCGTACCGTTCACCACTTCGTTCTCATACTCCACATCACTGATAGAAATTTCATGTGACTTTCCTTTGTATTTATCATTAAGAGTTTGTTGACATCGATCATCATCAACAACCCTTGGATTAGGGCATTGATTGGCATAATGCCCCATTTCCTTGCACTTGTAACATTGAAGTGTAGGAGAGCACTCTGTGTAGCATTTTCTTTGTTCGCATCACTAGACATCTTCTTCCCATCATTGCGACATTCAAATACTCGATGACCTTCCTTTCCATATTTGAAACATTTACTTGTCCCTTTAAGACAACTCCCTCCATGTTTCTTTCCACACTTTGAGCATAAGGAAAAACTCATATTCTTTTCAGTGTGGTCTTTAGATTTTCCTTTGCATTCCATTTTCTTCTTTTTATCAAACCCATATGACTGATGGGTTACTCCAATCTCCATCTCAACTTTGAGAGCACATCGAATGATTTCCTCGTAGCTATTGAAGTCCCTTATGGATAATGCCCTTCAAAGACTTGGTTTTAAGTCACTAAAGAATCAATCGATCTTACTCTCAGGTTGGATAATAATCCCAGAAGCATACCTTGAAAGTATTGTAAAATTTTCTTCGTAGGTACCAATAGATTCATCATCCTATTGCTTCATTTCAAGAAACTCCTTCTCCATCTTTGTTCGAAGAATATGAGGGAAGTAATTATTGAAAAATAAGTTCTTGAACTCGTCCCATTCCATGGACTCAATTTCATCTCTTGGCCTCGTATTCTTGATAAGATTCCACCATTGATCAGCTTCAACTTCCAAATGATATACTGCTAAGATGACTTTATCATGTTCAGAACATTGAAGAACTGAAAATATCTTTTCAGTGGTACTCATCCATTGTTCAGCAACTAATGGATCAGTAGACCCGCTGAATGAGGGTGGACTTTGACTCATAAAGGATTCAACAGAATGTTGCTCCTTCCTTTGCTCGTTTGGAAGTCATGCATGATTTATAGCTTGAGAAATTTGTGTGAACATGGCTACAAGATTTTGCATTCCAGCTCCCATAAAATTTGGTTGCTTAGGGGGCCAATCATTGCATTGCCCATCGCATTCTGCATTAACATAGTTCCTTCAGGTTCTAGCCATTGACTAAAACCAAGAAGAATAGTGTGAGCAACACTAATTATAATAGAAAAAACACATAATCAAGAATAAAATTTCACACTTAAGGTCTTATCATAGGTTAATCATGGCCATTTCTAAAACACTAAGATTGTGTTCTATACTTAGACTTACCCTTAGGGTTCTTACTAAGGATTTCACATCCAAGTTTCCAAAGGTTGACTATACCTTTCCTCTGATACCAACTATTACGACCCATACTTTACATACATTGTTATTACTTCAAGATTTAATCACACTTATTACAACATATAACAAAACCATGAAAGGACCGTATAGGTATAATGTCTTTAGTAACTAGGAAACATAAACAACTGGTTCATAAAGTATCTACATTGTCTCCCATTTATTTCATCATATCTAGAGTCCCTTCTTCCTGACCTGGGGAAAGAAAACATACAAAACGGGTGACCTCAAATTCTTAGTAAGGGTAAATAAAAGAAATATCAATCACATCATATTCATAAGAACATAACATTTTGGAAATCTTAACCTACAAAAGAAATCATAATTTCATAACATGGGATAAATCATAGTAGTGAAATTTAATCCCAAAAATCATAACTTAAAACATGAAACTTTTGTGTCATACACACATAATCATAGAGAATCATTTCTTAGTAGTCAATACTCATTGCCAAGACTATCTTAGCGGACAAAGTACATTTCTGAACCGAGTTCACTCCTCGTTTCAGTCCTATTTCACTGAACCGGATTAACCTGTCATTCCAGCCATGTCTATCTCATGAGATATAAATCTTTACCCAATGAATTGGAGATAGATATAGGTCCCAACCATCTCATAATGAAACCATTCTTATGTGTGCCACAAAATCATAAAGCATACATCATAGCATAAACCATGTAATAAAAATGGGATTCTTAAACATCATGCCATCATAACATAATCTACATAAGATAAAAGGACATCATAAAATATATTTCGTCATAACATAATAAAATAAATGTAAAAATAGTAATAGAAACAGAACCCTATATTATCTTAGATGGAAAATATTTTTGATAAAACACTCGAACTCCATTCTTGAGGGAAATATCCTTTCTACTTCAAAAACATTTTCCCTTTCTTAACATGTCATACAATTTTAAACTAAAATAATTTTATTAAAAATAAACATGAAAACTTGTAAAGAAAGATTCATGGAAATAATGTTCTAAAAATCCATTCATGCTGTATAAGTTAAAAAAAATTCTTCTCGTACTTTGGCCAGAAAAATAAAAAATTACCTCGTACGAAAAACACAAAAGATTCATTTCATATATTTTACTAAAAACTCACCGAAGGGTAAAATTGAGTTTAAAAAATTGTAGGAGGATAGAAATAATATTACATATTGACTAAAAATGTATTTGGATGATAAATATTCCCCAGTAAATTTTGAAGTAAAAACAATATCGGATAAAAACTAAGATTGAGAGATTTTCCCTTACCTTAGGTCTGATTTGCTTCGTAAGTGTTCGAACCTCCTGTATAATGATTTAAATAATGTCATTGACTTATTAAAGAATCATAATTATTGTTATGATATCATATATGGCCATATTCTTAGCTTCTTATTAGTAATATTTCATTGCTACTTGTTATTCAGGAGTTTATTACTTTTTGTTCTTATGCGTGTTTTGTCGAATAAATTCTTATTCTTATTTTTAGGTTATAGATACCTCATTTCCAGAATGGTATTAGTGTAATATATATCATATTTATTCATTCAATTCATTTATATAATCATTATGCAATGAAGATCATGTAGAATGAGTCGCATCACATCGTGGAGACGGTATTCCGTACGTACGCACGAGCAATGATATCGTTCCCATGATCGTGGAATTGTATTAGAGTGTATTTATACTATTTGAGAATCAATATCAATTTATAATAATCATATATAGTTATTATTTATACCATTATACCCATCCAAGTAAGGTGGTGGTGGAAAATAGATTACACCACGACGTGGAGACGGTATTCCGTACGTACGCACGCGCGGTGATTTCGTTTTCCATAGGATGGATAGATGGTGAAATAGGGTCATTTCATACTTATAATAACATATAATTATATTAGTGATACTTATTTTATTACTTCATAATAAAAAAACTAAAGAATAATAAGTATAAGAAGAAATAAAGTTGAAAGAATCGGTAAAGGACATTACCTCTTCTTTGAAGTGCCTCTTCTTAACCTCCAATTAGGTCACTAATGATGGTCTTTGAAGAAGACCAGGACCTCTAGGATGTTTCTAGGGAAGTGGAGAAGATAAATTGGCAGGTTTTGGCCGAGATTGAAGGCTCAAAGTGGTGTGAGTAAGAGAGGGAGGAGGTGCCCTTTTATAAGGGAGGAGAGGGGCACCTTAGGAAAACTTAAAATATTATTTTATTATAAAGTCATATTTGGTTTTTCATATCTCCAAATTGATTTATTTAAAAGCTAAGGTGCCGATGGGTTGAAATCCTCTCATCCAATATAATTTAGACAAGTTTAGGTTTCTATTTTAACCTTATCATTTAGATTTAACTTTAAGTTAATTAATTTTACTTTTACCGTGTCTTCTTGTTTTCTTACACTATAAGGTTTATAAACATACTACTACAAGCCAAACGAACCCAAAGTTGTTTATTATTAATATATATAACCTTATTTAAGTCATTTCTTTGAACCTTAGATTTTTAGGAATAAAATAACAATTAATAATATAATATTTGTTTTAAAAACTATTTTATGTCAATTTTGACACTATTTGGTAATTGGTTTTTGTGAAAATCATAACAGAATGATTAGTTCAAAAAGAGTTAATTAAATCAATACTAACATTTCATATTAACCTATAAAATTAGTTAAATTCATAAAAAGTCTCAAATTACATTTATTTGGGTATTTATAACATCAATTATGTCAATATTTCATTAATAAGATAATTACTGCATCATCATTGTGTCATAAATAAATTAAATTATTTAATGTCTAAAAATTATAAATAAAATACCATTATGTAGGAAATATTTTTAACTTTCTAATTAATATTTATAGTCGAATTTATCTTATGTATAACCCTATATTAAAAAAAATTTAGTTATTAAACTTTGATTTTAACTATTTTAACCCTTCTTTAAATAAATTAATAATAAATGTCCTAATCTAATCCAAGTGGACCTAAATGGTCATATTTTATTCCTAAGGTTGTTTTTTGTCTAATTATACTTATCCAATAGAATTATTACATGTTTTATGGTAATAATATTATCATTTTTACCCTTAATTACCCTATTTACTTTTAACCGTGGTAAAAAAAGTAAAAAGATACTATTCACAAAAAATTAGTTTCATCTCATTAAACCACATTCTAGTCCTTGATATTAACCGTGTCTCTTGTATTTTCTAAATTCCACTCATAGAAGTGGTAAAATTAAGTTTTATGTGAATTTGCAAATTCTCCTAGGAGGTGGGTAAAAGACGGTGAAAAGTTCAATAAAATTTTTATATATCTAAAATTATTATAAAATGACTCTAATGAATTAAATTGAACTTATATAGGTGTTATGTATCAATTTTTAACTAAAATAAATTTTAATAAAATAAATAATTAATTAAATAAAAAGTCAGTTTTTAAATAGTAACCCAGTGTTTTCACTATTCATCAAAAAATTGAAAGTTTTTAGAAAAATACCAAAATTTCACCCTAGGAAAATTTCAATATTCTGAATCCAAAAATGAAGTCCATTTTAAATGATAAAATTTACAAAATTTCAAAAAGTAGGTATTACTATTCATAATGGCTAGTTTTAATAATATTTTAATACCATATCATTGTTTAGTGAAACTCGGTATTGCGTACAACACAAGCTATTGAGGAAGGTCATGATTGTGTGTAAAGAAATCCAAGATAGTGTTGTGTGTAGTGAAATATTTATTTGATAGTGTATATAATATAAAAACAAAATATTTCTCATAAAAATCTCGGGTGTTACACTTCCAATCATATTAATGTATCATCTATTAATACATGTCACAAATAATTCAATGATGGTTTCACTTAAATTTATTGTAAATTTTTGGGTATTTTCTAGTTGTTTACTGTTTTATTCATTTCTTACAGTTTTAAAACAAGAAATTTTCTTTTCTTCATCTTAAGAAAACCTCATCGCAGATTGATTTATTATTTGTTTCTTATTTTCAAAAATTAATTAAAATTATTTTTCAAAATATTTCACAATAATTCAAGGTCAGTTACTTGGTTTTAACCTTATGACACACATTTTTAAGGACATTAATTGCTTTAAAAACACACTTTTGATCATTCTAATCACAACACAAATCATATTCATCTGACTCCTATTTATACATGTCACAAATGATTCAATTATTATTTTCATGAAATTTAAAAATAAGTTCATGATTTTTTTCTAGGTCTTGATTGGTATAAACACATTTTAAGATTTTAAAACAATGACGTATTGTTTTCATCCATCTCAAGAAAATTGAAACTCAAATTGATGTGATGTTCTGCATTTCAAAAATTAATCAATGGTAATTATCCCAAGATTTCATGATAATACAAGGTTTTTTTCAAGGTTTTGACCCTCTAAAACATGTTTTTAAAGACGTAAATATCTTTGGAAGACACTTTTGGTTATCCCAAGAAATCTAAAACTTTTATTCATGTGCAATCTATTCTAAAATGTCCAGAATAATTCTAAAATGGGATCCACTAAAATGGTTCCCCAAACTGGTTGGTCACATAGCCTCAAACGCACCTACCTATAAGCCAGAGGCTGCTGACTATATGTGACGTTCTAATGGGGTATGGTAGGGAGACTATACCCTCATGATCAGAGTGGACCAATGGTCCATAAAATTAAGAAACAATGGAAGTAGATGAATAATAGATCTACAAAAGATAATAGAAATTGAAAATCAATACTAAATGAATGAATCTCCATGCATGAGAACGCTACAAGAAACTAATACAATGTGTAAGTCCAGTTCAAAATTAAATAATAAATAACTAAAATAATCTATATCTATGAGGAATCCCAAGTACATTTTTATCCATTACACCCATACTCCCATGTCTAGTCTTAGTCCATAAATGTAAACAACACATTCCAAGGTCTTAACCTACAACCAATAGGTTTTTCTGAGTACCAAACAGCGGCCCAAATAGGGTGCGAGATATAAATAATAGGCCACCACCAATAGTTTAAAAACTAATCTAAACTATGAATTTTAAAAAAATAGTGTGATAGTATATCAAAATTAAGAAGTAACCAATAAATAATAACACGTAGGGTGTAGGTTCCTCGAGGACTCCTAGACAACCTTACCTGCTTAAGCCTGAGATGGAATTTCTATGCACACCTACCATCATGTATTTATATGCATATTTAAGAAAATAATATGAATATATATACATTCACCAATGTGTACATTAGGTTTAGTACCAAGAAATCCACATAAGAGGATCAAATATTAGATAATGGATGTCCTGAACAGGGTGTCATACCCATCAATCACAATATAAGTGATTCAATGCCTAGGTTTCCATACTTGTAATCATAAAGTAAGGTATTCCATGACCATGGTGCCATACCAATTATCACATTTTACTAGGGACTTCATTCCTAGGGTTCCATACCCATAATCATAATTTAAAAATTAAACTAAGTAATTTAAGGGTTGTGTTAGTCTCTACACCATTACATTTAATTGTGGCCATTTCCTTTCTATTTTTAGATGGAAAATGTTCATAATAGGTTCCATACATTTATTCCTTATATTCATAATCAAATTCCCAATTCAAGTTTAATTCATTTCATATTTCATTAAAAATATTATATCCAAGATCATAATTCACCAATTAGTAATAGTCATGTAATATATTTAAACTATTTAACATTTAAATTTAACCCCATTTAGTCATGGAAATAAATCATGATTAATAAGGTCAATTGACTTGGACATGAATTTTTCATTTAATAATTTTTCATTTTAACATATCATTTTCCCCAATTTACTTGTTGATACATTTCAAAAACACACCCCAATGGGGTAATTTAATTAATAAACAAGGACGATACAAAAAACATATAATGAAACTCGCCTTAGAAGATGGTTCAGTTTGAGTTTGTTGACCTAAAACCATGATAGAGTATTTTAGGTTCGTGGTCTAAGTATTTAATCTAATTAATTTCACATTTAATAATCAAGGAATGAAAAATATGGAACCCTTCATAATGATGTATTTGTTAGGACCAAGCTGATAAGGATGATTGTATTCTGGTTTTGTCTTTTGTTATAAATAATGTTTAAGAAGAAAATGAAGTTTAAGGATAAAATAAATCACCTCATTTTGTTTTTGGTGAAAATCATACTGATCGTCGTATTCAAGAAAATCAACTCATATTGGTTGAGAAATTCCATCGTATTGAGAAGTTTTTTTTAGATGAAAAGGATCATCGAACTCACCTTGGGTTTAAACTAGAAGAATATAATGTAATGGGAGAGAATTAGAGTCTATATGACTATGATATAAATGTGATTATGCTTTGAAAATCATATATTTCTCATCAATCATTAGTATTCTATAAAACTTGTGATGCAAGCTTGATAAAATAAATGTATAGTAAAGATGTTGGAAATCATATTTAGTCTGATTGTAATCATGTTAATTGTATTCAGGGTGAGAAGGAAAGAAATATTTTGATTGGTAATTCACAATAATTACGACTGTAAGTCAGAAAATTCTAAATATGATCTCAAATGTATTCAAATTCATGAATGAATTCATGATAAAATAAAAATTTTGGGAAAGAAAGAAGTTTCTGAAGTAGAATCTAATGATGATGATATATCATATTTGATATACCATCATAACCATAAAAGGTATAAATGATTGTAATGAAAATTCCTTGGTATTATATTAATAATAGAAAGAAGTTTCTAAAGTTAAAGCTGCTAATATCGGTCCATCGAACTCAGTATTCCATCGTAATCATCAGAGGAATAATTGTTTGGGACCGATGAATTCAAAGAAAAGAGAAGAATGCAGGGGCCAATAAGAATAATAAATTCATATCTTTATCAATAATGTATTCAATATTTTAAAATAGATTGAATTACTTTGTTTATCGATCAATTGGGTCAAGAGAAAATATGAAAAAGAATCTATTGTTTTATATTTGTCTTCTTCATAATGAGACAAATCATAAGTAGAATTAGAATAGGACATTAGAGATATTGGATATCAAAGAAGATGTTTTTTTCACTAGATGGTATGGATCATTGTTATGAAGAAATTGAATCAGGTAATCAAATGATATCTATTTCATCATAAAAGAAATTGGTATGGAGAATCATAATTAAAGAATCATGTTGAGGAAATTGGATTCAGACTAATGTTTGTGAAGAAATTCAGAAATGAGCTAAAGTGTTTAGAATATTCGAGAAGGATTGAGAAGAAAGATAAAGAGTTGAGAAAAGTTGATGAAGTCAAAATGTATTCGAAATTCAAGGAAACATACAAATTTGGAAAATTTGGTTGAGTGGGAAACAATTTCAGAATCCTACCCAAATTTTTTTGGGTCACTTATAAAAGGAGTAAATTACACTGTACTTTTATAACTAAAGTGTTGTTCATCTATGAATAAAGAGAATCTCCTAATTTTTAGAGAGAAGAATATTCTGAGTTTAGCTCTATTGAATATGTTTTTCTGGACATAATTGAAAGGAGAAGAGACAGGGCCTCAACTTATTTAGATGATCATTGTAGTAATCTGATTATTATATTCATCTAGTTATAATTTTGGGTAGGATTATCATATTAGGATTTCAATATTGAATAAAAAAGTTCTTAGAATTGTATCAACCATATTTTTAGAGAGATATATTTTTTCATATTGAGAAATCAGACTGGGAAAATCGAACTGGGTAATCGGACTGCGTTTTATATCAAATTCCATGAAGATTTTACCCGCTTCTAGGTAAGGAAGTGAATAATTGTTTTCAATGTTTATATTTTTGAAAGCTGATAAAGAATCATTGTATCAATTTTTTTTACAAAAACTATGTATTGCATCATTTGTGCTATAAGGAGCACACAAACTATTAGATTATTTACGTAGTGTTGCACAAGGGAAAGGGAATATACTAATCATTTTATTCCACACAAAAGGATTGTTTTCTATCATATTTTGTGGTATTGGATCATTTAAAAACCATACCAAGGATGCATTGATTCTTATTTAATAGTGAAAATTTTAAATTATTGTGTTCGTGTAGATGTGTGTTAGAATTGTTTTCAGTAGGGAAAGTAATATTTAACAGGAGACAAAGGTTGTTTCATAAGTAAGGAAACATGAATGAAAAGGTATCATTGATTCACCCCTCCCCCTATTAGTAATACAATTATCCTCATTGGGAACTTACAATTGGTATCATAGTGAAGGTTCCCTTCATATTTTTCTTGGCTGAAGTTTTAAAGAGAAAATGATGGAGAATATGAATTATGTTAATAGTAAAGGTATCCTAGTTTTTAATGGTAATAACTATCATATCAAGAAAGATAGAATGCTGCATTATCTTATGTCTATTGAATATGATGTTCTTGATTCTGCAATAGATGGTTTTTCTACTATTTATTATAAAGTTACTCTTACATCTATTGGTAAGAGTAATCTTGAGAATGATGGAAGGTCCAAGAATACATTACTATCATCACTTTCTAAAAATGAGTTTTTAAGGTTTTAATGTATTTCCACAACCAAAGGTATATGGGATAAGTTGAAAAACATATACGAAATAAATAAATAAGTGAAGAAGGAAAATTTAAAAATCTAGAGGATGAAGAATGAAGATTTGAAAATGACTAAGTATTAATCTGTTGGGGACTTCTTTACCAGGGTAAATGACATTTTCAGTACTATCATTTGTCTTGGTGAAAAGTTATAATATTCTAAAGTTGTTAATAAAATCGTTAGAATACTTCCCAACAAGTTTGATTCCAAATTTTATTCATTAGAAGATAGTGATCCTAAAACATTATCTCTAGATTATTTACATATCACTCTAATCACTTATGAAATGAGAAGGGAGAAAGAAATGAAAAGTAAAACAAAAGTTGATAGAGAAATGTCCTTCATGGCTAATAATAAAGAGAAGTAGAAAAATATTATTAATGAATAAGAATTTTTTGATTCTAATCTTAAAAAGAGGTATGTAAAAATCTTGATGATATTTTAACCTTGTTTTCTAAAAATGTGATTTCAGGTATAGGAAAATATAAAGGTAAATTTCCATTGAAGTGATTTGAATGTGGATCTATTGGGTACTTTATGGAAAATTTTCCTCAAATAAAGAAAGAAGAGGATAGTGATGATGAAGAAAAATGGACAAGAAGATCATAGAAGAAACATGGTGATAAGTATAAATATTTCTCCATAGGGAAAGATAAAAAAATATTCAAATAAAAAAGAAGAGGTTTATTATCTAAATATAAAGAAGAATATGGGAGTGATACAGAATTTGAAAAATATACTGATTATATTGGTGATAATAATTTTCTTCCATAAGTGAATAATGAATAATTTAGAAGCAGTAGTTATGATGAAGGAGAAACTCAATTAGAATATAATTTGAAGAAATAATTGAAAGAATTACTTAGATAGATTGAAAGGAAAGTGAAAGAAATTGGAAATTTAAAAAATGAAAATTCCTCATCAAACAATCAATAAGATCTTCCTATTGAGAAATTTAAGCTGGTGAAATAAATTGATGATTTAAAGAAATATATTTAGGAATAAAATAATTGAAATGAACATCTAGAAGTGAAGCTTAAGGAAAAATAATAATGATTGGAACTTATCCCACAAAAACTTTCTAAAGTAGAAGAGAGAAATACAAGTTTTAAAAACTATATCTCTAAAGTTGGTGAAAGTTCTCGCAAGTATAAACCATAGAAATATCAATAAAATTTACCTTCAATGGTTTAGAATAAAGTTGTAAGTGTTTCTAAAAAGTAGTGTGTTAGGAAAGTTATGTATGTGGATAATACCAACAAAGTTATAAATTCAGAAGTTTTTAAAAATCAGGAGTCCAAAAATCTTTCTAAAAATGATGAATACATAAATGTTTCTATTACTTCAGGTTCTGATAAGGCTTAAGAGAAAAGAAATATTTTTATTGATAATAGAAATGTTGGTGGTTCATATAGAAACACAAGAAGGTTGGTGAGAAACATGTTCATAACTCCCGTTAGTATGGATGTTTCAAAGGAAAATATTCTTTCTATAGATACTATTGGTATTGTGGTGGATTCGAACATATGGAAAATATGTGTTATTTAAAAAAAAATATTGTTATTATTCCCTAGGTTATATAAGGTATCATTTGTGGGAGATTCAATCCTCTCAAAAGAAGAAGTCTGAGAAGGAAGTTCTGATGAAACCCAAGAAGGATTGTGTGAAAATTGAAAATAGGTTCCAAATCTTGTTAACTATTTGTGAAAGATGTGAAGAACATGGAAATATTTCTAAGGTATGTCTTTTTTAGTTACCATCTCAAAAAAATTTCCTTAATAATTCTCAAAATCTAGAAGTGAAGAAAGAAAAGAAAGAAGAAAATGTTCTACTTTTCAAAATTACTCTGAAATATTTATTAGGAGAAAGACCTTAGATTATTAATAGCGGGTGTTATTCTCATATTATTGGAGATTTAAATTTTTTGAAGGATGTGAAATATTTCAGAGAAGGAGAAGTAACATTTAGTGATAAAGAATCTTTGAGAATCAAAGGTGTTGGTTCAGCCATCCTTGGGAAAGAAAAAATGAAATCCAAGAAGGATTTATATATTGATGGTCTGAAACATAGCCTATTGAGTGTTTTAAAACTTTGTGATGAGGGTAAAAATGTTATCTTCAGAAAAATATGGGTTTGTTTTTAAAAGTGATAAATATGGAAAGATTATTACAAGAGGTCAATGTACAAAAGGAAACTTATTTAACGTCGGTGAAATACAAAACTCTTGTTACTTGGGTATGGTGGAAGAGAATAAATTGTGGCATAAAATATTGGGACACATGTTTCTAAGAAATGTAAGAAAGTTATCAAAGCATGATAGTGTCTGTGATATTCCTAATTTTCCAATAAGAAGATATTGTTGTTGCACTATTTGTTAGAAAGGAAATATTACAAATTCCATGCATAAGAAAGTTGATATTTGTTCAAAATAACCCTAGGAACTTATTCATTCTGATATTTTTGGGCCAATGAGAAAATAATCAAAAATAGAGATAGGTACTTCATCACTTTCATTGATGAATTTACAAAAATTACATTTTTTATATTTATGAAACAAAATCCAGATGTTTTAAATATAATTAAAAGTTTTTTGAGGAAAGATGAGAAGGAATGTGAGTATTATATGAAGAAGTTGAGAATTGATAATGGTGGTGATTATAAGAATGAAGAATTTAAAATTTATCTTAAGAAGCATGTAATTTGGAATAAGTATAGTGCCTTATACACTCCTCAACAAAATGGAGTTGTTGAAAGTAAGAATAGAAGTTTTTTTTGGAAATCGGTAGAGCTATGTTTCTTTAACATGGTCTTTCTCATTACTATTGGTGGAAATCCATGAGTACTACTATATATATTCAAACCCAATTTTTCTATAAGAAAAATTCATATATTAATCTATATGAAATATTTTATGAAAAAACTCCAAGTTTGAAGCTCCTAAGAGTTTTTGGGAGTCCATTCATTATAAATAAAAAAGGTGGAAATGTTGGAAAGTTTTAGAAAAAAGGTAAATATGAAATATTTCTTGGCTATGATCTGGAAGGAATATGATATAAATGTTTCAAAAAAATAAAGAATATTTGTTTATTCTATTGATGTAAAAGTTATTGAAAAATCTGAGAAGGGTGAACAAACTCATGCAGATAAGGAAGTTGAGCATGATAAAGAATGTTTTGTAAAAAATTATGATAAGGATATAGAAAATTGTAATCCTAATCAAAAAGAAGAAGAATCAGATTGATCAATTTCCAATGATGATGAAGAATCTCAAAAATCTCATCCTAGGAAAATTAATCAAGTGGAATCTCATAATATTATTAGTGATCAATATAAAAAGGTTCAAACAAGAAGAATAAAAAATGATATTTCATATACTTCCTTGTATTCAAAAGTTGAGCTGGATGATTTGAAAGAAGATTTTGAGTGTCCATAATGGGTTCAGTCCATGAATCTAGAGTTGGATCAAATAGAGAATAATGATACATGGGAACTCATACCTCGGCCAGATAACAGAAATGTTATTGGTATAAGGTGGTTTTTTTTAGAAAAAGCTGAATGAAGAATGTGAAGTTATAAGAAACAAAGAGATATTAGTGTGAAAACGTTACTCACAAATTGAAGGTGTTGGTTTTGATGAAACATTGTCTTTGATGGAAAGGTTAGAAACAATTAGAATTTATCTTTCTATTTCTACACAACTAAGTTAAAAAAAATCAAATGGGTGTAAAGTCTACATTTCTAAATGGGGATAATTATGAGAAAGTTTACATTGAAAAACCATGTTTCTTTATTATTGTAAAACATAAAATTTATGTGTATTGATTTAATAAAGTCTTATATGGGATGAAACAAGCTCTGAGTGCATGGTATTCAAAATTAGATACTTTCTTAATGAGGATGAGTTTAAGAAAAGAAGATTTGATAGAAATATTTACATTTAATAAAGTAAAAATTATTCCCTCCTTATAATTTTTTATGTTGATGGCATTATATTTGCTGGGAATGATGAAATATTTTTTGAAATATTTTCTAAAGAAATGAAAAAGTTGTTTGAGATGTCCATTTTGTGGGACATAAAATACTTTCTTGGGTTAAAATTTTTGTAAAATAAGAAACCCATTTTATTTTATCAAGAAAATTATGTTATAGATATTCTTATGAAGTTCGGCATAGAAAAATCAAAACCTATTTCCACACTGATTTTAGTGGGAATAAAGTTGTCTAAAGATGGAGAAGGTAAGGAAATTGATCAAAAAAATTCAGAAACTGATTGGAAGTTTTTTTAAATTTGACTGCCTCTAGAATTGACATTGTTTATGTTGTTACCTTATCTGAAATATTTCAGAGTGATCCTAAAGAATCACATTTAATTGTTGGAAAAATATTTCTCAGATACATGAAAGGCACAAAAAAATTTAGAATCAGGTATGATATCTTAGAAAATATTGATTTGTTTGGGTATTAAAATGATGATTGGGTAGGGAATGTTGATGATATAAGATTCACATTAGGTGGAGTTTTCTTTCTGGGAGAAGTTGTGTTATTTGGCATACAAAGAAACATAATTTAGTAACTCTTAGTATGGAAAAATCTGAGTATGTTATTACTACTCAAACCTCTACCCAACTTATGTGGATGATGTCTCGTTTATAAGATTTATTTGTTGAAGTGAAATTACACTTTATCTTGGGTTGTGATAATAAAAGTTCAAAAAAACTCACCAGAAATCTGGTATAACAATTTCATTCAAAACATATTGATATCTAATATCATTTCATCAGAGAGCATGTGGATAATAATGAGTTGATGTTGTAGTATGTTCCTATATTTGAACAAGTTGCTGACATTTTTATGAAACCATTATTGAATAATGCTTTTTATAAATTGAGGTTTAACATGGGTTTACAAACTATTTCTCATCAAGGTTGAGGTATGTTTTTTTGTCCCCTCTCTCATCTTACCCTTGGATAGTGTTTTCAAGGGGGTAATTGTTTCATAAATCTATCCTTATGAAAGCATGTAAATATGGGGAGTTTTGGATAATTTGTGAATCAAGCATTATATGTGTGTAAACTACTATAATTTTTTATTGGGGTATCTATAGGAAACAAAATGTTTGCATTCTAGGTAAGTTGAAAATGTGGAGAAATATGAGGAATAAAGTTGTGAAGAAAAGTTAAAGAGGTTTCATGATCACTTATTTAGGACATCATAGTTTTGTTTTCAATAATTCTTATTTCCTACAATGATATATCTCATGTAGTCTTAGAATTATTTATAAGTAATCTATATATTGAGGTTACAAATTTCAATGATTTATGAATCTTGGTTGACAAAAAAATCCAAAGGGTGCGGTTTTTAGGAACAATATGGTAAGGATGATTGTATTCAAGATTTTTATTTTGTTGTCAATTAATTTTAAGAATAAAAGTGTGTTTAAGAAGAAAAGAAATCATATCACTTTGTTTTTGGTGAAAATCATACTAACCATCACATTTAAGAAAATCATACTCATAATGGTTGAGAAAGTTCATCATATGGAGAAGTTTTTTTTTTGGATGAAAAGTATCATCAAACTTATATTAGTTTTGGATTGGAAGAAGAGATTGTAATGGGGTAGAATCGAAGTCTTCATGACTACAATATAAATGTAATGATGCTATGTTGACCCTAGTGTTCTCATAAATCATAAGTATTAATTAAAACTTGTGATGCAAGAAAAAGAAAATAAATGTAGAGAAAATATGTTGGAAATCATATTTAGTCTTATCTTAATCATGTTAATCATATTCAGGATGAGAAGGAAAGAAATATGTTGATTGGGAAGTCACACTAATTTCCATAATAAGTTAGATGATGCTAAAGATGATCTCAAATGTATTCAAAGTCATGAAGGAAGTCATGATACAAACAGATGTTTGTGAAAGAAAGAAGTTGCTAAAGTTGAAGTTATTGATGATAATCCATCAGATTTGTTATACCATCATTACTATCAAATGCATAAATGGTTGTGATGAAAATTGATAGGTAGCATATTCAGAAGAGAAATAAGATTCAAAATTCAATGTTGTTGAAACCGGTCCATCAGACTCGGTATTCCATTGTAATCATGAGAGGAAGAACTTATCAGATCCATGAATGAAAATAAAATAGAAGAATGTGGTGACCAATACAAAGATAAAATTTAGATCTTTAGAAACAATTTATTCAGCCTTTTAAAATAGGTTTAATTACTTTGTTCATATTTCAAGTGGGTCAAGATAAGAGATGGAGAAGAATCTATTTTTTCATTTTTATTCATCATAATGAGATAAATCATAATCAGAATTGGAATAATACATTAGAGAGATTGAAGAAGATACAAAAGTTTTGGAAAGGGGGGGATAAAAGATTAAATAAAATGTTTTTTTTCATTATTTGGTATAGATAATCATAATAAATAAATTGTATCAAGAAATCTGAATGGTATCTATTTTCTCATACAAGTAATTGGAATGGAGAATCATAATGAATGAATCATATTTAAAAAATTTAATTTAGACTAATGTTTTTAAAGAAATTAAAAATTGATCTAAAGTGTTTAGAGTATTTGGGAAGGATCGAGAAGAAATGAGAAGAGTTGAGAAACATTGACGAAGTCAAAATGTATCCAAAATTCAAGGCATCATACAAATTCTAAAAATTTGGTTGAGTAGGAAACAATTTCAAAATCCTACCCAAACCATTTTGGGTCACCTATAAAAGGTGGAAAGAACATTTTACTTTTCTAACTGAAGTATTGTCCATTTTTTGAGAGAGAGAGAAGCTCCAAATTTTGATATCAAATAAGTTTCTGAGTTGAGATCTATTGAAGAAGTTTATCTGAATAGAAGTGAAAGGCTAAGAGAAAAGATTTCAACGTATTAAATTGATCATAATATTCATATTATTATCATATTCAGATGGTTATCATATTGGACATGATTATCATATTGGGAGGGTTAAAGAAGAAATTGTTCAAAATTGTCTCAACCTTATTCTGATAGAAATATATATTTTTTCATATTGAGTAATCAGACTGTGTAATCAGACTTATTTTTATATCAAAGTCCATAGAGTTCTTACCATCTTCTGAGTAAGAATGTGAAGAATTGTTTTTAAATTTTATATTTATTACAATTTATAAAGAAGAATTGTAACATGTTTTGTTAGAAAAATGTTGTATTACTTGATTTGCGCTAGAATGAGGACAAGCTCTATTGGATTTTTTACATAGTGATACATGAGTGAAAGGTCATATCCTACTCATTTTATTCCACAAAAAAAATATTTTTTCTAATAGATTGTGCGGTATTGGAACATTTCCAAACCATACCAAGGATATAGTTATTCTTATTGAATAGTGAACCTTGTAAATTATTATGTTCCTGTGGATGTGTGTATGAATTGTTTCCAGTAGGGAAATAAATATTTAATATAAGTTGAAGGTTGTTTCATATGTAAGGAAATAAAAAATAAAAGTTATCACTGATTCACCCATCCCTCTCTCAGTGATACAATTATCCTATATAGTCACTTATAGTATTTTTTAAAAATATGGTACCTTGAGGGAAAATCCAAAGACCACCTACCTTGTTCATAGGATAGTCCAATCATCCAATATCGAGAATTTATTTTATTTGTAATGAGAGAAATAAAAAAATTAAACAAATTACCTAAAAAAAGGGAAAATTAGCTAACACATAATTAGAATTATATATAGCAGGGGAGAATGATATAAGAATCAAGTGGAATTGAGAGACTACAAATACAGATTCGATGCAATCAATAGAAAGTGATTATGAGCTTGAATGGGGGAGATACATAGAAGAATATCCTAGTAGGACAGGGGAACTTGAGTGGCTTGGATGTGGGAGAAAAGAGGGAGAAATAATAGGAAGAAAGAAATAATACTGGAGGGGTAAAACAATCATTTCACATCACTTTAATGAGGTGCATGGTTAGTCCACATGGTTTGGATAACTATGTGCTAACTATGTGGCTCATAATATCTCATAGATATACATCACATGGTTTGGCCACACAGTTTAGGATAACCATTACCCAATTGTGTGGTGATACTGGTTAAGTGGAACTAACCATGCAGGTTAGGCACATACTTTGGAAAACCATGGGCATCCTATGAAACCACCTATGTAATTTTCTACATACATTCCATGCAATCATGTGACCACCTTTCATAGTTTAACAAACCTTGTGACACCCCTTATAGGGCCACACCGTTTATACTAAGGGGTTGTACAGTTTTATCAAGGTGTGTTCCCTATCTATTTCTCCTAGAAAGTTGGATTTTAGGGGCCTGATGCTCCCAAAACTCATCTGAACTAACAATAACACTCATAGGCCTTAAACCAAAACCAAAAATTTCATATTTAAGTGTTCTTTTACTTGGATTTACATTCCAAGGATAGTTTAAGATTTCGACCATCCACCAAATGAAAATTTTGAATTATCTTGGGATTTCTACTCAGTTAAAAACATGTGACATTACCAATTCAATGATCCTTGTACTAAATTTTCATGTCAATTCATTCTCATTTTCTAGTTTTTTACTGGTATATACATGTTTTAGAGTTTTAAAACACTAAAACCTTGTTTTCAATCATCCCAAGAAAAATTTAACTCAAATTTATGTGGCATATATTCCTATATTTCAAATATTAATCTTCAGGTGTTGTCTTAATATTTCATGATAATATGAGGCTTGTTTTTTGGTTTTGACGATCTAATAAATGTTCTTGAATACTTTAATATCTTTAAAAATTCACTTTTGGTCATTCTATGCACACCCAAATTGGATTGATATGATGTATATTTGTACATTTTACAAATAACTTAATGGTCATTTTCCTTTAATTTCACATCAATTCACAGTCATTTCTATGTTTTAACCATTACACACATCATTTAAATTTTTTAAACTCTAAAACTACACTTTTTGATTATCCTAAGAAAAACAAACTTAAATGTTTCTTCTATACCAACATTTTAAAAAATTAATTAGAGGACTTTTTCTAAATATTTCATGACAATTCGAGGTCGTTTATTTTGTTTTGACCCTCTAACATGTGTTTTTAAACATTTTAATATCTTTAAAACGTACTTATGCTCATTTTCAGTCAGCCACACATTATATCCATTTATTTGTACATATCAAAAATAATTCAATGATAATTTTTATAAGATTTTACATCAATTAAATTTCATTTACTATGTTTTGACTAATACACACATTTTTAAAAGTTTTGAAATAGTAAAAATACATTTTGAGTCATCCTAATAAAATCGAAACTTAGATTGATGTGGTGTATTTTATTATATTTAAAAAATTAATTATCAGATATTTCTCAAATAATTTACTACAGTCTGAGGTTTTTTGGTAGGTTTTGACCCTTAAACACACATTTAAAATAATTTAATATATTTTGAAGCACACTTTTGGTAATCATAAAAAACCACAACTTTTATTGATTTGACATCTATTATTAATTTCATAAATAATTCAATAATATTTATCCAGATATATCTTGTTAATTAATGCCTGTTTTTTGGTTTTTGACTAATAGACACATGTTTTAGAGTTTTAAAACACTAAATGTATGTTTTTTCATCCTAAGAAAACTACAGCTTAGATTGATGTGGATTCCATTACTAACTTTAAAAAAATAATCATCAATTATTTTACTAAAATTTTATGTGATTTTGAGGTCTTTTTCTAGGTGTTGACCCTATAATGAAGGTTTTTAAAGACTTTAATATCTTTAAAAATGAATTTTTTGTCATTTCACACAAACTAAAACTTAAATTGATGTGCTTTATGTACATACATATAAAAAATTAAGGATCGTTTTACTATGATTTCATGAAAAAAAAAATTCATTTACTAGGTTTTCACTAGAACACACACATTTTAGAGTTTAAAAAAATATAACAATGCTATCGATCATCCCATAAAAACTACTACTCAGATTGAGGTGGTGTTTTTTTATAAATTTAAAAAATTAACCACTGGTTTTTTTCCAAAGATTTCATCATAATGAAAGTTCATATAATTTTTTTGACCCTCTAATGCATTTTTTATAGACTTTAATATCTTTAGAATTTAATTTTTGGTTATCTTGAGTATATTTCATATCATATTGATATTTCATTTATATGTACATGTCACAGATAATTCAAAGACCACTAACCTTAGAGTTTATGTCAATTAATGGTCTTTTTCTTGGTTTTTTCTAGTATGGACATATTTTATAGTTTTAAAACAATAAAATCCTATATTTTTTCATCCCAAGGAAACCACAACTTGGATTGATATGGAATATATTCCCGCATTTCAAAAATTAATCAATGGCCATTATATTATGATTTAATAATATTTTAGGATCATTTGTTAGGTTTTAACCCTTACACTATTGTGTGAGACACATGTTTCTTGACTATTTTCTTATTCATAAATAAAAAATGAATTTTAAATATATATTTGAAATAAGACATTAAATTATGAAAAGGTAATAAAAGCATACCTCGTGTATATGTTGAATGTACATCTGGATCACTTATAGACTGAAAAAAATTCCCACTAGCTATATTTAGAGCCTGAAATATATAAATTTTACATATTATAATAATATTATGAAAAATCAGTGGGACTATATTTTTTTCTTTTTTACCTATGATTTTGGCATTGGTGCAACATCAACGAGACACTTCATCATCACCTCCTCTATATGTGTTAACATATGTGATAGTCTCTCCTTATCCTTTTCTTATAGCTACTAAAACCAAGAATTCATACTATGCTCTATAGTTTTTAGTACAATATCTACCTCAAAATTATTGTGTATCCCTGCATCTCTGCATGCACCCATCACCTCCACCGTAACAACAAAACAATTTGGAACACTTGTTCTATATGTCAATAAGAAACTGTGACTATCATGCCCTATGACATGATAAAATATCTCATCTCTACATGAAAAAAATATATTACTAATCCTCTGATAGCTAGGATATATTGATACCAAACTAATCCTTTTGAATATATATAATTAATTAATGAAAAATATGTGAATATTATCTATAAAATAAAAATAACTTTTTTACTATTTTTTTATAATGCTAACAACATCATGATCTATGATCCGATGAGTTCTCATACATCCTAATATCTGATTTGTGGGATCACCTCACTCGTAAAACTACATCAAAAGTGACCATTAATTACATATTTATATTCATGTTATACTATAGCATTTTAAATATATTAATGATAAATTAATTCTACACTTACATTATATATAAGTTTTGACACATGATAAGATCAAAGTATATAATAAATTCCTTGTGGATTCTAATTAAATGAATGATAACTAGAATCATTTTACATTCACTATATTCAGATGTTAATAATATAAAATATTATACCCTTTTATGTATTAAAGTAAAAAATATATTTTCATTACCGCATCACTTAACCAAAGCATAACCAAATCCTACCACTAGGAAAAAACAAAACCTGACAAGATGCGTTGTAAAACATCTGACACACCCATAAATTATTCCTAATGATCTATCTTCACCATTCCCTTATAATATTTCTATAACATTCTACAATTTTCAATTCACACTGTCCAAAAATCATTTATACATGATATTAAATTATCCCATTTGAAAAAAATTATATGTATCAACAATAATAATAATAATAACATTATGATAAAAAATTAAACATTAAATTTAATTGAACCTACCTCCATAACCCTTCTATCATGTACTGAGAAAATTCTATCCACTCCTGATCATTAGAGGGAATATATGGGGGTATTGTATCATATTTCTTAGCTGATGAACCAATTCACTTGCTCCACCTCTCCAACTAGATGAAAGATGTTTTCAAATAACACATTAGTCATATTTTGATGTTCTGAGCTCAAAAACCACTTATAGGGAACCAATGTTTACAATAATATACACCAAATCATACTAAATATAAATTTATAATCAAATAAATAATAAATTTTCTTTAATTTATAAAAAAGATACTGATAGGAGAACATACTTATATATAATTATAATAAATTAATATAAAATTAAAAACATACATACAAAAAACTCAATATAAATCACCCTAAGTCTTCTGTGAAATATTTCATTTTTTGAAAATAAAATAAAGATAAATTAATACTTTTTTAACAAATAATTCTAAAAAAAATGACTAATTTTAATTATTTATGTATTTATTGATAAAAAATTGCATGAAATCTTTCACTGATCATAAAAATATTTCATATCTCTTTCAATATTCTCCTTGAACCATTGAATATATTCTTCGCATACAACTATAATGGTTTGAAAAATAGTTTCCTGAGGAAAGAAAGTAATATATGGCTCCTCTAATTCAATAATAAAGAACCACCTTTAGTGAATTTTCACCACAACTTTCCAGTTTGAATAATTATTAACAATGTAAACCTACTATGCTTGTGATGTCAGTATAAATGGATGATTTATTACATTTTTATATTTATAGAATATATTATAAAATTATACAATTTAAATTAGAAAATGTCCCTCTTTAGTTCCACAAACTGGATTGTTCAACGGTGTATATTTTAAGCCATAATTATAAATAAATTCAATAATGTCCCTCAATAGTCCATATTAATGACCTAAATAAATTGATGGATAACCAATACCATTATTTTATATTTCTCAATTCACATAAAAATTTATGAAGTGAAATTTAAATTTGATAGTATACCAAGTCTTGTGACTATTAGTCATAACAAATTGACCATCACTAGTTGGTTGAGTTCTTCTGTCACTTTATGAGTACTTGATTCATGCATCTTGTGAACCTACAAATTTCATACAATTCAATGTATGGAGGGGTTTGAAAGTGAACCATGAATACACTATAAAAATTTCAAATCAATTATATATATGCATGTGAGTCTTGAACCACTAATGGAATATGATGAAATGAAGTCGTTCTGTCTGATTTTCAGTTTCATGAGTCATTTCTCATTTCACCTCAACGACATGCCTCCTAAATTAAAAAAAATAAGTGATCAGAAAAAAAATATACAAATAAAAAACATAATAAGTCAACTATATGACTTACTAAATCAAAGACATAACTGATGGGTTGTTGAATAAATGTATTAATGGGATTTAACCCACTCACAATTTTCCATATATAATGTTATCCCTTCTGAAATCAGGACTTAGTCAATACATGTGTGTTTATGAAAAAAAATCAACCTCATAAAGATATATAACACTACAATTAATTAATTTGTCCATTAAATAACCCTTGGAAATTTGAGCTTCTTGATGAGATTTATTGCACATATACTATTTCAATATATTCAAGTTTTGTTCAATTAGATATTTCCACCTGAATTACATGGGACCACCAACAATGATTTCATCGGTTAAATGGATATCTAGGTGGACCATGATATTAAAAAAGGATGAAAATAGTTTCTCTAGGTGGAATAGTGTAAGTACAATCCTTTATTATAGATTTATTAAATCACTCAAGTGATGATTTCTTGAAAAAAATGTCTAAAAAATTTAAAACTTCAATCAAAGGCTCAACAACATGGGTAAGAAAAAAACAAAAAATTGAAATTGGTATTAATGGTTGAAGTATAATATGATTAACATAAAATTTAATCCCTTTTAATGTCATGATCACCACATTGTCACACTTATAAATATTGTAACAATAACTATTAATCACCCTGACCATCTTCAAAATTGAAATAAATTTCTATTTATATTTTTTACTCATTGTGTACCATGAAATAATAATATATTTCTTATTACCCACACCCAACTATAAATGTAGATATTTTCTCAATCTCATTTCTTAAAAATGATATTGAGTATTGACAGTGGCCTTTGATTTCCTCTTGACACCCAAAATGACCCATGGTATATTATCGAACATGTTTTTATTGATGTGAATTACATAATTTTTTTTTAATAAAATTTTATGTTTCTAATAAATCAATTTGAATTAAATATTTCCCTTATTCCAAATACGGTTTCGCTGTAAATTTTTGATAAGAATGTACAACAATGAAAGATCAAACAAATCCATAAATTTTATGCTATGTTAATGTTTTCTTTATAAATTTGTTCAAAAAATTAAACATCAAATAAGATTTTTTGGGTTGGGTTGTACTTTATCACTAATACATAATAGGGTTCTATCATCACTAAAAAAGAATTTATCAGTGCTAAAAAGAACTAATAATTGAGACGCTATTAAAAGGGGTCCCCTTTTATCAATGATAAAAAAATCAATGATAAATGGCCCTTTTATCAACGCTAAAAAGGTCTAATAAAAGTCAAAATAAAAAATATAAAAATCTTTAAATTGGAGGGACCCCCTTTAACAGTGCTTGAACCCCTTTCAACAGTGCTAGAAATCCCCACTTGTGTGTATGCCCGACACCCCTTTAATAGTTCTAGGCACACACCCCTCCACCCTTTAATAGTGCTAGCCCCCTCTGCACCCACCCACGTGCCCATGCCTCCGCTTGGATTCAGACCCAAGACCTCTCCCTTGCACGCTTGTACCTTTACCAGTCACCCATCTTGTTTTATTCTCCATTTAATGATATATCTATTTATTTACATATATATATTTATATTTATATGTAAATTAATATATATTTATATTAATATATTTATATTTATATTAATATATATATATATATATATTAGTATATTAATATATATTTATATCTATTTATTTATATATATATATAGTTATATTTTTTATCCTTATATTTATTCATATATTAATATATATTTATAATATTAGTTTTAAATACATTTATAAATTATGTTTTTGTGCGTGGGTTTATAAATAAATAAATACATATGTACTACATACATACACATGTATATATATTATATATATGTATGCATATCTGTAAGTATAATTATACATATTTATATATATTTACATATATTATATATTTATATGTATATTTATATGTTAGAATATATAGATAATATATATATGTTTGTTAATACACACACACACACACAATATATAGGTATATAAATATTCATATATTTGTATTTTAAATAAAATGGATATTAGTTGTTATTTAGATAAGGATTATATATTGTGAAATATATTTGATATATAAATATTTTTAATTATTTATTTATAAAATTAAATTTTTATGTGTGAATATATAAAAAAATATGTATATATTATTATATATTTGATTATAAATAATAGTCCATTATGAAAAATGATAAAATTTATAATCCATAATATCAATATGAATGTAAGGCCTCATGATAAATTTAGTCTCCACTTAGAAAGGGGAAAAACCCCTTAAACGAGACTGAAAATCCATCGAATGTTAAAAAATTGGGGTACCTGGACTAAAAAATGTGTTTTGGAGGTTTTATTGGTCTTTTCGGCATAAAAATTGAGACATAAGTTTTATTTTATCACCAAGTGTGTAGAGATCATCACAGGATTCGATTTGATATATGGTAGAGCTCAAATGGACACCCGAATCAAAAGTTATGAATATTTGATGTTTGAGTTACGTTTTCAACTTATTTTAGATCTTTTATTAATTTTTTGATTTTTTTTCTTCAAATTTTTTTTAAATGATTATTTATCAATAATAATTAGCAAATTATTAATTATTAGTATTTTTTAAAATATATTATATGCCATTTTCACTAAATATTTTGTATATTAAGTGTAAATGTTTATTTATACTTATCTAAAACATATTTAAAATATATATATTATATTTATATCAATATAAATATATTTATATATTTATATATTTATATATTTATATATTTATATATTTATATATTTATATATTTATATATTTATATATTTATATATTTATATATTTATATATTTATATATTTATATATTTATATATTTATATATTTATATATTTATATATTTATATATTTATATATTTATATATTTATATATTTATATATTTATATATTTATATATTTATATATTTATATATTTATATATTTATATATTTATATATTTATATATTTATATATTTATATATTTATATATTTATATATTAATATATTATTTTTGATGATTTTTTTTGAAATATACCCTTTATCAGCGCTAGTAAAAAAAGCACTGATAAAGGGGGTCCCTTTAACGGTGCTAAAAAACACTGATAAAGGGGATACCTTTAACAGTTATAAAAAATCACTGATAAAGGGGGTACCTTTATCACCGCTAAAAAGGTTCTAATAAAGGGGTATGTTTAACAATGACTTTTTAGCACAGTTAAAGGGTGGCACTGTGAAACCCTATTTTTTGGTAGTGTATGATCATATAGAACAAAAAAAATATATTTTTTAAAATAGTTTTAGTGGATTAAGAAAGAATTTTTGTTCAAGGTATGGCCAGTTTTTATAGTGCTTAATTCATATTAAATTTTTATTTTTTTCAAAAAGGATTATTTAATTGAATTTTTTTACTCCAACCTAATACATTAGAATATGGATGGATTTAAATAATTTTAAATCGCAAAGCTTCCCAAAGTCTAATGATATCATTACATGTTGATTTAAAATTTGTCGCACAATCCAACAAAAATTCTTATAACTCAACAATCAATAGTTCCATATAAACATCAGTTTTATTTTTGGCTCCTCTTGGCCCATTAATAATAGTGTAAAGTAACAAATACAGTTATTTTATAAATAATTAAAGGGGAAGGTTATATGGAACCAACACTAATGGACATGTACTATGTGATGCACAAACTATTTCGTCTAAGAGTTTATATTTTATTTTTTTGTTAAATTTCCATATCTTCTTTTGAAAATATTTCAATTTTTAATTAATTAATTTATTATTTTCTTTCATCTTTTAAAATATACTAAACATCAAAAATTTTAATTGATATAATTTATTTTTATTAATTATTAATAAATTTTTAATAATTATTTTTCTTAAATTTTTTTAAGGAAATTATAAATATTAAATTGTGTTTTAGTATCAAAATTTTATATTTTTTCATTTAAAATTTTCTATCATGTGTTTATTTTTGAAAATTTAAGTTTTCAAATTTGGTTTATATTATTTTTTAAGATACATTTTTATATATAACATGTTTGATTATTTAAAAATGTATATCGATATAACATTTTTATTTGGAATATGTTTATTTGGCATCCTGCATCATATACCTCCAGATACACATAAACATTCGTTTATAGATCTTTGTCTCCATTGTAAAACATTACGACACCGATAGAGCTAAATCATCCATCCATGGTCACGCACCTATGAGTGACTGGTTTTGCAGAAATCTACATGCTTAGTCTCAAATGGAAGCTTGAAATCCCCACAAACCACAGTGTAGATCAATCATCCTCTTTGCCTCATCTACTCAATGACATAGCTTGAGAAACTTCATAAAATGTAGTGAAAACTACCACAACACTAAGACCACTTGAATATCTACATGAAACTCCAGTAGGTCTAGGATTTAGTGTGATTCATGGAATTTCGACTTCATGAGAATGTGCATGGAAGTTCAGACACACCAAGCAGCAATGTGAAATCACCAGAATCCCAATAGCACGATCACCAAATGTGACGCCAAGCCAATTTGAACCAACCATGGACAGTGGATCTTACCATGAATGATAAGTTTAGTTCCTATGAAGGTTACTATTATCCATCTATCTACTTACTGTGCGATATGTAAATTACCTTTCTGAATGAAGGGATTACTTACTGTGAAGCCTCTAGGAAACCTACTATGAATCCGTAGTGAAGTTACCATATAGTTTCAACCAACCTGCACTACTACACATATGGCCTTTAACAACATAAAAAATGGCCTTTAGAAGTGCTAAAAAAGTTATGTTAATTGCAGTGATGATAGGGGGAGTCCCCTTTATCCATGCTAAAAATCGCTGATAAAGGGGGCCCTTTATCCTTGCTAAAAAAATGCTGATAAAGTACCCCCTTTATTGATGATTTTCTAGCACTGATATAGGTATTCAAAACTGTAGTGTGATTTTTATATAAAATCACACCCATCATAAGTAAACCTGCAATAAAACCTGTTATTTAAACACAACACACCTAATATAGAAGCAAACTGTAATTTAAACAGAACACCAGAAGCAAACCTGCTATACAAATTTAATTGACATCATGAATACAGAATTTTCAACCCATGTTATATACAAAAATAAACACTGTTATTTACATTTCAAAGAAATTTGTTTATATAATTACGTTTAGAATTGTCCAACAAACATTATAAAACAATAATATTCCATCTTTTCATGCCCATGATCCCCTCTCAAAAATCTCCACCCATGGTATCAGTTGCTGAAAAAATCATCTCAGCCCGAGAAAAATATTCCACCTATATAATAAAACAAATATTATGTTATTAATACTATAATGAAATAAATTAAACATTAATATGAAATAACACATTAATAAAATGTCAATATTTAATAAAAATGAAACATTTGGAGTTATATCGGTCACATCGTGCATCCTATTGAGCTGGAGTTTATTAATACATGTTACAAATGAGTTATGTATCATTTTCCAAAAATATAAAAACAATATGAATGTGTTTTCTTGGTTTTGATTATGTCACTTATTATTTTTCTAAACTAAATGTCAATTTTAAATAATTACACATTTGGAGTTATACCAAACACATCATTCATCGTATTGAGGTTATACGGATTCGTACCTATCAAAAATTACAAATGGATCATTTTCATAACGTATCAAAACAATCTGAATGTGTTTTCTTAGTTTTAAGTATGTTGGTTGTGTTTTTTTACTAAAATTTATTTTCAAACTAAAATCATGCATTTTAAGTCATACTGGTCACATCGTGCATCGTTTTGATGTGACCCTAATTCATACATGTCACAAATGACATCTGAACCACTGTCCTAAATTATCAATACAATCAGAGCGTGTTTTATTGGTTTTTAGTGAGTGACATGTTTTGAACAAAAATTTCAATTTTAAACTGATAATTGACACTTTTAGTCATACTAGTCACACCATGCATCAAATTGAGGTGAGGGTGACTTCTAAACATCACAAATGACTCATGGATCATTTTCCTAAATTATTAAAACAATATGAATGTGTTTGATTAGTTTTTAGTACGTTAATTATTGTTTTTACTTAAATTAATGTCAGTTTTAAATAAAAATAGGCTCTTTGAGTTATACCGGACACACTGTGCATTTTATTGAGGTGCGGATGATCCCTACATGTCAAAAATGACTAATAGGTCATTTTTATAAAATATAAAAATAATCCAAATGAGGTTTCTCTACTTTCAGTATGACACATTTTTCTTTTACTTAAATCAATGTTAATTTTAAATAAAAAGAGATACTTTGAGTTATACTATCCACATCGTGAATTTTATTAAGGTTAGAATGACCCATACACATCCAAAATGACAAATATATCGTTTTTCTAAAATCTCAAAACAATGTGAATGTGTTTTCTAGGATTTCAGTATGTCACTTATTGTTTTTACTTAAATTAATGTCAATTTTAAATAAAAAGAGACACTTTGAGTTGTACCGGCCACACCATGCCTCTTATTAAGGTCCAACTGATCCCTACACATAAAAATGAATAATAAATCATTTTTCTAAAATATCAAAACAATCAGAATGTGTTTTTTTAGTTTTCAATATGTCACTTATTTTTTATACTAAAATTAATGTCAATTTTAAATAAAAAGAGAAACTTTGAGTGATACTAGCCACACTGTGTGTCTTATTGAGGTTAAACTGATTCCTACACATCAAAAATGACTAATAGATCATTTTACTAAAATAACAAAACAATACAAATGTGTTTTCTCATATTTCAATATGTCACTTGTTGTTTTTAGTTGAAGTAATGTCAATTTTAAATAAAAAGAGACACTTTGAGTTATACTGGTCATACTGTGCATCTTATTGTGGTATAGTTGATTCCTACACATCATAAATGACCCATGGAACACTTTCCTAAAGTATCAATACAATCCGAATGTGTTTTCATGGTTTTCAGTATGTCACTTGTTCTTTATACATAAATTCAATTCAATTTTAAATAAAAAGACAGACTTGGAGTCATTTTGGCCCCACCGTGTGCATATGTAGGTGTAGCTAACTCCCAATGTAAAAAATGACTTATATATTATATTCCTAGAGTATCAAAACAAAATAAATGTGTTTTTTTTTTGTTCTTAGTATATCACTTGTTGTTTTTACTTAAATTGATTTCAATTTTAAATAAAAAGGGACACTTTGGGTTATAACGGTCACATCGTGTGTCATATTGAGGTATGACTGATTACTACACGTCACAAATTACTTATAGATAATTTTACTAGAGTATCAAAAGAATCTAAATATGTTTGCTTCATTTTCAATATGTCAGTTATGTTTTTTACTAAAATGTCATTTCAAACTAGAAACATACATTTTCAGTCATACTGGTCGCATTATGCATCAGTTTTACATGATATTACTTCATAATTATAAAAAATAACTTATGAATAATTTTCCAAAACTATCAAGGCACTCATAGTGTGTTTTCTTGGTTTTTAATGAGTGCCACGATTTGAACTAAAATGTCAATTTTAAATTGATAATAGACACTTTTTGTCATACCGTTCACACCATGCATCAAATTGAGGTGTGGTTGAGTCTTACACATTACAATTCACTCATAGATCATTTCCCTAAAGCATCAAAGCAATCCTAATGTGTTTCCTCAGTTTTTATTATGTCACTTGTTCTTTTTTCTCAATTTAATGTCAATTTAATATAAAAATACACATTTAAAGTCATACCAGCCACAACATGCATCAAATTAAGGTGCAGTTGATTCATACATGTCAAAAATGACTTATGGATCATTTTCCTAAAATATCACAAAAAAAATCAAATTAATTTTCTCAGTTTTTCGTATTTCACTTGTTCTTTTTACTAAAAGTAATGTCAATTTTAAATAAAAAGACACAATTTGAGTGATACTGGTGACTTGTTATTTTTTCTCAATTTTGAGTAGGTTAGTCACTCTGATACCAACTTTATTGACCCAGACATTTCATACATAATTATCACATCTTAGTAGATTAATATTCATTATATAAAATAATTATCAATGATAGAATAGTTTAGGTCTATTACTTTTGGAAACATAAAAACATAAATAACTAGTTCATAAGAATCTCTCATTAAGTTATTATTTACTAAAAACCTTCTTAGAAATCATTTCTAAAACCATTCTTAATAACCTAAGGGTATGAAACATAAGAAAGGGTGATCATAAATGTTCAATAAGTGTAAACAAGGGAGATATCAATAATCATATAAGGATAACATGAGCATAAAGATGTTAGAAGGTTATATTAACATTTGAAATTCATACCCTATATATGAAAGTCACATCTTCATGCTATTTGTGTACATTCTTCCATCAGGTATGCTACCCATTTGTTTCTGAGCACATCTATATCATCTTGTGAATTTTAGCCTTTTCAAGAATCATAGTAGTACTGGAAAAATATAAATACACAAAGGATTAGTAAATATTTTAAATGAAAAAAATATATCTTTGAAAATACCTCTTCAGGGATTATAGTTTGTTCATAGAATATGATCTCTCGCATAAATTTACAAACATAATAACCATAATCTTTTACATTGGTTTGTTTCAGACACTACATAAACATTAAGTAGAATAAGAAAAAAAATTATATATGTTTGGATAGTGAAATATTATTATATATACCCTTATACTTATCCAGTCATAGTACTTGTCTTCTTGCTTATCCTTATCCCCTAACCTCATTCCTTTTTTTGTGATATTGATACACTGCCCTATCAAAACAGAATCCTCATTAAAATATAATATAAATTATAAAACATTATGTTTAGTTCTATTACATTGGATGTAGTGTATTATAAATTTACAAATGTCATCATGTGTGGATGGTTTGTTGAATATCCATGCATTGAATCTAGAAAATAAATCTTTTAATTATCCAAATTTACTGTAATGAACATCAAATACTTCCTAAAAACAAAAAAAGTAATAAATAATGAAAGAAATAAAAATAAATTTGATATAATTAAATTGTAGAGTCTTACCCCTACATCATTGGTATTAAATAGATTATGTCATCCAAAATTTTTCTTTCAAAGGATTTGAGAATACCTTCCACTATTTCATCTATTTTTTGTTCTATTTTATATTTTTATTTAGAGGTGATGTGGGGAATAATGAGTATGAACTTTTTATCATGGGAAAATCACTTCAATTTACTTTCATATATATGCCTGCCAAAAATATGACATGTATTTAGTCAAAATTAACATAGTGTATTAGCTTTTGGAAAGTAAAATCATGAGAACATGCCTCATTTATATATTTACAACTAAGCCACCTAGCCAATCATAGTCAAGTATTTTAGTTGCACTCTCAACACCAATGAAGTCATAATATTTCTCTCCATACATATTTTCTTCAAAATCAACTATTTGATTGAGACTATCTTTTAAATTTGTATCAACTTGATCCTTGAATGATAGTAAATGTGGATATAGAACAGGTGGGGTAATTGTGCTTTTGGTAGATCTTTTTTATTAGTTGGTCAATCCTTTAGATGGTTTTTGAGAAGGTCTTTCATTTCATTCCCCTTCTCTTTTTCCATCTGTAATAACATTCATCAGTTCAGACTTTTTTCATTAATTGTTAAAGTTTTAGCTTGAAAAGTAAATTAAAAATGAATACCACATTATCATTATGTTTTTTACAAGATTTTACAGCCATGAGAAGAACGTTACAATAGATTTTTTGACTGTATTAGTATCATCTTCATGAATTTCAATAGGTAGAATGGTGCTTGGCTCATGGTATATGATGATCGACACTCTCACATTCTATATTGGAATTGGTCTAATGTATAGCTTATCATTTTGAATATTGAACACCATAGCCCCCACCACAAGACAATGGGTGGGTGTTGCTATATGTAAATCATAGCTGTTATCACCCTATAGAATATCAGTACAAGAAAGGTATTAGGGTTTTTCTGATAAACATTTCATAGAAACATTCATCAGACTATTTATTACCTCTGCTGAGACATCTCTTAGTAGGGAATGGATTGTATCATAGCTGGTGGGGGTGGGGTAGGATCTTCACATGGTGTTTGTTCTTGAGTTGCTTATTCTCTTTGCATCTCCCGCATTAAAGTTTCCATAATCTCTCTCTTCCATTTGAATTTTCCTTAAATGGTAGATATTCTTTCTCACATCTATTTTATTAATTCATTTTGATCATCCTCTTGTTTTTTTCTCAAAATATGTTCGGGATGTCACCCCGAAACCCACACCTATGACTCATCCATACTGTTCTGGATTCTTTAAGTCTGTTGATAGTATGTGTTCATCTAGTATAGGTTTTGGTGATTCCTATGAATATTTCAGATAGAAAATATAGGAAACTAAGTGATCATTGTTAATTAATAGCAATTTAAAGTGAAACAAATTTTTATTATGTAATAATTACACATGTTTCCCACACTTTTTGTGTGTTTTAATCTATTAGTATCCTATATTTATTTATATGTTTCTCCTTCCATAGCACATGGTGTGGGATGGAAGTGGATTTGGATTTAGAGTCATCAATATGCATATAAACATAGGAACATAATTATGGTTTTGTTTCATGTCACATTAAAGTATTACAATAGATTTAAAATACATACCAATTTTTTTTTCAAGTGAAGCATACCCCATCCTTGCTTTACAGTAGGGGTACAATGGTTTTTCTACTCATTCCTTATTTTTAGCACTCAGTTTTTGGTTCATAAATAAAAAATTATCAATCAAATGGATGAATATATGTATCTCCAAACAACGTATTAATGGCCATAATGTACCTGAAAATACACATCTGCACGATGGCCAGTAAACACATCCCATGCTTCTTGGGTTATTAGGTGTGCATAGACAAGTGGTGGGTGTGGGTTTATTTTCCCTTCATCATATTTAATATGGTATCTTGTTAGGATTGTGTAAAATACTATTTTAATCCTTCCATAAAGCATTAATACATACTTCTTGTAGAATTCATCTATTATAAATGCACTCTGCAATGGATGATGAAGAGTAATTAAATGTTTCATTATTTTATTTCTTTGTAAAATAAATAAATGATTTCATAAAGTTACGATAATCTCTTCCCACATCAATGTATTAAGCCTGGTCACAACATGGTTCCATGAATCTACATCAATCGATAAGCATTTCCAAGTGAAATTTCCAATATAACTGCTGAACATGGCCTTATTGGGGTTAACATGCTGACCTCTCGCATTCCATCTAACCTCGTATTTGATGCATTTGACTTTCACCTTCATTATTTTTTCTAACACTATCAAACTACAGTTCTTCTATTTTTTCTACGATGCTATTACTTCATCTCTTACCATTTTCCAAGAATCAACATCGTTAATATGTTCCTCTAGAGCGGTGGAATCGGCATGTGTAGATGGTTGTTGTACCTATGCACTATGAGAAACAACAAGTTGAGAAACTAATTATTCCTGGGGAATGGGAGAACCAACATGTACGGAAGGTCGCTCTACTGCACTGCGAGCAGAAGTAGGTTGAGAGACCTATTGTTCCTCTAGATTGGGAGCACCAGCACATGCGGAAGTCATTATATGTAGAAGTGGTTTAACATTTAATTTAGAGTAAATAAATGCAACAGAAAACGGATAATATCATGAGATAACATGATGTATATTCAAAAAAATGTAACTTGATTATTGAACTCTCTTTTTCTTTTTTAAAAGATGAAGGGTTTTGACCCCTCTATCGACGATCCAAATCCCATCATTATTATCTCCTCTGACATAAAAAAATATTGTTTACATTGGGACTACTGCAAAATGATTGTGACATCCCAATGAAAGAGTAATCCTTGGTTGAATTTTCATCTGACCATTTAGTGTTTTTAGTCTATAACAGAACAATTGAATACTTTCAGTTTGTGGGATCTATATCATAAAATACATGTATTTCATGTGATACCATTATAAATGGTTTGTCTTTGTACCCTTCCTTACTAAAATCAACTTTCATGAATCCCAATTCATCTATTTTAATAGAACCCCTCTTATCAACCCACTTGCATTAAAAAATCGGCACTTGTAATGTTGTATAATCCAACTCTCATATTTTTATGATGATGCCAAATTATGACATATTGGCATAAATTTGATTTTTTTCCTTAGTACCTGAAACATGCATCACTTTAGCTAGAGTGTTACTCCACTATTTTTCATGGTACTGTCTTCATCATGATCATTTGTATAGAATGTATAACCATTAATTACATAACCATTGTCAGATAATACATAAACACATGGTCCTCTGGCTAGCCATTAAAGTCGTTCTGAAATTGAATCTAGATTTTCATCTGACTCCTTTAAAATATGGTTCCAAAACCATCCTATACAGTATTGACTATGTGTATTTGATATCCATATTTTATTCCTTGATGGATTAAAATGCCTAAGAATTTATTTGTGGGTTTCAACATATAGGGAAATCTCCAAACTATTACACAAAATGTAAATGTGGTCCTGCTCCTGATTTGAAATTTTGATTGTGACAATATCTCTTCCAAAAATTACTTCACCCATAAGCTGCCCATTGTGATGAGATTTTGGTAGACTGATTCTTTCCACACCGTACAGGTATTCAGTAAATAAATCAATGGCTTCTTCAATAATATATCTCCCTATAATACAACCCTCTGGACAACTTTGATTTTTTACATACCATTTCGAAATATTCATATATCATTCAATGGGGTACATCCATCTATAGTGTACTGGATCACATAGTCGAATCTCTCCCACCAAGTGAACCATCAAATGGACAATTATATCAAAAAAATTAGCAGGAAGAAAATTTCCAATTCACATAATATGACTAAAATTTATCTTTCTATACTCAATAATTTTTTCAGGTCTATAACTTTGCTGCATATAGCTTTGAAGAAGAAATAGGGTTTTGTTAATTTCTAATGGACATTCCAAGAAAAAATGAAATGTAAAGATATAGGCATTAGATATTTCATCAAAACATGGCAGTCATGTTATTTTAGATCCTTTAAACTTTAAATCGGTCATTGAAACGATGTTCTTGATATTTGATGAATAACCCACTAGAACATTTATATCATTCAAAAGGTTTCAAAATTGATATATCTTTATCCTAGAAAGAGTGTAAGAATATGGAGGAAGAAAATTTTGTTTTTCACCCTTCACTGGTGCTACATATTCTCATATTCCCATTTCAACCATGTCAAAACTATCCCTAATTCCATCATTTGTTTTGCAGGGTTCATTTACCAATGTGTCGATAACACTATCACATACATTTTTTTGAACATGAATAACATAAATAAAGTGTCTGACGTACAGAAAATTCTAGTATGGTAATTTAAAAAAACTGATCTCTTTTTTCAATTGTTTTTCAAAATGTTTTTCAAAAACAATATACCAAAATCAATGTCCATATATTTTAATTTCTCAAAATATTGATTATATGTTAGTAGAGACGGTGATGTATGTTCTTATGAACTTCCATCTAATGATGTCATCCAATATTGGTACTTATGTCATCAGGGTAGAAATCAGCGATGTCCTAGAAACATAATTTTTTATGAATGTTTCAACCTAATTGATTGTGTACCATTTTCATAGATGGGAAACCCATGAGTTCTTTTAATACTATATCCTATGAAATTTACATAATTAGGAAATTCATTTATCATCCCATAAAACATGGCTATCAATGTGAAATCTTCATTTCTATAAGCATCATACAACATAACACTTGAATCCCACAATAATTTTAAATTCTCGATCAACAGATCCAAATAAACATAAATATCTTTACCTAGTTGTTTTGGTCCTGATATAATCATAGATAACATGATGTGTTTTAATTTCATGCATAAGAATAGTGTAAAGTTATAATTTACCAACATAACAGTCCATGCACTATGAGTGCTGCTTTGAAAACAAAAAGGATTCACTCTATCTATAGATAATGTTATATGAAGGTTTCTCAGATTTTTTTAAAAGTTATGATACTCATGATCAGTTCTCTTCCACTAAGTAGAGTTTCCTGGGTGACTTTGTTTCCCATCATTATTTATTTTGTCTGAATTCCGTGTCAATTTTCCTGTTGTATCATCACTTCCATATAGGCGCATAAACCTTGGAATGATTGGAAAGTACCATACAAATTTCATAGGACCAGATTAATCTTTGTTGTATTGATAAGAACCACACTTTGGGTATTATATAAGTGATTTTTGGTCCTTGAAAAATAGTTTACAGTCATTCAGGAAGGTTTTTATTCTTCTAGAGATCATACCCATAAAGCGTAGCATTTGTTTAGTGTTATATGTTCAACTCGAGAGATCATTATCTTCTGGGATCTTGTAATTAAAGATAGTAATTAATTATGTAAAACTTTCATCACTCCATTTTTTATCTTCTTTCAAATTTTATAGTTTCAGTATGGCTGACAATGTTGTATATTTTGTGCAACCACCATACAATGGTGTCTTTTCACAACTATTTAACTGCTCAAATTGTTTTGTGAAATCACAAAGTTCATCTTCAAATGTCTTTATAATTTCCTCTATATGATCATCATCATCATTTACATCTGTAATCGCATCCTTGACACAATCTTCTTAATTTTCCACACTTGTAATCATGTCATATGATCCATAAAACGCAGTATTATCCCACCCACTAGCTATATTCTCTTTCCCCCCGTGTTTATTCCACAATTTATAACTTCGATCTATTCTGGGGAAAATCAATTGTTCTTCCAACTCTTCTAGACTAAATTTTCTTGAATAACAACAGTGTAAACACAGACAAATGATTTGAGAAGGCTCATATGCATGATATTTTTAAAGCATGATGAACTATTTCACTCAATCTTCGTACTCTTTTTTCAAATTATTGGCATACATCCATTATTTATTCATATCCTTCCTATTTGATTCAGTGATATTAATATTTAACAAAATAAATACACAAAATGTTGATATAAAAATTAATAAATTATAAAAAATTATAGACTTTAAGTCTCCTTCAAAAACTATTTATCAAATCATAGTTTAAATCCCATTAAAAAACCAACCATTTACAAAAATTCCTCTTTAAAATAACAAACCCTTTTAAAAATAAGACAATCAGTTTCAAACACTCTTTCTCAAAACCCTGATTACTTTTTCTAAGCATTCAAGGAAACTTCATAACCCAACAATATTAATCATTTAAAATGAATGACAACCCTCTCTATTTTACAAATTTTCATTTAAAACTTTATGTGCCCCTTTTTAAAATGAAACTAGCATTACATATGCTTTCAAAACATTCGCATCCCTTTCTAAAATCTAATCAGGTGAGTTGAAAAACACTTGGCATGCAACCTAAGTCTGTGATAAATGTTTAAATCATTTTAAAGATATTTAAAACAAAAAGAAGGTACGTTGAACACATATAATTTTGTAAGAAACATTTCAAAACACTTGAATCATTTTAAAAGATACACTTAAGAATTTTCACAAAGAAATAAATCCCAAGAGAGGCACTTTACAAAGGATACATGAATAAAAAATAGCCAAAATTTTATAAAATATAAAGTTTTAAAAGGTTTATCATGTATCTCTTAAATAAATAGTATGAATCCTATAGTTTACTCTCATAATTCTACTAAGGAGTGAATAAGTGATAGATAAATACATAAGTGTCAATTTGAAATGATACTTTAGTACATAAATTCATATATCTTCAAAGTGGACAACCATCTTCCACTTGATTCTTGAATCATGTACTACCTAAGCTTGATCCTTCCAATATGGTACATTAGAAAAAATGTTTCCCTTTTTGGGGGTGTACATTAAGTCAAAGTCAATGGATTGTAGGTACTCATACCTTCTTCATTTTCAATGGTTTGTTTCACTTTGTGATTAAATATATTTCAAACACTTTTTTTAGTGTATTCTAAAAACACTTCATGGAAAGATCCACTATTTCCAAATCTAGGAAAGGATTTGGGAAGTTTCTCTTATGTGTTCATAACTGTCTGGACCCATAAGCAACCACATGACCATCATGGACTAAAATTGTTCAAATATTGACTCCTGATACATCACAATATAATTCATACTCATTACCTAGATCATTTATAGTTAAGATTGGTGTTTTGATCAATTTATATTAAGATCTTATAAGGATATCTCATTAAAATATAAGAACAGGAACCATACCACATTCTTGGTTAAGGCCTTCTTAGTGCTTTCAATTAGAAGGAATCCCGATTGACCCTTTGGTAATAAAAGTGAACCATTAAAAAATAACCATAAAAATTATCATTTCATGTTCCAATGATTCTTTTGCAATGCCTTTTATTCTCAATGAGTATTACAAAAACACCCCTATCACATGTTTCTTGTGCATGTTGTCCCACTTGCTTATAGTAAGTAACAACTGTTCATCTAGTTTCACCGACATCCAAAATTTCTTGGAAGTATCCCCATTGAACATGTGGACTTTCTAACACATGTATAATGTCCTGCTAAAACCTTTCACTTTTGATGAATAGTCAATGTAAATCTTACTTTTCAATGAATGGATATTATATTCCAAAAACATTTTCTCAATACAATGAGGATAATACCTTAACATATAACCATTAAAAACCCATATTTAAACAACCACAACATCTATTCATAACTTCTGGACTACTTACCATTACACCATCCAATTCTAAAAATAATATCCTTCAAAATTACCACAACTATAGGATATTTCAGTAACTACTACCTATAAAAAAATTGAGACTATGTTTTGTAGCCTCTCTTTTTGGTTGAACTAATCAAAAAATGAGTTAGGATTCACATTCCTAATATTTTTTATGCTTGAAGACTACTTCATGGAGACTAAAACATCATATAACTCTTCAATACAAGATAAAAATTCAATCCATACAACACATGGTGCTTTACAAATATCTTATAGAACTCACGTAATTCATCCTCAAAAGTTTTTTGGATGAAATTGTATTACAATATGATATTCTTCATCCATTGGGGAATCATAATTTTCTGATGCAAAGGGGTTGCATTATAATTATCACATAACATAACTCCTCCCCCTTGAATCAATTTAATCTCTTTCAAATGAGGCATCATCCAAATGATTATTTTCTAGCATGAATTGTATCCATGTACCCAATGTTCATGGAAAATATTGTAACTACTAGTTAGAAATAAAATATATATTTAACTATTATTAACCTATAGGTGATGAAAAAACCTATGGTACTCTTTGGGGTGTCCAAGTCTCTGAAGAATTCATTATCAATGTTTCATTTTACAAAATTATGAATCCTAAAGTAAATATTAATATCTTTCAAACCATTGTGATACTAGATAAAACACATCATGCCTTTATAATGTTCTTTCACCGAATAATTCATGCTTCAATTCACAAATCGTCCTAATTTCTAGACTAACCTATAGTATCTCATCTTCCTACAAGAGAATGGGGATTAATCCCCCATAAAAAACACAATCACAATAGAAGTTACCAAGAAAAACTATAATAACTCCAATACAAATATTTTACGAGTAGATAGACCCACCATGCGAAACAAATGGATCACACCTGAAATTTTCAATATTCCAGATTCTAATCCATACAACTCTGCCACATGGAGACTAAAAAAGATGTATGTATGGAGATTTAAAAGTACCCAAGCTTCACACGACGACAAAGGAGAGTCACTGTGGTAGGGTAGAGGAGGGCTCGCGCAGCTGTGGAGCAGGACTTCACGGCAGTGGTGGAAAATGGTTTCGCAGTGGCGGAGTAGGAGTAGTCAGCGACAAATGAGGAGGAGGAGGATTCGTAGCGGGGGAGGAGGAGGAGGATTCACGGTGGCAGTAGAGGAGGAGGAGGAGGAGTTGACGGTAGGGTAAGGCTTTTATGAGAGTTTGAGGTGTGTGAAGGAAGAGACTGTTAAGGTGTATTTATAAAACTGGGGGCAAACATTTATGATTGCTAGCTAAAAAGTGCTGATAAAGGTATGTTTTATCAACACTAAATTAGAAAGCACTGATAAAACTATAATGATAATAAATTATATATATATATATATTGATACAATTATATGTATAATAAATAAATATTTATTTATTTTTAATAATAACTATAAATAAATTTATATTTATTTATAATTATAAATTTATTTATAATTATAAATTTATAACAAATATATTTATTATATTTATAATTACATATGATTAATATCTTTATTATAATTTTATAATTATTTAAATATATCTATATTTATTTAGAATTATAATTGTAAATATTTGTATATATTTATTATAATTTTATAATTATTTAAATATATATATAAATTTAATTATATTTATGATTATAATTAAAATATATATTTAATGAATATATATTTATAATAAATATATATTTATTTCATTATTATGTCATAATTATTTTAATAAATATATATTTATATTTAAATAATTATAAAATTATAATAAAGATATTTATTAAATAAATATATATAATAAAATAAATATATTTATAAACATATACAAATATTTATAAATAAATATATTAATTAAATATAGTAATAAATATAAATAAATATATATATTTAAATATTTATGAAATTAAAATAAATATATTAATTATATATTTTTTTATAATTTCATGATTATTTAAATATATATATATATATATTTAAATTTAAATAAATTTAAAATTATAAAAATTATAATTATAAATATTTATTTATTTATTTATAGTCATAAATATATATATATATATATAATAATGATACTAAAATAAATATATTAAATTTAATTTTATAATTATTTAAATATAAATATATATTTATTTAAGTAATTATGAAATTAAAAAATATATATATAATTAATATATTCATTTTAATTTCATAAGTATTTAAATATATATATATATACGACTATAAATAAATATATATTTATTTATAATTATACTTATAAATATAATAAATATATTTATTTTAATTTTATAATTATTTACATATATATTATTTATACTTATAAATATAAATATTTGTATATATGTATATATATATATACATATATATACACATATATATATACATATATATACACATATATATATATACATATATACATATATATATATATATTCATTAAATTCATGCATTTATTTAAATATATATATAAATATATAAATATTTATAATTATAATTATAAAAAAATAAATTTAAATGGTATTCATATATAATTATAAATATAATAAATATATTTATGATTTAAAAAAATATTATAATATTATAGTCATTTAAATATATATATATATATATATATATTTAGTTATATATAATTATAATTATAATTATATTTTAAAAAGTGTTTATATATAAAAAAATATTTATAATTATAAATTAAATGAATACATTTATTATTTAAATATATTTATTGTGATTTTATGTATTTATGAGAACATAATAGCTTCATTGGAACATGAATGAATCATATACACCAAGTAAAGTATAGATTATAAAAAGTGGGTCGTCATATATATGGCCAACATGAATAGTAATGAGGGTGTAATGTATAAATGACCATTCACGATAAATACATAACATATATATGAACATCAATTGTATCCATGCATCAATTGACCAAATTCATTGGAAAGATATATTTATTTAAATACGTATATATATATATTATAATTATAATTATAAATATACATATTTAATATAATTATAAATATAAATATTTAAAATGTATTTATAGATATATTTAATTGGTATTTATATATAACTATAAATATATAAATATAATAAATATAATAAATATAATAAATATATTTATTATTTAATGAAATTTATTATATATATCTAAATTATTAAAAAAAATATTAATTATAAACATGCACTTTTTATTTAATGTATACAAATAAATATTATTTTTTAATATAAATATAATAGTTTTATATAAATTAATAATATTTTTAATTAAAAACTTTTATCAATGCTAAACATAGTGCCGATAAATATACCCTTTATCAGCACTAAAAAAACACTGATAAATGGTTGCTTTATGAGTGCTTTTCTCTAGCAGTGATAAAATCCCCCCTTTTATCAGTGATTTCTGTTTAGTGCTAATAAAACTAGGCACATCCCATGACTGAATCTGTGGTAGTGCTACCATGGTCACCAAATATAGTTTCTACATTTCTAGGTATTTACATTGAGTATTATTTTCCAACGGTAGTTCATTATTTAATTTTTAAATTCCATGAATAAATTTTTAATTTGACCACATTTATCTTGTTCAAGTATTTGTACAGTAAGCATATTGACCACATGACCAAATTATTCACACGATCAGTATACCTATCGCACATGACGACATTTTAAGTACACCAACCATGAGCGATGACATGGTCAACATACCAACTGCATGAAAAATATGTCACATAGTCAATATGTTTCATGGTTGGTATATTACTTTTATTATTCTAGTAAAATTCATATTTTGTGGCATGTGTTGTTTTAACATCATTTTGGTACATTTAGTTACAAAAAATTTATTCAATGTTTTTTAACTATTCTATTTCTTTGTAAAGTTATTATATATTATCATGACTATGTGCAAATTATTTTTTTGAGAAAATATACTGGGAATTATTATGAAAATATTAATTTTCATAATTACTATTTTATGTTATTTTTTTCATAATATTTTTAGATATAAAATTACTACAAGTTTGTAAAAACCATTTTTAATTTTTTTGTTCATTTGAATAATTATCTTTAATGTTAAATATCTTTATACAGGTGCTTAAAATTTCTTTCTTGCAGAACATAAAGGGTGAAAAACTCTCTATGTATGAGCAGGTTAATTGAAATTAAGGTAACATATATATTTTAAGAGTTTTTTATTTTTCAAACATGTATTTATGTGATTAGACATTGAGATGTTTCAAGATATTTGGAGTTAATTTCATGAATCTAGGCATTGTAATGTGAACCAAAAATCTGTAAAAAGTTTGTTTAATGAGGATTGACACAGTTACTAAGATAGAAAAATAAAACTCTCATAAAATATTTTCAAAGTACTAAATCTTTACTAGGATCAATGTCCCATTGACTTGATCACAAATGAATTTATCATTTTCATAACCCTCTACTGAAATGATTGAAGATCCTGAACTATATCAAATTTCAACATCATCTTCTCCAATGTTTTTCTAATTTCTTTTTATATTTAACTATTGTAGTTAATTTTTCCCTATGTTTTTTATAGAGTTTAATTTAAACTTTTCCCATCCAAATTCTATCTAAACAGGTTATTCCTCCCATATAAAAGGAAGGATAGGTTGTGACTCCCAGATAAAAGTTGGGTGGGTTATAACTCTTTCAAAATTCTGGTTGAAGTTATGCCACCAGGTGAGAAAAAAGTACATACATCTATAATTGAGCTATCACTCCCTATAAAAAGTGAATTATTAGTAAATATTGATCTTCTCTTCAATTAGTGAATATTGAAGATTAGACTAGGATCTTAGTGATCTAAAAAAATATAAAAACTTCATGTGTTATTTTTTTTTCACTTCACAATTAAGAGTGTTATAAATCTGATAATCATATTTGATTAAATTTAATATATTAAACTTTAAAAGGACCATTCACCCCCCCCCCCCCTTGATTTGATCCTGGAATAAACTAGGACCTAAGAATTTGTATCATAGGGTGGTGGAATTTTAAGGAATTGGTTATAACCATTTCATTGTATTTTTTTAACTTACTGTAAAGACCTGTAAAATTCAAGGGAAATTTTTTCTTAATTTTCTTTAGAATTTTACAAGAGCGCGGTTTCAGACGGCACCTGATTCCGAGGCCCGGAGTGCCCGGAATTAATTTCTGAAGTTTGGCTCGGGTACGTTCAGTGAACGAACGAGCGGGAATTCCTAACTTTTGATCCGGTGCTCGGAATTGAAATCCGAGGGCACCGATGAACTCGTAGCGCCGATATTCGCTTAAAGAGACCTTTTCGGAAGTTAAGTTTGTTGCGGGTTGAAAGTTAGTTTTGGGGTTTTTAGTTTGAGTTAAATAAAATTTGTGAAGAACAAATTTTATTATAACTTGATAAAACCTACCAAAGGGGGTTGTAAGTGGGACCCACACCCACTTAACCTCCCTTGGGAGGATTAAGTGTGGTGGGGCCCACACGAACCCCTAAACCTTTCATATTCTCTCAACTCCCTTAACGCCTCAATAAATTTCTTGAGTTACCTTTTTATTATGGGAGTTAATCCTTTTGAATTTCAAACATTTGAAATTCTAGTGTGTTATGTGTTAATAAAATAAGATGTTGTCTTATTTTATTTTGGTTAATTGTTTGTCTTCTTGAGAGGTGGAGAGCTTTTCTTCTTCTTCTTCATCTCTGACGAAGATCACGAAGAACGCTCAACTTGACGAAGAACGCTCAAGTCCCGACGAAGAACGCCGCTCCGCTCTTCTTCGTCTTCCGTGTCAACAAGTGGGAACGCCGCTTCCTCCTCGGATTCCCTTCATCGACATAAGAAGTTTCGCCAATGAAGTGTCTCTTCAGACGCATCCCTTCGTCATCGGATTTGATGAACGGCTACCGCGACGTCGTCTTCCGCGGAATGTTGACAATCTTCGAACCTTATACCCGAGGTAGGGGTTGTTGATTATTGTTTAGTTATTATATTTTTGATCATGAATTTTAGCAAGTCTAACGTGTGGCTTTGGATTATTTTAAGATGCGTTATTGCTTAACGTGAGGGGGCCGGACCGCATGAACACGGCCGAACCCCCTCCATCGTTCTTGTTGTTTATTCTTGCGGGTGGAAGCAAAGTGGCGTGGTGCCGTCGCACCACGCGGATAATCGTGCAATTATTTTGCGCGGTGCCGTCGCGCCACGCCGAGGAAGAATCTTCAAGAACGCGACGCCGTCGTGCCGCGTTGAAAGGAATCAAGGCACGGTGAAGGGGCGCGGTGTCGTCGCACCGCGCCGGACGATGAACATCGCGGCCGGTTACGGGCCGCGGCAGGACGAGGAGACCACGGCCGGTTCCGGGCCGCGGCGGAATGAGAAGACCGGCGGCCGGGCCGCCGGCGTCGGAAGCCGAAGGGGGGACCTGAATTTCCGGTCCCGTTGGAGAAAACCGGCCGTCCAGCTGGCCGGCCGGAAGGCATTAAACCGGGGGAATTAATCCCCCGGCCAACACACAAAAACCCCCCTCTTTATGAGGGGGGCGGTTCTTTGAAGGGAGGGGGGCAGCCGGCCCCCCGGTTCCGCACAAACAGGCCCCCCACGTGGGGGGGGGGGGGGGGCGTTTTAAAAAAAAGGGCGCGATATATAGCCGCGCCGCCCTTCCAGGAAGCGGGGGCTTAGCCCCCCGCGTGCCGCCCTCGTGCGGCGCCAGGCCGCCAGGCCGCCGCGGCCGCCGCGCCGCCGCGCCGCCCCAGGGGGGGGTCGGGCCGGGTCGGCCCGGACCCGGACCCCCCCCCCCCCCGTTTCGAACCAGTTCCGGTCTTTTGGCCATAACTTGAGCCTCGGACCTCCGTTTGACAAACCGTCTGTGGCAACGCGATCCTTGGATCGAGACGGTCGTTTTGGTATATATCACTCAAGGTTTCGAATCACTTTGAGTTCGGCCGGGTTGGTTCGTTCACGAAACCAACCGGGCCTTCGGAGCAGAAACGCTCATATCTTGAGCTACGGACGTCCGATTGACGTGCCGTCAGCCGTGTTGTGTTCCTCTTAGTGAGACGGATCTTTTGGCATACTCCGCCCGAGGTTTGGACGCAGGTGGAGTACGGTCGGGTTGGTTTTGCCTTAAAACCCAACCGGGCCCCGGAGACGAAAATGCCAATAACTCTCAGACCGGGCGTCCGATCGACGCGCCGTCTGTTGCGTTGAGTTCCTGTTGACGATACGGAACTTTTGGATACATCAACTCTAGTCTTTGTGACAGTTGATGTATCAGCCTCTCGGCTCGTGGAGCGGACCCTCCGAACGAGCTTGTTGTGTGCGAAAACCCTAGTACTGGCTGCGACTGTTCTTCTGCTACTACTGCTACTGTGACTGCGACGGCGACAGTACAGAGATCCTGTGTGGATTCGACGACGATGACTACAGCACTCAGCGATCCTACATGGATCAGTGCTTCAGGTCCTGTGTGGGCCCGATCCTGTGTGGGTCCGATCCTGTGTGGATCCGCGCTCAGCGGTTCTGTGTGAGTCAGCGCCTACAGGTCCTGTGTGGGCCCGATCCTGTGTGGTCTTTGCGGGGGTTAGTTACCTATCTATCCTTCGTGGGTCCGACGACTTAGATGGATCAGTGATCATCTTTATCGTCCTTGAAGAAGTATACCTGTGTGTGAGCTGAATCCTATTGTTTTCCTGTGTGGATTGTGTTGTGCAATCCTGTGTGGATTACGTTTTGCTTTCCTGTGTGGAATACGTTTACTTTCCTGTGTGGACTGAGTTGTACTTGGGCTCGGAGGTTGGAGCGTATTTGAATTGATGACTTAGGTATATGTATGGGCATATACCTAAGCAGTGTCGGTTGTTACTTCGTGATTGTACCTTTCTTCGTGGTTTATCCTTTGTGGATTTTGAGAGACCTTCAGGGGTCTCGGGGTCCCTACTGAGTAGCTTATACTCACCCCTGCACGGGCTTTGCCCGCACTACGTTGTGTTGGTTGCAGACGACGGGCAGCGTTGACCTTAGCTGAGGCTTGCAGAGCGGGATGGTACCCGGAGGTGGACTACTGGGCGGGATGTGCTCGGAGCGGACGGCGGGACCCGTGGAGCAGAGGAGCTATCTGTACCCACCCTTCAGGTGGGATTTCCAGTGGACAGCTCGGAGTAGCGGCTTTTACATTTCAGTTGTTGTTTTCCCTTTCGGGTTGTACTTTACTTTCAGTTTGGGTTTGTATACTGGCCCATTTACTTTTCCGCACTTTCAGTTGTACTCTGCTTTTGTTTAGTGTTTACTTTCCGCTTGTTTACTCTGTGGTGTTTGTTTACTTTACAAAGGAAATGCCTTCCCTTTTTACCGGGATTTACGCCTTGGTGCTAGTCGCCAGCCCCTGGCCTATGGAAGGCGGGCTTGGGGTAGTCACGGCACGGACCCCGAGGGCGGGTCGTGACAAATTGGTATCAGAGGAGTTCGGTTCTACCGCAAACTCTGATCTTTTCTATGTGAAGCAATAATGTTTAGCGTATTGAGTGTGATTATCAGTCTAGGGAGTCCAGTGTTGGTGCGGCGGCCGACGTATCCGTACACCAGGACCCTGACTTCTGATTTCCGACTTAATGCACGAAAACATTGATTGCGTGTGTGTTTCAAAGTTTTCTTTGTGATTACTTATATCATCTCACCAGGTATACTGTTCTAACCGTGGCGCACCTGTTTTTTTTTTCCGGATGGCCCCACGACGGCAGCCAGCTAGGGTTCCGAGAGTCGAGCGAGACGACAGCCCACCGAGCGACGAGGCCTCGGTACAGGGCCCTTTGCCAGTAGTGGCACTGGCGGTAGCTTTGCCCGCCGAGCCCCCGATACTTCCAGCAGCAGTCGCTGACGATGCACGTCGCCTCAGCGCACTGCATGAGTTTCAGCGCCAGCGACCACCTAGGTTTAGCGGTGAGACGGATCCCCAGGCAGCAGAGGACTGGCTGGAGGCAGTGGTTCGAGTGTTTAGGCTAGTGAGGACACCAGTAGACCTCATGGTGATCCTCGCTGCGAGCCTACTACACGCAGCAGCAGGACGATGGTGGAGCTTGATGCTCCAGGTACACGATGAGGCATCTCTACTTTGGACGGACTTTGAGAGCCTCTTCCGCTCGGAGTTCGTCCTAGCCACCCTTCGTGCGGTGCGTATCCAGGAGCTTCTACAGCTGCGGCAGGGCAGCATGACGGTCGCTCAGTACTCGGCGAGATTTACCGATCTCTCGCGCTACTCGACCGACATGGTACGGGACCCATTCTTCCGGGCCCGGACCTTTGAGCAGGGTTTGAGACACGAGATCAGGGCATCGCTGATCTCCCTCAGCATACCGACTCAGACAGGAGTACTGGAGCGGGCTCTTCTGATCGAGAGCTTCCTTGCTGAGTCTACACCAGCACAGCGACCCACCGCAGGGCGGCACGTGGCAGAGTCATCTGCAGCAGGCAGTCGACGGATGACTCAGGGGTCCAGACAGACCAGACCTTCGGGCAGACGACCTCAGGACACTGGCTCAGCAGTGCGGGGCACACAGCGCGGAGCCAGTCTTACGAGAGGCAGACAGTGCTACTCGTGCGGCGGGCAGGGCCACATGGCTCGTGACTGCCCGACCCGTCGTGCCGAGGAGCAGAAGACGATTGAGGGACCACCGAGGCAGAGGCAGAGGGTCGACCGTGGCGGTCCGTAGGGAGGAGGCGGACGAGGCAGAGGATCTGGACGAGCAACCGGTGGTGGGCGACGCTTTGAGGCTCTGCCACCACCACCACCAGGAGGTCCACCCCGACCACAGGGAGCTGGCGGGCAGCGACAGGCACAGCTCCAGGCAGCAGAGGCCTACGACCACGGCGCACCCGAGATGATTTGAGGTACTATCTGTGTCTACTCCACCCTTGCTGCAGTTCTTATAGACATAGGAGCGAGTCACTCTTTCATAGCCGCTGCCCTTGTTCGGAGCTCGGAGATTCCGACAGAGCCGTTGGCCCGATCCTTACGGCTAGAGACTCCTACGGGAGCAGACTCGACGATTACGCACTGGTGCCGGCAGTGTGAGCTTACTCTAGGAGGCGAGATCTTCGGCTGGGATCTTCTTGTAGCAGCGTCGAGGCCTTACGACGTCATCTTGGGCATGGATTGGCTATCTACGGTCCATGCACAAATTGACTGTTTTAGGCGCAAGGTGCGATGTGTACGCACCGACGGGAGCAGGTTCACCTTCACCGGCGAGAAGGGAGCCTTAGCAGCACAGGATGGACTTCCGCGGAGGAGAGGACAGCCCATCCCTCATCAGTTGGCTAGCCTCATCCTCGGAGCAGTTGACGTGCGGAGTCCTGGTTTTCCTGCAGTGGTGGATCAGTTTGCGGACGTTTTTCCCGACGATGTTCCAGGGCTACCTCCTCGCAGAGAGGTAGACTTTTATATTGACTTGTACCCCGGAACAGCCCCGATATCCACTCCAGCATATCGGATGGCCCCCGCCGAGCTTCGAGAGCTACGGGTACAGTTGGAGGACTTGCAGGGCAAGGGGTTCATCCGACCCAGTGTTTCACCCTGGGCTTCCCCGATATTGTTCGCCAAGAAGGCGGACGGGAGCTTGCGACTTTGTGTTGACTATCGTCGCCTGAACCAGGTAACAGTGAGGAACAAGTATCCGCTACCGAGGATTGATGACCTCTTTGATCAGCTCAAGGGAGCACGGTGGTTCTCGAAGATAGACCTCAGGTCAGGCTATCATCAGCTCAGAGTCAGAGACGAGGATGTGCAGAAGACGGCCTTCAGATGTCGGTATGGCCACTATGAATTCTTGGTTATGCCTTTCGGTGTAACCAATGCTCCAGCAGTGTTCATGGCTCTCATGAACAGGATCTTTCAGCCATACCTCGATCGGTTTGTCGTGGTCTTCATCGACGACATTCTGATTTACTCTACGACAGAGGAGGAGCACGCCTATCACTTGCGAGTTGTACTAGACACACTCCGAGAGCACCAGCTTTATGGTAAGCTCTCGAAGTGCCAGTTCTGGATACGTGAGGTCCACTTCTTGGGTCACGTTATCTCTGAGGCGGGAGTTGCAGTGGATCCCGCGAAGATCGAGGCTGTGTTAGCATGGGAGCCACCCAGGAGCGTGACTGAGGTTCGGAGTTTCTTGGGACTAGCTGGATACTATCGGAGATTCGTGCCAGACTTCTCTAGAGTTGCGGCATCACTCACAGCTTTGACGAAGAAGGGGAAACCCTTCGTGTGGTCAGACAGATGTCAGCAGAGCTTCCAGGAGCTGAGACAGAGATTGACTAGCGCACCTATCTTGAGGTTGCCTGAGGAGGGAGTAGAGTACGTAGTCTACTGCGATGCATCAGGGACCGGACTTGGATGTGTTCTGATGCAGGAGCGGGCAGTGATCGCCTATGGATCACGTCAGTTGAGGCCGCATGAGCAGAACTACGCTACCCATGACCTGGAGTTAGCAGCAGTGGTCTTCACTCTGAAGACATGGCGACATTATCTGATGGGCGAGCGCTTTACAGTCTTTTCTGATCATCAGAGTCTCAGGTATATCTTCTCTCAGAAGGACCTGAACCTGAGACAGCGGCGATGGCTCGAGTTCCTCCAGGACTATGACTTTGAGATAGTCTATACTCCTGGGAAGGGGAACGTAGTAGCCGATGCCCTCAGCAGGAGGACGGGCATTCAGCTACTAGAGGAGGCGACGGAGCAGCTAGCCTCTTTACAGATATCCTTCGTGGATAGAGATGGAGCAGCCTTTCTTTAGTCTCTCACAGTCACTCCTCCACTACTGCAGCGAGTCAGGGAGGCACAGCGCGGGGACGCTGATTGTGAGACACGGCGTGCACAGATATCCTCGGGACAGGCACCTGATGGTTTCTCCCTTGGAGCAGAGCACGACATCCTTTTCAGAGGACGTACCATGGTACCAGTCGCTTTGCGAGAGGAAGTGCTGAGGGAGTTTCACACTTCTCCTTTGGCGGTACATCCTGGAGTGGCGAAGATGTACCAGGACCTCAGACGACAGCACTGGTGGCCGGGCATGAAGAAGGCAGTAGCAGAGTTCGTTTCTCGATGCCTCACCTTCCAGCAGGTGAAGGCAGAGCATCAGGTACCAGCAGGCTTGGTACAGCCCTTGGAGGTTCCGGAGTGGAAGTGGGACGGCATATCTATGGACTTCGTGACTGGACTTCCACGCACTTCCAGAGGTCACGACTCCATCTGGGTGATTGTTGACCGACTCACCAAGTCGGCACACTTCTTACCCATCAGAGAGCAGGGCTCGGTAGAGAGCTTGGGACGTCTCTACGTTCAGGAGATTGTGCGGCTCCACGGCGTGCCATCATCTATCATCTCCGATCGAGATGCCCGCTTTACTTCCCGGCTTTGGAAGGGGTTATAGGAGGCGTTCGGGATGCAGCTACGTCTTAGCACCGCTTTTCACCCTCAGACGGATGGTCAGACGGAGAGGACCATTCAGACACTCGAGGACATGCTCCGCGCATGTGTCCTCGACTTTGGTCGTAGCTGGGAGGACCACCTACCCTTGGTGGAGTTTGCGTACAACAACAGCTACCACTCCACCATCGGGATGGCACCGTACGAGGCGTTGTACGGCCGACCTTGTAGATCTCCTTTGTGCTGGACAGACCCTGGAGAGTCAGCACTGGTGGGACCGGAGATGGTCCAGGCCACGACAGAGAAGGTCCAGGTCATCCAGGAGTGGATGAGGACAGCTCAGAGCCGGAAGAAGTCTTATGCTGACAGGAGGCGGAGGCCACTAGAGTTCGAGGATGGAGACCACGTCTTCTTGCGGGTCTCACCTCGACGTGGTATTCGGAGATTTGGCCGAGGCGGCAAGTTATCTCCGCGCTTCATCGGACCCTTCCAGGTCCTCAGCAGGGTTGGCGAGGTGGCTTATCGTCTGGCTCTACCACCTCAGTTGCACCGGGTGCACGACGTCTTCCACGTATCCCAGCTGAGGGGATACGTGCACGACCCGACGCACATCATTGATCATGGGGAGCTTGACGTTGACGATGGGGCGACTTTTACGGAGGTTCCGGTGGAGATAGAGGATCGACAGGAGCGGGTCCTGCGTGGGCGATCGATACCTCTTGTGCGCATCAGATGGCAGCACGGGAATCTCCAGGAGAGCACATGGGAGCGGGAGGCTCAGATGCGTGCTCAGTACCCTCATTTGTTTCCCTAGTTTTTGATGTATCTTTACGGGGACGTAAAGCCCTGAGGTGGGAGTAATGTAAAGACCCTTAAAATTCAAGGGAAATTTTTTCTTAATTTTCTTTAGAATTTTACAAGAGCGCGGTTTCAGACGGCACCTGATTCCGAGGCCCGAAGTGCCCGGAATTAATTTCTGAAGTTTGGCTCGGGTACGTTCAGTGAACGAACGAGCGGGAATTCCTAACTTTTGATCCGGTGCTCGGAATTGAAATCCGAGGGCACCGATGAACTCGCAGCGCCGATATTCGCTTAAAGAGACCTTTTCGGAAGTTGCTTTTGTTGCGGGTTGAAAGTTAGTTTTGGGGTTTTTAGTTTGAGTTAAATAAAATTTGTGAAGAACAAATTTTATTATAACTTGATAAAACCTACCAAAGGGGGTTGGAAGTGGGACCCACACCCACTTAACCTCCCTTGGGAGGATTAAGTGTGGTGGGGCCCACACTAACCCCTAAACCTTTCATATTCTCTCAACTCCCTTAACGCCTCAATAAATGTCTTGAGTTACCTTTTTATTATGGGAGTTAATCCTTTTGAATTTCAAACATTTGAAATTCTAGTGTGTTATGTGTTAATAAAATAAGATGTTGTCTTATTTTATTTTGGTTAATTGTTTGTCTTCTTGAGAGGTGGAGAGCTTTTCTTCTTCTTCTTCATCTCTGACGAAGATCACGAAGAACGCTCAACTTGACGAAGAACGCTCAAGTCCCGACGAAGAACGCCGCTCCGCTCTTCTTCGTCTTCCGTGTCAACAAGTGGGAACACCGCTTCCTCCTCGGATTCCCTTCGTAGACATAAGAAGTTTCGCCAACGACGTGTCTCTTCGGACGCATCCCTTCGTCATCGGATTTGACGAACGGCTACCGCGACGTCGTCTTCCGCGGAACGTTGACAATCTTCGAACCTTATACCCAAGGTAGGGGTTGTTGATTATTGTTTAGTTATTCTATTTTTGATCATGAATTTTAGCAAGTCTAACGTGTGGCTTTGGATTATTTTAAGATGCGTTATTGCTTAACGTGAGGGGGCCGGACCGCATGAACACGGCCGAACCCCCTCCATCGTTCTTGTTGTTTATTCTTGCGGGTGGAAGCAAAGTGGCGTGGTGCCGTCGCACCACGCGGATAATCGTGCAATTATTTTGTGCGGCGCCGTCGCGCCACGCCGAGGAAGAATCTTCAAGAACGCGACGCCGTCGCGCCGCGTTGAAAGGAATCAAGGCACGGCGAAGGGGCGCGGTGTCGTCGCACCGCGCCGGACGATGAACATCGCGGCCGGTTCCGGGCCGCGGCAGGACGAGGAGACCGCGGCTGGTTCCGGGCCGCGGCGGAATGAGAAGACCGGCGGTCGGGCCGCCGGCGTCGGAAGCCGAAGGGGGGACCGGAATTTCCGGTCCCGTTGGAGAAAATCGGCCGGCCATCTGGCCGGCCGGAAGGCATTAAACCGGGGGAATTAATCCCCCGGCCAACACACAAAAACCCCCCTCTTTATGAGGGGGGCGGTTCTTTGAAGGGAGGGGGCAGCCGGCCCCCCGCGTGCCGCCCTCGTGCGGCGCCAAGCCGCCAGGCCGCCGCGGCCGCCGCACCGCCGCCGCCGCGCCACCGTGCCGCCGGCCGGCCGGCCGGCCGGGCCGCCCTGGGGGGGGGGGGGGGTCGGGCCGGGTCGGCCCGGACCCGGACCCCCCCGTTTCGAACCAGTTTCGGTCTTTTGGCCATAACTTGAGCCTCGGACCTCCGTTTGACGAACCGTCTGCGGCAACGCGATCCTTGGATCGAGACGGTCGTTTTGGTATATATCACTCAAGGTTTCGAATCGCTTTGAGTTCGGCCGGGTTGGTTCGTTCACGAAACCAACCGGGCCTTCGGAGCAGAAACGCTCATATCTTGAGCTACGGACGTCCGATTGACGTGCCGTCAGCCGTGTTGTGTTCCTCTTAGTGAGATAGATCTTTTGGCATACTCCGCCCGAGGTTTGGACACAAGTGGAGTATGGTCGGGTTGGTTTTGCCTTAAAAACCAACCGGGCCCCGGAGACGAAAATGCCAATAACTCTCAGACCGGGCGTCCGATCGACGCGCCGTCTGTTGCGTTGAGTTCCTGTTGACGATACGGAACTTTTGGATACATCAACTCTAGTCTTTGTGACAGTTGATGTATCAGCCTCTCGGCTCGTGGAGCGGACCCTCCGAACGAGCTTGCTGTGTGCGAAAACCCTAGTGCTGGCTGCGACTGTTCTTCTGCTACTACTGCTACTGTGACTGCGACGGCGACAGTACAGAGATCCTGTGTGGATTCGACGACGACGACTACAGCACTCAGCGATCCTACGTGGATCAGTGCTTCAGGTCCTGTGTGGGCCCGATCCTGTGTGGGTCCGATCCTGTGTGGATCCGCGCTCAGCGGTTCTGTGTGAGCCAGCGCCTACAGGTCCTGTGTGGGCCCGATCCTGTGTGGTCTTTGCGGGGGTTAGTTACCTATCGATCCTTCGTGGGTCCGACAACTTAGATGGATCAGTGATCATCTTTATCGTCCTTGAAGAAGTATACCTGTGTGTGAGCTGAATCCTATTGTTTTCCTGTGTGGATTGTGTTGTGCAATCCTGTGTGGATTACGTTTTGCTTTCCTGTGTGGAATACGTTTACTTTCCTGTGTGGACTGAGTTGTACTTGGGCTCGGAGGTTGGAGCGTATTTGAATTGATGACTTAGGTATATGTATGGGCATATACCTAAGCAGTGTCGGTTGTTACTTCGTGATTGTACCTTTCTTCGTGGTTTATCCTTTGTGGATTTTGAGAGACCTTCAGGGGTCTCGGGGTCCCTACTGAGTAGCTTATACTCACCCCTGCACGGGCTTTGCCCGCACTACATTGTGTTGGTTGCAGACGACGGGCAGCGTTGACCTTAGCTGAGGCTTGCAGAGCGGGACGGTACCCGGAGGTGGACTACTGGGCGGGATGTGCTCGGAGCGGACGGCGGGACCCGTGGAGCAGAGGAGCTATCTGTACCCACCCTTCAGGTGGGATTTCCAGTGGACAGCTCGGAGTAGCGGCTTTTACATTTCAGTTGTTGTTTTCCCTTTCGGGTTGTACTTTACTTTCAGTTTGGGTTTGTATACTGGCCCATTTACTTTTCCGCACTTTCAGTTGTACTCTGCTTTTGTTTAGTGTTTAATTTCCGCTTGTTTACTCTGTGGTGTTTGTTTACTTTACAAAGGCAATGCCTTCCCTTTTTACCGGGATTTACGCCTTGGTGCTAGTCGCCAGCCCCTGGCCTATGGAAGGCGGGCTTGGGGTAGTCACGGCACGGACCCCGAGGGCGGGTCGTGACACTTACCATTATCCTCGACTTAATAGTCTATGGAAAATATCAACTTCTTTGTTATGGTAAGTCAATAATTTGATATGTTGAATCTCATCTGATCACAACACTTCAATGGAAATGATTATATTTATTGGAAGTATTAGATACAGTTATTTCTAAAAAATAGTTCTTGAATTATGTGTTATTATGTTAGATCCTTATAAATTACCTAATATTTATTTAGAAACATTAATCAGTAATGATGCTACAAAATTTTTTCTAAATAATAAAGTTATGATTTTTTATATTTTTTTTAATTAGAAATATTTTGAGCCATATTTCTTCTGGAACAACTACTTATGACATATAGAGGACTTTAAAAATCACTCGTTAAGGAACTAATAAGTTACAAAGAACCAAGCTAGGTATTCACAGAGCTATGTTTCAATAATTTATAATGACTTATAAAGAGATCATAAATGATATGTACAACATGATCACCAAATTATAAACATCATGGTTGTACTCGGGGAGACCATGAATAATGAATATCTTATCAAAATATTACATCGAACTCAATGAAAATTTTGGCATTCAAATAAGGTTGTTATTGAAGAGTGTAAGGATTTAACTAAATATTCAATGGATGAGTTGATAAGATCACTTCTTCAGTACGAGCCGGAAAAAAAGAATAAAAATTCTAATGATCATGATAAAAGGAAAGGTATAGAATTAAAATATAATATAAATTTTATTGTTAAATCCTATGATTATGAGTTACATCAAAGTGAGAATGCTGAAATTGAAAATTTCACCAAAGGTGTCTACAAGTACATGAAAGGAAAGTGAATCTTTAAGAAGCATCCAAAAATACATAATCAAAATGGTGATATAAAGAAAGTTAAAAGAGGTAAAATTAATAAATATGGTGTTTTTGAATCAATATGTCGTGATTACAAAAAAGGGACATATAAAATCATATTTTTTAAAATTGAAACAAGAAGGGAAAGGCAAGAAATACAAGATAGATATAAAAAGACTATATCATGTTGGATATAGCTATAAATAATAGTCTAACACTAGTAGTTATGGTTTTGAGAATGAAAAGGTATAAAAAAATCTTTACTTGATGGAAAAGAAAAATAATGAGGTAAACATTGATTTTGAATATAGTTCTAGTTATGAGTCTAATATTGAAAATGAAGTTAAAAAATTAACTAAAAATGAAAAGTTTTAAAGTGTTATATTGAGAATGGTTGAATAATAAATATAACTAAAAATATAAAATAATAACGTTAATAAATAGAAAAAGGTTACATATTATGAACTAATTTTGCTTAAAGATGAGATTGAATGAATGAAATATTTTATTTCAAAAAATGATAAAGATAAAGATATGATATTTAAATTAGTTTATGGTAATTTATATAAAATTGAAAATGAATATAAGAAACTTTAACATGAAAATAAGAAACCAAAAAATACATGGTCCTGTTCAATAAAGAAAATTTGTTATGACCTAAAAGTTATTCAAAAAGAAAATGAAAATATTAAAAGGAAAATAATTGGATTAAAAAAACCCTTCCTTTTTTGGTTAAAGACAAAGAAAAATTTGATAAAATTATTGATTTAAAAAAATTGATAAAAATAAAACTAGATTCGGTTAAAATAGATAGATTCTTAATATGTATAAAGCTACTTTTTTAAAAGTAGTAAACAAAATGTTTCAATTGTTACATGTTAGAGATGTAATCTAAAAGGGAATTATAAAAATGAATGCTATTTAATATTTAATCAATCACTAAGCCACACCAAGAATTTTATATATAAGAATATATACAATATATTACCTTAAAATAAATATATTAAATTTTTATGGGAGAGTAAATGTTTTATTAATAATCTAGTTAGACCCAAATTAGCTTGGGTACCAAAACAATTATCGGATTAAACTATTTTATAGGAAACCTTCTTGAGAGTTATAAAGATAAATTGTATATAAAAAAGTTCTAGAACATCCAAAATATAAATCAAGTTAGTATTTTGTGTGTGATTATTTTCTAAAGATTAAGAAGCACAAATATCCTTTTAGATATGTTAACATTGTTAATACAGTTAGATGTTTGGAACTACTTCATCTTGATTTATTTTAAACCATGATAAATAATAGTTTAGTTTTTAAGAGTTATGTGTTTATAATTTTATATGATCATAGTTCATTTACTTGGACAATTTTAAAATGGTTAATCTAGAATAATATCTAGAAGATTGGTTTTGAATGTTTGTGCTAATTCTACCTTTGTTGCTGATTTTGTGCCTTTTTATGTTAAAGAATCTTTAAATGTTTTAAATTGAATAAATTCTATGAATGATCAACTTAATAAGTTTCATAAACCAATATGATGACAAGTATAATATCTAATATTCTTTATGGTGATATTCTAATTTCTTTATTTTTAGGCATGTACCATAATTTTTTATGTTTTCTATTTTTCAGAAACTAAGCATGTAATAAAAAATTTTATTTTTATTTTTGAAATTCGTATATACAAATTATATGAGTGGGGTTTTAATATTTATGTATCTATCTTCAGAAAAATAGAGAATTTATGGGGATTTAACCCTTATATTTTAAATGAGTCAATATGGTAGTGTTTTAGTTTTAAAACAGTTTTCAAATAATTAGTAAATGCATAGATCATATTTGATTAGTCTATTTAAATTATTTTTAAATAAATTGTTTAAGTCTTAGGAATGAAATCAAGTTTTGATTATTACATTAAAATAACTTTATTTTATACTTTAATTTTGGGATTTTTTTATTGATAAATTGGTTAACCACCTACTCCTTTAACAATTTTCTTCTTGTAGTGGTTACATAAAATAGATTTCTGAACACTCCGGAATTAGGGAAGTATTCTATAACTTATATTTTTTATTTTATGTATTAAAATTTATTTTATCATATTTTATAATTTAAATCTATTTTAAATTCTAAATTAATTTAAATTTTCAATTTATACTCAGATTGATCTGATTCTGTTAAAGGTTGTATATTTTTTGTGTGCATAAAATTAATATAAATTCCTTGAATTGAATCAATTTATTCAAATATATTACACCCTCTTTAAATCTGTTTTATTATATAAAATGTTTCAAAATATATTGACCATATAATTTGATTTTTTGATCTATTTTTTAATTATATTTTTTAGTTTCTTAACTCGGGGGGGGGGGGGGGGGGGTCTTGCTTTAAACTCTTAAAGAAAATTTCACTATCATTTTTTTAAAATAGTATATAAGAAAGAAATTGTTTTTATTTTTTTCTAGGAAATTTTGTTTTGTTTTATCATGTTATATATCATATTAAATTATTTGATTTGTTTAATGACTATAAAAATGTTCTATAATCTGCTAGTGTCTAATCTTTGTATGCTAGAAGCATGATATTTTGATTATTATGATCACTCCTTGTTAAAAAATGATATAATTTCATATATAATTTTTCATGAGTAATGTTATCAATTATACTATTTATTTGTAACTATTTATTAGGGGAGAATATAACATCCCATTATGGTCTTATAGGTATTTTCCATCAATTTAGTTGTTTTACTCTTTAAATGGGTGCATCATGGGACTCTCGGTGATGGAAAAAATTTAACGGGGAAATGACCTAAATTTAAGGGATGTGTGTTTGTTTTAATTAATGGAGTTCAGGTATATATTTGAAATGGATTATTGGGGTTTTCATAGAGTTTAGATAGTGCCTAAGGTGGTTTGGGTTTTTATATATTAATATTCTATTTTTGTAGTCTGGTGGGAGATTACACACTGTATAACTAGTTTAAACATCATATATTTGGTTTCCAGGCTCATGACATGAGCTAAATACACAACATGATAGAGTTCATGACATGTACATATTACACACCTTTTAAATGGTAAAATCTAGATTTTTTTTAAAAATTTAATGGGTTTCGGTGTATCAGGACCCAGTGGATTACATGATGTTTAAAGGGGTTAAAAGTTGTGTAAGTCTCACGAGTTGTGGATTTGGGGTGTTGCATGACTGATTATTATTTCATTTTTTTCATCCCTCTTACCTCTAAACCAAGAATCACTCTTTATATATTTTAAGTATCTCCAATCCTTCTAAATCACTTCATTCAGTGAGTGATTTCAATTGAAGTTGGTTTGAATCTCTTTGGGTGAGTAATCCTTTCTACTTATTCACTTCCTTTGATTTCAGTAACACCGTTTCATTGCATTGTTATATCTTTTAACTTTTGGTGTTGATTCTTCTTGTTTTATTTCAAGATCTATCATGAGATAGTATTCAAAGGGTCAATCCTTTATTGGTTGTGGTGCGGTGGGTGTGTGTTCTTGAGGTATGTTGTGATATTTACTCTTTTCCTACCCTTTATAAAATTTAATCATTGATGATATTTGTAGATAGATTTTAGGGACTCCTTTTTTGTTGTTGTATTATTATTTTTTGTGGATCCCTTTGGGGATGAGTGCAACCCTGATTTTGGAGGTGGGAAGTTCTATCTCTATTCTATGTTAGATTAACTATACTATTTTGGGTTTTATAATATTTTTTGTATATAAAATGGAACGATTAACTAACATTATTTGTGTGTTTAGAAATGGGTTTTTGATAAAATATGGATTTACCCTCATTTTGGTAATGAAAAAGTGATTTCATATCATTGTGAAATGGTTTTAAAATCATGGTTTTTATCAAATGCTTTGGAAAATATATCACATGGGAAGTATTAGGTACTAAAGTAGAAGTTCTAGTAATAGGCCTCTTCCACTATCAGGGGTTTTATTCATGGGGTGTTTATCTATTCCCTAGGCTTTTTTGTTCTTAGGATGTGTTAGACCTATTAGGGGGTTCACTTTCTAGGGTGTTCCTCTACTCTCTAGATTTGGTGCATATGTCTAGAGACTTGATGTATGCGATTGTCTATGTTTTTTACAAGTGTCCTAGCTATTATTGCCATGTGTGATCCTTGGAATGATGTTACCTATGCTCTAAATTGTGCTTTTTTGGTTGTACTACCATGTATTTTATATGATATGTGTTACCTACTTTTATTTGATATGACTATTGTTTTATATATGAAATGATTTGAAACGATTTACTTTCTTTATTTGGAAATTTGGAAAATGGGGAAATTAAATTTGTTTTTATGCTTTTGATAAAGAACTGTTAAATTCTATATCATGACTTGTTTTCTTTAAAGTTTAGAATTCATGGATCATTGTACAAATACTTGATATGAAAAACCTAGGTGGAATCCTACTGATCATGTTATATTACACCTTTTTTACCCCTTCGGTGGTGTGTAGACCTTGTAATGTATTTCAATATAGGAAAATCCAAGGTTCCATAGTGAGGTGGTGAGGTTTTCTATCAACTGGGTTTGGGTAGTTTGTGGTGAGATTATTGTAGTTTTTAAATGCTATCACATAGAGATTATTAGAGTATCTATTTTAGTTTTTTCTTCTTTTATAGTTAGAATTGTCTCTTGGAGATTATTTTTCAACCTTTTTAATTATATTTCTTCTATGGTCTATATTTTTATGACATATATATTCTTGATTTCTTTCATTTTTTGTTTTTGTATATGTATATATGTCATGTTTTCTACTCCAGGTTGGGAAAATTCTTTCCCTCTATGTTATTGATGATTGGGTTCTAGTCGTCATCCCGAGTTCTTTTTTCCATCCTACAGGGATTGGGAATTCCCTTTGAGTATGTGGAAATTTGAGTCAGGTACTAGTTCTAGAGGATATATGGGTTGGGTTCATCATTGTTTGGTATCAAAGGAGGGTTTTACTAAATATTTTTTGTCTTGGGACATTTTATAGCTTAGAGTTAGGATTTTTGTGACTTGAGAGGTAGGTTTTGATGAGTGATTGGCCAGCTCTTACTATGACAAGACTCAAGCTACCATGAGATGTTGGGATGTGTGTCTCCTTTTTTGAGTTTTGATCTCAATATCAATTTTTTCTTATAGGTTTTCTAGTTTGAAATAATATTTTTCTATATCTAATAATTTCTTTTATTTTAGTGTGCAATAGTATGCCTCTGAGACATCTTCCACGAGTTCCATAGGAGGGAGAAACTAATGCTCCATAAGGGAATATTCCCCTTGATCAGAATTTTATCAAGGCTGTCATTTAGGTAGTTCATTAATCGACCAAACTATAATGAAAATATAGAATGTAGTTATTGAGTTATATCTAGGAGTTGTAGGTGACATAGATTGATCATGAGAGTTATTTCAGAAGAATACATCATCCTTTTATGCGTATGAATGAACCTTAAGAGGCATAGGACTAACTTGAAATGATTTATCAGATTTTCAATATTCTGGATACACTTGAGAGTATCGAGTTGAAGTATGCGGCATTTAGACTCTAGGGTCCTAGCAAGAAATGGTGGGATTCCATGGTATATACGGATAAGCATGTTGGATTGGACTGGAAGGGTTTCAAGACTATCTTCTTCTAATAGTTTTTCCATAGTTAATAATGATAGATAAGTCTCTAGAGTTCCTCTCCTTTTACTAAGGAGAGACATCAGTGTTGGCATACGTCAATTGATTTGATGAGATGGTTCGTTTTTCTCCAAAGGTAGTAAACGATGACCATATGAAAGTTCAGAAGAAACTATATGGTTTGCAACTAGATATTAGGTTTTAGGTATTTATACTAAATATTTTTACCTATTTAGAGATGGTAGACTGGGATATGATGGATGAGATGAATATGTAATGCAAGGATATATATTTTTTCTCTTATAATAAACCCATTAGAAGATTTAGTGGTGTGCATGGGAAGAAGAGGAAGTAAAATTGTCATCACAAGAGTGGTGGAGATGATTCTCAATGGAAGGCCTCCTCTTCAACTTCATTTATAGATAGCAGTATGCCTCTAAATTACTATCAGAGGTTTTAAAAAACCTAGAATTATTTTCATTCACCTTCAATGATGTTCAAGCATTGTGGATGTTATGGTCATCAACAACATTTATGTTAGGCTATGTCTACTCCTAGATATGGTCAGGGATTGTTAGTTCCAAAGGATAAGACAGTTCATCCATTTTCTTCAAAGACTATAGGGCTCCATCCATAGGCCTTAGGAGTAAATAACCTTCACATAGTAGATCAGTTTACAGAAGAGGTTTATTCAGATCCAGTGATAGTGAGAGGTAATTTATTTATTGCATCTTTAGTGGTGATTAATTTATTTAATATTAGTGCTTCCCACTTGTTTAAATATGTATATTTTTTTGATATGCTTAAACTTCCAATGGAACTAATGTGATTTGTTATGGATTTAGAAACAAATCTTGGTAAGAGGAAAGAGTAAGGGTTTTCTTTTCCTTATTATGCATTGTTGATAGTTGATGCAGAGTTTGTTTGGTATTTTTTTATACTAGGTCTAGATCTGTTTGACATTATAATCAGGATGGATTGGATTATTTCTCATAATAATGAGGTTTATTTTTATCATTAGTGTGTCTCATTTCTTACAACTAATGGGGTCTCATGGGTGTTTCAGGGAGATTGATATCTAAGGTCCGGTCATGCATGACCTTCCCACTCAGATCTCAAGAGTTTTTTCTCTTCTATAATAGTTATGCCCAATGAATTTTCTTCTATTTTTGACCTTCCCACTCTCATTCAAGATTTTACTAATGTTTTCTTATATGATTTTTCTAGGCTTCCTCCAAAGAGGTGGATAGAGTTTATGATTGACATGGTTCTAAGTATGCAACCAATTTCAATACCTTCATATTGTATGGAACTAGTAGAATTGAAAGGGCTCGTGATTTAGTTGGATTATCTAATGGAAATGTGTTTTGTTCACCCTAGTTTTTTTGTTTGGGCATGCCCTGTTTTCTTTTCCAAGAAGGCAGCTGGTTCACTTTGATTATGTGTGGACTATAAGATGTTGAATAGAGTAATGGTTAAGAACAAGTATCATTTTCCTCATCTGGATGATTTTTTTATATTAGTGAAATGGGACAAAGTGGTTTTCAAAGATTGATCTTAGTTCAGTTTATCATTAGATCAGAGCTCGAGAGTTTTATATACCAAATACGACTTTCAGGATAAGTTATGGCCATTAAAAATATCTAATGATTCCATTTGTTCTAACTAATACACTTAAAGTTCTCATGGATTTGATGAATCTGATATTCCATCAGTATCTTGAGACATTTTTGGTAGTTCTCATGGATGATATTTTTTGGTAGTGTTCTATAAATCCTAAGAAGACAATATTTGTATGGAAATATTTTAAAATGTAACTTATGGATCAAAAAAGTAACTATCTTGGAGCACATGATTTCTAAGCATGGATTATCAGTTTATCCTAAGAAGGTAAAATATATTTTTATTGGGAAGAACCACATGATGTCTTTGAGATTCAGATTTTCCTTGGACTTTCAAGATATTATCAACATTTCTTTAAGGATTTATCAAATTTGGAATCCCCTTTGACTGATCCTTCCATGAAAGGGATGAAATTCATATGGGATTAATAACTTCAGTCTTATTTTGATGAGATGAAAAGACTTTTGACATCGACTCCTATTTTGATCTTACTTGATCCCAGTATGGTGTATGTAGTTTATTGTGATGCTTCTGGAACTGTTTTGGGTTTCATGCTTATGTATGATGATAATATGGTAGCTTACGAATATTTTCATCTTTGACTACATGATAATATTTACCCCACTAAATATTTAGAGTTTTCACAGTTATGCATGAACTTATGTGATGACAGTACTATCTTTGTGGAGAGAGGTTCATAGTATTTTCCGACCATAAGAGTTTGAGAAATATCTTTTCTCATAAATACTTGAATCTCAAATAGAGGAAGTGGGTAGAATACCTAAAAACATTTGAATTCGACATCATCTACATCCTAGGGAAGGGGAATGTTTTTGAATAAGCTCTTAGAAGGAAAGTTTCATCACAAGCCATTTTTGGAATTGAAGGATGAGTGGAAGCATAATGTGGTTTTTTTCTCAGTTATATCTGAATACTTGCGAGAATGTTTTAGTAATTTTTCTAACCAGTTCTCAATTATCATCATCTCTCTTTGATTCTATTATAAAAATTCAATAGTAGGATGATGAATTTAGTGTAATTTGAGAAACTGTATGTGGTGAGGGTACCATTTCTCATTGGTCCCTCTTTTCAGATTGTATTCTTAGTTTTGGGGATCAATTTTTCAACCTAGCATATTTGGGGAACAATTTTTTTTAATAGTTCTTTGGGGTCATTAATTTGGGTACTATAAAGATTTATTATGACTTGAGATAGAGATTTTGGTGGCTGGGTATGAAGCGTGACATTTTTTATTATGTGTCTCACAGTTACACCTACCAATAAATAAAGGAAGAGCATATGGGGCCCTTTAATTGGCTCCAGATTCTTCTGGTGTCGTTCTAAAAATGGTTCAGGTATACATGTACTTTTTTTTAGATTACCATGGACTCTCTAAGGGAGGAATGTTGTCTAGGTGGTGATTGATCAATTAGTAAAGTCATCTCATTTCATTCTGATCAGTAAACCACCAAATTTAATGATCTAGGTAAGATTTATGTGCAAAATATTATGAGGTTACATGGGGTTTCTTCTTCCATTGTTTCAGATATGGATCCTAGGTTTACTTTGTGGTTTTGGAGGAGTGTATAAGAGATTATGGTTACTCATATTAGGTTGAGTACACCTTATCATCCATAGATAAACGGTTATATGGAGAATTCTATTTAGATCTTGGAGGATATGCTTCATTATTATGTCTTCAATTTTGGTGGATCATAGGATACCCATTTGAGACTTTTGGAGTTATCTTATAACAATAGCTATCAGTCATCAATCATAATGGATCCTTTTGAGGCTTTCTATGGTCACCAGTATCGATTGCCTCTTTATTGGGAAGATTTTAATGCAACCTATTTGGTGGGATCTAGTTTGGTTTAGGAGGCGTATGTGAGTATTTAGGATATACATAGACATCTAATTATAGCTAAAAATAAACATAAATCTTATGCAGATAAATGGTATCATCCACTGTGGTTTTCCATAGGTAACTCAGTTTTCTTGAAAGTTTCTCCACGGTTAGGTCACATTCATCTTGGAAAATAGGGAAAGTTTTCTCCACAATATATTGGACTGTTTGGGATCATTGAGATGATTTTGAAGGCTTATTATTGGTTATAATTTATGATTTAGTTAACATAAATTCATTTTGTTTTACACATATCATAGATCAAGAAATACCATCCTGATCCCTTTCATGTTTTGAGTTCGGAAGAGGTGTTTCTTTTATCGAGCAGTGAGTAGAAATCCTTGACTCTCCAGTGAAATTCTTGCATGGGAATTCGATTTAGTTGGTTAGAGTGTTATTGTGACACAGATCAGATTCTCATGAGACTTGGGAGAATGTGTCATTGATGAGGGAGTCGTATCCTCACCTCTTTACCAGACTTGATTTTTCCATATGACTTCCCTGGGAAAAAAATTCTTATGGTGGGGAGTTTGTAAGATCTCATTTCCATATTTTAGGTATTTCCCATCTCTTTACTTATTTTTCTCTTTAATTGGGTGCATCTTAGGACTCCCAAGGATGGAGAGAATTTTTTAGGGAAATTTTCCTAAAGCTCAGGGATGTATCATTATTTAAATTAATGGATTCTGGGTATAAATGTGCAATGTCTTAGCAGGTGGTTTGGGTTTTCATGTAAGAATATACTATTTTTGAAGTCTGTTGGGAAATTACATGACATTTAACTAGTTTTCACATCATGTATTTGATCACCAGGATCATGTCATGATCTAAATACATATCATGAAATATTACACACATTGTACATATTACAAACTAAGTAAATGGTAAAATTGGGTTTTTTATGGAAAGACAATGGGTTTTTCGACGTGTATGGACCCCATGGATTACACAATATGAAAAAGGTTATATGCCATGTAATTATCGCAAGTTATGGATTTAGTGCACTATATAGATGATTATTATTCCATTATTCTACATTCATCTTCCCTGTCAACCTAGAAGATCTCTCTGGTGATTTTGGGAATCTCCACTCTATCTGAATCACTTTATTCAGCGATTTACCTCTATTGTGGTTGGGTTTCATCTCTATAGGTGAGAAATATTTTCTTCTTACTCATTTCCTTTGATAAAAATAACATTTTTTCATTGTGTTACCAAATCTGTTGACCTTTTCTGTTGATTATTCTTATTTTAAATCTCTATCTATCATGAGATATTATTCTAGGGGCTGATCCTTTGTTGGTTACAATGCGAGATCTGATGGATGAATAATTTTAATATAGAAAAAATAAATAAATAACACCTTTAAAATTGTAATATAAAGGATGCATCAATAATTATAAAAAAATTAGCATAGAAAAAATATAGATTTTTATTAGAGTCTCCCAAGCAATAATTATGGTATGAAAATTTCAATAACTACCATGAGGTGTTTATAAACTATAACCACCACACCATGAAAAATTAGTTTTTTTATGAATAATGATATCCCAATTTTCATATTAGTTATCATTGATGGTGATAACTAATATGAAAAATAGATATGATCATACAAATACAAACTCAAGACACTTGGTGTGGTGGTTGCATTTGATAAAAACAATTAGCTAGTTTATGACAATCTCATACCAACGTGATTGGTGAGCTAGAATAACACCATATTTCATTATTTTTACATCATAATTTAATGAATTAATCCCCATGAATTTCAAATTTTAAAAATAATAATCACATATTTAGTTTATAGGAACATTTTATAATCTATTATGAAATTGTACAAAATTAATGATTTATTTTATTTTGTTGATATTTTTTATTTTAATTTTCTTGAACAGACTTGATTTACAATATTTTTATATTTAAGAATCATTTTCCTAATGTTGAATAATGTGTAAAATGAATCTCAGATTCTTGAACTGATCCATAAGCATGGAGGGTTAATTTCTATAAGCCCATTGAATTTGATAAAGGACTGCATATGAGAAGTTAGTCAAAGAGCGTTGTTCCAAAAGTTAGTATATTTTGAAGATAAGAAGGGGATAAACTTCCAAAATTTAGTTGAATTTATAAAAGGTACTTATATAGAATAATTATTCTGGAGAAAATTAAAAGGAAGCTTTTGTGAAGTTTGGAATCATAAAAAGTTCAAAAGTATGAGAATTAACATCTAGGATACTAAGTCTGAATTGAAAAAGGATTTGGTTAGGTAGAAAAGATTTCATACGGTTCATCCCATATATAAGATAATGGTTATTGATACATGATATCTATTAGATGGGAGTTAAATTTTGAAAAGGACCGACTCTCTAAGTGATACGTAATATCCTTGAGTATATATGGAATATTTTATGATTCTTAACTAAAATGAAAGGTGTTGAGTCTCATTTGATACATAAGATATCATACCCTTGTGTAATATATTTTGGTGATGTGTGATATTCTAACATTTTCCATAGAAGAATATGTAATGATTTTGAAGAACTTGCATAATTTTTTATACTTAGAGATATTTCACATGATGTATTAGATTTTTGGAAGTGATAGAAGGATGTATAAGGTTTTTTACATTGAGAGATTTTGGCCAAATATTTCAAGTTAATATTTCCTTTTTAGATTCCCAATAAATTACCATTGATTCACTAATTCATAAGGATTATTTATTTTCTTCTAGGAATAATTTAATCCTAGATAATATATAAGAAATTTCTTTGATATGTAAGGATTTTTTTGAGCTTCATTATTGATGCGTAAGGATTTTTCTTTTTTGTAAATCATTTTTTCCTAAGAATGAGATATCACATGAGAATTTAATATTTTCAAATCATATGGAGTCTATTATTGGGAAAAGAGAGCAAGAAGATCAGGACCTTAGATCTCACAGCCAACTAAATACTTCATGGTAAAAAAAATTCAAATCTTATTGTTCATGTCCAAGGATACTACTTCTCATGTTATTTTCATCTATTAACATGAATTTTGAGGATGATTCCTATTTAAAATATATATCCCCTACATTATAAAATATTTAAAATCCTAGACTCACAATTTTTAAATGATGGTAGTTTAGGTTCTTCATTAATTTTCACTTATTATACAATTTCACTCATTCATTTTAATATAACAGTATTTCTTATTTTCTATATCTCATATTTCATTTATTTATGGAAATGTAATTCTATTACTCTATTCATGGAGAACTAAATTTAGTGTTGATTTTATCAGAAATAAACCAGTTGATTATGCTTGAGTGTTGAATATCTTTGTATTCTTTTATCTTTTCTTGTCATGAGTTGTGGTTGTTTAAAGTTAAACTACTTTGATTTGATGATTGTCCTCTTTTATATTCACTCTATTATTTCTATTACTCATAATGTTCTCTAAAAGCCTCCATTTACTATATATCATATAATTGAGATGGTTATTATAGTGGAGAGTGGTCCAGAAATCTTTTTCTAAGAGTATTGGGGCTCTGTCACATCCTGAAATCCCTTTCAAATATGGAAATCCTTTTATTTTTACCATCGCTTATTTTGATCTTTTTATTGGTCGTTTTATGTGAAAATTTTGAGTTTAGAGAGTTTTATAGGCCTTTAGATATTAAGAAACATAATCACATAAAAAAGTGTGGTTAATCCTAGGAAACTATGTAACTTGTTTTAGATTTCCATAAGAGGGTGCAAGGTTGGTTCATAGTTAGTCAAAATTGTGCAGAGAAATCATATAGCCTCTCCAATATCCCAGGATGGGGCACGTGTTTGTCGCATGGTTTTCCAAACCATGCAATTTTAATTAATTAATTTCAATTTTTATTTTAAGCCCTAAAATACCTTCGATTTTCTTTATTCTTCTTCTAGTAGATTAGTCTCTCAACCAAGGAGACTCCTCATGGATATTTTTGGAGATTCCTTGCCTCTCGGTGATCACTTTTTATGTATCCTTGGGTGTTGAATCTATATTTTTCAAAATTATGTTTAGTTATTCATTTTTAATATAAATATACTCTTTTGTCCTTGAATAAAATCTTTGATCAGGGCTATTGAGGCTAGATCTAAGGGTTGTGACATGATCTAATTTGGTTTTTTTATATATCCCTCTTGGAAATGGGAATTATTTTATGGATATTGGTTTATCATTATGGGTTATTTATGAATAATTGGGGTAAGTTATTCCTTGTATTTCATTTGTTCTATAAATTGAAGGATTGTAGATTATTAATTAGGAATCCATGGTTTAGGGTTATCTATTATTTCCTAGAGCCCTTAGTTCTCCTTTAGTGTTCAGATCCCATGGAATTATTGGAATAATAAGTGTTTATGTGGTTGGTTTTTCCTGAAGACTTTGTTTTATGAAATATTCATGCTCACACATTTATAAAGTTGATTTATAAAATTTTAATGGAATTAAATTTGATATAATGAAATGTGTGAATGGTAGTTTTTGATATAAAATTATTTTTCCCATGTATTTGATAAATAAATTTTGATTTCAGATCACAGTTGATTTTTTTTTTGAATAAAATGGATTTCAATGCATGGTTTTGGTGTGATAAAGGGTTTTTGGTTTGATTTTTAAAAACTTATATTCCCTTTGTAAGAGATTTTAAATGTTTATCAAATGGGATATCATGATTCATAGATGGGGGGACATTCAGGGACTTGTTTCCATTATTTTCAGGGGACTTATAGATTAGGGTATTCTTATGATTCTATAGTCTTCATACCAAGGGCTAATTTACATTAAATTGTAGGTGGGATTAAACAGTAGGGTATTCTTTTACTCATTTTTTCATCGTTTTAGGAATAAGTTTAGTGCACACTATTCATGATTGATTATTATATGAGAAACCTAGATAGCATAAGCCTATGTTATCTTAGGGGTACATTCCATTGTTCTTTTATTTGATGTTTTTTAATGAATCCTTTGAAAATGATAATTTTTTAATTTAAAGTTATTTGAAAACATTTTTTATGAGAATGTTTATAAACTATTGAAAGGAATAATTTCCATCTTTTATATTAAATTGTGTAAAATTGAATATTGTGCCTTTTTTATTTTAAAATGAAAATATTTGGAATATTTTATAAATAATAATTATTGAAAACATGGTGGGATCCCACTGGGTTTATTTTTCTCACACCCTGCATAGACCCTTAGGTGTGTGTAGACATTGTTTTATTAAATACAGTAAAGGGAAAGACCATAGTAAGGTAGTGGTTTTTTGAGTCAACTAGGTTTAATACTCGGGTGGTGAGATTTTCTGATGTTTCCCACTTAACACATGGAGATAGTAGTTATCACATATTATAAATTAGTTACTTTTGGATCATGTACCTGACATTTGGTTTTATTTTCCAATTTTGTATCACTTTTCTACCAATTGACTCTGTTATATCATATTTACCCATTCATATCTTATATTCCATGTTGGTTGTTGTATCTAATTAGTTGAAATTGTTCCCAATGGTTGTTTTTGAAACCCAAGTTCTTCTCTATAGTCCAAGGTTTTTGAGAACTCCCTTTGAGTCTTATTGTGAATTGGTTTAAAACCTATATTGATAGGTCATTCAATTCATTTCAGTAAAAATAGGTATCAAATACATGTTGTGCTCAAGTTTTCTAATCTTTGGATGTTTGTTAGATAGAAGATAGGATTTCAGGAATTAAGGGGTAGTTTACAAGAGATTTCATGGCCATATATTATCTTAAAGATCCTTAATTGACTATGGGATATTGGGAAATGTATCATTTGTGTTGTGTTTTTATTTTATCTAAGTTTCTTGATTTTTTATTGATTAAAACTAATATTTATTCCTTTTCTGATGGTCTCTTTTCATTATTTGATATAGTACCATGTTTCCTAGAATACTTCCTCACATTCCCCACACTAGTAAAAAGTAGTGTTTTCCACCTTGATTTTTTTGGGTTTTTAACATTGGTTACCTGGAGACGTAATTAAAAGTGACATTTGAAATATTTTTTTCATGTTAATTATTTTTAACAAACATGAAAAACTATATTTAACATCTGTTTTTAAAACACCATTGTAGATATTAGTCTAAAACTCCATAATTAAAAAGGTTCTTCATGATAGTTATTGTATAACCAACATGAAAATCACTTTATCACATTGGTTATTTTTAATAACTAATGTGATAAACTATTTTTTACATCATTTATTTTATAAATGACATGATAAATATATTTTCTCAATTATTAATATTTATTATATAATAACCAATGTGAAAGATAGTTTTTTTATATTAGACTGAAATAAAAGAGCCCATAAGTACAATAACAGAACTAAAAATAGAAAACAATAGCACAAACAAAACAAGAGAACAACATCACAAATTCAAATCATTTTAACTTTACATTTCGAAATTTAATCTTAGAAATATATTTTAAAATTAAATAAAAACCCAATCTAACTTGTGAAATAATCTTCCCATCATCCTTAAAAGTGATTTATCTCTTTTTTAGTAAAATGGTGAGGGTTTTCAAAGAACTAAAAAATAAAAATAAAGCATTTAACATGTATTCTCAATATAAGTATAAGATAAATTAAATGAAATTTTATAATAAAATATAACCTTATATAATTTTGTAACTTTCTTGATTGAAATAATTTCAAACCTAAATCTTAGAATATAGTATCCACATTCCTTTACTCCTTGTTAACGATGATAGTTTTTTTTAAAAAAAATCAATTAAAAATAACATTTTAAGTACTTTCATCCAAAATGTATTAATTATAAATGATAAGTCACCTTTTTGAACACATATTTGATCTTTATTGTTATATTTCCTATTGTATCTATAAATTAATTCCATGCCCCATTTAAAATTGATATGTATGAAATAAAATTAAAAGTCATTATATAATACAATTATTCAAATAATCAAATGTATGTGTCCAATAAGTTGTGGAAATTTTTTCACACATCGCCATTTACATAGAAAAATAAGTAAGTTGACTTCTCTTTTTGAAAAAAAAATAAACAACATCAAATGGAAACTAATATAAAAAAATATAACATGAGTATTTATTCAGTTAAGATAAATAAAAATTTAATAAATATGTATTTCATACCATTCATCACAAGTAAGCACCAAACACTAAAATTCATTATTTTGAACTCTTTCAGCAATATATACTAATTCATTCGATATCTTTCATTATCATCAGTATTGGTGAAATAAATTATGGGTCAAAAAATACATATACTAATGTCATATCATACTTATCACAAAGTGTACAAATATACCTAATAACAAATATGCATAATTATTATGTCCTTTTTAATTAAAATAACTGAAATAAATATGATAATCTACTTACATGGAAAATACTTACATCATGTTGATACCCAACAAATTTTCATTTACAAGATCCATGATATATCACTTTAAAATACTCATAGTCATTTCACACCCAAAAATGTTAGAATCCATTTAAACCTCATAAAATCCCAAAAATAAAGATAAATATGTTGATAATATATAAATTCTTGAAGAAGTCTTATCTTAAGTTATATCATCCTGTACTTTTTGTTGTCTATACAGTATGTATTTACCTTTAAATTATTCTTGTAAAAAATAGACAAATATATAAATTTTAAAATGTTTAAAAAAATTAACAAAAATACAAAATAAATGATATAATCTATATATATCTCAATGGTAATTTTTTGGACAATTCTATATGGAAAAATGGAAAAATGAAAAAATGTTTAGTACTTTTTTTAATATAGTGACCTCGTTATTAAGAAATTATAATCTCACTGATCTATCTATAATATCTTGTAAAATAACCCTAATTTTCTCCATCTATATCTATTGATTATGAATTTTATCCACAATATAATATATAATCCCATATTCAACAATATCATATTAGAGTTCATCAACATTTAACTTGCAATAGATGGGAAACTATGGAGGAGGATGTGTGAGAAGGAACTGGGCAGGCAGCAGAAGCCTCAAAAAGGGAGGGATTTTAATATTTTTCAACTAACTTCAATATGAACTTGTTGACATCAGAGAACAGATACCTAGTTTAAGTTTAGGATCATGCATGAAGAGTTTTAAGCACAAAAATAAAACCATAAAATACCTAGTTTAGATATGAATCCGCGCATGACGTCTGCTCGTCATTGGCGATCGCTGCTTGAAGAATCTGAAGCTGAATTCCTCTATATCATCAACACATGCTTCAAGAAATATTTAGGATCCCTGATCGTTGAATTCTAAGTGCTAGTGTGGAGATCCGATGATGCCATCAATGCTCTGACGATCACTGCATCGCTTTGCTAGCGATGCCTGAGAGAGAGCTCAATCTAAGCTTCTTAGATCCAGAGCCTCTCTCTCTAGAATGTAGGAGAGAGAATTATAGAGAGATATTCCATTAATAGTATTTTTAAAATCCCTCCTCTACTCTATTCAAAGTGTGTGTTTATGAAAATACTCGGTATTGCCTCTTCGGCCCCCCTGAATATTTAACACACTATAAATGACATGTTTTGACTACTAATATGAGTCATAAATGTTATTATCACTTTTTTGTAATATAATAAATAAATTAAATGATAATAAATGAGTCATTAACTTAACTCTTCATTCTCACAAATATTAATTGAATCTTGAATAGTTTAATATTAATTCAAATAATATTTTTCATGTATTTACTTAAAACTTGTAAATACATTTTATAAACAAATTCAATGATCATTATTATTAACTTGAATAATATGAATTTATTTATTCCATTGGTGATCATATCTCCTTGGAAATATCCAGAACCCCAATGGTGGGGCCCACCATGTCCAAATCTCCTATTCAACTGAATATGATAGATTCTTGAATACGCTATTATATGTAACCCTCTAGGATATTATCTCAATGGAATTTAATAGTATTCATAGACCAAGAGCAAGATCTAGCAACCCATCATGGCCCCTAAAGTGATAAGGAATGTCATTGTAGTGGAAACCAACCTCTGAACACGTACGGTGTAATATAATCTCTTTGTCTTTAATATCTCATTAAGCAGGACACACTCCCGTGTCATCGCCCTTTTCTTACTTTATTATTTATTGATCTAACTGGATGGGTTTACCTTGGACTACCAATTCCATGGATTTATCAAGGTTCTACTATCCTGATCAACATGGCCTGAGATATATAACTTACTAAACACGAAAGTGACAAATCCTTTCTTGACCATTCAACCAATTCCATCCACTAATGACGCACCCAACACAAACTACCTCACCATGATTTCAATATCATGGTTTTCATCATGTATTAAAGTACGCAATCAAATAGAATACATCATTAATGATCTCAAGTCAGAAGACAATTACACGTGATCATAGATAAGAACATCCAATGACACCCGAACATGTGGTGTTCGTTTTTGTGGGTATATCCTCATAATCTTACTAATAGATATCACCAAGTGAAAACTTCATAAGAAGAAGTCTCAATTCTTATGAGCCCCCAACACCTGATAGTCAAACATCTACTGTGTCCAATCAGTAAGAAGTATCTAGACCAGAGAACATATATTTAAGATTAATGTCATAGTATCTCGAGTTTCTCATTATATCCTGGGATCTGTTATAACCTCTTGATATGACAACTAATATTTGGAAATTTCCATTATATAGTGGAAATAGAAATATATACATTATAATGGTAGGATGAAATCATGTATAGATAATTGTATACACAATATGGTAATAAAAAACACTAAATAGTTGAGTCTAGGGAACCCACTATTTCAACACTCCCACTTTCACTATATCCAACTTGCTAACCAAACTTGTTAGCTACTCACATGATAAATATCATGTTTCTGCTGAGTGACTGATTTAGCTATTGGGCATTCCATGATTCCTCCACGTGGAAATTCTACTATAACGATCTCATCTCCTTGAGTTAAACTTCTCAAGATATGGTATCCCCGAGTATATCTCACTTATCCACTATCATTACTTGAAATCTTGGCTAGTAAGAATATCATAATTTACATTATGATAATACTTCACTTACTAAGTAAGATTCTAAGAAATTGAACAAATTAGTGTGTATAACTACTTCTTTGCTGCCTTAGAAGCTGCATCGTACTCAGTATTTGTAGGTATAACTACCACTTACTTATATGAGATTATCTCACTCATCACCATATCCTAACTGTGATATTAGATCACACAGATCTATGGAAGATTAGTTTGTGTCCCCTGAAAAATAGTATCCCTTATTCTCCATTTACCAGGTACTTATCTTTTATACTTTCTAAAGTACAATCAGATTGTTCCGACTACTTTACTTACAGTGATCCTGGATATAACTGATATTTGACTACAATAAATTATATCCTAGAAATAACTATTTTTGTATATATTATGGAATATGTGATTGATCCATCACTTAAGAAAATGTATTTTAACTCCTTACGTTAATCTCCTTCCATGTTCTGAACATGTCAACCTGGAGAGATTATTCCATGTGACATTTATAAAAATTATCTTTAATAGTTCCAACTGATATTTTTCAATACCAGGTCACTATATGGATGATTGACTAGCTCTGAGCAACCTTTAGATCCATCACAGTAGATCTTATTCCTTAGAACATAGGTTTTACTTTAAGTCAATCACTGGAGAATAAATTTCAACTTGGTATTAACTAACTTGAAGACCAATCTATTTTCCATATGTTTTTGAACATATTTTACTTCGAAAACTTGCGCACTCCCACTAACCTTTGGTAGACACATGACATTTAGTTGTTCCAAATGAATTTTCTATGATCCTATTGCTTACATAAATCCTAAACTGGATTTTAGTAACTTGAGACCTTTATTAGAATTTTGTGATGTGACAATACCTTTATGGTTTCATTTTATAGACACTATCCATGATTGGTGGTCATGACATCTAATGGTAAATAAAATTATCATAAAGTTAGTTATGACAAATAAAATTCTAATAGATTTAGGCATAACAACTTGGTGAAACCAATAAAACCTTATTAGTACTGCACTTATACCACCCATGAATCAACTCACTTGAATACTAACCACAGTATTCATTATGTAAGCCCCATTTCAATGTTCTACAAGGAATCCTTTATTGAATTTAAGTTGGTCTTGTCAATTTAAGCTAATTTCCATACACTTCTTTTAGGAAATATTATTCTCAATGAATAATAGATCACTGGCCGTGGTGAATATAATACCATCACCATGGTTTTAACCTCCCTACGCAGTAGGTGTCTCTGGAGCATCCTCTGTTCCACAAGCGCTTGTGGGACTAGTTCCTATTCTAACTATTTGTGCATCTGAAGCATTGAAAAATAACAAGTTAATCTAGCTTCCATTGTCTCAAAATAAATGTTCACCCTCTTATAGAAATATAGTCTATAACTTGACGATTTCTTTTCTATCATAGGGATTTATGTAATATTCTAAGAAATCGTTAGGATGGTTACAAAAGATGCACAATGTGTTTGTTCCTGATGCAAGTTTGTTTGTGTCCTGACAAACACTTTTCATACAAACACATGTCCATATAACATAATGGATTTATGATCATACTATGATTCATATGATATCCATTTTTCATTTTAGTTGGAATATTATTATTGGATTACACCATTATTTGCGAATCATTTCATGAAATATAATGGAAGATTCTACAAGTTTTCACATTGATACATGTTACATCATAACCTTAATGTATAAAATGTGCATTTAGGAATAACTCCACGCTACATTTTTTTGGTCAATGCTAACATGTAATAATTTATAATTGATCCTCCTTATTAACATTAACATCATTATATAGATAAGGAAATGTGTGTCTAGTAATTACTCTCCACTACATTAGCATGATCGATAATTGTATTGTAAATATATTCTTCGACATTCCAGTTCGAAGAAACTTATATCTTATGACCATGAATATAATTAACTTTACCATTCCTTAATTTATTAAAGGAATATTATTAAGTATATATACCTTCAAATTATCCTTGGAATAGTTCACGCTCACTTGATGAACTTATTATGAAATCTTTGTGACATACCTTTATTTCTAAAGTTTCCTTTGTTCAAACTAAAGACGTCGATAATACCAATAGTATTTAGCTGTGTCATGCCTAAATACCATACATGGTGTTTTTTTCGATGTCCACTTTTTGTTTTACTTGACAAAGAAATATCTTTCCACAACTGGGTATATTATTACATTTATATTCATCACTCATTTCTTATGATTCATGTATTATTGAACTAGTGATTGAGTATTAAATACCAAAAAATAATATTCATTTCAAAACCTGAAATAATGTCTCCTTGCATCTAAGGACACGTGAGATTAAGTTTTGTCGTTATACTCAATAATAGTTCTACATGAATCACTCACTTGGAAATTAAAGATGTCATACACTTCTCACCACTGGCCTAGGTATCACCCTTTCACAGCCACTTAGAGAATCCACCAGACTTCTAGTAATGTTTCTATACTTGTTTGGTTACCATATATTAATACACATATATGATAGGAATATAGTATTAAATACCCAAGAATTAAAACTAAAACATTACATAGATGAATATTTCTGAAGAGGCGGTAACTTGCTTCTTTAATTTAGTTTATTACTATTAGACTTCCATAGTATTATTTCATAATTTTCAGTGAAAATAAAATCCTATTAATACCTCTTTTATTGAAGTTAATTGAAAAATATGCCTTTTCCATTACTTAACATTAGTCTTTCCACCTTTCCTTTCAATTTATTCACTATAAGAATTAAAGATGAAACTTTCTTTAATATTCTTATTTTAGAGACCCTAAGATTGATGTAAATGGACATTACATTACTTTTTCGGAATACTTAGTACATTACAAAAACACACACACAAGGACCGTTATAGTTTAGTGTCTTTGGAAACTCAGAATATAATCTTCTAATCGTGGTGAAAGATCTTCAACATCTCCCATAAAGATCTTCCCTTTTGTTCTTACCTAAAACCTTTCTTTATATCATGGGGAAAATAAAACATAAAAGGGTGAGCTCAAATGCTCAGTAAGGGTAAACAAAAGAAATATCAATCACAACATATTCATAAGAACATAACAATTTGGAAATCTTACCCTGCAAAAGAGATCATAATTTCATAACATGGGATAAATCATGGTAGTGAAATGTAATCATAATAATCATAACTTAAAACATCAAGCTTTGTGGAATACACACATAATCATAGATAATCATTTCTTATTAGTCAATGCTCACTTCCAAGACTATCTTTGTGGACAAAGTCCATTTCTGAACTGAGTTCATTCCTCGTTTCAGCCCTATTTCACTGAACCGGTTTAACCTACCATTCCAGCCATGTCTATCTCATGAGATATAAAATATTTACCCAATGCATTGGAGGGAGATATAGGTCCCACCCATCTCATAATTATACTATTCTTATGTGTGCCACAAAATCATAAATCATACATCATTGCATAAACCATGTAATAAAAATGGGATTCTTAAACATCATGACATCATAAAACAATTCATATAAGATAAAGGAATTCATAAAAATAATTACATCACAACATAATCAAATCAATGTAATAATAGGGATATAAATAGAACCCTATATTATCTTAGATGGAAAATAATTTTGATAAAACACTTGAACTCCATTCTTGAGGAAAATGTCCTTTCTACTTTAAAAACATTTTTCCATTCTTAACATGTCATGAAATTTTAAACTAAAAAAATTTGATTAAAAATAAAGTTGAAAACTTGTAAAGGAAGCTTCTTGGAAATAATGTTTTAAAAATCCATTCATGTCGTATAAGTTAAAAAAACATTCTTCTCGTACTTTTGTCGGAAAAGTCAAAAAAGTACCTCGTATGAAAAACGACAAAAGATTCCTTTCATATATTTAAATAAAAACTCACCAAAGGGTAAAATTGGATTTAAACAATTGTAGGTGGATGGAAATAATATTACGTATTGAGGAAACATGGATGTGGATGATAAAATACACCCCAGTAAATTCCAAAGTATAAACAATCTCGGATAAAAATGAAATTGTGATACTTCCCTTACCTTAGGTCCGATTTTCTTCGTAAGTGTCCGAACCTCCTGTATAATGATTTAAATAATTTAATTGACTTATTACAGAATCATAATCATTGTTATGATATCATATATGGTCATATTATTAGCTTCTTATTAGTAATATTTCATTGTTACTTGTTATTCGGGTGTTTATTGCTTTTTGTTCTTATGCATGTTTTGTCGAATAAATTCTTATTCTTCTTTTAGGTTATAGATAAATCATTTCAAGTATGGTATTAGTGTAATATATATCATATTAATTCACTCAATTCATTTATGTAATAATTATGTAATGAAAATCATGTAGAACGAGTCGCATCACATTGTAGAGACGATATTCCGTACGTACGCACGAGCGATGATATCGTTCCCATGATCGTGGAATTGTATTGGAGTGTATGTATACTATTTAATAATCAATATCACTTTTAAATAATCATATATATTCATTCTTTACACCATTATAACCATCCAAGTAAGGTGGTGGTGGAAAACAGATTACACCACGGCGTGGAGACGGTATTCCGTACGTACACACGCGCGGTGATTTCGTTTTCCGTAGGATGGATAGATGGTTAAATAGGGTTGTTTCATACTTATAATAACATATCATTATATGAGTGATACTGATGTTATTACTTCATAATGAAACAACTAAAGAAGAAGAAGTGGAAGAAGAAATAAAGTTGAAAGAATCGGTAACGGACATTACCTCTTCTTTGAAGCGCTTCTTTGAGACCTCCTTTTAGGGCACTAAAATTGGTCTTTTAAGAATACCAAGACCTCTAGGATGTCTCTAGGGAAGTGGAGAGAAGAAATTGGCAGGTGTTTTCCGAGATTGAAGGCTCAAAGTGGTGTGAGGAAGAGAGGGAGGAGGTGCCCTTTTATAAGGGACGAGAGGGGCACCTTTGAAAAAACTAAAAATATTATTTTATTATAAAGCCATAATCGATTTTAAATAGCTCCAAATTGATTTATTTATAAGATAAGGTGGGTATGGGTCTAAATCCTCTCATCCAATAGAATTTGGACGAGTTTAGTTTACTATTTTAACCTTATCATTTAGATTTAACTTTAAGTTAGATAATTTTACTTTTACCGTGTCTTTTTGTGTTCTTACACTATAAGGTTAATAAACTTATTATAAGAATCCAAATGAACCCCAGGTTGTTTATTATTAATATATATAACCGTATCTAAGTCATTTGGCCGAACCTTAGATTTTTATTAATAAAATAACAATTAATAATATAATATTTTTTATAAAAACTATTTTATGTCAATTTCGACACTATTTAGTAATTGATTTTTTTGAAAATCATAACAGAATTATTAGTTCGAAAAAAGTTAATTAAATCAATAATAACATGTTATATTAACCTATAAAATTAGTGTAATTCATAAAAAGCCTCAAATTACATTTATTTGGGTATTTATAACTTCAATTATGTCAATATTTCAATAATAAGATAATTACTGCATCATCTTTGTGTCATAAATAAATTAAATTATTTAATGTCTAAAAATTACAAATAAAATAAAATTATATAGGAAATATTTTTATCTTTCTAATAAATATTTATAGTCGAATTTATCTTATGTATAACATTATATTAAAAATGATTTACTTATTAAACATTGATTTTAACTATTTTAACCCTTCTTTAAATAAATTAATAATAAATGTCCTAATCTAATCCAAGTGGGCCTAAATGGTCATATTTTATTCCTAAGGTTGTTTTTGGTCTAATTACACTTATCCAATAGAATTATGACATGTGTTAGGGTAATAATAATATCATTTTTACCCTTAATTACCCTATTTACTTTTAACTGTGGTAAAAAAAAGTAAAAAGTTGCTATTCACCAAAAATCATTTTCATCTCATTGAACCACATTTTAATTACTGAAATAAACCATGTCTCCCGGATTTTTGAAATTCCATTCACAAAAGTGGTAAAATTAAGTTTTATGTAAATTTGCAAATTCTCCAAGGAGGTGGGTAAGAGACGGTGAAAAGTTCAATGAAATTTTTATATATCTAAAATTATTATAAAATTACTCTAATGAATTACATTGAACTTATATAGGTATTATGTATCAATTTTGACCTAAAATAAATTTAAATAAAATAAATAATTATTTAAATAAAAAGTCGGTTTTTAAATAGTAACCCAGTGTTTTCACTATTCATCAAAAATTGAAAGTTTTCATAAAAATACCAAAATTTCACCCTAGGCTAATTTCGATATTCTGAATCCAAAAATAAAGTCCATTTTCAAAAATAAAATTTATAAAATTTCAAAAATTGGGTATTACTATTCATAACGGCTAGTTTTAATAATATTTTAATAGCATATCGTTGTTTAGCGAAACTCGGTATTGCGTACAACACACGCTATCGTGGAAGGTCGCGCTTGCGTGTAATGCAAGCCAAGTCAGGGATGCGTGATGTGCAAGCTATTTTTGGTGTAGCATACAACACAAGACATTAATGAAATTAAAAATAATATTTTTCGTAAAATCTTGGGGTGTTACACTTATTTACTTAGAGATTGTTGCCTAAATTGGTAATGAAGTGTTAAATCAATACTTGTTAATTTTTTGTAACTTGAAATGAAACCCAATTAAAGGGGTTAAACTGCTATTAGAAAAGGATGTATTGAAAGATCAAAACCCGCCTTTCAATTTACACAGATCTAGTGTAACCATTACCTATACATATCCTTGCTTCTCTTTCTCCCAGCAAACCTCTCGGAGATGAGACTTCATGTTATATCATCTATGTCCTGGTGTAGAGACCACAACTGACATGGGACATTGATGAAATAATAATGATATAACTATCATATGATTTGTACATTAGTCTCCTATAAGCAATTTCACCCTTGCTTCTTAAGGTAGTTTAACAGTGTTGGGGACACTGGAACCTTGAGTTTCCTATATCATAATACTATGCACAAGTGCCCGTATTATTCTTGGATACTCATCCCAGTGTGGATGTTTACTTTTTCCATTGTAATATGATGTTTTTAAACTTGTGGTATAACTTTCCATTTTTCTAAAAAAATGAATTTTAGCAAACTAAAACTTTTATCACGATTACCATTTTAGACATTTTGATTAATTAATTAAATCATTAAATGGCTCCCACTATTTTATTAGATTCTAGGAACCCTCCATATTATAATCAGAATAATCTGTCATTTGAGTATTCTAGTAGAAAGGATACTTGAACCACCCTTCACAATCTACAAGATTTGGCTACACCAATACTTAGAGGGTTAAAGGTTGGCTTTTGGCTAGCCAATCACTTTAACTAGCGGTTCCTTGATCTGTTGAGTGAAGTCCTAGATTTTTTTTTAAATGTAACTTGATTTACTCAACACTTTCCCCTAAAATTACAACAATATAACTTTGGCTATTTTTTTATGCAATTTTTGTTAATTCAACCCACCAATCTTATAAAAATGCCCCGGTAGTAAAAGTCACCCCCAGCTTTAGCAGGACCGACACCTCAAACAACTAGTTCTATCCAAATTAGATTGATAGAAGGTGGTAATGACTTAATATATCTTTGAGGGTTTTATATTTTTAATGTGATGAAATAAATAATTTTCTATTTTTATAAGCATGTACTATGTGATCGTACTCACAACTAATCATGCTAGAAATAGAAAACTTCCCCACATCACATGTTCATTTTATCTTGCATGCTTATTTATTATTACTCTATGTGTTTGTGAGTTAACTACACATAGACAAAAATAATAAACTATGAAAAAACAAAATGAAGACATGATCATGATCTAGTAATAATGGTTGATCTGTTGAGTGAATAATGGAGCAACCTAGACCCTAGGGGTAATACCTTGAGTCGCATCACCTGTAACTTGAAATGAAATGTATTCCCCTCCAATGCAACATATATACTATCTGGTGTGTCTCCATGACTCGTCATGATGTGGGCCACTCGTCTCATCATCATACAGCATTACTCGCATGCATGCGAGGGGGTGTCGGGGTATAAAAATATAACTCTGAGAATGGGTGTGCAGACCCTTATACATATAACAACTCTGAGATGACACACATATCACCATTAAATAAATTAAACTAATTATTTCAAAACCATTTCAATAATTAAATAAATAAATAAAAATCAGCATACATACATTGTAAGATCTCAGGCTCATGATCAGTCTAATATGGCTTAACTCACATATTTGAAATAAATGCAGAAATTAAAAATTAAACATGCATTAAAAAAATGAAGCTGTTTAATTGAATTAAAATTTTTACTATAATTTTTAATTTAATAAATATACATCATTTCTTCCTAGTTGATTAATTTAATGATAAAAATAAAAAATAAATTAATCAATTGATTTAATTAAAAATAAAATAAAATTAATTTACACCGCATTAATTTTTTAAATAAAAAATAAATATTTAATTAATTTAATTTTAAACCAAAATTAAATAAATTAATTAAATTAACTTTTGATTAAATTAAATTATCTGAGCCCTTGAAATCCTAGGAAAGGCTTGTGCAGGTCGGGGAGAACACAATTAGGCCCATTTCGGGCTGTACTGACCCCATGCAGGGGTGATCTAGGCCAAGCAAGACCCACGGATACCCATTTTGTGTCGTTCTAGTCTGTGTGGAGTAGTAAGGGAGTACCTCACTTGAGGAGACACCAAGGCCAAGCGGTCCATGAGTTCGTAGGTAGCTTGTGAAAGTTGTGTGAGGTGGTTAAGGCGGGTCGCAACTCGCCGAATTAGAGAGGGGGGTGTCACCATGGTGGTCTGACAGACTGTGTTTTGGCCTGGGTAGCTGACGACGGGGCTCCCTATGGCGGGGCTGTCGAGATCCGATGCGGAGAAGGTGTGGCAAGGGGTTCCCTCGTGGTTGCCAAGAAGTGGAGACCGGAGGTGGAGTGGTGCGTCGTGGGGTGGTGTGGCTGGTGCAGTGCTTCTAGGGGGGTCCGAGAGGGCGGTGTTGTGGTGGGGTGTCGGTTTGTAGATGGTCCTAGTAGGGAGGAACCCGGCTGAGGAGGGGGATGCTAGGAGAGGGGCTGACCAAGAGTGGGGCACCACCAGGAGATGGGATGGCCGGGAGTGGGCGCCACTGGAAGCGGCTGGCTGGGATCAGTCGATGTGGTTGGCACCTATGCCTAATACACGGTAGAGAAAACCAGTTGGGGCTCGGCCCCCCAAAAGTTGAATCCCTTTTTTTTATTTTCAAAAAACCTAAAAATATGTCCTTTTTTGTCATCTGAGACCTGAATACTGGGTCTCTCCCCACCCCTTTTTCTCTAAAGCCTATTCATTAAGCTTGAAAAAATAATATTATTATTTTAGTAATATTATTATTATTATAAAATTAATATTATTATCAAATATTATTTTAACATGTTAGAAAAAACTATTTCGGTCATAAACTAAGCCATAAATTTTTTTTAGATGGGGTTCAAATTGTCTACATCATTTAGACATAAAACAACATATATTTATATATATGTTATTCAAATTTAAACCTGCAAAAAACGAATTGAATCAGTATTTAAACTTTGGATACATACCGGTTCAAATTCACTCTAGAACTCTAGATGATAGCAGAATGGTCATCCGATGTTGGATTAAAACATTGTCTGCGGTATTCAGACCATAACAAAACCCTCTTTAAGATTTAATGAAAATTTAATTATTTCATTGGCTTAAAATCAACATGTGTCCCTCTGATACCACTTGAAGGAACTGGGCAGGAAGCAGAATCCCCAAAAAGGGTGAGATTTTAATATTTTTCATCGTCATTCGACATGAACTTGTCGACATTGGCGAATAGCTACCCGGTTTAAGTCGAGGATCACGTGTGAAGATTTTTAAGCACAAAAATAATATAGTAAAATAACTAGTTTAGATCTGAATCTGTATATGATTTCTGCTCATTGTTGGCAGTCACTACTCAAAGAATCCAAATCTAAATTCCTCTATATCATCCACACATGCTTCAAGAAATCCACAGGAGCACCGATCGTCGAATTCTGGATCTTAGCACAGAGATCTGATGCCGACCTCGATGCTTCAACGATCACCACATCACTTCGCTAGCGATGCCTGAGAAAGAGATCACTCTGAGATCCTTGGATCCATAACCTCTCTCTCTCTAGAATATGGGAGAGAGAAGTAGAGAGATAGAGGCCATGGATATTCCTTGGAAAGTCTTTCCTCTACTCTATTTATATTGTGTGTTTATGAAAATACTTAGTATTGCCTCTCCAGACCCCTGAGTATTTAACGCACTACAAAATAAATGTTATGACTACTAATCCGAGTCATAAATATTATTATCATTTTCCTATAATATAATAAATATATTACATGATAATAAATGAGTCATTAACCCGACTCGTCATCCCACAAATATTAATTGAACCTTGAATAGTTTAATATTCATTCAAATAATATTTTTCATGTATTTACTTAAAACATGTAAAGACATTTAATAAATAAATTCAATAATCATTATTCTTAACTTGAATAATATAAATTTATGTATTCCATTTCTGATCGTATCTCCTTGGACAAATCCTGAACCCCAGTGGTGGGGCCCACCCTGTCCAAAACTCTTATTCAACTAAATATGACCGATTATTGAATATGTTATTATGTATGACCCTCTAGGCCCTTATCTCAATAGTAGTGAATATTATTCATAGACCAAGAGTCGGATCTAGAAAGCCATCATGGCCCCTAAAGAGATAAGAATTGTTACAGCAGCGACAACCAACCTATGAACACATACTATGTAATTATCTCTTTGTATTCAATATCTCATAAAGCATGATGCACTCCTGTATCATCGACCTTTTATTTCTTTATTATTTTTTGATCTAACTAGATGGATTTACCTTGGACTACCATTTCCATGTATTTATCAAGGTACTGCCATCCTGATCAACATGTCCTGAGATATATAACTTTCTATACCTGGAAGTGAAAAATCATTTCTTGACCATTCAACCAAGGTCATGCCACTAATGACGCACCCAACACAAACTACCTTTCCACAATTTCAATATCATGGTTTTCTTCTTGTATCAAAGTATGAAATAAAATAGCATACATTGGTAATGATCTCAAGTCAAGATACCATTACACATGATAGTAGATAGGAACATCCAATGACACCTGAACATGTGGTGTTCCAATTGGCATTTTTGTCCTCATGATCTCACTACAAGGGATCACCATGTGCAAACTTCATGAGAAGAAGTCTCAATGCTTATGAGTCCCCAACACCAGATATTTAATCATCTATTATGTCCAATCAGTAAGATGTATCTAGACCAAAGAACATATATTTAATATTAATGTCATAGTATCTGTAGGTTCTCATTATAGCCCGAAATCTGTTATAACCTCTTGATATGAAAACTAATCTTTGAACATTACCATTATATAGTGGATGTAGAAAAGTATACACTATAATGGTAGGATGAAATAATTTATAGATAACTATATACATGATATGGAAATTAGAAACACTGAATAGTTGGGTCTAAGACACCCATAATTTCAACAGTGTGGGAGTTGAATAAGTAGGTAGAGGTAATGGAGTGAAATCTACAGGCAGATGTGGAAGAGTTATATATTTATCTTAAAACTATCTTTTCTTATATACAAACATCTATTGTATTAAATCTTCAATATTCTATTCCATAATCTCACTCGTCTACTACTCTTTAGATTCTAAATATTCAATATGTACTTTACATATATCCTACCATGGAGAATCTCCAAAACAATCAAACAATTTTTTATTCGATACACCTACTACATATCCTCTTACATGACCCAAGTGTTAAGGATTTCCAAATGTAGTAGCTAAAATATCCTTCCTACACTCAGGTATGAAGCTCCTATGTGTTCTATGATCATCAAGGGATTCCTGTATAGAATATTTGAAACATTTATTAGTGAATAAAAATATATAAAGAGTTTAAATAACATAAATAACATAGATAACTTAAATAAATCATTATAATACTCTCAGATACAACCCTCAACTCTTCCTTAATATATTTTCCTTATTTCTCATTTAGGCCCTCCTATATTTTTCATGTCTAGTTGGGTGGAAGGAGGGCCAACCTATAAGGAACCTAAAGACTTGTCTCTCATTTGTTGAAATTTTTCAATCATAATTTGTTCTTCTAATAAAATATATCCTCTATACAATAATGTGTGAGGGTATACATTTTTTGATTGGATATCCTAATTATATATCCTCATTTGATATAAATTAAGAATAAAAAATATTAATATTAACATTAATATAAGAAAACTTCTAAAACATAACATTTCACTTACCAAAAAAGATTAATTTCATCTACATTCAACATAATTCTTCCATGTATCATCATATAGAAAATAAAATATGTCACATAGATTTTTATCTTATCTCTCCATAAACATGAAATTTTCTATGGGGTTTAATTTAAAGTCTTCTCGTCTCTTAGTATCCCGAGCTAAATATTTCTTCCCGAATTCTCTACTCTCAGGTATATCATATTTCATTTGATAATAAGGGGAAAACCCTATATTAGTAAAAACATTTTAGGATAAGTAAAATAATAATAAAATAAGTTACCAAAAATGTCTCCCATATTAGAGATATTGCCTCTTTGTTGAAAATGTTCCAATCATAAATTAAAATAAAAAGGTTGGAATGAGTTTTCATTGAAATAAAAGTGTTAAATTGTTTTAAATTTAGACCCCTATTAATATCATTATCATCAAACTCAAAATATTTCCTCTGGTCCTGGATATGACCACTTGATAATTTTTCTAAACATGTGTTTCCATATTTACCAACCCTGGAAGCCTTCAAGCCCATGTGGAAGTATATGTCACTTATACAAAAGGATGAAAAGGATCCTCAAAATAATTATATGTATAGTCCTCCCTATAATATCAAGGTTACTTAGCTCTGACATTATCCAACAAATCAAATTAATAAAAAAATAGTACAAAAATATAAAAAACTAACTATTATATATGAAATTAAATAAAAAATGAATAATGATATAATAAAAGGTAAAATAAACTAAGTACATTTTTATTCATATTTTTAAAGAATTTAACTAAAATTATAACAACATTAATGAGATATGAAACAACATAAACAAAGCTAAATAAAAATTAGGTAAAATATTATACAAATCCAATTAATATATTAAAATTTCAATAAAATTTTTAAGATAATAAAAAAAATGATGCAAAAGAAACCACTCTTCATCATATTCGTTAGAGTAGTTAACAACAATGTTTAAAATAATACTAAAAATATTCATTATCTTATTTATTAGTAATTAATAATATTTAAAGAATACTGAAAATTTTTATAAAACATAAAATGATACGCGGACAATAGAAAAAAAATCTTAAGTTGAAATTAATAAAAATCCAATATTTACATATAAAGTTGAACAATTGAAAAATCATACAAACTTAAATAAAATAATCAAAAAATAATAATATATCATATTTTTTAAAATATTTTTTTTAATTAAAAAAATTAAAAAATATATATCTAAAATTTTATGAAATTTAAAAAGGTAAGAAATAATTATATATATGTTACCTATAATATTAAAAAAATGCTAAAGTATTATTTTCACATATTCCTTCCTCATGAATTTTTTATATGCTTAAACCATGCATGTGTAATGGTCATCAATATTCCCTAATAATATTTCTATGGAATAAGGGATATCACAAAAATCAGCATCACCGTCATGTTTTTCATCACCAAAATGCTATTTTTTCTCTTCAAATGATAGACTACTACACATTTGATGGGTCAAGAACATAAATTATTTTTTTCATGTGTGTTTCCCTAGAAATATGACAGATGGTATATATAGTATGGTTATCCCCAAGGTTGATGAGTCATGATTCTCGACACCTATAATGATTCATTTATTCTGAAATTACATGTTTTTATGTGGGGTTTGCTATTTTTGTTTCCTATTTAAGGATTTATTATGATGTAGTTTAAGTATGGTGTCACAATCCTTCACATATGGTTTACCATTTTTATCATTCATAGAAACTCGCAATGGTTCCCACATCTATAACTGGGTAATGACCTACTTTCCAAAGGTAGGTGGTCATTCGGTCTTTCAGACCCAATGACCCTTAAGAAATATTATTGGTTGAGTGGATGGGAGGTTGGGATCATTACACCATTTTGGGGGGAATTATTTTTTATTCTAGGACTCTCTTATAGATTTAAGATATGATCATGCATTTATTACAAATCCATATACAGGACTAGTTACCCTAACAAAATGATCAGGTGTTGAATCCTTCTTTGTGTAATTTGGGTTATATTAAAGATAACATTTATATATATCTGAGTTTATTTATCTATTTCCAATTAATTATTAGAAATTGTATCTATTTATATTTTTAATTCATATAACCATGCACTCTAGAGTTTACAAATGTCCAGGCGTGTGATTGGTGTTTCGAAGATAGGATTGAACCATTAAGAGGATTCCAATGTATCTTGTTTATAACAAGATTAAAAACCCATGTATTTCATTTAAGATCAATCCATTCATTTTAATGACATGCATAAATGATATATATGAGCTCACAAGGGAACCATGTGTGAATCTTGAGACTTAGGAAGGCATCCTACATATCCTGCTTATAATAGGAATTAGATTCATCGTATTTCAATCTATGCTCAACCCACTAATGAGAGGTGACATATAATTATTTCCCTTAAGGTTTATTACCCTAGGATTTATAAATATGGGAATGGATTTGGGACTCACACTGAGTTGGATTCCCTTGCTGGGGGGAATTATGATGCAAGTCTTATGGTAATTGAAAATTCCTAAGCCCATTTGAGACATGCTCGGTAAGAGAAACAGGGGATAGAATGTTATCAGACTCATAACATGTGGATATGGGACTTAAGAACTAGGTTATCCCTAATGGGGTGTTTAATATAAATATTAGGCCTAATTAATTCATCCTACATATCTTTTTTATAGTATAATTTAGATTCATCATAGTTCAATTTTTCCCTAACCCGCTGATTGGTTTGAAGTACATCAGGTAATTGTCATGGATTATGAGTAAATAGACACCCATATATACACCCACTTCTCATATGTTGATGGATGAGTAAGAATGGTAAAATTATGGTAGAATTCAGTCTCATGATTTAATAATATTATATATATGAAGGTAATTACACTAGGGTGGATTCCCAATTTGAACTCAGACATTAAGAAGGTTTCCTACGTATCTTATTTAGAAAAAAATCAGAGTATGCATAGTTTAGTTTGGTTATTGTCTGAATATTTCTAATAAATAAGGTTATCATGTCTCAAGGTGTCTTCATAACATGATTGACATGTTGGAGGGTCGATTCTTGACATGTTCTGAGTGTATATGATATATCCTAAGTGTATTTATGACATGTACTAATTATTTTCTTGACATGTCATGAGTTCCTATTTTACAAGGGTGACATGTCTCAAGGTGCTTCACATGATTAAATTCGACATGTCAGAGTTATTTTGCATGATCTGGATAGTATGATTGGAGGACTGTCTCATGACTCATCATACATGTCTGAGGGACTTTGTATGATCAATGCAGACACATTCAAGGGTATCGTGTGATCCGGGATGACATGTCAAAATATTGTTACATGATCTTATCTATAAAGTACGGAGGGATTCATATGACTTGGTAATTATATATAGATGGATTTTTAAGACTTGGCTGACACATCTGAAGGGCTTCATAGGACTTGAATGACATGTCTGGAGGACCTCACATGGCTTGGATGACATGTATGGAGGACCTTGCATGACTCTGTTGACATGTCCAGTTGTTGTCACATGATATTTTTGACATGTTTGGGTGTTGTTTTATGATCTAGATAGGTCATGTGAAGGTAATGATTCCTTTTCATGAAAATTTGTGTATCCATATTTTCATAAGTCTTCCATATTTCTCAGTCTTTATTTCATATATTCATGAATGTTTATTAAGAATTAGCTTGTTGAGGTTTCATGTGACCAAGTCAACATGCAGAATTTCCACTCTTTCTTCTATGCTCCCTTGGATGTGCCTTATGTCTATGTGTATTATATATTTTTGTGTGAATGGTGAAGAATTTATATGACTCGTCACCCTAGTTTTATTCCACCTTACACTACAAGTATATCACAAATACAATATTGAGTTGATGGAGGGAATATTGGATCACCCACTTTGTATGATTCTATCACAGGTCTTCTAAGGCATCACATTATAATCAGAAATTGTGAGAACACTCTATCATTACCATGTTTATTGGACCCATGGTTTCTAAATGTTCTTTCACATGATCATGTCAATATGTTAAAACATCTTCATAATATCAGGCTGACATCTCTAGGATACTTCCCGAGACTGAGACACTTGTCGAATAGGATTTCACATGATAAAGGGAGACTTTTCTGGGTCCCTTCACAAGATCATGTGGGCTCGTTAGAGAATATTTGAGAGATTAACCTGGAATGTCAAAGGATCTTCATGATATCAGGAAACCTATCAAAAAATATTTTGCATGATCAATGGATACTTTTCAAAGGCCTTCATGTGATCAAGTCGACATGTCAGAGGCCTTTATGTGATCAATGGTGATCACATGAGGCACATAACCCCCTTTTCATGAAAAATAGTGTAACTTAAAATCCATAAATACTACTCATTTTTATCTTTATTCCTCTATTTTATAATGTTTTAAGAATTTTTTCATTGGTCATCCATCAGGGAATCACATGATCAATGACAGATCTGGAAAAGGCTTGAATACATCTTCAAAGGTTGTCACAAGCCTCATCTGTGATGTGTCACATGATCAAATAGACATGTATGAGAGAATTTTTGTGATGAATTTGAAATTTTGAAGGACTATCACATGATCTAATGGACTTTCTTGAAAAATTTCATATGATCATTGTATCTTTTCAGATGGGCTAGGCGTGATTATCCACAGATCATGTGATGTGCATGAATTATATGTGTGACCTTCCTAGGGTTTTGTGATCACATTTCTTCATGGGGATCACATGATCCAAATAACCTAGCCAATTGGTTTCCATGTATTGATTATCCTCCTTACTTCCTTTATGGAGATACACTACTGGAAATAGAGTATATACCAACGGTTTACAACCGTTGGTATAGGCTGGAAAACCGTTGGTATTTTCTATACCAACGGTTCTCCAACCCGTAGGGAAGTAAGGCGTGGGGAAAGATATATACCAACGGTTTTAAGTAAACCGTTGGGATAGCCCACTCTATGTATTGATTTCCCAACGGTTCTTGTTGAACCGTTGGTATAGGTTTACCCAACGGTTCTAAACCGTTGGGAATTCTATAATTCTCAACTTATACCAACGGTTCCCAACCGTTGGTATAGTTTTTTTCCCAACGGTTTCATTGAAACCGTTGGGAATTCTATGATTTTGATGTTATACCAACGGTTTACAACCGTTGGTATATCATTTTCCCAACGGTTTCATTGAAACCAGTTTTTTACCAACGGTTTATTGAACCGTTGGTATAATTCTTTCTCAAAGTTTACCAACGGTTTACAACCGTTGGTATTGTGTATTTCCAGAAATGTTGCACAGATGCCCCTGCAGTAGCCCCTCCAGTGCATAGACCTGCATAAAACACACCACTAAAAACACTAACAGAATTAAAACAACTAAAAATAACACCACCTATTTGATTAGAGGCATGGTGAATAATTCCCCATTTGAATTTTCATATGACAACAATCATCCAGTATAGTTGAATCAGGGTTTCAATAAATCAAATATTATTTACACCCATTTCAATCTTCACATGACAACCACTTTAATAATATATGGTGAAAAGGTATTTTCATAGGAGTCTCATCACTTGTGACTCCATAAGTGACACACCGGGCCTCGAATTGAGGCTGGGTTGACTGGTACACATCACTTATGATCCATGGATCATTGTCCTAAATTTCAACACAATCATAATCCGTTTGATTTGTTTGGCATATGTACATAAAATATTATCCGTTTCGAACAAAAGAGATGAAGTTTGGGTGTTCCCCGCCCCACGGTGACTTGGATTGAGGCAGGGTTGACTCGTACATGTCACATATGACCCATGAATCATTTTCATAAAGTTTCAATAGAATCCGAAGGCATTTGGTCTGTTTCCCGTATGTCAGTTGTTGATATCACTTATAATTTAGTCCATTTTAAAGAAAAGAGAGATAGTTTGAGTGGTCCTAGACACACCGTGGCTCGGATTGAGGCGTGAATGACTCGTACACGTCAAATATGACCCATGGATCGTTTTCCTAAAGTTTCAATATCATTTGAAGTCGTTTGGTTAGTTTGGAGTATGTCAACTATTGTTTTCACTTAAAATTAAGTTCATTTTAAACAAAAGAGAGACACTTTGAGTGGTGTCGGCCACACCGGACCTCGGATTGAGGAGAGGTTGACTCGTACACGTCACATATGAGCCATAGATCGTTTTCCTAATGTTTCAACACAATCAGAATCCGTTTGATCAGTTTGGTGTATGTATGTAAAATATTGTCCATTTTTAACATAAGAGAGACAGTTTGGGTGGTGTCGGCATCACCGCACCTTGGATTGAGGCGGTATTGACTCTTACACATCACATATGACCCATGGATAGTTTTCCTAAAGTTTCAATAGAATATGAAGCCATTTGGTCAGTTTCCCGTATGACAGTCATTGATTTCACTTACAATTTTGTCCATTTTCAACAAAAGAGAGACAATTTTAGTGGTCCCAGCCATACCGCGGCTCGGATTGTGGTGGGGTTGATTCGTACATGTCACATATGACACATGGATCATTTTCCTAAAGTGTCAACAGAATCCGAAGGTGTTTGGTCAGTTTCCCGTATGTCAGTTGTTGATTTCACTTACAATTTAGTCCATTTTGAACAAAAGAGAGACAGTTTGAGTGGTCCCGGTCACACCATGGCTTGGATTGAGGTGGGGTTGACTCGTACACATCACATATGACCCATGGATCGTTTTACTAACGTTTCAATAGAATCATAAGTTGTTTGGTTGGATTGGCGTATGTCAGTTGTTGTTTTCACTTAAAATTATGTCCATTTTAAATAAAAGAGAGATAGTTTGAGTGGTTCCGGCCACACCACAGCTCGGATTTATGAGGGATTGACTCGTACATGTCACATATGACCCATGGATCGTTTTCATAATGTTTAAATAGAATCAGAAGGCGTTTGGTTGGTTTGGCGTATGTTAGTTGTTGTTTTCACTTAAAATTAAGTCCATTTTAAACAAAAGAGAGCCACTTTGGGTGGTGTCCGCCACCCTGGGCCTCAGATTGAGGCAGGGTTTACTCGTGCACATCACATATCATCCATGGATCGTTTTCATAATGTTTCAGCACAATCAGAATCCGTTTGATCGGTTTGGCTTATGAACGTAAAATATTGTTCATTTTTAACATAAGAGAGATAGTTTTGGTGGTGTAGGCCACACCGCGCCTCGGATTGAGTCAAGTCTGACTCGTACACATCACATATGACCCATGTATCGTTTTCCTAAAGTGTCAATATAATCCTAAGGCGTTTGGTTGGTTTCCCATATGATAGTTGTTGATTTCACTTACAATTTAGTCCATTTTGAACAAAAGGGAGACAGTTTCAATGGTCTCAGTCACATCGTGTCTTGGATTGAGCCAGGGTTGACTCATACACGTCACATATGACCCATGGATCATTTTCCTAAAGTTTCAACAGAATCAGAAGAATTTTGGTTGGTTTGGCATATGTCAGTTGTTTTCACTTAAAATTATGCCCATTTTAAACAAAATATCATTCCATTATGTTCCCGGCATCCATGGTTTCTTATTTATAGGAGAAATACCCATAAACACTTCAATATGGCCGTTGGAGAGATTCCGGAGCCGTTGGGGGTCAAAAGTACAAGTCTGGTCAAAGCCCAACGGCTAGTCTGACTGGTCACACCGTCTGGCCGGTGGTGTCTCACCAACTGGCCGGTGGTCCACCGGCTGGCCGGTGCTGAGCTCCCGGCTGGCCGGTGGTCCAGACAGCAGGCTTTCTGTCTGGGTTCCACCGGCTAGCCGGTGGTCATACACCGGTTGGCCGGTGGCACCAGGCAGTGGGCAAGACTACTGCCTGGAACCTCCGGCTGGCCGGTGGGCAAGAACTGGTTGGCCGGTGCCTATACCGGCTGGCCGGTGAGCTAACACCGGCTGACCGGTGGCTCTGGCAGAAAGCAATGCTTCTGCCAGAGACCACCGGCCGGCCGGTGGGAATCCACCGGTTGGCCGGTGAACTCAGAGAGTCCTTTTCAGTTTTCTTGGGCCAACTCCTGGGCAACCTTTTTCCTAGCATCAAAACACTTGAAAACAAGTTAGAACACGATGAGAGTGATTGTGATCATTAAAATCCAAGAGAGAGGGTTACAACAGTTGTCTGGGGTCGAGGGAGGAGGGTGGGGGGCTGTGCGGGGGGCTGTGCGGGGGGTGTTCGGGCGGTTGTCCAGGGTCCAGGGAGGAGGGTGGGGGGGTTGTCCAGGGTCTAGGAAGGAGGGGGGTTCCCAAACACACAACCACTAAAAGACAACATCCATAAAAACAGATAATATATAAAAATAACTCAACTCCAATACTATACTACGATTCTAGATAAAACCAAATAGGAACACACCCTCATGTTATCATATTAATAACTCTTCTTGAATCATTTAGAGTCACATCCCAATGATCATAGGATCACTAACCTAATTGATCACTAACCATGAAACACATGTATGTTGGTCATGTCACCACATGCATCATCACTCTTGCCACCATATCAATATATCACAAGGAATTCTCTAGGATAAGACAATATTTGATCACACATCATTCGCATTTAGTTATCATAATACAAATTATATTTACATGCTTATGATATAGAATGAATCCACATTAGTAAGACCCACCCCTCTCATAAGTTACCATCACATCAGTACAACCCATCCTAGAAAGCACCCTACTGCATACAAATTCACCCAATCCAGGGTCCAATACCCAACAGAATCTACATACTAGGATACACATCATGGATCACTATCAAAACCATAAAAACATTGACAGATCTCAAAAAATTATTGCATGCCATGATTACCTCATAGAATTGAAAAAAGTAAGTAACAACCAATATATCTCACTACTCCATACTCACCCCATAACATAAGGGTCTCACATTACTAGGGAATAATTCTATCCAATACTAAATGATCTTGATCCATTTTTCATATACATATATGATTCACCTCACCAATTACTAAATAGTAATAACATAAAAAATTATGAGTCCATTTAACTAGAATTAAACCATCAGGTTTTACAAGGAAATTCTATATAAGTATTTGTTTACACTTTAAATAATATGACCCCATACCATAAATAAGGTTTTCAACAAAAATAAAGAACATGAATGTCATGTTAACACTCAACATTAATTAATTAATAAATTGTCTTCGAATTTTATGGAAATACCAAAATAAATTAGTGAATCAATGTACCTATAGTGGCGCACATGACCACCATGAAACAATCATAAATTTTTACAAAAACCCTAATAATTGGGAATAACGAAATCAAGGATAGAAGTATATGATTTATAACAGCTGGAACTATATCCTTGATAAAATATAGGAGTCTAACCTGGTAGGTGCTGATCTGATGGAAGATGCGGGGATTGGGAGGTCCTTCTGCAAGGAATCGCTCCAGGAGGACACGAACTGAATGCTTCTGGAATGTGGGGAGGCCGCTGGCTCGATTTGGTATTTGGGGATTTTTTTTCCCAACGGTTATTAAAAACCGTTGGGAATGACCAACATTTCCCAACGGTTCCATAGAACCGTTGGGAAAACAAGATTTCTTCACCACTTTTCCCAACGGTTCTAAGAACCGTTGGGACAAAGCTATCTTTCCCAACGGTTCCATATAAACCGTTGGGAAAACAAGGGAAAAACCTATCTTCCCCAACGGTTGTATGAAACCGTTGGGAAAACTATGCATTGAGGGGTTTTTCCCAACGGTTTCTATAAACCGTTGGGAAAAACAAGATATGCCAACGGTTCATTGAATCGTTGGTACACAAGTGTTGGGAAAGGTCCCTTTTCCAGTAGTGATAATAATACCCATTCTAGTATTTCCCCAATTTAGGTGGGAATAAAAAAATCCCACCCCCCTTGGGAGGGATGTTTGCAGGGACAAGGACAAAGTAGTTAAGAGAGTAAATGACCACTTGAGTCCTTGAGGCTTCCACTAGTAAGTGACCTAAAAGTATTTTGGTCTTCTATGTAACCTTAGATATTCTGTGTATCATTATATAAATAGGAGAGTGAGGGATCCACTCAATTTCAATAATGAATCAAACACCCAAATCACTTGTGATTTATTTAGTTGCATGAATACTTTCACTAGAGTAAATATTAATCAAGAAAAATTTACAAGAACCAATAAAAAGAGCACTTTGTGAGATTTTCTTATGCGATCTCACAACATGGTTTCAGAATATGATTGAATTTATTCATTATTTGATCAAATTATATACAAACTAATTCATGGTAATTTTATTGAACCTTAATGTGTCCTCTTGGATGCATACCTGTCATGTGGAATTCGCATGATCCGCTGGCATGGTCATGTGATCACTTGATTATTATGCGATCTTCATGACCATTTCAGGGTCACATGATCAAACATATTATAACAGATCACATTTTCATGAGATTAACCATGGGTTATATGATCTTTGAAACCTATATCAGGTAATTCGATTATAAACCCTTATGTGGTTCATGCGATTCACATGATGCTATCCAAGTTATGTATCACTTTTGGTATGATTTCTTACCCGTCTGACATATGATTCTTACTCTATATAGATGGATTCTAGTTCATGTAAGCCTTCAATAAAATAGTTCATAGTGGTAGTTAATAATTGGAATTCCATTATCATGAGTGTGGATTCCAACTATCATTCCATTTTTGAGTCATCACAGACAAACCTGATAGACCATATGGGGATAATTATTATGGAATATCCTCTCTCAGACTTCCTACCTATTTATGGGTTTGGACTTAAAAAATATGCTTTTATCCTTCCACCACATTCATTTATCGTGCCTCCTTTTTTGTTACTGATGACCCATAATAACTTTAGAGAAAATATATTCCATATTTTCCACTTCATAACTGAGGAAAAATACTTAGATGGGCATATGATGAATCTTATTCCAACAAAATTTTGGAAGAATCATTGTAAAACTGATTCATACATCTGCACGTATAGATCAATAATGATAGAATATACCACAACCCAAATATTTGGATGGTTTCTTAGCTGGGAATTTTAATCAAGAGGGATATTCAAGACTGATTGGGGATATCCCTTCTTGGTACAACGTACCGCTTCCAAATTTTCAATGAATCTAAAAAAAATTGGGATGTATGAATCCATCTCGATCTCCCAACATTTTCATACTATAATAGAGGATTTATAGATTAATTTTTCATATGATGGATTCCAGACACAAATGAATTTCATTTAATTCATGGTGAGGTGGGAATCAATCTCTGGGATGTCAGGTAGATTTTCAATGCCACAATTTTAGGGGATATTTACAATGAATTTCTCCTTCCATTATCTGCATGGGATGATGTAGATAAGACCCCTTCCATTGTTGTGAATATGATCAATATGGATGATAAAAACATTGAGAGGTAATCACTTCCTAATTTAGACATTTTTTTTAATCAATGGGAGGGATATTTCATCAAGAAAGTTAATTCTGAACCCAAAGTTAAAAGGTTGAAGGATTGTCCCACAGAAGGTTTTTAGAAATGCTGGGGGTGCTTATTTTTTCACCATTGAAGAGTGTTACTTTACCAAATAGGGGTGGTAAGTGTTCCTTGACATTGACCAAGCCATTTAGTTGTCTAGTTTTCTTACTATATACCAAAGCGGTTACCTTCTCCCAACAAAGGAGAAGGGTAGAGTCGGTGTTTCCACATTTATAATGGTATCATGTATGGATAGTGAGTGGGAATATATGGATGGATATCCTTATGTTGGCTAAACTATATTAAATCCTACACAATATTTATAGGGTAAGATCCCCATATAGTATTTTCAGTCTCTTCCAAGTTCTATAGTGCTAGATGGGGGATCTCCTTGGCAGCTATGAATACCTAATAATTTCAAAAATTCATGAAGTTCGCTTAAAGACTTTTCTATAGTGTATTAGTTGGGTCAGGCCAGTCACCTTTAAGGACTTATAAATCAGGTCCTTCATGAGTAGTCATTATCACTTCTCCTTTAAACCTTATGAGATTCCCATCGGTAGTGTAACTGATAGTGATGGGGTCATCTCTGAGGATTGGCCTTATAGGATGTCAATACATTATGGAGTCCTTTATACTCACATTTATGGTAGAATTATCTAGTAATGGTACATACATTTTCAGTTCAGTCATTGGATTTAGTGTATTCAGACAAATTTTTATGCCTATATTTATGTCAGATCTAAAAGTTATCCCATGGTGGCTTGTTAGTTCTAGAAGATTTTACAAGATAGGATACCCAAATTCAGATATACATTCCTCCAAACAATATTGATATTGGTTTATCCTAACATTATGCTGAGATTTTTATTTTCTCATATCCAAACAGGTAATTATCCACATCAGTGGCCAAGGCTATAAAGTTACCACCACACACTAAAGCCAATATGAGGCCTAGAAAGCAACTCACTTCAAGCAAACCGACAACCTTGAATATTCCTCTTAAAGAGTTGAGATATTTACCATTAGTTTCATTACCAGGAAAAATTTCAACTAGAGTGGCTATAGTGAGTGTGACACCTTTGAGTGAATTCATGACTACACTGTTATTTCCCACTGCATCTCATCTCTAGATGAGTTGGAGGGCAGTGTGTTGAGTCAATAAGGTTTTCCTTATGACTTTTCCATTCCTTCATGTAAGGGGGAGATTTATAAGTCATCAAGGATTCCTTATGACTTGATCATTCCTCTTGTTTTGAAAAACCCAAACACCTCATCTTAAGGAAAATCTTATTTTACCCTTGTTTTACTTCATTAAGGAAAATTTTATTCCCCAAGGAAATTTACCCTTACCTAGACTTAATTGCTCAAATCATAATTTTTCTTAAGTATAAAAATCAGATTCATATCTAAAAACTCAGAATCATATAATACTTAGACATGAAGCATTTTGTTTTATGATCTGAATTCCTTGTAACAAACTTTTATGAAGTTCAACTCTAAATTATGATTATAAAAGTGTATAAAGTTATAACTACAAATTTTGATGATGAATTCTAATTAATAATTCTCATTACAAATTCTGATGATGAATTCTGATTATAAATTCTCATTACAAATTCTAATGATGAATTATAATTACGAATTCTCATTAAGAATTCTGATGATGAATTCTGATTATGAATTCTCATTACGAATTCTGATGATGAATTCTGATTACAAATTCTCATCATGAATTCTGATGATGAATTCTGATTATGAATTCTCATTACGAATTCTGATGATGAATTCTGATTACGAATTCTCATTATGAATTCTGATGAAGAATTCTGATTATGAATTTTCATTACGAATTCTGATGAAGAATTATGATTACGAATTCTCATTACGAATTCCTTAAGAAAAACAGAATCTGAATATCTTATTACTAAAGACTCCGAATTCATTTTTTACTTAGATTCTGAACATTATTTTTCTCCATTCCGAATATCAGTTTTTTGTTATACTTACACTCATTTTGTTATAAAATAATGTCGTGCTTTCAGTTATTAATTAACCGTTGTTTGAGTCACATGTGTATAGGTCCCTCCGAAATTCAAGGAAGAATATTATCATTGGAGGAGAAAGCCAACCGTTGGAGCTTTACCTATAAATATGAGCTCATTTGACAACTTCGACACAACTCTGACATTTGTTCTTACATGCTATTGAAGTGATTTCTAGAGAGAGAGGCTCTTATCAACTCTCAATCTTCGTGCAGAAAGTTTGAAAAGCTTGTTCAAACTTTTCCTTGTGCAGATTTGATTCGTGCGACTCTGATTGTTTCTGTGTAAAATAGAGGGCTTCCATGGATAAGAAAACAGAGGTTCCAACACCTTGAAGTTGAGGGCTTCCTTGCTGAGGAAGACAGAGGTGCCGACTACCTAATAGTTGAGGGCTTGCGGGGATAGTAATACAGACTCCAGTCTTCATATCGAGGGATTACCCTAGTGAGGGTAAGATAGACTTTCTTGAAAGTATAAATCAAGGGACCTTTATCCAAGGTTTTTGGATACCCTTCTCTTTGGGTTAAAAGACTTATTACTTGTTACTTGTTTTGTTACAAGTTTTTCCGCTGCATTTGTATTGTTAAGGAAAGCATAACTATCTTGTACTTCCTTAATCTTGTACTCTGATATAGTTAGATTATATATGCTTTAAGGTATAATCTTCATCTTTGTAAACTTTAGTTAAGTTTCATTTTCAGAATCACTTTTCCGTAATTTAGCAAGTGATTATAACTTATAGAGGTGTTGTGAATTATCTTGTTTAACCTTGTTAAACATAACCATCTTTAAAAGTCCCAAAGGAATTTTTAAAAGGTACAATTCACCCCCTCTTGTATCTGAAAATCTCATTCTTATTTCGATCCTATGTTTGGTATTATAGAGTATATCATACTTAGACATACCATCCTAACAATTGATATTAGAGGAGGTTCAATCTGAATTAATCTCACGATTAAATTCAGAAGGGAATTTTTGGAATTGATTTCTCATAATAATATTTTTAGGATTCATTTTTCGGAATCTGTTTTTCGGACTCATAGTTCAGATTTACTTTTTCATAAAGATACATTTACTTTATATTTTTTCTTGATTAGAATATTTTCCTTTTTTACAAACTTTTTCTACTAACAATTTTTTGTGGAAAGACTTCAATTAATGTTTCCATTTTACCTATAATGGGAAATCACACTTCTTTAGGAGGCTGATACTGGTATCTACTCTACTATATATTTATCCATGATGAATGAATCCTTGGGTGAAGGTGAGAACTTCTTCAAAAATTCAATATATGGTCCAATTTGTGTCATGTATTCTAACATTTATTTTACTCTTCTATTTCTCAAGGGTGTTGATCAATGTATGATGACAAATAAAAAAAATTATTTCCCCCAAGTCACTCATCACAAGAGGGAATCACCTCTTTTCTTAAATATGAGGTTGGGAAACATATGTTTCTAGTAATAAAACTGAGAAAGGTATGTTTCTAACATAAATTATTTCTATTTTCTATCTGACAACATCATATTATTTACCTGATGAATGATAAATATTTGTTCTTATTTTTTAAGTACCTTCTCCTAGGATCTCAAAAGTCTTGGTCCTTTTTTCTCAATAATCCCTTAGACTGATTCAACTAATGAAGAGGTTGGATCCATACCCACCTCTTTGAAGACCAAAATTATGAGTCATGCACTCAGTGACTTAGTCCCATAATATATTCTTGTTCCTGTATTAAGCTTGAGTCAAATCTCAATGTCGACTTTATTCTATCATTTGATGCAGTGGAAACTGTGGATGGGGATTTGGACCCTAATTTTAGAGGCCCCTCTAGAAGATCCATAGGATCAAATATGTATGTATAGTTTTACATTTACTACCCTTGACTATAGGGGTTTTAACTATGCCTCTCTTCAAGATCAGGTGAAGAAAGAAGTTTACACAAGGTAGAAAAGGAGGTGACTTGAATTGAGGGTAATAGTGGAAGAGGTTTCATCTTTAGTCAAATACAATTGGGATAAGGTATTGAATGAGGATTCCTAGTATTTGGTGGAGGATATGACTCACCATAACATGATCAGTACTGAGAAGTTTGAAAATTTCCAATGACATTATAAAATCAATCATCTCTAGGAAGATTTTTCTTAGTTACAACTTTCACTACAAACATTGAAGAAAACTATATTGGATAAATAAGTGTTCCTTGACCTGGTGGATAAGTCCAAACTTGATACAGTTTCTAGGGTGGAGGCATTAAAGTAGATTATAGAGGTGGAAACTAAATATGTTGATCAATTGTACCAATCCATTTCCTCCTTAGAGAAAAATTCTACAGATCTTAATAACTCCCCCAAATACATCATGTGATGGGCCTATAGTTTCATGAACATCTATTTATTTGTGTATTCATGGGATAGACTCTGATATGTGGATATTCTTACTTATTTTTTATATTATTAGTGAATAAATATTCTAAAATTTACATGTAATTATCCATCTTTCTTTAATTCATGACATGCATGAAATTTCATTGGCTTGATATCATATAGATCATCAATGATACTCATCATTTATATAATACCAAGTAAACCCAAATTCTTATATTTTAATGTTCAAATCACAATATATTTCTCTTGAAAATTTCTCATGAATGCCTACCAACATAATATCCCTCACTGATGTATCTACTTCTGTTTTCCAGATATCACTTGGTTTAAAATGGATAATTTGGTAGAAATATACATCCCTGGGGGATGGGAGCTCTGATTTTTTTCAAAGTCAGTGGACTTATCAAGCATATCTTGAGTTTTTTACTAGGTACTAATAATTATCCTTACAAGATTTTTATCTTTTTTATATTAACCTAATTTTTCCTAAACTTCATATAGGTAAATATTAAAGGGTGTGGAATTGGATTTTACTTAGGAATCCCTTTTATAAATTTTCAACTTGATTAGTTTTATTCCTTTCTCATTTTCCTAATATTTTCTAGACCAAAAAAATATAATGTCTAGTGAAAAGAGACTCAAATTTTTTCCAGGGTTCCCTTTTCATGATTTCATCCTAGCTATCATTGTGTCTCTTTTAATTGCATATTTTAAGGTCATTAAAATTAAAACATTTTTGTGATGTATTCTAGGGTCTTTTATCTCATAACTTCAACTTATATAGATTAGGTTATTCTAGTTCAGACTTTATACTACTGTAGTTTAGGGTATTCTAGCTTGAACCATATGTTAATTTATTTTAGGGTCTTTTAGATCAGACCTTATACTGATTTAGTTTAGGGTCCTATATCTTGTACCTTTTGATGTTGTATTTTAGGGTATTCTAGCTCTGAGCTTCTACTAATCTAGTTTAGAACCTTCTAGCTTGGTCCTTTTTCTACTATAGTTTAGGGTCTTTTATTTTGTACCATCATCTACTGTAGTTTAGGTACTTCTAGCTTAGACCTTCTATTGTATTAGTGAATGATGAATATACCTGAAGGGTTTGAGGAATATTCATTCTGAAGAATGATTTTTCTTGAAGGATTCCAACACCCAAAATTCTTAATTTACTTTTTAAATAATGAATGCTCATGAAGGGTTTTAGAACCCTACATTATTATAGAAAATATGCAGGATAAATTCCCATGATAGGTTATAGCACCCTACATCCTCACTAAGATTCTGTTTGATGTATGATGAAATATCAAGGATTTTGATTCCACTTGGATATTTGTAATATGGTTTTCTTAAATCCTGACAAAATTTTGAACCGATTAATAAATAATGGGGTATAAATACTGAGGATGGCCCAAAACACCCCAAGTTTCTGAGTTTTAATATGGTGTTATCAGGGCTCACAAGGATCAGAGGTCATTTATTATAAGGAGGAGACTCCTATAGTTTGTGGTTCAGAGGCCCCTATGTGTAGTCCCATGGGTCTTAAATTCATGTTTAAGTAGAGGTGTCTACACTCGCTTCCAAGGGCCATGAAATATTTGTAAAGATTCAAACAACTAGATGACGAAGTTGGAAGTTGAGAGAAATCTATGGAAAGAGGGATCTCATAGAGTAGGGACATTTCGTTCTTGGATGGGAGGTTTAGACCCTACTCCATGTAGTTTTGAGTTATGTTTTGTGGTCCATAAAAATGTTTGGGAATGAAATATCACATCCCTACTTTGAGAAAGAGTATATTACATGGTGATGTAACAATGAGGATATCGAAAACACTCGAATAGTCTGGTTATGGGGAATGTAAATCATGGTCTAGGAATATCAGAGTTAACTGGAGGTTGAAACCAGTGGGTACAGTTCTACCATTAGTAATGTAAGAATCCCATATTCTATAGGGCCGGGAAAATAACTCCTAGATTTATGGGGGGGATTTCTGGGACCAGGCATCCCCTAGTCATAAGATCTTCAGCAGGGTTCAATTCTCAAAATAATGCTAATGGGGTCCTTTTAGATCATCCAGTCTCTGTTACTAGTTTTCTATAGAGAAGAACTTGGATCAGGGGATCCTAACATACATGGGTTTCCAAGAGAAGTATATCAACTTGAGGAACTAGTTATGTTATCCTATACTTTAAATACATGAAGGAGGTTTATGGAAACCGCAATATTCAAGAATGGTTTTATCACCCTTAAAGTTTTTTCACTGCCTAGTGAACATTTTATCATTGTGAGGAAATGTGGAAAATCATTACTCTAACTTTTTCCTGGGCTAGGGGGTCTAGTGAGCACGTCTCATATTTCACTTGGGCCAAAAAGAAATCCCTATAAGATTTATGACTTTTTTATTCTATAACTTTTTCTTAAAATCTATAAATGAAAATTTTAGAGAGGGGAGACTTGAATTTTTCTTAGGCCACCCTTTTTGGGTTTTCATTTTGACAATTTTTATGTTTCTTTCACTATCAGTTTACATTCTTCTAATTTAGACCATTAAAGGGTAAAGTTTAAGGTTGTACAAATTTAACCAAAGTGCATGCAATTTTATTTCATGATGAATGTGGACATGGTATTAGGGGAATGTTACACAACAACCTAATTGGGATATCTGGGGTTAAGAGTTCTCCAACATCCTTTTGAGTAGGACATGGAAATGTCATAAATCATGGCTCAATGTTATTGGGTCATGAGCAATAGTATGGGAGAATCATGTTGGGGATGACCAAATCCACCCCAAGGTGTTGAGTTCCTCCATAGTGACATCAGGGCTCACAAGGATTGGTAATACCTTCTTGTAGGGCTAAAATAACTCTGGTTAGTAGGTAAAATCCCTTGAGTAGATCCACCTCTATCATGGTCAAAGAGATATATTTTCTCATTTCCAAGGACTGTGAAAGTTTTGTGGTAACTTGAAATGATCAAGACATGAAGTCATATTTATTGGTTGATGTGATTAAAATATGATGTAAGAACCCCGTACTATGGTTGATCAGGGTTAGGCTTTTTTAGTCCTTTCATAAGAAATGATGATGGGTGATGGTCTACACACTTTAACATCATGTAGTAGGGATGTATCTCTCATGTATTTTAACATCATGTGACAAGGATGATTTCATTCTAGTTTAACATCATGTGATAAGAATGTAGAGATCGACATGAAATTTTGAAATATATCCTTAGTGATATTTTTCACTAGTTGGGAACATTAAGATGTGAGAAACAACTTTCATCCATTCATAATCTTATTGATGTATATCTATATATCGGAGCCATTCTTGTTTAGGTTTATCTCATGTTCAAGCATGTCATACATAGATCTAAATCATTCATAGGTAGAGAAATTTTGTATAACTTGGCCATCTTTAGAAAGTGGTATATTTTATTTTTTTGGTTTGTCTTTCATGTAATTCTTTATGCATATTTTAAGGATAGGAATCATTCCATCATCGTCTCTTTTTAAGATATCTCTCTATGTTTATATGACTCATATGTGGGGGATATGATCAAAAGTGATGGAAACCCCTAGCTGGTCCTGACATAGAGATTCCAAGCATCACTACATATCTTGTAGTAATATGAATCAAGTCATACATAGTTCCTGTGTGAATGTTCCTTCTAAAAGTTTGACCTGTTCACAAGGAGGGGTAAACAATTTTATATTATGGATGGGCCTAGGATTGAAAGTATAGGTATCACTATATATCTTGTGTAAATATTAATCAATCCATGCATAATTCTAGGATGGAAAACTCTCAATGCAGTTCTGACCCAAACGAAGAGGGGGGGGGGGTTGTTGATGTTGTTGTTGGGCCTAATATTAGAGATATACACTACTGGAAAATGTACCTATACCCATAGTTTTTTAGGAACCCTGTTTATAATTTTCATGGGAAAAAATCACTGAAAATTCTTATACCCATGGTTCTCAAAAAACCATCATCATAGGTCAACCCTATACCCACAATCTTTGGAGAACCATGGGTATAGAGTTCATGGGAGGATTTTTTTTGCAAGAAATACGTATACCCACGGTTCTAAAAATCTATGGGTATAGGTTGGGATAAACTTAAGATTTTTTTAAACCATGGTAATAGGTATCACGGGGAAAACAATTTGACCTATACCCACGGTTTGACCAAACCAAGGTATAGGTTGACCCATTATTTTTTCATAAAAATAAAAAAAATAAAAATATATAAAAATATATATATTATATAAGGACATAAAATGTGTGATAGAGTAGTGGTAACGTCATTGGATTGTTAGGGGGAAGGTGTTGGGATAAAATCCCAGTAGGTGTTTTTTTAATTAATGACATATAACCACGGTTTAGACAAACTATGGGTATAAAAGAATACCCATGGTTTGATCAAACTATGGGTATAGGTATGCACACACAAAATTCCTATACCAAGGGTTTAAAAACGATGGGTATAGGTTTATACTGACGTCTAGACTCCTATCGGTTCATAGAACCGTGGGTATATCCTATACCCATTATTTTTTTGGGATATACACATGATTTAGGACCATGGGTATAGGTAAAAATTATAGTAGTGATAGGTGTCACTACATATCCTATTATGGAAATCATAAATCCATAAGTATTTATTGACAGAAAAACTCCCCACATAGCTCTAACCCATAAGCATAGAGGTAATTTTTTCCATTTATGTTGCAGCTGGACCTAGTACTTTGGATTTGGGTTTCACTATGTATCTTGTGATAGAAGGAATCCTTCCACATTTAGTTCTTGAATTGAAAACACTCCACGCAGTTCTAACCCATATGTAGAGAGGGGGATTTTTTTGTTAATGTTGAGCTGGACCAAGGATTTTAGATCTAGGTGTCACTATGTTTCCTGTTATGGTGGTAATCAAGCCATGTGTAGTACTTGACCAGAAAACTCTCCACACAGGTCTGGCCCATATGTAAAGAGGGTGGATTTTTCTTTTGATTTTTCGGATAAACCCAGGATTTTAGACCTAGCTATCACTATATATATTATGATGGTATGAATCTATCCACTCGTAGTTATTGAATGGAAAACTCTCCATGAAGGTCTGAACCATATATAGATAGGATGAATTTTCACCTTTGATTTTTCAAATGGACCTAGGATTTTAGATCTAGGTTTCAATACTAATCCTATGATGGAAGGAATCAATCTACACATAGTTCTTTAATAGAGGTGTGGTACGATAATGACACAAAGGATAGTGGTCCTCTGGGGAAAGGGGCATAGTAATTCATAGTTTTATGTCATACAAAAGACATCAACTGTGCAGTTTAACATCATGTGGTATGGAATTTTGGTGTTCTTTTTGAGGTCTTACATCCAATATAATGATAACCCAAACATGAATCAATATGTCTTGATCATGAGGAGAATAAATTACCAAAATTATTAAGACCACGTGAGATTCACTCAGTGTGAGAAACAAGGAACGAAAAAGGTTTCTTTTACCACACAGAGGTGATTAAAAGAAAGGATAGGTGAATTTTGTATCATGTTGTGGCTAGTCCAAGATATATAATCTAGGAATATCTACATATTTCATTATAATTAAAATCAATCAGAATGTATTTTTGGGAGAATTTTAACATCAAATTAGAGGGACATCAACCACGTATTCTAACGTCATTCTATAAGGATGAATTGTGTCTTTTAGTTTTAGGTCATGTAAATAGGAAAAAAGATACTATATAGTTTAATGTCTTACATCCAGGACCTGTTCGGTGTAGTTTAATGTCATACGGTAAGGGTATCTGGTGTATTTTTTTTAGGTCATACAATTAGGACTAAGGATGTTGTTCAGTTTAAATTCTTCATGTTAGGACTTCTTCTGTACAGTTTAACATCATGCAATTAGGATGTTGGGTTCTTGATGGTAGCTATGAAAATTATTTCTTGAGAAAACTTGCATTGGTGGGGGTGTAACATATTCCCCATCCATTATTTCCAATGATTAATATCCATTATAATATAACTTATGAATGATATAAGGCCCTCCTCATTTAGGTTATAGATTTAGAGTTTTCTTTCCTGGTATCATTGGGGTTCTGAGATCCAATACCAATTCTCCTTGAAGTAATGAGCAAAGGAGAAAATTTTTATTGAAGGATCATGTGATCCTATTCTAATGATATTTGAGTTTGTACAGTGTATGCAACCTTTTCTCATTGAGTTATTCCAACTCATACAACCACTTTTGTGATTGATCATTTTTTAAGATCTGTGCATATATAGCTATTCGAAGTGAAGGAAATTGGAATTATATTGGAAAAACATCCTCAATTTCACACACCAATGAATATAGAGTCTCTTTTGTGGTAGTGTACATGGTGGTATATTAGGACTATAAATCAATAATAATATTGTCTGTCTAGGACTTCTTATCCTTGTTCACTATCTTTTATAGTGAATTCAATAGAATTTTATTTAAGGCCTCTATTTGTCCATTTTCCACCACATAAAAGTGGGATGAATGGTTGGACTCGATGTTGTACTCCTATTATAATTTATTGAACTCAATAGAATAAAATCCGGCATATTTTTTCATCAATATTGTGCAAGGCACTTCAAATATGATGATGAATTTGGGATTTATGAAGTTAGTGATATTCTTCACCCCCCCCCCCCCTTACTTGAGGGTTATTTTCTCATCCCATAGAGAAAATAAGTTGGTAGACATAAGCCTGTGCTTGAACTTAAAAGTGTATAGTAATTATGGGTCTTGATGGATGAATTTCACATGAATATAAAATGCATGAAATTTCTTGGTGAATTTCACATAGTCTTGTATCATTGTTTTCTAATGGTAACCATGCATCCTAATTTTACAGGTTAGTTTGGTCCTGAACTAGTGATCATCATAGGAGTCTATATGTACCTCTTCCATGAAAGTGGTAATTTCTATTTATGTTATGAATTTGAAGAGGATTCCATTGAAACATCATTTGTATATGATTTTTTTCTCATTTTTCTCATCAAAAAAGATAAATTCCACTACTCATCATTGGTTCTATTTAATTTTGGATCTATCTAATGGGAGGTTCAATTTTATAGATAATAAATTATGGGATCCATCCATTCATGGATAGATATTGGTTCATCAATATCTAGGGTTATGTTAATCTAATTGATTTCCTCCATTTCACGAATGATGATTGATGTGACTATCCTTCAGTGTGTGATTTGAAAGAGAAGTTCTTCATGATTGAGGTCAGTTGAGACATTGGTTGCATTTTCCAGTGTATCATCATGAGCATATTGAGGTCAAGGAACATGATGTAATGTTTTCTTAAAGGTAATTATACCATAAATCTTCTAATGAAACTAATGAGAGGTTAAAATTATTCCCTTTTTATGGAATAATAATCATTGATATTTTTGATCAATAGCTCTGAATCCCCTTTGAATTTTAGGTAGGCTATCTATACATGTAGGGATAGTTCCAAGCCGATAATGAGGGCTTAGTATTATTCATCATTATTAGTGCAACCTTTGGATAGTGACAAAGAGTAGAGAAAAAAATTATTTTTCTAGATAAACAAATAAAATCAATGGAAAACCCAACTTAGTTTTGGGTTTTCCATTTTTTCTAATAGGATTTTGGGAGGTATAGTAAAAATACACCTCCAACATTCATGGAGTGTCATGGGAATAGAAAACTTTTTTGTCTAGAAGTTTGGTTCAGACTAGTGTTATTTATGAGGTGGTGTGTAATTCAAGGAAATCATCTAGGTATTTCTCTTTAAATTGCTTTTGTGACATAAACTATATGTTATACTATTGCAGAATAACCACCCATCATCCCAGATGCCCAGTCAACATAGGGTGTCCAAGAATATACTTGAATGAGTCAACATGAGAGACCAAATGACTTCATGATGATTCAAGTAATATATTAGATTTTTCACTTCAAAGATATGTGTGAGTTAGTTCTTTTCAATATTAGGATACCATGTCTTTGTAGCTAGTATCATTCAACTAAGGTGTCAGATATTATTTTCATTCCCTGTGTTATTTTTTTATGTGAGTAGAGAACCAAGCGATCATTACATGGTAGCCACATATAAGATAAGAGGCTTTCCTTATACCAAATGTATCAAGACCAATGGGTGTAGAAATTATTACTTGATCTTCTCATAGTCTTCTCGGAAATCCTTATCCCCTTAGTAGTTAAATCCCTTCTTTATTAACTTAGTGAATGGGAGAGATTTTCTAACTAGGTTAGCTATGAAAATCTGAATATAATTGAGTTTCCCTCAGACCCCCCTTGTATATTTGAGATTATTAGGGGGTGACATCACTAGGATTATACTAGTATTTTCTAGGTCAACCTCTATTCCATATCAGTATACTAAAAATATAAGGAATTTCCCTAACATTACCCTAAAACTTCACTTCACTGGATTCATCTTCAAACTGTGTTGCCGCAAGTTGTTGAATATTGTTTCTAGAATTATAAAGTGATAACATCACTATCAATATTTTACTACCAGGTCATCGATGTAACATTATTATATTCATCCCAATAAGGGATTTAATATATGATTCATAGAATATTGGTAAGTATCACTATTGTTATTTAATACAAAGTGAATGAATTAATAGAAAAATATCCCATGTGGTGCTCTGAAGGTGGTGGATTCCATATCTTTAGGGGCCATACTTATCTAATAGTACCCTGAATACTCATCCATAAAGAAAAAAGGTCTTGGAATCCATCATTTGACTTGATAAAAAGTTCTATGATTAGTAATGGGAAGTCATTATTTGGGAAATTCCTATTAAAGTCTCTAAAGTTGATGCAAACTCTGATCTTCCTATTATTTTTATCAATATGGATGATATTGGCGATCCATTTTAGGTATTTCACATCCCATAAAAAGTTTTTACTGATCAATTTTTCAAATTCGGAGTCTACATTAATAGAATGATAAGGGTGAATATTCCTAGATTCCTTATTAAAACCTCAATGGTCATCAGCTAATCCAAGGTTATACAAAGTCTCATCAAGATTTAGCATATTTCTGTATAATTACAATAGAACAAGTATTGATTATACTTTATAGATTCATATGAATCTTCTACACTTCAAGAGGCATGGAATCACTAATATTTATTGGTAATGGGAATTTTTTGTTACCATATTCATCTGCATGATCTCGTCATTGGTTGTAGAGATACCCTCATCAAATACAAGAGGGGCATTCCTGAGGTCATCATATTCTTTATCCATTTTTTAGTCTATAGAAGAATTTTACAACATGGTACGTAATATGGGGGTATCTTTGTCACTATTGAGGTAAGAGAGGTCATGGTAAGAGACATTGTCATCATAAACTACTAGAGTTGTCATAAATATATTCCATATGTGATTGTTTTATTTTATACTTCCTCCAGGGGTAAGTGGAGCTTGACATTAGGGATTATGTATAATACCTCAATCAAGTTTATGTGTAGAACATAATTGATTTCAAGCATACTCCATCGATTCACATGGGCGGTATTATAGCTATTGGGGGATACAACCTGCATATAGCCATCCGATATTGGTTGTTTTTCTTCCCTTTTGTAGAATCCTACCTCATCACATATGGAATCACAAGAATCAAACGAGCACCATCGCCATATAATATGTCGAATTTCCCATCGATGGGGTAATTCAAGTATTGATGAAATTTTGAAGGTATCAATATGTGGATATGAATCCAAGGTCTTCCAATCAGGACATTATATGTTCTGTCTTGTTGGATAACCATGAACTCAATGTTAGATGTGAGATTAGCAAACTAATACTTGAGCGTGATCTTCTCAGTAGGACTTCGATCACTTTTATCTTACCCTTGAATGGTTATATTTGTTGGAGAAAAATCCCCTTGATATTTCCCAAACATAATAGGATTTAAATCAAGATGTGTTTGATCTTGAAACCACTTTCAATTAGAACCCTTTATATGTCTACATTTTTTAGTTCTCCCAAAACATATAGGGGTCTGATATGTCCCTGGATAACTTCTTCTTGATCTTATTCTATGAATGAAATGGTGACATGTTATTATAATGGAATAGTATACACATGATAAACCTAGGATACATAGACATATATATTGAACTATTATGGGATTTAGAGGTATTTGATGAGTGCCTCTTTATGTTCATTTTAAAGATAGAGAGCATCTAGGATTGAGAGTTTGGTTGAGAAAATCACCAAATTTCTTAGAATTTTGTACTCTTAAACCAGAGGTATGTGCTTCCTAAGGTAGGGATCCTTTTTATTATGTGTCTTAGGAGTTGAGGTGTTTGATGTGGATGTACTTGGTGCTAGAGACTATGTTGAGGGATCATTTTCTTCTAGTGGCAGGGGATGCATCGGACTTCATGTAATACCCCAGAAATTTTAAGTTTGGTTTTCTTTTAATAAATTTTATTTATTTATTTTCTTTATAATTAAGGAAAAATAAAGTGTAATTTAATATAAACTTAGATATATTTCTTGAATCATTTTGGATTTTTTTTATAAATAAAGATAAGATATTACTTTTCATGTTAGTATATTGATATTTTTAAAAATGTATTCATACATTATATTTATTAATACGTTAATATGACATTTAATTTCATTTTACAAATTAAAAGTTATTTTAATAACAAAAAAACATAGGTTATTCTAAAAAAATTAATAAATATTTAATATGAATCCCCCTTTTTAATAACAATATATTTCAAAGTAAGATAATTGTAAAACTGAACAATTTGTGTTTAAAATTTATCACCTAAGAATGAATTTTAAATAATATAAGTTATAATTAAAAAGTAGTTTGGTAAATATTTATTTGGTCAACTTACATGGGATGAACCATGGAAGACCTCTTCCAACTTTGTGAGACCCACTATGGGTCAATCACAGTGGGAATCCTAGATCGTAGCTAGCCCAAGCAGCGGCAGAGCACCAGGTCACCTCATATAAGAGGCATAGTTCCATCTATAACCAGGCCATATATAGGTAAGGTGGTTGAAGGATACCATGTGCATGGATTAGGTGAATTTTTCCTACCAGCCCATGTATAAGGCCATCATGAGCTTACCCTATTATAGCTTCTGGTTGTCTTAACTCATGAATTGTCTTATATGGAAGTTGACAATCATGCTATGTTTTGATGTGGGGTCACTTTTTAAAATATAATTTGTATTGTAAATATTAGATCAAAACTCTTTGGATTTCATATCCTCCTCATCACTTCAACGTCTTCCTCTACATCGTCTTTATCCTTGAGATGCATCTCCCTCACTGTGAAATGAATCCTTCTCTAACAAACCATGCTGAAGCCGACATCGCCACCCTCATCTTCTTCCTCTCTTCCCGGTTCAAGTTGTCACATCCTTCATCCTATACAAGAAAACCATAGTACAAGAGACCCTTATAAAATGGATTAAAAGGTTCAATTTTTCTTTAACCTTGATCTTTTTTCAAGATCTCAACCCACATGAAAACTGATTCACCATCAACAATTCTTTCTTCTCTAAGAATCACATAATACATCATGCATAAATAATTTTTCAAAATCGACATCATGATTTGATATTTCATAATAAAATCAATTTGTTTTCTTAACCCTTGATTATTCAGTTTGAAAATACATGAAATAGTGGTTTAGAAACACCTTAGATATGACATTTTAGATACACTGTTATTTTTTCCAACCAGGTATTCCTTTCAGATCCCAGCTTCTCTTAGAAGATGAAACCATGACTGACCGAGCCTCCCTATATATATGTGTGTGTGTGTGTGTGTCATTATTCAATTGAATTACCCTATTTGATACCCTCCTACTACATCTATCACCATCCTTCGGGTTCGAGTACCCTCAAGAAGGCAGAAACTTGCGGCCACTATATAGTTTAGACACCTACTTTTGGAAGAAGAATAAGTTATCCACATGTTCTTCATTTTATGTAAGGGGAAATATCTTTTTTTTAAACTATTATATACATTTGAATTTCAAATTTTAAGATATATATATATGTAATATTTTCAAAAACTTAAAGTTTATATTTTTATGATTTAGATTCATGGTTTATATATATAAATGTGTGTGTGTGTAATTTCAAGTTTATGTTTTTCAAACATATATATAAGTATTATTTTCAAACTCTATAATAATTTACTTCATGTTATACAAGTATTTCAATAATTATACTTATGTAAGGGTGTACTATATTTATACATGTATTATTTCCAATTTCAAGTTTTAAAAAGAATATATAAATATTCATGTATTATTTTAAAATTCTTCAAGTTAATATTTTTAGGATTTAAATTCATTTTAAGGGGTATATTAAATATTATATTTTAAAGGGCCTTTATATTTTATGTGCTAAAGGAAATTATTCTCAAATTTATAAGGGTTTTATACTTATTGTCTATGTGTGTGTACACACACACACACATATATATATATACATATATATTTAGCTATTCTTGCATGATTTTAATGAATAAGAAATACATTTAAAATCATAATATTACTCAATTTGATATTATAAAATTTTGGAAGGATGAAATATTTGATTTAAAAAAGTTACATATAAGAATTTTATGTGTATTATATAATTTTTTTATTATGATTATTTTAAGAAAAAAATATTATATATCTTTTATTTTATGTGAATAGTAATTTACAATTTTTATTATTTTATGTGAATGGTTCATATATTGACACCATTATTTTATTTATAAAATCAACTAAGTAAATGAGTATTTAACTTCTTTGTTTAACGCTGATTTTTAAATGATAAAGATTATAACTTTATGTGCAATTTCAATGAAATGTATTTCATGAATTTATGAGGAAAATTTTAAATACATGGATGTTAATTAACATTTCTTTCATTTATGTAAATCCTAAATGTCATGAGATTTGGTTGTACCAAATTGAACAAGTAATTTCCTATGAAATTTCATATATATATATATATAAGTGTGTGAATGTATTAATGCAATTTAATGTTTTTAAAGAAAAAAACACCAGTTAAAAATGTATATATGTATGGAAAGATCAAAAATGTTTTTATAAAAAAATCACTTAGACTTTGTAAACGTTAAATTAAAGTGGATATTTAAACCATCCCTAATTAAAGTTGGTGGGCCTAGATAGCCTTTAATGTTTGAAGTGGTCCCATGGTTTTATTTCCCAAATCTTACTTAATATTTTCTGCAAAATAACTGGACTATTTTAAATCATTTTGAAAAGCATAAGTATTTTCAAAAATTATTATAATATTTTTAAAGGTTTAAATATTTTTCAAAAAAAAATTAAAAATCATGTTTTAAAAGGATTTTCTAAGGAGTTTTCAAAAATATATTATATTTTGAAAAGTTTTTTCAAAATTATGCTTTTAAAATTATAAGTATTTTCAAAAAGGTATTTCATTAGCTTTTTAAAATCCCCTTACTGGGAAATTTTTCTCACCCCATGTTTTAATAATAAAAAAATCAGGTTCATTTAGAGGTTTTATGAAGTTTATCTTCAATAAGGAGCTAGTGCAACCAATGTTTAATCACTACCTTTTTATTTATTATTTTAAATATTATAATATGTAAGAGTGGTACTTTTTCTCCAAATTCTGTACTGTAAAAGATCCTCATATTCAAATGACTATATCTTTTCCAGTCACATTTTATTATAAAAAATATATATACAACATTTTTTTATACCGGACCCAAAAGCGTGGGTCTATAGCCTTACACTTCCCCTTTGTGTGGGATGACAATAAAATATCACACTCACCAGATATTCATGTTAGTTTAATGGGCTTCGACAACCATGTGAGGGATTTGAGGCATCTCCTTGTTTCTATTGGGGTTGTTGGAGTGAACTCCAATGGGTCTTAGTCACATATATGTCCTCTGTGGGATGTGGATAAAATATCAGGTTTGACCATGCCTGTGCCATCCCCTATATCCTCATCTCCTACATCCTCAACCTCCATCTCCCCAGTCAAGTATGGGGGACCCATACTTAGAGGATTATTCTTAATTATAGAATGAATCTATTGAGTTTACTACATTAACAGAACCAAAAATTAGCACTTCATCCAATGAGGTTTCCTTTTCATGGGGTAGTACCTGTTCTTTGGATGTTGGAGGAAATAATTTTGCAAGAGTCTAATCTTGTGCAGTAGCTGAATGTGACCCTTACTCTTGTGTATTTTCCTATATCTAGTGATTTCATCCACCTCTGGGAGGTGTATTTAATTTCACCTCCCTAGGTGATGGGATCATTATTTTTTTTAAAGTTGTGCTCTTAGGGTGGTATGATCTCGGTCAACAGTCTTTCAAGTCATAGAGTTATCAAAAATATTTTCATGAATATCTAGAACTTCTTTCCATTAACCCACTTCTTCTGGTTGGGTGATGGTTACACAAGAAACCTGTGTTGGTGAATTTTCTAGCAACACTTTTCCAGAATCAACCATACTTTGGAAAATGTCTTTGAAGAAAAATCCTTCAAGAATGGTGTGGCCTGGCCTCATATAGAAAGGGAATTAGTCATTAAGATCAGTGATGTTTACCTTGATTGGTTTCTTGGGATATGGTAGCTTGATTAGATTATTTTCCATGGATATAAAAAAAATTGGGAACCTTTTCATTTTTTGAAGGAGTACACTTTATCCATCCATTCCTCAAATCATGGGTGACCCTGTTCTCTTTTTTTTTCTAGATGAGGGTGATTTTTTTTTCTACTACCGCTTGATGGAAGGCATGAGATGATTCAAGTCTTTCCTAGGTTCTTGAAAGGGAATTGTGACTGGTTTGAGGGTAATAGTGGCAGTCTCATCCTTATAAATCCTTTCCCCTGTGCTAAGGGTAACTATTGAGATTTAACTTGGGTCTACAAAATGGAATATTCTATGAATTTTGTAGTTTCAATAAAACTTTGGAATTCTCCTGGATACTTGTCACGAACCAGGTCGGGTCACCATCTGACCTAACACCTAACCCGGTCTGCGGCATGGCCTGAAGGGTGTTCCCGATCCCCACGGGCTGGCACAAGTGCCTGGGTGTCAAAACATTACATGGGATCTATTTACCCAAATAATAAATAGAAAGATAACTAACAATATAAACAAACTGAAATGTGAAATAGAAAACCAAATACACCTTTAAACTATAAAACGGTTTAAAGTCTACAATTCAACTAAAACCCAAAGTGAATAACAATAAAGATAGAGAAATAAACTCCAATACCAGCCTCCAAGTGAAGATAATTAGCAACTAGAACCACCATTACTAAGCACAATGCCTCAACCTGGGATACAAAAAGAACAAGGTCTACATACACCCAAAGGTGTATGTAGGGTGTGAGCCAAATTCCTAGTAGGATACCACCCAATAAAAAGGTTCCACGAATAAACATTAAATGACAAATACATTTTAAGGCTAAATAAATGAAAGGACACCAAATCTTGAACAACTTTAAAGAAACAGTTTCTATAATGAAAACACTTTCAAAGAAAACAAATTAAATAATAAAAGAAAACACCCTTGCATTTAAGAAAAAACCCAAACCTTCAAGAAACACCCAAAATCTACACTGTATGCCGACGGTGAGTGTATAGATGTCCAGGAGCACCAAAAGTGGGAGAGGCCCTATAGGCACTAGAAAAATGAAAGAAAGGGACCCTAGAACATCGTGTCTTGGTGAACAGTAGTATAGGAATTACAAAAAAATACATTCTCATGCACGATCCACTAGTAGGGCTACACATCCATAACCTAATGGTCTCCCATCATCATTCAAAGTTTAGTTAGTGTTGTAATCATTAAACCATCTAAGTGAAACCAGGACAAAGCCACTTCCGTATCACTAGCATGCTAGATCTAGTCCGCCCACCTAGTATGTAGGATTCCCATTTTGTGCTCAAGATGATCCAATTTCACATTTCATGCCAAACTCAGATGAATAAAACAAATAGGGAGTTACCTAAACCCAATGACACTCTTTCACACACACATAAAATCCATTTGAAATAGAACGCACACCAAAAGACTTTACCCAACCCAGTTTAAACAATTTTTTCATTGTTAATAATTATTTATTATAACATATTAAATTGGCATTGTTAATAATTTTTATTAAAACATATTAAATTTTTTGTAAAAAAATTCTTAAAAAAAGAAAACATCACACAACTTAACACACAAAACCAACACATCCCTCCTCCCTGACCAAACATACTCGACGCCGCATCAAGAACACAGTATGCACCACTTGCATCAATTAATAACCCAACCGCATAGTTAAAATACCATTTTCCCGATTAAACAAAACACTATAAATTTTATTAAGCAATTTTAGAAGATGAAACATGACTTTAAACATCAAAGACCCACTCAAATTATCTTTTTGGAAAAAACTCATATGAATGCTACACCGTAACATAAACCGCGCACTTTGTGATTTTCACAAAACAAATGCAAAATTTATGAAACACTAGTAGATAGTTCAATGTGGGTTTTCACAGCAACAACCCACTCAACCCACACAACACCTTCCCTTACGACCAAACACATGAAACACCGTGTCAAAAACACGCCTAACACCACTTGCACAATTAAAAACTAACTTCATATATTATTAAACACTAATGATTGAATAAATGAAAGTTTTCAACCAAATAATGCACCCACCCATATGAACATACTACCAAACAATCTGACACATGGAATACTTCAAGAAAATAAAATATGCACCCAAAAGAATTAATCAATAAACATTATAAATTAACTAAGTAAGCAAATGAATTCATTAAATAATGTTTAAAATGTGGAACCACCTAGCTTGATGTCAAAACCCCGAAAATTGGTGTGAAATATTCAAATCCTAGTGCGAAACTTCAATCGTTCTCTATTTATACCGCAAGGAACCTAGCATGAACTCAAACTCATGAATTCAAACTAATAACATAAAAATATAAACCCAAACAACATGGAATCCCACCCCTAAAATTGAAGAAAAACTAGGTAAGGGCATACACACCATTGGTGAGGTAGCGGGAGGCTAGCCAAGGCTTAAAAGAGGCCACCGGAGGTGTGGGAGGCATTGGCCGGACTTGTTGAAAGAAGAGGAGGAGGTCGGAGAATGGCGTGCGCAGGCAAGGGTGGCACTGGACTGAATCCGGGGAGGAGGTTCATTTGTCGGATACTGCTGTGCATGGAAGTCGCATGGGATGAGGTCCGTAGGAGGGGGGAAATAGGTGGGGTGCGCCATTGGTGTGGCATGTCACCGGACAGAGCAGGGGCGGTGGTTTGGCGCATCACCGAACGAAGCAAGGAGGGGATCACGCTTTATGGTGTGCCACATCGCAAGAGGGTGGAGTGTTCCAGGGGGACGCTATGCACTGTAATGGGTTGTCGGCAAGGTTGGAGATGCGATGTAGGGTGGGAGTAAGAGCAGGGGGTGAAGCAGATCCGGGAAAGGAAGGGGGAGGGGGGTTAGGGCATGATGAAGATGAAGGGGGTATGATGGGAAGAAGGTCCACAGGGGGTGTATCAAAACCCTAGAGAAAAAAAGGCAGAAATGAAAAACAAATAAAATTAAAAATAAGTGGAAATTAATAATAATAATAATAATAATAATAATAATAATAATAATAATAATAAATTCTAACAACAAAAATAATAATGATAATAATAATAATAATAAACAAAAATTGGAATAATAATATCTTAATAAAAAATATACCCTCAAGGATAATTATAATGATAATATTATTAATTAAAATATTCACAATTATAATGCTAATAATTAATAATGATAATAATACTAATTTATGCTGATAATGTTAATACCATTACTGATATTAATAATTTTGTAATAACAATTATAAAAATAATGAATTAATAAAATGTTAACAATATTAATAATGATAACTTAATAAAATTTATATTATTAACACTATTACTAATAATAATTATAATATTCTCAAACAATATTATTATTTTTATCCTTAAAATAATACCTTAATTTTTTTTAACTTCTTATTTTCATTTTATTAAAGTTTTATTATTCAATACATTTTATTTATCTACGTTGATCATCGGTCAAACCATGCAGTGAATAGGGTGAGGTCACACAGTGACCTGGGAAAAGTCACACGGCTTCGACCATGTGTTGAATGCTTCCAAGGAAAAAACATACATTTTTAATTAAGAACTCAAAAATTTTAAGTCAAGCTTCAACCCGGACTACCCGATACCCGTAAAATTAATAAAATAATTTATTTAAAGGTGACGGGTGTGACAATTCTCCCCACCATAGCACTTTCCGTCCCTGAAAATCCACAACTAAGACTGAACCCCAAAGCAGCAATCGATTCCCCCTTTAGGTTAAAAATGATTTTTACGAAAAACAAGTAAAATGAGGCAAACACATCATGCTTAGAGAAAGTGACTTAAATGAAAACCTCGAGAAACCCGTAAAAATATTTTCCTTCTAATTATCGTCCTCCCCAAAGAGTTAGGACACCTCCAGTTGATTGATCAATGATAGGAACTCTCACACTCATGAGAACCAACTTCATAAACTGAAACACCTCAAGTACCATAGAACGAAAACCCCACTGTTTGTTTGGAAGGAACAAACAAGATCAAACCACATCCCAAGAATACTCTTATCATCTACTACCAAGTCAACTCTAGGAACAGGACCAAAAGGCCAACATGGGAAAATCCCGAAGGACCTCCCCACCATTATAAACCTACTGAAGCCCAATATGAGATTGGAAAACTGACATGGGGAGGCTCGGGCGGACTCCCCACCATGAGAATAGGGTAATATTAGTTTATTTCTAGGGAGTTTTAGTGAGACCCTCAATGGGTCTCACGACAGTTGGCACAAAAAAAACACGAAAACTCATAGGCTTCCCGACACTAACCCAACACCCCACCAAAATGGCGGGGAGGGCAAGGCCCAACCATTGGGTGACTAAACCACAACTGAAGACAAACCAACATCTCAACATCCCTGGATGAGAATCGTTCAACTTTGAGTCTAATTCACCCTAAAAAACCCCTTAAAGACCGCTAAAAGCGGTTGCATCTAGTGGGACGAAACCCCCAGGACTTTAAGGTAACAAGACGATCATGCCTCCTCATATCCACGAGAAATAACACGCACCCAAATGGGTTATTTAGAATGGAATAAATACAGGAAACGATTCAAACTACTTTCACTTCCAAAACCCATGAAAGAAATAAGGTTGGGGTCCCATACACTCCTGGGGTTCCTGACCATGCACCAGCTTCACTCTAAGGCCTATGGATGGAGCTCTGATGTTCGTATCATCTCCTTCCTCGCATTCAGGTATTGAATACTCTCGAATGGAGCTTCTCCTTTTGGTGCCACACGTAACCACACCGCAACCGAGACAACACCAACAAACACAATGCCCCACGACATCCAAATACTCCCTCGCCGCACATACACCAAAATAAGGGTTTATATAATTCACATGCATCACTTCATAACCTTAACCAAGAAAATTCAGAAGGGAAGACACATGAAAAACACTCCCCTTTGAATAGAAAAATTAGAACTCCCTAAGAGGAGGGCGCACTTCTTTTAAATCATGGATTCCTGAAGGGTTTCATGAAGTCCTCCTTTACACTTCGATGAGAACTCACATTGACAGACGTCACCAAACATGACCCTTATGGCTGATGAAAGCACTACAAGCCTTTCAATACATCGGTCAGCGCAGATAAACCTGAACTACCTTCGACCTTCCTCGATGGAATTCCTTTCACCGATCCGAGGGGGCATCTACAAACACAATGATGTCAAACTTCGTACCTGATGACTCAGACAACTCAAAAGACCAAAACTCCTATCAAATCCCCTCACGGCTGCCATTCTACTACGAGAGGACCCACTTAACTGAAAAGGGTTAGGGACAGACTTTGCACTATCACTAAAAAGGGAGAGTCCTTACTTTAAATAACTAAAGGGTCGACCAACAACAAATTACCCATATCCACACTTCAACCTCATGCTAACGCTTTTTGGGGTTGTACACTAATTAAGAAGGAAAACCATGGACCTAGTCAAACTGGTCCAATGGACAAGACATATTGCAAGCAGACACTAAAAATTTAGGGAGAACTGTTGTAAGAGATTCCTGAAGCATTTTTCAAAAGAAACCATTAACCACACGCTTGAACACCAACTTACAAATAAGAATTCAAAATCAAGACACAAATCATTCAGAAAGGATCATCGGCTAAAAACACCTCACATATGACATTTCCAAAACACAATGACACACCATACAATCATCGGTTATTAACACACTGAATTCTCATTTAACAAAACTTTTTGAAAATAAGCAATGCTAGTTGGTTGCACAACCACCAATGGTGTCCCATGGGCCTCGAATATGCATGTTCCCATGCCACGCCGACACCCACCTCATATCCATCCAGGAATTCATCTTCTTGTGCCATTTACAATTTCTCTTTCCATATACACTCATGCAAGTGGTTGCCCATGAGAACACCAAGGATCAAAACCAAACCTTTCCATTTTTCAAAACCAAAACATTCAACCCACACATTTGAAACCTCATACATCATTTCCTTTTTAAAGTGCTTCATTTCAAAAAAAAATTCCAAGACCAAATAATTTTTACTTAAAAACCAAATTTCCACAATTCCAAAACAAAGAAACGAGGAATGGTGCAAGAGAGAACTAGTGTCAGCTGGTGACTGGAACATATGGTTAGTGTCTATACGCCAATCATTCCACCGCCATAGAGGGTATTATGGGATAGTGTCCCCAGCTCTACATGGATTTCCAGGCCCTACGAGCTCACTATAACCACTAACCCTACTCCTTTTTCATTTCTCCTAAACAAGATTAACCACACAGACCAAAGATCTAGATAGACCTCAAATTACTTTGGTAACTCGAGTCCCGCCACGAGGTGTACTGGCCAGGAACCTTGCTCATAGCTAGAAAGTCGAGTTCCGATAACCGTAACTCCAGTCTACCATGACTCTATCCCAAAAGAACATGACCCAAGAGAGAAAACGTGATCTGATACCATTTTTTCACGAACCAGGTCGAGTCGCCATCTGACCCAGCGCCCAACCCGGTATGCGGCATGGCCCAAAGGGCATTCCCAATCCCCATGGGATGGAACAAGTTCCCGGGTATCAAAACATTACATGGGAACTATTTACCTGAAATGAAATATCGAAAGACAACTAACAAGATAAACAAACTGAAACTGGAAACAGACAACCAAACACGCCTTTAAACTATAAATAGGTTTAAAGTCTACAATTCAACTAAAAATCCAAAGTGAATAGAAAAAAAGATAGAGAACTAAAAATAAAATACCAAACTCCAAGCGAATACCATCAGAAACCAGAACCACCATCACTAAGCATGATGCCTCAACCTAGGATACACAAAGAACTAGGTCTACATACACCCAAAGGTGTATGTAGGGTGTGATCCAAATGCCCAGTAGGATGCCACCCAATAAAAAGGTTCTATGTATAAACATTAAATGAAAAATACATTTTCAGGCTAAATAAATGAAAGGACACCAAAGCTTGAACAACTTTAAAGAAATGGTTTCTATAAAAAAACAATTTCAAAGAAAAAAACTTAAATAATAAAAGAAAATACCCTTGAATTTAAGAAAAACCCAAACCTTCAAGAAACACCCAAAATCTACACCATATGTCAATGGTGAGTGTATAGTAGTCCAGGAGCACCAAAATGGGAGAGGCCCTATAGGCACTAGCAAAAGGAAAGAATAGGACCCCAGAACATCGCGTCTCGGTGAACAGTAGTATAGGAATCACAACAAAATATGTTCTCGTGCATGATACACTATTAGGGAAACACATCCATAACCTAGTGGTCTCCTATCATCATTCAATGTTTAGTTAGTGTTGTAACCGTCAAACCAACTAAGTGAAATCGGGCCAGAGCCGCTTCCGTATCACTAGCGCGCTAGATCTAGTCCACCCACCTAGTACCCAAGCTTCCCCTTTTGTGCTCAAGATGATCCAATTTCACATTTCATGTAAAACTCAGATGAATAAAACAAATAGGGTGTTACCTAAACCCAATGCCACTCTTACACAAACGCACAAAATCCATTGTAAATAGAACGCACACCAAAAGACTTTACCCATCCCAATTCAAACAATTTATGCATTGTCAATAATTATTTATTAAAACATATTAAATTTGCATCATTAATAATTTTTATTAAAACATATTAAATTCTTTGTAAACAAATTCTAAAAAAAGAAACATAACATGACATAACACACAAAACCAACTCAGACCTCCTCCCTAACCAAACAAACCCGATGCCGCATCAAGAACACAACCCGCACCACTCGCATCAATAAATAACCCAACTGCATAGTTAAACGACCATTTTCCCGATTAAACAAAACACTATAATTTTTTTTAAGAAATTCCAGAAGATGAAACATGACTTTAAACACAAAAAACCCACTCAAATTCCCTTTTTGGACAAAACACATATAAATGCTACAGCCGAACATAAACCACGCACTTTGTACATTTTCACAGAACAAACGCAAAATTTATGAAACAATAGTAGACAGTTCAATGTGGGTTTTCACAGTAACAACCCACTCAACCCACACAAAACCTTCCCTTACGACCAAACCAATGCAACACCATGTCAAAAACACGCTTAAAACCACTTGCACAAATAAAAACTAACTGCACATATTATTAAACACTAACGATTGAATAAATGAAAGTTTTCAACCGAATAATGTACCCACCCATATGAACATACTAACAAACAATCTAACACATGGAAGACTTCAAGAAAATAAAATCTGCACCCAAAATAATTAATCAATAAACATTATAAATTAACTAAGCAGGAAAATGAATTCATTAAATGATTTTTAAAACATGGAACCACCTACCTCGATGTCAAAACCCCAAAAATTGGTGTGAAATCTTCAAATCCTAGCATGAAACTTCAATCGCGCTCCGTTTGTACCACAAGGAACCTAGCGTGAACTCAAACTCATGAATTCGAACTAATTACATAAAAATAGAAAACCCAAACAACATAGACTCCCACCCCCAAAAATGAAGAACAACTAGGTGAGGTCCTACACACCATTGGTGAGGTAGTGGGAGGATGGTAGAGGCTTAAAAGAGGCCACTGGAGGTGTGGGAGGCGTTGGACTGACATTTCATAAGAGGAGGAGGAGGAGGTCAGCGAACGGTGTGTGTAGGCAAGGGTGACACTGGACTGAAGCCGGATAGGAGGTTCGTTCGTTGAATACCATTGTGCAAGGAAGTTGCACGGGATGGGGTCCGTTAGAGGGGGGAATAGGCGGGGTGCTCCGGTGGTGTGGCATGTTGCCGGATGGAGTAGGGGTGGCGGTTTGGCGCATCGTTGGACAGAGCAAGGAGGGGGTCGTACTTTGTGGTGTGTCATGGTGCAAGGGAGCGGAGTGTTCCAAGGGGGAAGATGTGCACTGGAATGGGTCATCGGCAAGGTTGGAGATGGGATATAGGGTGGGAGCAAGAGTAGGGGTGAAGCCGATCTGGGAAAGGGAGATGCAGTATGATGAAGATGGAGGGGGTCCAACGGGAATAAGGTCCAGGGGGTGTAGCGCAACCCTAGATAAAAAGAAGAAGAAATGATAAACAAATAAAATTAAAAATAAGTGGAAATTAATAATAATAATAATAACAAATTCTAACAATAATAATAATAATAATAAACTAAAATAGGAATAATAATAATAGCTTAATACAAATTATACCCTCAAGGATAATTATAATGATAATATTATTAATTAAAATATTCACAATTCTAATGCTAATAATTAATGATGATAATAATACTAATTTATGGTGATAATGTTAATACCGTTACTGATATTAATAATTTTGTAATAACAATTATAAAAATAATGACTTAATAAAATGTTAACAATATTAATAATGATAACTTAATAAAATTTATATTCTTATCACTATTAATAATAATAATAATAATAATATTCTCAAACAATATTATTATTATTATTATCCTTAAAATAATTTCTTATTTTTTTTAACTTCTTATTTTTATTTTATTACAATTTTATTATTCAATACATTTTATTTATCCTCATTGATCATCGGGAAAGTCATGCAGTGAACAGGGTAAGGTCGCGCGGTGACCCAGGCGAAGTCACACAGCTTAGACCGTGCCCTCCCCACGTGCTGAATGTTTTCAATGCAAAAACATACATTTTTAATTAAGAACTCAAAAATTTTGAGTCGGGCTTCAACCCGGACTATATGATGCCCGTAAAATTAATAAAATAATTTATTTAAAGACAATGGGTGTGACAATACTTTATAGGGATCAAAGGTGTTTCCATCTCATTCTGAATATTTTCTGCATAGAGTTCTAGCAATTTATCTAGCAAGAGAGAGATACATAGTGAATAGGTTAAAACCTTCCGTTGGGTGATGAATTCATAAAACCTCTCATTTTCATGTTGTTTTCTATTTATAAGGTTGAAAATCTTCATTTTCCTTAGTGTGTAGTTTAACTGATAAATGAATTTATGTCGAAGGTCTTCCCATCCTACAATGGATCCTACTGAATTGATGTTGTACCAAACAAAAGTTGGCCCTATTAGAGTTTGTACAAAACATCTCATCATGGTCACCACCTACTGGTCTCAAGGGTCCATCATTCAGGTGCATCGAGACATGAAATGTGTGACATGATGTTCTAGATCTCTCATGCCATCTAAGGTTGAGAATGAATTATTTCCCTAATTGGGTGTGGGAAAAGTTTCATCCACCCATTCAAGATATGGCTTCTTCTCAGGCTGCATGATTGGGAACTTCCCTTCCAAGGAATCTATTGGAAGATGTAAGGGAGTAAATGGCATTGAGAAGTTCTAGAGGTATTATTTTATAGGATGCCTTCCATCTATATAGAGTGGGAGAGGCTTAATGAGGTGTCCCCATTTTCATATCCTTTTGATTTTTGATTTGTGCTCTGACTAAATTATTACCCTAATGAGGGACAGTTTGTCACTGTATTGTTGGAAAGTCACAATCATCCTCAACTTACTCATTTATATAGACCGTTTTCTAGATCCAGAGCCAGCCTGACACTCAGATGCCACAATTACAAGTGTTTTTTCTCTCTTCTAACATGAGGGATGAGGGATATTCATCCTTTTATGAAGATAATACCTAGAGAGAATGTTTTCCAAGAGTAGTTCCTCATTTATTTTTCGAAGATTTTTTATCTCATTATCATATTGTTCTTTTCATTCCTCCACATAAGTTATTTCAACACCTCTGGGTGGTGAGTGGGAAGTAGTCACACCTTTCCCTTTATCCTTGGTAGTGTTCCACCATAGAGACATAAATTATTTATTCGAAGGTTCCAAGTTCTAGATCCTTATTTTCTTTTCCATACGTGTAACCTCAGTTGGTGCATCCAGATAGCCCTCCTCTCAAGGTATGTTTTCTTCATTGCATCCCTCTGTAAGGGTGTCTTGATGCACACCATTTTTTATGTTGATATTAATGAAATTCACTGATGTGTATTAGGAAATGATAGATATCTCATTACTCACAATGTAATAGGGTGATTCTATACCACTTACTCCTCCTTCGAGGGTTGCATCAGGGCCATTTTTTTGAACCTTGGTCATATCTAGCTATTTTATCTTATGAAACTTATGGGTTTTTATTTCATTCAATATACATTCCCCCTATCTTGGTTTTTTAATAGTGTCCTTAAGGGTTTTTTCAGTCATGTTTTGTGAATGATCTCCACATAGAAAAGGTATGTCTCGTGGCAGGAGGAATGGATGGGATTTGGAACCATCGATATTTATCTCCCGAACTAGAGAATACTGATTCCTTTCAGGGTGATAATAATGATGAAAATGACCCCAAATTTTGGGGATAATGATAATTTGGTGCTGTTATTGGCACTTAATTATCATATTGTTAAAGATATGATGATTTTAGTCAAGGATATGATGGCTCCTGAGATGGAAATTGAGATATAATTTCCCCCAATCCTATGGGATGGGGTTTATCTAGAACCGCCTTTTATTTCTCCAGGACCCACTCGGGGTGTGATGAACCTGGTGATGGATATTGAGATAAAAAATACCCCCATACCTATGGTCTAGGGTTGGTTTTCAGCTACCACCAATGTTTCCTAGATCCTATCATGGTTTGATGACCCAAGGGCTAGAGGCGGTGGTAAAAATTCCCCTAGATATATGGTTCAAATAACTCCTAGATGACTTCTATGGAATCTCTTATTGTGATCTGTTTGGTTTAGATTAATTGTGCTCATTTATAAGCTAGGTAAAATGGAATCCCATTATGGGTGTCATTTTCTATGAGAATTTTTTTGGTTGGCCACAAATTCAACTTTTGTGTCTGAAATGCATTCACATTGTTTCAAGGAGCACAACTTTGGAATCTTTGGGCAGTACTCTCCCTCTATTCATGATGTCTTTGCATATTCTAAGTTGGGGAATTTTTTTTGTATTGACCAACAGCCTCATGCATTACCCAATCCCCGTATTTCTCACATAGATATGACATTATAGGAAGCTATATCTAGGGAATTATTTTGTTATGGATACATAGTGAAATGCAATGGTCTATATTTTCCCCATCCTAAAATATGAATGTTCGATGGGGATTTGTAAATTAGTTGATGGATATTTATTGTAATACGGAGACAAACACTATATAGAAATTTTTCATGATCTTCCATCCTTATTTTCTGATTAATGGAGAATGAATCCATGTCCAACTAACAATAGATTTTATTTATGATATAGAGATTAACCTTGTATCCTTGATAAGGGATGTTAGCCTTCTTTTATTAATGATAACACAATCATGATTATTAAGATATTATAGTGTTTTTTGTTTTATAATATCATTTTATGTTATAATATGGTTTGGAAATAAATTTGGTTAATTCTGGAAAATACTCACCACCAAGTATGAGACATCGTTGACAAATTATCACCCCCAGTGAAGTATCACCATTAAGGATATATAACCATCACCTTGAGACACCATCAATAAGTATCACCACTAGGATATAGATCTAGATAAGTATTTGGATGACTCACCATTAGTACGAGTCACCACCAGAAAGTAATTTTGACAAAGTATGAGTCACTAACAACCTAACATACCTCCAGAGCCTGATTCACCGCTATAAGTTCTCACCATTCAAAATACTCACCACCATACATAGAAACCACCCAAAAGTGTCACCTTTCTAATGTCTCATCAACAGACTCTAATTCACTACCATTTTTACCATTCAAAAGACTCACTTTTGTTGTTTCTTTTACTTATCTTTTTGAATTAAATATTTCTAATGGCTTGTTTATCGAATATAATTCTGAAACTTATTTTAATGATTGTGTATTAACTATTGTAGAGAATTCATTAAACTTCGTGTTAAAAATGTAGTATGAGGAGAAGAAATAATCTCAATATTCTCACTTGTTGTTGCTACTATTAAAAAGTGAATAAAACTCCCTTGTGTAGTAGAGTGTGTTGATGCATAATCAAAAACACATAAATATATTCATTTTCATTAGAGTTGGGACCTATTTAAAGAACTTGGAGAAATATTATATGATTACTCTTGAATGATGAATTTGTATGAAAAATTACATCCAGTCCATTACTATAGTAAGGAACAAGGAGTTTACAACACTCTGTTCTACTAAAAATTTTAGAAACCCAAATCAAGATACATTTCAAGATACATTCAAGGAGTCACGATATGCAGATCATATCATTCAAAGAAACATGGCCTTTCTAAATTCTTACTTGATCATTTTTTATTTATATTTACATTATGACTAGTGTAGATTAATCTATTTTATATATCCCACGTTATCTTCAGATTTAAATCAGAAGATACTTAGATATCTTCTCAAAACCTTTTACTTTTATTTCCCTCGTGGTGTGGTATAGTTCCGATTATGACGTGTGGTTTTTATTCTCCCATGGAAATTATAGAAGAGTTCATGTGTGACCATAGAGTTGTCAAACTGTTTTAATAACTAATATAGATTGTGGATCGAAATTTTATTTATATAAACTGCTTGGAAGTAGGTGACTTCCAAGTAGATAAGACTAAGTCTCATCTTGAGATTGAACCTATTGTATTTAAATTACACTACGTGTTTTGTTTTACTTATTTTATTTTATTTAAAATTATATTTTCTTTAAACTGGAAAAATACCAATATATTGATAGTTTATCTTAATTAGTGTTTCTATAAGTTTTTGATTTAGTATATTGATTTCAAAAGTTAAAGTAGTTTTTCATAATTATTTTAACAGATATATAATCAATATTTTGAGAAATCTTTTGAAATATTAAAACTTATATCATTCAGCTGTTTTGATAAACTGGGATGTTTTAATTAATTGGGGGATTTTATTTAAATACATTCGAAATATAAATTTTTATTGGGTACTCAATTCACCCCCACCACTTGAGATACTCACTCTGACCAACATTTGGTATCAATGGTTGAGATATTTGGTATCAACATTTTTCAAAACATTTTCAACTATGATTTTAGTTGTTATTTAAATATATTGAATTTATATTAGTTCTAAATTTAATTATTATAATGTAAAATAGACAATAAGGTTCTACAACCAACATACCTCATTTTTTCAATGGTAAAAATTTTACTCAATAAAATATCAAAATGAAAAATTATATAGAGAGTATGGGTTTTGAGACTTTGACTTCCATATAAGATAGATATGAACTATCTTAAACTACTAGATATACTTGGGATAAAGATACCAAACATGACTTTAATAACAATTACAAATCTATGAATGCCCTTTATTTTTCTTTATGAGATGAGGAATTTAATATAATTTCTTCTTGTATAAATACTTTTGAAATTTGGGCTACACTAGTTGTTTCATATGAGGGAACATCTAATGTTAAGGAGATAATATTAAATATATATACTATCAAGTATGATAATTTTAAGATGAAGTATTATGAATTAATTTCTAACATGTATATTAGGTTTAATGAAATTGTTAACACCATTAGTTCACAGTGAAATATAGCATCTAAAAAAGTTCATATTATGAGATTAATAAGATGTATTCTATAAAGATGGTGAAGCACATCTATTTCAATTAGAGAGTCATGCGACATCAAAAAAAATTCCATTCAAGGAGATGATTGGGAAAATGATGATGTATGAAGAAGAATTGAAAGTCAGTCGATAATAGGATGATTACCCAAAAATAAAGTCAGCAACTTTTAATTCTACTTCATTCAAACAATGAGAAAAAGAAAATGAAAATATACAAGATGAAAACTCCAGTGAGAGTGAATCACCATCGGACAATCATGAGGGGATGGATCATCTATCCAAGAGATTTAAGATGTTTTATAGAAAGAATAAGTTCTTAAAAATACAAACTATAAAGTAATGTATGATGTTAAAGGAAACTAGAAAAAGGATTAGAATAAGGATGAAATAAAATAATCTATTTTTGAATGAAAAACAAAAGGACATGGTAAGGCATATTGTACTATATTTAAATACAAAAAGAAATATGATGACAAGGACTAAAGGTATAAGAAATATATGAAAGAAACATAGAGTGCCTCTATGGATAGCTCCATTGATTCTGACTCTACTTGTGAAGAGAAGTCGGATTGAGCCAATATGTGCTTCATGACTAATGTCTCTGAGGTGCCTTTAGTTTCTACCATTTTACCTATGCTTAATTCTGATAATTCTGAGAATGAACATAATGATGATGACATGTCTCAAGATTAGATATTTTAATATTGAAAAATTATATAAGACACTTTTAATGAACTTAAGGATAAGTATAAAGTTATTAAAAGAAAACATGATTTATCTTCCAATATTAAATATTATTTATCTATTAAGAAAAAGAAAAATGATCAGTTACTCAAAGAGAAAACATAACTTAAATTTTATAATGAGAAAGTTAATAAGGATTTATACATATTTAAAAATAATAGATAAACACTTACTCAAATTCTAGGAAAATAGGTCACTCCTAACTATGTTACAGTTTTAGGATACCAACTTGGACAAAGAAGATTAGTAAAGAGAACTTTTGTACCTAATTCTAAATCTGATAGTTCTGTTACTATTAATTTTTCTATAGTACTAAACAAAGTTTTTATTTCAAAAGGATTATAGTATGTTTATAAGAGACCTGCTAAGAAAATATGTGTTAATAAATCCCTAATTACTAACACATCTAGACCTAAAAAAATTTGGGTACCAAAATCATTTCTTGTATAAAATTTGTTTTATAGGAAACCCACTTGAAGACCTCCTATAAAATTATATGGTAATTAAACATTGGTTTTTCAAGGCATGTGTTAGTAAACTACTTAAGTTTCAAGAGTATAACAAATATTTATGGTGTTCATGTCACCTTTGGTGAGAATGCTAAAGATAAAATCATTTTCCTTGGCCAAATTGGTAACATCAATTCAATTTTAATTTATGAAGTACTTTTTGTCAATTATTTGAAGTATAAATTTCTTAGAATATCATAATTATGTGATAATGGTTTCATATAAAATTTGATAATTATTCATGTAATGTGTTTGATTCTAAAGATTCTTTATTATTTACTTCTTTAAGGAATGCAAATGTTTATGTTTTTTATCTTAATTATTTAATTTAACAAAAATTTTCCAACATGAGTAATTTTCACTAAGAATATTGGATTTGGAATAAGAGACTATTTCACTATAATATTTACTCACTTAGGAATCTTATTAGGAAAGGTTTAGTCAAGGATCTACCTAAACTAGAGTTCTCAAACTATAAATTTTGTAACCCCTATAAAAAAGGGAAACAGAACAAGATTTCATTTAAATTATAGAAATAATTTTCAACTTCTCAACCTATTGAGTTGGTTTGTATGGATTTTTTTGGACCATCTAGAGTTTCTATCATAAATGGGAAGCACTGTGTTTATGTACTAGTAGATGACTTTTCTAGGTATACTTGGGTTTTCTTTTTAGCTCACAAAATTAAAGTATATTCTTACTTTACAAAGTATTCTAGGTATGTATAAAATTTAAATGGACTTAGAATTAAGACCCTAAGAAGTGACCATGGTTGTGTGTTGGAAAATAAAGACTCTGATTTTTTTGCTCACAAAATGGATATAATCATAACTTATCTGCTCTTAGGACTCCACAACAGAATGGAGTTGTGGAGAAAAGAAATAAAACACTTCAAGAGATATCTTGGACTATGATTAATGAATATGACTTACCTATATACTTTTGGTAAGAGGCTCTAAACACATCCCATTACAAAATCAATAGAGTTTTAATTATACCTATCATGAAAAAGACCCCTTATAAGCTTTGGAATAATAGGAAGCCTAAGTTTAATTACTTTACAGTTTTTGGTTGTAAATTCTCTATTCTTAACACCATCGATAATCTTTACAAATTTTCCTCCAAAAGTGATGAAGGAAATTTCTTGGGTTATTCAACCTCCAGTAAATTCTATGGGGTTTTCAATAAAAAACCAAGATTGTGGAATAATATATTCATATCAAATTTTATGAGATAGATCTACATGATACTAAGACCTATTTAGAACACCTATAGGATGATTTATCAACTCTAAATATTAATCCCAAAACTAATAATTCTTCAATGAAACAGTCATAAAAATCATCTAGTTATATAAAATTTCTAGAACTTCTAGAAACCAAATCTATAGAATAACCTGAAGTGAAAAACCCCTCCTTTTCTAGAGTTGTTAGGTTCCTTTAGTACCATCCTTTATATGTTGTAGTTGTAGACTTAGATATACGCACACAAATTAGAGCTTCTCTAAGAAATTAGGTTGAACATAAAGCTTTCTTGTCTCATATTGAACCAAATAACATCAAGGATGAAATTAAGGATAAATTATGGGTAATTTCAAAGCAAGAAGAATTAAATCAATTTAAAATAAATAAATTATGGTAACTTGTGGATAGACCCAAGGACACCTTGATTATATGCACTAAATGGGGTTTAGAAAAAAGATATATGAATCAAGAAATATAGTAAGAAACTATGATAGATTAGTTACACAAGGATATAGTCAAGAAGAAGGAATATACTATGAAGATACCTTTTCACTAGTATCTAGACATGAATCCATTAGAATATATCTTGCTTATGTGGCTCATCTAGATTTAAAAATTTATCAACTTGATGTCAAGAGTTCTTTATTAAATGGTTATATAGTTGAGGATGTTTTTTTTGAACAACCCCCTTGTTTTCAAAATAATCATTTTCGAAATAGAGTTTTCAATTTAACAAAAGATTTATATGGTTTAAAACAAGATCCTAGAGCTTGGTATGAATGGATCAGAACTTTTCTTATTTCAAAAGGTTTTTCAAAAGGTATAGTTGATCCTACACATTTTATAAAATGAATTTCAAAAGATTTTTTAGTTGTAAAAATATATGTAGATGATATTATTTTTGTATATTTAAAAATTCCTTATGTACTTATTTTTATAAATTGATACAAAATTAATTTGAAATGAGTTTAATGGGTGAACTAAAATTCTCTCTTGGTTTTCAGAATTTTCAAAATAAGGAATGAAATATATTTAATTAAATTAAATATATAAAGGATATTTTAAAATTTCTTAACTTGGATAGCACTAAGAGTGGTGATACTCATATGAGTACCACCTGTAATTGAATCTTTATGAATTTGGGAAACCAATGTATCAAAAAAGTTATAGAGGTATGATTATAAATCTACTCTAACTTAATACTATCCAACCTGATATTATGCTTAGTGTGTGCATGTGTGCTCACTTTCAAGAAAATACAAAATAGTCATAATTGGTTGTTGTGAAGAGAATTTTAAAATACCTTAAATAGACTAAAAAAATAGGATTGTTTTACCCAAGATAAAAAAAATTGATTTAGTTGGTTATCTAGATTCTGATTTTGGTGGATGTAAGTTAGATAAAAAATAGCCTTTCGGACATGTCATTTTTTAGGAAAGTCTCTAGTTTCATAGTGTAGAAAAAAGAAAATTTTAGTTGCACTATTACTATTGAAACATACATTACTAAACTACAGATATCAATTCTAACATGACCCTATAAACTCTGATAGCACAAGTTCTATGAATATTTATAAGAATCTTATATCACATTCTAGAACAAAACATATTGATTTAAGACATAACTTTTTGAGAGATCATTTTCAAAAGGGTGATATCACTCTTGCATAAATAGGTATAGAACATCAGTTTTTTGATATATTCACTAAGCCTTTGCATTATAAAATAATTAATTACCTCAAAAATTAATTTTGTATGATTAATTTTGGTTGGGTTTAATTTTCTTGGACTCACCATTGAAATTTTATCACCATCGTTAATGTCTCACCATTGTGAATGTTTCTCTATTGTGAATGTATCACTATTTTGAATGTATCACCATGGGGTATGTATCACCATTGGGTATGTATCATGATTGGGTAAGTATTAGAATTTATACTTCTCACCATTTAAATTCTTACCATTGTGATATTTCTCACTGTTGGAAAATTCTCTCATGCCTTTGTCAATTTTTTCATGCTGTTATGTTTTAAACAACTGGTTTTATTTTCTTTGGTTTATTTAATTTCTTTGTTTCAGTTAAAATTTTATTTTACATTTCTATTTTCAAGTATTATTTTGAGTTATATATTTTAATCCCAAAATCCCAAGTGATATAAATATGGATCTTTGTCAAAAATCAATGCTCACTTATCCCTCATGCCAAACCCATTATGACCTTTTACCTTCCGACTATTTTCCTTCCTCTGCCTTTTCCTTCTCCCAAAAAAACTAAGCCAAACTCCATGTCCAAACTGAAGTGACCTTAAGATTCTTCATTAGACAAGTAGTTTTCTTCAAAGAAAGAGAAATGGGAACCAAGTCATCCTACTATAGTATAGCCCATAAATCCCAAGCTAGAAAAGCATATAGTTATACCTGATAAATAAGTTCATGAAGAGTGGTTACTTTCAAGTAGATATTTATTGATTCATGTTATTTAAGATCAAGGATGGTTGGAGTGGTTCTCTTTTAATGAGAGACCATTTTATCTTAAGATGTTATATTAGTTATTTTAGTATTTTTAGTTTGACTTTGAATAAAATGAATATTGGGTATGAACAAGAGTCAATGGACACAAGTTAAGGTTTTCTTCAAGACACTAGGTTGAATGTTTAAAATTTCCACATGAGGGAATTGAAAAATATTATCAAGGAACCATTATAGATGATGTTGATGATTTCATATATGAATAATCCCTTTCTAAGTTTACTAGAGATGGAAAAGTTACAAGGCTGATTTCCCCTGAGTTAGATGGTGAATGTAGATTTATCTTCAAATTTATCTAGAACATGTTGTCTCTAAGAAAGGTTTATTTTTATATCATGAGATATCAATATGTGTACTTGTTGTGATTGATGAAAATAGGAGAAAGTATAAACCTTTTAAGATATTTGATGCTTCATTTTTATGAAATAACCCATCTGAATTCAAGATCAAATTCTTGATTTACCCAAAGCTCATTTTTTCTATGGTGGAAGCAAGAGGTTTGGTTGATAAAGATGAAGAGTCAGTAGTAATCTGTGGAAGTTTTTTCATCATAAGAATAATCTACATAAGGATAAAAATTAGTTGGAACACTTGGAAAAAGAAATGGGTAGGTGATAATAAAAATTTGTATGATGAGTTTAATTTGATTGACCACCTTTCTTGATCAAGAAATCTTAGGGACCCTATTATAAAGCCTGATGAGGTTGTGGAGTACTCTGATAGTGATAAGAAAGAAGAGGTTTCTTATTCTAGAGAATAATAGGATAAGGAATTTTCTTCTGACGAGGGAATTGACCTTGGGTTGTCTCCTAGATCTCCTACTATAACTTATTGAGCTCCTAGCCAACCTAAGACTCTCCCTAAAAGAGAGAAAATGGTAAAAATTGATGAGTATGAGACCGAATTATTTGGAGATATTAGTTCATGAGTAGTTCTAAATCACATTAAGATAATTTGGATGATGAAAATTAATAAGGAAATGGAGATGATGCTAATGATGATGAAGGCTTAGATCCTGATGTTTCTAGTGGGAAAATTAAAAGAGATGATTTTTAGATTCCTCAAGTTTTTCTTAGTTCTCCTTGAAGTTTTTTCCCAAATCAGAGGATATTACCAGATTTGTTGGTGAAGTGGATGTTGTTGATAGAATAGAGAGAGATTCATTTGTTTATGGGAGAAATCCCCAAGTCACCGAAGTCATAAAGTGGTTTCTCTTATTGGTGGACTTTATACTGTATTTGTTATTTCAGGACGTTAGATAGCCTTTGATGCCTCTATAGATTCTCTAATTGATAGAATTGAGAATCTTGATTCTCTGAAATTTAGTTCAGGTTCTCCTCCTCCTCCTCTCTTTGATATTGAGTTTTTAGGTCAGTGGTCAGATAAGAACTTAGAGTTCCTTCTGCTAGTACTTCAAGTGATACTACTATACAACCTCAAGATACCTTAATTAGAATATGGTATAATAGTGATAATGTTCTCAGGTTGATTACATAATATTCTAAGCACATGAAGTCTAGCATGGATACTATAACAAAGTCTATCAAGTATTATATCTCAAGGATATATACTAAGCATTCCATGGATTCCAATTTCAATTTTATGGATGAGAATTTGAGAATTCCTCTAGTCACCCGAGCCTTTAAGGAACAAGTTGATCAATTAAAGTTTATGAATCCTCTGATGAATATTTTTATGGAGGTAAAGAAATACTTTTTAATTTAAATGGAAATGGGTGGAAACATCATAATGGAATTTTTGAATTTAATGAATCCATTTCTAAAAGTGAATGGTACTGCTGTTATAGCTCATAAATCAATCTTAGTTACAACACATATAACTCCCCCTACAATAGATACAGAGTTCTTCATAGTTATTACAACCTGATATCCTCTTTCACCCTTACCAACCATATTTATTCTATTCTCTCTCTCTCTTAGAGAGGCAGTTCAGCACCTATAGCTCATCATCATCATCAGAGAAACTCTTTCTTTGATTGGTGTTCCTTTAGCTATCCCTTGAGATCCCTTAGATCCTACTACTCCTACTTCAGACATAGACAAGGGAAAAGCTGTCATGTTTCCTTCTACCCAGCCTGAGAGGAATCATTGATGACTAGACGTTGTCTCTTTTATGGAAATGTTTTTGTAACTCTTTTTTGTTGAACATTTTGGTTGTACTCTCAATGGTTTTTTCTATATGGGATTTTTTATTCTTATTCATATTTTGTTCTTCATTTCATTTCCTATTTTATTATGCACCATTTGATAATCCCAAATGGGGTGAAACTATTATATGTCATTTTTTCTATTCCTTTACTATTTTTATTTGATACCCTAGTGTTTTCTATTACTAATTATTATGTTTATACCTTTGATACAATATAATGATTGTCGTGATTTACCTTTGATACCTTGATTTATTTATCTTTAATGACACCTACCAAATATCTTTGATGCCTTGTGTATCCTATTTACTTTTGATGCCATCATTTATCTTTGATATCTTGTACATAAAATTCCATGATTTGTGATCATCAAAAGGGGGGAGATTATTGGACTCCTTGTTTTACTTATCACACAATCATGATTATTATGATATTAATGAGTTTTTTATTTTATTATATCATTTTATATTATAAGATAGATTTTCAAGAATTTAGGCTAAGTTAGGAAAATTCTCAAAGCCATATATGATACACCTCCAAGTATGAGACACCATCATAAAAGTCTCACTGCCAGCAAATTCTCACCACCAAGGATATCACAATGTCACCAAAGTCTCATCATCACCTTGATACACCATCATGGAGTCTCACCGTTGGGATATAGAATTGGATAAGTATTGGGATGACTCATCATCAACATGAGTCACCGCCAGCCAGACATACCACCAGATCCTAACTCACCTCCATAATTTCTCACCTTTCAAAATACTCGCCACCAGACTTAGACACCGCTAGGAAGTGTCACCATTCCAATGTCTCACAAAAAAACTCTGAGTCACCATTAGATTTAGACATTTCTAGTGTCACCATTAAAAATACTCACCACCATTGTTTATTTTACTTATCTTTGGAAATAAATATTTCTAACATCTATTTTACCAAATTTAATAATGAAACATATTTTAATGGTTGGGTATTAACTATTTCATAGAATTCATTAAAATTCATCTCATATATATAGTATTAAGAGCAGAAAGAATTTGGATATTCTCACTTGTTTTTTCTGCTATTAAAAAGTGAATCAAACTCCCTTTTATACTAGATCTTTCTAATGCATAAGATAACACACATAGATATATTCATTTTCATGAGATCTATGACCTATTTCAAGAACTTAAAGAAATATTACATGATTATTCTTAACTAAGGAAAATATATCACAACTTACATCCAATGTATTCCTACCATCAATAACAAGGAGTTTATGACACTCTGTTCTACTATAAATTTTAGAAACTCTACTCGAGCAACATTTCAAGATACATTCAAGGATTCACGACCTTCAGAGCATATCATTCTGAGAAATGTGACCTTTCTACATTCTTACTTTCTCTATTTGTTTATTTATATTTACATCACAAGCAGTGTGGATTACTATGTTTTATTTATCCCACACTATCACCTTCTTTTAATTATAAGATACTTAGATATCTTCTCAACACTTTTTACTCTGGTTTCCCATGTGGTGTCATGGAGGTACAGTTGTGACATGTTGTTTTTATTCTCCTAAGGAAACTATAGAAGAGGTCCTCTGTAACCTGTATAGTGGTCAAAATGTGGTAATAACTGATCTAGGTTGTGGATAAAAAGGTTTTTTCATATAAACTTATTGGAAGTAGGTTATTTCCAAGTGGAGAGGACTAAGTCTCAGCTTGAGACTAAACCTCTTGTATTCAAATTCCAATGTGTGTTTTTTGTACTTATTTTCTTTGATTTAAAACTATATTTGTTTTAAAATATAAAAGAAAACCACTACTTTGATTGTTTATATTAATTAGTGTTTGTATAAGTTTTTGATTTAGTATATTGATTTAAAAAGTTAAAGTAGTTTTTCATAATTGTTTTAATTAATACCTAATCAATCGTTTGAGAAATATTTTTGAAATATTAAAACTTATATCAATTAGTTGTTTTGATAAAATAGGATGTTTTAATTAATTGATGGATTTTATTTAAATCCATTTTAAATGAAAATTTTTATTGGGTACTCAATTCAGCCCCCCCCCCCCCTTTCCCCCACCCTCTTGACATATTCACTCTAACCAATAAGGGGGTGTTTAGCCTTCAATCGTTGATGTGTTTCCTATATATTTTGGCATATTTAAGGCATGAAATAATTATCTAGATCATCTAGGATCTCATATTCAGAAGTGGAAAGGGGATAGAAAATGTTTTGGAGGTGGTTTTCATATAACTATCTCCATATATCCTTGTGGGTCTCAACTTCATAAAATTTATATTCCTTTACCTAGTCAGGCCACAAAGGTTTCTTATTTTGGTTTTATACTAATCATGGTGAATTGATGTTGATATTTGATGGGAAACTATATATGGATAACCCCAATGTTTTTAGAACCTTTCTATATGAATGTTTCTAGGTTTTGAGTACCTCTCTATACATAGTTTTTTAGGTAATGGAAGGATTTCCTTGTCCGATAGAGAAATCACTATGGGGAGGCTTACCATGGAGGATTTTAGGAGTAAAGTTCATGAAATACACATATAAACTACCATGAGGAATTTCAAGGTAATGATCTCTATCTAATTTGGTTTAAGAGTCGACGTACCCTTGAGGTGTTGTGGATATACATCGAACTGCCTCAATGAATCTAACATTGAGAATATTAGGGATATGAGTCTCATTCCGCATTGTGAATGGAATATTTTGACCATCCTTTTGGGGTTAAGTAGGGATATGATCCTGCTACATTAAGTTTACCTAAACATGTTGATAAATATCTAGTGTTGTGGGGATATGATCCCACTATAAAGAAACTGATGGAGTATCTCAGTGATATTTTTTATTATCGGCAAGAATATAAGCCTACCTGTGGGTGGTTTCCGGAATATTATAGTAAATCCTAGATGATGAGGGGATATGATCCAAATTTAAATATTCATTCCTCACCTGAATATGCTAACGGAACTATATAATTATATAATGGATATGAGACTCCTCTTATATAGCCTCTGAAGTATGTTGGTGATGTCGTTCATCGTAAGAAGTAGGGACATGATCCTTGATTTATTGAGATACTAGAATATGTTGAGTAGATTAATTGGTTGGAATATGAGCCTTCTATAAGGTGATTTTCATATTATGTTTAAAAACATCAGTTTTAATGAGGATATGATCTCGGTCGTATGCATGTGTAGTATGTTTCTGGTCTCTTTTGATAGGAATATGAGCCTGTCCTGACGCATGTTCCAAAATAAGTTGGTGAGGCTTAGTCAGAATTGGGATTTGAGCATGACCCTATGCCTTTGGAGTATGTCACTGGTCTTTTTCAATAGGAATGTGCACCAGTCCTGAGGAATGTTCCAAACCCACTTGGTGAGACTTGGTCGGAATAGGGATATGAGACCAATCTTGTGTCTGGTCCTTTATTAAAATATGTCAATAATCATCCTGGATAAGATCAATAATGTGAACTTGTTCTAGAGTAGCTACCTATTTGTACTGATCATGGTGATATGATTCCCTATATGTAGGGAAAGGAATAAGAAATTATACTTGTATCTGTACCAATTCTAGAGTATTTCAATGGATCTCTTTACCAGTTTCTATAATGTAGTGATGATTTTGAAAAGTGTTCATAGAAATGTATACCTGACCATTTTCATTCCCCAAATTATACAGGTATATATCTTTAATTGAAGCGGTGATATAATCTCAATCTCCTCCTTACACCATAGAAAATTATGATGGGATTCATATGTTTGGGGGAAGTGATATGTTCCTCCCTCAGTCTTGCTATAGGAATATGTGTGTAGACTTGATCTTGGTGAGTAGGGATATGTGTCTTCCCACTGGCTGCTGCCAAAATTTTATGACAGTCATTATCAGAGGAAGTGGGGATACGATCCCACCCCCCAGTTATCCACAACTTTCCACACCCTTTGATTCCTCCTTGTTACCCATTCATGAGTGTCCAAGGTGAAAAAATTTTAGATATTACCTTATCAGGTGAGTGAGGGGAACCAATGGGATAACGCTGGTTACCGAGTTTGATAGGATCACTCCTCGATAGCTACTGAATAAGGATGAAGATATAGTCTACTCCTTTATCCACCTTTTTAATATATAGAATGTAATGATTATATTGTTCTAAAGATAATATTCTAAATTTATTGGTGGTGGAGACAGGTTCCACTTGTTTCATTTTAGATTTCCCTGAATAGGGTGGACTTGTCAGCTTTATTATCTAGATAACATTAAATGTAGTCTTGAGGGTTATTATCATACCATGTCAGTGGTATTTTTGAACCATCGTGTCTGGAACTCAAATATAATGGTGCTGGGTGGTTGATGTTATTTTTTTCAACCTGTAGAGGTTATTACAATATCTGAGGTTCCATAACATTCGCTTAATGAAGACACAATCTCAAGGCATGGTGTTTGTGGGATCATTTTTTTTCAGACATGAAATTAGTAATGAACAAGATCACCAATCATTTCATTATCATAAGTATAAAACGTGACCAATAAACTACTCATAATTAATATAATTGTCTTTTATTTTTCTTAGTTTTTCCATTTTACTCACATGAAATTTTCATGGTGAGAATGGACTTAATTCATAGGAACCCCTGTTATGAAGGATTTTACCTTGGGCATGCCATTTTTTTGTATGGGAGATGAAAAAAATATCCCAATGCATGGTCAACCAATATTTTTTATTATTTGAGATATTCACATCAGATTCTCAATTTTTTTTCCTTAAAAGATGATAGATGGTATATTTGGTATGGTTATCCCCAAGGTTTAGGACACATGATGCCTGATGCCTATAATGATTCTATTATTCTATCATTACATGATTTTATAATGGGTAAACTATATTTGTTTTCTATTTGAGGATTTATTTTGGGGGGTTTAATTATGGTTCCACAATTAATCAAATTGGGTTTACCACTTCCATATTTCATTGAAAATCATAACAGTTCTCAAATCCATAACTGGGTATAGACCTACTTTCCAAAGGTAGATGGCCATTTTGGGTTTCAGACCCAACAGTGATTAGGAACTCAAATTAGTTGAGTGGATGGGATTTCAAGCTCATCAAACCCTTTTGGGGGAAACATTTACCTATTATATGACTCTATTATAGATTTAAGATATATTCATCAATCCCTTCCAAATTCTAATATGGGGTTGGTTACCCTAACATACTCATCAAGTGTTTAATCCTTGTATGTGTAATGGGGGGTTCTATTAATGATTCCATCTATATGTATATGAGGTTATTTATCCATTTCACATTATTTCTTAGTAATGGGTAGATGGTTATATTTTGAACCTATATAACTAGGAACTCTAGAGTTTAAAGCTATCTAGGAAGTTGATTGGTATTTTGAGGATGGGATTAAACCTTCATGAGGCATCATATGTATCATATTTATAATATCAATCAAAACCCATGTATTTATTTTAAGATTGAGACATGCAGTTTAACATAATGTGGAAAGGATATATATGAGTTTACTTAGGCATTGGGTAGATAGATTGATCCTTGGGAAGGCATCCTATGTATCATGCTTATAACAGGAATCATATTCATCATAGTTTTAACTACACTCAACACACTGATGGGAGATGATGGATAATTAATTCTCATGAGGGTTATTTCCTTAGTGTTTATCAATATGTGAATTACTTAGGGAATCACACCAAGGTGGATTCCCTAGATAGGGGAAATTTATGATGTTGGTGATATGATAATTTCAAATCCCTAAGCCCACATGATACATGATCGATGTGATAAATAAGGGATAGAAAGTGATCAGACTCATCACATGTGGATAGAGGAATTATGCACTGGGGTGACCCTAATGGGGTGTTTAATATAGAATATGATCCTTAATAATATTTCCTTCATGTCCTATTTATATCAAGAATCAACATTCTCGTAGTTCAATTCATCCCTAACTCACTGATGGGTTTAAGGTGCCAAAGGGAATGGTCAGGGGGTAGATTTAAAGGGATACACATGTATTCTCCCACTTCTCATCTATAGATGGATGAGGAGGGATGGTAAAATTATGGGGGAATTTACTCCCATGAGTATAAAATATTTGAGATACAGAGGGACTTACTCCTAAGTGGATTCCTAATTGGATATCAGACCTTATAAAGGAATCCTACACATCCTGTTTTTATAGGAATTAGATTCTTCATAGTTCAGTTTAGTGTATGTTCAAATATGTCTAATAGACAATTTTATCTTGTCATGGGGTGTTCGCCTAATGTACTTGACACATTGCAGGGTCTATGCCTAAAATTTCTTAAGTGTCTATCTAACATATTTTTAGCATCTTCCAAACATGTCTTCATTGTTTTTTAGACATGTCTTGAGTGTCTGTCTGACAAGGCTGACATGTCTCAGGGTGCTTCCCATGATTGAAGCAGACATGTTAGAGGTCTATTGTATGATCTGGCAGAAAATTCTAGAGGAAAATTTCATGACTCGGATTACATGTATGAGGGTCTCCACATGATCAATTAATACACATCCAAGGGTTTCTCATGATCGAGACTGATATGTTAGAAGGTAGTCACATGATCTATATGGAAAGTCATGGGTACTTTGCATGACTTGGACAATATTCCTAGAGGACTTCAAAATAGTTGGAAGACATGTCTAGAGGACTCTGTAGGACTTGGAAAACATGTATGGAGGACCTCATGTGGCTTGGATGACATGTTTATAGGATCTCACTTGACTCATCTAACATGTCTGGTTACTATCACATGGTTTTTTTGACATGTCTAGGTGTTTTGGTATGATCTATATAGGTTATGAAAATTGCATGATGAATTTTCATAAAAATAATCATATTTGTATTCATGTAATTATTTCATCTTTTTATTATTTTTTTGAATATATTCCTAAATGGTTGTCTATCATTAGATTGTTTAGGTTTCGTGTGACTCTGTTGACATGTGGAAGTTTCTTTGCATAATCTGTTCAGTTCCTCAACAGTCTATCATGTGATCAATAGGGTGATCATGCGAAGTGTATATACATGTTGTGTAATACCTTAATTCTTTCCCCATGTTTTACCTAGTGGAAGACTCTTGATATTTCATGGCTTTATGCTAGGAGAAGTCTGCTCTTACGTTTTCTCTCTCATGGGTGTACCTTGCATCTGTGTGTTTTATATCTTTTTTTGATAAGTGGGATGAATTTATAGGACTCTATTACCTAGTTATACTTCAAATTTCGTGGTGTGTGTATCGTAGATATGAGATTGAGTTTATGGAGGGAGTATTGCATCATGCTCTTCGCATGATTCTTCTATAGGTTGTCCAAGGCATCACATAATAATTGGTGACATTGAGAACACTATGGAATCATCATATTTATTAACCATGGTATATCAAATGGATTTTATATGATCTTGTTAATATGTCAAAAATACTTTGAAATATTGGGATGATATGTCTATGAGACTTTGTGATACCAGTACGTCTATTGAAGAGGCTTTCGCATGATCAACAAAGACTTGTCTGGGACACTTTGAAATATAAAGTCGGCTTGTCAGAGGCTATTTGTTAGATCAGTCCGACTTGTAAAAGGGTCTTCATGATATTAGGACTCCTATTAAAATGGATTTCATGTGATCATGGGAGACTTTTTAGAGGCCTTCGCATGATCAATATGGCATGTTAGAGGCCTATGTTTGGTCAATGGTGATCACACAAGGTGCATAGCCCCCTTTGCATGAATAATTGAGTAACTTTAACCACATGAAGCCTCTTCCTTTTTTAGATTTATTCATTTATTTTACAATGATTTTAGCCTTTTCCTATTGATCATCTATCAGGGATTCAGATGATCATTGATGTATCTGGTGATGGAGTGTGGTAATTGGAATGGGTGGTCACCAATATCATCTTTATTGCATTATATGATTAAATATACATGTCTGAGAACCTTCATGTGATGAAGGTGTAATGTTAGAGGGTTTATACATTATTTGAGGGACTCACCTGATATCCTTAATATAATCATGGGAGCTTGTATGAGGGTCTTTACGTTATCCTCCATAGATCTCATGAAGCACATGACTCGTCCTCATAACCTTTTCAGGGTTATGTGATCATGTGTTATCTTGCATTCCATGTGATCTGTATAACCTATCCACTTGGTCTCCATATATAAATGATCATATTTCCTTCCTTTTCTTAGAAAATAATACTGATGATTTGGGTATTTCCTCAATTATAAAATTTTCAATTCTCATTTTGTGGGTTTCAACTATGTGTTTCCATGGTAAAAGTATTAGTTTTGTATTTCAATCTATTTAGATTAACTAGTTTCATACTGAATTCAATATATTTGACACTATTTATACTGATAACCCATTTTTTGTTAAAAAATGGAACTAAAATTTTAATGTAATAAAAATCCCATATTTCTTCAATAACTCCATAATATAAACTTGATGTGAAGATTAGGTTTCTATATTTGGTGCTCAAATAATGCATTTCTTCTATGAACACCAATAAATTACTATTTTCTAACTTCACTTCTATAGTCCTAATCTTTGGAATGAAATTTTTATCTAATAATTGTATACTTGAACCATGTTATCAAATTTAAACATGGGAATCCCACTAACAATCTCAATATTTATGATGTATATTATCTACCATGCATGGTATCTTTAAACCATGGAAAAAAGTTTTGTTATGCTCATTCAAAATTAACATATCTTTATTCTTTGGATAATATTTTGTTAAAACATCAATATGAAATGTTATATGTTGTTCAACATAATCTATGTTATTCAAGATATATAAATATAACTCATTTAGTTATTCACATGTTAATAACTTTACTTTCAAGCCGCTAACCCCCTTTCCCCAAAAACTAACTCCTTCAGGGTGAGATATAAAAAACATGGTGTTATATACTAAATATAAGTAGTTTACACAAAACTTTTCAAAAAAATTATAAATATACTTCTGAATAATTGAGGATTTAGGATGATATTGATTCTTAACATATCCCTCCTATATCATCATATAAATTTCAAAATGATGCATCCAGAGTAGATATATAGGTCCATAAAGCTATATTTCTTACACAAAATGAACCATTAAATGTAGCATGATATCTAAAAAAGATGTATAAAAATATATTTCCATTTGAAAATGTATATAAATTACATCATTATCCAAAAAATTTAGTGAATTCAAATGAATCAATTTTCTAAAAATTTAATTGAAAGAATAACATGACTTCATGATATTCATTTTTAATCATACTGGAAATATTCAATGTAATGCAACTAGATCATGATGTGAAAATAATGAGATTTCATACATGTCAAGTTCAAATATTTTAGTGAAAAAAATATTACATTTAAAGAATTACCCTACAAAACATTAAAACCATAGAGGAACTAATAAAAACTAATTTTCTTCCTCTTGGATAATGTAAAAAAATCAAAAAGAGGTATGTTCATCTTCCATTAGGAGTGTGAGCTAACTCTAAATGTATTCCCATTGAGATTAATTCCAATATTGTTTTCAACTAATCTTTACTCTTTCTTTTAATATATAACAATGTTCTAATAAAACTATCACAAATATTATTATCTACATGAATTTTATAAATTTTATATTTTACCCCATGAAATCTAGAATAAGGAAGTTTAAAAAATATTAATCATTTCTTCCAAATATTTCCATCATTACTATATTTTTGTGTCTTTCCAAATGTGACATTAATTTTTTTCATCCTCTCAAAATACTGATGGATGGACAAAGGTTTTGGAGAAATATCAAATTCCTATGAGTTTTTTAGTACCTTTTTAAATCTTTGATAAAAGAGATCCATAGACAAAAACCTCTAATGACCCATGTATACTATTTTTCTCCCCTGTTGTAGATGATAATATGAAGTCTTTTCTTTAAAAATTGGATAGTATTTATTCTCCTTAAAACTATATCTATAAAATTTTACATATACTAAGAAGTCATTTATAGTGAATATAATAATTTCATGCAATTTAGAACTTTCCATTTTATAAGAATAATTCACTCTTATATCTACCTCCCATAAATGTTTTAAATTGTTAATTAATAGTGATAAGAAAACATCAATATCATTTTCAAGCTATTTTGGCCTAAATATCATTAAACTCAACATGATATATTTCTTATTTATAAAAAATTGATGAGATAAGTTATAAATTAAAAATAAAATAGTTCATGAATTATATTTTTCACTAAGTTTTTTATATGGATTCATTCAATTTTTTATAGTCCAAGTATGATATTTTGATGTTTATTTTTGAATGTAGGAAAATATTAATAAATTTTCTTCCACTACGGTAAATCAACTAGAAAACATAATTATTCATTATATATCCACTCATATATATGTATTCTTAACATTTTTTAATCATTTGAATTTCTAAATAAAAAATTTTAAATGAGGAATTATAGGAAGATAGCAACTTTTATTATAAAGAGAATTTGTAACTGCTAAATCACACTATGATTTTTCTTTCAACTTACACCATGACATCATACATTTAGTAAAATATTATAGACTTTAATATACCTTCCTATATAGAACAGACTCCATAAAGAATACATCTATCTATTTTTACTATAAAGCAATCTGGCATAATATTTTCTTCACATTATAAAGTGAATAAGGAACATCATTTTCTTTAGGAGGCATATCTCTCAAAAGTTATAGAAACTCAATAAAACTCTTGTCTCTCCATATATTTTCCACCTTCAAGTTAATAAACTTTAACCTTATAGATAAAACTGTAAATTTCATACAACCTAGATATAATGGTTTTTTGGAATCATCATATATATGATCAATTATTTGTGCTTTCCAAATTTCCTCTAATTTAATATCATGAATCATATCATTAAATTGATCAGACTAATCATCTGGAAAATCATCATCATCAATAAACCTTGAATTATACCCTATTTCACCATGTAAAATCCAAGGATTATAAATTGAATTAAAACCATGAAAAAAAATGATATTTGATTTATTTACTTTTTAAATTTTTCATATTTAAACATTTCAAGAATAGAAAAAAAATAGGTCATTATTTGGAACATTTCATTTTGAGAACTCTAAAAAAGCATAAATATATTATTTATATTAATTATTTGTTCATAGTGTAGTTATCCAACTTTAACTCATTGTTATCTATAAAAAATAGAAAGAATTGAAGATAAGTTATTATATTTAGGAATATAATTTCAAATTTGCCTTTATAAATTACTATAAAAAAATAAACACAAAATATTTCGAAAAATAAAGAAATATGTCATATTTTATACAAAAAGGAATCACTTTGAACATATTTAGTTATCATACTTTCAGAAAATAAAAAAAAGAATGGTTTAAAAACATTAACATTGATTTTAAAAGGTTATCCACAAATAAAACACATTTATTCCTTATTTTTATTATCTAATTTTCGAATTATATATTTATTATTTTCAATGTAAATAAAGAAATATCATAATATAAAGGGATAAATATTATAAGGTGATTAAAAATGAAATTAATAATGTCACATCCCAACACAAAACTATTTTAATTTTTATTTATTTTTTAGTCACTATTTATTTATTTTCCCTTCCATGTGATTTTGCACAAAAATTGGGAGTTTTGGGTATGAAAATCATGTCACATGGTTAAGGCACATAGTTTAGAAAACTATGCAGAAACTATGAAACAGATTCTGTATTTTGACATAGCTAAATTGCACATTCAGTGCACAGTTTTCAAAAATGTGTGGCCTACCTATGAAAGGTTCTCCAGGATACCATTAAAGGGTGCATAGTTTGGCCAATCGTGAATCTAAACAGTGTGCATTGTCTATGAGGTTTGAATTTTTGAATGTCCACTTTTTTCCTTAATTAATTTTTACCCTTAAAGGGTTATACACCACCCATACCCCTCACTCTAACTCAGCACACATCCATAGGGATCACATTCGCACCTCCAGCTCCTCTCCCTCTATTTTTTTGTCATTTTATTCTTGGATTTTTGGTGTGATCATCTCTGGATAGCTTATCTTATTCTACTCCTATTTCTTTTTATCCTTTGATTTTAGTTTCTTCTCCTCCCTTATGGTGTGCACAACATAGGTTGAACCAAAACCAAATTTGGGTGTTGTTTTGGTTGATTATTATTCCTTAGGTCTCTTAAGGGGAGATTTGAACCTTGTTCATCAGTCATTCATCGAAGGTGGTGACATTCTAACCTTTTATGTCAGAATTACAAGTTTTGAAGTAGGTTACCCTATATCCAAGACTTTAATGTAAAGAATATGATTTATTGTTGATTTAAATGTTTTTTTCATCATTATATAAAGTTTATATATTATATAAAAAGTATTTTGATGCTTGGAAATGGTTCATGTTATGTTTTTCATGTTCTTCTAAACCTATTGTATGGGTTTCTCTTATTAAATCATGTTTCCAAGATGGTTTTGAAATATATAAATTTTATTATTAACTCAAAATATAACTAGGTCATAGTTAGAAGCTTATAAATCTATAGGTATCTAGATACAAGCCTCTAGAGTGAAGCAGATTCCCACAGTAAAAGAATTTTTGGTGGATTTTTACACATGCCCAGTAATAGTGAGAGGTATGGTCTTTATTAAATCATCTATATAAACTAATCTATTTGATATTTGTGCCACTTATTCCTTTATATCAACCCATTTTGTGGATAATTGATATTTCCAATGTAACTCATGTCATTTGTTATGGAACTAAATAAGCCTCTTGGGAAGAAAAAGGAACATGTTTCTTAATTCACCACATATTCTTTATTAATATATGGTGTTGAGTCAATTTGGTACATTCTAGATCTCAACTTGGATCTATTTAAAATTATCATTGGAATTTAATGGTTAGTTTCCCATCAAGATGAGGTATATTTATATCACCAACAAGTGCCCTTTACTACCTCTAATGAGATCTCTTGTATGTTTCAAGGTGAATGAGATATAAGTATTAGTCATGAAAGACCTCATCTTCTAGAATTAGGGAGTCTAATATCAACTTGTTTAATTGATTTTGGGATTGAATCCTCTAATTGTGATCTTACTTTGATAGTCAGATATTTTACCAAATTATTCCCTGAATACTTCTCTGATATTCTTCTAGAAAGAGGGGTGGGAATTTCTATAAATTCAGAGCTTGGAACTTAGCTAGTATATGTTCCTTCTTATCATATAAAAGAGGATAAGTTGAAAGAGATAAAGATTAAATTGGATGATTTAAAGGGGAAAGGTTTTATTTATCCTAGTGTATCACCTTATGCATCTCCTATTCTTCTTTATAAGAAGGATTATGGAACTCTTCACCTTTGTGTCGATTATCAAAATATTAATCGGGTAATAATTAAGAATAAATATAATTTTTCCCATATTAATGATATATTTAATTATTTAAAGTGGAAAATTTATTCTAGAAGATTAACCTTCGGTCTGGTTATCATCAACTCAGAGTGAAGGAGTCAGATATCCCAAAGATTGATTTTAGGAGTAGATATGGCCACTATGAATATCTTTTGATGTGGTTTGTCCTAATTAACACTCTTATGGTTTTTATGGATTTGGTGAAATGGATTTTACACCAGTATCTCAACAACTTTTTCATGGTATTTTTGAATGATTTCCTAGTTTATTCAAAATATCATGAGAATTATGAGCATCATTTAGAATTGGTTATTCAAATCTTGAGGAATCATCATCCTTATAAAAAGTTATAAAAATTTGACTTCAAGATTTGAGAATTTAAGTTTATAGGACATGTGGTTTTGTAACATAAAATATCAATTGATCCAAATATGTAGAAGGATTTATTTTCATGGTAGGATCTAATTAATTTATTAAATATATGAAGCTTCTTAGTTTTATCTAGTTAATATTTGTGGTTCATAAAAGACTTATCAAAACTTGAATCACTATTAATGACTCTTACTTAGAAAGGGATGAAATTATTGTGGGGTAAAAAATGTTAAACATACATTGATGAATTGAAACAACGTTTGACCTTAAATCCTATCTTAATTTTACCAGAAGCTGGTCAGATATATGTGTTGTATTTATATTATTTAAGTCTAGGTATGGTTTGTGTTCTTTTGTAGATAAATCATGTAGAATCATACACATCTAATCATATTTTACCCCACAAAAAGAATTATCCGACTCATTATCTAAAACTCACTTCAGTTATGCATGATCTTAAGTGTTGGAGAAACTACCTTTTTGAGGATAGGTTCACATTCTATTATAATCATAAGTGTTTGGGATATATATTCTCATAGAAAGACTTAAACTGCATGTAGAGGTGATGGGTGGAGAACCTTCAGATGTTGGACTTTGACATATCTTACAACCCTAGAAAGAGAGATATTGTTGATGATGGCCTTTGTAGGAAATTTTCCTCTCATCCCATTTTCAAATCTAAGGAGGAATGGAATATCACGGTACTCTTTGTTCATATACACTTGGAAGTGAGGAAGAATGATATAGGTATGATTCTTGCTAGTTATTTGTTGACATCATTTATCCTCAATTGGATTCTTTAGGTAAAGTATCATAATGATGAGTTTGGGGAAACCCAATAATCCTTATATGGTGGGGAGACTATTTTCAGTAATTCTCTCTCTTTAGAATGTCTTCTTTGACTCAGGAGTTGGTTTTTCATCAAATTATACATTAGGAATACCATGATACATCATTTTCATAGGTCCAATAGGTTGTTCATTGTGGTACTATGAAGATTTATTATGACATTAATAATTGGTTTTGGTGGTAGGATACGAAGCATTAAATAGCTGGATTTATATCCCATTATTATATAAGCTAAAAGATTAAATATGAGCACCAAAATCCTTATAGTCTTCTTCAATCTCTTATTTTTATGATTTATAAATGGGATGAGGAATCCACAGATTTCATTACTATATTAACATTAAGTCCATGAGGGATAAACTATATCTGGGTGGCTATTGATTGGTTAACTAAATACATCACTTTATTCCAATATGGAACACCACTCATGTTGAGGATTTGGGAAATTTTTATGTGCCAGATTTTGTGATTTTGTATGGGGTTTTGTCTACTATTGTCTCATAAAGGGATCCCATGTTTACTTATTTATTTGAGAAGGGTCTCTAGTAGGTTATGGGGACTCAAGTCAATTTGAGTATGGATTACCATCCTTATATTGATGGCCAAATAGACCATGTTATTCATATCTTATAAGATATACACCAAGATTTCATTCTAGATTTAGTAGGATCTTGGGATATCCATCTAGGGTTGGTTGATTTTACTTATAGTAAATGTTACCATTATTCTATCATAAAGTCTCATTTTCAGGCTCTATATGGTCACCCTTTTAAATCTTGCATTTGTTGGTTAGAGGTGAGTGAGTATTCTCTTATGGGATCTAGAATTTTTCTGGATATCTTAGTGAAGATTTAGGTTATACAAATATGATTAGTGATGGACTAGAGTTGAAATAAGTATTATGTGGGCCATCAATGTCATCCTTTGGAACTATTGGTTAGTGACTAATTTTTCATGAAAGTATCACTTCAGTTGGGTCACCATAGGATTGGAAAGCAGGGTAAGATGGCTCTGAGATATGTTGGACCATTTTTTATTATTGAGTGGATTGGTAAGGTTTATTATCAGTTGTAATTACCATATCATTTGACTAAAATTCAAGATTTATTTCATATATATCAACTTTATAAATATCTCCCTGATCCCTCTCATGTAATGAGTTGGGAAGAGATTTATATGGATCTAGATGTTTTAGGGTTTAGGAACTGATATAGACTATTAATCTTCAGTGAAAAAACCGACATGGAATGTTTATTACTTTGGTCTAAATATTATGGAAGCATAGAATTGATTATCATGAGATGTGGGAGTATGAATCATTAATGAGGGATCAATGTCCTTATATATTTTTATATCAATATTCTATGACTTGACTTTTTAGGGGAATAAATTGATATGGTGGGGACAATTGTCACATCTCTACATCACTTTTAGGTATCGATATTTTAAAAATCTCTTATTTAGGGAATTTATTGGGTTTTTTTAGGTGAAATTTTAGAGTTTAGAGAGTTTTATGGTTCAATGAACTATAAAGTGCACAGTTAGGGAAAATCATATAGGTCATCCTAGGAAATTATGAAACTTATTTTAGAGTTCTATATGAGGTTGCACAATTGGTGCATGGTGTAATGACCTAAAAATTCATAAATGAAATATCCACTTTGTAAATGAATACATGTCTCATTAAGTAATGTACTTATAGAAAACACATACACAACTTTGGAATTTGGACCTATATATCCTATCAAATTTATAAGACCATTAATAATCTTAAACATTTATAATATAACCATTGTATAGTGACCATTAATATTATTATATTAAGGGTTATGATAGAATACAATTGACCCTAACAGGGGAAGTGGTGGCCTCGACCAATTGTATTGCACCCTATAAATCCCATTTATCAAATATTTCAAGGGAGATGACATCACTGGGCTTTTTGCTTTACCAAGACCAAGTTGAGATCTAAAAATAAAATATTTGTGAAATAATTTATAGTATAAGTTCAAGCTTATCGGTATCATGACCCAAAACATGTTCATCGAACTACCACAAGAAAGTGCCACCATCACACACCTTACCCTTAGAGATTATGCTAGTGTAATAAGTGACTATGTATCTAGACCTTAGCACTATAAATTTGTATATTTTTTAAAAAAAAAATTAAATAATGACTATATTTATTTATTTTTTCTATTACTTTCTAAATGACTATTGAGTTTATTAAAAACTATATTTTGATAAGAACAAATAAAAATTTTATTTATTTGGGAAATATATTCAATTAAGACACACTTTTTGATAAAATAAATAACTTTGAAATAAATGTTATTTTAATAAAATAATCATATTAAAAATATTTATTTTAATATAAATGATAATATAATTTAATAAAGTCCAATATAATTTATATAATGCTTAGAAAGTGATTAGTGTCCCCGAAACTAAAATTTTATAGTAAATAATGATTTTATTTAAAACTTCTCATATTTAGAAAATTATTTTTATGAAATAAATATAATTTTTTAAATCATCATGTCCAAATTATTCAATGATGAAATTTTCATAATTTTATGAGACAGTCGAATTTTTGGGAAAAATTAAATATTGTATAAATATACAATATGTATTATGACATCATAAAGTCCCAAAATAATGTAATAAATACGATATAAATATATATTTACCATTTAAAGTAATAAATTTTTTAATTTATTTGATTAATTTTATAAACCTTTTATGAATCATCCAAAACCTATATTATATTTTGAGGTTTTAAAATCTATTCTTGATAAATATGTATCACTTTCACATCACAAAGGGAATTATTTTAAGTAGTATGGTTATTGGCATTATAAAATATTTAAAACCAATCCTCTTAGGTATAAAATATTTCTAGAAAACATGTTAAGGTTTTTTTTTCTCATTATTTTATCATGTAGATTCCAAAGCCTATGTTTAAAAATTAATAAATAATTCCCCCAATTTTGCTAGAAATACCCACCAATCCTCCCACTACTCTTTACTCAAAACCCATTTATCAAAAATGTACTCCCCCTATACCTCTCTAAATCCATACCAAGTTGTTTCCAATATCTTAATAAGATCCTACCAAGATTTTATAAATTCCCTCTCAAGGTACGAGACGCTCTCCTCTTCTTTTTTATTCCAAGTACTTTTATTTCACCAAAAAAAATTAATATCAAAATTTCCATGTTTAAAATTGTTTTTACATAGACCTTTATTTTCCTTATGATTCTCATGTAACTAAATACCACCTTTCACTCTTATTCACCCCTTCTATATACCTTTATGGACACTCGTTATGCTTTCGAAATTATCCATCGATTTTCCATTCCAAACATTTGTGTAGTGAATAATCATCCCCATTTCCACTCAAGGGTTCACCTAGTTGTACATATACTTCATTTATTAGGGAATTCCATGTATTTAACCCATACTACTTAATCACAAGTTTAAATTTTATAAAATTAATTCTTATTTTGTATGATTAATGTGGCATACAAATTCATGTACGTGATATGAATGTGATGGATGTGCCTAGAATTATATAGCCCTGCAATGCATTGGGTAATGTTTTTTATCATTAGATACCATGTATTGTGCATAAGAGGTTATCCTAAGGACATTCTATTATTATTTCTCAGTGGTTAGCATTGTCTTATGATTATGATGTCATGGTTTATGTTGTTGTTGCATTGCTATGTTTCTTTAATGTCATCATATTATGTCATAATTAGATGTTCATTTTTATGATTCTAAACCCTTTTATGTCACCTTTATAAGTATCTTGACTCAGATTTATTTACTTTCATTATGTTATGATTTTATTTTTTCCTTAATGATCTTTATAGATCATCCCTTTCTTATTTGTGTCTCTAGGTTATCCCATTAAGTATTAGAATATCCATGGATTTTAAGGGAATGTCTTGGAGTTTTTAAATAATTTTTTTCTATCCATGTTTCAAGGTATTTTTCTATGTATCTAATTTCAAAAATACATTAGGCCTCTTGATCATCTGGGATTGTATTAGGTGTATATTTATGAAATAAATCATGAATTATGGTGTCTTAAAATATGGGTCTCCATAGTTTGTATCATAGAAATATCGAGTTATTTTTTGGTATTAGGAATAAAAAACCTTATTAAATACTTAGGTATAATACTAAACATAGGAAAACATCCCTAAATTATGGTAATGTATAGAGTAAGTGGTTTCTAAGAAATAAAATCCTTATCTGGAAATTATAAGATGATGTGGCTCTAACACATTTTTACCAAGGAGTAATAGCCTTAAAAAGAACTTATTGTGATTTGACTTTAGCATCACCCAATGTGTTATAAAGAGACCATGATATATACCTAGTTTTACACTCCCATGGGATATTCCTTGGTAAATTCACAAAATCCCTAAAAACATTATAAAGGGAATAAAATGTCCATAACATTTTATACACCATGGATAACTGAGATTGAAACCTAGAAATTCATATGTTAAGGAATTTATGTAATTTATGAGTTAGCCATTAAACATTAATTGTTTCCCTTTTATGTGTTTTTTAGTTTTAAAATTACCAACCATAATTTTCAATTTATTTTATCCAATGGTTGAGAATTGGAGGAACTGATTCAATAACAAATATGATGAGTAATATAATGGAATCCCAAATGAGATGCCCAACCCAATGATAGAAGGATTCAAGAACTTCATGTAAATACATTATTAATTAACTCAAGTTAGTTTTAGAAACTTGAATCAGGGAAAAACCCCATATCCCCCTAAGAAATAGAAATTTTCAATTGAGACTTTTATGTGAAAAAGGACTACAAGTTTCATTGGATATTATGATCTGCTAATCACAGAAAAATGAATTAACTCCACTAAAAATATTTTCTTCATACTTCAATCCTTTTAGTAAGAGAAGGTCATTCTAGTTATTTATCATATAGAGGTTTAAACTGATCAAAAGTGGATGTTGATCAAAAATATGAATCTCAAGTAAGAGATCAAAGTGATGGAGTGTAAATAATTCCAAAAAAAAATAAATAAATATTTTCCTCACACTATCTAATTTAAAATATATAGGGATTTCATTAGACTCAATCAAAAGGATGATTAATCCATCTGGGAATACGAGGTGAACTTCACAATAATTTAATGATACACTTCCATCTTTTTCATTTCCCCTAAAATTAAATTTTACCACTTATTTAGTGAGATAAATATGATTTTATGAAATTATTTGGTGATTTGAGACTTTGAAAACTATGAGAAAATTTTATATTGTGACCTCGAAGTCAAATTAGCTATTGGTTAATCTCACATGTCTCGTGGGTTTTGAGATAAGAAATGAAGAATGGGTTTTAATTCTAGAGAACTAATTAAGAAAATGCACAATGGAAAGAATTTCCAACACCCCACTTGTTAAAATATGGTAAGAATCATCCCATAAATTTTCTAAATGGGGAAAAGTAAATGATATAGTTATAGGAAGGAAGGGAACCTACCTAGTGAATTCTGATGGGAGAAACCCACCAATGTGATGGAAGAAAGGAATTCTCTAGCCAACCCTCATCCTAGTATCCAATGTTTCAACATCAAGGAATAAGTACACTCTATGAATCAATAAACTAAGCCAAGGGTTGTTGATAATAACCAATGAAAACAACCACCAAGTCCTAGAGAGTAAGGGGGATCTTATTCCATCACAACTACTGGGGTGGATCCTAAAAATGAAATTTTTATATTAATTAAATGATAAAGAATTTACTATTTGATTCTGGTTCGAGGAACTCTTTCATATTAATAAATTTTAGTAAACAAATCAAACAAAACCACAAAACATGGAAGTGGCACTATAATGGAAATTTAAAATGATGAAATTATTGTGTCCCAAGTATATAACTTCTACCCTATCCATATTTGTGGGATGAACTTCTTAGAAAACCTTGTGATACTCTCTTTTGTGGAATTAGATACTATTCTAGGTATGTATTTTTTTCCTTATATATATACAACTTAAATTACCTATATAAGGAAATAACCCCCCATATAGCAAATAACCCTCTACTTCAATACAAGAGCAAGGATGAATATGAATACATTTTGGAATCATTATATCAATCATATATATTATTTACTTATGAGAAATAATATATAGCTTAAATTATTGATACTAAGGAAAATATTATCCTTGATGAAATGCCCATTGTGAGGGAATTCGCTGATGTGTTTCCTGAAGAATTGGATTTTCTTCCTCATAGAAAAGAGGTTATTTTCTAGATTAAACTCATAATTAGATCTATTCCAACATCCAAGACTCTATATATAATGGCCATTTTTTAACTTCAAAAGCTTAAGAAACAACTGTATAAGAATCTATAAAAAAGGGTTTGTATTCCCAATTGATTCACTATGGGGTGAACCGGTCCTTCTCTTCAACAATAATGATGGTTCAATGTGAATTTTCATTGATTATCATGATCTTAACAAGATCATGATAAAGAATAAGTGTCCTCCTCCACAGATTGATGACTTTTTTTATCATCTATATAGAGACCAGTACTTATCTAAGGGGAATCTTTGATCGGGATATTATCTAGTAAAGGTGAAGAAGTGGGACATACTAAATGTCACTTTTCATATAAGGTATGATCACTACAAATTCATAGTGATTCCATTTTGACTCACTAATTATCTATATATCTTCATGGAATTATTGAATAGAGTCTTTAAACATTAACTTAAAAAATTTGTAGTAGTATTTGAAAATGATATTCTTATCTACTCTACAATAAAGGAGTAGGATGAGGAGAAATTTGATTTTATAATAAAGACCATGCAGAATGAAAGGTTATTTGAGAATTATAGTAAATGAATTTTTTGGATGAAGCAAGTAACATTCTTGGGGAATGTTATTACGAATAAAGGGATATCTATAGACCCTTCCAAAACATAAGCAGTTGAATTATATTATAGTCCAAAACATGTGATGTAGATTTATAGTTTATTTTGTTTATCTAGGTACTATTGTTGATTTTTTTTAAAATTCTCATAATTATCAATCCCACTAACCAAGCTAAATCAGAAGGAAGTAAAAAATTGACTGATGAATTTGAGGAGATCTTTACAGAGTTAAATAAGAGGCTAGTCACTACACTTATACTCACATTACCCACAAGTTAAGAAGGATTTGTGATCTATAGAGATGTTTTTAAAAGGGGATTGGATTTCATACTCATGAAATATGAAAAATAAAAAGGTTGTTACTCTCACAAATTAAAGATCCATGAGAAAACTGCCCAAATCATGATCTATAATTAGTGATAGTGATCTGCACATTAAATATTTATTACAATCATCTCTATGGGGAGAAATGTGACATATGTATGTATCATAAAATCCTTAAGTATATATTCACAGAAAATGATCTCAATATGAACCAATGGTGGTGGTTAGAACTAATCAAGGATTATGATTTTTCAATCCATTACCATCATAGGAAGGTGAAAAGGGTGGAACATACTCTGAGTATAAAGGATCCTACACCCATATATGTGATTAGGGTTTAAAGGGGTCCAATCTTATTAGACATAAAAATGATGGGAATAAAAATAATTAAAGGATATTCATCCTAAATTTCTAAAATAACTACTCAACCATCCATTTCTTGGGAGGATTAAGGAGTCCCAAAGGATGATTAGGTGACATGGAAAAAGGTAAAAATATTCAAAAGTTCAAATTTAATGAAGATGGAGTCATATGGTTTGGAACTCATATATGTGTCCCATTAAATCTATAACTGAAGAGGGAAATTATGGATGATGTGCGTATCTAATCCTTCTCTATTCACCCTAGAAGAAATAATATATGTGGAGATCTAAAAAAATTCTGGTGGGATAAAATTAATAGATAGATTATATAATTTGAATCTTGATGTTTGGTATGCCAACAATTCAATTTATAAAGAAAAAATTATAAATTTATATTGAAACCATTTCCTATACTTATATGGAAATGGGAAAACATAACCATGGATTTCTTTATAGAACTCCCTAATACATCTAAAGGAAATAACTTCATCTTAGTGGTCATAGATCTCCTTGAAAATTTAGTTCATTTCATTTCTATGAAGGAATATTTATCTCAATAACAATTCACCAGGATATACAAAATGGAAATGGTAAGACTTCATGGAGTTCCACTCTCCATTGTATCTGATCAAGATCTGAGTTTTGCATTGATGTTCTATAGAATCCTTCATCAAGTGTTGGATACAGAGCTGAGCTTCAATATAGGTTATCACCCACATGTAGAGGATAAATCTGAGAGAACCATTCATACTCTAGAGGGTATGTTGAGATCATGTTCAATGATTTCTAAGGATGTTGGGACCAACACCTAACCCTAGTGGAGTTCTCATATAACAACAGTTTGCATTATATTATTCAAATAGAACCTTATGAGGCTCTATATTATAATCGGTTTCAAACTACCACATATTAGAATGAAGTTGGTGATCGTAATATTAAGGGCCCTAATCATATCCAATAGATGGCATAGAAGGTTAAAACCATTCAATGTTATATTAAATCCACACAAAGTCGATAGATAATATATACAAAAAACATTAAAAAGACCTAGAGTTTGAGGTTAGAGATAAAAAGTCCCTTTATATATCATCATGGAAGAAAGTGTTGAGGTTTGGGAGGAAGGGAAATATTATTCTTAGATACATTGGACCCTTTCATATCATTGATCTTATTTGAGCTATATCCTATCTACTACTACTCCAACCTAACCTATCCCAAGTATATGATGTGTTCAATCTATCCCTCTTAAGAAAATACATACCAAACCCCTCACATGTACTAAATCCTTAGGTGGTACCTTTGGAGAACAATATTTCATAAGAGGATCATCGGTTGAAGATATTATGTTATAGAGAAATTTTTTTACAAAATAAGACACTATACTTAGTCAATGTATTGTGGTGGAACCATAAGTTTGTGGTGGAACCATAAGTTTGTGGGGGAAACATGATAACTTGAAGATGTGATGAATTGGAATTATCCTCATCTATTCTATAGTAAAAAATAAAAAATTTAGGATGAAATTTATGAATGGGGGATAATTTAATGACCAGAAATTTAATAAATTAAATCTCCTCTTTTTAAATGGATAATTAACTCATTAAGTAATGTACTTGTAGAAAGCACATGTATTAATTTAGTTTCTAGATTGATATAACCTATCAAGTGTAAAATAACATTAATAATCTTAAGAATTGAAAATATAGTCATTGCATAATGACCAATAATTTTAGTATATTATGTTATATGATAAATTTTAATTGAAAAAAATGTAAGAAGTGATGGCCTCAACCAGTAAGATCATTCCCTATGAAGCTCATTTATTAGAGCTTTTGAGGGATATGGAATCATAACGATTCACCCTTGACCATTCCTAATATAATATCCAACAATTGAAACATGGTTGAAACTATTTATGGGAGAAGTTCAAGCTTATCAAGATCATGGACCAAACCATATTTTTCGAACCATCCTAAGAAAGTGTCAACATCGCACACCTTACCCTTTGGGATTACGCTAGTGTAATACGGTTTTATGTATCTATAACCTGTCACTGTGAATTTTTATATTATTTATTTTAAATAAAATAATTATTATATTTATCCCTTTTTATTTTTACCTTATAAATGATTAATGATTTCGGTAAAAATTAGATTTTAATACGAATAAATAAAAACTATATTTTTTGAGAAATATATTCAATTAAGACAATATTTTTGATAAATTAAATTAATTTAAAATAAATGTTAAATTAATTAAATAATGATATTAAATAATATTTATTTTAATATAAATTATAATATAATTTACTGAATCCAAAAATAATTTTTATAAAGGCTAGAAAGTGGTTACTGTCGTAAAAACTAGTATTTTTCGATTAATAAATTTTTTTATTTAAAAGAATAAATTTTCCTATTCAGAATATAATTTTGGTAAAACAAATATCATTTTTTAAATAAAAATTTCAAAATTATCTAATGGTTAATTTTTCATAATTTTCTAAGATAGTTAAATATTTGGGTAGAAATTAAATATGGTATAAATATAAGGTATGTATTATGACATCATAAAGGCCCAAAATTAAGTGATAAATGCCATATAAGGCATCCATGATTAAATAAAAATTTAACCTTTAAAATAATATTTTTTAAAATTTATTTGATAAATTTTATAACCTTTAATGAATCCTCAAAAACATATATTATATTTTAAGGTTTTAAAATAAATTATTTATAAACATGAATCACTTCCAAACCACCAAGTGTATTAATTAAATGATTTCAGTTATTGGACTTATAAAATCATAAAATTAAATCCTATTTTGTAGAAACCATGGGAAAAATCATGGTAAGGTTTGTGTTTTTTATTATTTAATCATATAGATTTCTAGACCTAAGTTCAGAAATTAATAAAGAATTTCCCATTTTTATTATAAATACCCACCCAACCTCCCACTATTATTCACTAAAAACCCATTAAGAACGAATTTACTCTACCTATCCCTCTATAAATAACTACCTAGGTGTTCCCAATATCTTAAGTAGCTCCTCCCATGCTTTTAGAATCAACTTATCAAGGTAAGGGACACACCCCCTCTTATTTTTTATTTTAAGTACTTTCATTATAAAAAGCCCTTTTGATTTAAAATTTTCTATGATGTAATGTGTTATTAAAGATCAATTTACTATCCTGATGATTCCCATGTTATGAGATACCACCTTTCACTCTCATTCACATCTTCTATAAACTTATATGTACACCTATTGTGCTACCGAAATTATCCTGTTATTTTCAATGCCAAATATTTGTGTAGTGAATACCCATCCCCATTTACACTAAATGGTATTCACCAAGTTATATCTATCTTTAATTTATTTTTTAATTACATTTATGTAACCCAAACTCTTTAATATTGGGGTTAAATATTATGAAAGTAATTATTATTTTGTATGATCAAGGTGGAACACAAATTATTTTGAATGATATGAATGTGATGTGTGGGAATAGAGTTATATATCCCTCTGATTAAATGGGTAATGTTTTTATCTCATGAGATACCATTTATGGTGCACAGTATGTTATACTAAGGACACTATGTTATGATGTCTTGGAAGTTATCCTTGACTTATGATTATGATTTAATGTTTTATATTATTTTTTTATTCCTATATTTTCTCGATTTAATCATTTGATACCATGATTTGATATTCATGTGTATGGTTCTCACCCATTTTATGTCACTTTTATATGCCTCTTGACTTACATGTATTTAATTTTATCATGTTATACTTTGATTATTTCCTTACTAGGATTTATATATTACTCATTTCTTATGTACATCACCAAGTTATCCCATACAGTATTAGAATATCCAAGGATTTTAAGGGAATATTGTGGAGTTTCTAAATAATGATGTTGTATCCATGTTTCATGTTATTATTACATGTATCTAATTTTTCAAAGACACTAGACCTGTCAATCTTCTATGATTGTATTATTTGTATTTTAATGTAACAATTAAGGAATTTAGTTGTATTAAAATATAGGTTTTCATACACAATTATGAAAAATTATGAGGTCTTCTCCTCAAATTATGAAACATGGGACAAATGAATTTTACAGAGTTAGTCAAACCATACAGACAAACTATATGATGTCTCTAGTATCCCAGAAATGGGATCATAGTTGGTTCATGGTTTTTTAAAATCATGCAATATAAATTAATTAATCTTATTTTTTATATTAAGACCCTAAAAACCTCTGATTTGATTCATTATTATTTATGTTAATTAGGATCTTGACCTAAGAGATATCTCTTGGAGATTTTGGAGATTATTTTCCTCCCCTTGATCATTTTTTATGGATCCTTGGGTCTTATATCTAGATTTTTCAAAGGTGTGTCTTTATTCTTTGTTTTTCATCTAGATCCACTCCTTTATCCTTGAATAGAACCTTATAATGGGGTTATTAAGGATAAATCTAAGGGTTATGGAATGACATAATTGGGCTTATTATAGATATATTATGGAATTGGGAATTATTTTCATGATCTTCATTTATCATTGTGTGTTCTCTGAGAATCATTACGATAATAGATTCCTCTAATTTCATTTGTTCTATAAATTGATGGATTAGAGATTAATAATTGTTAATTCATGGTATAGGGTTATCTATCTTTTCATAGAGCCCTTGGTTATCATTTTTTGTGTGAATCATATAGAATTATTGGAATACCAATTGTTGGGGTGGGTAGTTTCATATATAGTATTTGTTTTTTGAACTATGCATCCTCTATCATTTATAAACTTTATTTATAAACTATTAATGGTATAATATTTAATTTATTGAAATGAATGAGTGGTGGTTTATGATATAGAATGGTTTTACCCATTTATTTGATAAAGAAATGTTGATTTTAAAGAACCATTTATTTTGTTGGATAAAATAGTTTTTAGATCATGGTTTCGGTGTGATAAAGGATATTTAGTTTGAATGTTAAAATTTGATATACCCTTTGTAAAGTAATTGAGTTTTTTAGGACATGGGATATTGGGGTACTTAAGGGGGTCCATTAATGGATATTTTTTCATGATTTTTAAGCTGAATTAATGTAACATCCCAGGTAAATAAAGAATAAAACATTTTCATATTTATTAATATTTACGAATTAAATATTAATTTTACTTTAAATGGGTTGCTATTTTCGATAGCGTACCCGATACGCAACAAAGAGTTTATTTGAAATCTTACATTGCACACTAGTAATAAAGCAATATTATTTTAAATGGTAGTTAACACGTAGCTGTTTTATTGGCGGGAATGAATAAAAATAACTAAAATATGATTATATATGTTTTTTAAATGTTTTTAAATTTATTCAATAAAAGATAAAGGCTTAAAATACGAAAAGAATTCAATTTTAGGCATATATACTCTAACATTCACTAAAGGTCGACTTATCGCCTTTTGATGGCGAACCGTCTATAAATATAATTTTGTTCACTCTTATACATTATATTGGACCAAATAAAATTCTTCTTTAGAATTGGGACATCAAAATTTACTTTGTGTAAATTTTTGGTATTTTTCCGATAAAGTTCATTTTTTAATGAATAGTGAAAATGTTGTATTTTAATTCAAAGCCTCTTTTTAATATAATTTATTTATATGATTAGATTATCTTTTGAATTGGTTTTAAAGTTCAATTAGAATATATTTTTACCATTTAATCCAATAGTGGTCATTGGAATTAATTTCACTTTGAAATTGGATTTAAACTAGTGTCAATCTTTTGATATATATTGTTTCATAAAAACACGCTATTTGTTCTCACAGTGGGAATTAATTATTAAATTAATTAATGCGACTTATATGTTTTGAATTTTGTAAAAAAAATACATCATTTTTTAATTTGGAATATCAAATATAGCTTAGGGTGAATTTTTGGTAATTTTCTGAAAAACTTCAATTTTTGATGAATAGTGAAACCACTAAGAGGTACTTAAAAAACTGATTTTTCGTTTAAATAAAATTTTACCACCTCTGTGTTTTGAATTTCAAAAATCAGACATACATGGTTTTCATTAGGAAGTAAAATTTGGTTCAATGGGATTAAAATAATGTTTTGGTAAATAGTAACTTTTATGTTTTTAATCGCGATTAGAGGTAATTAGTGTAATTTAAGGTAAAAATAATGTTTTAATAATATGAAATGACCTAGACACATGTCCTAACATTATTGGATGTGTCATGGCCGACAAATAAAATCCATGGGTCAACTTGGGGACCCCATGGAGCCACTTTAGTACGAAAATGACATTAAAAACTTTTTATTTAAAGTTAAAATTAAAATGTCACAAACATGAGTTGTTTTACTAAAAAAAATTAAATGGGGTTATACAAGTCATATTTTTTACTATAAATATTCATTATAAAGATAAAGATATTTAATAAATCATGATATTTTTTTTATAATTTTTATACATTAAATAAATTAAATTATTTATGACACCATGATGATGCAGTGATTACCTCATTATGTAACGATTTAAATAAAATGAAAAGATAATGTAAAATCTAAGACCTACACATGTAAAAAACCTATTGGATGAGTTTATTTAGAACTCTTATCACCTTATACTAGAAATATATAATTTTGGGACCTTTTAAATCTGAAAAGAATTTTATAATAAAGTAACCTTTTATAACTTCCCAAGAGTGCCCCTCCTCTCCTCTTATAAAAGGCACCAACCTCAACCACCATACCCACACCTCTCAAGACTTTGGCTCGGCCAACCCCAACCCATTTTATCTCTCCACATCCGTCTATTAATCCTAGAAGCCTCACTTTTGGTAGAAGTCTTCCCAAGGAAGTCTTTGAGCTCAAATCAAAAAGAGTTACCCGTTTTAAAGGTACTGTTTTCTCTTGTGTTCTTATGTTTTATTTTGCTCATCCAACCCCCCTAAACTCTTTTTTTAATTTATTTTGTAACAACACCAGTATCATCAATATACTAGGATGTTGTTATAATAATTATTCGAGCTACATGTACACACACCTACATCTAATGTTTAAAGAACATACTGTTTCTGTGGATGGTGAATTTCTGCCTCACGAAACGATGATTGTTCAACACTCATATAACACCTTAAAAGGTGGCCATTAAGATGTCACTATATTTATATATGATATATAATATGTTTATTTTTTACTTAAGCTTCTGTATTTTTCATTTATGGTATACCTTTATGGTTTCCATTATGGGTAAACGCGATATATTCATTTTAGGAAGTGCGGACTACCGCCCCCTCAAAGTGATTTGATTCATTAATACCATATGTGGTACGTATAAAAGATAGATTTAATGATATTATATATTATATTATACTGTAATTATAATATACCTTTATATAATTATTATTTATTTCCATTAAAGTATGAGATAGAAATGAAAGTAGCGTTCATGCGTACGTACGGCTTACCGTCTCTATGAACGGTGCATTTCATTTCTTATCCCCAAATGTAATGTACTATTATAAGTACATATATATAATGTATATATATGATGTATTTTACATCTAAATGATGAATATAATTCTGTAATTAAAATATACATATCTCTCATTTAGTTTTAATTCCATTAATATGACATAGAAATGAAAGTAGCGTTCATGCGTACGTACGGCTTACCGTCTCCATGAACGGTGCATTTCATTTCTTACCTCTAAATGATTATGTAATATTATAAATTAATGTATATACTGGATATATATGATATATGTGGCATCTACATCATGAATATAATTCTCGAGATAATTGATATTTTACTACGTGAACAAATTGTAAACATAAGAAGTTCACTTTTGAATCAAGTACGAAATATCGACAAAACGACCGTTATTAACTTAAATGACAACATAATGTTCATAACATGGTAATAAGTGATATAAAAGGAATAATTAACTTGAAAAAAGTTCTTAAGCAAGTAGAAATTAACTCAAGTTTATTATTCAGTACATTAAAGAACGATCGAGTCAAGTCGGACACGAGGTATGGGACTTCGTCTCAATATCCTTTCATTGAGGCATATTTTGTTTTATACATAACCTTCTTTTATATGGTGTATAAACCCCTTTGACTTTTACATTTATCCAAAAGGAATCTTTTTTATATGAAGTGTTTTACTAAACGAAAAAACAGACTGTTTTTGTCCTACGTATGCAGCGACAACGACTTCTCTGCCGTCGTGACCATTATTTGAGTTTCGAATTCCTCTACAAGCCATACCTTTTTTTAAAAATTAAAAATAAATACCATTTTTTACTTTTCTTTTATTTTGGTATTCAAAATGTTTTTCATAATGTTTTTATTATATCAATGTGTTGTATTGATATCTTGTGATTGAAATGTGGAAATGTTATGTTTCCTTTATGCATGTTTTATGTGATATGATTATGTTATGGTTCTTGGGCATTGTTATGAAGACGGGTGGTTCCGTGATAAACTAAGGGCGGGTGATCCCGATATATCTCTCCAATGCATTGGGTAACGCGAAGGGGTCAAACGTTAAGGTTTCTCCAAAGAGATTTAGGGAATATACTGTGATGGGTATTCCAAACGTAACCAAGAGGGTTACTCCCTACGTAAGAATGTTATGAATGCCTCAAGTTACCTTTATGTCTTATGATTTCTATGTTTTATTCATGATTTGATGAGGTATGTTAAAGTGCTTATGTTTTATGAGTAAAGTATGATTTCATTGATTCTTACGTATACATGTACTCATTTTTCCTTTCCATATTTTTATATCCCTTATTGATCTTTTTATGCTCATCCCAAGTTTTTGAAATGTTTTTCACAGGTCAAGGGAAAGGTACATGATGTGATGATAGTGTCAAGGAAGTGTCAAGAAAGAATCCATGTTTTATTTTAAATATGTTTCCGTTGATGGGAAAAATGAGTATTATCTTTTATGTAACCAATTTGTTTAAATGTGGAATGTAATGCATGTTTTATGAACTAATTATCTAAAACTCTAAACCTGAAAAGATCCTCAAAGTGTATTCTTTAAGTAACTCAAGATTAAGTAATGTTTAAAGTTGGGGCCTTATAGTTGGTATCATAGGTCAGTTTAGTCAACTTTAGGAGTTATAAAATTGTTAAATTATAAATTAATTTATGGTATGATTGAAATGATATATAATTTGAAGATTACCATGTTGCTTCTCCTAAGATATTTCTGTGTTAAGAATGGTTTTTCATAGAAGAAACAGAACATATTTTCTGGGAAGGCATACAGAGGGAAATGACCTTTCAAATCAGTATCCTGAGATGGTCAGAATCAGAACTAAACAGTTTGTTGTAGTGATGGCTCAGTTGACTCAGGTTACTACCGAAGGAGTTGAAAAGAGGATTGGTGAATGCTCCAATTTTGGAACTTCCTTCCAGGAATGGTGAGTTTTTTATATACATTGATGCTTCATTGAATAGACTTGGTTGTGTATTTATGCATAATGATCAGTTAATTTCATATGATTCACGTCAGTTGAAAACTCATGAGGTAAATTACCCTACACATGACTTGGAATTAGCTGCTGTTGTTTTTGCTCTAAAAATTTTGAGGCATCATTTGTATGGAGTAAAGTGTGAAATATATACTGATCACAAAAGTTTAAAGTATATATTCACTCAGAAATAATTGAACATGAGCCAAAGGAGATGGCTAGAATTAATCAAGTATTATGATTGTACAATTAATTACCATCCGGGAAAATCAAATAAAGTGGTTGATGCTTTGAGTCGAAAAAGTAATGCTTCATTAACCATGCTACGTTTGGAATGAGATCCTTTGTTTATTGATTTGATGAAATTTGGCATAGAAGTTGTTGGTGCAGGAAGTTCTTTTGTTTTGTTTCAGGTATCAGTGAGATCATCCCTATCAGACAGAATTAAGTAAGCACAGAAGAAAGACATTGGGTTGTAGAAAAAGGTAGAGCTGGTTCAGAAGGGTAAGTTTCCTGAATTTAACATTGATAATGATTGTGTTTTGAGATTTGGGAAGAGATTGTGTGTGTCGTGTGATTCACAGTTAAAGAGAGAGTTGTTATGTGAAGCTCATAGTTCCCCGTTTTCAGTTCATCTTGGCAGTACTAAGATGTACAGAGATTTGTGGGAGTATTACTGCTGGGATGGAATGAAAAGAGATATTGCTGATTTTACTGTAAAGTGTTTGACTTGTAAGTAGGTTAAAGAAGAGCGGTAGTTACCGAAAGGTATGCTTTATCCTTTACCAGTACCAGGGTGGAAATGGGAAAATGTATCCATGGACTTTGTTGTGGGATTACTGAGGACATCTCGAGGTAATAATGCAATCTGGGTTATTGTTGATCGATTAACTAAATCTGCTCATTTCCTTCCTATTCAAGATACTTTCTCTCTAGATCAACTTTATCGATTGTACCTTAAAGAGATAGTCAGGTTGCATGGATTTCCCCTCTCCATTGTATCTGATCGTGATCTCAAGTTTACTTCTAACTTTTGGAAAGGCCTTCAGAAGTCGTTGGGTACTAAATTAAATTTTAGTACAGCTTTTCATCCTCAATCAGATGGGCAGTCAGAATGAACAATTCAGACTTTGGAGGATATTCTACGTACTTGTTCGATGGATTATCAGGGAAGTTAGGACCAACATCTTTCTTTGGTTGAATTTTCATATAATAACAGTTTTCATTCCAGTATACAGATGGCTCAGTTTGAGGCATTATATGGGAAGTGGTGTCGAACTTCAGCTTTTTGGGATGAAGTGGGTGAAAGGAAGCTGATGGGACCAGAATTCTTAGAAGACATGGCAGAAAAAGTTCAGTTCATTCAGAAACACATGAAAACATCTCAGAGTAGACAGAAAAGTTATGCAGATAACCAGAGGAAGCATCTATCTTTCGAGGTAGGTGATCATGTTTTTCTCAAAGTTTCACCATGGAAAAGTGTGATGTGGTTTGGTAAGAAAGGAAAGTTGAGTCCAAGGTTCATTTGACCATATGAAATTCTGGATAAAGTTGGATCAGTTTCTTACCAAGTGGATTTACCTCCGAGTTTATCTCAGGTACACAATGTTTTTCATGTTTTAATGTTAAGGAAGTACATGCCAGATCCATCTCATGTTTTGAGTCCAGAGGTAGTTCAGCTGGAAGAGAATATCTCTTATGAAAAACAACCGGTCCAGATTCTTGACCACAGGGAGCAAGTGTTGTGGAATAAGGTGATTAATCAAGTAAAGGTTTTGTTGAAAAACCACATGAGTGAAGAGGCAACATGGGAATCTGAAAATGTTATGAGGGATAAATACCCCCAGTTATTTTGATAAGTGAATAAAATTATGAGGACGCAATTCCCAAAAGGGGGAAGGATGTAACATCCCAGGTAAATAAAGAATAAATCATTTTCATATTTATTAATATTTATGAATTAAATATTAATTTTAATTTAAAGTGGTTACTATGTTCGATAGCGTACCCGATACGCAACAAATAGTTTCTTTGAAATCTTACGTTGCACACTAGTAATAAAACAATATTATTATAAATGGTAGTTAACACATAGTCGTTGTATTGGCGGGAATAAATATAAATAACTAAAATATGATTATATATGTTTTTTAAATGTTTTTACATTTATCCAATAAAATATAAAGGCTTAAAATACGAAAAGAATTCAATTTTAGGCATATATACTCTAACATTCACTAAATGTCGACTTATCGCCTTTTGATGGAGAACCGTCTATAAATATAGTTTTGGTCACTCTTATACATTCTATTGCACCAAATAAAATTCTTATTTAGAATCGGGACATCAAAATTTACTTTGTGTAAATTTTTGGTATTTTTCCGATAAAGTTCATTTTTTAATGAATAGTGAAAATGTTGTATTTTAATTCAAAACCTCTTTTTAATCTAATTTATTTATATGATTAGATTATCTTTTTAATTGTATTTAAAGTTCAATTAGAATATATTTTTACCATTTAATACAATAGTGGTCGTTGGAATTAATTTCACTTTGAAATTGGACTTAAACTAGTGTCAATCTTTTGATATATATTGTTTCATAAAAACACGCTATTTGTTCTGACAGCGGGAATTAATTATTAAATTAATTAATGTAACTTATATGTTTTTAATTCTGTAAAAAATAAATCATTTTTTAATTCGGAATATCAAATATTGCTTAGGGTGAAGTTTTGATATTTTTCTGAAAAACTTCAATTTTTGATGAATAGTGAAACCACTAAGTGGTACTTAAAAAACTGATTTTTCGTTTAAATAAAATTTTACCACCTCTATGTTTTGGATTTCAAAAATGTGACATACATGGTTTTCATTAGGAAGTAAAATGTTGTTCAATGGGATTAAAATAATTTTTTGGTGAATAGTAACTTTTAAGTTTTTAATCGCGATTAGAGGTAATTAGTGTAATTTAAGGTAAAAATAATGTTTTAATAATATGAAATGACCTAGAAACATATCCTACCCTTATTTTATGTGTCATGTAAGACCAAGAAAATCCATGGGTCAACTTGGGGACCCCATGGAGGCACTTTGGTAGGAAAATGACATTAAAAACTTTTTATTTAAAGTTAAAATTAAAATGTCACAAACATGAGTTGTTTTACTAAAACAATTTTTAAATGGGGTTATACAATTCATATTTTTTAATATAAATATTAATTAGAAATATAAAAATATTTCCTACATCATGATATTTTTTTTATAATTTTTAGACATTAAAAAAATTAAATTATTTATGACACCATGATGATGCAGCGATTACCTCATTATGTAACGATTTAAATAAAATGAAAATATAATGTAAAATATAAGACCTACACATGTCAAAAATCTATTATATGGGTGGATATCGAACTCTTATCACCTTATCCTAGAAATAAATAATTTTGGGACCTTTTAAATCCTAAAAGAATTTTATAATAAAGTAACCTTTTATAACTTCCCAAGAGTGCCCCTCCTCTCCTCTTATAAAAGGCCCCAAACTCTACCACCTTACCCACACCTCTCAAGCCTTTGGATCGTCCAAACCCTGCCCATTTCGTCTCTCCACATCCCTATCTTACTCTTAGAAGCCTCACTTTGGGCAGAAGTCTTCCCAAGGAAGCCTTTGATCTCAAATCAAAAAGTGTTTCCCGTTTTAAAGGTAGTGTTTTCTCTTGTGTTTTTATGTTTTATTTCGCTTCTCCAACCCCACTAAACTCTTTTTTTTCATTTATTTTGTAACAACAACAGTATTATCAATATACTAGGATGTTTTTATAAGAAGTATTCAAGCTACACTTACACACACCTACATCTAATGGTTAAATAACATACTGTTTCTGTGGATGGCGAATTTCTGCCTCACGAAACGATGATTGTTCAACACTCATATAACACCTTCAAAGGGGGACATTAAGATCTCAATATATTTATATATGAAATATAATATGTTTATTTTTTACTTAAGCTTATGTATTTTTCATTTATGGCATACCTTTGTGGTTTCCATTATGGGTAAACGAGATATCTTCATTTTAGGAAGTGTGGACTACCGCCCCCTCAAAGTGATTTGATTCGTTAATACCATATGTGGTACGTATAAAGGATAGATTTAATGATATTATATATGATATTATACTGGAATTATAATATACCTTTATATAATTATTATTTCCTTCCATTAAAGTATGATATAGAAATGAAAGTAGCGTTCATGCGTACGTACGACTTACCATCTCCATGAACGGTGCATTTCATTTCTTATCCCCAAATGTAATGTACTATTATAAGTATATATATATAATCGATATATATGATGTATGTTACATCTAAATGATGAATATAATTATGGAATTAAAATATACATATCTCTCATTTATTTTTAATTGAATTAATATGACATAGAAATGAAAGTAGCGTTCATGTGTACGTACGACTTACCGTCTCCATAAACGGTGCATTTCATTTCTTACCTCTAAATGATTATGTAATATTATAAATGCATGTATATAATGGATATATATTATATATATGGCATCTACATCATGAATATCATTCTTGAGATAATGGATATTTGACTACGTAAACAACTTGTAAATATAAGAAGTTCACTTTTGACTCATGTACCAAATATCGACAAAACAACCGTTATTAACTTAAATGACAACATAATGTTAATAACATGGTAATAAGTGATATAAAAGGAATAATGAACTTGAAAAAGGTTCTTAAGCAAGTAGAAATTAACTTAAGTTTATTATTCAGGACATTAAAGAACGATCGAGTCAAGTCGGACATGAGGTATGGGACTTCATCTCAATCTCCTTTCATTGAGGCATATTTTATTTATACACAACCTTCTTTTATACGGTTTATAAAACCCTTTTAATTTTACATTTATCCAAAATGAATATTTTTTATACAAAGAATTTTACTAAACGACAAAAGGGAATGTTTTTTTCGAACGTATGCGGCGACAACGACTTCTCCGCCGCCGTGACCATTACTTAAGTTTCGGCTTCCTCTACAAGCCATACCTTTTTTTAAAATGAAAAATAAATACCATGTTTTACTTTTCTTTTATTTTGGTATTCAAAATTGTTTTCATAATGTTTTTATTATATCAATGTGTTGTATTGATATCTTGTGATTGAAATGTGGAAATGTTTTGTTTCCTTTATGCATGTTTTATGTGATACGATTATGTTATGGTTCTTGGGAATTGTTATGAAGATGGGTGATTCCATGATAAACTAAGGGCGGGTGATCCCAATATAGCTCTCCAATGCATTGGGTAACGCGAAGGGGTTAAACGTTAAGGTTTCTCCGAAGAGATTTAGGGAATATACTGTGATGGGTATTCCAAATGTAACCAAGAGGGTTAGTCCCTACGTAAGAATGTTATGAATGCCTCAAGTTACCTTTATGTCTTATGATTTCTATGTTTTATTCATGATTTGATGAGGTATGTTAAAGTGATTATGTTTTATGAGTAAAGTATGATTTCATTTATTCTTACGTATACATGTACTCATGTTTCCTTTCCATATTTGTATATCCCTTACTGAGCTTTTTATGCGCATCCCATGTTTTTGAAATGTTTTTCACAGGTCAAGGGAAAGGTACATGATGTGATGATAGTACCAAGGAAGTGTCAATAGAGAATCCATGTTTTATTTTTAATATGTTTTCATTGATGGGAAAAATGAGTACTATCTTTTATGTAACCACTTTGTTTAAATGTGGAATGTAGTGCATTTTTTATGGTCTAATTCTCTAAAATTCTAAACATGAAAAGATCCTCAATGTGTATTCTTGAATTAACTCAAGATTAAGTAATGTTTAAGGTTGGGGCCTTATAATTAAACATCAGGGTATTCCTCTTATCCTTCATTCATCATGTTGAGGAATAGTTTACAAGAAATTTTAGGGGGAATTACATGCTGTGGTATTCTTCTACTCTTTTGGTTTTTGTGTAGGGGTATATTTAGTACACACTAGTCATGATTGATAATTTTAAAACAAACCTAGCTATAAAAAACCTATTTTATCTTAGGTTTACTTCTTATTGTGATTTTCCTTGTTGTGGTTTTTTAATGCATGCTTTTAAAATGGTAAATTAATTCTTTTAAAATTATTGAAAATTGTTTTGAATGAAAAATTTTATAAACCGTTGAAAGGGTTAATTTTTATATTTTATATTAAATTGTGTGAAATCATATATCATTCCATGTTTTCTTTTAAAATTAAAAAAAATGGATTTTTTTACAAAGACTTATTATAGAACACTTGGTAGGATCCCACAGGTCTTGTTGTACTCATACTTTGAACACACCCTCGGGTGTGTGTAGACCTTGTTTTATCTGATGTAGGAAAGAGAAAAACATTACAATGAGGTGGAAATTTTTTTGAGTCATATGGGTTTGGAACTTGAGTGGTGAGATAGAGTAATGTTTCCCACTTAACACACATATATAGTGGTTATTATCTTTTGTACTATAGTTACTTTTGGATTTTTCACTTTTCATTTGGTTTTATTTTCTAATCATGTATCGTTTTTACACTATTTGACTTTGTTATAGAATATTTACTCGTTATTATACTATATTTAATGTTCTATGTTCTATATAGTGTAGATAAATCATTTCTAAATGTTTTTTTAATTCTAGGGTTATTTTCGCCAGCCCATGTGGATCGATAATTCCTTTACGGTCTTATTCTGATTTTTTTTTTGAAACTAGATTGATGGGTCATCCAGGTTAGTTTGGTATTGTATCTTCCCTTATTTTAGGCTAAATTTATAGGAAATAAAAATCTAAATTGAGGTTTAGTAATTGCCACTAGAATTAAGAAAAAATTGATCATGTTCAATATATCAGTGTTTTGGCCATCATAATTGAAGTATAGGTGAGGTTGAGTTGTGAATGATATTGTGTCACTAAAATGATAGAGAATAAGTTTGAGTAATATATTTCACTATAAATATGATGGGTAATTCTTGGTGGATCCTTTAATTATTTTTTTAATATATTACTAACACTTTATGATCTAGTTCCTTATTTTATTTTATATTTTTTTCATCTATGTACAAAATAACCCATATATTTTCCCTTATTTTTAAATATTAAAATTACTAATAATATTAATAATATATTGATAGAAATAGTGAGTGATAGAAATAGGATCTTTGAGAGATGACTCTAGTCATCCACTGTTCTGTATAAATATAAATATAAACTATATTTTTTATAACCCCATGATAGGTGTGTCAAAATATAGAATCATGATCAGGGATCCAATTAATCACTTTATATTTCTTTCACTCATTGTAAATTTTCCCTTATTTTCATAAAAAGAATAAAAAAATATTATTTTTCATGATGTATTAAAACTTTTATTATTATTATTATTATATAGAGACTAACAACACACAAAAATAGGAAGAAGTCTATAATGAAATAGGTACCCAGTTGCAATAAATTTGAAATGAGATGACAGAACTGAAGATTTTATTGACACAACTAATTGTTATATTCCAAGAACACAATGAACTTTAGTATGATCAAATAGTGTAAGAAAAAGTGGAGGAATATATTTCCCCACTCACTTTTCAAGTTTAAGAACCTGAGGAGGTAGAGGAGGAGTTATTTGAAAATCTACTATCAGACCGTACTCTGAGATTTCTAGAATAGATTCCTAAAGTAGACCTATCAGTTGATGCATATATGGGATATAAATAATCTTTAGAGAGATTATATAATGGTATTTTAAGTCATAAAATTCCAAGTTATCCTCATGTCTTAAGAAATGAAAATTATCATCTTTATATATTTCTCTATCATTTGAAGAAAAAGATGCCAATTATGTAGCACCCCAAGCCTGCACACTCAGATCTAGTGCTGAAATAATAATATTAATATATTGGATTTGATACCAACTAAATTGACCCAAATTTTAACATCTATAATTACAAATTCAAAAACAAATAATGAGTCTCATAGATCCCAAATAATATTTTTAGTTCTATATATTTAGATAATTGGGATAACTAATACATATTAAAACCCATGTATTTCTCATAAAATGGTAATTTTTCCCATTATACCTAGATTTACTTATTCTATAATAAGTCTTAAATGATTCCCAAAAAATAGGTTCTTATGATTACACACCTTTTTTAATTCATGGCACTTTTTCTTCATTCAAGTCATGTCTCTATTGACATTTCTATAATTCTTACACATCCTTATTCTTTAAAAAAATAAAAGATGGGATGATCAAAATAATGCTTAGAAAGGTATATTAATAGAAATAAAAATCGTTAATCTATTTGAAATTTATGAAAATTCATAAGGATGGTTGCCTTTTCTCATAGTAAACTTTGAGTTTAAAATAATCACTTACACTTGAAATCAGTTTTTTCACAAATTTTTTCATAAAACATTCCATAAGAAGCATAAAGGAAAAAATCATAATTCATTAGGGTTTCTTGAAGAACATGAATGATTTTCATTGAAAACAAACCTTTTACACATAGGATATCATAAAAATTATTTTAAATCACATATCATTTTTTACCTTATTAAATCAAAATATTTCCATAAAAACAATCAATAACAAGAACATGTAATATATCCAAGGATAAAAAAATATAAATAATCACATGGATAACAATAACTGATTTCATAATGATGGAATCCACAATTCCAGTTGTTATAATCATATTTTTAAGACCTTATGGAAGACATAATAAATATACCATAAAGTCCTCATGCCAAGTCATCATAAATAATTGGGAAATCATACACCAAATGCCTAGGCTAGTTTGTCTCATGAGACTTACTCATGCATCAACAGGCTATCTATAATCAGGCCCCACCTGTTACTTACTAATTCCAATGTATTAATCATATTAATTAATATAAATACAATACATAATAAACATAAACATCCTCATTGAAAAAATATCATAAAAATGTCAATATTTTCCTAGTTAATGAAATAACTTTCATAGTAAGTTCCCTTTAGTTCACACCATATATAATAATTATTATATGGTGTAGTCAACATTGAGACAAATAATAATAGAGAACATATATTGAAATTACTAATCATGGTTCACAAATAAGCATGTGAAATATCAAAAGCATGTCCCATGGGAGTGTCAAACCAGATATTCACTTAGGCCCACTAGTTTTGCACTGAATAAAGATTGATTTCATACCCAACCAATATTTTTAGGGTTATTACCCCTATATGCATCTATTACAAAGCCTAAATACACTTATTTTTATCTGAATAGGGTCATAAATTCTAGGAAACCACCACACATTACTTTAAAAAAATTATTTCAAAAAAGATTAAAAATAGTTTTTATAAAATCATTTAAAATATTTTTTTAAAATCAATAGAAAACATTCATTTTAAATCGGTGAATTTTAAAAAAACATAAAATTCCCAATATATTGAGAAAAATATTTTCATTGAAAATAACTATGGAAAATTGTAAATGAAGACTCAAAGAAAATAATGATTATGAAACTGGTAATATACATTTATTCCATATAAATTAAATGATAAAATTCTTTTTACACTTTTGTAAAAAATCAAAAGTGAGTCATATATAAAACATTTGAAAAGATTCTTTTTAATCATTTGTAAAGAAAGTAAAAAGTATTTGAAAATGTAATTTAATAATATTTGATTCATAAATAATATTTTTAATGAAAAATTTTAAGAATATGGACATAGAGAAGAAATATTTTGAAAATAAACCTTTAAAATAAGGTTTTAAATGAAAATCTCTTACCTTGAGTCTCGACTTGTTTTGTATGTTATTTAAACCCTATTATTTGAGAAACCACAATTGTATATCCTTTTGAAGGACCTTGAGGGTGTATTTTAATAATAACATAACCTTTATAATGTGTCCAAATAAGTTGATAAGATGTTTGAGTTGGGTTTGGTCAGGTTAAGTGTCTCAAGAATGTGTGAATAAGAGAGGAGAGGAGGTTCCCTTTTATAAATGAGTTGAATGAAACACTTGTAATTATTCTAAAATTTAAAATAATATAAGGTTAATTTCATAGAAAATTAAGTCCAAATTGGATATATTTTGAATTTTGGAGGATATAGGGTCGAAATACATTCAACCAATAGGATTTAGACATGTTTTTACGTTATTTTAACTCTTATCTCTTTAGTTTAACCTCTCGTTAACCCTTTTAATCTTAACAATATTAACAAGATACATGGTATTTAAGGGCTAATAATTTCATTCTAAATAATAATGTGGGTCATAATTGTACAATGGATGATATTCTCAACCATTTTCCATTAATTTGATAAAATATAATATTTTTATGATTTTTAAAATAGTTAATTAAATATTTTTTAACATAAAATATCCTTAAAGACATTTTCAGGGTTATTCACATAATTTGACTTCAATAACATGAATATTTTCATGGAGTTAGAATATAAAATATTTCACCATATCTTATACTTTTTAATTATCCATTAAATTAATGGAACACCATAGTATATCCAAAGCATATTACTTTTAATGTTTTTAAAATTACTTACTTGATTATCTATTGTTTTCACAAGCATTGTGTCAGTGTTTCCTAAGATTTCAAGGCAATTATACTATCTCTAAAAATTAAAAATAAATTTATATAATAAAAATAATTTATTCATATTTAAAATAATTATATATAATTGTTCATAACTTATTTGTATCCTTATGAAATCATATTAGATATATTAAAATAGAGTGAATTTTTATCATTATTTATTATATAAAAAAATATAAAGGTCCAAATCAAAGTTAAGTGGTACTAAATTGACCTATTATATAATATAAGGTGATAATATTCGAAATAATATCATCAAATAATAATTAATATGATATTTGGTGATCTTATCATGAAATTTTAACATTAATTAACTTGTTTTACCCTTTACTGTGCTGATAACAATTCACTATGGGTATTGTTCATTATGTACAAAAATTAAATTAAACTAATTAATAAATTTGAACCTCCTATTTACAAATATGATAGTTATTTTTTAAGATTAAATTTTTTTAATTGGAATAAATTAATTTTAATATAAGTTTTCAAAATGCAATGAAAATTTATTTTAAGAAAAATACTTGTTTAAGCATAAAAATGATTTTATACCAAAATCAAGTATAATGTTGATTCATATGGAATTAATAGGATTATTTTAATAAAATAAAACATATTTAAATTTAAAATAAATCCAAAACCAAAAGTAATATTGAAATTATTTTTATTAAAATAAAAACTTGGTAGTTTTTTGCAAAATCAGTATTTTTAACAAATCTCCCAAAAATCAACCTTTTCATAAAATAAAAAATATTTATCATAAGATAACTTTTAATTTACTATTTCAAAAATGATGACCATTTTATCAAATTCAATTTCTAAAATTGGTATAAATTAATCATAATATTCATACACTAAATTCAAAAACCCATTTTTTAAGAAAATGTACTTTTGAAGTATAAAATGAATTTATACTCATTACATGTCTAATAACCACCTTTAAATGAATTTAAATTTATTTTATTAAATATATTATCTATAAATTTAATTAAAATAATTAATCTATATTGATTAACTTAATTTATTTTGATAAAAATATATTACACACGTAGATCAATTTTTTGAAAAATATCTCTTTTAATCATATATAATATTATTTAAAATTGTGTTCTTATTTCTTAGATATTAATCAGAAAATTTTTATTAAGGAAAACCTATATATATATATATATATATATATTTCAAAATTTTTTACTTTTTTTCATACCCATCAATCCAACGACTAAGTTATAACAATTATATTAAAATAATAATATTTAAATCGTATATCATAGTTCATTTTAAACTCAGTGTTTCATGTGGTACATGTTATTTTTAATGTCCCAAAATTCCTTGTAGTTGTTTTAAAAATTATATAGGATTATTTAGAGACCAAGCGCTGAGACAGCATGCGATTCTGAGGCCCAGAGTGCCCGAAATGATCCATCGAAAAATGTTAAGCTTTAAATAGTGTGTGTGAGCGGTTTTCCAAAAAAATGGAATAACTCTTAAATGGGTAACCAGATCAGAAATCCAAGGGTATCGTTGTGTTTAGGATAGCAGGTTTACCCTATTTGAAACTTAATTTAAGTTGACATGGGCCTCCAGTGAGGAAACCCAAAAATGGCATAACCGTAAATAAAATAATTACATTATTTTATTTTATTTTTAAAATCCTTATAACTCAGGAATGGTGACTCGGATTGAAAATATGAGAATAACATTGAGCTTGTGAGGGTATGTTTTCCTTAAGCAGAGGCTAACTTTGGCTGGTGTGGGTCAACAGTGGAAAGTAGTTTTTGGCAGTAAATAAAATAATTGAATAAATATTATTTTATTTTCAAATCCTTATAACTCATAAATGGTAACTTGGATTGGAAATATAAGAGTACAGTTGAGTTTATGAGGTTTTTATTCCCTTAGGCAGAGCCTAACATCAACTGGCACGGGTCAACTATGAAATTTTGTTTTTGGGACGTAACCATAAATAAAATAATTTAAATAAAAATTATTTTATTTTCAAATCATTATAACTCACAAACAGTAACTCAGATTAAAAATGTGCCATCACCGTTGAGTTCATAATGAGATGTTCTCTTTAAGAGGGGCTAAACTCGACCGGCATGGGTCGAGAGAAAAAGTTAATTTATAGACTTTTCAAAAGAAAAAATTAAATAACTTAAAAAGTTATTTTAATTTTTTTCTCCATCATCGAGCAGTGGCACATCAGCACTGTGATGTAGTGATGAGGCGATGATGAATCTCATTAATAAACCTCATTAATGAGTCAGTGAAATGATGCTACAATGAAGCATAATAGAAGCTATAATTCACATCCATCAATTAATATCCAAACAAGAAATGTAGGATTGTTGGCATAATCCTAAATTTATCTAAGGCTTTGGTGGGTGGTGACGACAAACGACGAACACCCCTTCTTCCACCCTTCGGTAAATCACTAGAAATTGTAGGATGCAGATCAAGAATGAGGAATGGAGGTGCATGATATCATTCTTCCTCGACCAACAATTCTATCCCATGTAGGGGGTTTTATTTTATATAAACTTTTGTTTTCCCCTGTTCTTTCTTTTAAATGACGAACACAGGTTAACTCACATACAAGTTAACCTGCGGATCAATCATTCGTGCAGGATGTTTAATGTTGTGGTATAAAAAGGGGATATCTTTTCTTGTAATTTTTCCACCTTATTTATCGGTTCTTCGTGATCATGCTAATAAGAACGCATCTGGGTCAACACGAACAAAGACCTGGATCATTCTTTGGGTGTTTCTATGTGTGACTCCTTCCCCACATCTCTCCTTTAATTCTTCCCATTCTTCGTGATGCAACGACAGCAGAAAATTGGCTTAGGAGATTCTAGGATAAAGTCTCGGGGTGAGGCAGGCCGCGATACTGGTGAGAGGTCACGACATGAGGTTGCGGTGTCAGTACCAGGCTGCGACGACAGGAGGGAGGTGGCGCGCTGGCAGTAGGAGCTGCCGACATGGAGGTCGGCGGCTAGCGGAAGGAGGACGCGGCCACCAAGATGCGTCAAAAGAGATACATGGTTCAAGGTCACCATCTACAGACCATGACAGCGATTTGGACCAACGGTAGAGCCACGTGTCACGCGGAAGGACCAGTCCGTGTGAACAGATCAGTGCTGGAGGTTGGCATCGCTCGAGCACTGCGTTGAAGGAGTAGCCTGCATCGGTGGGCCGCGGCATGCGGAAAGGGGGCGGTTGGCTTCTGATAACTGTGTGCACCATGAACAGGATGCCCAGAAAGCATCCAGGTAGGGGGAGGACTGGCCTGCCATGCGGGCCAAGCCAGTGGGTTGCCCGGGCTCGAGAAGAGTCGGCCCGCCGATGCGGACTGGGCCAATAGGAAAAACTGGCCCTTTGGGCAGCCCGAGCTGGGAAAGAACCATCCCACCAATTTCAGGGCTAGGCCGGATGAAATCAGATCGATGGGAGACCTGGCGGGCTGGACCCACGACTGAACCAGGCCTGGTCCAGCAAGTCCCAATGGGCCTGGCCCAACAGTCGAGCCGAATCGGTTAAGCCTAGACCCCATTGGGTCGGGTCGGGTTGGACAAACTAGGTCGGGTCATGTGGGACCTCCGAGCCGAGTTGGTCAGATATATCTGACCAGGTCAGACCGGGCCCGAACACAACTAGCCCCCATTTACTAAAACACCGATATCTTTCAAACCGATCATCTGATTTAGACAATGTCTATGGAGTTGGGACCCTTGCAACGATACGGTATTTTTGGAATACTCGAATTGAGATTTTGTGGTATTTGATATGAAAACTATGGCTTAAGTATTAGATTCTCTCAGAATCAAGTGCACTATGAGCAGGAATCCTATGGATGGTTGTGACACGAACGATATGACGAGTAGATCTTAGTGATCCAGCTATCCCAGAGACAAGGGGGTCTTAGTGATCCAGTTGGACCAGAGACGAGTGGGTCTAATTGACACAGCTGTCCAAGAGATGAGCAGGTCTTAGTAATCCAGCTGGCCAATAGATGAGCGGGTTGTAGTGATTCAGCTGGCCAAGAGACGAGCGTACCTTAGTGGTTCAACATATGAGTGTACTTGAGTGGTTCAGCATACGTGTGTACCTCAGTTGTTCAGTATATGAACATACCTCAATGGTTTAATAGACGAGAGGACCTCAGTGGTATAGCAGATGAGAAAACCTCAATGGATCATCAGGGATGAGTCCCTCAGTAGTACAAGATGATTCAACTTCATGACTGAAAATATTACTTTCAATACTTTGAGTTATAACTGGTGTGAGATGTCTTTTCTTTTTGTTCTTGCTTTGTGGTATTTACTTTATGGTTTGGGGTCTCTACTGAGTATTGTGTTACTCACTATTGCATGGGTTTTTCCCGTACGTGTCGTGTCCTGTGCAGGTGATCGGCGCTTTGACGGGGACCTTAGTGGTCCGGGACCAGGTGGTTCTTAGTGAGACATGACAGACGGGCATATTTCTATGTCTACAGACCTTTCACCTACCCTTCAGGTGGGGTCCTGAGCAGACGGATCATGGCAGTTATACTTTCTTTTGTGGTTTTCTTATTGTATTCTGGCCCCTTTTTACTTTTAGTTTTTATTGTACTCACATTAGTTATCTTGTGATAGTTATGGTTTACTTAGTGTTTACCTTTCCAAAGTTTTTGTTGTGTACATGTGTACAGGTTTAAAGTCAAATGAATTCCCTTTTTTGGATATTCCTATTCGGTGCTAATCTTTAGCCCCTGGCCTATGGAAGACGGGCTTGGGGTAGTCACAGCATAGGCCCTGGGGGACGGGTCGTGACATTATTGAATATATTATTAATTTAAAGGAGTATTACATATTGAAACATTAGGGTATTACATTCTCCCACTCTTATAAAAAATATATCCTTGCAATTGAATTTTATTACTTCAAAATAAATATTTTATAACATATTAATAAAATCATATATAGATTTTGTTGTGAACCTTAATTTATTAGTCAAGACTATGAAATTTATTATTTCATAAAATAATGTACCTATATAATACTCATACTTATAGATGAGTTTATAAAATCATACCTTGATAATTGAGTGTTACTTTCCACATAATCTCGATATATTTGAAAAATTATTTCACCATTGAGATAAAGATTTTGAAAAAATATACATACTTTTTTTCCACTACTTAAGTGGAATTTCATCATTCATTTTTTATTTGATAAATCTCCTATTATATCTAGTTTCTTAGTATAAGTAATGAATATTCAATATAAATTTTTATTTCTTGAAGCACTAAAATTATCATTTAATAAATCATAAGATCTAAAAAAGGATGAAAAGTTATTTCTCATGTTTCAATCTATTAATCAAAATCAAAAATGGTTATCACAAGTTAAGATAATATCCAATATGAATAAACCTCTATATAAATAAATACTATATTAATCTCTAAAGACTCAACAATAACACCCAAGGTTTAAGTTGAATCATTCTATAAATAAATAACCTTAAAAATCTTCCAAATATTCCTAACTAAATTCAAAACCCAAAAATACAAAATATTTGATCACATATTCTTCTGAGATCAATTTAAAATTTATCTATAAAAACATTAGTCACTCAAAAATTCACATGATAAAAATTGATATTCCCTAATCATATACTCTCTATAAATCCATAATAAAATCATATATGCTTCCAAAAGATAATTCAACCTTTATTTTTCAAATAAAATAAATATTTCCTTTTACCTAAATCATATAATGTTCCTAATATAGTTAAATTATTAAAAAATAACTTTAATCACTTAGTCACTAAATCACATTTCAATATCATGGTTATCTATATAACAAATCATATGTTCTATAAATGTAATAACCCATTTTTTCAATTTAACAATAATTAACTCAATATAAAATATTATATTAACCCTAAAGTTTATTAATACCTTTCAATTTATATCCAAAAAATATAAAATAATTCTTTGAAAATTAACCTTTTCGCTATTACACAAGTTAAACTTTAGGGTTATATATACCTCAAACATTTATTAAAACTCAATAAGTGTCAACCAAAGTAATATCATCACATAAAACCTCAAACAGTGTATCAATGAATTTAAACTTATGATCAAACTTAGACTTATTAACCCATGATGGTATCTAAAACTCTTAAAATATTCTCATATAAATCAACCTAACCTATAAAGTTATCTAAACCTTTTCTTTCATACCAATTGTAGCTCTCTAGACCCATACACCTAGATCCAGTGCTAAAATCAGACTCTTAACATATTAGATTGGATACTGACTAAATTAAACAAAATTTTAACTTCCATAATTATAAATTCAAAGAAAATATTGATTTACCTATATCCTGGATAATATTTTTAGATATAGATATTTAGATAATTATGAAAACTATTACATATTAAAACCCATGTATTTTGTATCAATTGAGAATTTTTCCCATTATACCTAGATTTACTTATTCTTTAATAATTATTCAACATTTACCATAAAAAATAAATTATAATTACAATAATATTTTCATTCTTGACACTTTTTCTTTGTTCAAGATGTTTCAATATTAACCCCTCTATAAGTCTTACACATCCTTAGGTGTGGTTAAAAACATTTAAAAATGTGGAATGAGTTTAAAAAATCTTAGTAAGGGATATAAAAATAATGGGAACCCATTAATAAATTTTAAATCCATGAAAACCTATATAGATGATTTCTTTTTCTCATAATAAACTTTTATTTTGAAATAATCACTTAATTACTCTTAAAATCAACTTTTTCAACAAATTTTTTCATAAAATATTTCATAATAAATCATAATAGAAAAAAAATGGTTTATAAAAGTTATTTAAAGAACATGAAACATTTTATTTGAAAACAAACCTTTTAATCATAAAAGATCATAAATATTATTTTAAATCAAATAAAATTTTCTTATCTTATGAAATCAAGAGATTTTCATAAAAAAACATCAATAAATAGAACATGAAATGTGTCTAAGGATAAAAATATAAATAATCACAAGGATAACAACAATTAATTTCCTAATTTTGAAATTAATACTTTCATAAATTATAATAATACCATTAAGGACATGTGTTAAGACATCATAAACATATTATCAAGGACTTATGCAAATACATCATAAATAATTGGGCAAGTATACACCAAATAACTAGGCTAGTTTGTCTCATGAGACCTACTACTACATCAAGGGGCTATTTATAATTGGGCCACACCCATTACATATAAATTCCAATGTTTTAATCATATTAATGAATGAAAATACAATACATAATCAACATAAACATTCATATTGAAAAACTATTGTATGAAATTTCAATATTTTCCCAATGAATGGAATAACTTTCTTAGTGATTTTTCTTCAGTTCAAGAATTATATAATAATGAGTATATATTTTAGTAAACATTGAGAATAAGGATTATAGATAAAATATATTGAAATTAATAATTATGGTTTACAAAGAAGCATGTGACATATCCATAGAATATCCCTCTGGGAGTTTCAAACCAGGTGTGTGGTTAGTCCCACTAGTTTTGGACCATGTAAATATTTATTTAATACCCAATGAACATTTTTTGATGTCATTACCCAAAGGTGAATCTATTACAATGCTAGTATCCATTTTTTTGTATCTATAGAGGGACACAATTACTTATAAACCATTACTATTTAATTTACCAAAATTTTAGGATGTTGACATTGATGAAAAATCTATTTGATAAAATAATTTAAAATACACTTTTAAAAATAAGAGAAAACATTAATTTTCTTTTAGTAACCTTTACAAAAACTAAAAATTCAAAGAAGGTTGAAAAAAATATTTTCATTGAAAATAACCATGGAAACTTTTAAAGGAAGAATAAAATCAAATAACAGTCATGAAAGCAAGAAAATACATTAATATAATAAATGTTAAAAGATAATATTATTTTCCCACTTTTGTAAAAATTCCTAAGTGATTCGTACATGAAACATTTGAAAATATTCCTTTCAATAATTTGTAAAGAAAGAAAAAAATAGTTTAAAATGACCTTTAACAATATTTTAAGCATAAATAATAATATTATTAAAACATTTAATGAACATGGACATGGAAGAGAAATATTTCGAAAAGAAAACTTTAAAACAGTTTTTTAAAGGAAAATCTTTTACCCTAAGTCTTGACTCATCTCATACATTCTCTAAACCCTCTTCTTTGAAAAACTTAATTTTGATAGATTCTTAAGGTCCCTTTGGTTTCTCTTATAATAATACCAGCACCAATATAACATTTATTGGTAAGTTTATAATAGGTTTGGATAGATTTTGGTTGAGATAAGTAGCTCGAGAAGGTATGAAGAAGAGGGGATAAAAGATGCCCTTTATAAGTGAGGTTAGTGGCACACTTTTAATTATTCTAAACTTAAAGACAATATAAGTTTACTTTAATGGAAAAGTGCCTCTAAATTGGCTCAATTTTATAAGTTAGTATGGTTTCGGGTAAAAATACATTCAAAAAAATTATTTAGACAACTTTTTAGGTTATTTTAACCTTTATCTATTTAGTTTAACCCCTCATTAACCATTTTAACATTTACTATAGTAAAAATATACTTAGTCTTTGAGGGTCAATAATGGAATTCTAAAAAGTAAAGTGGATAATAAATGTACTATGGTTTATATTATTAAATTTTTAAAATAAAATTTAAAAAATATAAGAATTTTATGATTTTTGAAACTATTAATTAAATATTTTTAACCATAAAATATCCTTAAAGTCATTCTTGGGACTATTAAAATAATTTTAATTAAAAAACATCAATATTGCCGTGAAATTAGAATATAAAAACTTCAATCATCAGTTATAATTTTTAATTATCTATTAATTCATATAACATCATATTTAATCCAAAACATATTATTTTTAATGTTTTTAAAATTATTTACTTGAATTTTATACTTCTTGCAAAAGCGTTGCTTCGATGTTGCGTAAGTGTTCAAGATAATTATACAATCACTAAAATTTAAAAATAAATTAGTATCATAAAAGTAACTTATACATATTCAAAATAACTATATATAATTGTTCATTACTTATTTATATCCTTATGAAATCGTATTATACATATTAAAATAAAGAGAGTGAAATCTTGTAATTATCATTTACATAAAATAATATAGAGGTACTGATAAAAGGTAAGTGGAACCAAATTGAAATATTTTCAAAGATAAGGTGATAAGGTTTGAAATAATATCACCCAATAATAATTAATATGGGGCTTTTTATCTTATTAGAATGTTTTAATCCCAATTAACCTTTTTTAGCATTTACTGTGGTGATAACAATTTATCATCGTTATTATTCATCATGAACAAAAATGAAATTAACATCGTTACTAAATTTTAACCAAATAATTATAAATATTATTTCCATTTTCTAAGATTCCATTTTTATAATTGGTATAAATTACATTTAATATATGTTCACAAGATGCAATGAAAAATCATTTTAAGACAAATCCTCATTTTAAGCGTAAAATTGATTTTATAAAAAAATCAAGTATATAGTTAATTAATATGGAATTAATTGGATTTTTTCAATAAAATTAAACTTATATGACTTTAAAACAAATCTTAAACTACAATTAATATTGAAATTATTTTTATCAAGTGAAAAGAAGTGACATTTTTTGTAAAATCATTATTTTTCACTATTCACTCAAAAATCAACCTTTTTCGAAAAATCACAAAAATTTATCTGAATATTATTTTGAATTAATTATTTCAATATGATTTCAATTTTCACAAATACATTTTCTAAAAGTCATATAATTTAACAATAGTATCCATGTGAAAAATACAATAAAAACATTTTTTAGGAAAATGTATTTTTGAAGTATAAAATTATTTTATACTCATTACTTATATAATAACCACTATTAGATTAATGGTAATTTATTTTATTAAATATATTATATATAAATTTTATTAAAATAATTCATCTATAGTGATTAACTTAATTTATATTGATAAAAATACATTACACACATAAATCAATATTCTAAAAGATATCTCTTTTAATCATATATGTTCTTATTTAAAATTGAGTTATTATTTACAAGTAATTAATCATTACATTTTTATTAAGTAAAACATCACTACATATATTTCATAATTTTATTTCTCTTATTCATACTCATTAGTCCAATATCTAGGTTATAACAGTTATCGAATTTCATTGTAAGCTTGATGTTCCATGTGGTATACATTATCAAACATAGTATTCATTTAAAGGATAATTATATATTAAAATATATAGGTGTTGCAACTAAGGTGGTGAAATTTAAAGAATTGATGGATCATATTAACTTCCTGCCTCCAAATTTATTAACCCAACTCCAAGAGGTACTTAGTATAGAAGAGAAGACTGAAGCTGAACCAATATAGGGAGATACTATAAACTTAAACTCATTTATATCTAGTTGAATTGAAAATAAATTATCACTAAATCCCACTGATTTTAATTTATAGGTTCATACAACCAACAGATTTCATTATAAAGTGAAGAAGAATAAGAAAATACATTTTTATATGAAAATATAAATCTTCTTAAGCTTATTGATTATTTTATTATGGGAGAAGAATGCACAGTGGCCTTGAATGAGATAAAGAAGCTAAGATATAACATCATTAAGGAGTAATAATTTAATATTTATTCATCTTGTGTTAATTTCATTCAAATTGAGTTATTAAATAACTTCCCCTTTGATGAAACTTTAAATGCGGTATCAAAGGAGTGGAAGTTGGAAGTTGAGGAACAAACTATAGAAGTAATGGAGAACAAAGAAGTGGAGGACCAATACTAACTCCATTCCCCAACATGAAAGTTATATCTCATAGAAATAGAGTTTTACTTATAATACTATGAGCAAGTTCACCTCTATTTCTAGTGTAAATGGATTCATACTATAAGTAAAATAATATTATGGTTAAAATCACACAAATAACATATTTCATCTGATTTTGAGTGATAATTAGTACAACCTTCTTATGGATGTAATATACATAATACCCACTTGTGGGGTCTGAACCAAACTTATTTTATCTTTCTATTTATTTTTCCTTTCTTTCAATAAAAAAATTCATGATTAATTTTGTTATTTATAGAATTATAATGGGTAATTATTAGGATACTAACTCAATGTTACCACTACTAAATAGCCAGGTTATATTCTTCCTTAGAATTTTTTTAATTTCTAGGAATCTATTTTTAATTATAATAGACTTAAAGTGGTAGTTTTGGATAATTTTTTGGGAATTTGGACCATTTTTTTAAGAAATTATGTTTTCTATTTTTTTTTATTTTTAATTTTTTTGACTGTTTTTATGAACCCTTGAGCTAAACCAAATGCCTGGGAAATTCATATTATCTTGTTATTTTTTTAAAAACTACTTAATTTGAATGTATATGTATTTAAATAATTATTTATTTGTATTTTATTCCATTATTTCCAAACTAAAAATTTAATGATGTTTAATTAATTTTGAATATCATGTACACAAGTATTGTCTAATGATTATCTTACCTACCCGAGAGGCTTATATATATTTTTCATATCTTCTTTTATTTATTTATTTTTCTATATATCCTTATGTCATGTTATAAAATATAGAACTTTTTGTTATAATTTTTTTAAATCTGTTTGAGTTCTTGAAGTTGTGCCAAAAATGATTGAGATTTAATTTAAAAAAACTTTTTGAAATTTCACCCTCTATTTGATCCCTCCATTATATATGACCATTATTTTAAACACCTATAATACATTAATATCTTTATGGGTATTTATATTATAATTTGAGTATCTCTACCTACTCTATTCTTGAGTAATATGCATAATTTCATTAAAAATTGTATGGGTTGTTTTATGGGATTCTATGGTGGGTTATTTCATTAATGGAATGTTTTTTAGGTATGAAATTATTAATTTTCATAGGAGGGTTTACAAAAATTAATTATAATATATAAATTTCCTATGTCTCCACACACAAAATATTAAATAATCTATACATGAAAAATTGATGTAAAAATGTAAAAAATAGAAAAATAGGAAGAATCCTTCACTTATATACACTACTATGTAGACCATTATAAAATGGATTAGAGGGTGGTTGGAGCATTTTAAATTTTATTGAGTGAGAAACATCCATTTAGTGTCACAATTATTTAATCATTTGTAGTTCTTAAAGATTCAATCCTCCTCATTCCACCTCAGAGTTTTAAACATCAAAACCCTCAAAAAAACCCATGTCAATTCCTCATGATTGAATCATTTTTATGAATCTATTAAGTGTAGATAATATAATGGAATTAATACTATAGAAATCATGTATATGCTTTATAATAATGAAAATTCCATATGAAATGTCTTAAGTGAATAGAGATACATTTTTGTGAACGTAAATACAACATGAACATGGGGATTAGTATAATATTTAATGAATTTTTATAAATATAAAGGAATTAGGGAGTTTATGTTGGAAGAATTATATTTCCAAATATGTGAGAATTTAAAGGCTCTTCCAAATCTTCCTTGATAATTTTATTTGACCTCTACATTAAATAATTTTTTGGGAGTGAAATATTTAAGAGTGGGGGGGATTGACAGAGTACCATATTTCCTTTTTTTTATTTTTAATTTAATTAATTAATCCCCAATAATTTCATATTTTAAGGACAATTATCACATTTGTTATATGAACATTTTATACTTTATTGTGAAATTAGACTAAATTCATTATTTTATTTGATTTTATTGATAATTTTGATTTTATTTTCCATTCAAAGACTTAATTTATGGGTTTTTTATGTTTAAGAATAATGTTATAGATTTTGAATCATATAGAAGATTAATCTTAGAATATTGAACTGGTCTATAAGCAAAGATGATTAATTTCTATAAGTCTGTTGAATTTGACAAAGGATCGCATATGAGAAGTTCGTTGAAGTAGGTTGCTTCATAAGATAAGAGGTCTGGAATATAACGAGGGGATAAAATTATAGAAGTTGTATGAATTTAGAAAAGGACCTCATACATAATAATTTTTCTAAATCAATTAAAGAGGAATATTTGGTAAAGTTTGGAATCGGGTAATGTATGGAATTATGAGAATTAACTTCCAAAAGATTGAGGAATAATTGAAAAAATATTTAGTTAAGTATAAAATATTACATATAGGTCATTATATATGTAATATAATGGTTCTTTATATGTAATATATTTTGGTGATTAGTGAAATTTATAAAATTACTAGCTTTGTAAGTGCTATGTTATATCCTTGGGCTGGTATGTAAGATTTTATAATTTTCGACTCAAATGAAAGGTGTAAAGTCCACCATGATACATAAGATATTTTTCCAATATGTAATGTATTATGTTAATAAATAGTATTTTATACTTTTTCTTTATATCATGCATAATGATTTTTTGGAACTTTCATAAGTTTTTATACTTTGATAAATTTTATTTGATGCGTAAGATTTTTAGAAGTGATGAAGAGATGTGTAAGGTTTTTTACCTTGATAAATTGCATCCAAATATTTTATGAAATGTTTTTTTATAAATATGTAATATATTACCATGGATTCAATGATATATAAGGAGTATTCCTTTTATTATAGGTATAATTTTTTCAAGTTAATACATAGGTAATCTCTCTGATGTGTAAGGATTTTTCCAAGCTACATTATTAATATGTAAGGATTAATTTGTTTATCAAAATCATATTGTTTCTAAGAATTATATGTTAGGTGAGAATCATATATTTTCAAATAACATTTAGTTTTATCTTGGGAAGTATTATTATAATATAAAGGCACTAAAAATCACACCCAACCAAATATTTTATAACAAAGGAATTTAAAGCTGATTATTCATGTGGAATGATTTTATCGTTGATTCTATTCTCATTTGTCCCCATGCACTTTGTGGATGCGTCCTATTTAAAAAATGTGTTATATTAATTGTAAAATATTTGATACCCTAATCCTCTCAATTATTAAATGGTGATAGTTTATATTTTTTGTTTCTTTTATTTGATTCTAAATTTCCTTTCATGAATTTTAATATAATTATAGGTTTTATCTCACTCTTTTATCTAACATGTGTCCTCCACTGTAATTATCTTACTCCATTAATGTAGAATTAAATTCATTGCTAATATTAAGGGGGGATAAACCTTTGAATTATTCTTAAATTTTGACTATCCATATATTCTCTTATACACTCTTACGCAGAGTGATGGTCGTGTGTAGTTAAAAATATTAAATGTATTTATGGCCATCTATCTCTACACTCTATTATTCTTCTCACATATCATGTTATTTTAATGATTCCCTTAATTTTATTTTCCACCATATAGTGATGATGGGTAGTAAAGTATAGAGTGGTCAGGTGATTGTTAACCATGTGTAATGGATCTCTCCCATTAGTTATGGTCATACTAGGGGAAGATTTTGGGAAATCAAACTATTAAGTGAGGTTTGGTAACCACCACTGGACTTTGGAATAAAAATTTACCTCAAATTTGGGACCTCGGTTCAATAAGAATTAAAGTATAAGTGAGGTTAAGTGGTGACTTAAATTTAACTACTCAGCTAAGAAAGTGTATGTTTGATTAATATATTTCAATAGAACTATGATAGGGTATTCCTGGTGGATACATCGAGGATTGACTATATTTGTTTCAAAATATTTGTGATTTCATTCTTGGTTTTATTTTATATTTATTTTCATATATACATAACCCCCCTTATTTTCCCTTGTTTTCAATTATTTAAAATACCAAAAATATAATAAGGTGATTAGAGTAGTGAGTGATTGACATATATCCTCCAAAGAGATGGCCTAGGTCACCCACGGTGATGCACTAGGAAAAATATAAATGTTATTCTATACTACCCCATGATAGGTGTATCATGTACCATTTTTATTCAACACTATTATTTTAATTCATCAATGCATTCAATATTTTGGGTTATTATAAAATATTCTAATTTCATAGAACTAAAATAAATTATAGGATCTAAGGAGGGATATTATTGATACTAAGAGGGGTGAATTAGTTTTGTTTCTTTTTCAAAAATAAATTTATACTTTTATCCTTTTATCCCTTATATTTTACCTCATTCATTGGTTAAGGTGAATTGATTAGCTAGTTCTCTTTATCCTCAAATTACTTATTTATTATAGAAAAATCAAATACACACACGCACAAGAGGCACAAAAATTTACAATGTTCACCTCTCAGTATGAAAAGGTTAATCCTTGGTGTGATCCCATAAAACTTGTGGTCATAGAACCCACTAGTAAAACCATATAAGTGTTACACAATTGTATCCTGGTAGTGTAGAGTGTGAATCCCACTCACTTTTTTGGTGTATCCCACACTCAGTTACATCATATACCTTTAAAATTTAATGTAAGTGCGATAATAAGATATTTTAACACTGAAATAGAATTATTTATTATTGTTGATGTTTTTCTCCCTCTTATTATTCCCTTGTACTGTAGAAAGTCCCTTATTTTGTTTTTATGCACAAAAATTCAAATAACCCCTTATTATTGTAATCATTATTGAAAATTGATATGCTATTATTTCTTATTTCACATTACACATCTTATTTTATTCTTATTTTATGTAAATAGAAGTTATCATATATCTTCTTATCTCTTTGAAATTCATGTCCAACTCATAAAATTCTTCTCCTTATTCTTATATTTCTTCTAGAAATAAAAGTTTGTATATCTATTTTTCTCTATGTGAAATTTCATAACTAACTCATCCAAATCTTCTTTTTCCTTCTTCTTGTACTGACAGATATATACAATAATTTATTCTCTTCTCTCTTCCTCTCTCTTTCAACTATAGTGCATAATATCCTGCACTGGACCTCCTTATTCTTATTCAATTCTTTAGGATATGTGTGAATGACTAGAGTTGAGTCTTTGTTCTTCTTTAATACTATCATATTTTTTCTTCAGATTTTTTAAATGATAAAAATCACCAACATCTACTATTATTTATTCAACAACCTAAAATGTATATGTATATGACAATAATAATAATTACAACATCAGTTACTCCTTCAAACTATAGATATTCCTTTCTATTTATCCTAAATTCAAATATTTATGGTACCAAAAAAAATATTTGAATTAAAACTCCCAAGAAAAATCAGATATGGTTATCATAATAAGTTCTGTTGGAAATGGAATCCATATTTTCCTCTATGATTTCTTCTGCACATAGTTTTAATGAAGTTATTCATTAATTAAATTTGGTCATAATGAAAACCCAAATTAACTTCTCATTAATTCTGGATATTATACGGTGCATAATATCTAAGAATTATTATTCAACAATGTGGTATGAATAAATATCATGATATCATGATATTTCTCATTTAAAGATTTTATTAATTACATCATCATGATTACTTATTCCATAACTCCGCATTTAAATTTCTTAAGAGATCAGGTATTCTTCATCCTATTTCATCATATGGTTTGTCAAAACTACACCATTTCCTCAAAATTCATTAAATCATATATATTTTTATGTGACAAATACCTCTTTAATTACCTTTAGTACTATATGAATGAGTATTACATGCATGGTATGCACAGTTTGTTCCTTTGATGAGAAGCAACAATGTTAGATATTACTGAAAATATTTATCATTATTTATCATTTGATCAGCATGTATACAAGTTTAATTTCATGCATGTATCAGCATATTAATCTCACACCATTAATAAATCTTGTTAAAATAATATATAGATTGGATTCTAGAGAATATGTGGACATGTTAGCTTAAACTCCAAAAAATCCACATGACAGTATGTCATACAGGCTTTAAACTCAGTATAAATCTTCCAAATTTTACTTAAATCCACTTCAAACACCTCATTATGAAAGATAAATTGATTTACAACTTAGATAATAATCTTTAATCTTTATGTTCATCTGAATGTTCAAAATATATCATTTTCCCTTCACCCTTATTTTTTTGCACTAGGTAAATTACATTAGATCTAACTTACTTTCTTCTTCCTTCTGAATTCATTTGACGGATCCTTCATTCATGGTAGAACTAAATACCATAAAATTCATAGCTTCCCTATTATTCATAATGCAGTCACATACCAATGATTGAACCTCATGATATCACACTCACATTCCAACCCTAATAGTACCACCCTAATAGTATCACCACAATAGCAGTACCCCAATAGTAGCACCTCAAAGGTAGCGCCCCAACAGTATCACCCTTGCAGTAGAACCTCAATAGTATATCCCTGAATATAGAACCCTGGTGGTAGAACCTTGGTGGTAGCACCCTGACTATGGCATCCCATCTATTTAATACATGACTTTTAACATTATTCCTTAACAAAAATTACATTAATAACTTCAAAGGATCTTCTGAGATCTAGTTTCTTGGAAACTAGGTACATAATACATGAATTACATAAAAAATCATAAACATTATTTAATCCTTTTTAAATATTCATTTTTTATTCCATCCTAGGTCATCTCACTGTAATTAATTTCTTATGGACATATATCAATAGAAAAGGGTGAGCATAAAGACCGATAAGAGATAAAAAAAGAAATAGAACATGAACGATCATCATGGATAAAACATGAGGCATAACATGAGATAATAATAATATTTACATAACATATAACATTTAAATGTGTCTACAATATAAAATTGGTACATTATAAGCATATCACCAAGGTTTATCACCAAGGTGTCGTAAATCATAATTACAAAAAATAATCATCAAGGTATTGTAAAACATGTCATATCTAGAGATTAATTCTTTACCCAGTTCATTATAGCACTATCAGGGCACATACTTCATATAGATTACTTCATGTGTGCCAAAAGATCATAAAAAATGTTTCATCAATAACCCATGGAAAATAATGAATGAGTTTCATATAAAATCCTTGAGTACATAAGTGCTTAAATAATTGAAAATTACATCATTTTTAACCCATGAAAAGGGTATGTGGGTTTCATACATGTAAATACCCTAATAAATAAATTGTGTTTACATATTGGTGAATACATATGTATAATTAAGGTTTTTGGGTATTCACAATATAATAATATTTCATGTGAAAGAGATAATTTCAAGAAATGAATTCGGTACCATGATGGTATGCAACATGGATTAAAGAAAGGATATAATGGGATGGAATAAAGGTCTCTAATTGATCAAAACAATATTTTGGTAGTAATGGGATAATAAAAAGGGTTTTTAATGAATGTAATTCTGCATTTATAAAACATATAGCAAAATAGGTACTTGAATGGAAAGGAGGAAGTGGAGAATTTCCTTACCTTAAAGAGTTTCTTCCTTGAACATGAAGATGGAACCATAGTGACTTAAAGACACCTTGGAGGGACTATTTGGGAGAAAAAATGACCATTAATTCATGGTTAATTCATTTTCATAAAATATTAATGGTTGTATTAGTGATTATTTATAGTAAAATTGGAGGAATTATTTAATAATTTATAAATATAATTCTCGGAATTATATATTGTGGAAAATTAAAACCATTGGCTTACCAATGGTTTTTTCTCATGGTTTTGGGAATTTAAGTAATGTTTTATAATATTTTAATCAATTAGAACAAAAAATCATTTTTTTAATATTACATTGGACATGGAGAATAACAATTTTCCAAAAAATACAGTTTTTAAAATCATAATTTTCATTTTAGACTTTGGAAAGTCATTCATAAGTTAAGAAATTGATTTAAATCCATTAAAATACATAATATTAATAAAATAACATAATTGTGGTCATTTATAATGTATAATTAATTATTACATAATTATTATATATATATATATATGAAGTCATAAAACATACCAAAAACAAATAACTTGATTTTACTATTCATAGAAAAATAAAGTATTTTAGAAAATTCTCAGAATTTCACCATGACCTAAATTTTATGTGATGATTTAAAATATATTTTTTATTTTATCAAAATAATTTCGTAAATATGATAATTTTATCTTTTAAATTAAAAAACCTAATTTATTGAAAAATAACAGCTTTTATGAAATAGTAAACCTATGACACTTATAACGATTTCATAGGACATTATAAAATAATATTATAATTTATATTTAAATAAAAATTGTTTTCAAAGACTATTTCATGAAAATAAATTTTATTTAGAATACTTTTTTTATATTATAAATGTTTACATGTTTTCTGAAGATAAAATTATGTTTATTTATATTCAAAACACTATTTATTCGATTCATATTATATTCATGTTTATTTTATTAAATAAAATAATATTTAAAAATGGTATTTAATAAATAAATATTTCATTTATAAAAAATAAATTAAACTTTTATGATACTAAGGTCTATATACATAACCCCTTATTACTTCTGCATATACCATAAGCGTATGGTGTGTGATGGTGGTAATTTCATGGTGTGGCTTAGCTAACATTAACCAAGTGGTGATCTCCACTAACTTGAACTTCTGCCATAGGCATTTTATTTAATCCTAACTTGTTTAAGATATTATTAGGCTCGGATAATGTAAAAACCTAGTGTTGTTACCTCCCTTCTAAGTTCTGACAAATGGGCTTCAAAAGGAATCACTCTACTAATTGAGGTCATCATTTATTCTTTATGCATCAATTATCATTTATCATTTCCCTTTATAAACACTAATTCTAATGGTAAATTTTTTTACCAATGGTCATACCTCCCAGTGGTCATATTGACCAATGGTTGTATTGACAAATGATCATTTTGGCCAATAGTCATTTTGTCCAATAGTCCTACTGGCCAAAGGTCAGATCCCAATTGTCACTTTTCCATTTATACTCAATATATCACCCATTATTAATCAAAATTTACTACTTGATTCACTAATGTTTTTTAATTACTTTAATAATTTCAATTATATTCCTAATTTTTTCTTTTTATTTTGATAGTTTTTATAGAAGGTTTAATCTTCATAGTAGAGTTAGATATTACAGATTACACCATTATATGGTTCATATTATTTGGTTTTTATATATGTATACCATACCTATAAATACTAATATGTATTATTAAATAATATGTAATATTATTTTTGTAGTAGTCTATCTATATACTTCCAATATAAAATACAATAAAATAGTCATTATAAAAAAAAGGAGTTCTTTTATTAACCATAGATATAATTTTAAGGAAGTTACATTCTCCCCCCCCCCAAGAAATTTTATCCTCAAAATTTAACTCTTTCTTCAAAAAAAAATGGTAGTATTTATCCTTCATTGTTTCCTAAAACTCCCAAGTAGATTCTTCAAACATTGGGTTTATCCATAAGACTTTCAAAAGTCATGTTGTGTTTTTCTTCAGCATTTGTTACCTTCTATTGAGAATCTGGATTAGTTACTCTTCATAATAAAAGTCAAGTTCCAATTACACACCATTAATATCAAGTATATTTGTTAGTCCAAACATATAATTTCTCAATAGAGACATGTGTAAAACAAATTAGACATTATAAAGATTTGGAGGTGGTTCTAATCGATAAGAAACTACTCCAATGTGATATAGAGTCTCAAATGGTCCAATATAACTTGGAATCAGTTTATTTTTCTTAAAAAATATCATAACTCCTTTCCATGATGATATCTTTAGAAAAACATGATCCCTAACATGAAATTATATGTCCTTAATTCATTTGTTATCATAACTTTTTTCTCGACTCTAATTAACCTTGATGGGTTTCTAAATCACCTATATTTTTTAGTAGTCTCCTTCACAATTTCTAGTCCCAATAGTTTCCTTTCTACAACTCCATCCAAACATGTTTGAGTTATACACCTTTTTTTATAGATATATTAAAAAAATCATTTTAATACTCGAGTGGAAATTTTTTTATAGGAGAATTCAACAAGTGGAATATTTTGGTCCTAAATTTCTTGAAAATCAAGTGATCTAGCCCTTAGCATGTCTTCTAATCTTTGAATTTTTCTCTTAGAATACCCCTCAATTTTAGGATGATAGGTTTTACTTAGTTTTACTTATGTATTCATAACCTTTTTAAGGATTCTCTAGAACATATAAGTAAATATAAGATCTTATTCAAAAACAATCAACAATGGTACTACATGGAGTTTCACTACTTATTGAATATATAGGTTAACTAGGCACTCCAGGGAGAAATCCTCCTTATAGAAATGAAATGGGAAGAATTTGATAATCTATTGAAAATTATCCATATAGTATTATTTTCCTTGGATGTCTTAGGTAGGCAAGTAACAAAGTCCATAGTGATGTTTTCCAACTTAAAAACAATTATGGGTAGTGGTTGTAATACCCCTTTGGTGATTCCTCACTCTACCTTCACTTGTTCGCACACCAAGAACCTTTTAGTGTAATAAAAAATATCCCTTTTCATATTATCCTACCAATAATGATCATGAAGTTCCCTATACATCTTAGTGATTCTAGGATGTATGGAGAATGTACATCAATAATTTCATACATCAACTCCTTATTTATCTCTAGAATAGATGGAATATATAACCTTGTACCAAATTTTATTACACCATATTTATCAATAATGAATTCAAGAAACTTTCTATCTTTCATAGCCTCTATCTTCTTTTTCATCAAAGGACCATATCTTTGAGCATTATTTATCTTATCTTGTAATGAAAGTTGAGAAATAATTTGGGATAGGATTGATAATTTCCCTTCCCTTATTATTTATGTTTCAAATCATATTATATCCTTGATCAATGGATATCCATAAATCCTTATCACTAAAAGTACACTAGAATATCTCTTACTCAATGCATCTGTGACTTTTTTTTATCTTATATGGTGATAATGAATTAAGAAACCATAGTTTTTAAGAATATCCAACCATCTCCTTTGTCTCTTGTTCAGTTAATTTTATGTGAATATATACTTCAAACTTTTTTTGTCTATGTATATAACACATTTTTTCCAATAAAGATAGTGTCTATATATATTCAGAGAAAAAATTATTATAGAAAACCTTAGGACATGATTAGGAAGATTTTTCTCATGAGACTTAAACTATTGAGCTGCACAAGTGATTACCTTATCATTTTTCATGAGAACACATCTAGGCCCATTAAAATATGAATCACTATAGATTAAAAATACTTCTTTAATATAGGGTGAAGTTAGACCAGGTGCACTAACCAACCACTTCTTCAGTTCTTGGAAACTTTATTCACACTCATTTGTCCAAGTAAACTTAACTCTTTTTCAAGTTAACTTGGTTAGTGGATTAGAAATCCATGATCATTTTTGAAAAAACTTCTATAATATCCTACTGAACAAAGGAAAGTATAAATCTTATTTATTTTTATAAGATAAGTCCACTCCTCAAAAGCCTTTATCTTGGTAGGACCAACTGATATTCCTTCACTAGTTATAGTGTACCCCAATAATTTAACTTATTGTAACCAAAACTCACACTTATTGAATTAGTCAAAAAAATGGTATAAAAACAAACTTATAATGACCATATATTTTTCAGAATGAATTCTTTGGGATGTCATATTAATTCACCCTCAACCAATGATACCCCGATCAGAGGTCGATCTAGGAGAAGAAAAGATCCCTGTGAATCCGGTCAAAATAATCATCAATCCTTGGAAGGGAATATTTGTTCTTTGATACGATCTAATTAATCTCTTTATAGTTAATGTATAGCTGCATCAATCCATCTTTATTTTTCAAAAATAGAACAAGTTCTCTCCCAAGGAGACGCACTTGGTCGAATAAAAACTTTTTTCAATAGTACTTGTAGTTTCTTATTTAATTCATTTAACTCTATATTTTACTTTATATATGGGGTATTTAATATTTTCTTGGATCCAGGTATAAGTTCCATCGATAAATCAACCTATCTATCTGGGGGAGGTCTAGCTAACTATTTAGAAAATACATAAATGTATTCCCAAACAATGGGTACATCTCTTATTTTTAAACTTTCACTTTCTTCTTCTCCTCAAATCGATTCCATAAATAAGGAAATTTAAGGTGGTTCTTGGTAAGTCTTGGGTTGGGAAATATCACCTTTGAAGATGGTTAGAGGTTTTCAATTCAAGAATACTGAAATTTTATTTCTTTTCAGTTGATATAAGAATTATACTTTGAAAAAAATCCATCTCAACTATTATAATAAAGATCATATCCGTATTATTAACACCAGACATAAAGTGTTGCGAAATTAGATAATTGGGTTGGTAAAATTACTTTAGATAAATAAAACACTAGAAGAGTAAAGCAAGGTTATGGAAGAAATATTAAGTAAGAAATACCCAAATGTGTTCAATAGTTGGTATATAACCCAATTTCAATGAAGAAATTATTTAAGGGGGAGAATGTAATACTCAGGATGCTACTGTAATAGGTAAACACGATATCTAAGACTATCACAAAATGGGAACTCTAAAGATCCTTTATTCATGAGTATATTTTAAAGTTTAGTTTCTAAATATTATAATTTTAATTTAACAAAATAAATTTAATTTTTTAAAATTTCATAAATATTTTATCTTAAGACGAAATTTTGGGTTTCTCCAAAAAGATTAATTTTTAGGTGAATAGTGATAATAACACTTTTTGTTAAAACCGCGGCTTTTATGACTTTAATAAGATATAATAATAAACTAAAACTAAAAAAACTCTTAATTGAAAAAATATATTTTTATATGTAACATTATAAATTTTAAAATATTATGTTTAATTTATAAACCTAAATTTTATATTTTAAATTTTATGTTGCATAATCAAAAAATTTGTTTTAATAAATTATATATTTACTATTCTAAAATTAAATTATCACTTTTATAAATTTAACATTATTAAATGGAATTAAAATTTTTAATTATTAGGAAAAAAATATTTTAACAATGACTACTTTATTTTTAGGTATAAAAATAAGATTGCAAGTATTAAAGTTAATGACTACGATAATGGTAAAATTGTTTTCCTCAAAGATTTGTTTTACTAACATTGTGAAATTTTTATATAAAAAAATAAATTAATAATGATTTTTATATAATTTTTAACCCATTTATAAATATATGAAAAATAATTTATTTATTAATCAATACTATATATGATTAGGAACACTTAACTAGGAAAACATCATTTTTCTATAAAAAAAATCTATATATTATATGTTTTGATTTAAAATTTAATTTTATCATATTTAGAAATTGAATTGGATAAAATAGATTATAAATTTAGGTTTATAAAACCCAAATTTTTTATTATTGGTTACCTTACATTTACAATAAAATATAAATTACTTAGTTAAAAAATTGTTACAAAGGTAAAAAAATGTGGAAATGTAAAAATATATTGGTAAATAAATAAAAAATGAGTGAAAATTATATTATGAGGGTTTATCAACCAAATGAAACCCAAAAATACATTATTTCAAACTATTTGGTTCATTTACCTTTTAATATTGTAATGATATCATTGGAAACTAAAGAGTATTCACAAAAGTTCCATTTTGGTCAATTATAAAGGGGACTCGCTTTCTCCACCTAATACCATAGCTATCCCTTATAATTTATTTTGTAAAATGTTAAATGTTTCCCTAATAGAACCAAATTCAACTTAATTATGAATTATTCCACTATTATTTAGCTTGAGGCCTCCATCTCCAGGGATATTTCTAAGAGAAAACTCAAGCTCAAGGCGTAAGTATTACCTTCCTCTTAGTATTTTATTCTAAATATTCCTCTTCATAAACACCTATATCCATACCAATATTATTAAATAAGTATAATTATTATATTTATATTTTATTATATTAAATGAAAAATCATTATTTATTCATATCCTTCCAATAATAAAAAACAATAGCGTCGTTAGTGTGTGTGCACGAACTACTACCTCGACGAATCGACATCGTCTGTTTTTTCATACTACCTATCATGGTTGATTTTAAGGGTGGTACTGATAAATAAATATTATATATATAATATAAATATTATTCTTAAATTTAAAAATTACCATATACCTTATTTCCCTCTCATTCTTTGAGTAATAAAAATGTTAACTGTGTGTTGTGCACTCTACTACCTACACAAATTAACATGTCTCTTTTACACCTAGATTTTTTATGATTTCTTAAACTGTATTTAAATCTGAATCACTTGATTAAAAATATATTAGTAATAAAAAATTTATATTTCAATAATTATATAATTTCTTAATGAAACTACTTTCATAATCATAATAATCCATTAATTTCAGTATGTTCACATTTGGATCAATTTAACCACCTACTTGAAGAATGATATAAAACTCCATCAGTACATAAGCCTTAGCCTAGTTGGTAAGGACTCTGTAAGTGTATCCGGGAGACCCGGGATAAAATCCAGGTGGAGACATTATTTTCGGGGGTATTTTAGCAGTACTGTAGCAGTACTGTAGTAGTACTGTAGCGGGAACTATGCAGTACTATAGCGGGACTATAGCAGGTACTGTTTGGCACTATAGCAGCTGGAAATATGCCCCCATTTGGGCCTTCGGGCCACCAATTTGGTCCCCAAGTCCTTTAAGGCCTTCAGTCCACCCAGGCCTTTGGGTCAGTAAGGCCTTTGGGCCACCTCAAGGCCTTCGGGCCACCTTAAGTGCAGATGCAAACCAGACGACCTATGAGAAACATGCTCTACAAGGAGGATGAGCAAGGAGCTTTCACCACAGCAGAAGCTAAACTAATTACAAGAATGAGAGGGTATGGAACCTTCCACTGGGACAAGCCTATGCATGCATGGAAATTCCTAGCCAAATAGCGATGCGAAGGTGGAGAGCTGATTTCACGATGAAGATACTGGGGAGGAGCAGTTCCAAGTAGTTAGTCTGGGTTGTATGTATGTTTGAAGACTATGGGATAATGAATTCCTCTAAGGCCTATAGTACATGTAATACTTATGCCTACAGGCCTTGTAAAGGTTCCACCTCACCCCTTGAAAGGTAGATTATCAAAAATCAATAAAAAATGAAGGCCTTCGGGCCATTGGAGAAGGATATAAAACTCCATCATGGATGATTATGAGAAATTAAATGCTAATTTTATTAAAATTTAGTAATAAAATAACAATTTTTTATGGTTCTTTAATGGTTATATTAATTATTTATCCTATTATTTAAATATCATCTTTGATCTCTAAAATTACCGATATAAGCCGACAATTATTTCACTTTCCCGCAACATAAAAAAAACACTAATGGAATAGTATAATAGAATCATAAATCAATAAATTTTAATTATTATAGTATCTTATATCATCTATGAATTATTAATTTTTTGATAATAATAAATAACATCATCACTTTTTAAAACTAATATAAATGATCAATCTATAAACACCTGCAAGGTGGGAAAATAGGTAAAGTAACTCAAATTCATATATATAATGACTATATATAAAGATTATAATTGAAAAATTTTGTGATTAAGGCTCGTAATTAAGGGATTAAGATAGATATGTTTGTGATATAAGAGGTTAATTTATGTTTTTCAAAGTCACAACAAGAGGTAAGGGGTTTCTATCCCAAATTCCTCTTTTTGAGACATGTTTTGTATTTTTCTCCAAATTTCTTTTATATGGTGTATATAATACATATTTTAGAATTTATATATTGAAATGGATTTTATTCATGGTATTTTAAGATCAAATTTCAGACCTTTCTTTCAATATGTTTTTATTGAATTGCAACTCAATCCAAAAGTGTTTTTTCATCTCAGTTTTCATTATTTAGGACTCATAATATATTCACCACTTATTTCCTTTTTTTTGATGCATAAATTACCATGAAATACTTTTTAATATATTCCTCATGAATTTTAAGGTATTTAAAATTATAAATTATTATCCCTCCCTTGGGTTCTTTTTATTCAATAGTTACCAAACCCATTGTAAAACTCAATATTTTCAATGGTGGAGACCCCATACTAAGGTTTGGTAAAGTAAAAGTGTGTGTAATTTTTAAAAAAATAAACCATTTTTCTAGGAAAGTGGATGAGAATTTATATAATATTTACCTAGGGTAAATTACCCTGAAAATGGTTGGATGAACATTAACTCAATCATTACTCTGATGAATGACGAGTGGGCCTAAGACTGCACATCCGATTAGACACTCCTAGAGTATATGCTTTGGGATATTCACATGCTCATAATGAATTATAATGAAGGGTTATTCCTTATATTCTATTGTTATCCTACCAATGTAAATCATTAAAAAAAATTAATATCTTCCAAGGGTAACATATCACATTGAATATGTAACACCCCAACCCAAACCAAGGAGTCTAAGCTAGATAGTCACTTGACCTCATGTGTGCCTCCCCCTAGAAAAAAGTTTGTCGACTGATAGTGAGGGTCCAAACACCGTCAGTGGTGATAATATACCATAAATATTAATTCATTACAACAATAATAATAATAAATAAAAAATCACAAAGTAAACATGGTGGAATAATATAAGTTTAGGTGTAACACATTTCATATAATTCATAAATAAATTGGCTTCCAAGGTGGAAATCCAAACTAAGGTATAAGTGTAGTAGATAAATAAATAAAACTATGATATCCTCTAGATCATGTCTCACTCATACCACCAAATCCATGCTCCATAGATCAACCATCTTCCATGGGACCCTATCCCTTGCTCAGATCCCTATACATGAATTTTTTATGTACATCAATATTCTCGTGTAGGGTTTGAGTAATAAAACCCAGTAGGAAACTACCAATGCACCATTAAAAAAATTCACATGTATAATAGGTTCATCAATGATAATAATAATGTGTAATCAAGTATAAAAATCACATACTAAGCACCTGTGTGCTAACCTAGCCACCATGGTCCTCATTCGTACCTTCTTTGGATCCTTGAAAAAAGGATAATTGAATAGATATTTTAGGTGAATAAAACTATCCACAAGACTTGTGCACGTATTATGCGATATGATAATAGAATTGGGTCAAAATTTTACTCAGAATCCATAAGGCACTGATTTTTGGGTCATTCCTCAACATTCTCATGGCATCGAGTTGCAAGCAGGTCCACAAGGATAACATGCTCCTACCCCATGAATGGGTCCACTGTCATCATCTCTACACATCATGTGTGCTCCCTCTATAAGGGATAAACATGCCATGATAGCCTGCCTATCATGAATACTTAGAAAGAATCTCCAACATCAAAGTAACATAAAAATAGGTACAACATGATAAGACATTAATGAAACTTCATCATTGGAATATAGTGGCAAATATAGAATAACACATGATAAACATCAAGCATGATATCAAGATACTCTAACAATACTCAAGGAAACAAGATTATATATGGGTATCATGACTACACACACACCCATAAGAAACCATCATAAATCAAGAACAACAAACCATGAAAACACATTATAAAATCATGGAAACAATAGAATATGAGGGCCAAAAATATTAAGTATCTTTCTACCACAATTTTTTTGATGAATAACTTAAAATTTTGTCATGAAAGAAAGATCGAAACACATCATACACCCATGGAGAATGATTTCACATGTCAAGGATTCCTAAATCGGGTTCTAGTTTCTCAAGAAATTGGTTTATTTTGAGACTCAAGTATATACCAAGGAAAAAAGGTGATTCTAGAATCACATAACATATGGAGTCCATAAATAGAATCAATTCCAAGGATTGTTGAAGAAGAGAATTATAATTCACCAAATCCAATGTCGTTTGAATAACAGATCCTGAATTATTTTCCAATTCTAGAATAGTGTTTTAGTTCTAGCCAAAAAAACATTGATCCATCAATAATCCATCAACAAAAAATAGATTCAAGAATATAGAATCTCAAAAATATTGATTAAAGATAAAATACTAGAAAATTTCCAATCTTCTTGAGAGTCCTAGAAACAATAAAATGTAAAAGTCTTTAACACATCAAATCCTCCACCAATATACCATGGAATCATCCTTGAATTAAGGTTTTATCATCAATTCACCATAAAGAAGGGGTATATAAAGGTGATTCAAAAACAATTACCCAAATAAGGCTCATTGTTTATGGTAGATATTTATTCAATCAAAGATCATTTTAAAAAAAGAATGATCTATCACAAATATATGAATAAATGGAGAATTAATTATTATATCTTCATGGAATTAATATATCTGACATAGAACCATTATTATCTTTAAAATGGTAATAAGTATTAGGGATATATCTATAGATAAATCACTGTGTAGGCATCACCTAGTCAGTCAAATCTTGAGGAACTAAGGGGAAATTCATGGGGGATTTTAGATCTAAGGGGGATGACACTAATTTGAAATAGGTGCATTGTGGCCTAAATTGGATAATTAAGAAGGGTCATAATGAGTTGAATTACAATTCATGTGGTGAATTTAATTCACCCCAAGATTGGGAAGACCGTATACCTAGTGGTCCTCATCGGTTAGCTGGTGGGGCCATCAAATATCTACAGACCCCCAGAAACTCCATCGGTGATCCGGTGGAGTATACTAGATTTCTGGTGGTATTTTATACCCCCCATAAATTAATTACTTCTCTTATAACTCTAACCACCATTTACCATACCCCTTACCACTAAAAACAACCTCTTAACTACCCATATTAGAGAAGAATAAAATGTGAATAGAGAAATTTCATAACTTAACATCTCTTATATTGAATCAAATAATTGATGTTATAATGCTCTCCATATAATGAACTCTCATCCCTGAAAAGTACCTTCAAAGGTTTTTCTCAAATAAATCAGACCACTATGCTCGAACATTATCCTATCGCTCCCAAGTATCCTTCTAGATTTATCCATGATGCCATAGAATATAGACCATTGGTATAATCCACCCTCAAAGTACCTTCTCACTCCAGTCTATAATCTGAACTGAGTACTCAAGATGTGATGCATCAGGATCTAGCTCAACATAATCAAATTCAATGACAATAATGGGATCAGGAATATACCTTTAGAGCTAAGACACATAAAACACATCATGCATAATTTAGTAATGTGATAGAAGATTCAAATGTTATTCCACTATCCCAAACTGCTTTGTGATCTTAAAGGGTCCAAAAAAATTTGGGTCTAGCTTTATTTTCTTCCTATAATATCAATTGACTAACCAAGGAGTCACTCTCACAAAAAATCAATCACCTACGACAAACTAAAAAGGCCTTCACCTATGGTTGGAATAATACTTCTATCTACTCAAATCTATGATAAACCTCTTATGAATTAGTTTCACTCTATCTAAGGTCTCCTCAACTAAACTTGGTCCAACAACTACTAATTCACCTACCTCGTTCCAATAAATCAGTGAATTAAATGCCCTCCCATAAAGATCCACTTAAGTTTACATATGAATCATATCCTGGTAACCATTTTTATATGTCAACTCAACCAAGGATAAATTATCATCCTATATTCCACTAAAATATAGAATGCAATCTCAAAGAATATCCTCCCATGTGTGGATTTTCTACTCCAACTATCTATCTATCTGAGTATGGTATGATTTTATCAAAATGAACTAGTCCCTAAGGATTTATGAAATCAAATATGATTTTAATGGGGACTCTATGAAAGTGTACTATATCAAAAAAATATACCATTCCCATCTTTTCAACTGAGTGAGTCTCATGGATCGGTAATAAGTAAGTAACTTTCTTTAGTCGGTCGTTAATCACCCAAACAACGTCAAAAATCCTAGTGTCCTAGGTAACCCCATAAAAAATTCCATCATGACATCCTATCACTTTCATAACTTCATGATAACTGGATAGATCATACTACAAGGATGATGGTTCTTGAAATTTATTCACCGGTAGGTAAGGCATTGATAAATAAAACCATTATTGTCCCTCTTCATCCCTGGCCACCATAACTACCTCTAGAAGTTATGGAAAATATTTTTCACTCCAATATGTACCACCCATTTTGAGGTATGTAATTACCTCATAATCTCTTACCAGGTGGAATTAGGTACTATAAATATCTCATGTATAAGGATGGAATCATAATCATCCAATGACTACCCAGGTATTGGATACCCACAGGCAAGTTGTTCCCACATCACAGTACACTCAGGGTTAGATTCCTAACCAGACTTCAAATGGTGTAAAAGATAATATTTCATCACCAAATTATCACACATCACTAATCCCTAGTCCTTAGAATAATCCACCCTTTAATCCTCCAAAAATATAATCAAGTTTCTATATTCCTTCAATAATAGTTCACCAATCCCCCAAGAATCTACATCTTATGTCAAAGATCATCTATAATGATGTTACCTTTACTAGGTGAATAATCCATCTCAAAGTCAAACATCTATAGAAACTCTACTTAGTTCCTATGTATAATATTGATTTCCTACTATGTGATGATACAACAAAGTATTTTTTGGTCTATATAGTCAAAAAACCACTCACTGAATAGATAGTGTCATAATCTCTTTAAGGCATGGACCACAGATTCCAGCACCAATTTATAATTAAGATAGTTCCTCACATGGGGTCAAAGATTATATAAACCATAAGTTATTAACTTCTCTCTTTGTATCAATACTTCCCCCAAACCAATTCCTGATTTATCACAGTATATAGCATAACTGATCCATGGATCAAGAAGTATCAACATCAGATTTGTATTAAACCTCCTCTTTAACAAAAGAAAATCCTATTCACGCTACCACCACCATTAAAGCATCACTCCCTTTTACAATAGAGTAGTCATGGGTACTGATAAATGGGGGAATTCATAGATAAAAAATATGTGGTATCCCACTAAACCAAGAAATATCCTAATCTTGAACACATTTTGGTGACATGTATAGGATATCATTGCCCTAAATTTCTCTGATTCCATGGATATATATGTCAAAAACACCAAATGACATAATAATTTCACCTCTTAAAACAAAATATATACTTCAACATCTTGTAACTAATATAATTTTATCAAAGTATACTCAAAAATATCTCAAGATATCTAGCATGCTTCTTAGGGGTTGACGGGTAGATGAGGATATCATTGATGAACACCATGATGAATGAGTCAAGACATGGGTGAAAGATCTTGATCATGAGATTGATAAACCCTCTCAACACATTTTTCAATAAAAATGGAATAACTAAATATTCATATAGTGCATACCTTCTTCAAAACACCTTCTTTGAGATGTCCTCTTCTCTAACCTGAAATAGGTGATAACCCAATCAAGTATAAATCTCAAAAAATCATCGGGCTCCTCATAATTGATCAAAGAGATTGTTGATACTAAGAAGGGGATATCTATTCTTCACCATTTCCTAGTTCATATTTTTATATTATATACATATTCAAATACTACCATCTTCCTTCTTGAAAAAAAAGTTCACCCAATGATGATGAACTTGTCTTGAGAAATCCCTTCAACTCCAAGTCCTTGAGTTGTACCTTGAGATCCTTCAACTTTGTTGGATACATATGATAATAAGGTATCAAAATTGGTTATACACCTGGAATGATATCTATCTCAAATACAACTCTTATCTCATGAGTAATTATAGTGAATTAATTTGGAAATATTTCCTAATAGAGATCCATAACTAGAGGAAAAGATGAGAGGGTCACCACTGATCCTCCTAAATAATCCAATCTTGTAATCTGTGTTGTGACCATCCCAAGATGACTCAAGTCTAGACCAACTATTCATGATCCCAATTCCCACTCTTTAGTTATCTCATTATTCTCTCCCTTAGATGAAGTAAAGGATACGTGTCTCCAATAGTAATCAATGTGAGATTATAAGTTGTTCACCCAATGTATTCCATGAATCACATCAAATCCTATCATATCTAGAATCATGAAGTCCTAGAGATCTGTATAACTAGAAATGACTATAGGACACTCTATGAATCACTAAATATGGGCCACTTTCATGCCCAAAGGAGTATCAAAATAAATTAAAATAAAAGACAACTTGACTAGTAAGTTAAGTCTAATATAAAATTATACAAATATTATAGAATAACAGCCACTGGTATAAAAACAATAGAAAATTTAGAGGTGATAAAGATTGTACCTCATAAAATAGACATTCCCTCACCACTATCTATCAGAGTCTTATTTACTGAAAAAAAAAAATAGTCTAACTTATCTTTGCAACCCTATCCCTAGGATATATGAACAATCTATGTTGTCCTCATCTGGTCCTACTACTGAGGACCTTGGATGGATCCTTTGGTCATAGATCACATCTATCTTACACCTTTGTGGAAACTTATCCTTGAATCCAAAGAGAAAAACTATAAAATATTCTCTATATTTCCACACTACTGAAACATTCTATGAGGTGTTATGCATAACTTGTGATAATGACCAAAATTTCCATAGTTGAAGTATTATGAGGATACTCCTAAGGGGGTTGAAGAAGTTATACTCCACTCAACCAGTATACCACCACTCTATTATATTCCCCCAATCTTCTTGATCCTACTACTAGTATAGATTCTCAGCACAACAATAAGAGGTCCACCCTTTTGTGTGCTTAATATTGCAAGAAAACCAACTAACTAATCCTCCTATAGAACCTTCTTGATAGAAAAGGACTTGTGCAGAACCTATAGGTAAGTAGCAAGGTCAAATTTTATACATTCTATATGATATCAAGAAGAATTCTGGTCTTGAGCTTCCAATACTTTTGTGCCACACTTCTAGAGAATATATGATAAGAGTTAAGAAACTCATTGAAATGAGTTAAGTATAAATATTATTTCATGGACCCCTTTTATAGCTCCATGAACTCCTATTCTCGTTCCAGATTTAGTGTGTCAGGGAAGAAATCCTGAAAAATTAGTTTCTTGAAGGTCTCCCAAATGATTCCCTCATGTATGTCAGCTTATGACATCACACCCCACCACCTTCTGGCAGGTCCCTATATCATGAAAGTATCTAACATCACATTCCCATAATTAGTTGTCTCAAAGGGGTCAAAGAAAACCTCTATTATTTCTATATAGTCCTCTACATCATGTGAACCTCCAATTCCCTAAAAGGATGATGTATGATGAAGCTATAAGTCTCTATAATAGTAAATCATGGACCAAGGTGTCCCTCCACCCATGGAAGGAAAAAGCATAAGGACTCCTAGCCAATGTGGGACTTCAACCAGTGATTCCATATTAGGTGTGGAATATTTCTCAATTGTACCCTTCTATACAGAAGGTAGTGGAATAGGGTCACCATCCATGGTAGTAGAATCCTATACCATGTTAGATGGTGGTCCCATAAATCTACTTTAGGGTGGAATCTTTTGAAATACAAAGGAAATACTTATAAAGACTAAAATTTTTAGGTTATATCCTAATAAATATATGGGGCCAGAGAATGGTTTTCTTAAGAGTCTACCCATAATCTAAGGTATATCCTTCCTATCACTAACCAAGGTTTCCATTCCTACATGTTAGTCACAATCACACACACACACACACACACATACATATATATATATATATATATATGAAAACATAACATCATGCTCAGGTAAAACTAATTAATTCTAACATATATATTACAATAGAATGGAAAATAGATATATCACACAATAAAGGATTATGGTTCTATCTCGGATAGATAGAACAAACCAATGCATTAAATTAAAGAATAAATATATAGCATATAATAGGAATTTACATGGTATGTGATTATGTGTGCCTAGCCATGGTGAATGAACACACTCAAATCCCATAGAATATTAATATAAATCCCTTTAATGGTAAATTAGAGATCCATTACACATGAGCTATCTAGAAACATAGAAACTCCCCTAATTAAGTCCAATACAGCCTATCTCATTTATACCAGGTACTTGGTTATTCAAAAAGAAGAAGAAAACTATACTCTGATACCGTTTTATAATGCCCTAAACCAAAATAATAAGTCTGGTCCAGAGAGTCAAATAATCTCATACAAGCCTCCCTGTATGCAAGAGACTGTCGACTACCAGTGAGGCTCTGCACGTCGTTACTGAGAAGACTATATTTTCAATATCAATTCATTTCACTAATAATAATAATGATTAAAAAATTATCATTACAGAGTAAATAAGGAGGAAGAATATAATATTATGTGTAACCCATGTCATATAATTCCTAAATAAATGAGCTTATAAGGTTTTAATAAAAACCAAGGTATAAGTGCAATAGATAAATAAATAAAGATATAGTGTTCTCTAGTGTCTATTCTAGTCCCGCAACTAGCTCCATACTCCGTGGATTAACCATCGACCATGGGCCCCTTTCCCATTCTCATATCCCTATACATGAATTTTTCATATGCATTGAGATTTCCATGTAGGGTGTGAGTAATTAAACCTAGTAGGACACAACAAATGTGTACGTAACAAATGTAAACATATATAACTAGAATATTCCATGAAAAAAATAAATGTACAAGAAATCATAACTGAAGTTCCAAAGGATCGAATAACAACTAAGAAGGGGGGGTTGAATCAATTGTTCACTTTTTATACATTTCAAAACATTTAGAAACTTAACCCCTATAACATATTAAAATTTATTTCCTCATAAAATTTTAGTAAATACTCATTCATGAAAAAGTAGGAAAGCATGTAAATCACACAAGATTTACAAGGTTCAACCTTAGTGTGAGAACCAACATCCTTATCGTAGCCACTCATGTGGGTCTATGGAAATAAACTATTAAGAAGAAGTAAATACAACTTGTACCAAATCCCATTAGAAACATTATATCTCCCGATAAGAATGATTATATTGACTCCCATCAGTTTACAATGTTTTATTATAAAACAATTGAGCCAGAAAAAATAATAAAGACTTTGTTGAATCTGATCCACAATTGCTCAGTTCGAATCCTCAGCCATATTTGGATGGATTTTATTTTCTCAATCTGATGATACAAGATTATGGATTTAATTTTCACAATACAATGATGCTAGATTCTGGATCTGATTTTCTGAATACAATGATGTAGGATTCTAGATCAAATTTTCTCAATACAATGATGCGGGATTATGGATCTATTTTATCAATACAATGATGCAAGATTCTGGATACGATTTTCTAAGTGCGATAATTATGGATCTGATTTTCTAAATATGATATTACTGGATCTGATTTTTTGAATATGATAATGTTGGATCCAATTTTATGAATATGATAATATTGGATTTGATTTTCTGAATACAACAAACTCACTCTCAATCTAAAAAACTCAAACTCTGATAGAATTATCAATTCAATTCTTCTCAAATAAAATGGGAACTTTCACTTTTTAATTATCTAGATCTCTACCTTTTTTATTTGTGTGAAAGTTATGAATGGATGAATGATATGAGGAAGTATTTATAGGTGACTCAGAAAACAAAGGCGGGAAACTTGGAAACTTACCCTGCTTCCTCAAATCTCAAAATATCTAAAAATATCCCTCATTTAAAACTTCAATATTTTACTTCTTCAAACCTCCTTAGATTTATCTGAGATTTACACAAAATTAAAATTCAAGTTTGACTTTTTCAACTATTTATATATTTCTCTAATCATTACAATCTATTTTTCTCTCAGCTTTATTACAATATGTTTCTTTCTTAACACATTAGGATGTGTTTCTTTCCCAAATCATTATGATCTGTTTCTTTCCCAATTCATTATGATTTGTTTCTTTCTCATCTCATTATGATATTTTGATTGGTCTGGATAAAATTTTCAGTATTTTTTCCTCTTTTCATCTGGTTCCAATCAATCTGGGTACGATCATTTTTCTCCGGAGTCTGGGTACGATCATCCTAGGTACGAAAAGTTTTTTATGCTTCAGATGGAAGATTAGATGCTACAATACCTGATTCTGATCGGCCTCAATACTATGTAAATCCCATTATGATTAAATTCTCATTACGATAGAATTATCATTATGATCAAATTCGAATTATGATGGAATTGTCATTACAATGAAATTCTCATTATGATGGAATTATCATTATGATCAAATTCTCATTATGATGGAATTATCATTGCGATCAAATTACCATTACTATGGAATTCTCATTATGATGGAATTATTCACTCTTTAATTTTCAATTTCTTCAAAACTTTCCACCATTTCTTTAAAATATTTTATCATGAAAGTTTTCATGATTTTTAAGAACTTATTGATCAGAAAAGCATCATCAAATTTTGTTTTAGAAAGTATAAAAACTTTATAACTCTTGACTTCACATTATTTTTTCAAAACTATTCATCAAATTAATTATTTATCTAATTAGAACAAATATAGACTCCCAAAAAACAATAAATTATGCCTCCAATTATTTTTGATATAATGAACTGAATATAATGCAGAAGGATTTGATTCCTAGAAACCAAAACATTCTGATAAAAAAAGGTTGGTTGTCAATAAATACAAAAACTTTTTTAAAAAAAATTATCAAAAAGTTACTTCAATATCCCCCATTGGATTTGTTGAAAACCCTAATTAATAAATTTTCCAACTCTCAGAATTTTTTCACAACTCAAGTTTTTTAAATTTTATCAAAAAATATCCGTTCTCAAAAGAGTGTCCTAACACCACACTACTAGATAAAGTAATGTTTCTGAAGGAATCCCATCCCTCGACGGTAAGAAAATTTTATATCCATGTAAAGATAAACTCTCCTCACTTTTCTTTTCATACTTTATTTTTATTTCTCTCCCCCATTATTTCTTTTCTAACTTTATTTTTCTCTCCCCAATTATATGATAACAATAGCTTCATATTCATAAAAGAGAAGATAAGTAAAAAAACTTTTTACAAAGTACAAAGTTGTTTACTTTCTCTCACCAATGGTCAACACAATCTAAAGCACGGTAGGTGTTTTCCTTATGACGTTTAGGAATACATGGTAGGGGACTAAAATGAAGTTGGAGCCCCAATTCAACAAACCTTTCCTTCGACATTTCTTTTATAAAGATATCAACAATATGACACTTTGTTGAAATGTATTCCAACAAAACATCTCCAGAAACAACTTTCTCTTTTATAAAGTGAAACTTTATATCAATGTGTTTTGATATTGAATATTGGATAGGGTTATTAGAAAGATTAATTGCACTCTGAAACTGATTCTGGTTCAACTTTTGAGATAAGTGAAGTTTGATTTTCTAATCTCAACTAACTTCTGGTTTGAACCAGATCATTATGATTCCCAATAATATTTTCATATTCAACATGTTTTTGTAATGTAGGAAATCTCAAGGTTTTCTCCCATATTTACTTTCCTCACCACATGACTCATCTAAATCTTGATGAGGATGTTTTGGATAACATTAACTATTGTTGGAATTCTCCAATGTATCCTCCACATCATTCTCAAAAAAAATAAAGAAATTTTATTTTCAATTAACTTCACATCATATGAGTCTGCAAACTTTTTTAAACATTTTTTCCAACATTTGTAACTTCTGCAGTTTGGGGAATAACCCATGAAAGTTCCATCCTCATCTTTCACATCAAACTTTCCCAAATCTGGATTCTTTATTTTGAGAAAACATGGAATTCCAAAATCTTTGAAGTATTTCAATAATGGTTTTTTTTAATACTACATTTCATAAGGAGTCATATTGGTTTCCAATCTAAAAAACATCTATTTTGAACAAGTAAAGTAATACTAATATCTTATCTCTAATAGAACATTGAAATTTTGTATCCTATTAACATACTTCTTCCCATTTCAACCAAGCTTCTATTAATTCTTTCTGCTACACCATTTTTTTTGGAGTATAGGTAGCATTATACTGATTCTTGATACCATGCTTTCTCAGATAAGTTTCAAAAGTATTGTTTTTGAATTCAGTACCATTATATGTTTTCATCTTCTTAATGAAAACCCCTAATTCTTTATCAATAATTTTTTGAATAATTTTGACATTTAAATAGCCTCTAAATTATGCTTCATAAACATGAAGTTTTTCATCTGAGTGAAATCATCAATAAAAGTGATAAATTATAAATCCCCTTTTTTGATTTATGGCTCATTGGCCCACATAGATCAAAATGAATAAGATCAAGTGGTCTGGTAGATTGAATATCAATTCTCTTATGACTTTTTTTAGTCATCTTTCCTTTCTGGAAATTAATACAAACATATTCATCTCTTATTTTAAATTTTGTAAAATTACAGAAAACATCAACTTTAGAAATTTTATTCATGTTTTTCTTTCCAAGGTTCCAAAGTCTTCAGTGTCATAATTTTTTTCATCTTCGTTACTCAAGTAATAAGAATTATTGAATTCTTCTATTTGAAAGATATTCCAACTAGTTCTTTCTCATTTTTTAATAACTTTTCCATATTTGACACTTTTGATGATACAAGAATAATTTCTGAATATTACTTCTTTTCCATCATCACAAAGTTTACTTACACTAAGTAAGTTATTTTTAGCCCATAAACAAGTAATACTTCCTTATATTTCAATTTCTCTACTTTAATCTATGTTGTTCTGATTCCTTTGATTTTTAAGAAACTATCATTTCCAAAAGTAACTACTCCTCTATCATGACTTTCTACATATTTCATGATTTTTATATAACCTATAATATGTCAAGAACAACCACTATCAAGAATCCATGGTTTTTCCCTCTTAATTACTTTCAAATCTATATCAACAATAAAATATCTTTCCTCAAGATTATTCTTTTCAACTTTCTTTTCTTTTCTATCATTAGAAACTTGTTCTAAAAGGAGTATCATACATCTTTTGGCATGATAACCAGACTGATCACATATTCCACAAACTTCTTCCAGACATTCAAATTAATTCTTTGTTGTAAAGTTTCTAACATCTTGAGAATTAACCTTTCCAACTTTCTGTGAGTTAGGATAGTTTCTCAAACTTCTTTCACTATTTCTTTCACTTTTCTCAAAACTTCTTCCAGGTAGAGATAAGTTATGACAACAATTATTAAATAAATTCCTATATATTCCACAACACTAGAAATAGCCTTAAAATCTTGATTTTATATTCAATAAATATCTTTCTTTATAGAAACTTTTTTGAAGTTGGTAACTTCTTTCATCTCTAAAATACTCAGTATGTAGACCATCTTTTCTTTTGAGTGAGTTTTATACTTTTGTAGATTTTATAGGTTTCTCACATCCTTTATCCACCCATCTTTTCTAATACTTTTTATAGAACCTTAAATGTTAAAATAATCAGATGAAAATTTATTTTTGGTAGGAGGATATTTCACTTGATTCTCATATTGAGCCTTCTCAACAACTTTATAAGTCTCATCTTTTACTTCTGAAGATTTTTTGGCATTTTAATTAATCTTCCTTGAGGTACTTTCAGACTCAATAATTTTTTATTAAAACTTGTTAACTTCTTATTCCTTATTTTCTAGCTTCTTACTAAGATCTTCATTCATCATTATCTGTTCAGAAATTCTAAGTTTGTAACTTAAAATCTCCTCGATGTATTCTTCCTACTACTTGATAACATCTTTTCTTCTATTAGAAACTTCTTGAAAATATTTCTTCATAACTCTAATTTCTTTCTTGAGAGTTTTGTTTTTCTCAATACATTCAACAAGTTCAATTCTGAGATGATACTCTCTATAATATTCTTCACCACCTTCTTCACTCTCTAAGGAATATTTTTTTTTCTTAACTTTTGGAATGAAGGTTCTGAATTGTTCTGAACTTTCATTTTTCTAAGAATTATTGTCGGTTGAGTCTGATTCAACTTTCTTACTCAACATACTTCTTTTTTCAGTAAACTTCTTCTTGTATCTTTTGGAATACTTTTCTTCTTTATTATTTTTATTTCACTTCTTCCATTAAGATGTTCCATCAGAATCATCTTGATATTTTAAAACTTCATTCTTGGGTAAATTCATAGAAAATTATATGATTCCACCATACTCAAAACATTTGAGAGTAATTTTACCTCCATACTTTCCTCTTCCTCTTTAATAGTTCTGGGATATAAGAGACATGATTTTTTTCATTCAACTCATCATCCTCTTTGTCTTCAGAGTCAGAAGGATCAACATCTTCAACATCTTGAATTTTTAACTCTCTCATAGCTTCAAAAGACATTTCATATTTTATCTTATTCTTAAACATTAGATTTTTCCTAATTTCATAAGTAAAAATAAATTTATAAAATTCATCAAGATATAAATCATCCTTATCTTCTAAAGAACAAATTTTAGAATCAAACATGTCTGGAAAGTTTCTTATAAGTTTTATCACAATTGTAGAATCTTCCAAGACATCTCTAAATCATATTATGTTACAAAAAAGTTCATTTACTATAATGAAGTATTCATAAATTATTTCATCATCTCTCATTATGATGTCTTCATACTTACTAAGATAGATTTGTATCTTTGATTCCTTAACTTTTGTATTTCCTTTTAAAACACTTTCCAACTTGTACCACATACTCTTTGAAGTTTTGAGACCCATCACCTTCTGATAAACATTATCTGATAAGGAAATAAAGATTTCATTTCTAGACTTTCCATAAAATTCTATATTTATATTATCATAAAATTTCATAAGATCGTCTTTCTCAATACGTAGAAAACTAATAGTAGCAGCATAAACAACTTCAAGGATAATATATAAGAGATAAGGAATCATTCTATTTTTTCATCCATAATAATTTTTTCCCTGAAATGTAGTAATTTCTCTACTATTGATATAATTGATATTATCGATGATATGGATTCAATAAGTTAACCTTCCCTATGATACCAATTGAAGTTCCAAAGGATCAAATAATAACTGAGAAGGGGGGTTTAATCATTTATTCACTTTTTATAATTTTCAAAACATTTAGAAACCTAACCCCTACAACCTATGAAGATTTATTTCCTCATAAAATTTTAGTAAATAATCATTTATGAAAAATTAGAAAATAAAGTAAATAACACAATATTTATAAGGTTTGGCCTCAGTGTGAGAACCTACATCCTTATTATAGCCACTCCCATGGGTCTATAAAAATACACTATTAAGAATAATTGAATACAACTTGTGCCAACTCCTATTAGACACTTTATATTTCTTGATAAGAATGATTATACTGACTCCTATCTGTTTACAAAATTTTCTTATAAAAAATTGATCCAAACAAAATAATAAAGACTTTGTTAAATCATCTCCACATTTGATCAGTTCAAATCCTCAGTCTGATTTGGCTGGATCCAATTTTCTCAATCCGATGATGCTGGATTCTGGATTCAATTTTCTTAATACAATTATGCTGGATTCTAGATCTGATTTTATCAATACAATGATGTAGGATTATAGATCTTATTTTCTCAATACAATGATGCAGGATTCTGGATTTGATTTTCTCAATACAATAATGTAGGATTCTGAATCCGATTTTCTCAATAAAATGTTGTTGGATTCTAGATCTAATTTTCTGAATATGATGATTCTGGATCTGATTTTCCAAATATGATAATGATGGATCCTATTCTATGAATACGATAGTGTTGGATCTGATTTTCTAAATATGATAATGTTGGATTCTATTTTCTGAATACGATAAACTCACTCTCAATCTAAAAAACTCAAAATCTAATAGAATGCTCAATTCAATTCTTCTTCAATCAGATGGGAACTTTCACTTTTGAATTCTCTAGTTCTCTACCTTTTGTGGGTGTGTTAATGTTACGAATAGATGAGGAAGTATTTATAGGTGACTCGGAAAACAAAGGCAAGAAACTTGGAAACTTTCCCCTCTTCCTCAAATCTCAAAATATCTGAAAATCTTCAACATTTAAAACTTCAATCTTTGAATTCTTTAAAGTTCCTTAGATTTCTCCGAGATTTACACAAAATTTAAATTCATGTTTGAATTCTTCAACTATATATATATTTCTCATATCATTACGATCTGTTTATTTCTCAACTTCATTATGATGTGTTTCTTTCTCAGCTTATTATGATATGATTCTTTCCTAGATCATTATGATCTATTTCTTTTCCAGCTCATTACAATTTTTTTATTTCTCATCTCATTATGATCTTTTGATTGGCCTGGATACAATTATCAGTATTTTTTCCCCTTTTCATCTAGTTCCAATCAATCTAGTTATGATCATTTTCCTCTTGAATCTGAGTACGATCATCCTGAGTATGAAAAGTTTTTTTATTCTTTAGATGTAAGATCAGATGTTATAGTATCTAATTTCAATCATCCTCAATACGATGTAAATCCCATTACAATGTAATTCACATTATGATGAAATTCCCATTATTATGGAATTCTAATTATGATCAAATTCCCATTATTATGGAATTATCATTACAAAGAAGTTATCATTACTATAGAATTCTCATTATGATAAAATTCCCATTATGATGGAATTCTCAATGTGATCAAATTCCCATTATGATGGAATTATCATTATGGTCAAATTCACATTATGGTGGAATTCTCATTATAATGAAATTCCCATTACAATGGAATTCTTCACTCTTGAATTTTTAATTTCTTCAAACCTCTCCACCATTTATTTTAAAGATTTTATCATGAAGTTTTTCATGATTTGTGATAACTTCTTTATCAACAAATCATCATCTAATTTTTTTAAGAAAGTATGCATACTTTCTAACTCTTGACTTCACATTATTCTTCTGAAACTCTTCAACAACTTCATTATTTCTATGATTACAGAAAATATAGACTCCCACAAAATAATAAATCATGCCTCTGATTATTTTGGATCTGATTAACTGAATACAATGTATATGGATCCGATTCTTAGAAAATAAAACATTTTGATACAAAAATTTTAATTGTCAATAAATAAAAAAAACTTTTTTAAAACAATTTACCACTAGGGAACTTCATTAACAATCACATAATAAGAAACCATGTGCTAATCAATCCACCATGAACCCTAGTAAAACCTTTCTCATATTGCTGTTATAAGGATAATCATATGGATATCAAAAGTAACTAAAATTAGCAACAATGATTATGCATATATTAGTCAAAATCCTCATAGCATCGATTCAACATGTTAATATGAATACGCATATCATATAGTTCTTATTTCTTACTCAGTATCCTCATGGAATATAGTTCTAGGTTGGGCCACAAGGTTATTATTCTCTTACTTAATGAATGGGTCCACCGTCATCATAACTATGCATCATGCTTTCTCCCCCTCTAAGGAATAAACATACCACAATGGTCCACCTATCATGAATACCAAGAAAAAATCTCCAATGACGTGGTAACATACAAATAGGTAGATCATAACAAGAAATTCATAGCACACTATCATGATCATATATTATAAAACATAGAACAACATGTGATCAATATCAAGAATCATATAAAGCTACTTGAACAATTATTCAGGGAAATAAGATCTTATATGGGTATTATGGCAAAAAAACACACCCACAATAAAGAATCATCAATAAAGAACAAAAATATATGTTAAAACATCATAAAAACAATGTAAAAAAGTTAATATGAGGGCCTCAAATGTTACATAACTTCTACCTAAATTTTTTTGATGAAGAACTGTAATATTCATCAAGGAATGAAGATCAAGCCTCATGGAACACCCATAGAAAATGGAATCACACATCATGGAACCCTAAATAATCTTATGGTATGTCATGAAATGTATTTTTAATGAAAATAAAGGATATTAAATTTCAATAAGGTTATTCTAGAATCAAATACCTTATGGTGTCCATTAATGGAATCAATTCTAAGGTATGTCGAAGAAGAGAACAGAGATTCACCAGATTCATTTTTTTTTCAAAGAATGGATCATGAATTCGTCACCAATTATATAAGAGAGACTATAGTTTATCTAATTAACATTTATTCATCCACAATCTATCAATGAAAAATATATTCAAGAAGATAGAGTCTCAAAAATATTGATTAAATATTACTTACCCAGATATATCCTCCATTATTTAGAGTCCTAGCTCTATTCAAAGGTAATGTCTATGATGCGGTGAATCCACCATCAATATACCAAGTAATAATTGATTGATTAAGGTTTAATCATTAATCTACCATCAATAAGGGGTCTATAAAATGATTCATAAACACTTTCCTAAAGAATTCATGTTGTCGATAGTAGATCTTCATTTGATCAAGAACCATAGTGAACATGCTATATCAATCACTGATATATGAATAAATGGAGAATTTTTAATTGGATATTTATGGAATTTATAGATTTAATATAGATCTGTTATCTTATTTCAAAGAGGAAAAAGTATTTGGAATTTTTATATAGAAAACTCATTGTTTAGGCATCATCAGTTTAGTGAAAGCCTGAGGAACCGAGGGGAAATGCATGGAAGAGATTTTAGATCCAAGGGGGAGGACTTAAATTTGAAATATATGAATTGGGGTTATAATTGGATAATAAATAAGGGTAAAATGAGTAGAATTAAAATCCATGGGGTGTATTTAATACACTCCCATAATGGGCTCACTGGCTACCCAGGGGGCCTCATCAGAAAGTTAGTGGCACCATCGGTTGGATGGTAAATATCCACCAATGAGACAGTGTGACTATAAGAATTCCAAACATATTTCCTTAGATACCTATTGGATGGTATCACCTCACTAGATAGCTAGTAGGGCATGTATACATTTATAGACCACCAACAAATCCATCAGCGAGCCAGTGGAGTTTACCAGCTATCTAGTGATAGTTTACAGCCACTATTAATATATTCATACTCTATTCACTCTAACCACCATTTTCCTAACCCTATTCTAATAAAAATGGCCTATTAACAACCTATATTAGATAATAAAAAAATAAAATATATAAATTTCATAACTTATCATATCTTAAATTGAATTAAATCATGGATTTCAAAGAATGCACCATCACTGCAATATTTCTTTAATAAGGGTACTTCTAATTACTTTAATAATACCTTGTATATTCTCAGTTGTTTAATGGATGTTCTATTAGGAATCCATGTTATTCTATTTAATAAATAAGTTTTTATTTTTCATTATTTGGATATCCATGTTTTTATTAATCCATAGGTTCCTTAAGGAATGGTATGGAATGTCTTGTTGACTCTTATGGTGAATTCATTAGAGTTAATTAGGTGATGGGTGGGGGATATAATTATAAATCCACTTGATGCATTTATAAGTCTCATGAGACAAAACATCTTGGTTATTTGTGTATATATCTCCCCCATGTCATTATAATGACTTGGCATAAGGAATAGACAATATGTTTCGATGTACAACATTGTGCATACCATCAGTATTAGATCAATGATTATTCCGATACAAATTTTCATTTATTTTCTTGGATATATCATGCCCTTAGTATTAGTTTGTTATAGATTCGTTTTTTATTTATTTATTCCATTTCACTTATTCCATGTTTATGTTATGATAGCTTTGATTATATGCTACACCTTACTGAGCATCTAAGCACACCCTTATTTTTTTATTTCCTCGAGAAACCTAAAGGAGAACTCTACGTAATTTTCAAGGATATGATGGAATGTATAATAATGTTCTCATAATTTTTTATGTTGTATATTAGGCTTTTAAATGTAATATATGTATATATAAAGTCTTCCAATACTACTAAGTTATTGTATCCTATGGGAAATCATTTAGTCTATACAAATAATGTAGTATAAATATTGGTTCTATGTTTCTTGAGTTTGGGTTGTTACAGTCTATGTGTGATCACCTATGCTTTAAGGAAATCAGATTCAACCCAGAAAGTCTCCCAAAAAATAGAAAAATAATTTATTTCTATAATATTTTCTTTTGATAATTATGATCCTCTTTATTGTCTCTAATGTGGTTGTTTTTTCTAATCATACAACTTTGAGGTACCTATTGAAGGAGCTAGATTAAAATCCTAGAATTACCCATTGAAATCTCCTTTATAAAGTGTTTGACATTGAGATAAATAAAAATAAGGTTCCAAAGAACTTGGTGGAAGACCATGGGAGTAGGATCACTCACACACCAGAGGATGACACATTGAACCAAGTACCACTTTGGGACACATTTATTTATGAGCATCTTATTCACTCTTAGGTACACATATTTAGTATGATTATTTAGTTAAATATATTTCACTTATGAAATACATAAAAATATTAAGAAACCCTAAGTTGAAAAATTATAGAGTGAGTCTAGGTTTTAGGTGTGGGATGATCCCTACCTCTAGAGTATGTGAAGTGACCAACTAATTATGAGGTGTGTTCATGAACATGATTTTGAGTTAGTTCAAATTTTTTTTGATACACTCACATATAGTGGACACTTTTAAACCCAAATGATGGATAGGAATGTCTTAAGATTGATATTACATTATCTTAACATGATCTATGATGTCCATGTGTTTTGTAAGTCATGTTCACATTTCTAACACACTGGAAGTATTTCCAAAAGACACAAGATAACTAAACAACCAAAATTATTTTTTGAGATTTTTTATTTATAGAAAATTTATTTTATGGGTCTATTTCTTAGATAATTTTATTTCTTCTACATAAAAGTTGGTGTTGATTATGTTATCAAATGGTTGGATTTCAATTCCACTATGACTGATGATTCTTATGTTATAGTGGATTTTTTTAGGGATCAGATTCTTTGTAAATTTAGAGTACCATAGGCTATCATCAGTGACCAAGGGCCACACTTTTTCAATAGAAATTTAGGTTTCCTACTTTGAAAATATGGGGTGATGAAAAAATATACACTCATCACCACCCCCAAATACATGGCCAAGCTGAAGTTTCAAATCATGATTCGAAGTAGTTATTAGAGAAAATCATACATCTAAATAGAAATCATTAGAGTAATCACTTGGATAATTCTCTTTGGGATTATAGGATAGCAGAAAAGACTCAGATTGGAATTTCCCTAGTTAATATTGTCTTTAGAAAGGCCTATCATCTCTCCATGGATGTCGAGTATCATGAATTTTGGGTGATAAAGAAATACAATATGGATTTAACCCAAGTAGGAGATCTATGATGCCCCCATAGACAATACCATCTCAATTAAAAGAATTAAAAAAATATTTCATTACATAAATTCACAATATCTTTTAGGTTTATATTTTTAGATATTTGGGGGAAAACATAAATCAATAAAACCTATGCCTTTTTTACCTAATGGAAATTTTCCCACTATATGATCAACTACTTAATCCATAAAAAGTCTTAAAAATTTTCCACAATCCTCAACACATGATACTCTTATAGACACATATTATGTATTAATTTTCTTCATAACCTATAGAAATGGAAAAATAATAAAGTGGTGAGCTCAAATACTCAGTAAAGGTAAACATAATTGATAATAATCAAATATCAATATGGGAATATAGGTATAATCAGGATAGATAAGAGACTTATACCCAATAAATTATTGATAATAAATAATGGTATAAGGCATGGAATAATATTAAAGTGTGGAATATATTAGAAAATAGGCATAATTAAGGAATGTAACATAGCCTAAAAATAAAAGCAACTTAGAAAGGTTGAACAATCATATGAATAAGAAAACTTATGAGAAAACTCATTTATGAACACACCTATGTGTACAAACTCATTATTTCTATGCTTGAAAATTTTAGCAAACTCATTATGCCCATGATTATGTGAAAAAAACTCATAATGTTCATGCCTACATATCTCATGAGATGTGAACTTAAAACAATGTAACGGAGAATGATATAGGACCCCACCCATCATCAACTTAACATATTTTTTCCACATAAAATCAATCATCACCATATCATAAAGAACCCATGGTAATAAAATGGGTTTCATATCCTTTTAAAATGGAATCACATTAGGAAAACATGCATAATTCCATCAATAATCATAACATGATATACCCATGAAAAATAAATGGGTATCCAAAGATATTCAGAATATTTATTGGTAAATACCCTTAATTCAAGATAATGGATCATAGGGTACTTACACTGTATAAATAATGGGTATATGGTTAAGTTAATAGTTTCTCAATCAATAAATTTATGAAATATAGGTGAACACCCTTCAATCAATGAAATGGAAAACACGGTATTCACAAAGGAAAGGAATTGAAATAAAATGTACGCATATTCACAGTGGATGGTTAGGAAATCCAAAGGTAGTGATGGATCAATCCTCTGATAGAAATTATTATTTCATAATCTATCTAGAGAAATAAATTGGATGATATCATTTTAATAATATCCTTGATCATGCATAATATATTTTAAAGGAAAATGACTTAGATGAAAAACTCTTTTTATGTGTTTTAGAAAAAAATAACTTCGTAAAAAAGAAATATTCTTGATCTTTTGAAATTATTTCGAAATAAATATTATATAAAAATAGTATAAAAATAATTTCTTTTAGAAAACATGAAAATGTATTGATAAATTTTTATATAAAATAACAAAGGTGTAAAAAATATACATTCACACTCAAATGTTAAAATAGATTCTTTTTTGTTAAAAATGAACCATATGGAAAATATTAAATTGATTTTCATTTAAAAAGATTAAAAATAAAGTAAATGTGGATAAAAATTACAATTTTCAACTTTCAAAATAAATATTAGGATATCTAAAAAAATTTGAGTTGATGATAAAATATGACCCTAAAAATATTCCCTTTTTATATTTTTAAAATACTTTTGTTTAAAACTACATCATTTTAAAATATTATAAAACATTCATTTTAAATCAAGTTAAATGGAAAAAATTCTCACTAAGGATAACCATAGGGGAATAAAGTTATTTTCATATTTTAAATAAATACGATACAAAGTTTTTGGATGGGTTGTCACATTTGAAATATCTAAATTTTAAAATAATATTTGGAAAAAGAAACCTTAGGACTTGAGTAACATTTAAATCAAAAACATTAAAGGAAAAACAAAATTAAAAAATTAAAATAACATTAATGTACAATAATTCATGATATAATATAAACAATTGTCATTATATACGTACTATCAAAGTAAATTGGTGAATAAAAAGAAGTATGTCTTATGAAATAGGAATTGAGACCAAGAAACCCCTTTTAGATAGCATAATCATTGAGGTAAGAATCATCTGATAATAATTTTATAAGGAAGAATTTTATAACCCTATAAAATAATTAGTAAATAAATTAAAAATTATTCATTAGGTAAAATAAAAAAACTAGGAATAAGAGAGTTTAATAAGAAAGTTTGTAACTCAATAAGAGAAAATTGGGTTTTCAAAAAACAATTACAAAATTTTGAATTTTTGAGTCATAACCCCTTGAGAGAAATAATATATAATTGAATATTGAATATCATGAAATATAATATAATAATGATACAAAATATTAAATTTTCATTAGATACATAATTCCAAAGAAAACATGGTTTATAATAAGAAATATGTCTCAAGGGGTGAAAATTTAGGCAAGAAACCCTTACCTTGTTCTTGGTTCTCTCTAGGCATGCACCTAACTTTCTGAATAATAAAATTAATTTTATTATATAACTTATTGGTAAAATTATTCATCAATATTTCATTTACTGAGTACTTTTATTATCATATACTATTTATTTATTATAATGTTTTTTCCTTTGTTGGTTATTTGTGGTGGTTTGGTCAATTTCCTTGTAAATCATTTGGTATGTTGACCATGGTTAAAGGTGTTATAGTATAACTTTATAATATCAATAATTTAAAGGTTTTATGTCCTTTATTATTATATTATAATAAATTTATAGGTTTTTATAGGTTTTTATAATATGAACTCATGTTAGGGGTGGTTCTCTGACATGTTCATTTTAGGTGATTAAGTATACTACGACCATTTATTATTAATATCACTTATAAAATTTACAATATTAAGTTTATATACTATAAATAGTGACATAAAAATAATTTTTTTACATTAAATAAATTTTAATTTAATCCATGTTATATGGTGATGGAAAACAAATTTTTTCGCTTCGTGGAGGAGGTAGTCTGTATAAAAAGATGATCGGGGTTCTTTTATTTTTCTAAGTGGATAGGAAGGAATAAATAAAGGTTTATAAAATAATATAATAATGATTCACTATAAAAATTATACCAATGTAATTATATTAATATTGTTAGGTTGGTTTTATAAAATAGATATTAAGAAGAAAATGATAAGGATTATGTAACACTCACTTTGGGACTTTAAACTTTATCTTGAAATTCTCTTTAGAAATGAAGGGATTAAGATAACTTATGGTGACCAGGGGATTTAAGTCATGAAAGTGTATTATAATAGAGACCAATTAAATAGGTTTTAAATGAAAATTTTAAGGGTAGGTGTAAATTTTAGTGGGTTTAATTAACCCTATTTTATAAGTGAAGAAAATGGAAGTTTATGAACACCCATTATTTTTCCATAATGGAAAGATGATATTCAAGGTTCAATGGTTTCAAAAGTGAGAAATAATGAAATTTGGGGTAATATAAGGTTGATAAATACTCCAACACCCATTCCCTCACATGTTTTAAACATGTTTCAATCCCTTTACCACTTGATTTTTATATTTTACTATTTTAGTTTTTACCTTGGTAACTAGATTTTACCGTATCAGTTTATATTATATTAAAAATATTGGGTAACACTTATAAAAAAAATTATGATATAAAAATTTAGGTACCATATACTCTAATTCAATTTATAAATAAGATAAAATTAACTTTTAATTTAAAAAATTTAATATATGGAAAATTTATTTTATAGAAAAATGTTGTTTTCACCATTAAGTGTTCTTAATATTATAAAACATTAATTACCAATTAAATGAGTGATAAAATCATATTAAATTCATTATATAAAATATATCATTTTAATTTAATAAATAAAAATTACACAACATTAATTAAAAAATTATTTAAAAATAACCCTTTCATCATTATCATGTTCATTAACTTTAATATTAGTAATCATAAATTTGTGCCTAAAATAAGATTTAAATTATTTATTAACATGAAAATGTGGATCTAAAATAAGAAATATTTTTTTTATTAATTTTCTACAAGTGGTGAAAACTAATTTTTAATATAAGTGAATAAAAATAATTTTTAGAGTAAAATATTACTTATATTTCCCAAAAATTAAACATGGGTTTTATAAATTCAATATAGTGTTTTTCAATGATTTATTTTAATTTATAAATTCTATATAGTGTTTTCCAATGATTTATTTTACTTTTAAAATATATATTTTTAAATAAAAAATATTTATTGTCTTTTAATTCATTTTTGAATTTTGAAAATATCATAAAAGTTACGGTATTAGAAAAATCGGTATTCTTTATTATTCACCTAAAAATAAACTATTTTATAAAAATCCATAAAATTCATTCTAAAATAATATTGGAATGTTTAATCCAAAAATGGAGTTAATTTTGTTAAATTAATATTCTCAAATATAAAAATTTATCTTTTAAATGAAAATAAAATATATAAAGAAAAACTTCTTTAATTAAAAAACAACCTTTTAAAACATCAAGTGTATTTAATATAATTTTATATAAAATTTTAAATAATTTAATGTTTTTTTATTAGTTTATAAATTATTACCTAATATAATATACTTTTAAATAGGATCTATTTAATTTATTAAGGTTAAATACAATGCCTTTTTTTAAAGGTTCTTCAAAATGTAAGAAAAATAATAATATATAATTATTTTAATTGATTATTATCTTTTTATATAATAATGTTTATATTATTCATGTAATTTTAATATGTCACAGTTCATTTTAGTAGGGTGCTGTGTGCGACACAAACTATTGAATATATTATTAATTTAAAGTATCTAAAATATCATGTCATTACAATATTAAAGGAAGTTGAAACTTAAAGAGATTGAGAAGATTTTATTAACATAATACAAGAACTTAAGTATCTATAAAGTGCGATAAAAATCAACCCATGATAAGATGAACCAAAAGAGGTAATTTCATGAGGGATATAAAGTATTTATTTATAGTTCATGACTGAAGGTCGTGCCTCGTAAGTTTCATTATAGATGGTTAGGGAAATGAACTAAGATAAACATAACTTAAATAGTACAATAATTTCATTATTTCTATAATACATCTCACAAACTTTCACACAACTTAAGGACATAAAGGTTTATTATATTGTAGATTATCTATATAAACATCTTATTTTAAAACACTTGTGTACATTTTTTCATAATTATGCTCTTCTAGACCCTTTCTATACATCTCATGTGATATAATAATATTAATACTTTGGGGAATCAAAAAAAGAAAAAAGGGGTGATCTCAAACACTCAGTAAGGTAAAAACATATCATAATGTGTCAGATCATAAATATTAAGGACAACATAAGGAATAAATAAATATAACAATAAAAGATCATAGAACCATAGATCATATTCATAAAACATGATAGGGAAACATAATATCATAACATAATAATTAAGGGAAGTGTAATAAATTATGGAATTTCTTAAAACAAATATCAATAATCATAAAACATGTGATCTTGATATAAAAGTGAAAAATAATTTAAAAATAAAATGTAATCATGAAAACATGGAATTTCATGGAAATTAAATGAATATTGAAATTTTTTAATAACTTTATAAAAAAATTGGAGATGTGGCACAAACATAATAATAGGAAAACCATTGTGATAAACCCCATTATACTCACACCAATATAAACAAACTCATTATGTTAATAACTAAAAATGTGAGAAAACCAATCATTCTCACGCCTGCGTGAACAAAATAAATATGTACACACCTAGAAATCTAATGATATATAAAATTATACCGATACATTGGAGGGTGATATAGTACTCCACTAATCATCATCTATACATATTCTTTACACTTAAAATCAATCATAAATATATCTTAATGAACACATGGAAAATGAACGATTTTCTTAAACTTTCCAAAAAACATAACATAACATAAAATTAAAATAACATAAGATATAAAAAATATAATTTTACAAAATTAATAATATCTTAATAAATATATATGATGATTGAAACATCTATTCATAAGAGATAAATCTTAGAGGAAAAATATAAGTGAAAATACAAAAAAAATCACAAAACCTTTCAAGTATTATTATAAAAGAAGAAGTGAATATTATTTTAAAATAAAATTGAAACAAGAAAAAAAAGATATTAAAACCCTTATTATAAATATTTCAAAATAAAATATCCTTGAAAATAAAAAAATTGTATAAAAAATTATGGATTTAAAGATAAAACATTTGATTTTGAATGGATGGAAAACCCTTTTCTTTATTATTCTTGAAATACCTTTGTTTGAAAACCCACATCATAAAAAGAGCATTAAACAATAATTTTGAAGATGGGTAAATATAATTATGATAATAATGGAAAATAATACAAATTATATTTCCCAAAAATAGATGATAACATTATTGGGAATAAAAATATTGACATGGAAGAAAATATTCATTGCTAAGGATGAGAGTTATTCTTACCAATGGTACAATTTTATTTTAGAAAACATTTTATATAAGAATTGGTTATTGATGATGATATGTAATTTACCCAAAAAAATTAAATACAAAATAAAATATAGGAATTGTAGTATTGAAAAAAAATTGAATATTATATTCAGGTAATAAATACTATGGACCAATTAATCATATATTAATAAATTAAAACTCTTAAAAACTTACTAACATGAGAATCAAAGTATCTTGAGAGAAAACTCATGAAATGGAAATTAAAATATTAGTAAATAGAATATTTTTTTTATGTGGATGATATTTTTTAGTGAATACACTATATAGAAGAAATTATGGTTCATAATATCAAACATGTCCTAAGGAGTTGAAAATGAGATAAAGTAACTCTTACCTTATTTCCTCACTTAGTAGAATGAACTCTAAGATCCTATATAAAAAGCATAAATATCTTAATAAATAATTTAATAACCATATTCATGCATAAATTATTTATAATTTTAATTTATAATCATTATATATATGTTGTCTGTGTGTGTATTAGTTATTTTTTACTTATTTTCCCACATCAGGTGTTTATAGTTTTGACTGTTTGTACAAATTCTATATAAGTGATGTCAGTAGTAATTTTTCTCCCAAATTTAATCATTACAATTTCATTAAATTAATTTTAATTGATTAATTATAATGATATATTAATTTTCAATTTCCTTTTATTAGTGTTTCATTTTTTGTCCTTGAAGATTAAATGGAGAATAGTCAGACTTCTGTGATTTTATGAACATATGAAAGGTGTTTTATTAATTATTTAGTTCAATATTGATGTATAAATTATAGATACAAAAAAATAATTATTTATTTATATATATCATATTATATAATTAAATATTATTTCATATATATCCATGATATAATTTTGTGTCTTTGTTCAAGTAGGTGGCCAAATCGACCCAAACACGCACATACCATGATCAATGGACGGTTGTGAGGTGATTTAGTTTAAATATTATTAAAATAGAAGAATAATGATCACATTTATTGTTTATTAGTGTGATATACCATAATTTTAAGGAATTATATGAAGAATTAATGGATATTAAAATTATTACATAATATTAATAAAAAATTCCTTCTTAGATTTCTTTTTTGAGATGGTGAATTTTATAATGATCATTTATCTTTTATATTTTTAGTAGATTTTTCAATTTTTATTACCATAAACTTATACATATCATAAAAATAATATTTATCCCTTAAAACCATTATCACAACCATCCATGTAAGGTGGTTATGAAATGAAAAACAAAAAATTGATCACTCTATGGAGGCATTAGTTCACACATACGCAGGGTTGATGGTTTCATTTTCCAAAGAACAAGGAAAATGATTTACATGGTTTATAATTTAAGAATCTATAATATGTCATAAATATCATAATTATATATTAAATTATCTATTTTTACTAGGATTTTAAGTTGGTGTTTTAAAACAAAACACATTATGGCGTGGAGGCAGTAGTCTGCAGAACACACAATTTACATTTTTGTTTTTGTTAATGGAAAAGGGGGTTTGTTAATGATTTTACCATAATTATAATAAAATACTGACAAAATAATTATACTTATTTTATCATTTTAATATGGTGAAATGATATTTTGGTAAGAATAAAAACACATAAAGAAATAACAAGGAGGGGGGAGAAGTTAGAAATATATACCTTACTACTTGGATTATGTCTTTTGTGAAGGGGGTTAATCCTTTGAGGGATGATATTTTTTAGAATACCATAACTTATTTAAGGTGGTTAATATGCTTTTTGTTAGTAATGGTTAGATTTTGAGATGAACTTATGGGTTTTTTAGGGTAATTGATGAAAGTAGTGTCCCTTTTATAAGTGAAAAGGGATGTCATTTTTGTAAATACCCAAAACTTTTCAATAATGGGAAGTAACTATCAAGTAAATTAGCTCCAAAATTGAGAAATAATGGATATAATAATATATAAGGTTGATCTACACATAAAAAAATAAATTAATTTTTTTAACATGTTAGTCCCTTTACCTCTTAGGTTACTCATTTTTACCATTTTGGTTTCACCATGGTATCTAATTTTTGACTGGGTGGTTTATCATTTATTTCCAAAATTAAAATTATCCCTATTATATAATTTTTACATAATTATTACAAATTATAAATTCACTTTTAAGTTTTTAAAAGTGATAAAAATTAATTTTAAAAAATTGAATGTATAAGGTATTAAAAACTTTTTTTTCAATAATATAACTTAAGTTTTAAAATGTTAAATATGGGTTTATAAATTAAAATTAAAAAATTTTAAATTAAATATTCACTTATAAAATACATATTTAGTCTTATAAAAATGTTTCATCGATTTATAATTCAAACTTATATACTTATAATGTCATAAAAATCATGTTATTTGTAATAATGGCATTTTCCACCATTCACCTAAAAATCAATATTTTTAGAAAAAAAATCATATTAATATAATAGTTCCGTGATAAATCCAAAAATGAATTTAATTTTTCCAATTTATCATCCAAAAATTTATAAATTTTATTTTTTTTAAAAACATAAAATATAGCAAAAATCGGTTTTTATAAAAAAGTAAATTTCGGTATATTAATAATTAATTTTCCAATAAATTAATAATTAAGATAGTTTTAATATATCTTGTTATTACTCAATCAAAATAAACTTAGTTCCTTGAAATAAAATTCCAATTTCTAAAAAAATAATTTTTTAAGCATAAAGTGAATTAATCAAAAATAATTTTAAAAAAAAGTATAAAATTCATGCTGTATATATATATAGATATAAATATTTTATTACATTTTGATATAATACTAATTTCTACTTATATAACCCATTTTTATCTCTATGTGAGACCTAAGCATCATATTATCTATAGTTTCATTTTTAGGTGGCAATTCAGCTAGCATGGATCTTATAGAAATCTTCATGAGCTTGAACTTATCCCATATATTTTTTTTCTTATACTGTAATTATTCGAGTTTGACATGGGGTTGGTCAAGGGTAAACCCTTTTTAAGCTTCCTTCTTTTTGATTTTGGAAAAATGGGATTCAAAAGGAATACTTCCACTTTGAAATTCCGTTTCTTATTACTTTATTTATTAATTTAGTGATATGGTTAATTCAATTTATACTAGCTAATTTAAGGGATACATTTTAATGGTCATATTTAGTATTCAAAATATATCAATCCTTTTCATTTTATTTTGGTATATAGTATGACACATGATAATTAATATATCATTTATTTAAGGATAATATATAGTGAAATTTTGGTTCGCTAAATTCTCCCTCACCCCTAAATAAATTACGCCATTTTAATTTTAGTTATTGATTACTAATGAAGTTAGATAGTGGTATATATATGATGACTTTAGATTTAATTTTCTAATAAGATATAAATCATATATATATTCTTATAATAATCATAGTCCTAATATTATGTTTTTTCTTAACCATTTGAGTTAAATACATCTTATAGTTTAGTGTCAAGACCTAATTTATTTTTCCTTGAGTTCATAATTCATACCTGTAGTGATAGATTTTCATAAATTGGTTTAAGGTATAAAATGTGGTTCATTCTTTTTAGAATATATACACCACACACACCTATCTATCATCCACTATGGTTCTTCAACTTGGCAGTACCAGTGAAAAGTTGATGTGGAACAGTCAAGTTGACAAAGAATGTTCCCCCTTCTCATAAGGCTCATTAAGATCAACATTAAAACCCATATTGGACCTTTACAAAGTAGTTACCTCCACTACATTAGACTACTCCCCCTCCATCTTAACCCTCGCCTGTGCTTCCTGCTTCAATAGATAAACACCCATCTCCTTTCCCTCTTGTTTCACCTGTTATTGCACTCCATACTCTATATAACCCTCTCAGATAATGTTTGGCAGGGGATGGATATCCCACCATGTCTTTTACAGTGTATCTTCATATGCCTGAACAGTTCCCTCCAAGACCTCAATTTTTTCCTACACATGTTTCATGGGATCACATACTTTGGGGAATCAAAAATGATCCTTGAAATTATTTAATCCATGAGGTCTGTAAGTGGCCTCCCTTTTTCTACTTAACACCATGTCTTGTGGAACTAGTGGTGATGGAGGGGGTTGTATTATACACCCACTATTTTCATTATGCTTATAACTTCTCTGGAAACATTAGGGCCTACACACAGAGATAGTGCATTTATGGATGATGATAAAGATGATTCTTTGATGTCATATGTTGTTGTAGTTATGTTAAGACCTATTTGTTGTGGTTTATTTTTATTGTTTCTACACCCATACATTTTTTTAATAGTTAGTAATTTGAAGGTAATCTAACCATGATCAATGAATATAGAGTCTTTTTTGAACTAGTTAATTAATTACATCAAATCCATCAATAGTATCCACACTACATTTTTTTTGATTCAAAAGTCCTCTTTTGACTTTTATTTCTTATTTTGGAAATCACAAATCTATTCATAAATGCTTATCGTACTGACTATGCTTATTGTATGGACTATGTTTATCGTACTAACTATGTTTATCGTATGGACTATGCTTATCGTACTTACTATGTTTATAGTACTGATTATGTTTATCATACTGACTATATTTATCGTACTAACTAAATCGTATTGACCCTGTCAATCGTACTGACTCTGTCAATCGTACTGACTTTTGTGCATCATACTCACTTTTCATCATATCGATACATTACACTAAGTAATACTAATAGTACTCATATTTTACTTTTATCACATTCTTGTTTTTATCTTTTATCAAAACACATATTTTATATCAATTGTACTCATGATTATCATTTTCATATATCTTTTGTTTTAACCAAAATGATGTCCTGGAGTTATTTATAAATTAATCAAAACGATGTCGTGTTTTCTATTTCAATATAACCATTATAATGCCATATGTCCAAGTCCTTTTGAGTTTTTCAGAGAAATATGATCGTTGGAGGAAATATGACCGTTGGAACCTAAGGCCTATAAATAGGAGGTAATTTAAAGCTGAGAACAACAACTGAGAGACTTTGATCATTCTTTTCTTCTATCAAGTTCTAGAGAGAGACGTTGTGATTTCTCTCTTCCTTCATGTGAAAGCCTTGAAATTACAAAATGTGAACGGCTTGATCTTAGTTTTTGTATTTCAATAAGGGATTTGTTTTTCTTTGTGCAACTGATCAGGTGATAACGATCGAGGGATGCTGAGGATAGGCAGACGGTGCTACCGATCTTCGTATCATGGGCTTTCAAGTGCTTGAAAGATAAAGTTGCCGATTACCTGCAAAATTGAGGGCTTGCGGGGATAGCAAGACAGACGTATCGATCATCGTATCGAGGGCATACCAAGGTGGTGGTAAGACATACCTCTTATCCTAGGTGAAAGGATACCCTTCTCTTTGGGATAAAAGAATTGTAATACCTTTACATTTCCGGTATTGTTAGTATTAGAAAGAAAATTGTATTTTTTCCTTTATTCATTTCATATTCATTTGTAATTGTTTCAATTACAATTATATTGTTACATATTGTATCGATAGATTTTATATGATTTATGGTAGAATCTTTCACTATTGTATTACTCTGATTATTGTATTCATTTTTAATAAAATTGATTTACTTTTCTTATAATTATTACATCATATCATACTTTTATATTCAAGACAATTGTGGTTAATTGTATTTGTTGTGAATTGTATTAGTTTAAGATCATTTAAAATAATTTCTTAAGTGTTTAAACATAAAGGTTTTTAAACCTACAATTCACCCCCCCCCCCTCTTGTATTGTTCCATTTAATATACATATACATATATATATTGATCCAACAATTGGTATCAGATCAGGTTTCCACTGATTTTTATTACTTTCTCTATTTCTTTTTAAAGTATAGTAGTGTTTTTATTACAAATTTTTGTTTCAAATACTTACTGCACTAACATGTGGACTGGAAAAGATTTTGTTTTATTAGATGGTAGGGATGAATATTGGATCAATTGACAATATAAATCCAACTAGACCACCTATCTTTTATGGGAATGATTATGAGTACTATAGAGATCAAATGAATACATTTGTTATCAATACTGGTGTAGACAATTTTATTATGCTTACTGGAGGTTACAAAATCCCTGACAAAGAAGTCAGTACTTTCACTAATTAAGAAAATCAAGAATATCAACTAAATTACAATGTACGCAATACTTTTCTATGCTCTATGACCAGGAATATATATAGCCAGATATCATCTTGTGAAGCTTCCAACTGTATTTGGAAGAAATTGGAAGTCACACATTTTGGTACATCTAAGGTTATAGAAACAAGAAGAGAAATGCTTCGAGTATAGTATCATGAATTTCTTTTTCCTTATGGAGAACCAGTATGTAAAGTGCACAAATATTTGTGACTATTGTCAATAGTTTACGATCTATGGGAGAGAAAGGTATTGATGATGAAGCTCTTGTAGACAAGATTATTGATATAATGCCAAATGAATGGGAGTCAAAAAAGACATTTATTGATGAACATAGAAAAGTTTCTCAGATTACTTTTGATGAACTCTTTGGAACTCTTTTATAGCACGAGACAAGAATGAAGAGAGATTCTTATTTAAATAAGAAGAAAAATGAAAATGGAGGTGTAGCTTTTACTACTACATCTAAATATAAAACACCTGAAAGGATAACAAGATCCAAAGATAAGAAATTTGTAATGTCAGAATCAAGTGATTATGGTCATTCAGATAATGAGTTAGCCAATCTTTCTTGAAGGATAGACAAGATTATGGGAAATAAATACTTCCAATATAGATTCAAAAAGAAAAATATAAAGGATAAGAAAGATTCAGAGGTAACTTGTTATAAATACAATAAAGTAGGTCATATAAGACCTGATTTTCCTTTACTGAAGAGAAAATATAGAAAGGAGAAACATTCTGAAAGAAATAAGAAAAAGTATTATAATACAAATACAAATAAATTCTTGAAGGTAAATGATACTTGGAGTGAAATTGGTGGCGATATCAGATGATTCTTCAGAATATGAATCTTCAGGACAAAGGAATATTGGACTTATAGCCAGACAACCAATTGAAGATCATTGTTTCATGGATAAGGTACACAATGCTGAAGCTATTACAAATGTATCCTTGAATGAAAATTATACTGATAATAAATATTATGAATCTTCAAATGATGATTCTTCATCATCAGAAGATAATACATTACCTTCTTATAAAGAACTTTCTAGGTTTTCTAAACTACTTGAGAATAAAAATTATAAACTTAAGAAAAAGCTTGATAAGGAAAATTCTAGAATTTCTATTTTAACTAAAGAAGTATCAGATCTTTCTAAGGATCTTGATATGAAAACTTCTGATTTTGAAATTATTTTAAAAACCCTTGAGAAAGTCAATTAAGATAAGGATAAACTTTCTAAGGATCTTGAAAATGTAATTACTAATAAAAATATTTTAGAGACTAACTCTAGTTCCAAAAATAATGTTTTCAAGGATAAAAACTTAGTTTTAAAACTAAAGTAAAAAAAATTCATTGAAGAAATGTTTTTAAAACTTTACCTATGATAAGGAAAACTTTGATAAAATGTATTCTCAAATTTGACCTTTGAGGAATCATTTTGGTTTTGGTTATACTCATTCTAAACTGGTTTTTATTAATAACTATTTTGTTTCTCAAAGTAACCCATTTTTTACTAAGTGTCAATGTGGTGGACACTGGAAAAGAAATTTTTCTCTTAATAGAACTCAGTATTTAGGATTTCATAAAGCTCATTTTTCAAAACAAAAGTGGATTCCTAAAATTCTTTTATCTAACCCTTCTGGATCCAAACAACTTTGGGTTCTGAAAAACTAATTGTTTCTTTTTCAGGAAAATAAGAAGTGTACCAACAAGAATATTTGGTACATTAATAGTGTTTGTTCTCGAAACATGACCGGAAACAAAAATTTCTTTGAAAATATTATCAAAAAAAAGGTGGAAAAGTTACCTTCAGAGATAATGCTCAAGGAAATATTGTTGGGATAGTTAATATTTTTTTTCTTGGAAAAGTTATTATTTTAAATGTTTTGTTTTTCAAAGGTCTTAAGCACAATATCATCAGCATAATTCAATTATGTGATGAAGGATACCTTATTAATTTTAGAAATGATAAATTATTAGTTCACAATTCAAATGATGAATTTATTCTATCTGCCCATAGGCAAGAGAATGTATACACTATTAACTTATAAGACCTTAGCATTCAAAATTTACCTTTCTTAAGTGAAATAGAAGACCAATCATGGATATAGAATAGAAGACTAGGACACTAAAACCTAATAAACCTTTGTAAACTTTTAAATAAAAGGCTTTTAAAGGATCTACTAGATCTTATATATGATTCTTCAAAGGTCTGTGATCCTTTTCAATTTGGAAAGTAACATAAAACTTTCTTTAAATCAATCAATGAAGTTTCAACTTCCAATGCGTTACAGAAAGTGCACATGTGTCTTTTTGGTCCTTCATAAACTGGAAGCATTGGAGTAAAATACTATGTATTTGTTTTAGTTGATGACTTTACTAGATTTACATGGGTCTATTTTCTAAAAAAAATCTGAAGCCTTTTTCTATTTTAAAATTTTTAGAGGCCAAGTTAAAAATGAGAAAAACCTACCATTGATAATTATCCATAGTGATCATGGTGGAGAATTTCAAATTTAATATTTTGAAACTTTTTGTAGTAAGAAAGGTATTACTCACAATTTTTCATCTCCAAGAACTCCTCAAAAAAATGGTGTTGTTGAGAGAAGAAATCGCATTTTTCAGGAAATGACAAGAACCATGTTCAGTGAATACTCAATTGCTAAGCACTTTTGGGCTGAATCTGTTAGTACTACTTGTTATACTATAAATCACATTTTAACTAGACCTTTTATTAATAAAACACCTTATAAATTGCGGACTGGCCAAAAACCTAAAGTTTCATAATTCAAATTTTTTGGATGCAAAGTATTCATTCTAAATACTAAAGATAATCTACACAAATTTGCACCAAAATCCGATGAAGGAATCTTTCTAGGCTATTCTACAACTTCTAAGGCTTATAGATTTTTCAATAAAAATACTTGTACTGTTAAAGAAACAGTATATGTTAAATTTGATGAAACTAATCCTTTTTTTTCAAACAACCCCAACCTACATCTTCGGATGTGTTTTCAAAAACTGATTATCAACCTTTATGAAAAGATTCTTCTGATAAGGAAAATGTTCAAGACAATATTTATGAAACTTTTACCCCAGAATATTTTCTAACATATGTTGATGAACAGGTCTTACAAAACCCAAATCAATTGCTTCTTAGGAATCATCCCAGTGATAACATCATTGGTGATGTAAATCAACCTGTAATAACCAGAAATTCCTTGAGAAATGAAATAGAACACCTTGCCTTTATTTCCCAATTCGAACCTAAAAGTCCAAGTGAGGCCTTAAGTGATAAATATTGGCTTAAAGCAATGCAAGATGAACTAAATTAATTTGAAAGGAATCAATTCTATACTTTAGTTGATGGACCTAAATAAACAACCGTAATTAGTGTAAATGGGTTTTTAGAAATAAATGTGATGAAAATGGAATCATTGTAAGAAATAAATTAATACTTGTTGCTAAGGTCTATAATCAACAAGAGGTAATAGACTATGAAGAAACATATGCTCCGGTAGCTAGACTTGAATCTATTCATATTCTATTATCCTTTGAAGCATACTTTAATTTCACATTATTTCAAATGGATGTTAAATGTGCTTTTCTAAATGGTTTTGTTCAAGAATAAGTTTTTGTTGAACAACCACCTGGTTTTATAGATTCAACATATCCTAATCATGTTTATAAAACTTACCAAAGCTTCATATGGCCTTAAACAAACCCCTAGAGCATGGTATGATAGACTTATAGGATCTCTTTTACAAAATAAATTATGCAAAAGGTACAACAGATCCAACTCTTTTTATAAAAATGGAAAATAAAAATGTTTTGATTGTACAAATTTATGTTGATGACATCATTTTTGGGTCAACTCAGCAATATCTAACTAATTATTTTGCAAATCTAATGAAATCTTAGTTTGAAATGAGCATTATGGGTGAGTTAACATTCTTTTTAGGATTTCAAATTTCAAAAAAACCAGAAGAAACCTATATATCTCAACATAATTATATCAAATACTTACTCAAAAAGTATGGATACGACAATACTAAAAGTATTAGAACACTAATTGGTACCCCAAACACACTTGATCTTGATGAAACTGGGAAACCAATAGATCAAACAACTTTTAGAGTTATGATAGGAATTTTGAAATACATGACGGCTAGTCAACCAGACTTAATGTTTTTTGTATGCTTATGTGAAAGATACCAATCAAATCCAAAAGAGTCTCATTTAAAATCTTTGAAAATAATCTTTCGGCATTTAAAAGGAACTCTAGATTTAGGTCTTTTTTATTCTTCTATAAATTATTTTGTTTTAAAAAGTTTTCAGATATTGACTTTGGTGGTTGTAGAATGGATAGAAAGAGTACATCCAGAACATGTCATTTCTTAGGAGATTCCTTGGTTTCTTGGTCATGAAAGAAACAACACTCAGTAGCACTTTCCACTACTGAAGCTGTATGTGTAGCAGCTGGAAGTTGTTGTGCTCAAGTGTTGTGGATACAGCACACACTCACTGACTATGGATTGAGCTTCTCCAAAACTCAAATTCTATGTGATAATACTAGTGCCATAGCTCTTAGTAAAAATTCATCACATCACTCTCATGAAAACACATAGATATTAGGTATCAATTTCATAGGGATCACACACTAAAAGGATATATTATTTTACAATTCATTGGAACGCAAGAACAACTTGCTGACATTTTTACAAAACCATTACCTTCCGATATATTTGAGTTTATAAAATAAAAAATAGGAATGATTACATTAAAATAATCATTCATATCTACTTCATGTTTTACACTTCTCCTTACATTAAACTCTTCTTAAAATGGGGAGAACATTTTTTTACTTTATGTATTTCTTAACTTTTTCTTATGGACTTCTTTAACTGTTTATTCTTTTGGTTTTCTATTTTATTTGTTTCTAATTATCATCTTGACTGTCTGGTTATTATTTTAACCATCTGTTTGTCATATTGTTTTCCTAATTACCATATTGATTTTTTGTCAATCGGCACGTCAACCTATGGTAACAACTTGGTTTTCCATCAGCACATCAACCTATGGTAACAACTTTATTTTCCATCGGCATGTCAACCTATGGTAAAAACTTTGTTTTCCATCAGCATGTCAACCTATGGTAACAAATTTGTTTTCCATCGGCACGTCAACCTATGGTAACAACTTAGTTTTCCATTGGCACATCAACCTATGGTAACAACTTTGTTTTCCATCTACATGTCAAACTATGGTAATGGCTTTGTTTTCCATCGGCACGTCAACCTATAGTAAAAACTTTGTTTTCCATCAGCAAGTTAACCTATAGTAAAAACTTTGTTTTCCATCGGTACATCAACCTATGGTAACAACTTTGTTTTACATTATCACGTCAAACTATGTTAACAACTTTTTTTTCTATCAGTACGTCAACCTATGGTAACAACTTTGTTTTCCATCGGTACGTCAACTTATAGTAACAACTTTGTTTTCCATCGGCACGTCAACCTATGGTAACAACTTTGTTGTCCATCGTCACTTCAACCTATGGTAACAACTTTGTTTTCCATCAGCACATCAACCTATGGTAACAACTTTTTTTCCATTGGCACTTCAACCTATAGTAATGAATTTGTTTTCCATCGGCTTGATAACCTATGGTAATGACTTTGTTTTCCATCATCTTGACAACCTATGGTAATGAATTTGTTTTCTATCGGTCTCACAACTAATCGTATTCTTTTTCCTTTCCATGTACGCTTATACTTTATTTTTTTTATTGTATTATACTATGTTAATACTATTAAACCAACGATTTACTTAGAATCTCTGACAGGTACATTCTTTCTTTCATTTCTTTTGTCTTTTTTATGTTTTATTGTTTCTTGTTTTTTTCTTTTAAATCCTATCTGTTGATTTATATATCTTCTAATCTCAACCGTAGAAGATCAATAGTCATTTTTTCGCATATAAATAGATCACCCCCTCCCCAAACCCACACCGGTTTTTCATATTACTTGGTGAAGCTCTGCCTCTTTGTTTTAAGACTCTGTATGATCTTCCCTTTGCCACATATTTATGTCTCAGTCATCTGCCAAAACTCCTGCCGAAATGTCTTCAAAAACATTTTTAGAGAAAGACTTCTTCAGAGAAAGGTTAGTTTCTCAGGACTTCTTTGACACATATGATTCAAAAATCAAGAGGATTATTTTTTTTCAAGTCTAGGAACATCTTTGTATTGAGAAACCCGTATCTTAAGATCCAATTCTTATTGAATAAGTTAGTCAATTATACAAAACGGTGTCTTTTGACAAAAATATGATGATCAAATTTTCTATGTATGATAGAAAAATCTCAATGTCTATGAAACAAGTAGCTCACTTTCTCAATGTCTCAACATAAGGTGATTCTTTTTGTCCATCTCATAAACTACGAGAGGAAGTTGGTACGTTTAATAGAGAAAGTGCTGAAAAATTGTTATTTGTTATAAATTAAGAGAAGAGAAAAGTAGCTCATTTATCTCCAGATGATAGATCTGTGGTGCTTTGGATGCAAGGTTTTCTTATCCCAAGGAAAGTGTATAGATAAACTCTTAAAGTTTCTGATATATTTATACTATATTATCTTGTAAACATGAGAAAGGTAAATCTCATGGGGTATATCTTTGAAACAATCAAGAATATCAAGTCAGGAGCAATCAAGTCTCATTTGATTATGTATCCCTCTATTCTTACAAAGTTCATTCTTTAGAGCTTGAAGTTTTGTAATATTCCTCTGAAAGGGAAGTTAAAAGAACTAAATCCAACTTGGATAAGTAAGAATATGCTGAAGAATTTAGTTGTTTGTTTTGATAAGGATTCAAAACTTTTTGTTAAAGATGTGGAAGCTGAATTGGAACCAAACCAATTAGCACCAAATCAATCGGCACCTATTCCAATTGAAGATAATTCAACTGTTGTTGCTCCTAAAAATTCAAATCTACAAACCAGTACTAAGACAAAGAAGAAAACAAAATATAGCAAGGAGGTTGTGGCCTAGTGGAGGAAAGACAAACTACAAAGAAAAGTAGGTGATCCTAAGTTTGGTCTTGATCCAGCTGAAGCTTTATCTGAGAGGATAAGGATAGAGGATACTCTTCAGGATGATAAGAAAAATAAGACTCTTTTGAAAAGGAAATCTCAAGATTTTGATTTACTAAAATAATGAAAATGGTTGAGATGGATAGTGCTTAACTAACATAAGAAGTGCATCAAGAACCAATCGTACAGAGTATTCTAGAAAAAGAGAAAGGGAAACAAATATTGAAATAAGTTCAGAAAGTTGAAGAAGAGGAAGAAGATTTTCTTTTTGAATTTCTTCAGAGTTCAATAAAGAGTAGATAAGAATATCTTAAAAGAAAAGTGAAGGCATTCAACAGGTTCTTCATGCTGATCAAGCACCAGCTGAATCTCTTCAAACTCTTTTAAATAGATTTCCTTCTCAAGTGAAGCAAGGTGCTCAATCTTCTCAAACTGAAAAAGTAATTGTTATTAGTGACAAAGTGTAAGAAGAAATAAAGGAAAAAAAGAAATAGAAAAAGGAAAACAGCCACTTGAAGACTCAAGCTAATCAAATGAACTGGATTCATACAATGAGGATACTGATTCAGAACGCATAATTTCTCTCAAGAAAAGTGATTACATAGTTCATGTATTGAGAAGAATTGAGAATATTATTCCTTATTTTCCTATAATTGAAGGGAAAATTGATTTCATTATAGATAATCAGATGAAGAAGCTTGGTTCTGTATTGGAACTTAGAAAGAGAGTATTGTCAATAGAAGCTAATTTAAAAGTACTTTCTGAAAGTTTGGTTTCCCATAAGAAGGCTTGCAATAAGATAACTAAGTGATCATACAAAATAGAAAGCTCGGTGAATGAACATGAGGTATCAATTTAAGACTTAAGGATGCTTTTAAATGATCTTTCTATTTCTTTCAATAAGCTTGACAAAGAAACTGTTGAAAGGATAAATCAAATATCAAAAACTCATGGATCTGATACTTCAATAAAAGAGCTGCAAGAGAGAATGAATGCTTTTAAGTCAGATTTGTCGAAGGTTTCATCTTTAAAAGATGAAATAGTTCTGTTGAATAAGCAAAATTATATGTTATCTAAAGACAATAAGAATTTTCAAGACAAAATTGATAGTCTTGAAAAAGTAATCAAAGTTCAAGAAGAGACTATCAAGAATCAGGATCAGCTTTTTTCCGATCAACAAGAGCTTCTTAAATCCTAGGGTGATTCTATCTCTAAAGATAAGAAGTAAATCATAAAGATGAAAGTTATTCTTCATGAGATGATTAGGAAAGAAAAATAAAGAGAAAACAAATGAATGTTTTGTTGTATCTTTCTTTATTCACTTTTAGAATTCTATAGACTTTTTTTATCTCAATGAGGTTTATGTTCTCTTTCCCATTGCCTTTTATTTTTTTCTCTAACTTTTTCAAGCAACTAAAGATTACCCTGTTATTTTTGTAAATCAAAAAGGGGGAGAATGTTTTATAAGGGGAAGAATGTTTTTAATCAAATACTTCTAAATCGAGGAAAATTTATGAATACAATCATTAGGAAAGTACATACCTAAGGGGGAGTTAATTGTATTCGATTTCATATTCAGAAGAGTTGTCAATAACTCAGGGGGAGATAAGTATTTCTTTTTGTTTTTACTTGATGTTTTGTGCTTTCCAAAAAGGGGGAGATTGTTTAGTCAAAAGTCCTCTTTTGACTTTTATGTCTTGTTTTGGAAATCAAAAATCTATTCATATATGCTTATCATACTGACTATGATTATCGTATGGACTATGTTTATCATATTAACTATGTTTATCATACTGACTATGCTTATCATACTGACTATGTTTATCGTACTGACTATGTTTATCGTACTGACTATGTTTATTGTACTGACTAAATCGTACTGACCCTGTCAATTGTACTGACTCTATCAGTTATACTGACTCTGTCAATCATACTGACGTTGTCAATTGTACTGACTTTTGTGCATCATACTCACTTTTCATCATATCAATACATTACACTAATTAATACAAATAGTACTCATATTTTACTTTTATCACATTCTTGTTTTTATCCTTTATCAAAACACATGTTTTATCAATCGTACTCATGATTATCATTTTCATATATCTTTTTTTAACCAAAATGATATCGTGGAGTTAATTATAAACTAATCAAAACGATGTCATGTTTTCTGTTTCAATATGACCATTATAATTCCAGGTGTCCAAGTCCTTCTAAGTTTTCCGAAGAAATATGACTGTTGGAATAAATATGACCATTGGAACCTGATTCCTATAAATAGGAGGTCATTTGAAGATGATAACAACAACTGAGAGAATTTGATCATTCTTTTCTTCTATCAAGTTCTAGAGATAGAGGTCGTGACTTCTCTCTTTCTTCGTTTGAAAGCCTTGAAATTACAAAATGTGAACGGCTCATTCTTAGTTTTTGTATTGCAATAAGTGCTTTTTTTTCTTTGTGCGACCAATCAAGTGATAACGATCGAGGGTTGATGAGGATAGGCAGACGGTGCTATCGATCTTCGTATTAAGGGATTTCAAGTTTTTGAAAGATAGAGGTGTTGATTACCTGCAAAATCGAGGGCTTGTGGGGATAGCAAGATAGACGTACCGATCATTGTATCGAGGTCTTACCAAGGTGGTGGTAAGACAAACCTCTTATCCTAGGTGAAAGGATACCCTTCTCTTTGGGATAAAAGAATTGTAATACCTTTACATTTCTGTTTCTGTTTGTATTAGAAAGGGAATTGTATTGTTTCCTTTCTTCATTTCATATTCATTTGTAATTGTTTCAATTACAATTATAATGTTACATATTGTATCAATAGATTCTATACACTTTATGATAGAATATTTCACTATTGTATTACTCTGATTATTTTATTCATTTTGAATACAATTGATTTGCTTTTCTTATAAGTATTACATCGTATTATTCCTTCATATTCAAGACAATTGTGGTTAATTTTATTTGTTGTGAATTTTATTAGTTTAAGATCATTTAAACTAATTTCTTAAGTTTTTAAACACAAATGTTTTTAAACCTACAATTCACCCCCCCTCTTGTATTGTTCCATTTAATATATATATATACATATATATATATCGATCCAATAATTTTATGTTCTCATAAATTTAAATTTTAAAATGAAACCATCACACAACTTGATATTTAAACAATCTAGGAAACTTAGAGTGTCTAGAATAAATATCATATATTCATAATTCTAAAGTAGAGTATTTTTTTGTCATAATCCACATCATTGGTAGTCATTAAATAGGATCCACCTTGTTCCCATGGTTATGGTGGGTGTTCGCACCAATCTTTCTTATAATCCTTGGATTTATAACACTAACTAAGTAAATTTCTATGTTTTCCATACTTAAGTAATTGGACCATTAGTAGTGATTTTTTATACATGTTTTCCACTCCCATTATGCTAACCAGCCTCTTCATTTTCCTATAGTAGTTTTATGCCCGGTAAACCCCTATTCAAAAAATAAATAATATTTCATTCCCCTTGAGATAATTCCTGATGGGATTCATAAGATCATTCTATGACTATATGTAGTGTAAGAATACCCAAAATCTCACAGAGCTATCTTTAGAAAATTAACCTATAAATAAAATGAAAAAGAAAAGTACTTATAAAACACAAATAGCAGTAATTATCTTCTTCCTTTTATGGAGTTTACATGAGGTAGATCACGATGAGCAGTCAACATAAACACCCTTCCTCTGAGGTGATGCACCAGAAACTTGGATCCACAATATTATCGTGAGGATACCCAAAACTTGAAGTTATTATAGTTCCTTTTTCATGAAATTATAAACAAAATTTTGAGAGAAATACAGAACTTACACATCGCATACCACTTTATAATAGGAGAGGGTATACAACCTCTTATATAGCCAAACCCTTGCACTCACTCTTCCTTACATGTCTCATTCGTTGCTTCTCATTGGGTTTTTATTCATTGAACAGTTCCAGTGAATTAATTTAAATCCTTTAATTCACTCGTAAATTAATTGTAACTAATAAAACCATTCTGGATAAATAATATACATATATATATATATATATCATATATATTTATATTTATTTATTTACTTATTTTTCATGCATTGCATGCATGAAATAATACATTAATCATAATCACATATTAAACATAAACTCATATATAATATCATATTATATATATATATATATATCAGGGTGCTTCTTATGCATAATTAGTGAATGTTTACATGAATCTCATGCATGTTCATTTTAGTGCACATCCAAAAATATCCCACTTTCACTAAAATCCCATAATGAATTTATGCATAACTTCATAACTCTTTGTGAATCCATACAAACTATTTTGGGTACATTTTTTCCTCAAACTCACTTTAATTTGAACAAACTCTTTTTTTTAATTTTAACCTTATCCAAATTCCAAAATGTGTAATCGTATGGGCCTTAACAGTGCTGAAAAAACTATGAAATGTATATTTCATATATGTAATAAAACAGAAGCCTTTAGAAAAACATTAGTACCACTCAATCTACTAAGGGGTCTAGTGTGATCTCCATCAAACATAATCATATCTCTATATGAATATTTCCACCATAAGATATATCATATACATCATATGTATCTTATATAATCCATTTTTCCAAGACATTGAGTGATTACTAGACATGGAACATTTCAATCTAGTATAGGACTCTCAAAATATTCTTTATTCTATGAAAAATAATAACCAAGTCAATGAATACAACACTTTTCATTCATCTATATAATAATAACATCACATATCACTTATCCAAGTAGTTGAACACATCATATGTGAAACAACTAATCATGTCCATGAATTTCCTCAAACTTATTCAATCTAGGACTATATGTCTTTTCTTATCATAAAATTGGAAAAATACCATCTTGGTTTCACTCTAACTGATGAAATGATTAGAAACATACATTAACACCCCCTAATTATCTATGTTTATATGTTGAATTTTGTAAGTAGGTTATCAAAGTATGAAGTTTCTCATGGTAGGTATCTCTAAATCCTCAGATAATAAGGATTGATGATAATAATGTATTTCTAAGTATATCTATGAACTTATGACATCCCATGAGATACACTTTAGCAGATTAATCCAAGTAATAATTATATACTTATTACCTCATGAATTTATTCTTCATATCTCTTATAAAACTCATTCCAATGAATAAAAGAATCTATTAATGCTAATATTACCATATAATTGCAACCCATAATACTCTGTAATGATCACCTTCTATGGAGAACTAAATTTCTTTAACTTTGACAGGATATTTATCATTTACCTATTCATGTAAAATAAAGTTTCAGCATGCATGAATGAATGATAAGTGGAGATTTCATTTATTATAATAAAATGGTTTATTTGTATCTATAACAACCATTCTCTTAAGAGATTATACATGAATTTCATATTGTTACAACATAAATGGTTTTTGAACATTATATCCATATCTAATTCCTATCACATCCCTATGTGACCATCTTATAAAATACATCCACTAACCTCTTAGTGAGTAACATTTATGAAGAAATGTAGTTTGAATAATGATGAGACTTAGGAATAAAATTCATTAAGTTTAACTCTTTGAAATTATATTCAAATCATTAAATCCATACCATCAAATTTTATAATTTTATTTTATATTTTCTACTTATAACCCTTTCTAAGTACATCATTATCATCCTTGGAACCCTTTCCATCAATTTTTTTTAAATATTGTGTAAATAATGTAAATATTTACATTATCATTTTACCATCACATCATGAAATCTTTTACGATAAAGTGATATCCACTTTTTTATGGTAACTAACCTAACACTTTACATTTATCTCTACCTCTATACCCTAAACAATTTTAGGATACCAAGTGATAAAATTTTTGTATTAAATGGTATAATCCTTTATAGAATAGTGATATTCACTTATTATGGTCACTAAATGTAATATTTACATTTTTATTTAGTATATACTGAACTTTTTTAGGATAAAATAGAATTCACTTAATTGAGGTAAACACCTGTAACCATTTACATTTCCTAAACCTTTTACGAAATCAAGTGAATTTCACTTTGTAAATAAAATGGCATAACAGTGATGTTTGTTTTTTTACAGTAACTAAATGTAACTATTTACACTTCTCTTTACTGTAATATCCTAAAAATTATTTTTTTATACTAAGTATAATTCAATTTCTCATGATAAATAAATATAACTATTTATATTTATCTATTTTCACATATATACTCAAAAATTAGTCCATTAAGTTAATAATTACATTTAATCTCATACTGGTATAATATTTAGTTAATAGTGACATTCACTTTCTCATAATAAGAAAATGTAATTATTTAAAATTTTCTTTACTATAACATATCCTAACTCTTTAGGATATAGAGTAAATAATAACTTAAACTAAATTCTAGTATAATATTTTATTTTTCAACTTTAAACTCTTCTAAGTTCAAACATGATCACACTAGTCTCTTAGAAATTATATTCACCTAAGAACATCTTTCTAAGACAACACAAACAACTTTACAATTTAGTAAATAATATTTATTTCCTTTTTTAGGAACATTTATCAAATAATATATTTTTTCCATATTATATATGGTATTCTATGAGTTTGGAACATCCTTATTTGAAAAGACGACTTTATTAAAATATACCAATGATGGGTGGCAGTAACACCTTACCACGTATTTTAATAAAAATTTGGATAAAAAAAATCCATGGTTAAACACTTTTGTCCAAATATTTTCCCAGATATAGAATTTATAGGAATCATATGTACATTAATAAAATGATCTCATTTATTAAAAACAACCAATTGTTTTTAAAACTCAAAAAAATAAAACAAATTAACATTCTAAATAAATCCCTCCCCATCTTGAATTCATCCATATATCAATTAATTGGTCTATTGCTTCAAGATTAATTCTTCAGTTCTTCCCTTTATCTTCTGAACTCCAATATATTTACAACATTTTTAAAATTTATAGTTAGTATCAAATGCCTACCAAAATTAATGAAATTAACTTTATAGTATTCATACCTGGTGTAGATTATCTACTTGTTTTCTTATGAATTTTAAGGTATTTAATAAATTTTCTCCTCTAATGTCCATTTTGGCCACAATGGCAGCACTATCATTTCTTTTTCTTATTCAAAGTAAATGATGATATGAACTCTTCATGACCTCTTTTTTTACATTTATTTTCATAACCTTTACCTTTATTTTTTTACCATAAAAATGGTACTTATTCTTGGACCACTAATGTACTATTCATAAATCATTAACATGTTATGGATATCAAGTAAAGGATTGCATAATTCATTCATGATACAGTTAACAACAAACCATCAAAACTTTTTTTACAGTTATTGGAGAATGATTTTTTTTTAGCAAGCTCCAACTTAATAGGAGAACTCAACATTTCAAAATCATTAAAATACCAAATCATATTGATTACATGGGTAGAGATACAGGTTTATTCCACCATTTTAATTTTAATAAGTTCTTTTGAAACTTCATATATTTAATGTCTTTCTTATTCTTGGCAGATCCTATTTAGATTGTCCATTATTTTATAATCATCCATGGAATCATTTTGTTTTTAAAAATTAGGGTCCATAGTAAAAAGAATAATATTTAAAACTTTTACAGAGTCCTTTAGATTGTTTATTTATACATCTAACTTTTTTTGGAATATCTTTTTAAGTTGATTTATCTGGAAGTGGCTTCGCTAATGCATGGAATTTATCCTCTTACTTGAGAACTATTCTTAAGTTTCTATATCAATCAGGAAAATTTTTTCCATTAAAATTTTCTTTATTAAGGATAGATATCAAGTTTAAATTATTGAATGATTTCATTATCTATAAAAAATTCATTAGATGAATATCATGTATTATATCTATTCATTAAGGACTTTAAATTATAATGCTCCCACCTAAATTGGTTACCCCATACGTCATATCCATTTAGTGATCCAAGATCCATATTTCTCTAAGAAATTATTCTTCATGGGAATTCCTCTCACCACTTATTTATTTAGGTGAGGAATCATCCCAATCACAATTGTTATAAATCTTGGATAATTGAGTGGATAGCCCTTTATCTGAATCCATCATATGGATTCACTAAACTTTATTCTTATGGTATCTTAACCCTTAGGTCTTCCCAACTAAGTGTAACCTAGAGAAAATATCAAAAACATATTAACAAAGGATAACCCATGGGAACCCAGCAAAGGTAGAACCTACCCAAGGATAATTCAGTGTCACCCATTACTTTATTTCCTTACACAAGATAATTCATGGGAACTTTGTGAATCCAAAACCTGCCTGATTAAATCATCAAGGTCTTGAAAATTGTTTTTTAAGGAATCACACACTTACTATTTTAAGGGTTTTCTTTTAATGCCTCATTATTTTCTCATATTTTATTTCCTTTTGTGTGTTCATGCTTCTAATTTAGTTTTGTAAATCTATATTCCAAACACTAAATTAATGGTTTCACACCACATCAATGTGAAAATCTTTACATAACCCATAATTCTATGTTAATCATCTAAAAATAAAAAGTAAATGGTATTGATACATATCTGAATGCATCATATGCATAAGTTATATGAACGCTTCATATAAAGGCATAGAGTTGTATAAAATTGAAAAAATTCATATGAGTAAGCCTAGATCCATTGATTACCAACATTATTTACTTTCCTAGCTAATGTAAGACTCTAGTAAATTAGTTTTCTAACCCCAAGTCCCTCTTCTTAGGGCGAATTTAATCAAGAGAGAATCCAATTCATGAAAACTCCAACACATAATTTTTGAAAATTATACCTAATAACTCTTCTCAAGCATATAACTAAAATTAAAAACTAATTTCAAGGTAGATGGTAACTAAATTTTATTATAACTAGAATGATATGAAAGGCTCTATCCTAGAAGAAATTAATCACATAAATGGGAATACAAAATATTAATATTTCATCAATAATGAACTAAACATGAATATCAATGAAACTTAACAAATAAATAAAAATTTTATTTATTTTCAAGAACATGATACATTTATAAACTATTAATAAATAAATTCTAATTATAAAATGTTTTTATAAATTAGAAAGAATATAAAAATATTATATTCACATAAATTTGAAACCCTTCATATTTTATATTAAATGAAATTTATATGATATTTCATAATTTATAAACATTTTATAATTCAATATCTAATATATAAAAATTTATTTAATCTAAATATCATATATTTTATAATTTATAAACTCTTTATAAATAACCTATTATTATTTCTAAATAAACCATTTATTTCTAGACCATAAGATATTCTAGTTAGTTTATCAAAAGGTATTTTAAAATGGTAACCATTATTATTTGAGGATAATGATTAAAAAACATTTATTTATTTAATTATAAACAATTCATAATTAATTAATTTATTTATAAAATCTCTATAAATTAAATATTCCCAAAACACTATATAACATTATTTATAAAACATTTGCAAACCATAAAAATCATTAAATATGTTAAAAATAATTTTTAAAAATTTTCTGGTTACCCTTACTCAATACCCCTATTATATGTAAGGGTATTTACTTATTACCATTATATAGACACCTTGCATAAGGGTACTGATTTTTTTATCCAATGTGTAAAGTTAATACACATATTACCTTTATGCAGCTACCTTGTGTAAAGGTATTACCCTTACATAACACCATTGTGTTGGGTTATTCTGAAAATATCATGTGCTGTGTAAAGGTAAACATCAAGGTACTTTACACAAAGCCTCTTATACCTTTTTTAGGGTAAATAACCGATGATCCTTTTATAAACCCCTTGAGTAAGGGTATTAGATTTACCCAACACCCTTGTGTAAAATAAATCAATAAGGTTACCCTTATACAAACTTTCTGGATAAGGGAATCACGTAAGGGTAAAGGCCAAACTACCTTTATGTGATGACTTTCATAAGGTCACAATTCCAAACTACCTTTAAGTATCCTGTCTATGTAAGGATAATCCATATTTACCTTAATTAAATTCACATAAAGTTCTATAACACATTCTCTGGTTTTATTAAAAAAAATTATTTAAACTGTATTCAACAACCAATATATAAATAAAATTAAAAACATAAAGAGACTGTCCCTGATACCACTAAAGGGATTCATAAAATCATACGATGATCATATACAGTGGAATAAAACTCAAACATAGGCATATATTTCTTCAAGAAATTAACACATAAATAAAATGGAAAAACAAAGTACTTGTAAAATGAAAACAATAGTAGTTGTATCTTTCGTTTGATGGAGTGTACTTGAGGCAGACCAATATGTGTAGTGAATTTAATCACCCTACCTATGAGGTGATACACAAGAAAATTCTATCAAAGATCATATCATGAGGATGCCCCAAACCTGAAGGGGTGCTGGCACCTTCGTTGTGAAATAATAAACAGTAATTTAGGAGAAAGAGAGCACTTTCACAACACATACCAATCCACAATAGGAGAGGTTCTACATAATCTTATATATCCAAATATCAAGGCTCTATCTCCGTTACATGTCTCATGTGTTACTACCTGTTGGGTTTTTATTCATTGAATAAATTCAATGAATTAATATAAATCCTTTAAAGAACTCATAAATGGATTGTAACTGATGAAACCATTTGGGAGAAATAATAATATATATATATATTATTCTTATTTATATTATATATAATATATATAATATAAATCTATATTTATATTTAATTCATCACATGAATGAAATAATACATGCATCATATGCACATATTAAATATACACTCCAATATATAATATCATATTATATATATATATATATATATCATTCATCATTCATGAATGTGTACATACATCACATTCATATAAATTATAGTTCGCATCCAATAATTCCCTCGGTGATTCTTCCTATATTTTTGACATATAGGAAATTGAAAATTATTTCCTTCATCATCTTGTCCCTTGGTCTTTCATGAAACTTTTTCCTTCTCTTCATTGGTGTGTTTGGAACTTTGACTATGTTCACATTGTTAATTAAATTTCATTATAGTATTTTTGTCATAATAATATGGTTTCTCACTCCACCTCCCAATTTGATGGTATTTTAATTGAGGTAATCTTCTTATTATCCCACATACCCATGGTTCCTTCTAGTTCCATCCACTACCAAGACCAAAAGGGTTGGAATAAGTGAAAAAATATTAACATTACAGGGATATTATAATAATCATAAAAGTAATTCAACCTTAAAAATTATTTTCATTTACATTTTTATGTTGGCCCATAGTTCCTTTAGTTCGACCTATATCAATATTATCTTAACATGGCAACTTTAAGTTGGTATATCTTACTATTATCAACTTAATCCCCCAAAGTAACTAGAAAATCAATCTATAATATTGTTTCATAAATATAATATGATCAACAAAATCATATCCCCCATTAGTGTCAAACAAGGTGTGTAATTAGGCCTCTTTATCATGCACCATGTGACGATTCAGCTAATACCCAATGCTCCCTTTTATGAGTTATTATCACTAGGTACATATATGCTAGAGCCAAAATCCAATTATATTATTTAGGTGGGGATTTGTTTCTAGGTAAAACCATATTCTCAATATATTACAAATATTTTAGGATATTATAACATATATAGACTCATATATAGAATTTTCACTAAGGTTTTATAAACTTAACCAAAAAATAACTAAACTAATATCCAAAAATAAATAAACCCTTCTGTAACACCAACTAAATTAACCCAAAATAAATATAACTTAAATATTATAATAATTTCATGATTTATATAATACATATCACAAATGGACGCACATCCCAAGGACCTAAATTTTTAGTGTCTTAGAGATTAGATACATAAACATATTATTTTACAACACTTGAGAAAATTTTTCCATGATCATGCTCCTCTAGACAATTTCTATAAATATCACATGATATAATAATCTTCATACCTTTGTGAATGTAAACATAAAAAGGGGGTGATATCATACGCTCAGTAAGGTAAAAACATAGCATAATATGGTAGATCATAAATATGAACTAAAACATGAGGACGACATAAATATCTTAATAAAAAATCATAAGACCATAGATGATAGTCATAAAACATGATATAAAAACATAATATCATAACTAGATCACTAAGTAATCACAAAAAATTATGGCATGGCTCAAAATACATATCAAAAATCATAAAACATGTGAGAATGATATTAAAGTGTGGAATACTTTAAAAATAAGGTGTAATTATGAAAACATGGCATTTCATGGAAATGAAATGAAAAATAAAAAAATTTCATAATTTGATAAATAACCTGGGAATGTTTCATATATATAATAATAGGAAAACATTTCTGAGAAAACCTATTATTCCCATGTCAATGTGAATAAATTCATTATGTTTATGCCTGATGGTGTGAGTAAACCCACCATGCATATGTTGGTGTGAACAAACTCATTATGCCCATGTCTGACTATCTCATGAGATATAAAATTAAAATAATTCATTATAGGGTGATATAAAACCCCATATATAATCATCTATATATATGTATTCCACTTAAAATCAATCATAAACCTATCTTAATGAACCCATGGAAAATAATATGTTTGTTAAACTTTACAAAAACTTCACATAATAGAAGATAAAAAGATCATAGGATATCAAAAATATCATTTCAAAAAATTAATTATATCGTAATAAAATATATGGGATTCCCAAAACATCACTTCATGTGAGATAAACCTTGTAGGAAAAATCTAAGTGAAAATACAAAAGTTGTCATAAAAAATTTCACACTTTGTTATAAAAGATGAAGTGAAAATTACTTTGAAAATAATTTCTATGGAGAGAAATACAAGACTTTTGACAACTTAATTATAAATAATTACAAAAAAATCCTTTAAAATATATAAATATTATAAAAAAATGTGGAGTGTAAGATAAATTTTTTTATTTTGAAACGATGTAAAATCCTTTTCTTTAATATTTTGAAATGCCTTTGTTTGAAAACTCACATCATAAAAAAGCATTAAGAATTAATTTTTAAAACTAATAAATAAAATTAAGATAATTGTATAAAATAATCCATATTATATTTCCCAAAATAAGAGGATAACATTGGAAGGAATAAAAATATAGACATGGAAGAAAATATTAATTGGTAAGAATGTGAGTTATTCTTACCAATGGTACACTTTTATTTTGAAAAACACATTATCAAATAATTGGTTATTGATGATGAAAATTAATTAACAAAGGAAATAAAAAATAAAATAGTGGAATTATAGGATCAAATAAATATTCAAGGTTATATTCTTGTAAAATATACTATGAACTAATGAATCAGAAATCGAGTCCTTGAAACTCTTACAAAGTTGGTAACATAAGAATCAATAGATCTTGAGAAGAAGATCATGAAATGGAAATTAATATATAATGAAATAGAATATATTTTTATATGTGAAATCGATTGGGTAGTTAATATTACATATGAATGAATTTACGGTGTACAATATCAAACATGTCCCATGGAGTTGAAAAAGATACAAAGAAAACCTTACCTTGTTTCTCCTCTTAGTCAAATGCACTATAATATTCTGTATAACAAACATAAATATCTTAATAAAAATTTTCACAATAGTATTAATACCCAAAAAAATGTAATTTTCATTTATAATCATTATCTAAATTAATATTAGTTAGATTTTATTTATTTTCCCACATCATGTGTTTATATTTTTAACAATTTGTATTAGTTTTGTAGGAGTAGTGTTGGTATTAATTTTTATCTAAAAGATCATTATTAAAAGTTAATTAAGTTTAATGTAATGGATTAATTATAATTATTTATAAATTTTCAATTTCCTTTTATTAGTGTTCCATTCATTATCATTGATGATCAAATCAACACTAAACACGTTTCGATGATTTTCTTAACCAATGAAAGATGTTTTCTTAATTATTTAGTAAAATATAGATGTATAAATTCCAAAACCAAAATTAGATCATTATTTAAATATTTATATCATATTATAACATTAATTATGTTCTCATATTCATACATGATATAATTTTTTGGCATTATTCAAGTAGGTTGTTGAATGAACCCCATCATAAACATACCATGATTAATGGATGATTATGAGGTGATTTAGTTGAAATATCATTATACCAAAAGCATAATGACCATATTTAGTGTTTATTAATGTGATATAACATAATTTTTAATATTTATAATAATAATTAATGGATATTAAAATATTAAATAATATGAATAAATTGTTTTTCTTCTTAGTTTTCTTGTTTAAGATAGTTAATTTTTTAACGATTGTTTATCATTCATATTATTAATAGGTTACTAGATATGTATTAAAAACATTATTCATATCATAAAAATCATATTTATCCTCTAAAAACATTCTCATGAACATCCATGTAAGGATATTATGAAATTAAAAATGGAAATTGATTGTTCCAAGTAGGTCATAGTCAACACATACACCAGAATAGTGATTTTGTTTTCCATAGAACAAAAAAATGAATAATATATTTTATAATTTTATAATATAAAATATATAATAAATATAATAATTATATATTAAAATATCTTATAGGACTATCCTTGTAAGTTTGTGATGAAAAATCAAACATGTTTCATTGTGGAGGCGGTAGTCCAAACAATGCATGATTGACATTTTCATTTTTCTTAATGAAAAATGGGAGGGTTGTTAATTATTGTAATAAAATTACAATAGAATAAAAATATAATAATTATATTAATGTTATAATTTTAATATAGTGAAATTAAATTTTGGGAATAATATAATCACATAAAAAATAGAAAAGAGGGAGGAGTGGTTAGAGATCTTTACGTTACTACTTAGATTATCTCTTGTGTGAAGGGGGTAAAACTTTGAAGGATGGTCTTTTCAGAATATAAGAGCCAAAATAAGGTGTGTAGTCATGTTTAAGTGATTTTTTGGAAAATTTTGGTTCAAGATTATTAGGTTTCCGTGTGAGGGGAATTGAGGAGTGAACCCCTTTTATAAGTAAAAAGGGATGACATTTTTGTAAAAACCCTAAACTTTTCAATAATGGGAAGTCACTCTCAAGTAACGTGGCTCAAAAATTGATAAATAATAGAGAATAGAATATATAAGGTCAATAAAAACATCAAAAACATGGTTAAATAGATATTTACCCTTGCCTCTTAGGTTACTCAATTTTACCATTTTGGTTTTCACCATTGTAACTAGTTTTTACCAAGATAATTTATCATTTATTCCCAAAACTAAAATGGCCATCATTATATAATTTACAACCAATGATTATGAATTTTAAACCAATTTTATTTTTTTCAATTTTTAAAAGTGATAAAAATAAATTTTAAAATACTATATTAATAATTTTTTAAAATAAATTTAATAAAAAATTTAACTTAAGTTCTAAAATTAAAAATATATGTCTATAAATTTAAAAAAAAATTAAAATCATAAATTCACTTATAAAATAATAATTTTCTTCTAAAAAATGTTTCATGGATTCAAAATTCATACTTATATACTAATAATTTCATAAAACTCATGTTATTTGAAAAAAGGTATTTTGAATTATTCACCTAAAATTAATCTTTTTAGAAAAATTTCAAAAATTAATATTATGATAATATTTTCATAAGAAATCCAAAAATAAATTTAACTTTTTTAAAATTCTTAAAAAAATTATTTTCATTTTTATTTAAAAACATAAAATATAGTGAAAACTTTTTTTATAGAAAAAAAGATTGATATATTAACTGCTATTTTTTCTATAAATTAAAATTTTGTCTAGTGTTAATATATATTTTTATTATTAAATAAAAATAAAATTATTTACTTAAAATAAAATTCCAACTTATGAATAAAAAAATTATGAATATGTGAATTTAGAAAATATGTCGTTTCAAAAAGTATAAAAAATCATGACCTATCTATACATACAATTATTTTATTAAATTTTGATATAATTATAATTTCTATATATAAAACCCCTTTTGATCTCTACATAATACCTAATAATTATATATTATTTGGTTTTAGTTTTGAGTGGTGGTTCTACTAGCATATATCTTATGGTAATCTCCATGAGTTATAACTTCTCCCAAATATGGTTTTTCTAAAACTATAATTAATTGAGTTTGAATTGGTATTGCTCAAGGTAAAACCCTAATGAAGGTACCTCCATTACAAGTTTAAAAAAATGGGCTTCATAAGAAAGAATTTTTCTTCTAGATGCTATTTCTCTGTTTCCAAGATCCGAATTACTTAAGTTTGATTTTGTTTTTCAAAGTAGTTTTTGAAAATTTAATTTTAGAATTTTGTTGAGTAAGTAATCATTGATGTTTTCTTTCATTTTTTGGGGTTTTCACTATTTTAATTTATGGGTTTTTTATGTTGTGAGTGGTTGAAATTATATTTTGAGTTTGGGCTACTGATTTGTATTTGATAAGTAGAGTTTTGGTTTATGGTATATTTTTATTCAGTTTTTTTCTTCTTGGTTTTAGAGTATTCCCTAGAAAAAGATTGGTAAAAAGTGGATGATTTTTCTCTAGGTTAACTTATTTCATTTTTTAGGTAAATATTGGTTTTAGGAATAAGTTATTGTCATCATTTAGTGGTTTGATCATTTTAGGTGTGATGTGGTCAAAGTCTTAAAGAAAATTCTGAATAAGTGTTTCTATAAGTATTCCCTTTAAACAATTCCTTAAGAAGTACTAGTTATTTTAGTGATTATCCATTTTGAAAAAGTGAATTCCTCATTGTTAGTATTAATTCTTTGAATAAGAAAGACTTGGGTGAGTAGTTGGGATAACTAGGATGGGTGCCTTATTTTTCTAATCATCTAGGTTCATCGAGAGTTGGTATTCTATGAGTCCTCCTAGGTTTTCCTCAATTGACCCGATTCTAGAGCCAATGTTGATCTTATTAAGGCATGTTTGTTTAAATAATTCAAGTTTTGGGAATTTATTATTTTGTGGTTTCTTTTTTGGTGACACCAATTTCTAATCTGATGGAATTACTTTTCTTTTTCTTCTTTTAGGAATGTTGGTTTTGAAGGACATGTCTTTTGGGGTAATTTTTAATTTTATGGCTGTATTTTTCATCCCATGCATTATTTATTGTGGATTATGGATCTCTTTAGGAATCATGAATTTTTTATTATTTGGGAAATCAATGTTCTAATAGAGTCATAATATGGTGGGGCAACCACCATAAAAGGGATTATAGTGAACTTAGTCTCCAAGCTTCTTAATGAAGTAATTCCTTATTCCCACCCCACCCAACCCCGATCATAGTAGTTTCATTAACTAGGACCATGGTTTAAGTGATGGATGGTCATGGAGATTCCAAAAATACCATGATAATTTTCTTTGGTGATTTATATGTTAGGGTTTAGGGTGTTCCATGTTTTGAAGTTTTATTTAGAGATATGAGAGTCCTTTTTCCATTCTTATGTTTGGTGGTTTGAGTCCCTTAGACTCACTAGATATCTCTTCATATGTTGGTTTGGTTTTTGAGTATAATATCTTTTTATACTTATATATTTAAAAGTTTTAGGTTTGTTAAGGGAAGTGAGTGTTGGTTCTTCATCCTTTGTGTTTTAGGTCTCATTTTTAATAGTATTTTATTCTTTCTTTTGTCTTGATCAGCCAAATCTCTTTTGAATTTATAGGGGCATAAAGTATCATGTTGGAGATAATTTTCAACCACCAACCCAAATCTATTTCAATTTTTTTATTTTTTAGTCCCTATTTATATATTTTTCCTTTGATGTTTTTTTTCTCTAAAATTGGAAGTTTTTTGGCATGCAAAGCTGGTCACACGATTAAGTCACACGGTTTACAAAATTTTGTGGAAACCATGTAAAGGATTATATATTTTGATATATTTGAATCACATTATTAGTGAATGTTTTTAAAAGCCATTCATAATTCATGTGAAATGTTCTCCAGGATCCTATTAGAGTGCTCATGGTTGGTGTATGTTTTGGCTAACTATGCATAGTGTTCAGGACGGTTAAATTCTTGAATTTCAAATTTTTCCATTAATTAATTTTTACCCAAAAAGGGGTATCATTATCCCCTATCCCTTAATATCACTCAATATATTCCCAATAGGATCCTTTCCATGCCTCCTCCTCTTCCTCACTCTCCATTTTTTGGTTTATTTCTTCTCTTATTTTTTTGTGATCATCTTCAGTTATCTTATCTTCTCCTCCTCCTCCTTATTTTTCTATTTTTATTTTTGTTTCTTATCTTCCCTTATGATTTTCATGACATAGAGTGAATCATAAAATTACTTGGGTTATTTTTTGGTTGATTCTTGGTCCTTAGGGTTCATAAGGGGTGATATGAGGTCTTTTCTAGTGACGTTCATCGAAGGCGATGACTTTCAAACCTTTTCTGTCATGATTCCAGCTTTTAAGGTAGGTTACCCTGTGTCTAAGCCTTCATATTTAAAAACTATTATTTTTTGTTTCAAAATGTTTTTTTATTATTATATAAAATTTATATGTTATAGAAAAATGTTTTTGAATCTTGCAAGTGGTTCCTCTCATGATTTTCATGTTATTTTAAACTTATGGCATGGGTTTCTCTGATTAATTTGTGTTTCCAAGTTGGTTTTGCAATTTAAAGTATCATAAATGTTTTCTTTTTTTCAAATGATTTATACCATGTGAATTCTAAATTCCCAAATATTTTTTGGTCCTTGACCAGTTTTTATAAAGTCCTAATTGCATGTTTGGTTCCTGAAGATCTCATAAATGGTTCATAATTCTATCCCTTATTTTTTCAATATGGATTGTTCACATATCCAAATATATATATAGGCACCCCAATTTTACATATTCACATATAGTTTTTTGAATATTTACAATGGGTCAAGGGTTATTTATATATATTTAGGTGCATATGCATCTAAGTACAAAGAATGAAATTGAAACTTGGAAAGATTTTGTTTGAAAATGGTTTCAAAATGATAAATGGTTTTCAAAAATATTAAGTCCCACTTTTCACCTTTAGAACTTAATTTTATGTTTCCTTGGGTTATGGAATTGACTTTTGAAAGAAAACTGTTTCCATATAAATTATTTTGAATCCTCAAAATGATAAGGCCCTATTGGAACTTTCTAATTATTTTCAAAACGTAAGGTGTACTTCAATGGAATCCCATACCTTTATGTATTTGTTGGTCTCAAATTGATGTGATTGGTATTTTGGTTCTATTTTAAGAAAAATGAGGCTTCATATTGGTAGTTTTGGGAGGTGAGGTATTTTTTATTCTTGATTTTCATTATTATGTGAATGGAACTTGGATTCTCTACTACATTACCCTTATATAATTCAATTGTGGACATGGAATATGGTAATCCTAGATACCTAGGTGGGTTGACTAAGGAATAGTATGTAGGATGATCTGGAAGGGACTTAGACCATTCAACATATAAGTTTTATGCTGCAATGTTAACAAAATGACATCATGATACAACAGGTAACGCTAGAACTTTGGCTTAATCCTCTCTAGAAGCTTATGCATGAGGATAATTTTTTATATGGTTTGGTCACCAAGATTATAAGGATTCTAGGACCCTAGTTACCCTAACTTCTTAAGTGTTTCCCATGGTGTTTTCTCTCATTTACTCATGTTTCTATAGTATTATACTAAAATATGATTTTTGTTAGTTCAATTTTTATTTCTATATTGATAAAATGATTTTTTTACTTCCCACTATTTGTATCACCTTTTTATATACTTTATACGATTTTCTTTCATATCAAAAAGCATCTTTAATTGCATGTTCCACCTTATAAATTTGTTTTTGTAAAGTTTATCATTATTTATAAAAAAATATTAATTAAAAAGGGAAAAAAATTTGGAATCATCAACTAGTTAATTCTTTTAAAGTGAAAGGAAACCCAATGTTTATATATTTATATTTTAAAACTAGCATGAAATGGTTTTCTCTTTAAAGGTAAGGAATATGGCATGGTTTCTCTTTTGGCATCCATACTAGGAAATTTTATGCTCATGCCTATATCTCTATCATTTTTTAGTTTCAAGTTTCAGCTGATCTTTTATTCTCACCCATGGGGATCATGGTTCTTATTTGTTGGGTAGTGAATCATATAGTCATAAGTGGAGAGGTATGTTTGTAGTTTAATTTTATTTTAGTTTCATTTTTCACATCAACCAATTAGTCTTTTACTACTTTCTACAGATGGAGGGTGTCTATAGATGTTGGTGGGAAAAAAACCCATTAGAGTGGAATATTTTCCTTACATGAGTGAGGGATCGGAGGGTGAGGGATGTTTTTGGTTCTCTCTATTGTTTACTAATTTCCTAGTTTTGTTATTAGGTTTTTTTCTATTTATTTTTCTCTAGTGTGGATGTCCAATGTACAGACATGTCATGTCAAAATATCATTTATTTTCTTTTTCTTGGTTTCCTTATAATTCATTAAGTTAAATTTTTCCCAATTCATGCTTCCTTGATGCCCCAAAACCTATTCAAGCTCATGGGGATTGGGAATGACCTAGAAGCCTTATCGTGAGCCATTTCAGGCATCTAATGGAGGGAAGAATCAGTTTGGTTCATAACAACAAAACATGATAAATAATATAAATACATGCCTACACTTATATAAAAATTACCATACAAGGGTGACTACAAAAACCTAGTCATTAGGATCACCAAAAGAAAATTTCAAACAAATAAAATTGTAGTTACAATCAAATCATTATAATTTGATATTATTAGAATAATTAAAAAATTTATAAATGTGTAACAAAATATAAAAAAGAAAATAATTAAAATGATTAAATTTAGAAATTCATAGGTATTCATGACATTTAAAATAGACAAAAATAATATATTTAAACGAATAAGATGTTCAACTTGAGTTAATCCCTATTTAGTTTAATGGGGTTTAATAAATAATATACCAAAATAAATTTATCTCCATTTTATAAATATGATCATTCAATTTATCTTGCATTAGTGACATGATTGAGTATAATTTAGAAAGTTTTTTCAATCACAACACAATCGTGCAATCAGCATGATCACCTAAATATATATTATCAATACTCCTTATTCAAACTCTATAATTCACCATACATTAAAAACGCCCATTCAAAATGAAGATAAAAACACACCTTATACACTCATTAATCTATAAATTAACATTATTTATAGAACCAATTCAATAAATTATCATTTAATAAAACCTTAATCTCAAACAAATAATTCATCAATTTAAAAATAACTTAGATGTATGAATAATCAGAACTAAAAATAAAAATCATGAAGAGATGTCAAATAGAAGTAGTTGTAGAGATCATTAAATAAAATAACAAGCCCAAAATAACATTCACAAAATTAAACATACCTTGGATGCATGGAAAATTAGAACAACAAATACAAAATGCAAATATATATCAAAGAGAACTAGAAATAGAGGAGAGTGATGAATGATAAGGCTATAATGACAGTGATGGATATAGTTTTTCAATGTGTCAACCTAAGGAATATAATGATTAATGAAAAAAATTATCCCATTAAACCTTTTAATGATGATAACAGAACAGAAAATAAAAAGGCATAGAAAACCATAACCCTTATAATAAATATACCTTATAGGTTAGAGGATGATTAAAACATATAATAAAAGATGGTGTAGAGAGCCTAAAATTGTGTTCGATGATGTTTGAGGTTAGATGGTGGTGGTTACGGCTAGATAAAAGGGATTTGAGGCCACCAAATAAAATAATGAGGGTTAGGGTTCACTACATGAGATAAAACCAATTATCTTCCTAAGAATTAATAAACACAAAATGATGTGTCAAGACACTTCATAAAATTTTTAAAGGTTTTCACATCGTTTATTTAATAAATGACAATAAAAACCGATTTGAAACATTGGTTATAAAATAATCAATGTTGGAAAGATATGACTCATATTTTTCACATTATTTATTTTACGACCAAAGTGAAAATTATTTATTACATTGGTTATAAATAACTAATGTTAAAAATGCATCATTTTAAATGTATTTAATACTATTTACAAGAGTGTGTTGTGGATAAGGTTGTATGAGTAAACCTTCTAATTGATTAGAAACTTGTTGAGGTTATAGTATGGGTAGTTCATATATTGGACCAAAATGAACCTCTTTCCTAAATTCAGGCTATATAGGCATAACCAGGTGATGGAGGAGACAAATATCAGGTTTAAGAATTCATTTACTAAAAACCTTTTTCTTTTTAGGGGATGAATGACCCTTAAAAAGTAGAGGATTGGATGGATAATATTGATAAGATCTTTGACTTTTTGAATACTCTTAAATCTGTTAAGGTGAAGTTTGTTACTTTCAAACTTGAGGGACCTAGTAAGAGGTGGTGGGATATGGTGGTCTAGGTGAAGAAACATGAGGTATTTGAGTGTAAAGACTTTAATACAATATTATTTCATTAGTTATATACAGAATCTATGACTATGGAGAAGTATATAGAGTTTATATCCATTAATTAGGTTGATCACTTAGTGATAGAGTATGATAATCATTTTTCTGAATTGGTTTATTTTTTTCCTGATGTTATGAAAAATTAAAAGGTTAAGGCTCAGAGATTCCAAATTTGTTTTCGATCAGACATTCATTATTTGGTATTCATGAAGAATATTTTCACCTATGTAGGGATAGTGGATAGATCAATGATATTAGAAATGTATCAAGCAATAAATTTGGGTTTGGTTAGACTTCAACCTCTACCAACTGGAAATTTTAGTGGCTCTCATGGAAAGAAGAAGAAGTGGAATGAGACTCGTAGAGGTGGTGATGGTATCTCTCATCAGTGATCTTCCTCAACACAATCAGTAGTAGCTGGAAGTGTTCCTTTGACTTGTTACTAGTGTGGAAAGATAGGAAAACTAATCATTATTGTCTCATACCTATGAAGATTTGTAACTCTTATGGTCACTAAGTTAATTTCCAAAGGTTCTCTTAGGCTCTTTATGTATCTCATTATAGATTTTATTTATAGGATCCAAATAGAACTATGGAATATTTCAAAGCTTCTAAATCTATAGGGATCCAGCTAAAGGTCTCTAGAGTGAAGCATATTCCCACAGTAGAGAAGTTTCTGGTGGAATTTTATATGGTCCTAGTGATAATGAGAGGTACGATCTTTATTACATCTTCTATAGTAACTGGTCTATTTGATATACGTGACTCTTATTCATTTATTCGACCCATTTTTTTGATCTTTTAAACTTATAATGGAACTCATGTCATTCATTATAGAGCTGACAAAGCCTCTTGGGAAGAAAAATGAGCAGGGTTTCTGATTCCCAACATTTTATTTCTCATTTCATGATGTTGAGTTAATTTGGGACATACTAGTTATAAAACCAATATAATTAGCATTATCATTTTCATGGATTGGTTACATTCAAATCATGATGAGGTAAATTTTTATTATAAACAAGTGTCCTTTACTTCCAATGATGGTAGCTCTCAGATGTTTTAGGGTGAATGGGATATGAGGTTTAGTTGAGTAGGACCTCCTCGTCTAGAATTAGGGAGCTTGATATTAGCTTGTGAAATTGAGTTTGGGAATTAATCCACTAGTTGTGATATTAATTTAGTGGTTAGATATTGCCCCAAAATATTCCTAAAAGACTTCTCTTTTATTCCTCTAAAAAGATGGGTGTATTTTTCTATCAATTTTGTGTCTGGAACTTAGTTGATCTTTATTCCTTATAATTGTATGGAATCAGATGAGTTGAAAGAGATAAATATTCAATTGGATGATTTAATGGTGAAAAAATTTATTCATCCTAGTGTATCACCTTAAATAGCTCATGTGTTTATTTTTAAGAAGGATGATGGAACTCTTCACCTTTATGTCCATTATTATAATCTTAATTGGGTAATTATTAAGAATAAATATCCTTTTCCTTATATTGATGACCTGTTTGGTTAGTTAAAGGTTAAAAATTGGTTCTATAAGATCGAACTCTGGTCTGGTAATCATCATCTTATATTTAAGGAGTCAGATATCCTGAAGATCACTTTTAGGAGTAGGTACATCCAATTTGAATATATTGTGATGTCATTTATCTAAACTAACACTCCTTTAGTTTTTATAGATTTGATGAATTGGATATCCCACCAGTGAATCAATACCTTTATCATGTTATTTGTGGATGACATCATAGTTTATTCAAAATCTGAGGAGGAGTATGAGCATCATTTAGAATTGGTTTTGGGAATCTTTAGTAATCATCATCTTTATAATAAGTTTTCAAAATGAAACTTCTGTATTTGAGAAGTGAAGTTCATAGGACTTATGGTTTAGGAACATGGAATATCAATTGGTCTCAAGAAGGTGGAGATTTTATTTTCATCTGAGTATCCACTTAATGTATTTGATATATAAAGCTTCTTGGTTTTAACTGGTTATTATTGGTAGTTTATTCAAGACTTCTCAAAACCTGCAACGCTATTGAAAGAACTTGCTAAGAATGGGGTGAAATTATTGCGGGGTCCAAAATTTTAGATGTAATTTGATGAATTGAAACAACATTTGACATAAAATACTATCTTGATTTTACCATAAGATAGTCAGGGATATGTGTCATAATTTCATGATTCGAGTTCAGGTGTGGGTTTTATTCTTATATAGGTAAATCATGAGTGGCACACAGCTCTTTTCAGCTTTATCCCCATGAAGATAATTATCCAACTCATTATATTAAACACGTTGTAGTGATACATGCTCTTAGGCTTTGGAAACACTTAATTTTTTAGTAGAGTTTCACTTTTTATTCTGATCATAAGGTTTTGGGATATATCTTCTCATAGAAATACTTGAACCTTAAGCATAGGTGATGGGTGGATTACCTTTAGACATTGGACTTTAACATTGCCTACATCCCTGGAAAGGGGGATGTTATTGTTGATTGCCTTAGAAGGAAAATTCCCTCTCATACCATCCTAGAATCTAAGGAGGAATGTAATATCATAGTAATCTTTGTTTAGATACACTTGGAAGTGATGGGGGATGAGATAGGTATGATTCTGGCTAGTGCTCAGTTGAAATCATCTCTCCATAAGTTTGTTCTTCAGATGAAGTAGCAGAATGGTGAGTTTAAGGAAAACCTGAAATCCTTATATGATGGGGAGATTGTTTTCAGCCACTATATCACTTTGGAAGGGATTATTTGCTTCAAGATTCAGTTCTTCATCCCAATGTCCATTAGGAAGACTATGATACTGTATTTTCATAGTCCCCCATAGGTTGTTCACCCCTGGTACTATAAATATGTATTATTATGTGAAGCATCATTTATGGTGTCTAGGAATGAAGCGTGACATAGCTAACTTTATGACCAATTATTATACTAGCTATAAGATTAATGTTGAGAACCAAAAGACTTATAGTTTGCTTTATCCTCTTCATGTTCAAATTTAGAAATGGGATAAGGTATCCATGGATTTCATCACTATATTACCATGAAATTCATGAGGGAAGAACTAGATCTAGGTGGTGATTGATTGGAGAACTAAATATCCACACTTCATTAAAATATATAATCTAGTCAATTTGAGTATTTGGTAAAGTTGTATGTGCAATATTTTTGGAGGTTTCATGGGGTTCTGTATACTATTTTATTAGACAAGGATCCTAGGTTTACTTACTGATTAGGTAAGGGTTTCTAGGATGTGATTGGGACCCAGGTCAGACTGAGTACGGTTTAACATCCTCAGATAGATATAAAAATAGAGCATGTTATTTAGATCCTATAGGATATTTTCCATGCTTGAATTATGGATTTTGGAGAATCTTGTGATATCCATCTAAGACTAGATGAGTTTTCTTATAATAATAGTTACTATTCTTCTATCAGAAAAGATTCTTTTAAGGATTTTTATGGTTTCCCTTGTAAATTTTCTCTTTTTTGGTCAAATTTGGGTGAGGATTCTATTATAAGACCTAGATTTTTCTAGTTTATTTTAGTGAATATTCAGGTTATACATTGATTATTGGTGATTTCCTATATTCAATATAAGTATTGTGAAGACTACCAATTCTATCCTTTGGAATTATTAGTTGGTGACTAAGTTTTATTTAAATTATTTCTTAGGTTGGTTCACCATCATCTTAGAAATAAGGGGAAGTTGGCTTTGATATATATTAGACCATTTGTGATTATTGATAAGATTGGGTTGGTTACTTTTTAGTTTTCTTGATGATCTCATTTGACTAATATTAAAGATGTATTCCACATATATCAGCTCAAGAAATATCTTCCTAATCCTTCTCATGTCTTGAATTGGGATGAGATTTCTATAGAACTAGATGTGTCATGGTTGAGTAACTAGTACAGATTTTTTATCTTCAGCAGAATGTACTGCCTGGAAATTTTATTCCATTGGTCTGAATATTATGGTTGCATGGAAAAAAATCATGAGATTTGGGAGTGGGAATCATTGATGAAGAATCAATATCCTCACATATTTTTAGATCAATATTATGTGACTTGAATTTCTAGGGGTATAAAGTGATATAGTGGGTATATTTGTCACATCCTAACATCACTAGTAGGTATAGACATCCATTTTTTTATCATTTCTTATTTTGGGATTATCTTGGGTCATTTTGGGTGAAATTTTGGAGTTTAGAGAGTTTTATGGGCCAGTGAAAGGTTAGGTTCATAGTTAGGGAAAACCATGAAATTCATCCCAAGAAACCATGAAACTTATTTTAGAGCTCTAGAGGAGGTCTCACAGTTGGTTCATGGTGTCATGACATGAACTTTTATAAATTAAATCCCCACTTTTAAAATAAATAGATGCCTCGTTAAGTAATTTACTTAAAGAAAACACATGCATTATTTTAGTTTTTGGACTGATATAACCTATCGAATTTGAAATACCATTAAACATATTAATAATTGATAATATTTCCATTGTATAGTGACTGATAAGTTTATTATATTGAGGGTTATAATAAATTACAATTGACACAAATGAAAGAATCGATGGCCTTAAAAAGTAGGATTGTGCCCTATGAATCTCATTTATAAAAGCTTTCAAGGGAGATGGAATCACTAGAATTTTACCTTAACCAATCCCAAGTTGAGATCCAAAAACTAAAACACATGTTGTTGGTCGGAGTAGATTACTCAAGAGGGGGGTGAATTGAGTATCTATAAAAAATTCTAGTTAAAAAGTATTCTTAAAAGGTTCCCCCAAAAGTTTAAAGACATGCCAGTTAATCAAAGTAATATGGTTATAAAGGTTTGACTGTTTAAATAACTTCTTAGAATATTGATTAATTCTCAGTAATCTTAATGTCAGTTATTAATATTAATTTTAAAGTTATTTTACTAAGAAAAGACAATTATAACTTCTTTTCAATATTAACTATCAATGTGAATTTAGTGATTTCTAAATTATATAGTAAAGTAGTGAAACAGAAAAGACTAAATTAAGCAGTACGATGGATATGAAATAAGTGGTTCGGTCACAAACCAAGACCTAATCCACTCCACTTGGTGATCACCTACCACCACATAGTTTATATAAATAAACTTGATCAACACCCTGGATCGGGGTTAACAATAGTACACAGGGCAGTCCAGGTCACACAGGGACCACTTCTACAGTTCTCCGTGGGTACAAACAACCAGGCCACACAGGGACCTCTTACACACTTATCAGTGGGTATACACAAGTGTAAAAAGATGTTTGAGTAAGGATATCTTGTATCCTTTAGTTTGATGCAGGAGACAGAGTGTGTTGTTATATAGATACACACACTGCTCTAAAGCTAGTAAAATGATACACAACAGATCATAAATATTTAGATAGATTTAGAAATTCTCTGAGTGTTAGTCTTTGATACTCTGGACTTATGAGATGAAGCAGATGCAGAAATCAAGTCCTCATATAAAAAACAGATTGTCGTATGTCAGACAGATCTAGCTTGTGTTCTTTGTGATGTTTGATAGTGTGAAGATGTTCTCGATTCTGTGATTCAAGTATGCTTCATATGTTCTTCATCAGCGTCAAGTTTCATGTGACAATTATTTCTTCAAAAATTCTCTAAGTGTATTTTTCATTGTCATGCTCACACCCACCTGCGTGTTTTTCTTTTCAGTATATTTTTGTTTCTAGGCCACACTAATCATTTATCTTGGAGTTCATGTGTTGGAGATGATAGGTTTCATGTATTCCTCACCTCATACCTCGTACTGTCAGATGATATGTCTACAAAGAAACATCAATTATGTCAGTGCATTTAAAATATTCAAATATGAACGTTAGAGATTAAATTTAAAGACTACAAAACAGATTAATAAACGGTGTCAAAATATGTCATGGAAATGGTGTCTCCTTCACACGGTGTCTGGATTGGTCACGGTGTCTTGTGGTCACAGTGTCTGCTTGTTCACGGTGTCTCATGGTCATGGTGTCTGGATGTCACAGTGTCTGAATGTTCATGGTGTCTCATGGTCACGGTGTCTGAATGTTCACGGTGTCTTCTTTTTCACAGTGTCTAAATATTATGGTGTCTTTATGTTCATGGTGTCTTGATGTCACGGTGTCTTGATTTCACAGTGTCTGCTTGAGATAATGACCCAAACTATGTTCACCAAACCACCCTAAGAAAGTGTCATCATCACGCACCTTACCCTTAATGCATACACTAGTGTATTAAGGGGTTATGTATCTAGACCCTTATACTATGAATTTGTAAATTTTTTCTTTTAAATTAAAAAATGATAATATTTATCAATTTTTATTATTAATTTATAAATGAAAAATGAGTTTGTTAAAAATTATATTTTTATATGAAGAAATAAAAAGTGTATTTTTTGGAAAATATATTCAATTAAGACACTCTTTTTGATAAATCCAAGAACCTTGAGATAAATTTTATTTTAATGAAATAATATTATTAAATAATATTTATTTTAATATAAATCATCTTATAATTTAATGAAGTCTAATATAATTTATATAAAGGTTGGAAATTTTTTAGTGGTATAAAAACTAGTATTTTCTAGTAAATAAGGATTTTTATTTAAAATTGTAAGTTATCATATTTATAAAATTATTTTGATAAAACAAATATAATTTTTTAAATAATCACATTTAAATTATCCAATGTGGAATTTTTCATAATTTTCCGAGATAGTCAAAATTTGGGAAAAAATTAAATATGGTATAAATATACAGTATGTATTATGACATAATAAAGGCCAAAAATAATTTTATAAATATCATATAATACATCCAAGACTAAATAAATATTTCTCATTTAAAATAATGTGTTTTTTAATTTATTTTCTTAATTTTATAAACATTTGATGAATCCTACAAAACTTATATTATATATTAATGTTTTAAAATCATTTCTTTATAAATTTGACTCACTTCCACATCACCAAGAGAATTATTTTAAGGAGTTTGGTTAATGGACTTATAAAATATTGAAAACCACTACTATTTTGTAGAAAATAAGGGAAAAACAATGGGAAATTTTGTGGTCTTGATTCTTTTATCATGTAAATTCCAAAACCTAAATTTAGAAATTAATAGATAATTCCCCTTATTTTTCTATAAATACCCACCTGTAATCCCACTCCTCTTCACTCAAAACCCATTGATCAAAAAGTTACTCTCTTTATCCATCTCTAAATCCCTCTTAATTTGTTCACAATATCTTAAGAATATCCTCCTAAGATTTTAGAAGTGCCCTCTCAAGGTAAGGGACTCTCTCTCCTATTCTTTTTTATTTCAAGTAATTTCATTATACTAAGACCTTTTTATTTCCAAATTTCCATGTTTTAATGTGTTTTTACACATCCATTAAATTTTTTTATGATTCCCATGTAAATAAATACCACCTTTAACTCTCATTAACCCTTTATATAAACCCTTACGTACAACTGGTGCGCTGACGAAATTATCCTGTGAGTTTTCATGCCAAAATTTTTTTGTAGTGAATACCAATCCCTATTTCCACTTAAGGGTATTAAACTATTTATACCTATACTTAATTGATTTATTACTTCCATTTATGTAACCAATAATTCTTAATCATAGTTATAAAAGTTATGAAAGTAATTCTTATGTTGTATGATCAATGTGGCACACAAATGCATGTACATGATATGAATGTGATAGGTGGACCCAGAATTATATAGCCCTCTAATGCATTGGGTAGTTTTTTTTATCATGAGATACCATGTATGGTTCATGGGAGGTTATCCTAAGCACACTATGTTATGATGTATCCATGGTTATCCTTGGTTTATGTTTATGATGTCATGTTTTATATTGTTATCACATTCCTATATTTCTTTGATATTATCATCTTATATCGTGATTTGATATTCATTTTTATGATTTTCACCCATTTTATGTCACCTTTATATGTATCTTGACTCACATGTATTTTCTTTCATCATGTTAGTCATTTATTATTCCCTTACATGGCTTTATAGCTCACCCCTTCCTTATGTGTGTCCTCAGGTCATCCCATGCAGTATTAGAAGATCTATAAATTTTAAGGAAATTTTGTAAATTTTTTAAATAATTTTGTTGTATCCATGTTTCAATTTATTATTATATATATCTAATTTTCCAAATACACTAGGCCTCTTAATATTTTTTGACTGTATTATGTGTATCTTTATATAATAAATCATGAATTAAGGTGTGTAAAAATATGGGTCATCATAGTTGTTATTAGAGGAAAGCCTAGTTATTTTTGGGTATTAGGATTATAAAACCTTATTCAAGACTTAGGTATAAGAATAAACATAGAAAAATATCCCTAAATTATATTAAATTATAGATTAAGTGGTTTTGAAGAAATAAAATCTATGTATGGATACAATAAGTGGATGTGGCTATGATGTGGTTTTTCATATAGGTAATAACCCTGAAAAGGTCCCATTGGGATTTGACTCAATTTTCACCTAGTTCATGATAAATAGGCCTCAATTCACACCTCATTTGATACTCCTAGGTGTTATGATTTAGTAAATTCACAATGTCTCTATTAATCATTATGAAGAGAATAAAAATGCCCATAATATTTTCAAGACCTTTGATAACATAGATTGAAACCTATAAATTCATAGGTTAAGGAATGTATGTAATTTATGAGTTATCCTTTTAATATTCATAGTTCCCCTTTTATGTGTTTAGTCATTTTTAAATTTACATCCTTAAATTTCCATTTATTATATCCAATGGTTGGGAATATGAGGAACTGAGTCTAAAACCATTGTGATGAGGATTTTAATGGATTCCCATATAATATTCCAAGCCTAATGGGAGAAGGATTCAATAATTTCATGACAATACTTTCTAAATTAACTAATGTTCTTAATAGAAACTTGAATCAAGTGGAAAACCAATATCCCCTTAAGAAAGATCAAGTTGCAATTGATACCTTTATGAAATAAAGTCCTATAGCTTTAAGTGGATCTTATAAACCCTTAACCACGAAGACAAATATCAATTCCATTGAAATGATCTTCTATATTATTAAATCCTACGAGCAATAGAAGTTTTTTGTAGATTTTTATCATATATACATATAATTTGATCAAATGTGGGCATTGATCAAAAATAAAAACTTCGAGTAAGAGAATCAAAGTGATGGAGTGGAAAAAATTCTAGAAAAAAAATCAATAAATATTTTCCTCATACTCTCACTAAAAATAGAGAGGTTTTTCCTTATCCTCAAGAAAATTGATAATGAATCTATCAGGGAATATGAGGTGAAATTAGAAAAACTTGCATGATATGCCTCTAACTTTTTCATTTCCCATAAAAGTAAGGTTGGAAACTTCTTTGGTGGGATAAATCTAAGTCTATGAAAATATATTCTTATTAGAGACTTTGATAGCTATGAGGAATTTTTTAGATATTCCCTCAAAGTCAAAATGGATATCAATGAATCTCACGAGCCTCATGGGTTGGGAATTAGGAAGAGGATAATAGATTTTAATTCTGGAGGAATAATGAAGAAAACTCATGGTTGCAATAAATTATAACACCCCGCTTATCAAAAGTGTGGAAAGAAGCATCCTGGAAATTTCCTAGAGGGGGTAAGGAAATTATTTAGGTATGGGAAGGAAGGGAACCTATATAGATAATTACCATGATAGAAACCCACCAATGTAATGGAATAAAAGAATTCCTCAGTCAACCCTCAGCCTATTGTCCAATGTTTCAACTTTAAAGAACAAAGACATTATATGAATCAATTCACTAAGCCAAGGGTTATTGATAATAACCAACGCCAAAAACCTCCAAGACCTATAGATCAAGGGTGATCTTATTTCATTACAACTATTGAGGTGGATCCTGAAAATGACATAGTGATAGGAAAGTTAGTAATTCATTCAAGGATAGTGAATGTGTTATTTTATTCTAGTTCTATGCATTCTTTCATGTCATGAAAGTTAAGTAAAACTATTTAAAAACTATATAAATACATAGAAGTAGAGTTATCAGTGAAAATAAAAAATGGAAAAATTATTGTGTCCCAAGTATATAACTTCTTCCCTATCCATATTTGTGGGTTGAACTTAACATTGAACCTTGTGATACTTTTTTAGTAGAATTATATGATATTATAGGTATGTATTTTTTTTCTTATATATATAAAACATAAATTTTTTAGATAATGAAATCACCCTCTGTATTGAAAATCACCCTATGGTTCTATAAAAGTGAAAAAAGGAAGATGAATATATTTTGGAATCATTATCTCATGAATATATATTATTTCCTTATGATAAATCATAACTAGATCAAATGATTGAGTCTAAGGAAACGATTATCATTGATGACATACCCATTGTGAGAGAATTCACTAATGTGTTTCCCAAAGAATTGATGAGTCTTCCTCCTAACTGATAGGTTATGTTATTGATCAAACTCATACCTACAGATCTTACAATATCCAAGACTCCATATAGAATGGCCACTATTGAAATTGAAGAGATAAATAAACAAATACATGATAATATGGGTAAATCATTTATATGCCCAATTTCTTCACTGTGGGGTGGTTCGGTCATTTTTTTCAACAAGAAAGTTGGGTAAATGTGCATCTGTATTGATTATCGTGAGATTAACAAGATCATGATAAATAATACTTATCATATTTCACATATTAATTTCTTTTTTGATCATCTAAAAATATCCTAGTACTTCTTCAAGGTGAATCTTTGATCAGGATATTATCAAGTAAAGGTAAAGTAGGTGGATATCCTCAAGACCACTTTTCATATAAATTGTAGTAAATATGAGTTTATAGTGATTCCATTTGGACTCACTAATTCTATACATATCTTTATGTACTTAATGAATATATTATTTATAGATTACCTTGAAAAATTTGTGGTAGTATTTATTAATGATATTCTTATCTACTCTAAAGGCAAGAAGGGGCATGAGGAGAATTTGGTGTTGTAATGAAAAGCTTAAAAACGAAAAGATATTTGATAATTATAGTAAATGAGAGTTTTTAAGGGATAAAGTAACATTATTGGGGAATATTATCACTAAGGGATATTTTTGGACCCCTATAAAAAATAGGTAATTTAAGGATGGCCTATATCGTCATCTATGGTAGAGATGTGTAATTTCTTTTGTTTAGTTGGGTACTATTGTTGATTTATAAGAAATTTCACATGATTTTCAAGACCATTAACCAAGTTAACTTGGAAGGTATTAAATCTTGTTTATACTAATGAATGCAATGAGATATTTAAAGAGTTAAAGAATAGGTTAATGACTGCACTTGCACTCACATTACCCACCAGTGGGGAAGGATTTTTTATCTATAGAGATGTGTTTAAAAATTTCTTAGGTTGTGTACTCATGAAAGATGAAAAAGTGAAAGCCTACTCATATTTATTATTAAATATCCATGATAAAAACTACCCAAATCATGATCTATAATTGCATATAGTGGTCTTTATATTAAATATTTAGTGGCATTATCTCTACGGGGAGAATTGTGACATATATACGAATCATAAATTCCTCGAGTATATATTCACACAAACGGATATAAATTTTAAATAATGGTGATAGTTATATATGATCAGGGATTATGATTTTTCAACCCATTACCATCCTAGGAAAATGAACAAAGTAGAAGATGCTTTGAGTAGAAAGGATCTTGCAACCCTATCCATGATGAGGATTGAAATGGATCCAATCTTCTTGTACATACAAAGGATAAACATGGAAATAATAAAATGATATTCATCCTAAATTGATTAAAAAATTATCAACCATCCATTATTGAGAGGATCAAGGAGTCCCAAAGGATGATGAGGTTCCACTGAAAAAGTTTTCAAATATTTTGTATTTCAATATTGTTGAATATGGAGTTATATGATTTGGAATTGGGATATATTCCCCCATAAAAACTATAACTAAAGAGAGGACTTTTAGATTATGTGAAAATTTCATCCTTTTATATTCATCTAGGAAGTAATAAGATGTATAGAGATCTAAAAATACTTCTGGTAGGATAACATGAATATAGATATTAAAAAAATTGTTTCTCGATGTTTGGTTTGCCAACAAGTCAAGGAAGAATGATGGAAGTATAAGGTTATGATGAAACCATTTAATATACCCATATTGAAATGGGAAAACATAACCATGGATTTTATTATAGGACTCCCCAAGACATCTAAAGGTAATAATTACATATGTGTGGTAGTAAATCAACTTACAAAGTCATCACTTTTCATTGATATCAAGGAATATTTCTGTTTGTACCAAATCACCAAGATATAAAAAGTAAAATGATAATAATTCATAGATTGAAACTCCATTATATCTGAATGAGATTTTATTTTTACCTTGAGGTTCTGGATAAGCCTTTAGTAAGTGTTGGATACAGAGATTAGTTTCAGTATTTCTTATCACCCTTAAATAGATGGTCAGTCTGATATAACCATTCAAACTCTATAGGATATGTTAATATCATGTTCAATGGATTTAAAAGAATGTTGGGATAACCACCTTCCCCTAGTAGATTTCACATATAACAATAGTTTCCATTACATTATTCAAATGACACATTATGAGTCTCTATATGGTAAGAGGTATCAAACGTCAACATATTGGAATAAAGTTTGAGAGAAGAAGCTCATGGGATATGATCTTATCCAATAGATGAAGTATAAGGTTTAAACTATTCAAAATAAAATTAAATCCACACAAAGTCAATATAAAATCTATGTATACAATCATCGATGAGACCTCAAGTTTAAGGTCAAAGAAAAACTATTCCTTCTTATATCATTATGTTAAAAGTCATGAGGTTTGGGAAGAAGGTAAATCTTAGTCATAGATACGACAAACCCTTTTAGATCCTGGATCTTATTAGGGTTGTGTCCTATCAATTAGAACTCCCAACTAACATATCTCAAGTACATGATGTGTTTCACATATCCCTCTTGAGGAAGTACATTCCAGACCCCTCACATGTATTGAACCCCGAGATGATACCTTTAGAGAACAATATTTCATAATAGGATAATCTGGTGAAGATATTAGATCATGGAGACAAATTTTTATGAAAAAAGATAGCTCACCTAGTCAAAGTGTTATGTATAAACCACAAGTTTGAGGATTATATATAGGAACCATAAGAGGTGATGAAATAGAAGTGACATCATCTATTCTATTATAGGAAATGAAATTTTTAGGATGAAATTTCTTAAGGGGGAAGAATGTAATGACTTGAACTTTCATAAATGAAATCCTCACTTTTTAAATGAATAAATACCTCATTAAGTAATGTAATTATATAAAACACATATACTATTTTGTTTTTTAGACTAATATAACCTTTCAAGTTTAAAAGACCATTAATCATCTTAATCATTGATATTATAGTCATTGTACATTGACTGGTAAGGTTAGTATATTAAGGGTTATGATAAAGTATAATCGATACAAAAAAGATAAGTAATGGCCTTGAATAAGAGGATCATACCCTATGAAGCTCATTTATTAGATCTTTTGAAGGAGATGGAATCACTGGGATTCACCCTTGAACAAGACCAATATGGGATCTAATAATTGAAATATGGTTAAAAATTTTTATGGGAGAAGTTTAATCTTATCAATATCACATCCCAAACCATGTTCATCGAATCACCCTAAGAAAGTGTCAACATCCCCCACCTTACCCTTAGGGCATACGCTGGTGTAATAAGGGGTTATTTATCTATACCATATCACTATGAATTTTTAAATATTTTTTTATTTTAAATGAAATAATGATTATATTTATTCATTTTTATTATTTCTTTATAAATTACTATTGATTTTATTAAAAAATAGATTTTAATATAAAGAAATAAAAAGTTTATTCTTGAGAAATATATTTAATTTAGACACTCTTTTTGATAAATTCAAGAACTTTGAAATCAATTTTATTTTAATGAAATAATATTATTAAATAATATTTATTTGAATATAAATGATAATATAATTTAATTAAGTGTAATAAAATATTTATGAAAGTCAAGACGTGGTTAGTGTCATACAAACTCATATTTTTTAGTAAATAGGGATTTTTATTTATAAGTGTAAATTATCATATTTTGAAAATTATTTTGTTAAAATAAATACCATTTTTGAAATCAAAACTTCAAAATTATTCAATGGTGAGTTTTTCATAATTTTTTGATACAGTCGAATTTTTGGGTGAAAATTAAAATATGGTATAAATATATGGTATGTATTTTGACAACATAAAGGACAAAAAATGATGTAATAAATACCATATAAGGCGTCCATATTTAAATAAATATTTTCCCTATAAAATAATGTTTTTTCAAGTTACCTGATTAATTTTATAAACCTTTAATGAATCCTCCAAAACATATATTTTATTTTATGGTTTTAAAATAAATTATTTGTAAACATGAATCACTTCCACATCCCCAAGTGTATTAATTTAAGGATTTGGGTTCTTGTAATTATAAAATATTTAAAACTTCTCTTATTTATTGTAAACCATGGGAAAAACCCTTGGTAAGGTTTGTTTTTTTTTTTTTTTTTTTATCATATAGACTCCTAGACCTACGTTTAGAAACTAATAAAGAATTCCCCCTCTTTTTCTATAAATACCCACCCATCATCCCAATCCTATTCACTCAAAAACCATAGATAATGAATTTAATCTATCTATATATCTATAAAAACCTCCCAAGGTGTTTTCAAGCTATTAATAATCTCCTCCCAAGCTTTTGTAAGTTCCCTCTCAAGGTAAGGGACTCTCTCCTCTTCTTTTTATTTCAAGTACATTCATTGTACTAAGGACTTTTTATTTCAAAATTTCCATTTTATAATGTTTTTTAACACATCACATTACTATACTTATGATTCTTATGTAATGAGATACCACATTTCACTCTCATTTACCCATTATATAAAAATTTATGTACACTGATTATGCTACCAAAATAATCCTATGATTTTCCATACCAAACATTTCTATAGTGAATACCCATCCCCATTTACACTAAATGGTATTAACCTATTTATACATATAATTCATTTATTGGGGACTTCTATGTATATAACTCAAACTCCTTAATAATTGGGTTAAAAATGATGAAAGGTGTTATTAAGTTGTATGATTGATGTGGTTCACAAATGCATATACATTATATGAATGTGACAAGTTGGCCTGAAATTATATATCCCTCCAATTAATTGGATAATATTTTTATCTCATGGGATACTATGTATGGTTCATGGGAGGTTATCCTAAGTACACTTGTTATTATGTCTTAGAATTTATCCTTGGCATATGCTTATGATGTCATGTTTTATATTATTGCCACATTCCTATGTTTCCTTGATTTTATCATCTAATATCATGATTTGATATTATTTTTATGATTATCACCAATTTTATGTCACCGTTATATACCTATTTACTCACATTTATTTAATTTTATCATGTTATTATTTGATTATTCCCTTACAGGGATTTATATCTCACCCCTTTCTTATGTACGTCCCTAATTTATCCCATGTTGTATTAGAAGATCCATGGATTTTAAGGTAATGTTGTGGAGTTTCTAAATAATGTTGTTGGATTCATGTTTCAAGTTGTTATTTTTATATGTATCAAATTTCCCAAATACACTAGGCCTTACAATCTTCTGGGATTGTATTATGTTTATCATTATGTAACAATTCATTAATTAAGGTGTATTAAAATATGGATTTTCCAACACAGTTAGGACAAACCATGAAGCCTTATCCTTAAACTGTGGAACATGGGACAAAGGAATTTCATATGATTGGAACAAGTTATTCAAAATATGTGACTCCTATAGTGTCCTGGAAAGGGATACATTATTAGATCATGGTTTTTCAAATCATGCGATGTTGATTAATTAATCCAAATTTTTATATTAAGACCCTGAACACCTTAGAAATTTTTTATTCTTATTCATGTGGATTGTTATCACAACTTAAGAGACTACTATGAGAGATTTTGGATATTCATTTCCTCCTAGTGATCATTTTTCTGGATCCTTTAGTGTTATATCAAGATTTTTCAAAGGTATGTATTCATTCTTCATTGTTCATCTAGATCTGCACATTTTTTCTTGAACGGAACCTTATATCAACGTTATTAAAAATATATCTAAGGGTTTTATATGATCTAATTGGGTTTCTTATAGATCCGTCATGGAATTGGGAATTATTTTCAAGATCATCATTTTTCATTGTGTGTTCTTTGAGAATGTTTGTGGTAACTAATTCCTATCATTTAATTTATTCTATAAATTTATGTTTTGAAAATTATTAATTGGGAATTCATGGTTTAGGGTTCTATCTTGTTTCCTAGATCCCTCAATTCTTCTTTAGTGTGTGAATCCCAAGGAATTGTTGGAATACCAAGTACTGAGGTCAGTGCTTTCATCTAAAGTCTTTGTTTTGTGAACTGTGCATGCTCTCTCATTTATAAACTTTATTTCTAAACTATTAACGGTATGATATATGATTTATTAAAATAAATGAATGGTGGTTTTTATATAGAATGGTTTTACCCTTGTATTTGACAAATAAAGGTTAATTTCAAAGCATTGTTGGTTTTTTTGAATAAAATAGATTTCAAATCATGGTTTTGGTGTGATAAAGGAAATTTGGTTTGATTGTTAAAATTTGATATACCCTTTGGAAATGATTTGAAATTCTTAGAAAATGGTATCCTGGGGAACTTATATGGGGATACATAAAGGGACTTGTTTCAATTATTTTTAAATGGAATTAAACATTGGAGTATTCCTCTGCTCCTTTGTTCATTGTGTCTAGGACTAGTTTAAATGACATCGTAGGGGGGAATTACACATCAGGGTATTCCTTTGCTACTTTGATTATCATGTAGGGGATAGGTTTAGTGCTCACTTTTCATGATTGATCACTGTACAACAAACCTATCCAGATCATACCTATGTTATCCTAGGGTTACTTTCCATTATTCTTTTTCTTAATGTGGTTTTCCAATGCATGGTTTGAAAATGATAAATAGATTATTTTAAAATTCATTGAAAAAAAATTGTATGAAAATTTTTATAAACTATTGAAAGGGTGAGTTTCTATATTTTATATTAAATTGTGTAAAATTATATATAATACCTTTTTTTCTTCTAAAATGATCAAATTTGGATTATTTTAAAAAGACTACTTATAGAACACTTGGTGGGATCTCACTGGGCTTGTTTTACTTATACTATTCACACACCATCATGTGTGTTTATACCTTGTTTTTTTATATAGTAAAGGGAAAGGCATCATAACGAGGTGGAATATTTTTGAGTCATATGAGTTTGGAACTCGGGTGGTGAGCTGGGGGTAGGATGTTTCCCACTTGACACACAAATATTGCAATCATTTCCTTTTGTAATCTGATTAATTTTAGATTGTGCACTTGGGATTTGGTTTGATTTTCCAATTATGTATCGGTTTCCATTGTTTGACTCTATTATGAAATATTAACTCATTATTATCTTATATTTCATTTTTTTTGTTGTATCTAGTTGGGAAAAATCATCCCCAAAGGTTTTTTAATGCTTGTGTGCTTGTAACTAGCTCATGGGGATCATGAATTCCCTTTGGACCTTATTGTGAATTAATTTAGAAACATGATTGGTGGGTTATCCATGTCGGTTAAAGACAAGATCTTCCCCTGTTTAAGGAAAAAATTCTAGGAAATCAACCTCTTTATTGATTTTTGGTAACCACCACTATACTTAAGAAGAAAAATTGACCTCACATTCAAGATATTGGTGTTTTGACCATCATAATTGAAGTACAAGTGAGGTTGATAGGTGAATGATATTTAATCACTCAACTAAGAGATAGTAATCTTTAGTAATATATTTTAGTAGAACTGTAATCAAGAATTCTTGGTGGATCCCTCAAGCATTATCTTAATTTATTAAAAACCTTTTATGATTTAATTCATGATTTTATTTTATATTTTTTTTATCTATGAAAAAAATCACCCATATATTTTCCATTCTTTTTAAATATCAAAATTACCAATAATATTAATAATAAAGTGGTGGGAATAGTGAGTGATCCAAAAAGTATCTTTGAGAGATGACTCTGGTTAGACAATATTATTTACAAATAGAAATATAAATTATATTTTTTATAACCCTGTGATAGGTGTGTCAAAATCTGGCATCATCACTGGGGATCCAAGAGATCACTTATTATTTCTTTTACTCTTTGTAAATTTTACTTTATTTTTAGAAAAACATAAAAAATACTATTTTTCCATGATTTATAAAAACTAAAATTATTATTATATAGAGACTAAATACTCTTAGAAATAGTAAAAAGTTTATTATGAAAGAAGTTCCCAATTACAATAAATTTGAAATGAGATATTAGAACTAAATATGTTATTGACACAACTGATTGTCATATTCCAAGTACACAATGAAATTCAGCTTGAGAAATTAGTATAAGAACAAGTTGAGGGAGATATTTCCCCACTCACTTTTTAGGTAGAAGAACTTGAGGAGGATAAGAATGATTTATTTAAAAATATAATGTCAGACCTTACTCTACAATTTCCAAAATAGATTCCTGAAGTTGACCTACTAGCTGATACACATATGGGAGATCAATAATATTTAGAGAAATTTTGGAATGGTATTGTAATTAATAAAATTATAAGTGATACTCATGCCTTAAAAATGAAAAATTAACACCTTTATATATTTATCTAGCATTGGGAGAAAAATACCAATGTTTTGGTGCCCCAGGCCCATACACTCAGATTTGATGCTAAAATCAAAATCATAATATGTTAGATTTGATACCAACTAAATTGACCCAAATTTTAACATTCATAATTAAAAATTAAAAAACAAATAATGATTCACTTATGCCACAACACAGAACAATGAGGCTCAAATCGAGACTACCTCAATCTTGCCTCCAATAGGCCAAGGGCTAGAAACCAGTGCCGAGTAAGCATATCACACACATGGGAGGCCTTATCCTAATGTACCTATATACACACACACATATCCAAGCCCATAAAATGATGAAATGTAAAAAAAATTATAACCATGAATGCATACATCTAAAATCTTGTGATCAGATTATGAAAAAAAATAACTGGAAAGAAAGGTTCAAATACAATACCATAAAAAACTGAAAACAAGTCCAACCTGATAGAGGAGGACTGCTATCAATACAACTGCGGGAACACACCTTAGTATGTCTAGATCACTAATATTCATCTAGTTCTAGTCCCTCTATAATTATATCAAATGTTTACTCATATTCATAAGACACAACACATGTGAACAAAGTCCATGTATGGGTGAGTATAATAATAACTAGTAGGACATCCTAAAATAACTATGCATATAGAATCAATAATAGGATTCCAATAATCATAGGGATATTTCAATTGAATACATAATAGAATTTCTAGATATACTCAATGTAGAAACATAGTCTCAAGTAAGATCACAATTGTAAAGATATCCTAGGATTCCTACTCAAAGGTTCCATATAACACTTATATGAGATAACACACTCCATGAGTCAGATAGCATTGATGACCTCCAACTAAGATTTCATGCTCATCAGGTCTCACCATAAGAATTATTTCTGAGAATTTTGAAGAGATTTATATATAGATGGGGATCATACCCAAGGCCATGGGGTGTACAAGAAACCTAATCTGGATTAACCCGCTAAGTTGGAGATCGATACTTGCATAGTGTTGGTCAAGACGATACCGAGAACCCACCTTAGGCAATGATGATGATATAGGATATCTCTCTAGGCCTCATAAAAGTATCCCAACAACTCTATACAATATTGAAGTTCCTTATAGAGGATAACCATCTTATTCATAGGACACGACTCCATACTCAACCCTTAAGGAATGGGTCAAGGGAACGTACCCTAATGAAACTTATACAAGTTAAAGAGGATAAGGGCTCTAATCCATCATTAAAGGAGTAAATGATGTGTACTGTAAGTACATGGTGTGTACTAGAAGTACACGACATGTCCCTTAGTCACTAAGTTCTACTCGTGTATTAGGGCCCATCCATATGTCTGTGTCTGAGTGCATGGCGTGTCCAACACCATGTACTCTTGACCATGTCCATGTATGGATGACCATGTCCATGTATGGTTAGCCTTGTTCATGTTCATGTACCTCCCTAGGTACACGTAGAGCTTCCTATTAATGATCACATGTCATGTGACAAGGGTCACACACCATGTGATACTTAAATCCATGTCAAACACTGGTGTCGCAGTTAGGGATCCATACATGGTGTGTGTTCATGCGTTACACACTATGTAGTGTGTAATTTCACAGAACTCGCAGGTTAATCATGCATATTCCTCCTCCTCCACTACCACACTAGTTTATTCTATGATTCTTTCCATAAAAAATGTATATTAGTCAACTACACCCGATCACCACTGGGAATCTAATCTCTGGTCATCCAAATTGTTTAGGAAACCCCTATCATTGGGTCGTTTCACCATCACATGTCAAAATTGAAACTAGGAAACCAAAAATCTGATCATGATCTATTAATTTCATCCTCATAGATTTATCCCATCATCAATTTGAGCCTGGATCTACATTATCAACCCATTACACTAAGAAACAGGTGCACAAAAATTGATTACTGGGTATTTGTTAAACCACGGGCCAAAGGAATTTCTTGTGATGAATGAAGAACAGGAGAAGAAATGCACAGAACATATGAGGGATATACCTAGGTTAATGTTTATGTTTTCATCAATTCATTTCAATTAGAATTATGAATGAAAATATATAGTATAATCAACAAAGAAATCCCCAATCCCAGATAATATATATCCCATAACCGCTACATGCACGATCTAAAAATAAATTCATTAGTTGATTGATTCATATCTATCATAGGAATAAATGAATGGGGATAAATCCGAATAAAACAACTTCATAAATCAATATGGATTGATCATTGATGAAAAATGAATATGTGTCACTGTCAATGGATATCCTTAAATTATGATGTTGCAACGATCCTCAGTCATGATCTGATCTGATGTCATCCTCTAAGAAAACTCTCCTCAAACGATCCTATAAGTATCTTGGGTTAATAGAACAACCCTTAGAACTTCTCATAACTATATATTTATAGAGTATTCTAGGTCACTGCATCAAAATGGATAAAATAAATTATTTTATTATTTTATTTTATGAATTTTATTAATTTTCTTATGGATTCACTTTATTAAAAAATCGGACACCAACAAAAATTATGTCTCGCCTAGGCTAAAGCTCATTCTATGAGCTCAACAGAGGCCTCAAATTTCTGATCTGGTCCTATATTTAATATTTATTGCACTTTTTCATGAAAATTGTGCATTTTTGATATTTAATATATTTAAAAAATTAATTTTGAGATCACCGGGCCTTAGAATATCACATCGTCTTAGTTATTAGCTTTAAAATAACCCATATAATATTCTAAATAATACATAGAAAAATTAGAGTCATTACAACTTTAATCTTGAAGAAAAATTTTAGGTATAGATATTAAGAAAATTATTATAACTAGTATATATTAAAACACACGTATTTCTCATAAAATGGTAATTTTTCACATTATACATAGATTTTCTTATTCTAAAATAAGTCTTAAACATTTCCCAAAAATAGGTTCTTATTATTACATTTTTTCTTTTATTCTTGACACTTTTCCTCATTCAATATGTGTCACCATTGACCATTTTATAACTCTTACACATCCTTAGGGCTTGTGAAAAAAATTTAAAATGTTGGATGATCAAAATAAATCATAGTAAGGGATATAAAAAGAAAAAAGCTCATTAATCCATTTTAAATTCATGAAAAACCATAAGGTTGTTTTTATTTATCATAATAAAAATTGAGTTTAAAATAATCAATTTCTCTTAAAATCAAATTTTTACACAAATTTTTTTAAAAAATATTTCATAATAAAGCACAAATGAGAAATCATAATTCATAAGGGTTTCTTGAAGAACATGAATTCTTTTCCTTGAAAACAAACATTTTACCCATATAAGATCATAATTTTTTTTTAAATATCATTTTCTTATCTTATTAAATCAAAATATTTCCATAAAAACCATCAAAAACTAGAACATGAAATATATCTAAGGATAAAAATATTAATAATCACATGGATAAAAAAATTGATTTCATAATAATGGAATACATGATTCTAGACATCTTAATAATATCATAAAGCCCTTATGTCAAGACATAAAAAACATACCATCAAGGCCTCATACAAATACATAATAAATAATTGGGAAGGAATACACCAAATACCTAGGCTAGTTTGTTTCATGATACCTACTAATGCATCAGGAGTCTATCTATAATCATGCCCCACTTTTTACTTATTAATTCCAATTCATTCATATTATGAATTAATTTAAATATAATGCATAATAAACATAAACATTCACATTGAAAAACTATCATACAAAATGTCAATATTTTCCCAGTGAATGAAATAACTTTCTTAGTATGTTCCCTTTAGTTCACACCATATATAATAATGAGCATATAGTTTAGTCAACATTGAGATAAAGGATGGTAGAGAAAAAATATTGAAATCCTTAATTATGGTTTATAAATAATCCTGTGAAATATCAAAGTCATATCCCATGGGAGTGTCAAACCAGGTGTTCATTAAGGCCCACTAGTTGTGCACCGAGTGAAGATTGAGTTAATCCACACCCAACCTTTTTCAGGTTTATTACCTCTAGGTGCATCTATGCCTAAGCTCGAGTCCCATAATTTCTATCTAGACAAGGTCATCATTACTATGAAACCCCTACTCTTTACTTTAATAAAATTTTAGGATGTCAACATAAATAAAAATTAACTTTTTTGAAATCATTTAAAATATGACTTTAAAACCAATATAAAACATCTATTTTCTTTTAATAACTTTTAAAAAAACTAAAAAATCACAGAATATTGAGAAAATTATTTTATTTTAAAATAACTATAGAAACTTTTAAATTAAGATTCAAATAAAATAACGATCATTATGGGGGGAATATACATTTATTCTCTATATTTTAAAAGGTAACATTATTTTTACACTTTTTTAAAAGGTAAAAAGTGAGTCATACATAAAACATTTAAAAAGATTACTTTTGATAATTTGTAAACAAAAGTAAAATGTAGTTGAAAATAACCTTTAATAATATTTTAAGAATAAAAAATAAATTTATTGAAAAATTTTAATAACATGGGTATGGAGGAGAAATATTTTGAATGGAAAACTTTAAAATAAGGTTTTAAAGGAAAATATCTTACCTTGAGTCCTGACTTGTTTCGCACATTCTCTAAACCCTATTCTTTGATAAATATACTTTGTATATATTCTTAAATACCCTTGTGTTGGTATTTTAAGAATACCAACACCTTTATAATGTGGATAATGAATTTGAGAAGATTTTTGACTAAGTTTTTGTCAAGTTAAGTGTCTCAAGAAGGTGTGAAGAAGAGATGATAAGAGGTTCCCTTTTATAAATAATGGGAGTGTCATGCTTGAAATTATTTTAAAAATTAAAATAATATAAGGTTAATTACATGGAAAAGTGTCTCCAAATTGGATAAATTTCGAATTTGGGAGTATATGGGCTCAAAATTCATTCAACCAATATGATTTAGACAAGTTTAGAGGTTATTTTAACCCTTATATCTTTAGTTCAAACCCTCGTTAACCCTTTTAACCTTTACCTTATTAACAAGATACTTGGTCTTTAAGGGAAAATAATGTCATTATAAAAAGAAAATCGGATCATAATTGGAAAATGGTTGACATTATTGACCAATTACCATTTATTTGAAAAAAAATATAATAATTTTATGCTTTTTAAAATGGTTAATTGTATATTATTTAACATAAAATTTCCTTAAATTCATTTTTGAGATAATTCACATAATTTGACTTCAAAAACATTAATATTACCATTGATTTCAAATATTCACATTTTCCCCATCACTTATACATCTAAAATTATCCACTAAATTTAGGAAGCAAAAAATTTCATCCATAACATATTACTTTTAATTTTTTTTTAAATTATTTACTTGATTATCTACTATTGGAACAAGCGTTGAGTCGATTTTGCCTAATATTTCAAGGAAATTATATTATCTATAAAAATTAAAAATAAATTAATATAAAAAATATAATTTATTCATATTTATAATAAATATATATAACTATTCATTAAATCTTTGTATACTTATGAAATCATATTAGAGATATTAAAGAAAATAGAGTGACATTTTGTAATTATCCTTTACTTAAAATAATATAAAGTTCCCAATCCAAGTTAATTGTAACATCCCAGGTAAATAAAGAATAAAACATTCTCATATTAATTAATATTTATGAATTAAATATTAATTTTACTTTAAAGGGGTTTCTATGTTCGATAGCGTACCCGATATGCAACAAAGAGTTTCTTTGAAATCTTAAGTTGCACACTAGTAAAAAAATAATATTATTTTAAATGGTAGTTAACACGTAGCCGTTGTATTGGCGGGAATGGATAGAAATAACTAAAATATGATTATATATGTTTTTAATTTTTTTTACATTTATCCAATAAAAGATAAAGGCTTAAAATACGAAAAGAATTCAATTTTAGGCATATATGCCCTAATTTTCACTAGAGGTTCACTTATCGCCTTTTGATGGCGAACCGTCATTAAATATAGTTTTGTTCACTCTTATACATTATATTGGACCAAATAAAACTCTTATTTAGAATCGGGACATCAAAATTTACTTTGTGTAAATTTTTGGTATTTTTCCAATAAAGTTCATTTTTTAATGAATAGTATAAAATATTGTATTTTAATTCAAAACATCTTTTTAATATAATTTATTTATATGATTAGATTCTCTTTTGAATTGGTTTTAAAGTGAAATTAGAATATATTTTTACCATTAAATCCAATAGTGGTCGTTGGAATTAATTTCACATTGAAATCGGACTTAAACTAGTGTCAATCTTTTGATACTTTTTGTTTCATAAAAACACGCTATTTGTCATGACAGCGGGAATTAATTATTAAATTAATTAATGTGACTTATATGATTTTAATTTTTAAAAATAGAAATCATTTTTGAATTCATAATATCAAATATAGTTTAGGGTGAAGTTTTGATATTTTTCTGAAAAACTTCAATTTTTGATGAATAGTGAAACCACTAAGTGGTAGTTAAAGAAACTGATTTTTCGTTTAAATGAAACTTTGTCACTTCTGTGATTTTATTTTCAAAAATCCGACATACATGGTTGTCATTAAGAAGTAAAATGTGGTTCAATGAGATTAAAATCATTTTTTGGTGAATAGTAACTTTTAAGTTCTTAATCACGATTAGAGGTAATTAGTGAAGTTTAAGGTAAAAATAATTTTTTAATAATATGAGATGAGCTTGACACATGTCCTACCCTCATTGGATGTGTCATGGCCGACCAAGAAAATCCATGGGTCAACTTGGGGACCCCATGGAGCCACTTTGGTTGGGAAATGACATAAATAACTTTTTATTTAATGTAAAAGTAAAAATGACACAAACCTGAGATGTTTTACTAAAAAAAAATTACATGGGGTTATACAAGTCAGATTTTTTACTATAAATATTCATTAGAAAGATAAAAATATTTAATACATCATGATATTTTTTTTATATTTTTTAGACATTAAATATATTAAATTATTTATGACATCATGATGATGCAGCAATTACCTCATTAATAATGGATTTAAATAAAATGAAGAGATAATGTAAAATCTATGACCTAAACATGTCCAAAACCTATTGGATGGGTATATTTAGAACCCTTATCACCTTATCCTCAAATTATATCAATGTGGGACCTCTTAAATCCGAATATCATTTTAAAATAAAGTAACTTTTCTTTACTTTCCAAGAGTGCCCCTCCTCTCCTCTTATAAAAGGCCCCCACCTCTACCACCTTACCCACACTTCCAAAGCCTTTGGCTCGGCCAACACCTGCCCATTTTGTCTCTCCACATCCCTATATTACTCTTAGAAGCCTCACTTTGGGCAGAAGTCTTCCCAAGGAAACCTTTGAGCTCAAACCAATGGGAGTTACCCGATTTTAAGGTAATGTCTTCACACTGAGTCCTTTTGTTTTATTTTGCTTCTCCAACCCCCTAAACTCTTTTTATTCATTTCTTTTGTAACAACACCATTATCTTACATATACTAGGATGTTTTTATAAGAATTATTAGAGCTACACTTACACACACCTACATCTAATGGTTAAAGAACATACTGTTTCTGTGGATGGCGAATTTCTGCCTCACGAAACGATGATTGTTCAACACTCATATAACACCTTTAAAGGTGGCCATTAAGATGTCACTATATTTATATATGATATATAATATTTTTATTCTTTCCTTAAGCTTCTGTATTTTTTATTTATGGCATACCTTTATGTCTTCCATTATGGGTATACGCGATATCTTCATTTTAGGAAGTGCGGACTACCGCCCCCTCAAAGTGATTTGATTCGTTAATGCCATACGTGGGACGTATAAAGGATGGATTTAATGATATTATATATGATATTATACTGGAATTATAATATACCTTTTTATTATTATTATTTCACTCTATTAAAGTATGAGATAGAAATGAAAGTAGCGTTCATGCGTACGTACGGCTTACCGTCTCCATGAACGGTGCATTTCATTTCTTATCCCCAAATGTAATGTACTATTATAGGTACATATTTATAATGGATATATATAATGTATGTTACATATAAATGATGAATATAATTCTGGAATTAAAATATACATACCTCTCATTTAGTTTTAATTCCATTAATATGACAAAGAAATGAAAGTAGCGTTCATGCGTACGTACGGATTACCGTCTCCATGAACGGTGCATTTCATTTCTTACCTCTAAATGATTATGTAATATTATAAATACATGTATATGATGGATATATATGATATATATGATATCCAAATCATGAATATCATTTTTTATATAATGAACCTTTGACCACACGAACAACATGTAATTGTAAGAAGTCCACTTTCGACTTAAGAACCAAATATCGACAAAACAAACATTATTAACTTAATGATTACATAATGTCTATAACATGGAAATAAGTGATATAAAAGGAATAATAAGCTTGAAAAAGGTTCTTAAGCAAGTAGAAATTAACTCAAGTTTATTATTCAGGACGTTAAAGAACGATCGAGTCAAGTCGGACCCGAGGTAAGGGACTTCGTCTCAATCTCCTTTCATTGAGGCATATTTCATTTTATACACAACTTTATTTTATACAATGTATAAACCCCTTTGACTTTTACTTTTATAAAAAAGGAATCTTTTTCTATGAAGCTTTTTACAAAACGACAAAAAGGAATGTTTCTTTTAACGTACGTGGTGACAACGACCTTTTTCGCCGCCGCGAGTATTATTTGGTCTTTGGCTTCCTGAACAAGTCGTAAGGTTTTTTTTAAAATGAAATAAATACCATATACTCTTTTATTTATTTTGGTATTGAAAATGGTTTTTATAATGGATTTGTTATGTCAATATATTTAAGTGATATATTGTGATCAAAGTGTGGAAATGTTTTCTTTCCATTATATTTGTTTTATGTCTTATGATTTTTATAATGGTACTTGGACATTTGACGGGTGGTTACATGATAAACCATATGATGGGTGGTTCTGTGAATACCAGGACGGGTGGTTACGTTATAACCTTCAATGCATTGGGTATGGAAGTCGGCTGTGTGGCTATTCCATTAAGTATGTATGGAAGTTGGCCATATGGCTATTCCATTAAGTGATATGTGTAGAAGTCGACTGTATGGTTATTCCACTTAAATATGTTTATGTCCCAAGTTACCTTTATATGTTATGTGTTCTTTATATGGGTTTTATGGTAATCTTTTGGTTACAAAAGGGTAAGTAATAATCTTTTTTTCAGTGAAGAGTTTTTACTACTTCATAAAGGTGAAAAGTATTACTTTGATAAAGTATACATGGTTTACTTGTTGTTTTGATAAACTAACAGTTTTCATTCTTTGTGTATCCCTTACTGAGCTTTTTATGCTCACCCCAAGTTTTTTTTTTGAAATGTTTTTCACAGGACTTAATGTGGAATAGGGTCAAGGATGGGATCAAGGGAAAGTCATGCTATATAAAACATGGAACTAGACATGTTTCTTTTTAAGAGTTTTTTTTATTCTATGGAAACTTGGTAGAAGTGTCTACTTTGTAAATCTTTTGAGATGTAATAGTTATGTTCTAATTCTCTAAAACTCTAAACCTGAAAAGATCCTCAATGTGAATTATTCATTTAATTCAATATTAAGTAAGGTTTAAGGTCGGGGCCTTATATTAATGGTAGAAAATTACCCTATTTCATAATTAAAGGTTATAATATTATAAATAATATCATCCAATAAAAATTTAATATGATATTTGGTGATCTTATAACAAAGTTTTAACATTAATTAGCATGTTTTACCCTTTATTATAGTGATAACAATTTACCATAGTTACTATTCATTATGACCAAAAATTAAATTGAACTAATTACTAAATTTATAAAAAATGGTTATAAATATGATCTCTATTTTTCATGTTATAATTTTTATAATTGTAATAAATTAATTTTAATATAATTTTTCAAAACACAATGAAAAATCATTTTAATAAAAATACTTGTTTAAGCTTAAAAATTATTTTATACCAAAATCAAGTATAATGTTGATTCATATGGAATTAATTGGATTATTTTTAATAAAATTAAACTTATTTAAATTTAAAATAAATCAAAAACCAAACATAATATTTAAATTACATTTATTAAAATAAAATAAGTGGTAATTTTTGCAAAATCAGTATTTTCCATTATTCATCCAAAAATAAACCATTTCAGAAAAGTACCAATGATTTATCTTAAGATAAATTTTAATTTATGATTTCAAAAAAGATGAAATTTTTATCAAATGAAATTTCTAAAATTATTAGAAATTAATCATAAAATTCATGCACAAAATACAACAAAAAACATTTTTGAAGAAAATATATTTTTAGAGTATAGAAGGAATTTACACTTATTTCATATATAATAACCACCATTAGATGAATTTTAATTTATTTTATTGAATATATGATCTGAAAATTTCATTAAAATAATTCATATATAGTGATTAACTTAATTTATATTGATAAAAATATATTATGCACATAAATCTATTTTCAAAAAAATATATATTTTAATCATATATAATCTTATATAAAATTGATTTCTTATTTTATAGGTATTAATCAGTAAATTTTAATTAATTAAAACTTATCTAAATATATTTTATAATTTGGTTAATTTTTTTTATGCTCTTCATCCAATAGCTAGGTTATAACGATTATATTTAAATAATAATATTTTAAAAGTATATCATAGTTCATTTTAAACTCGTTGTGTGTGGTAAAAATTATTGATTATAGTATTAATTTAAAGGATAATTACATAATGAAATATTTGGATGTTACATTCTCCCCCTCATATAAAAATTACATCCTTTAAATTTAAATTTTATTATATCAATATGGATTTGTTATAAAATAGTAGTATAATCATATAAAGATTTTGTCATAAAATATAATTTCTAGGTCATGAAAAAGAAATTTATTATTTCATAAAATAATGTACCTATATAAGATACATACCTACAACTGGGTTTCTAAAATAATACCTTGATTTTTTATTGTTACTATCCACATAAGACTCGATGGATTTGAAAAATTAATTCAATGTTGATATAGAGATTTTAAGAAAATATCGTACTTGATTTTTTCCACTACATAAGTTGAATTTCATCATTAATTTGTGATTTTATCAATTTAAACTTCTATATCATCTCTTAATCCATGAAATGAATATTCAATATGAATTTTCATTCCTAAAACACTAAAATTAAATTATAAGTGGTCACATGATCCACAAAAGGATGAAAGGTTATTTGTCATGTTTCTATCCATTAATCAAAATCAAAAATGGTTAGCACAAGTTAGGATAATATCTGATATGAATAAACCTATATATAGATAAATACTACATTAATCTCCAAAGAATCAATAATAACACCAAAATTTTAACATAAATAATTCCATAATACTTAAAACACTTTCAAATATTCCTGACCAAATTAAAAACCCAAAAATCCAAAATATTTGATCACAAATTCTTTTGGGATCAATTTAAAATTTATCTATAAAAAAATAATCACTAAAAAATTAACATTATGAAAATTTATATTCCCTAATCATATAATCTCTATAAATTCATAATAAAATAATATATGCTTCAAAAAGATAATCCAGCCTTTATTTCTCCAATAAAATTAATATTTCCATTTACCTTAATCAAAAAATGTTCCCAATATAGTTAACTTCTTCACAAATAACTTTAATAACTTAGTCACCAAATCACATTTCAATCACATGGTTATATATACAATAAATCATATGTTCCTAAAATTTAATAACCCTTTTGTACCAATTAATAATAATTACCTCAATATCAAAGATCATCTCAACCTTAAAGTTTATCAATAACTTTCAACTTATGTCCACAAAATATAAAACCATTCTTCAAAAAACAACCTTTTCACTACAAAACAAGTTAAACTTTGGGGTAATATATACCTCAAACATTTATTAAAACATGATAAATTTCTCCCAAAGTAATCTCATCACATAAAACCTAAAAATTGGTATCTATTCCTTTAAACTTGTGGTCAATCAAAGACTTATTACCCCATTATGGTATCTAAAACTCTTAAAATATACTCATCTAAATAATCTTAACCTCTAAATCAATCTAAACCATTCCTTTAATACCAAATATAGCACCCTTGACCCATACACCTAGATCTAATTCTAAAATAATACTCTTAAAATGTTGGATTTGATATCAATTAAAGTGACCCAAATTTTAAATTCCATAATTATAAAATCAAAAAAAATATCAGTTCACCAATATCATGGAGAATATTTTTAGATCTATATCTTTAGATAATTGGGAAAAAATACATATGAAAACCCATGTCTTTATCATAAAATTATAATTTTTCCCATTATACCCAGATTTCAATATCCCATAATAATTCTTCAAAACTCCCAAAAAATAGGTTTTTATGATTACACTAATGTTTTCATTCTTGACACTTACTATTTATTCAAGATATATCACCATTGAACTTGTTATAATTCTTATACATCCTTAGGTCTGATAAAAAACATTTTAAAATGTGGAATGACTAAAACAAAGCTCAGTAAGGTATACAAAAAGAAATTTAACCCATCAATCCATTTTAAATTCATGAAAACCCATCTAGATGATGGAATTTCTCATAATAAAATTTTACTTTAAAATAACCACTTACTCTTGAAATTAACTTTTTTCCCAAAGTTTTTCATAAAACATTTCATAAGAAAGCATAAAGGAAAAAACCATGATTTTTAAAATGTTATTGAAGAACATGAAATATTTTATTTGAAAAAAAGCATTTTACCCATAGAATATCATAAACATTATTTTAAATGAAATATCATTTTCTTACCTTTTTGAAATCAAAATATTTCTATAAAAACATCAACAACTCAAGCATGAGATATATATAAGGATAAAAATATAAATAATCACATGGATAATAATAACTAATTTATAATGATGAAATTCCTAATTTTAGACATCATAATCATATTGTTAAGTACTTGTGCTAAGACATCATAAACATGTCATCAAGGACTTGTTCCAAGACATCATAAATAATTAGGTATACATACACCAAATTACCTAGCTAGTTTGTCTCATGAGACCTACTAATACCTCTAGGGGCTATATATAATTAGGCCCCACCTGTTACTTACTAATTCAAATGAATTAATTATATAAATTAATGAAAATACAATATATAATAAACATAAGCATTTATATTTAAAAACTATCATATGAAATGGAAATATTTCCTCTATGAATGGAATAACTTTCTTAGTAAGTTTCCTTCAATTTACACATTATATAATAATGAGTATAAATTTTAGTCAACATTGATATGAAGTATGATAGATAAAATTCATTTCAATCCTTAATTATAGTTCAAAAATAAAAATGTAACATAAACAAATAATTTCCCTCAGGAGTTTCAAACTAGGTTTCTAATTAAGTCCACTATTTGTGGACTAAGTAATGATTGATTTCATACTGATCAAATGTTTTTGGATGTTATTACCCCTAGGTACATCAATGATAAAGCCTATATCCACTTGATTGTATCCATACGGGGACATTATTTCTAGGAAACCACCACTCTTTACTTTTCCAAAATTTTAGGATGTCGACATAGATGAAAAATATATTTTATAAAATCATTTAAAATACACTTTGAAAATCAATATAAAAAAACCCTTTTATTTTGGTAACTTCAAAAAAACTAAAAAATCCTAGAATATTGAGAAAAGGAATATATTTGAAAATAACCATGAAACAATTAAAGGATGAATCAAATTAAATAAATTTCATGATGAATGTAAGACACATTCATATCATATACGTTAAAAGAGAATATTATTTTCACACTTTTTTAAAAAATCAAAAGTGATTCGTAAATGATACGCTTGAAAATATTCCTTGTAAAGAAAGGAAAAAATATTTGAAATTGGACTTTAACAATATTTGAAGTATAAATAATAACATTATTGAAAATTTTAAATAACATTTACATTAAGGATAAAGATTTTGAAAGGATAAATTTAAAAAAATGAAAATCTCTTACCTCGAGTCCTGACTCATTTCATATGTCATCTAAACCCTCTTCTTTGAGAAACCTCCTTTTAATATGTTCTTAAACACCCTTTTGTTTGTCTTTGGAGAAGAACATCACCACTAGAACATGGATAGGTAAGTTAATAAGAGTTTGGAATAGATTTAGGTCAATATATGTAGATCAAGAAGTTGTGAGGAAGAGGGGATAGAAGGTACCCTTTTATAAGTGAGGGGAGTGTCATGCTTCTAATTATTCTAAACTTAAATATAATATAAGGTTACTTTCATGTAAAAGTGACTCAAATTGGGAAAAATTTCTATTTTAGGAGGATATGGTCAAAATAAATTCAACCAATAAGATTTATACAAGTTTTTAGGTTATTTTAACCCATATCTCCTTAGTTTAACCCCTCATTAACCCTTTTAACCTTTATGGTGGTGACAAGATACTTAGTCTTTAAGGGTTGATAATAGCATTATAAAAGGAAAAGTGGATCGTAATTATATAATTTTTTATATTATTGAATATTTCTAATAAATTTGACAAATTTTAATAATTTTATGATTTTTAAAATAGTTAATTAAATATTTTTTAACATAAAATATCCTTAAAGTAATATTCAGGACTATTAAAATAATTTGAATTTAAAAACATCACTATTACCATGGAGTAAAAATATAAACACTTCAATCATAACTTATAATTTTTAATTATCCATTAATTCCTATAACACCATATTTCATCCAAAACATATTATTTTTAATGTTTTTAAAATTATTTACTTGAATTTTCTACTGCTTGCATAAGTGTTGTGTCGATGTTGCGTAAGTGTTCAAGACAAATATATTATCTGTAAAAATTTAAAATAAATTACTATCAAAAAATAATTTATACAGATTCTATATAAATATATATAATCATTCATAACTTCTTTTAATCCTTATTAAATCATATTATATATATTAAAAGAAAGAGAGTGGCGTCTTGTAATTATCCTTTATTTAAAATGATATAGATGTACTAATCAAAGGTAAGTGGAACCAAATTGAAATATTTTAAAATATAAGGCGATATGGTTAGAAATAATATCATCCAATAATAATTAATATGATATTTGGTGATATTATCACAACGTTTTAATCCAAATTAACCCATCTTACCCTTTACCGTGGTGATAAAAGTTTATCATGGTTACTATTTATCATGACCAAAAATGAAATTGGCCACATTAATAAATTTGAACTGACTAATTTTCAGTATTATATCCAATTTTAAATATTCTATTTGTGTAAGTGGTAGAAATTACTCTTAATACACATTCACAAAATGCAATGAAAAATCATTTTAGGAAAATACTCATTTTAAGCATAAAAGTGATTTTATACCAAAATCATGTATAATGTTCAATCATATAGAATTAATTATATTTTTTTTAATAAAATGAAAATTTTATTACTTTAAAAAATCAAAAAACAAAATTAATATTGAAATTACTTTTATTAAATTAAAATAAGTGATATTTTCTGCAAAATTATTATTTTTCACAATTCACTCAAAAATCAACCTTTTCTAAAAAAATCCCAAAAATTTATCTTAAGATTATTTTGAATTTATTATTTAAAAAATGATGTCCAATTTTTAAAATATAATTTATAAATGCGGTATAAATTAATCATAATATTTGTGTGAAAAATATAATAAAATCCATTTTTGAAGAAAATGTATTTTTTCAGTATAAAATGAGTTTATACTCATTACTTATCTAATAACCTATATTATATGAATGGTATTTTATTTTATTAAATATATGATATATAAATTTTATAAAAATAATTCATATATAGTGATTAACTTAATTTAAATTGATAAAAATACATTTCTCACATGAATCAGTATTCTATAAAAATATCACTTTTAATCGTATATGATCTTATTTAAAATTTAGTTATTATTTCCTATGAATTAATTAGAGAATTTTTATTGCCGAAAACTTATCTATGGATATTTCATAATTTAATTACTCATGTTTATACTCATCAATCCAATGGATAAGTTATAATAATTATATTTAAATAATAATATTTTAATAGTATATCAGAGTTTGTTATAAGCTTGGTGTTGTGTGTGGTACACATTATTAAACATAGTATTCATTTAAATGAGAATTACATATTAAAATATTGGGGTGTTAAAATTGAGGTGATAAATTTAAAGAATGTATAGATAGGATTGACTACATGCCTCTAACTCTAATAACCCAACTCCAAGAGGTACTTATATAGAAGAAAATATTTAAGATAAACCAATATAGGGAGATAATATAAACTTAAAATCATTTTTATATAGTTTCATTGAAAATAAATTATTACTAACTCCCACTTATTTGAATTTTTAGCTTTGGAAAACCCATGGATTTCTCTATAAAGTTAATAATAATAATAAAATTCACATGTAGAGGGACAAATAAAGATCCTTAAACTTATTGAACATTTTATTAAGGGAGAATAATTCCCAACAGACTTTCATGAGGTGAAAAAGCCAAAATCTAACATGATTAATGGGGTATATTTTAATATTGATTCATCGTGTGTTAATTTCATCAAAATTTAGTTATTAAATGACTTCCCCTATTATGAAATTTTTAATTCAATATCAAAAGAGCGGGCTCTAGAAGTTGAGGAAGATAATACATAAGTAATGGAGACTAAAGAAGTGGAGGACCCACACTAACTCCCATACCCCACTATACAAGTTATATCACATAGTAATAGTGTTGAACTTGTAAAATTATGAACAAGGGTACCACTATGACTAGTGTAAATGGATATACACTAGAAGGAAAATAATATTGTGGTTAAAATCACAAAAATCACATCATCCATTAGATTTTTAGTGATAATTGGTACTAACATATTAGGGAAGTAATATACTTAGTACCGACATATAGTGTCCAAACCAAGATTATTTTCTTATCTCTTTATTTTTCCTTTCCTTCAATAAAATTTTTCATGCTTAATTTTTTTTAATTATAAGATTAAAATGGTAAATTTCCCAATTAATGGAATAATTTTCTTATAAATTTCCATTTATTTCACACCATATATAATAATGATAATACAGTTTAGTCAACATTTAGATAAAGGATAGTAGAGAACAAATATTGAAATCCTTCATTATGGTTTATAAAGAAGAATGTGAAATATCAAAATCATATCCCATGGGAGTGTAAAACCCGGTGTTCATTTATCCCTAGTAGTTTTACAATGATTTAATATTGAGTTAATACAAAACCAACCTTTTTTGGGTTTATTACACTTGGTGAATCTGTGCCTGAGCCTGAATCCACTAATTTGTATCCAAATAAGGTCATAATTTCTAGGAAACCACCACTCTTTACTTTAATAAAATTTTTGGGATGTATACATAGATAAAAAAATAAATTTTATAAAAAAATTAAAAATATGATTTTAAAATCATTATAAAACGTCCATTTTATTTTATAACTTTTAAAAAAAACTAAAAAATCTCAGAATATTGAGAAAAATATTTTCTTTGAAAATAAATGTATAAACTTTTAAATAAAGATTCATAGAAAATAATCATCTTTTTTTGGGTATATACATTCATTATATATAAGTTAAAGGATAAAATTACTTTTACATTATTTTTAAAGGTCAAAAGTGAGTCACACATAAAACAATTGAAAATATTATTTTTAATCATTTGTAAAAAAAAGTAAAAAGTATTTGAAAATGAAATTTAATAATATTTGAATCATAAATAAGATAATTATTGAAAAAATTTAAGAATATTGACATGGAGAAGAAATATTTTGAAAGTAAAACTTTAAAATAAGGTTTTAAAGGAAAATCTCTTACCTTTAGTCCTGACTTTTTTGGTACGTTATTTAAACCCTATTCTTTGATATATATACTTTGGATATCTTATTAAAGACCCTTGAGTTGGTATTTTAAGAAAAAAACACCTTTAAAATGTGGATAATGAATTTTAGAAGTTTTTTACTAGGTTTTGGTCAAGTTTAGTGTCTCAAGAAGGTGTGAAAAGATATGAGAGTAGGTACCCTTTTATAAATGATGGGAGTGACATTCTTGTAATTATTCTAAACCTTAAAATAATACACGGTTAATTTCATGTAAAAGTGTCTCCAAATTGGATAAAATTATAATTTGGGAGTATATAGGGTCTAAATCCATTCAACCAATAGGATTTAGACAAGCTTCAAGTTTATTTTAACCCTTATCACTTTAGTTCAACCCCTCATTAACCCTTTTAATTTTTAACATATTGACAAGATACTTGGTCTTTAAGGGCCAATAATGTCATTGTAAAAGGAAAAGTGGATCACAATTGGAAAATAGTTGATATTTTTTACTATTTACCATTAATTTTAAAAAATATAAGAATTTTATTAAATTTAAAACAGTTAATTGTATATTTTTTAACATAAAATTTCCTTAAAGACATTTTTGAGACAATTCACATAATTTGACTTCAAAAACATTAATATTACCATTGATTTAAAATATTCACATTTATACCTCACTTATTCTTCTAAAATTATCCATTAAATTCATGTAACACCCAATTTCATCCATAACATATTACTTTTAATGTTTTTTAAATTATTTACTTGATTATCTAATACTTTCACAAGTGTTGCGTCGACATTGCATAAGATTTCAAATAAATTATATTATCTATGAAAATTAAAAATAAATTAATATTATAAATATAATTTATCATATTTAAAATAACTATATATAACAATTCATTACTTCTTTTTATCCTTATGAAATCATACTAGAGATATTAAAGTAAAAAGAGTGACATTTTGTAATTATCCTTTACTTAAAATAATATAAAGGTCCTAATAAAAGTTAAGTGTAACAAAATTACCCTATTTAATAAGATAACGTGATAAGTTTCTAAATAATATCATCTAATAAAAAAAATAAAATGAGATTTATTGATCTTATCACAAAGTTTTAATAATAATATAAAGACCCAGAAATTTCAAGGAAATTTTTTTTTCTTAAATAATTTGGAATTTTACGAGTCTGTGGCTTCTGACGGTGCTTGATTCCGAGGCTTGGTGTGCCCGAGAATCAATTTCCAAAGTTTAGCTTGGGTACGTTCAGTGAATGAACGAGCGGCTTTTTCTATCTTTTGAACCAGTGCTCGGAATTGAAATCTGAGGGCACTGTTGAACTCACAGTGCAGGTTTTCACTTAAGAAGACTTTCACCTCGACGGCAGATGATCGGGTATGGAAGTTAGTTTTGGGGGTTTTACGTGGCTTAATAAAATAAAATAAGTGAACAATTTATTTTATTTTGTTAAACATGTGTCGTGCGGATAAATTGGTTAGAAGCTCCACTTGGGAGTTGGTGGTGGGACCACCACACCCTAACCCCCCTTGAGTGGTTATGGTGGTGGGACCCACTGAGATCCAACCTCCCATGTGAGGTTGATTGTGGTGGAAACCACACGAGGCCTCCCATTAATGGGAGGGGAATCATAACTCTTTGACTCCCCCTCATTTATGAGGGAGATCCTATATGTTTAAATCCCCCTCTTAATTGAAGATGATGAAACCTCCATTTTTAATAAGGGGACCACCCAAGCATTAACCACCCTCCCCCCTTTCCTTTTTGTGGTTAATTAATGGTGGGGCCTGCCAGGAAATATCCTCCCTTTGGAGGATATTCTTCTGTGGGGACCACCCGGACCAATAACCGACTTTTTGACTTCCTCCCCATTTTAATGCACCACTGAAGTGGATTAATTGGGTGGAGCCCTCTGTCATAAATCCTCCATTTATGACTTGTGTGCCAACGATGAACCCTCCCACTCCTATATAAAGGAGGCTAGGGGAAGGAGTTTTGGACGGCTTCTTCAAGCGGCGGAATGCTAGCAGCGAAGCATGGTGCCCAGCACTTGGAGAGTTTTCCTCTTCCTCCAATGAAGAATGAAGAACGCCAATGCCACCCTCAGCTCCTTCCTTCCCGACGTTGACGGAACAACACCTGTCTTCCGCGATTCCCGTCTTCCGCGACTCGCCATCGTTTAACGCTGTTTTACGAGGTAGGGGTTTAATTTGAGTATGTTTATATTCCCATGATTCTTACCTTCTAAAACAAAGAACGCGGATCAATTCATTATCAAGTTGATCCGAGAATTATTTTATTTGCGGGTTGGGAATAATTTTCTGTGGGGGAATTGTTGGAAATTAAGTTCAATTTTAATTGATTAAAATTGCACCTCGTTTGTCGTTGAAAATCATTTTTGTCCGACCTATTGCTACCGACTAACACGGAGGGCGTGGGCCGAACAAACATGGCCCGACGACCCTCTGCAGATTGTTTGTCTATGTGCAGATTGACGGGCGATGATGAAACGGGACCGCCACGATGTTTGGAAGTCGTCGCAGTGAAGAACGGGTCCCGGGAGAGCCATAGGCACAGGCGGCGGGCAAATCGGACCACCGGAGCACGTCCGGTGGTCCGCGGAAGCCACTGCCGGCATGACACGCCAGCCCGGTGGCACGGCGGTGCAATGGATCCCATGACCGTGCGGGATCCGGGAGGCGGGGTGGCACCAGCGGGCACCGCCGGTATCAATCAGCGGGGGTCGCGCCCCCCGCTCGGCCGACTAGTCGAGCCAGCCTCCCCCGGTCGGGCCGCGCCGGCTGGGTCGGGCCGCGCCAGCCTGGCGGGGTCACGCCCTACTAGGACGGACCCGGACCCAGGTCGGGTCGACCTGGTTCGGGCCGACCCAGGGGGTGTTGGGCCGGGTCAGACCGGGCCCAGACCCCCTATTTTCAGACCATTTTTTATTAAACGGACATATCTTGACCTACGAACCTCCGATCGATGCACCGTCAGTTGCATAGGATTCCTTGGATCGAGATGGTCGTTTAGGTATATTACACCCAAGGTTTAGGCGAAGTTTGTGTATGTCCGGTTTGGTTCGAACTCGAAACCAACCGGGCCCTCGAAGTGGAAACGCTTATAACTTGAGCTCCGGACGTCCAATTGACGTGTCATAGACTTTGTTGGATTCCTCTTGATGAGATGGTTCTTTTAGAATACTTCAGTTGAGGTTTAGATGCAGTTGGAGTATGGTCGGGTTGGATTGTACCCGAAATCCAACCGGACCCCTGGAACGGAAATGCTAATAACTCACAGACCGGGCGTCCGATTGACGCATCGTCTGTTGCGTTGTGACCCCTATGATGAGGTTTTACTTTGAGATACTTCCACGTGAAATTACATGACACTTGGAAGTATCGACCAGTAGCTCGTGGTGCGGATCCTCTCGAAGACGAGCATACGGAGTACGGTGACCTTGTAGCTGGCTGAGACCTGATGACTGCTTGTCCGATTCGATTTGAAGTGACTTGTATAGCCCAGTGGGGAGCACTACTTTGTGAGGTGGAAGACCCATAGCAGAGGAGCACTACTTTGTGAGGTGGAAAACCCACGGTACTTGACAGGAGGAGTACCTCTGTAGGCTATGATGGGGAGCACTACTTTGTGAGGTGGCAGACCCATGGCGGAGGAGCACTACTTTTTGAGGTGGCATACCCACGGTACTCGATAGGAGGATTAACTCAGCAGTATAAGGTTAGTGAGTGGCACCTCGGAGTCGTGGCAGGACTACTTCGCTCGACAGAGGAGTTCTCCAGCAGTCGTGTTTTCGTCGTCATGAATAAAAATCCTGGTTTAAGCTGAGTCAGTGATCTTTGTGTTTTCATCATGATTAAGATGGGTTACTTGATAACTTAGGTATATGTATGGGCATATACCTAAGTAAAGGTTATATGTTGAGATCTTTATTTGTGGTTTATCCTTGCTAGATTTAGTGAGACCTTGAGGGTCTTGGGGTCCCTACTGAGTATCGTTATACTCACCCATGTACGGGCTATGCCCGCACCTCGTTGTGTTGGATGCAGACGACGAACAGCGCTGACGGAGGCCGAGTGTATGAGGACTAGACGGCACCTGGAGGTGGACCTCACGACAATTCAGTACCTGGAGGAGGTTGACAGATGAGGGCGCTGAGGAGGCTATCTATACCTACTTTTCAGGTGGGATTCGTAGTGGACGATCTAGGAGCTGCGATATCTATCCCTACCCTTCAGGTAGGATCCGTGGAGGATGATCCAGGAGCTGCTTGTCACCTTCCAGTTGTTTTGTCTTTTACTTGTACTTTACTGTTGGGCTTGTATTTCCAGCCCCTTACTTTCAGCACTACTTTTGTTTTCAGTTTTACCTAGTGTTTTTCTTCCGCTTGTACTTTGCTTGTGTTTGTTTACGTTTCATAAAGGCAATGCCTTCCCTTTTTATTGGGATTTATGCCTTTGGTGCTAGTCGCCAGCCCCTGGCCTATGGAAGACGGGCTTGGGGTAGTTACGACACGGGCCCGAGGGACTGGTCGTGACAAATAATTAACATGTTTTTCCCTTTACTATGGTGATAATAATTTACCATGGTTAATATTCATTATGACAAAAAATAAAATTGAACTAATTAATAAATTTTAAACTAATGGTTATAAATATTATATACATTTTTTAAGATACAATTTTTATAATTGGAATAAATTAATTTTAATAAAAAAAATAAAACGCAATGAAAAATCATTTTAAGAGAAATATTTGTTTAAGTTTAAAAATAATTTTATAACAAAATCAAGTATAATATTGATTCATAAGGAATTAATTGGAATAATTTTAAGAAAATTAAACTTATTTAAATTAAAAATAAATCAAAAAACCAAAATGAATATTTAAATTGCATTTATTAAAATAAAATAAGTGGTATTTTTTGCAAAATCAGCATTTTTTCACTATTCATCCAAAAAATCAACCTTTCCAAAAAAGTCCCAATGATTTATATTAAGATACATTTTAATTTATGATTTCAAAAATGATAACCTTTTTATCAAATATAATTTCTAAAAGTGGTAGAAATTAATCATAAAATTCATACACAAAATGCAACAAAAAACATTTTTAAAGAAAATATATTTTTAAAGTATAAAATTAATTTATACTCATTACATACCTAATAACAACCATTATATGAATGTTAATTTATATTATTAAATATATAATCTATAAATTTCATTAAAATCATTCATCTATAGTGATTAACTTAATTTATATTGATAAAAATACATTACACGCATAAATCATTTTTTTAAAAAATATATTTTTTAATCATATATAATCTTATATAAAATTGATTTATTATTTATTAGGTATTAATTGGTACATTTTTATTAAGGAAAAGTTATATAAATATATTTCATAATCTGGTTACTTTTTTTCGTACTTGTCATCCAAAATCTAGGTTATAACGATTATATTTATATAATAGTATTTTAATAGTATATCATAGTTTATTTTAAACTCTCTATTGTGTGTGGTACTCCTTATTGAATATTGTATTAATTTAAAGGATAATTACATAATGAAATATCAGGATGTTATATTATCCCCCTCTTATAAAAATTACATCCTTCTAATTTAAATTTTATTATATCAATATGGATTTGTTATAAAATAGTAGTAAAGTCATATATAGATTTTTTTCATGAACTTTAATTTCAAGGTCAAGATAAGAAAATTTATTATTTCATAAAAGAATGTACCTCTATAAGACACATACCTAAAAATGTATTTCCAAAATAATACCTTGATTTTTGATTCTTAATATCCACATAAGACTCTATAGATTTGAAAAATTAATTCACTATCGAGATAGAGCTTTTAAGAAAATATACGTACTTGATTTTTTCAACTACATAAGTGAAATTTCATCATTTGTTTGTGATTTGATCAATTTACAATTATATATCATCTCTTAATCCATGAAATGAATATTAAATATAAATTTTCATTCTTAAAGCACTAAAATTAACTTCAAATGGATCAAATGATCCATAAAAGGATGAAAAGTTATTTTTCATGTTTCTATCCATTAATAAAAACCAAAAATGGTTAGCACAAGTTAAGATAATATCTGATATGAATAAACCTTCATGTAAATAAATAATTCATTAATCTCCAAAGACTCAATAATTACACTCAAATTTTAAAATAAATATTTCCATAAATAATTATCCTTAAAACTCTTCCAAATATTCCTAACCAAATTAAAATCCCAAAAATCCAAAATATTTGATCACATATTATTTTGGGATTAATTAAACATTTATCTTTAAACAAAATTAATCACTAAAAAAGTAACATATGTAAAATTTATATTCCCTAATCATATAACCTCTATAAATCCCTAATAAAATAATATATGATTCAAAAATATAATTCAACATTTATTTCTCAAAAAAATTAATATTTACATTTAACTTAATCATAAAATGTTCCCAATATAGTTAACTTATTCAAAAATAACTATAATCACTTAGTAACCAAATCAAATTTCAATCTCATAGTTATCTATACAAAAAATTACATGTTACCGAAATGTAATAACCCTTTTGTCCTAATTAACAATAATTACCTCAATATTAAAGATCATCTCGACCTTAAAATTTATCAACACCTTTCAACTTATCTCCACAAAATATAAAAGCATTCTTCAAAAAATAACCTTTTCACTACAAAAAAATTTAAACTTTAGGGTAATAAATAGATCAAAAATTTATTAAAACTTGATAAATTTCTCCAAAAGTACTCTCATCGCATAAAACCTCAAAATTGGTATCTATGCCTTTCAACTTATGGTCAACCTTAGACTTATTAACCCATGATGGAATCTAAATCTCTTTAAATATCCTCATCTAAATAATCCTAACCTCTAAATTAATCTAAATCATTCCTTTGATACCAACTATATGACCCTAGACCCGTACACCTAGATCTGATGCTAAAATAATACTCTTAACATGTTGGATTTGATAACAATTAAAGTGACCCAAATTTTAACTTCCATAATTATAAAATAAAAAAAAATTGATTCACCAATATCCTGGAGAATATTTTTAGGTCTATATATTTATATAATTGGAAAATGTATATATTAAAACCCATGTATTTCTCATAAAATGATAATTTTTACTATTATACCTAGATTTCATTATTCCATAATAATTCCTCAAAATCTCCCCCAAAACAGGTTATTATGATTACACTCATGTTTTCAATTTTGACACTTACTATTTTTTCAATATGTGTCACCATTTACCTTTCTATAATTCTTACACATCCTTAGGTTTGGTGAAAAGAATTTTAAAATGTGGAATGACTAAAACAAATCTCAGTAAGGGATATAAAAATAAATTAAACCAATAAATCCATTTTAAATTCATGAAAATCCATATAGATATTTTAATTTTCTCATAATAAAATTTGAATTTAAAATAATAACTTACATACTCTTGAAATTAACCTTTTTCCAAAAAAAATTCACAAAACATTTCATTAGAAAGTAGAAAGGAACCATGATTTAGAAAATATTATAGAAGAACATGAAAGATTTTCTTTAAAAAAAACCATTTTCCCATAGAATATCATAAACATTCTTTTTAATCCAAGCTCATTTTCTTACCTTTATGAAATCAAAATATTTTCATAAAAACATCAATAACTCCAACATAAAATACATATAAGGATAAAAATATAAATAATCACATGGATAATAATAAAAAATTTCATAATGATGAAATATATAATTTTAGACATCTTAATCATCTCATTAAGGACTTGTGACAATACGTCATAATCATATCATCAGGGACTTGTTCCAAGACATCATAAATAATTGGGCAGACATACACCAAATTCCCTAGCTATTTTGTCTCATGAGACCTACTAATGTATCAAGGGGTTATCTATAACTAGGCCCCACCCGTTACTTACCAAATTATATGCATTCATCATATGAATTAATTAAAATATAATACTTAATCAATATAAAAATTCATATTGAAAAACTATCATATGAAATGTAAATATTTTCTTAGTGAATGGAATAACTTTCTTAGTAAGTTTCCTTCAATTCATACATTATATAATAATGAGTATACAGCTTAGTCAACATTGAGATGAAGGATGATATAGAAAATACATTTTAATCCTTAATTGTAGTTCACAAATAATCATGTAACATTTTCAAATAATTTACCTTGTTAGTTTCAAACTAGATTTCCAATTAGGTCCACTAGTTTTGGATCAACTAATGACTGATTTAGTACTCATCAAATATTTTTTGATGTTATTACTCCTAGGTATATAAATGTTAGAGCCTACATTCACTTGATTGTATCCATATGGGGACATTATTACTAAGAAAACACCACTCATTACTTTGCCAAAATTTTAGGATGTAGTCATAGATGAAAAATATCTTTTATAAAATCATTTAAAATACACTTTGAAAATCAATAGAAAACATCCCTTTTATTTTTATAACTTTAAAAAAACTAAAAAATTATAGAATACTGAGAAAAATATTTTCATTAAAAATAACCATTAAAAATTTTAAGGATTAATAAAATAAAATAAAGTTCATGATAAATGGAAGAAACATTCATATCATATATGTTAAAATAGAATATTATTTTCACACTTCTGTAAAATTTGGAAAGTGATTCATACATGAAACATTTGAAAATATTCCTTGTAAAGAAAGGAAAAAATAGTTGAAACTGAACTTTAATAATATTTGAAGTATAAATAATAACATTATTGAAACATTTAAAAAACATGTACTTTTCGGAGAAATATTTTGAAAGTATAAATTTAAAAAAAGTTTTAAATAAAAATAGCTTACCTTAAGTCCTGACTCATTTCATATGTTATCTAAACCCTCTTCTTTGAGAAACCTCCTTTGAATATATTCTTAAAAACCCTTTGGTTTTTCTTTTAAGAAGACCATCACCACTAGAACATGGGTAGGTAAGTTGATAAGAGTTTTGGATAAAGTTTGGTTGAGATAAGTAGCTCAAGAAATTGTAAAGAAGAGGGAATGGGAGGTTCCCTTTTATAAGTGAGGGGAGTGTCATGCTTCTAATTATTCAAAACTTAAGTGTAATATAAGATTAATGTCATGGAAAAGTGCCTGAAATTGGGAAATTTTATATGTAAGGAGTATATAGGGTAAAAATACATTCAACTGATATGATTTAGACTAGTTTTTTAGCTTATTTTAACCCTTATCTCTTTAGTTTAACCCCTCATTAACCCTTTTAACCTTTATTGTGGTAACGAGATACTTAGTCTTTAAAGGTCAATAATTTCATTCTAAAAGGAAAAGTGTATCATAATTATATAATTTTTGATATTCTTGAATATTTCCAATAAATTTGACAAAAGATAATAATTTTATAATTTTTAAAACGTTTAATTAAATAGTTTTTAACATAAAATATCCTTAAAGTCGTTTTTAGGACTATTCAAATAATTTGAATTTAAAAACATCACTATTACCATAGAGTTAAAATATAAACACTTTAATCATCACTTATACTTTCTAATTATCCATTAATTCCTATAACACCATAGTTTATCCAAAACATGTTATTTTTAATGTTTTTAAAATTATTTACTTGAATTTTCTGCTGCTTGCATAAGTGTTGTGTCGATGTTGCGTAAGTGTTCAAGAAAATTATATTATCTCTAAAAATTTAAAATAAATTACTATCAAAAAAATAATTTATAAATATTCTATATAACTATATATAACTATTCATAACTTCTTTTAATCCTTATTAAATCTCATTAGATTTATTAAAAGAAAGAGAGTAAAATCTTGTAATTATCCTTTATTTAAAATGATATAGATGTACTAATCAAAGGTAAGTGGAACATAATTGACATATTTTTATAGATAAGGTGATAGGGTTCGAAATAATATCATCCAATAATAATTAATATGATAATTGGTAATATTATCATAATGTTTTAATCCAAATTAACCCATTTTACCCTTTATTGTAGTGAGACAGTTTATCATGGTTACTATTCATTAAAACCAAAAATTAAATTTTCTTCATTAATAAATTTTAACCAACTAATTTTAATTATTATATCCAATTTTCAAAATTCCATTTGTATAAGTGGTAGAAATTACTCTTAATATACATTCACAAAATGAAATGAAAAAATATTTTAAGAAAAATACTTGTTTTAAGCATAAAAGTGATTTTATACCAAAATTAAGTATAATGTTGATTCATATGGAATTAATTAGATTATTTTTAATAAAATTAAAATTATTTTACTATAAAATAAATCAAAAACCACAATTAATATTTAAATTACTTTTATTAAATGAAAATAAGTGAAATTTTCTGCAAAATCAGTATTTTTCACTATTCACTCAAAAATCAACCTTAACTGAAAAATCCCAAAAAAAAATATCTTAAGATTATTTTGAATTTATTATTTAAAAAATTATTTCCAATTTCTCAAATAAAATTTATAAAATTTTTATAAATTAATCATAATATTTGTACAAAAAATATAGTAAAAATCATTTTTAAAGAAAATGTATTTTTGAAGTATAAAATGAGTTTATAATCGTTCATTATCTAATAACCTATATTAGATGAATGATATTTTATTTTATTATATATATTATCTATACATTTTATAAAAATAATTCATCTATAGTTATTAGATTAATTTATATTGATAAAAATACATTATGCACATGAATCAGTGCTCTGAGAAAATATCACTTTTAATTATAATAATCTTATTTAAAATTGAGTTATTATTTCCTAGTAATTAATTATAGAATTTGTATTAAGGAAAAATTATCTAAATATATTTCATAATTTAATTACTCATTTTTATACTCATCAATCCAACAGCTAGGTTATAACGATTATATTTAAATAATAATATTTTAATAGTATATCGTAGTTCATTATAAGCTCGATGTTGTGTATGGTACACATTATTGAACATAGTATTCATTTAAATGGGAATTATATATTAAAATATTTAGTTGTTACAACTGAGGCGATGAAATTTAAAGAATTTATGAAATAGATTGACTACCTGCCTCCAACTCTAATAAACCAACTTCTAGAGGCATTTACCATAGAAGAAAAGATTCAATACAAACCAATATAGGGAGATAGTATAAACTTAAACTCATTTCTATAAAGTTTTATTGAAAATAAATTATAACTAACTCCCACTTCTTTGAATTTTAATCTTTATAAATTCCATGTATGTCCCTATAAAGTGAATAATAATAAGAAAATACACTTATAGAGGGACACATAAAGATCCTTAAACTTATTGAAAATCTTATTAAGGGAGAAGAATGACCAGTGGACTTTAATGAGGTTAAAAATCTAAAATATAACATGGTTAAAGGGGTATATTTTTATATTTATTCATATTTTTTTAATTTCATTCAAATTGAGCTATTAAATGACTTCCACTTTGATGAAACATTTAATGAAATATCAAAAGATTAGGCTCTAAAAGTTAAGGAAGAGAATACAAAATTAATGGAGACCAAAGAAGTGAAGTACCCACACTAACTCCCATCCCACACCATACAAGTTGTATCTCATAGTAATAGAGTTGGACTTGTAATAATATGAACAAGGGTACCTCTACGACTAGGTTAAATGGATGTACACTAGAAAGAAAATAATATTACAATTAAAATCACACAAATCACATCCTCCATATGATTTTGAGAGATAATTGGTACTACCTGATTGGGGAAGTAATGTACTTAGTACCAACCTGTGGGGTCAAAACCAAAATTGTATTCTTTTCTATTTCTATTTCCTTTCCTTCAATAAAATTTTTCATGTTTAATTTTTTTTACTTAGAAGATTCCAATGGGAAATTTATAGAATACTAAATCAATGAAACCATTGCTAAATAACTAGGTTTTACTCTTCCTTAGTATTTTTTTAATCACTAGGAATATATTATGAATTATACTAGACTTAAATAGGTGGTGTTAAATAAGTGTGAGGTGAAATTTTAACTAGTTTATTAAGAAATTCTATTTTTTGTTTTTTGTTTTCTATTTTAAATTTTTTTTGAGTGTTTTTAGTATCACTTGAGCTAAAGAAAATACCTTGGGAAATTAAAATTGTCTTGGTATTTTTAGAAAAAAAATTATTAGTTTGAACATCTGAGTATTTAAATGATTATTTATTTGGATTTTATTACTTGATTTCCAAACTGAACATTTAATGAAGCTTAATCAGTTGTGAATCTCATGTGCACAAGTGTTGTCTAATGATTATATTACCAATCTTAGAGGTTTATATACATTTTTCACATATTAATTCATTTATTTTTTTCTTACGAGTCTTGAGTTATGTTTTAAAATCTATAACTTTTTGTTATACTTTTTTTAAGATATTATAGTTCATAAAGTTGTGTCAAAAATGGTAGAGGTTTCATTTTAAAAAAAAGACCTTTTTAAAATTTCACCCATTATTTGAGCCTTCCATTATATATGACCATTATTTTAATTTCTCTATAATACATTAATATCTTGATGGGTAGCTAAATTATAACTTGAATATCTATACCTACCCTATTCTTGAGTAATATTTATAATTTAAATAAAAATGTGTGGGTGATGTTTTATGGGATTTTATAGTAGACTGTTTCATTGATGGAATTTTTTTTGGGTATTCCATTATTTATTTGGATAAGAGGGTTCACAAACATTCAATATAATAATTTAATTCCCTATATCTCCATGAAAAAAAGGAAAAAATATATACATGAAAAAAATCGATTAAAAAAGTATAAAAAATATAGAAACAGGAAGAATCCTTCAATGATATATACTACTATGACGGCCTCCATGAAATATAAGTGTAGGGTGGTTGAATAATTTTAAATGTGATTGATTGAGTAACATACATTGAGTTTCACACTTATTTTATCATGCATAGTGCTTAAAGTGTCATGCCTCCTCATTCGGCCATATAATTTTTTAACTTCAAAACCCACCAACCTTAACGCACAAAACAACCCATGTGAAGCCCTTATCATTGACTCATTTTTATGAATATATGATGTGGAGATACTATAATGGATGTAATATTTTAGAAATCATTTATGTTCTTAATAATGAGAAAAATTAGATATTAAATGTCTTAAGTGAAGAGAGATACATTTTCATAAGGGTAAGTACAACATGCACATGGGGATTAGTAGGATATTAAATGAATTTTTATGAATAGTGAAGAATTAAAGAATTTTTATTCATATAGGAAGAATGATATTTCCAAATATGTGATAATTGAAAGGTTTTACCAAATATTACTTAATAATTTGATTTGACCTCAACATTTGATGATTGTCTAGGAGTGAAATATTTATGTAGGGAGGGATTTATAGAGTACCATATTTCATTATTTTTTATTTTTTATTTAATGAACTAATCCCCATGAATTTCATATTTTAAGGAAAATTATCATATTTTTAGTTTATAGGAATATTTTAGAATTCATTGATAAATTGGATTAAATTTATCAATTTAATTGATTTTATTGATAATTTGGATTTTAATTTCCATGTACAGACTTAATTTATGGTTTTTTTATGTTTAAGAAGCATGTTCTGGATATTGAATGATGTAGAAGATGAATCCCATAAGATTGAACTGATCTGAAAAAAAGGAGGATTAATTTCTAGAAGTGTGTTGAATTTGAAAAATGATCACATATGAGAAGTTATTTGAAGTAGATTATTCTAGAAGTTAAGAGGACTGGAAAATAGTAGGGTATGAAATTATGGAAGTCAGTTGAATTTATAAAAGGACCTCAAACATAATAATTTTTCTAAACCAACTAAGTAGGAAGATTTGGTTAAGTTTGGAATCAGAAAATGTATAAAATTAGAAGAATTTCCTCTCTAAAGATTTAGAAATAATTGAAAGAGGATTTGGTTAAGTGTAAAATATTACATATATGTCACTATATATATAATATAATGGTTCTTAATATGTAATATCTATTGGTGAGAAGTAAAATTTTGTGAAGGATTGGATTTGTAAGTGGTATGTAATAACCTTGAGCTGATATGTAAGATTTTATACTTTTCCACTCAAATAGAATATTTCAATTCCACTCTAATACACAATATATTCTTCCCATGTGTAATGCATTGTGTTAATATGTAGTATTTTATCATTTTTCTTTGTAACTTGCATAAGTATTTTTATAAATTTTTATTCTTTGAGAAATTTCACTAAACATGTAATATTTTTAGAAGTGACAAAGGGATGTGTAAGGTTTTTTACTTTGATAAATTGCATCCAAATATTTTATATGATGATTTAATTTATTGATAAATAATATATTTTCATATATGAAATGAAATATGAGGATTATTAAATTTCCTCTCGTTAAATTGATATGTAGGGAATTTCACGAACATGTAAGGATTTTTCTAAGCTTCATTATTGATATTTAAGGTTTTATTTCTTTATAAAAATTATATTGTTCATAAGAATGAGATGTTAGGTGAGAATTAAATATTTTCAAATCACATGTAGGTTGATATTAGGAAATTTTATTAGAAGATCAAGGAAATAAAACTCACACCAAACCAAAGATTTCATTATAAAGGAATCAAAACCGATTTTTCATGTGGAAGGATCTTATTGATCACAACATTCTAATTTTTCCCATGAACAATGAGGATGATTATTATTTTAAAAAAAATTCTCTTCATTGTAAAATATTTGAAACCCTTCAACTTTTAAATGATGATTGTTTAGGTTCTTTGTTGGTTTTATTTGATTCTAAAATTCCTTTCATGCATTTTAATATAATAATAGTTTTTTTTCTCTCTCTTTTATTTTATTTTTGTCATCTACTATAATTATCTTACTCTATTCATGTAGATTTAACTTAAGTATTGATATGATATGGTATAAACCAATGAATTATTTTAAAGCTTTTAATATCTATATATGATTATGTACACTCTTATCTAGAGTTATGGTAGTGTGTAGTTAAACTGGTTGTATGTGTTTATTGTCCTCTATCCCCTACACTCTATTATTCATCTCACCTATCTTATTCTTTCAATGATTATATTCATTATATTTCCCATTATAAAGTGGAGATGGGTAGTATAGTGGAGAGTGGTCCGCTGATTATCAACCATGTTCAGTAGATCTATTTCATTGGTTAAGGCCTAAAAAGGTAAATCTTTTGGGAAATAAAACTCTTAATTGAGGTTTGGTAACCACCACTAGACTTGGGAAGAAAAATTTACCTCATATTTGATATCTCAGTATGTTTTCCATCATAATTGAAGTGTATTTTAGGTTGAAAAGTGAATGAAATTGAGTCACTCAACTAAGAAATTGTAGGTTTGAATAATATATTTCAATATAACTATGATAGGTAATTCCTTGTGGATACACCAAGGATTAACTACCTTTATTTATAACTCTGTGATTTTATTCTTGGTTTAATTTTATATTTATTTTCATCTATTAACAAGTCCCCACCCCCATTTTATTTTCCCTTATTTTCAATTGTTAAAAATACCAAAAATATAATAAGGTCATTAGAGTAGTGAGTGATTAACAAATATACTCCAGAGATACAACCTTGATCATCCTTTGTGTTTCACTATGAAAAATAAAAAATTTATTTTATACCACCCCATGAGAGGTGTTTCAAGTACCCTCTTTCAGTCAACATTACTATTTTAATTATTTAATGCATTCAATATTTTGGGCTATAATAAAATATTCTAAAATCATATAATCAAAATAAATTTTAGGATATAATGAGGGATATTATTGATACTAAGAAGGAGGGGAATCAATGTTGTTCCTTTTTCAAAAACCAATATATACTTTTATCCTTTTCTCCTCACATTCCTTCTTTATTGTAGAATAATTAAACACAAACATTCAATAGGCATAATGATTTACAAGGCTCACCTCTCAATATAAAAAGGCCGATCCTTGATGTGATATGATAAAACCCATGGTCACACAACCCACTAGTAAAACCATGTGAGATTTACACTATTTTTTCCTAATAGTGTACAGTGTACATCCCACACACATGATTTTTATATCTCACACTCAGGTACATCTTATACCTTTAAAGTTTATTTCAGGGTAAGCAATAAGATATTCTAACACCAAAATAGAGTGTTTTCTTATTTTTGATGTATTGACCCCTCTTCTTCTTCCCTTGTAAATTAGAAAGTACCTTCTTTTGTTTTTATGCACAACACTACACACAACCTCTTCTTCTTATATTCATGATAGAAAAATTATATTCTATTATTTATTCTTTCATAGAACACTTCTTATTTTCTTCTTCTTCTATGTAAATAGGAGTGTATATATTTCTTCTTAACTCTTTGAACTTCATGGCCAACTCAGTAAATTATTATCCTTATTATTCTAATTCATCTGTAAATAGAACTGTATAGATATACTTTTCTCTCTAAGAACTTTAACAACCAAATCATCCAACTCTTCTTTTTATTTTTCTTCTTCCTCTGAAAATATATGAGTACAATACTTTCTTCTCTTCTCTCTTCCTCTATATTGCTTCTACAATGCATAAAAAATTAAACTAGATCTCATTCTTTTTCTTCAACTCTTTAGAATATATGTGAATGACCAGAGTCAAGTCTCTATTATTCTTCAATACCAGTAGATATTTTATTCAAATTTTTTATATTATCAACAACTACAACATCTGATACTATTTATTCAAAAACCTAAAATGTATATGTATATGATGATAATGATGATGATAATTGCAACATCATTTACTCCTTTACATTATGGTTACTCTTTTATATTTATTATAAATTCAAATATTTATGATACCACATATATATATATTTGAATTAAAACTCCAAGAAAAAAACATATATGTTCAATGCAATAACTTCCATAGGAAATGGATTTCATATTTTCCTTCATGATTTCTTTTGCACATAATTGCAATGCAGTTATTCTTCCTTTTAATTTGGTAATAATGAAAACCCAAATTAACTTCTAATTAATTATAGATATTATTTAGCGTATAATATCCCAAAATTATTCTTCGTCAATTTTTTTTGAATCGTGATCTAGATTTCATGATATTCCCCATTGAAATCTTGGGTTAACAGTGTCATCATGATTACTTAGTCCATAACTCCTCATTCAAATATCCTAAGGACTTAGGTATTAATGTTCCTATTTATTCACATTATTTTTAGTATCTAAAACATTTCTACAGAATTCATTCTATAATTTATAATTATACAGGAAAAATCCTTCTTCAATTTCATGTATGACCATATTCATGAGTATCACAGGTATCATATACACAGTTCGTTCCTTTGATGAGAAGCAACAATGTTAGATGTTAAAACCTAAATTGATCTTATTTTATCCTTCAATGAAAATGTATACAAGTGTAACTGAATGCATGTATTGACATATTTATCCCACCCCATGCATAAATCTTGTTCAAATACCATCCAGATTGTATTCTCAAGAATAGGTGGACATGGTAGTTTGATCTCATGAAAATATGCATGATAGTATATATTATAAGATTAGAACTCAGTATAAATCTTTTAGATGTCCTTAAACATGCTTCAGACACCTCATAGTGAAGGTGAAATTTATATAAAACTTATATAATCGACATTCATCTTTATGTGCATCTGAATGTGCACAAAAATCATTTTCCCTTCATCCTTACTTTGGTACACTCGGAAAATTACACTGGATTTCACTTACTTTATTCTTCATTATAAATTCATTTGATAGACCCTTAATTAATCGTAGCACTAAATACCATGTGACTCATAGTTTCTCTATTTTTTAATATGCAGTCACATGATAATAGTATCACCTCGCGATAGTATACTCATGGTCACAGCCCAATGGTTCCAACCAATGGTATCACCCCAACAACAGCACCCCAATGGTATCACCTCAGAGGTAGAACCCCAATAGTAGAACCCTGGTGGTATCACATCAATAGTATCACCCTAGATGTAGTACCCCAGTGGTATCACCCTGGAGGTAGAACCCTGTCTATGATATCCCGCCTATTTAATACATTACTTTTAACATGATTCCTTAATGAAAATTACATTAACAACTTCAAATGATCTTTTGAGGTCTAGTGTCTTGGAAACTAGGTAAATAATACATGAATTGAATAATTAAATCATAAAAAATATTTAATCCTTTTTAAAGACTCCTTTTTTATTCCATCTTAGGTCATCTCACTTCAAGTAATTTCTTAGGGACATACATCAATAGAAAAGGGTGATTATAAATCCTGGTATGAGATAAAAAAGTAAATGGGACATGAATAATCATAATAGATAAAACATGAGGAATATAATGAGAGAATAATCATATGTACATGATACATAACATGGAAATGTGGCTAAAATATAAAATTGAGACATTCATAAGCATATCACCAAGTTTTTCACCAAGGTGTCATAAATAATAATTACCAAGGTTATTCATCAAGGTATTGTAATACATGTCATATCTAGGGAATAATTATTTACCCAATTCATTAGATAGATATCAATGCACACCCTTCATATTTATTAATTCATGTGTTCCACAAATATCATAATAAAACATTTTAGTAATAACCTATGGAAGATAAATAAATGGTTTATTATAAAATCAATGAGTACATAAGTGCTTAAAGAATTGAACATTACATAATTTTTAACCCATGAAAATGGAATGTTGGTTTCATACATGTAAATACACCAATAAATAAATTATGCTAACATATTGGTGAATACCCATGGATATGTAATGGGTTTGGGTATTCATGATATAAGAATATTTCATGTGAAAGAGATAAATTCAAGAAATTAATTTGGCGGCATGACAATATACAATTTGGACTAAAGAAATGATATAATGGGAGGTAATGATGGTCTCCCATTGATAAAAAACTATTTTTTTAGTAATTAGATAAAAAAATGGTATATAAATAAAGTAATTCATCATTTATAAAATATAAAACAAAATAAGCACTTTATTGGAAAAGAGGAAGCGGAGAATTCCCATACATTGAGGAGTTTCTTCCTTGAACTTGATTATGGTGCCTTAAGATCTTAAAGACACCTTAGAAAAACTATTTGGGAAAAAATGACCAAAAATTCATAGGTAATGTTTTTTTAGTGGGGAGGAATGGTGGGACTTGTGGGTATTTATAGTAAAAGATGATGAATTATTTAATAATTTATCAATATAAGTCTTGGAATTCTAGGTTGTTGAAAATGAAAAACCATTGGCTTACCCATGGTTCTTACTCATGGTTTTGTGAATTTAAGTTATGTTTTATAATATTTTAATCCATTAGAATCAAAATTAATTTTTTTAATATTAATTTGGACATGGAAAAGTAAATATTTTACAAAATATAGTTTTTAAAATAATGATTTTTATTTTAGACTTTGTAAAGTCATTTATAGGTTTTGAAATTGATTTAAATCCATTTAAATACATGATATTAATAAAATAACATAATTTTAGTCATAGATTCTGTATAATTAATTATTTTATAATTATTACATATATATGAATTCATAAAATATAGTGAAAAAACAAAACTATATTTTTTATTATTCATATAAAAATTAAGTATTCTAGAAAATTCTTGAAATTTTATCCTGACCAAAATTCAATAGATGATTTAAAATATAATGTTTATTTTATCAAAATAATTTCCTAAATATGAAAATTTTATCTTTTAAATGAAAAGTCCTAATTTATTAAAAAATAAAAAGTTTATGACATAGTCAACGTCTGACACTTATTATAATTTCCTAGGAAATTATAAAATTATACTATTATATATATTTAAATAAATAGTGTTCTAAAAGATTATTTCATAAAAATAAATTTTATTGAGAATACCTGATTTTATTATAAAAGTGTATATATTTCCTAAAAATTCAATTATGTTTTATTTATATCCAAAAAACTATTTATTCATTTTATCTTATATCCATTTTTATTTTATTAAATAGAATAATATTAAAAAATGGGATTGAAGAAATAAATATTTCATTTAAAAAAAGGAAATTACACTTTTATGATACTAAGGTCTAGATACATTACCCCTTATTACACTGGCATATTCCTTAAGTGTAAAGTGTGGAATGGAGGAAGTTTTATGCGGTGACTCAGTTAACATTGACCTAGTGGTAATCTCCACTAACTTGAACTTCTCTCATATGAAATTTTGTTCAAGAATCACTTGTTAAAGCTCTACTTGGTCTTGGTCAAGTGAAAACCACAATGACGCTACCTTCCTTCCATGTTCTAAAAAATGGGCTTCAAATGGAATAAATATACTATTTGAGGCCATCATTTCTCCTTTATGTATCAATTATAACTTATAATTACCCTTTATAAACACTAATTATAGTGGTAAAATTGTTACCAACGATCATAGTTTCCAATGGTCATATTGGCCAATGGTTGTATTGACCAAATCTTATATTGGCCAATGGTCTTATTGGCCACCGATTGGGTAATGGTCAGATCCTAATGGTCACTTTTCCCTTTATACTCTATATATCATCCTCCATTCATCAAAATTTACTACTTTATTCACTAAGGATTTTAAAATTCCTTTAATGATGTAAATTATATTCCTAACATTTATTTTTCTTTTAACAATTTTCAAGGTAGGTTTAATCTTCCTATTAGAGTTATATCCTATGGATTGCACTATTATGCGGTCCATATTCTTTATTTTTTATATCCCTATGCCAATCCTAGCTATAGTAATTAGTATTATTACATGACATGTAGTATTATTTTTTTAGTAGTATTTCTATATAATTCCATTATAAAATATAATAGAATATTCATTCAAAAAAAAGAGTTCATTTATCAATAATAAAAGGAATTTTCATGTCATTACGTTCTCCCCCTCCCCCAAGAAATTTCATCCAAAAAATTTAACTCTTTCCTCCAAAAAAAGGGGGTATTTCTTCTTCATCGTTTCCTTATGTTCCCAAGAAACTTCTTGAAACTTTTGGTTTCTACATGGGACTTTCACAAGTCATGTTGTATTGTTTTTCATCATTTATTCCCTTCTGTCGAGAATATGGATTAGTTCCTCTTTATAAGACAAGTCAGGTCCCAATTCCATACCATTAATATCAAGTATATGTGTTGGTTTAGACATATACCTTCATAATAGAGATATGTGGAAGATAGTGTGGACATTAGAAATATTTAGATGTGGTTCTAATTTATAATTGACTGCTCTAATGTTCTCCAAAATATAAAACTATACAAAATGCCATAGACTCAATTTCCCTTTCTTCCTTAATCAAGTAACTCCTTTCCATGGTGATATCTTGAGAAAACATGATCCAAAATAGGAAATTATATGTCCTTCCATCAGTTTTTGGCATCAATGTTTTTATCAAATCTGAGTAACATTGATTTGTTTTTTGGATCACTTGTATCTTTTCATTAGTCTACTCCACAATATATTGTCCTAATAGTTTCCCTTCTCCAAATTCATCCCAACATGTATTATTTCTATTCCTTTTTCCATATAGGGATTCAAAAATGTTTCATTTTAATACTTGAGTAGAAACTATTTTTGTAAGGGAATACAACAAGTGGAAGATTTTGGTCCCAACTTTCTTGAAAATCAAGTGAGATAGATCTTAATATGTCTTCATATGTTTGAATTTTCCTATCACATTTCCCATTAGTTTTAGGATGACAGGATATTCTTATGTTTACTTTTGTATTCATAACTATTTAAAGGATCCTCTAAAACATAGAATTAAATCTTGGATCTTGGTCATAAATAATATATATTTATACTCCATGGATTCTCAGTAATTATTAAATTTAAAGGCAAGCTAAGAACTCTAGTGAGAAAATAATCCTAATAGAATTGAAATGGGTAGAATTTTTCAATCTATTTATGATTACCCATATAGAATTATTTACCTTGGATGTCTTAGGTAGGATAATAACAAAGTCTATAGTGATGTTTTACCGCTTCCAAAAAAGTATGGGTAGTGGTTATAATACCCCTTTGGGGAGTTTTTCACTCTGCCTTCACTTTTTGAAACACCAATCACCTTATAGTGTAATCATCAATCTCCTATTTCATATTATCCCACCAATAATGATCACGAAGGTCTATATATATCTTAGTGATTTTGAGATGTATAGAGAATGTAGAGGTATGAGTTTTATCCATCAAATCCTTCTTTATCTCTAGAATATATAGAATATATAGCCTTATACCAATTTTTTGGGCACCGTATTAATAAATATTGAATTTAAGAAACTTCCCATTTTTCATAGCCTCAATATTCTTTTACATAAAAGGATCATCACTTTAAAATTTCTTAATCTTATCTAGTAATGACTATTGATAAATCATTTGGGATTGGATTGATAATTTCCCTTCCATTATGATTCCCATTTACAACCCTACTAGATCCTTAATCAATAGACATCCTTCAATCCTCATTATTATAAGTACACCAAGGTATTTCATGCTCAATGAATCAGTGAATTTGTTTGATCTTATAGGGTGATAATGAATTGAAAAATCATAGTCTTCAAGAAGATCAAACCATATCCTCTGTTCATGTTTAGTTCCTTTTGAGTGAATATATACTTCAAATTTTGGTGGTCTGTGTATATATTAAATTTTTTCCCATAAATATGGTGTCTCCATATCTTCATAGAAAAAATTATTGTAGTAAAATTTAGTACATGAGTAGGATAATTCTACTCATGAGGATTTAAATGTCAAGATACATAGGTGATTACCTTGTCATTTTTTTATGAGAACACATACAATACTTTTCATATATTCATCACTATAGATTACAAATCAATCTCTAAAATAGGGTAGAGTTAGCATAGGTTCACTAACCAACCTATTCTTCAGTTCTTAGAAACATTATTTACAATCCTTTGTCCAGGTAAACTTAACACATTTTCAATTTAACTTAGTTAGTAGATTATAAATCCATGAAAAGTTTTTTAGAAACCTTCAATAATATCCTACTAAAATAAAGAAACAATAAATATCATATATTATTGTAGGATAATGCCACTCCTCTACCGTATTTATCTTGGAAGGATCAACTGAGATTCTTTCACTAGTTACAGTGTGCCCCAAGAATTCAAATTTTTTGTAACCAGAACTCATATTTATTGAATTTAGAAAACATATTATCCTTCCTTAAAGTTTTTAGTATGACCGTTAGATGATCTTTATTCTACTCATTACTTTTTTAATATATCATAATATCATCAATAAAGACCGCCAAAAATTTATCAAGGTAGTCATTAAAGACTATATTCATCAAATCCATAAACATGGTAGGATAATTATTCAATCCAAAGGTTATAACAACAAACTCATAATTCTAATATCTTTTTCAAAAGGCAGGATTTAAGATATCATCTTTTTTCACCCTCAACCAATGATACCCTAATTAGAGATCAATCTTGGAGAAGAACTGATCCCTATGAAGTTGTTCAAAAAAATCAGCAATCCTTGTAAGGGGATATTTGTTCTTCTCTATGATCACATTAATCTCTATATAGTCAATGAATATCTACATGGATCCATCTTTATTTTTCATAAAGAGAACAAGTGCTCCCTAAGGAAACACGCTTTGTTGAATAAAACCTTTTTTCAAGAGTTATTGTAGGTTCTTATGTAATTATTCTAACACTACATTTTCCATTATATATAGGGTATTTGATATTGGCTTGGATCCAGACATGAGTTGAATTAATAACTCAACCTCGCTTTTTAGGGGAGGTCTGGGTAACTCTTTAGGAAATACATCAATGTATTTCTAGAAAATTGGTACATATTCTGTCTTTAGACTTTATCTTTCTTCTTATTCATCAATAATTTCCATAAATAAGGAAATATGAGGTGGTTCTTGGTAATATTTGGCTTAAGAAATATCTCCTTTGAAGATGATTATAGGTTTTCTCTTCAAGACTATTGAAATATCATTTCTTCTATAATTTATCTTAGAATTATAATTTGAAACCCAATTCATCCCATTATTATGTCAAATTACACCATTAGAATAACCACCAGGTTTGTGAAGAGGTTTCACTAACCAAATTTAATAGGGGGCCCTATATATCTTTAATACTTGAATAGTTCCTTTGAGATTTATAACCAAAAACTCTACCACTAGTGGTTCAAGGTTTAACATAACTTCCTTTGAAAACTTTAATGAAATAAAATAATGCATAGAACCAGAATCGAACAATGCACTTGTTAGCTTTGAGTGTACAATGAGTGTACCTACCACAAAATCATTTGGTGCCTTGACTTCATCAATTTTAATTTCAAAATCATGATCTTTCTCACTTGACCTCTATTGGGGTTGATGGTGGTCTCCTTCCTTTTTTTATAATTTGGACATTGATTAGAGAAATTTACATGCTCCCTACATATGAAGCATTTCATGGAAGGTTGTGCTTGTATGATATTCCCCTTGTTATTAGTGTTTATATATTAAGGCTTAACATCTTTATGATAGTTTCAATATATGTGTACATCTCTTTCACACATGTATAACTTTCAAATTCTTTATAATAAATTCCCTAAATGCTTCTTCCCACATTTTTTTCACATTAGATTTTTCAATTTCTTTTCATCTGAATTATTTCCAAAAAAATTCTCCATCATTCTCCTCTTATTATTTAATTCATGATCCCATTGGGTATCTTTGAACTCTATTTCAACTTTGAGAGCACATAGTATTATCTATTTGTAACTCCTAAATTATTATATTACCAATTCTTTCCATAGATAGGGTCTCACTTCATCAAAGAATTGATCTATCTTCCCGTCAAAATTGATGATAAAGCTTGAAGTGTATCATGAAAGCCTTGTAAAGTTCATCTCATAATTCCCCACTGATTCATTTTCTATTTGTTTCAACTCAAGTATTTCCATCTTCATATTGGTGTGGAGTTTACAAGTAAAATACTTATTGAAAAAGACTTTTTTGAATTCCTCTTATTCCATGGATTTTACCTCATACCTTGGATTAGTGTCCTTTATCGGTATCCACTACTGATCAGCTTCTCCCTTAAAGAGATATACCACCAATATAATTTTCTCTTATTAAAAATAATAGAGTATAGAAAATATCGTTTCTATAGTATTGATTCATTGATTGGTGATTAGTGGATACGAGGTGCCACTAAAAATAGGTGGTCGTTAATGCATGAAGGATTCAACTTCCAATTGTTCCTTCATTAGTGAATCCAGATAGTCCATATGGTTTAGGATATTATTCATGACCTAAGATAATTTATTCATCATCATCGTGAATTTTTCAACTCAAAGTCCCCCCATATTGGGAAGTTCATTATCATATTGTATGCTGCATCCATTTTTTATACTAGCCCTTATATTTCCTTACATTTTTTCTAATAGAAGAAAACTTAAGTGATAAATTTGATACTATTATAAATATTATAATAATTCTAAAATAAATATTAACTATAAAATTTTATAATATCATACTTCTAAGATGATATACTTCGATCTTAAAAAAATTACATCATATATATATATATCTTTTATATTTTTTTGTAAAAATAATGTGAGTAATTACCTAAATTATTTTTTATATATTTTTGAAAAGACAATTTTTTTAGATTTAATGGGAACCTTACACAAACATCCATTTTGAGTCAATCATACCACCACACAAAAAAATCAAATTTCAAAATTTGAACTAAATCTATCTTCCGTCGGGTACCCTAACACAAGGTGTACCCATAATCTACACCAAGTGACAATCGATTAAGGCTTAATTGATGTTCACCGAGTGATGATCAAGTTAATACCCAATGCACCATTTTGTGGTTATTACCCCTAAGTACAACCATGCCAGAGCCATGTCCACTTGTAGTATCTAGATAGGGATTTTATTACTTGTAAACCACTTCCTTTATACTTCACCAAAATGTTAAGATGTTTTTCTATACTTAGACTTATCCCTAAGGTTATTACTAATATTTTAATAGTCATAATTTCTATAAATAACTAAACCTTAACTTTTATACCAACTATGTAATCCCTCCTTTTTAATACATGACTTCTAACATAATTCCTTAACAAAAATTACATTAATAACTTTAAAGGATCTTTTGAGGTCTAGTGTCTTGGAAAATAGGTACATAATACATGAATCACATAATGAAATCATAAAAAATATTTAATATTTTTAAAATATTCCTTTGTCATTCCATACTAGGTTATATCACTGTAAGTAATTTCCTGGTGATATACATCAATAGAAAAGGGTGAGTATAAATCCCAACAATGGATAAACAAAGGAAATAGAACATGTATGATCATAATGGAGAAAAAGGCATAAAATGATAAAATAAAAATATATATATGATACATAACATGTAAATATGTATATAACGTAAAATTGAGACATTCCAAAGCATATCACCATGTTTTATCATCAAGGTGTCATAAATCATAATTACCAAGGTTATTCACCAATGTATCGTAAAACATGTCATCTATAGAGATTAATTTTTTACCCAATGAATTTATATGAGGGAAAACCTTTCATATGTATTAATTCATTTGTTCCATGACGATCTTAATAAACAATTTCATCAATAACATTTGGAAAATAAATAATGAGTTTCATATAAAATCATTAAGTACATAAGTTCTTAAAGGATTGAACATTAAATCATTTTTAACCCATGAAAAAATAATTTGGGTTTCATACAAATAAATCCAAAAATAAGTAAATTATATTTACATATTGGTGAATACCCATGGATAATTAAGGGGTTTGGGTATTCACAATATAAGAATATTTCATGTGAAATGGAGAAATTCAAGAAATAAATTCAACAACATTACGGTATACAATGTGGATTAAAGAAAGAGAATAATGGGAGGGAATTAAGGTATCCCATTGATAAAAACTATTTTGGTAGTAATAGGATAATAAAAATGATATGAAAATAAAGAAATTCAACATTTAGAAAATATACCAAAAAATAGGTACTTGAATAGAAAAGAGGAAGCAAAAAACTCCCTTATCTTGAAGAGTTACTTCCTATAAATTCAGGGTGGAACCTTAATACCATAAAGAAAACTTGTATGTAATCTATGAGAGATAAATGAATATAAATTCATGGATAATGTATTTGGAGTTGAGAGTAACGATGGAATTGGTTGGTTTTTTAGTAAAATAGGATGAATTGTTTAATAATTTCGAAATATAGGTCTTTGAATTCTAGGTTGTGGAAAATGAAAACCCATTATCTTAACCATGGGTTTTTATCACTCTTTTGAGAATTTAAATCGTTTTTTATAATATTTTAATCCATTATAACTAAATTTTATTTTTTTAATATTACTTTGGATATGGAAAACTAAATTTTTCACAAAATATAGTTTTTAAAATCATAATTTCCATTTTAGACTTTGGAAAGTCATTTATAGGATTGTAAATTGATTTATATTCATTAAAATATATAATAATAATAAAATAAAATATTTTTGGTCATTTATTTTTTGTAATTAATTATTAAATCTTTGTTACATGTATATGAAGACATAAAACATACCAAAAACACAAAACTGTATTTTTATTATTCACTAAAAATATAGTATTTTAGAAAATTATAAAAAAATCACCCTCACATAAATTCAACATGATGATTTAAAATATAATATTTATTTTATAAAAATAATTTTTTAAATGTGATAATTTTTATCTTTTAAATAAAAAATCGGTATTTATTGAAAAATGGTAGTTTCTATAATATAGTCAACTTATGACACTTATAACGATTTCCTAAGACATTATAAAATTATATTATCATTTATATTTAAATATATTGTGTTTTAAAAGACTATTTCATGCAAATAAAATTTATTTTGAATAACTATGTTTATTATAAAAGTTTATATATTTTATTAAAATATAATTATTTTTTATTTGTATCTAACAATTAATTTATCCAATTCATCTTATATTCATGTTTATTTTATTAAATAAAATAATATTTAAAATGGGATTGATAAAATAAATATTTAATTTACAAAAATGAAATTACAATGTTATGATACTAATTTCTATATACATAACCCCTTATTACATTGGTATACTCCCTAAGCGTAAGGTGTGTGATGGCGGTAGTTTCATGGAGTGGATTATCTAACATTGACCTAGTTCTAATCTCTACTAAATTAAAATTCTCCCATAGGTGATTTAGTTCAAGAATAAATTTTTTAAGATTTACCTAGGTTTGGTCAAGGGTGAACCCCAGTGATACTACCTCCCTCCCAAGTTCTAGCAAATGGGATTCTAAAGGCATAACTCTACTAGTTGAGGATATTGTTTCTCATTTCTGCATAAATTATCATCTTTAATTACCCTTTATGAACACTAATTCTAACAGTAATATTATTACTAATGGTCATAGTGCACAATGGTTATATTGATCAATGGTTGTATTGTCCAATGATAGTATTGGCCAATGGCTAGGTAAGAGTTAGATCCCAACAGTCACGTTTCCCTTTATACTCTATATATATTTCACCATTAATTGTCATTTACTACTTGATTCCCAAAGTTTTTTACAATTCCTTTGATAATTTCAATTATATTCCTAACATTGATTTTTCTTTTAATTATTTTTGTGGTAGGTTTAATCTTTCTGAAAGAGTTTGATCTTATGGATTTCACCATTGTGTGGTCCATATTCTTTGGTTTCTATATCTCTATACTAGTCTTAGTTCTAGTTACTGATATTATTACATGACATGTAATATTCTTTTTGTAATATTTTTTTATGTGCTTCCATTATGAAATAAAATAAAATAGTTATTAGGAATAAAGAGTTCTTTTATTAATCATATAATTTATAACATCGTGGAGTTTTGAGGAGGTAAAAACAATTCTATTACAATTAAAAGCCTATCATTTTATGTTTTTTGTGTGCTCTAAAGGCTATGGAGTGGTTCAGAAGAGTATGGGGATCGTTCATATCCCAAAGCTCCAAAAATTGGGGATGAGGAACAATTTATGCCTTTACCACATGGTTAGTTATAACTATGTGACTCAACCATGCAGGTCACTCAATTTACAATAAGAGGCCTCACGGTTTGTTTGCAACTATATATCCTAGGACGAACAACCATGTAGGTGTTGTAGGATTTTTGATAGATCCATTTTTCATAGGTGGTGCATAGTTAGTCAAATTGTGCACCTAACCCATGTGAGGGGGTTCCTTGGGTAGTGTATGTGGCATGGTTGGCACACAGTTTGTGAGGAAAAATCATGTAACCCCTTAAATAAAAGGTAAATTAATGTTTTCCCTTAAATTTTTTTTAAATATTGATCCTTCTTCCTCCCTTTTTTCTTTAGTAGCCTCCCACATTAATATCCTACTCCTACGCCTGTCGTTAGGATTTAAATCCATTCTCTCATCTAGACTTCATTTGTTTTTTCATCGGGTGTATTGGATTCACAACAGTAAGCTCTTTAATCCTCTTACTTTGATTTCTAGTTTCTCTTCCCATCTCTGGTGTTATTTTGGTGTGAAACCATATTCTCTAATTTCATGGGATTGATCTGTTATTTCAATTTCTCCCATTCTAGATCGATTTAAGGGCTGAAACTAGATTAGGAGAGTGCTACAGGGCTAAGGTAGGTGGTCCATCTATTTTCCCTAATATATCTTAAATTTATATTATGTGTCATTATACAGTGTTTTAGACTCCTCTGATGTCGCTTACATTAGTTCAAATTAATTAAATTAAATATCTCACCATGATTAGTTTGATCCTAGTTATCAACGAATAAACATCGTTGGTTGATCACCTTGATGAGAGCCACCCATATGGGTGTGCCGCTTCCATAAAGTCCTAAATATCCTTTTTCCTTGTATCATTAAACAAACTTTTGAGGTGTGTGTGTTACTTCATAATAAATGATGCCTTTGAAATTTGAGTTTAACTAAGGAGATAAAATACCATGTGTTTAGGCCCTTATGCCTTATTCTATGATTTGAATGACTTTAATTACTTGAATTAAATGAAGTGGATAACTTAGTTAATGAGTCATAAATGTAGTGCTTTGGTAAATGGTATGAGTTTTGATAGTTGAGCCATACCTTTATGTCATTCCAAGAGAAATACTCAGGATTCCATTTATGGATCTTTGTGGATGGGATCATCATACTTTATACTTATAATTTGTTAATGAATGGTAAATACACTAGAAGTGATACTTGGTATTCCTTATATGAACTCACCACACATATTCTCTACCTCCTTATGAGTGATACTAATTCCCAAGGGGAGACCCCATGGATGGCCTCAGTGGAAATATGGTTATACCTTGTCACAAGTGATACTTGGACCCCTATGTGAGATACCAAGGATGGACTCATAGGTTTTTATTGTCTTCACACCATGTTGGGAGTGATACTTGGGATTCCATTTATGGGTCACCTTGGATGGACTCTTATGGTGTTGGGTATTTATAGTTCCCCTAAATAAATACTTGGGATTCCTTTTTGTATTACCTTGTATAGGTTTAAGGGGCATCTTATTAAATTCTAATAATGAATTTTTCATTAAAGATAAAGAATACATAGTTGTTATCTAGGGAATCATCTGCCAAGAAAAATCAAATATTTGGTTTTGGTTCATATCTTGAAACATTATTTATACTGACCCATTTATAATTTATATCATACTTGAATAGGTCACCTAGTTTCAGAGACATCCGACTTAGGCTGAAGTAGGTAGTGTCGGTTGGGTATCCCATGAGGAACTCAGTCCAATGTATTTATTTATTTACTTTCTTGAATATATTATTATCAAAACACTACTCATTTTATATGCATAGACTAGATTGATCTAGGCATCATTGGTGGTGGAATACTAAGTATATCTCACACCTTGCTCAGGTCTCCCTTAGTACCCAAGTATAATTCATGATTATATATATAGATAAAGGGAATCATCTAGTTTTTGATGTTTGATTCTAAGTACTATGATGGAGTATGGAATAAGAGGACTGGTCCTATTCTCATGCTACTACTAGTGGAATCTTTTTTCCTTTTTTATTTTTGTATAGTATGTAGTATATTCCTATTTCCCATATCTCCTGAATGCCTTATTTTATATATCTACATGAAATTATCATCATCATATTTGGTATCTATTGTTGTTTTACCTTCACCCTACTTATTTATATTGGATGATTTATTATTATTCTTCCACTGCTGGTTAATTATCATTATTTCCTTTACTTACTATTCATTATTACATATGTGCTACACTTTGACTCATGAGGGCATAGTCTAACTCAGACACACCCTAGGCACTCAATTCTAATTAGGAGCCTCTAGAATATGGGGATGAATGGTTGAAGTCATGTGAAACTATATTAGGGAACCTCTTAGTGGATTATGGGGTAGGATGTTATAGAAAGATTTTTCAAATCATTACACTGGTGGTAGCACCCTTGATGTAGTACCCTGTAGGTAGCACCTGATGGTAGAACCTAATGGTAGCACACCATTATATAACTTGACATTATATTTTCTCCAATATCCTAAAATCATTTAAAATAAACTTCTAATACATGTTTCATGTAATCATAAAGCATCAAACAAATTTACACAATACTTAAGATCATCTTCTACTCCAAGCATGGGTTATTCAACACTCATAATAAATATATCTTCATTCATTTATAAGATCTAGATTTTTCTTAGAGGTATGGACTTTTTAATTTCAATATATACCTCTTATTTTATGTTAATGAAATTTCCTAAATGGCTAAGGGGTTTGGGAGCTTCCAGGAAGGTATGGAGGCCAGAATAAAGGCTTTTGGAGAAGCAGGATGAGACGCATGGTTAGCGTACAGATTGGCTAACTATGAACCTAAATCATATGTCCTAAAGAGTGGTAGAATGGTTTGATAAACCATAAAAATGTGTCTAATAAACAATGAAATATATTAAATTTATTACAGTTCCACCACACATAGTTTTTTCACAGTTCTTCTAACCATGTGCCTTGACTGTGTGAGGTGTGGGTTCCTAGATATTGGGTATCTCATGGTTGGAGCATGGTTTAGAAAATCATGATACTAAAGAATACACCCCATTTAAATGTTGGAACTTACCATTTTTTCTATATTGTCCTTAAATATAAAACACCCCTTTTTTCTATCCATTTTCACATAGTAACCTATAAGAGATCTCCTTCTTCCCACTTTATAAATTTTGGTTTTTCTCCTTCATACAATATATGATTCTATTACCATTAATCATGATAGAACACTCTCAGTAAGTATAACACTTCTCTACCTTCCTAACTCAGTTTTCTTTTTATTCTTTTCCATCATCTCTATATGACCTAATATAACCTATTTTTAGGTATTCTATCTAGTTTTGTGATTAATATATTTTGATCCCAAATATAAGGTTGATAATGGATGAGGATCCTTATATGAGGCTAGGATTTGTGGTCCATTACTTTTCCCTAAAATTATCAACATTTATAAATTTTTTATATTGTGTCACACATCGGAACATCTATGTGTTTCCACTAAATTTTGTAACCCCTTAAATTAATTGTTTAAAACCTGAATTGGGTGTCCTTTGATACCCATTAACATTATTATAGGTTGATGAACTAACCCTGAACCACCCCTTAAGGTGTGTTTGATTAAATTTCTATGAAAATTGAACATAGACTATGTAACCAACCCACTCCTTAGGTGTGTTGGGCCTAATTATTTCTAGTGATGTGTCACAAATAAATAAATTAAATTTGTAAATGACATGCACACTTGGACTTATGAAAAATTATTAAAATTATTCTTGATTACTACTATGGACTATACACTTTAAAGGTGTGGCTTCCCTTGATCTAGCCTTGGACTCCTAAGGGAATTCCTTAATCACTCAAATGAAACCACCCTGATTCATTGATGTGAATACCATGTGAGACAACCTTCTTGGATTTTGTTTTTGTAATACTTTTGTGACTACCTTGGCATGGCACTATAGACTTTCCCCTTCTTTGGAAAATTTATAACACTTGGGATGATCTCTCCAGGTTTGGCCGGATTCCTTTATATAAGGAGTGCATCAGTTCATCCCCTTGGATTCTAATCGAGGTATACCCAATTCCCAATGATATTTTTCCTTGGTTAGTTTAGAAAAATTAGGAGTCCACAACTAAGGTTTCATCCCTTGGATTACACTTGAAAACCCTCAGCCACACCACGGTTGATTTTCATGAGTGGGAAAGACTTTCAAAATTAAAGAATGCCATGGTCCTTATATGGATTCCTTGTGATTATCCTACTATAATTAATTTTTCATGTTTCTTAAGCCCCTAACCAATTAATGGTCATATGATCTAAGATATTCAACTTAGCTCAAAATATGTAGGTTTGTCCGGTTATCCCGTAATAAACCCAAGCCTAACATGGTTTCCATTTATTTACTACTTTTACTTATTATACCTGTACAATGTTATATGTTATATTTATCAATTATATTTTCATTATACACCATTGGTAGTGGCCTAATGATTTTTATTCACATCCTATTTTAGCTACCATTTGGTACCCAGATAGACTTCATGGATATAGGATATGATAAAGGCAAGTTTTCTATTATGAGCGTTTGATCTCTTTTGGGGTTGGGGGGAAAGGACTGAGCCAAGTGCTCGGGATTATCATCGAGGGATTTTAGGATTTTTATTTCTTTGTATACACTAATATTGTATGTATTCCTGCTTCATTTTTGTATAATCATGACATCATCTGTATATGATATTGTTACTGCTTATGTTTATTATTGGTTATCTGGATGATTCATGTATCATTGTGCTTATGTTTCTTTTGAACTTATCATTATTCTCCATTTTGTTTCAATCTAATAAAGATTTTATAGTATACTCATTGCACCACATTAGACCATCACTGCTAGTCAGTAGCCTTTGGTGTACGGGGAGGTACACTTGAGGCCATATGGACAAACATACCAGTTACTTATCAATGAAATAGACCTAAGACATTACAAATTGGTATCATAGCCTTATTTTCATTTTTTATTACTATTTTAGGTTTGTATACTATATACTAGGATGTGTTGGAATTTGGTAATGATCCTGTGTTGGGAGTAGCTACCCCAAGTACGAGGGGGAATCTATGTTTCCATGGATGGGACTTGTTGTTTTGGATTTCTCTTATTAAAATTGTGATACATTCACCATTGGGTGACACATATGCTTTACAATGTTAAGTTTAATGGATTTATACCCTTGTTTTAGTATGTAAAGTAAGCATTATCTCATGCATTTTCATAGGCACGTAGTGAATTATATTCCATGCATATTTCATTTCTTGTATTTCTTATTTTCTATTGTGTGTTCATTGGTTGTTATACCTATGACTTTTTATAATTCTTGCAGGAATAAAAAGATTAAATTTTGGTTACATAAAGTGTATTCATCAAACTAAATGAAACTTTCCCACATATCTTGATGAAGGAACCTTATTTAATCAATATTAACATAGTTAATGATATGGAACCATTGTTACATAGATGAGACATTTAAATAGTTGTAGTTAAATTAATTTCTGATTACAATTTAAATTTTTATGTATTTATAAATTAGTAATTAAAAATCATATAATTGAAACATCATATATATATTGACTGGTTACATTTTAATATTTTATGTTGACTCGTTGGTTGCAACTAAAAGTAATTCCATTTGTAACTTATAATGTTTATGTCTTTATAACTTGGGAATGGAAATATTTATAAGCAGACCCTTAAATCTACACTTGATAATTTAAATTTCTAATTTTGATGAGATGGTTGTCATTAAATGGGGATTACAATTACAACTTAAAGGTTATTTTTTCTATAACTTGGAATTGAAACCCCATATAATTAGACCCTTAAGAATAAGACAAGAAACCTGACCATATAACCTAGCCTTAGTAGAGCGTATATTGGTTAGTGTATTTTTGTAGTAATTCCTTATACATGTCTTATTTCCAATCTATAATCTATTCTTCCTTGTATCTATTCTGGGGAATGTGCTTGGCATTGTAGGCATATGTCTCCTCAATGTCCTTGGTTTGAGAACCAGGAAGGTAGTGACAACTATGCTTATGTGGTAGTAGGACCTGATCCACCTAGGGTACTACCTATAATTCCACCTATGGAACCTTCCATAATACCACCTTTTAATAATGGACTAGGAATTGATGTTTAGATGATATAGGGTTTACTATACCTAGTTCAATTCATAGAGGGAACCCCATGTCCTACACCAACTATCTCTGAGTTGATGATGGAGTTCCAATAAAAACTTCCACCTATTTTTTTAGGGGAAGGTGGTCCCCAGTATGTTGAGTCATGGATTAAAGTTATAATGTTAATCTTTAAGCATCTGGAGATGACTTCAGAAAGGAGGGTGAATATCATCATGTATATGCTTTGTGGATCTTTCAAGTGATGGTGGGAAGTCCTTACACAATCATATCGGTATTAGGTAATGGTCTAGATAGACTTCAATAATATTTTCTATGACTACTTTTTCCTTGAGATTTTAGAAATGAATCATGATAGGTAATTCATGCAACTAGACTAGGGTATTATGTATCTCATGGACTACTCAACTCATTTCACTGAGATCTAATGATTTACACTTATTCTTATTAGTGATTATATATCGAGAGAGATACATTTTGAGGATGGCCTCAGGTATTCCATCCAATCTCAGGAAAAATTATTCCTACTAACTATTTTCTATGATATAGTGAAACAAACCATTATCTCTGGGTGTAATCAGAGGGAAGTTGATATTACTGGGCATAGAAGTTCAGCACCAAGGCATAGAGGTGCTTCGTCTAGTGGTAGGAAGTGTCGAGTTTAGTTTTCTTATGAAGGAAGTGGAAATCAAAGTATATGACATGGTGGTTATGTGGTATTCCATCAATGTATAAGGAAGTGTCACATGAAGCCCCATTGTAGCAAGGACTTAGTTGAGTATCGAGCTAGCGACAGAATGGTCCATCTCCAAATATTATACAAGACCTTTTCACCAGTTCCTAGTGATAAAGGATATGTATCGGCACCTAGTTTTCGAGTGGGATTTGTGACTCCACGCTATAAAAGAAGCTGGAGTGCTACTAGTTGTTCAATAAAGGAGGTGGTTGGGGTCAAGGAAGCCAGATATAGTTTGGAAAGTGTCGGTAGAGTGGGTTTACTCTAGTAAGTCAGGTTATATCTTGGCATCATGGATTTGGTCAGTTATATTCAGTGAAACCTACACCTAAGGATAAAAGTATAGGACCGTCTATAATGCAAGGTATTATTTTAGTAGCCTTGACTTTTGTGTTTTTTTTGTTTGATTCAGGTTTTTTACACTCATTTATGTCTATGGATTTAATGGAGAGTCTTAGTCTCATGATTGAGTACTTATGTGGAGTGATTTCACTTGACACTCCATTAGGAACTCGATTAAAGAGTGTTCATTGATATAAGGAGTGTTCTCTCAATATATACAACAACCTTTTTATTCTAGAACCTTTTAATCCTCTGGATGATGGGCATCAATATAATTGTTAGGATCAACTGGTTAGTTTTTTTTCAAGACCATATTGATTGTTATCATCAAAGTGTGTCTTTCTCATAACTCAATGGTGGATACTATATTATTAAGGGATAATGGGATATTTATGAAAATCATGTCATACCTAAGAATCACATACTAGGAGGAGAATCAGACCAGATTCCCAGTTTTTTATTGATGATCAGAGGGTATGAAAAACTGTCTTTCCTCCAATGGTGGACCCGTTTAGAGATGTCTTTCCTATCGAATTTTATAGGATACCACCTGATAGATAGGTATATTTTACCATAAATCTATTTCCAGTAGCAACACTTGTATTTATCCCTCTATATAGGATGGATCCTATTGAGCTTCAATAAATTAAGAGACGGTTAGAGGACCTAGAATCCAAAGGGTTTATATAGCCTAGTTTTTCTCCTTAGTGTTCACCTGTACTCTTCTCTAATAAGGCAAATGGTACCTTGAAGCTATGTATATATTACTAGTAGTTGAATCAGCTTACGTTCAAGAATCGTTGCGCACTTTATTATATAGATTATCTCTTTGAACAACTCTAATGATCCAAAGTCTTCTCAAAGATATATTTTATATTATGCTATTATCATAGGGTTAGACCCTCAGACATACCACGTATAGCTTTCTTAAGTATATATGGCCTCTATGAATATTTTTTTGTGTAATTAAACTTAATGAATGCACTTTTTGTCTTTATAGCCTTGATGAAACAGGTCTTTTACTCATGCCTGGATGCCTTTGTGGTTATTTTTTGGATCATATCTTAGTGTAATCTCATATAAGACACGATCATTCCAAACACCTTGACATCATACTGAGTATACTAAGAAAGCATCGGTTATATTCTAAGATTAGAAAATGGTACTTTTGGATTGACAAAGTTCACTTCTTGGGTCACATTATCTCCAAATTAGGGGTCTCTATGGATCTATAAAAGGTGAGAGTCTTTGTTTCCTGGGAATAACCCAAGAACATTTTTATATACAAATCTTCTTGAGGCTAGCTAGTTATTGTTTGTTCTTTATCCAAAAAATCATTCCTTGAATTACCACTTATAGGCTTGACTAAGAATGGTGTAAAGTTCACATGTTCTGAATCTTGTGAGGAGGCCTTTCAAGAGTTTAAAGGAGAGCTAACTTTAGTACCCATATTGATTTTTCTTGATCCTGGAATGAGCTACATAGTTTTTTATAATGCATCAGGAATCAATCTAGGAGCTATTTTAATAAAAGGGGAGTGGGTTATGTCATATGGGTGTCATTAGTTGAGGCCTCACAAGCATAATTAACCAACACACAACCTCGAGTTAGTAGTTTTTATTTATTCCTTGCATTGATGGAGACATTACTTGTTGGGGGAATGGTTCATGGTATAAATGGACTATAAGATCCTCAAATATATATTATCTTAGCATAACTTAAACCTATAAAAAATGAGATGGGTTGAATATCTTCAATATTTCAAATTTGATCTTGATTATATGTTAAGGAAAGGAAATCTAGTTGTTGATGTTTTAAGATGAAAGACTTAGAATCAAGCTGTTCAAGAAGCTAAAAGTGAATGGTAGTTTATGGATCTTTTTTTGAGATGCATCTAGAAGTTTAGAAGCATCATGGTAAACCTATACTTAATTCCTTGACAATGAATTTATCACTTTTGTATTGAGTAAAGAGGGTGAAAATTTCTAATCCTGAAAACTTGGTATAGAGGGAAGGTGTTTCCAGTGAGGACCCATATCCTGGTTGGGTTTTTAATGAGGATTAGATCCTATATATTCATGGGCATGTATGGGTTTCTGTAGACATGAAAGATGAAATAATGTAAAAATTGTATGATTCTAAATGGGTTGTTTATTCTAGACTTACTAAGATATATCATAAATTTTACCCCAAGTGTCGGTGGCCTAGGATGATAAATAAGATTGTGGGATTTTTTTACTCGATGTTCCATCAGCTGGTTGTTGAAGGTAAAACACTAGCGGCCTAATATCCTTTTCTAGACTCTACCCATTTTAGAGTGAAAATGGGATGATGTTACCATGGATTTCGTGATGGGGTTATTGAAATCGCCCAAAAGAAGTGATGTTTTATGGTTAATTGTGGATAGGATGATGAAGGTCACCCACTTCTTACTTATTAGGTAAACCTTATAAGTGGTTAATCTTGAGTGACTCTATGTCTAAGAGATCATATGCCTTCATAGAATTAAACATACCACCATATTAGATAGGTATGGTTGTTTTACTTCTTGGTTTTGGAATGGGTTGCATAAGGCTCTTGGTTCATAGGTACTTATAAGTATAACCTCCCACCCTCATACTAACAGTCAATTTGAGTATATGATACATGTACTATAGGGCATGGTCTATGTGTGAGTCCTTGATTTTATAGGCTCTTGGGATAAACACTTAACTATTTCTGAGTTCACCTATAATAACAGTTTCCAAGATACTATTAATATGGATACTTATAAAGATTTATACGGTAGTTCATGTTATTTACCTCTATATAAGTTACAGGTAGAGGAGGAAATGCTATTGGAGCCACGTCTCATACAAGAAAAATTAGAACATGTATAGTAAATTAGAAAATGCATGGATACATCTCAGTATAGACATAAATATTATACCAATTTTCCTCATCAACCTATGGAGTTTAGGGTGGGGGATCATGTCTTATTGTGGGTTTTTCCAAGATTGGGACATCGACGGATTAGGTATCAAGGTATGTTGTCACCTAGATTCTTTGGGCCTTTTGAGATCTTAAACAGAGTCGAGATGGTATCATATCAGATAGCTCTTCCATAGGGGTATTAGGATATTAATGATGTCTTCCAGTTTTATAATCACTACCATTATTAATCTAAACCATATCATATCTTTGATACTAAAGAAGTAAAGTTAGATTTTGATGATTCTTTTAAGGAGTATCCAGTTAATATTGTTGACACACAAAGAAGACTCTTTGTGTCATGACAGTTCCTCTAGTTTGGGTGATATGGAAGAATAGAAATGTACTAGATGAGACATGGGAATTGAAGTCTGATATATGTGATCAGTGGCCATAGTTATTCATATATACAGCTTAATCACCCTCTAAAGTCCAACTCAGGGATGAGTTATCATAAGGAGGGGAGGTTATAAAATCTTGGATTTTCTTATTAGTATAGACACTTTTAATTTCATTATAAACCACTTGTTTTACCTTAAGGTAAATTTATAAAGGGATAGAGGAGTGTTCATATGCTTTTGGTAAGGTACAAATCTTGAAGTAAAGGTTTTATTAGAAGTTGGATGAGGCATATGGTTAGTGTGTAGTTTGGCCAACTGTGCACCATAGTCATGTAACCAAGAGAGGTGGGAGCATAGTTTGATAAACCATGTGAAGGGGTATAGAAAAACATGCAACCACTATAATTTATTATAGGTTCACCATGCATAGTTTGTGCACTATTTTTCTAACTATGCACCCAGTCCATGAAAGGTGTGGGTTCCTAGACATTGGGTATTGCATGGTTAGAGTACAGATTAAAAAACTATGTGACCAAACCTTGAAACCATTTAAAAGGTCAGAAATTTTCATTTTCCTCTATTTCACTTAAATCTAAAACACACCTTTTTCTCCCCATTTTCACATAGTATCATATGGGAGCTCTCCCTCTTCCCACTTTGGATATTTTGGTGGATCTACTTCATCTAGCATCTGATTTCATCATTTTTCATCGCATTAGAACACACTTGGTAAGGATAACACTCCTATTACTTACTTTATTAGTTTTCTTCACCATATTTGGCATGATATCCATGTGACCTAACATACCCTATTTTTAGGTATTTTTCTAGTTTTCCAATTTCTCTTGTTCCAGCCCAAATTTGAGGCTGATACTAGATGATGATTCTTCTACAAGGATTAGGTAATTATTATATTACTTTTTCTTAAAATTATTATAATTTATAAAACATTTCTCTTTATCCACATACCATACCTTCCACACATTTCCACTAAATTTGGAACACCTTAAATTGATTGTTTGGACCTTGAATTAGGTTTCCTTTGAGACCCTTTAACTATGTTAGAGGTTGAAGACCTCAACCTAAACCACCCCTTAAGGTGTGTTTGATTAAATAAATACTATGTACCATACAATTTAAAGGTGTGGACTTCCTTGATCCAACCCTAGATTTCATATGGAATTCCTTGATAACTCAATGGACACTAACTTGATTCATAGATGTAAATTCCAAGAGATACATTGATCTTGGATTCGTTCCTTATCTTACTTTGGTGGCTACCTCAGCATGGTGTTGTGGACTCACCCCTTCTCTGAAAAAATCAGAACACTCATAATAATCTCCCCAGGTTCAGACCAATGTCTTCGGATAAGTAATTCCTTGGGTCATCTATTTGGATTCCAATAGAGGAATGCCCAATTCCCAAGGATAGTGTTCCTTGGTTCAGTTAGAAACTTTTAGGATTGCATTTCCAAGGGTCTATCCCTTGAATTACACTTGATACCCCTAAACCACATCATGATTAATTTTCTTACATGGGATAAACTTTCAAAAGTTAAGAATACCATGGTTCCTCCATGGACTCATTGTGATTCTTGTACTAAGATTTCTTAGCCATTTTCCTTGGATCCCTAACCAATTAATGGTCATATGATTGTAGATATTTGACTTAGGTCGAAGAAGGTAGGGTCGGTTAGGTATCTCATAAGGAACCTTAGACCAACATGGTTTCTATTTATTTACTACTTTTATTTATTATAACTACACATTGTTACATATTATATTCATAGATTGAATTTTAATTAGACATCATTAGTGGTGGATTGCAGAGTTTTACTCACAGCCTATTCAAGCTATCATTAGATACCCATAAAGACTTCATGGATGTAAGAAATGAAAAAGGAAAGAATCTTGCTATGGACATTTGATCTATTTTGGGGTTGAGGGAAAATAAATGATCCAAGTGCATGGGATACTCATAGAGATACTGGATTTTAGTCTTTTGATTAATTTTTTATATGTTGATATTTTCTTTATGACTTATTCATTTTCTTATAGTCATGACATCATATGTATATGATAATGTTACCGCTTATGTTTATTATAATTTATCTATATGGTTCATATATCATTGTGTTTATGTTTTCACCACCCTTATCATTATTCACCATTGTTTTTCACTTTGATAAAGAGGGTATAGTCTCCCCACTATACCACTATAGACCCTCACTTCCAGTTGGCAGCCTTTGTCATAAGAGGATTCACACTTGAGGCAATGCGGAAAACCGGACCGGTCACCTATCTATGATCTGGGCCTAGGATATCACACAATATTCAAGAGTCTTATTAAATATGCTTAGGTTATCCAACAAATTACAAGTATTTCAATAACTTCTTCGACATATTGAGTTTAATATATTTACATCACATTGAAAACAAATAATACTTCCACATAGTGGACTCAATAATCTCTTCATTTGTATTTTTTGATCAATTACCATATAAAAATTATATGTCAATATGATTCATGTATTTTCACCCCCTTTCTTACCATCAACCTTTAATTTTAATTATCTCTCCCCCTTATTAAAAGTAAATAAAAATTACTTGTAAAAAGTGGTATTAATTCATACATTGAAAATTACCTTCAACCATTCCACTCTAAGCCTACTTGAGCCATGCTTGGTGTATAAAAAAAGAGGGTCTTATCTAGACAATATGGTTGTCTCATATAAAATTGATTGATAAAAAATGAAATAAAAAATCAAAATATTGTATTCAAGGGATACACATTTGAATTCTAGGATGAGAAAAATGATAGATATCATTTGAGGTACAATTTTATCATAAGTATCAACCTAAAACTACTATACTCACTTTAATAAATAGGTTTAAAACATTTTAGTACAAATAGCAGGATTAATAGACTTTGGAATTCTTCAAATTTCAACTTTTGGTCATTGATTAAAATTATCCTCTTTATGATAGAATCTAATTTTAATTTTCAAGTATGATAGATTATGATAACATGCCTTTTCAATAACACTGATTTCAAGAACTTTCTAGAATATATATATATATATATATATATATATATATATATTCAGGGAATAAAATTTTCTACAAAACTTCATCATCAATATCCCCTTAAAGGAAAAATACTCCTCAAAATATTTATAATAGTGAATCTATTTAAGAATGGATTTCAAGATGTTTTGATATAGATAATACACCAAAATGAATTCCTTTATGCGGCTATCCAAATTTGACCACTTCCACAACTTTACCAAGGATTGTCTTATTTAATTCATACTCTTGATAATAGAAAGATAATTAAAGTATTGAATCTTCATCTTCTTGTTTTACAATGTTGACAATAACTTTACTTCTCAAGTTATCCCCCTGATACCATGTATCACCTTAAATTACCTATATTGTAAGTGAAAACGTGTCACATAAAATATATAAAGTAATAAGGTGGATCTCCTTACTCATCAATGTGAACATTAAGGTTGATATTTTCTCAACTAAATTTCTTCATTTACTCAAGTCTTCATGATTCTACATCTGATTTTTAAATATTATTTGGACTTTAGTGGTATGAATCTCATCACACCTTCTATTTATTTATGTGAGATAGTTATTCCCCCTTTATCCAACAAATCATATACATCTTATGATGTTTTATTCACTCTATGTAGGGCTTATTATAGTGCTAGGAATATTGCTAAACATCTTTTGGAAATGTGTCCAGCTTTATTGAAGCTCTCACATAGAACTTTTCTAACATAAGAGTTATTATTTATTGACAACCTCTATTCAAATTTTTATTATTTATATTGAATATTCTCTTTTATTTTTCACTATCCTTTGAAATTGATTCTTCCAACATTATTACTCTCACCAAATCTACTGGACAAATCATAAGAACATATTTAGGTACACCTGACAGCTTTCTTGGAGTTTCCACATGGATTCTCATGAGTTCCTTTCTTAACATCCTTCTTATGAGATGTGGTAATCCTCTTGAAATAATTCTTGGAGATATTTTAAATATTTTATTTCTTATGTACTATGTCTAAGTATGACTTCTTCTAAAACTTAGTTGGTGTAATTTTTTTTCAACTTTCTTTAGATTTAGACCCAAGTAAAAATATTCCTTATTTATCAACAACTATTATGGTATTTATTTCCATTATCTTTTGATACATTTTGAAATGAACATGCACCGCTTATATTACCACCACCATTTCAAACACCATCACAGGAATCTTTTCATCAAATCTGTTTAAGGTAGATAAATTCTTATTGTTCTGTGAATGTTACTTACTCTTATCTGGGTTTCTCCCACTTGACATGGCCTTCCTTTGCGATTTAAAATTCATAAAATAAAACCAAAAATTTGATTCACAATTTTTGAATCTATTGCAGCACCAACATTGACTCACAAGCCTTGATCTTCTTTTATATTTTGAATGTTATCCATAATTTCTATCATAATTAGCATACTATTTTTAGGTCTTCTTCACCACTTTTCAGGATCTTATTGGGGAACCAACTTCCACACTTCTTCTTCTATCATCCAGATGTAGGATGGATATAGGAAGGTAAAATGGAAAGGGGTGAATTTACCTTTAAAAATCTAGATTAAAACAATCCAAGTTTAAAAACTTATTTTTAAAAAGATTAAATAAATAAATAAAAAGAATCAAAATATTAAAAGTAAAATAATATAATAATAAAAATAAAATTTTAAGTATAAAACAAATATAAATTCATGGATAAATCGATTAAACGTGTTTGATAGATTAAAAAAATTATGAAATTAGTGAATGAAATTAAAAAATAAATAAAAATATGAAAAGTAAATGAGATAGTATATTTGGTAAGGAAGTTTGGAAATAGTACCTAAATATACCCCTATATCTATCACCTTAATCACTTTAGGATTTAATTTATTTTTCCCTTGGATTTATGTGTATACAATATACTAAAATTATCCATTTATTTTTAGGTTATAACAAGAAACTGCATACAATAGACAATAACCCTTTAACAATGAAGCTAGAAACCTTAAGAAGAGAATCCCCTTGCCTTTTTTAAATTAAATTGTAATAAATCCACAATACATTACTTTAATGGTAATAAGAACCAAAAAATAGAAGAAATATGAAGAAATAATATTTATAAGAAACAATTTATTTGAAGATTTGTCACAATTATCCTAAATAATTTGATGAAAAATAGGGAATAATGAAAATTAGAGAAGATATTGACATGATATTAAAATTTAGTTCAAACTCTATAAGGAGAAAAGAATATTTATAAATGAAATCACTTTGAGTGAGATTTAGTGATGGATTCACATTGTTATTGAATAAAATGATTTTCAAGGTAGTTATAGTGATTTTCCAAGGCCAACAGGGTATTTATTTATAGTATTCAAATACTTTAGCAATATTTTGGAATCCTTTGGGAATATTTAAGTTGAATATATACACATTCCATGAATCTTGTCCATAATAAATAAAGGGCTTGGAATGATATCTTTGGTGTGTTCTAGCATATTATGCCATGGAGAAGGGATTTGTGGAATAAGAAAAGGCAATTTAGCATGGAGTTGATGAGGATCATTTTTTTCATTCTTCCAAAAATGGGGTTATTTCAACACAGCCTCTATACTGCAGCGTAGACTCTAATATGAATATTTTGTAGATTATACTAATTTAAAGGTAGCTACAACATAACCTTTGTATTGTGGCATTGAATACTCCTACAAAGAAACATTGTGGTGTAGATCATATCTTATGGAAAAGATCTAGCTTAGATATTTGAATTTGAGGTTTTGAATGTGGATTTAATGCTATAATTTTCAATGTAAATCTCACAATGGTATTTGACCAAGCTACGTTGCAACATGATCCTAAGGGATACATTGTAAACTTGTTCTCTAAAAGGGTCATCCAAATATTGCATAAAGTTAACCAAGATTTTATGAATCATGTGTAAGGGTAATTATACTTTTTCCAAATTATGTAAAGGTACGCACATAAAGGTAACCAACCATGAAAGGGTAAAACCTTTTTTCCCTTACATAACATATATATGTTTCATATAAATATCTTTTCTGATTTTATTTCCTTCTATGGAGTGGTGTTATGAATTCTGTTGTAATCCTTATTTTCTAAAACAATTATTCAAGAGATATAACAATAATATATTAAACAAATTAAGAGCATTGGTGATCATTAAAATAAAACTTTAGTGAGAATCATAACAATATACCACTTTTTGATGATCATAATCACTTTAATAATAATCAAATTAAACAAGAGAATAAGAATAAATAGTTTCCAAGATAATGATATTTTATTATCCTTTTAAGAAAAAAACTCCTCCCAAAAACATAAATTCACCCTCATAATTATTTTTTGTAAAACACTTCTCTTCTTTTGAGATAATGACTAAACCAAATATTTCTCCCTCTTTGATATGGGATAGGATGTGAAAGCTTCTCCCACTTTTATATTATCATAAATAATTCCAACATAGGGTTAGATAAAAATGATAAAAATTAAATCTATAATTATCATAATTAAGGATCTTTCAAGTGATATGAAAACTATGTTTTGAAAATAAAACTTTGAATTTTTTTTTTAAAAAGTTAAATAAATTTGTTTTAAAAAATAAAAAAAATAAATATTTTTTGAAAACAAAGTTAAAATTAAAATAAATTTTAAAAAAGAAAAATTTGAAAAATCTAAATAATAACATTTACTTGAAAATTTAAACAAAATTTCAATTTGAAAAAAAATGTATCTTTTAGAAATATTTCAATGTTAAAATGGTTTTATCCTTTTTAATAATTGAATCAGGTGATTTTAAAGGGATAATAGACATTAAACTATAAAAAATAAATAAAATACTTAAAAAATAAATATTTAAAAAAATAATTATTAAGTATTAGTAAATATTATATTAATAAACCATAGAAAATTCCCCATGAGTGTCAAAACAGGTGTGTAGTAAGCCCTACTCACCGTACCCATGATGGAGAAAGGGTTAACAAAACCAATCAAATCTTTTCAAAATAAATCCTTAGGAGAATCTATGCAAGAACCACATCCACTTATTTGTATCCATATAGGAATGATTTTCTTGGAGCATCATACTCCCTTCACATTTACAAAAGTATGAAATATTTTAAAAAATAATAATTTTAAATCCATTTTGGAAAACAATTTTGAAAAATTGATTTTAAAAAATGAAAACCATCCAAATATTTATAAGATAAAGAGATAAGTATCACAAGTTAATCATTCCCAAATGACCTTTTATGAATTCAAATCTATCAAGAGGAATGGTTTTAGTGAATATATTGTTAATTTTAAGGTTTGTGCAAACAAAATCAAGAATTATATCACCTTTTTCAAAATTTATCTTATCAAAAATGGTGTCTCAAGTAAATGTTCTTAGTGAAAGAGTGTTGAATAGGATTTCTAGAAATAAATATCGTACTAGTGTTTCCACACTTGATAGGGATGGAAGAATATGTTATCCCCAAGTCCAATAGAGTATGTTTCATCCATATAACTTGGGAACAACAACTCTGAATTTCTCTGTATTTTAATTTGGCTAAATAAAGAGAAACAAAGTTTTTCTTCTAACTACTCCATGAGAAGATTTATTTTCCTAGTAGATGAAAAGTCTCATTGATAATTTTATAATATATTTGGCATCCTCCAGAATCAGCATCATAAAAACTAGAAAGTTTAAATTAGGTTTCCTTAGGATAAAATAATCAAAGTTTTTTAGTTCCTTTAAAATAACAGAAAATTATTTTGAGGGATTTTAAATTTGATTCATTTGGATTGGATTGAATTAATAAAAATACAAATACGAAACTTTATTTATGTATCAGTTATATTAAAGTAAAGTAGACTTCCAATCATACTTTAATAAATAATATTATCGACTGATTGAACAGCTTTATCCAATGTTAGCTTACAATTTGTACTCATGTGAATTCTTATTTCCATATAATAATCCATTCATAACTTCTTTAAAAGATCATTAGTTTATTTAATTTGGTTTTAAATAGGTTCCATTATAATTTTTGGAAATTTAAAAATCAACGAATAATTTAAGTTCTCCCATAAAACTCATTTCAAACTCTTTATTCATTAAATCAAAAAATTCATTGCAAATATTTTCTTTAGTTGAGGAAAAATAACATCATTAAAAAAAATTTGAATGATTAATAAATTATTGGAAAATGTTTTGAGAAAATGGGTGGAATCATATTTTCTAATTTTTAAATCATTTGATAAAAGAAATTTTATTTACCTCTCATACCAAGCTTGATGAGATTACTTTAAACCATATAGATATTTGTTTAACTTAAAAATAGAATTTTAAAATTCAGGATTTTAAAAACTAGGTTGTTGGTTTATAAAAAAATTTCATAAATAAAATCATTTGAAAAATAATTTTTGAAATCCATTTGAAAAAGTTTAAAATTAAATTGATCGGTAAATTCCAACAAGATTCTAATGAATTCGAGTCAATCGATGAGTAAAATTTTTTCACTATAATCAATAAATTTTTATTGATTATATCATTTTGTAATAAGTTGAGCCTTGTTATAGATAACATTTCCTTGTTCAATTTTTTTTTTGAAAAACCCACTTAGTGTTGATAATATGATGATTATCAGGATGTTTCACAAGAGTCCAAATGTTGTTCCTTTGAAATTGGTTCAACTCTTCTTGTATGTAAAATATCCAATTTTCATCATTAATATCATAAATAAGGGAATTAGGATCAAGATTATAGATAAAAGTAATATTTTCAACCTCATTTAATATATACCTTTTAAAACGTTTTGGATTGTAACTCTACAATAACTTTTTCAAGAGGATGGTATTTGGATTGAGTCCAAGACTTGGGTAAAGGAGAGGGTAGTGATTCTAGAGCATCTTTAATTTTTTTTAAAGATTAAGGTTAAGGAAGGGTTGAACTAAATTGGTCGACATCATCATCTCTTTATATATTTTATTTAGGAATATTATCATTGAATTTTATGTGAATTGACACTTCTAGGGTCTTGGTTATCTTATTGAAGACTCAGAAGGTTTTACCTGAGTTTGAGTGCCTAATAAAAATTCCTTTATCAAATTTAGGTTCAAAATTTCCTAAATTATCCTTGGTACTAGAGATAAATAATTTTTAACTAAAGAATCTAAAGAAGCCAACTTTTGAAATTTTTTCTTTCCAAATTTCATAGAGATTTTTCCCTGTGATGGGTCTTATAAATACATAATTAAGGATAAATAATATGGTATTGACCACCTCGGTCCAAAAATATTGAGAAAGAGAAAAATCATTAAGGAGGGTCCTAGACATTTCTTGGAGGGTCCTATTTCATCTTTTGACAACCCCATTTTGTTGAGGTGTTTTAGGAGAGGAAAAGGATTGATAATAACCTTTAGAAGAATAAAAATTATCAAATTATTTGTTATTGAATTCTCTACCATGTTCATTTATAATGGAATGGAGTTTATAGCCTTTTCTGTTGAAAATATAATAAAGACATTACAATCCTTGTTATTATTAGCTAATAAGAAACCTAATGTAAATCTAGTAAAGTCAGTGATAATTACAAAAGTGTAATTCTTACCTCTAAAACTAGCATAGAAAAATTCAAATGATTTCTAGATTTTCTGTGTAGTTGTATATGAAGAAACTCTATTAAACTCATTAACATCTAAACCAAAATTTAATGCATTCATATATTTACCATATAATTTAAAATAAAAAATATCATCAGTGTTCTATTTTTCTTATTTATCATATGAAATAGTATATCCATGCATAATAATTTTATAAATAGGATATCTAATAGATCTAAGAAATATATACATTCTATATTTCCAAAAAACCTAATTATTACCATCAAAAAATAGAGCATGACCCACTGATTGTTCTTCAGGACCAACATGGGTGTTTTAAAAATTCATTTAGAAAAATGATCTTTATTTTAAAACCAGTTAAAGATTTTGAAAAATTAAAAACCTTGAAATAATTTAAAAATAAATAAATTAAATAAATCAAATACCCTTTTAATTCTAAATGTAGGATGGATATAGAAAGTTAAAATGTCAAGAGGGGTGAATTTCTATTTAAATTTTTAAAAGAAAACAATCCAAGTTTGAAAACATCTTTTAAAAATATTAAATAAATAAATAAAATAATCAAAGTATTGAAATAAAAATAGTATAATAATAAAACCAAAATAAGAAGAAGAAAACAAAGAGAAATTCAAAAATAAATCTATTAAGCATGTTTGATGGATTAAACAAATTATGATATGAATTAATGAAAGTGATAAATAAATAAAAAATTTGGAAATTAAATGAGACAAGATATTTGGTAAAGAAGTTCAAAAATAGTACTTTAATGTTCCCCTATATCTACCACATCAATCTCTTAAGGATTTAATGTATTAGTCCCCTAGATTTATTGGTAAAAAATATACTAAAATTATCCATTGATTTTTAGGTTATACAAAGAAACTGAATACAATAGACAGTATCTATTTAACGTTGAATATAGAAACCTCAATAAGAGAAGCCCATTTCCTTTTTTAAATGAAATTATAAGAAAACTATGGCCCTTTACTTTAATGGTAGTAAGAACCAAAAATAGAATAAATATGAAGATAGGATATTTCTATGAAGCAATCACTTTGAATCTTTGTCTCAATTATCCCAAAGAATATGAAGAGCACTAGGGAATAATGAGAATTGGATAAGATAGTGATTTGCTATTACAATTTAGTTCAGACCCTAGAAAGAGAAAATAAGATTTAGGAATGAATGAACTTTGAGATATATTTGGTGATTTCTTCACATTGGAATTGTAGAAAATGATAATCAAGGTAGTTCTAGTTATTTTCAAATTCCACCATGGTATATTTTTATGAGCTTAAAATCCTTTGATAATCTTATGGAATCTTTTGGGGGTCTTTAAGTTCAAGACATCCACATTACATGAATCTTGACCATAATAAATGTATGTCTCGAACTGGTATTTGTGGTTGGTCTAGCTTTATGTGATATTGATAAGGGATTCATGGTGTAATAAAAGGCACTACGGCATAAAATCGATTAAGATAATTTTTGTGGTTCTACCAAAAATTTGGTCATAGTGACATAGACTCTATGTTGTGGTGTCGAGTCTGATAAGAACATTTTTCTATTTCTACTGATTTCAAGGTGGCTATGGTGTACCCTTTATAATGCATCAAGGAATAATATTTTAAATTAACTTTCCAATATAAATAATACATTGAGGCATGGATCTAGTTGAGATATTTGAATTTGGGGTTTTGACTACAGAATGAATGTTTGAATTTATGCCATAAATCTCACAATGGGATTTGACCAAGCTAGGATATGGCATGATCCTGAGGGTTACATCATAAATCTATTCTATGTTATGGTCATTCCAATCTTGGATAAATGTACCCAAGATTTTTTAAAGCTTAAATAAGGGTAATATAGTTTTTTCAAATATTGTGTAAAGGTTCCCATGTAAAGGTAACCAACTACATAAGGTTAAAACCTTATTAACCTTACACAATGTATATGCATTAAATATGTGTATATTTTATGATTTACTTCCCCTATGCAGTGTGGTTTCATGTGTTGCATTGTAATCCTTGTTTTTTATAAAAATTATTCTATAGATCTAAAAAGAAAATATTGAACACTTTAAGAGTGTATGTGATCATTAAAATCAATGAATGATGAGAATCACAACACCATGGACATGGTGATAGGTTTTACATAACTTTTCTTCATCCATACTTGTGTATATTTTTTTTACTTCTATATTGTTTATGAAAATAGATTTAGATAAATTATTAAAAATTGTTATAGATAGTGCATTTTTCTTTATATCTACTTAAGAAAATGATCATGTGATTTAATAATATTTTTTCCATATGATGGAGTTATTTTTTCAGTAGAATACTCCAAAGTGCATTGTGTGGTAATAGCTTCATAATTCTTTGATTGTGAAGTCTCAACATGAGTCTTTTCATGATTATCCCATTTGATTTCAAATTCAATACATCTCATATTGGGGGTATTATTTTGATATTCAGTAAATTTTATTCTATATTCATTATCATTCCTCATTCTTTTAGCTTATTCACCATATATTATAATATTTTCTTAAAGTAATGTATCATGTTCCTTGATCCTCTTGGATTTTATATCCAATTGGGAATTATTGACATAAATACTCGTATTTTCTTTTAATTCATGGATCTTGTTCTTAAACTCTTTAGTGGACTCATCCTTCTCTTAGATTATGTTGAGCCACTCTTCTTCAAATTTGGGGCATATCAACATAAGATCATCATACTCATATTTTTTTTGTAGTAACTTTTTTATAGATTAATTTAAGTAAGAGCTCTTTATCTTAAAACCTTCTCTAAGTTATCTTCTTCACCTTAAATTTTAGTGATCTCTTCTTGCTTACTTTCAAAAATCCCACAAATAAAAGAAACTATTTATCAAGGAAAAAATGTAGAAATTCTTTTAATGCTTCAATAGATAAATCTATTGACATATAATAACACTTAGCTAAAAGGTTGATAAAGGTATTCATATAATAACACTTAATTGATTCTTATTATTATGGAAAGTTTACACCAGAATTTTTACATAGCTTAGGATCACATGAATCCCTTTATCCCTTTGAGGTAAAAATATTTTTTATATCTATTGTGGTACACTGAACCAAAATTTATTCTTATTCCAAGCTAAATTTGTCTTCCTATTTTGTAGAAACTTAAATTTTTTTCAATTTTTATAAGATGAAAAACCTTTTTATATTCTTCTTCTTCTCTTTTTTTCCCATTCATTAAAGTCTTAGTAGAAACTGAATTCTGATCTAAAATAAAAAGAAATTATCTAAAACTAAACTTCATTATAATTTCAGGAAATAATATCAAATATTCAAAAGAGAAAAACTTCAATGTAGATAATTCAAATGAGTTAAATCTCCCTTTGATACTAGTTATAGGATCCAAGGCTGGATATGATTAATATTGAGATGGGGGTGAATTGGTGTTAGTCCTTTTTCAAAAACCAATTTATGATTTTATCCTTGTATCCCTTTTCTTTTACCTCTTTCACTGGTTAAGGTGAATTGATTATTTTCTCTATCCTAACTTTCCTTAATTATTGTAGTAAAATAAAACACACACACATAATAGGCACAATGATTTACAATACCACTTTGTATGTGAAGGTTAATCCTTGGTGAGATCTAATAAAACCCATGGTCACACAACCCACTAGTAAAACTCTATAAGTGTTACACTGTTGTCTCTCGATAGTGTAGAGTATATATTCTACATGCTTGTTTGGTGTATCCTATACTCAGGTATATTTTTATACCTTTAAAATTTAATATATATGAAATAATTATATATTCTGACACCAATATAGAATGTTGTCTTGTCATTAATGTTTTTCTCCTTTTCCTTCCCTTGCATAGTAGCAAGTATCTTTTTTATGCATAGAACTACACATGGCCTCTTAAACTTCTCTTCGTAGTATCTAAATGGTATTCTACTACTTATTATTTTACTTCACTCTTCTTTTTTTCTTCTTATTCTTCTATGAAAACAGGAGTTAACAGATCTCTTCTTCTCTATTTGAAATTCATGGCCAACTCAGCCGATTATTCTCCTTCTTCTTCTACTTTATATGAAAACAGAAGTTCATAGATCTCTTTTTATCTCTGAGAACTTTCATGAACAACTTGGTCAACTCTTATTTTTCTTCTTTTTCTTCTTTTAAAAATAGATATTCATAATAATTTCTTCTATTATTTATTCTTATCTATTATTTTATCTTTCTTATTCAATGCATAACAAACTGTAATGGATCTCCTTATTCTTCTTCAACTCTTAAGGATATGTGTGAATGGACATATTTGGTTCTCTATTATTTTTTTATTCTAGTAGATATTTTATTCAGATTCTATATATAATCAAAAACTCTAAAATATACTATTATTTATTCAACAACCTAAAATGTATATGCATATAATAATAATTATAATTAAAGCATCATTTACTAATTCACATGATGGTTACTATTTTATATTTCTTCTTAATTTAAATATTAATGATACAATGTAAATATATTTGAATTCTAACTCCAAAAAAATTAGATATGTTCATCATAATAACTTCAATGGGAAAAATCTTTCATATTTTCATCCATGATTTCTTTAGCCTGTAACCGAAAGAAGTTATTCTACTTTTTTAATTTGGTCATAATGAAAACCCAAATTAACTTATCTTTAATTATAGATATTATTTTAGTATATAATATCCTAGAATTATTCTTCATAAACTATACATGAATTTTGATCCAGATATCATGATATTATTCATTGAAAGGTTAGATTAATTTCATCATCATGATTACTTCATCCATAACTCCTCATTAAAATTTCCAAAGGAATCAGAATTCGACCTCCTATTTCTTCATGAAGATTTCAATGACCACACCATTTACATAGCATTAATTCTATCATGTATAATTGTACATGAAAAACCCTTCTTCAAATTCCTATGAGACTATATGCATGAGCATCACATTCATGGTATGCACAATTCGTTTCTTTGATGAGAAGCAATAGTTTTGGATGTTACTAAATTAATTTATCTCAGTTTATACTTTACTCAATATGTATGTAAGTTTAACCACATGCATGTATTGATATCTTGACTACACACCATGCATAAATCCTACTCAAATACCATCCATATTGGATTCTAGAGAATAGGTGCACGTGATAACTTGAGATCATGAAAGTTCACTTGAAAAAACATATTACAAGCATTAAACTTGGCATAAATCTTCTATATTTACTTGAACCCAATTAAAACACCTCATCATGAAGAAGAAATTGATAGAAAACTCAGCTAATCGTCCTTTATCTTTATGTGCGTCTGAATGTGTATAGAAAGTAATTTTCCCTTCATCCTTACTTTAACGCACTAGAATAATTTCACTAGATTTCACTTAATTCATGCTTCCTTATGACTTCATTTGATATATTCCCCATTCATAGTAGCATAAAATACCATGTGAATTAAATTTTCTCTATTTTTTATCATGTAGTCACATACCAATGGTATCACCTCATGATATCACACTCATGGTCACACCCCAGCAATGGCACCCCAATGGTAGCACCCCAATAGTATCACCCCAATGATAGCTCCTCAACAGTATCACCCCAATGGTATCACCCTAGTGGTAGCACCCCAATGGTAGAACCATAGTGGTAGTGCCCTCATAGTAGCACTTGATGATAGACCCTAACAGGTTCACACCTAGTGGTAGCACACCACTATAGAACCAAGCCTTATCTTTTCTTTAGTGTCCTCAAATCATTCAAAATAAAATTTTAATACATGTTTTATGTAATAAGAAATTACCCAATAAAAAGAAAAAATACTTAGGATCATCTTCTACTTCAATAATGGGTTCTTCAATATTTATAATCAATACATCTTCATTCAATATTCAATATTACAATTCAATATTCTTGGGTTATCCAAAAACCTCAATGCATTTCAATAACTTCTTCCACATATTGGATTAAATATATTAATATCACTTTAACAAAAAAATACATCTTCAACAAATTGGACTCAACATAAATGACATTAATAATGATAGAAAACCACCTATTCATGATTTCTATAAATATTCTAACACCATGTAAGTTGCTCACTCATTCTAAAAAAATCTATTTCTTTTTTTTGAATATATAGATTGTAGAAAATCCTAGTAATACTGGAAAAATATAGATAAACAATTAGTTAATAAATATTTTAAATTAAATTTCAATTACCTTTGTAAGTACAACTTCAGGGATCCTAGTTTTTGGATGGAATGTGAAATCTTTCATAAATTTACAAATTTAATATTCACAATCGATGTGATTACTTTATTTTAGATACTGTATAAACATTTAAAAATATAATTAATTATTTCTAATATTTTTTTTGATAGAGAAATATTATTATATGCACCTAAAAATTTATCCAGTCATAGAAATACATAGCTTTTAATTGTGCATTAACTATCCCCATACCATGGCTTTGATAGTAAATAAATGTTTCCCTATCATAAAAAAATTCTTGTTAATGCATGATGTAAAAATATTATTTGAATTTTTTTTATAAAATATTAAATGTAGTGTATTAAAAAATCACAATGGACATCGTGTTGGGTCGATTTGTTGGATATTCATGCTTTGGATCCAAAATATATATATATTTGAAGTATCCAAATTGATCACAGAAAACATCCAGTGAGTCTTAAAAAGGGATAAGTAATGTAAAAAATGAACACTGTATTTTATATAATTAGAGTATAGAGTTGTAACCATGCATTGTAGGTATTAACAATATTCTATCATCTATTATTTTCTTTTCAAACATTATAGCTATTTGGTGTGATCATACTAAAATTTCATCTTCCTCCATTGATGTTTTTTCTATACAAGTGACATGAGGATTAAAAAATATAAAAAAATAACATTGTCTTCCCTTTACATTAGTGTGATATAAACTTTATAAAAAACATGAATATTATTAAACTATAATTAACATAGTGGATTAAATATTGGATTAACAAATTATGAAAATGTACCTCATGTATACATTCACATTGAGGTTCCCAATAAATCATGATTTAGAATTTCATTTACATTCTCAAGACTAATAATGTTAGTAAAGACCTCTCCATACATTTATTATTAATATCCAATATAGGATATATTTCTATTTTTTAATATTTTATTAGTATGAACTTATAATGTTAATAAATGTGGTGGTGAAATTAATGAGGCAAAGGTACCCTAAGTAGGTCCTTTAGACCTATTAGTTGATCCTTTAGTTTGACTTGACTCAACATTATGTTACCAATTTTTTTATACTTCTATAATAACATACCTCAGTTGATAAATTTTTCATTAATTGTAAATAGTTTTTTATATGAAATAAATTTTAAAGGACATACCTCATTATCATAATATATCATTATAATATTAAACAACCATTCTATGAAAATTCCAATGGAAAGTTTGACTGTGTGAACATCAATATCATTAATAGGAATTTGTCGTTCAGTTCCCAGTTCATGAGTTATGTGAATTACTATTCTTAAATATTCTTTTAGAATTTGGTTATTGTTTAGAATATCACCTTGGATATTGTACATTATACCTCTCACAACAAGATGATGAGTGGGTGATGAAAGATATAAATCAAAATCAATTTCATTATGTATAATTTTAGTACAAGAAATGTATTTATAGTTTCATGATTCACATTTTTTAGAAACTATTATGAAAAAATTAATTACCTTGGGTAAGGCATGCCTTTGAGGGAAATGGATAGCCTCAAAACTAAGGGTGTGAATCTTCTTGTTTTTTTTGTTGTTGTGTTTATTTTTTTCATTGATTCCTTCAAAGAAAATGGTTAATCATACAGACTTCTGGATAACTTTTTTTCATTAAATTATCTATTTATACTTGCATCATTTTCATTTTATCATTAGTATCTACATGTTTTTTTTCTTTCTAAAAGTATTCTTATGGTGACACTCCAAAACCTACACCTCTAAGGCAGATATACAATACTGGATGATTCAAATCCACTAAAATATTATTTTCATCATCTATAGTATATGGTGATTCTTGTGTTTAAATTGGGTAGAAAATATAAGAAAATAAGTGATCATTATTATGTAATATTATTTTAAAGAAAAAAAATATATTATATCATAATTCAACATGATTCCCATAAATTCCCTATGTTTTAATATATTATTCTTCCCTTTTTATTTACACGAGCCTCCTTCCATAGAACATGACATGGGATGGAAGTTTCTTGAAATTTGGATTCATCAATATGTATATAAACAAAGGAACATAATTATGTTGTTGTTTCATATCACATAAATTTTTACTATAGATTAAAAATACATACCATTTTTTTAAGTGAAGTTCACCCCATCCTTACTTTATGGTATGAGTATGGTTGTTTTGATGCATGTTGTTTATTTTTTTCACTCTTTTGTTATTAAATAAATTAAAAAATTTTAATCAAAGTATTCATGTAATTCCAAATAAAATATACCAATTAAAATGTACATTAAATGTTTCATACTCTCGATGGACAATAAAATCATCTCAGGTTACTTAGTTTATAATGTGTACATATATAGCTAGTGGATGGGGATTTACTTTCTCCCCAGTATCCCTAAGATGATGTTTAATAAAAAGTGTTCATAATTATTTATGAGTCTTTCTATTGTCCATTAGTATGAATTTTAGCAAAAAATATTCTAATGTAAATGTAATCTACAAGGGATAATAAATAGCAAACCAATGTTTTATTATTTGATTTTTCAGTAAAATATAGAAATTATATCATAATGTTACCCTAATATATTCCAAAATTATTACATTAAATATCGGCACAACATTATACCATGTATTTATATCAATTGGTATATGCATTCAAGTACTTTACCCAATGTAACTAATAAAAATTGTCCTATTAGTGTCAATAGGTTGACCATGTGCATTATATCCAATCTCAAATTTGTAACCTTTACTTATCACATTGATATCTTTTAATAATATTATCTTGCTACATCACTCCTATTTTTTCAGCCTTATCATTTTTTTCCACTTTCTCACCTTCAGGTTTTTTTTCACCTCTGGAATGTTGTTCACCTTCTAACATTTTCTCAATTTCAACATCACCACTATGTTTTTCCTAGAGTTTGGTATAATTATCAGGTGAAGAATCTGATATCTACACAACTGGTTAAATATTTAATTTATATTATATAAATATATTATAGAACATATAATATCATGAGGATACACATTGTATATAAAAACTAATCAGTGTCATTTAACATATTCATTGAACTGTTTTTTAATAGTTGAAGGGATTTGGCCCCTTTATCAAGTATACAAATCCCCTCATTATGGTCCCATCTAACATACAATACACTGTCTATATTTGGATCATTTCAAAATGATTATGAAATCACAATAAAATGGTTATCCTCAATGGTCAGAAAAGTTTGGGGTCAAGCCCCTTTATTAAAGAAAAAGAAAAAAGACAGTAATCCCTTTTGGGTTGGGTAAGGTAAAACCCATTACAAGCCCGTAGGCCCAGAGGGACAAAGCCCATTCAGAGACACACACCCAAAGCATCAGACAATAGAAGATCCCAATGGGAAAACCAATTACAAGTGAAAAACATCACCAAAAAAGAGGAAGCACAACCCGAAGGCCCAACAGACCAGGTCCAAAACCACAAATCAGAGAGACCACCAAGTCATCGGAACCGCCGCGACGCGATCCGCCGCCATCCGACAGTATCATCGCCACCGCCAATCCTAACCGGTGGACCCTCAGACATCGTCTGAAGCATCACCACCGCCTGATCGGGAGACCCACCTTCAACGGACCACCAAGTCATGCACGGTAAAGACGGCCAGCTCTATCCCCATCAGAAGCAAACCCTTGAAGAAAGTCTGGATTCCCCAATCGACCATCCAATTCAACACTAGCAACTCAACCAAAGAGCAACCAAAAACACACCCAATCAAACATACACCCAGCTTCACTAAAATAGAACCAAGAAACAACAAAAAAAAGCACCAAAATGCAATTCCTCCCCCCTCCAAGCCACTAGAACCGACCACAAGCACACCGGATCCCGCAAGGACTGACGTCGAGGCGGAATGAAATCCAACCGGAGCCGGATCCACCATTGCTGAACACGCCGACGTCGAGCACCCTGCAGCCGCGACGGAAACCTGAACAGGCAGAGCAAGCCGATGGTGAGTGCTGGGCCGATGACGATAGCCCCGACGAGATCCCGAGGTCCCGGAAGGAGCCTTCACTGGGCCGCTCGGAGCCATAGCCGCGACGAGATCTCGAAGTCGGACCAGTCGGAGTCTCACGTCAATGCCGAGCTGAGAACCTGAATCTAGGGATGCCGAGGCAGATACTTAGCGCACTTTAGAGACGACGAACACACCATAGCCGAGCCAAGGACCCGAAGCCGTAGCGAAGCCACCGCAGAGCGCATAGCGAAGCCGAACCAAGCAGATCTGTGACCCCAAGACGTCGATCCGAGAGGAGACCACTGTCGCCGAGGCCGGGCCATGCCGGAGGAGGGGAGGAGACGAATTGAAGGGAAACCCTAGGCTCGCGAGGGAGGGGGGAAAAGCCGCCGCTCAGAGGCCTACATATAAACGTGTGTAAGGGTAATGCTCGCCTCCCATTGGGGGGCCCCTCTATGCCCAGAGCGCGCCGCACGTTCCCCAGCTACATATAAACGTGTAAAATATGTGTATTTTTTATGATGGAATTATAAATAATTAATATTTGAACCATTTATTATTGAAATTAACTTTTGTGAACCTCAATTAATTTATTTTAACTTCACTCTTTTTATCAAACCAATTTCATCAAAAAATAGGAACATGTAATTTTGTATAATCTAAATCCCATATTTTCCAATAATGAAAAAGTATGAAATATTTTTTTGAGAATCCCACATAAATATAAAATATTTGAAGTTAAACCACTAAAAGACCACAATGGCATAAACAGGTCACCGTATGGAACTCTTAGAACTTTAATGTACCAGAACTTTCAAGAGTTTCTTCACCCAAATCACTTCACTGAGTTCAAAACACTAAATCCTATTTGCAACAAAATTACACAAACATTTGAGCAAAAACTGAAAGGTAAATAAAAGAAAATAAAGGATAGAAAAAGTTAATACATGGATTTTACTTTCATCCTATGTCCATAGGAGAAAACTTTTCAACATTAAATTCATCAGAAGTATAAAATTTATAATTACTTATGACTATGAATCCACATAGATCACTAACTTTAGTAATTGTATGACACCTCAACAAGTGATCCCACCCCCATTTTATAGAGGATCTAACCCGATAATCTATTTGCACTAGATTCCTATAATTTCATGCATCCATCCATTACATAGTGTAATTTTCAATCACCTATTTCTTTCCTCATCTTAATCTCTAATCCCCTATAGACAAACAGTTCCCTTTCACCTCACTTTTTTCTGAAAAACTCCATGCTGAAAGTGATTCAAACATAGAAATATCCATACTTATTATGATCACATCTTCTTCTGAAATTTTGATGAGTTTATCACTATTATATTGTAATACCTTGATATTTTAAAATAACACTATGTTCAATAGCATGCATGACATAAAACATAGAGTTTTAATGACTATGAAATATTATTATTTAAATATTATTATTATAACTTAGGCATTGATTTGGAGGTTATTAATAGGATTAACCACATTATTAAATATATATTCAAATTTCCAACTCAATACAAATTTATTGACTAATTCTTAGGAAATAGACACACAATTTTTAGTAAAGTCATTATATTATTCAAAAAAATCAAAAATGGTTTTTATTTCTTTTTGTGAGAAAATAATATAATTGATTTCTTAAAATTTTAGAAATTTCATCTGATAAAAGATATCATTTTTAAATTATCATTTCAAAATTATATTATGGTGAAATATTTTGATTTTTCTAAAAATATTAATTTGTTAATGAACAGTGAAAAAATACCAATTTTATTCAAAACTATATTTTACATTCGAGTATTTTAAAAAACCCCATTTTTTAAATTGATTATAAAATTTAATTAGTTCCTTTTTATTAAAAATAATCTAATTAATTTCATTTTAATTTAAATTGTGATTAATTTTGGTATAAAAACATTTTATACTTAAAAATTCAATTTTATAGAAAACCATTTTTTCATCGCATTTTGTAGGTTTATTTTAAAATAAATTTATTAAACTTATAGAAATTTAATTTGATAAAATGGATTCCATATTTTGAATCATAATTTAAAATTTTATTAAATTTATCAGATTTATTTTTTATCATAATGAATAGTAACCTTGGTAAAAATATTGTCACTCGGTAAAGGTAAATCGGGTAATTAAGGTTAAAAATAATGTGACGAGGCTTTAAAAATATATCTAAAACCTACCTTATTTATATTTTATGAGTTTGGGTAGACCATAATCATAAAATATTCTATGATATGGAAAATTAGTGTCATTTTTCTTTCATAATGACCTGAATATTATTTTATGTAAATAATAAATACAAAATTTCACCCTCTTTGTTTTAATATATCTAATAATTTTTCATAGGGATAAAAAGAGGTTATGTTCTATTATAAATAGTTATTTGAAATATTAATGATTTTTTTATCATGGTAATTTATTTATATTTTTTAGTGATGGGATAATTACCTTAAATACTTATGCAATGCTAACACATTACTTGTGTAAGAAGTATAAAAATAAAGTAAATGATTTTAAAAACATTAAAATAAATATTTATTGGGTGATTTATGGTATCATGTGGATTTTTTAGATAAAAATAATATATTAGCAATGTCTTAAAATTTTATATTTTAATTACACTACTATATTGATATTTTATAAAGTCGAATTATGTGAATAGTCCTAAAAACGAATTTAATGGTATTTTATGTTAAATAATATTTTATTAAATGATTTAAAATTCATAAAAATAGTATCCTTATATAAGATAATTTTATATGATTTTTAATATCAATAATTGACTATTTATGGGTCACTTTTCCTTTTATAGTAACTTTCTTGACCCCTAAAGTGTAAAAAACTTTAATATTGTGATATTCAACAAAAAAGTTAACAAGGGTTAAAAAATCACTTAAACTTATTTAAATGTTATTTATGAGATTATTTAGAATCATAATAATACTATCTTATAAATATATTATTTTTATTCCAATTTCCCATGTAATTTAATTTATATAAATTTAATACTTTAAGTAATTCCAAGGGTGCCTCTTCCCTCACTTATAAAAGGGAACATCCTCTCCTATCTTACCCATACTTTTTTTAAACTATATATCAACAAATACATACCAAATCACTTAAAAACCTTACTATACATGACTTAAAGACTTTTGTATCATCAAAATACCATTCTATAATGCTTAAGGTGCAAGACAAATGTGGTTTTTCAAAGAAGAGGTATAACTCTTAATTGTGTGTTTTTATTTTATTTCTTCTTAAAACTCATTAAAATATTATTAAACCATGATAATGTATTAATATAATTATATATTATATACTTAAATGTTATTAGTACCATAATATAACCCTTTTTCATCTCATTTTTCATCAAATAGGGAATGAAACCATCATTCATGCGTACGTGTGGACTACCGCCACCACAAAGCAATGTGTTTTGTTTTATATCACTATCACTCATTAATATTTATAATTATGGATTTAATATATATATATATATAATATTCATGGCATAAATATTATTCTGTAATGATAATATATCATATATTTTCTTAACCTTCCATCATTTGTAAAATGATAACGTTGTTCGTGAGTACGTGTGGATTACCACCTTCATAAAGCTATGTGATTCATTTTTCATATATATATTTTATGGATGGTTATAAGATTATAATTAATGTAAAATATGATAATTTATTCATGATTATTATTATGTATATGATGTAATAATTACCTTTATTATCATGGTCAACATACCGAAATCATTTTGCAATTATGAACTGAACATCCTCAAAACACCTGATGTGGACTTAACCAATTAAGTAATTAAATATGTCACTAAAAGAAATAAAATAAATGGTTTATTTATAAATTAATAAACCAATAAAATATTCTTAAAAAATTAAATAATTAATATAAGTTTATTATACATGAGTTAAAGTACATACCTAAAAAGTCTAGACTCGAGGTAAGGGGTTTCTTAACTTAATTTACATTCATTGGGTTATAATTCTACTTCATTGACTATATTATACTATGATTAAGTGTAAATTTATCTTTAAATTTTTTTAATACATTTAAAATTTTTTTATTAGGATTTACATATGATCACATAATAACATCATAGATTAATTATCACTTCAAATGTTATGATCTTTGTAAGGTTTTCTTTGTCACAATCTTCATTTTCATAAGACATGTTTCATGTCATGCACCATGATTTATTTTTATAGTGTACCTACTACCCGATGAATTAATTTTGACATATTAATCCATGTAATTCATGGGATTTATAGAGCCATATTATATTCTATCTTTCAATGACTTTTGATTTGAGAGTTACCAAAGCGTTAAAGGCTTTATTTTATACTCACATTTATTTTTGGGATTTTATATGTTAAAGGTTGCTTTTGGGAAATTATATAATATTAATTTCATGTACCACATATATATTCTTAACCTATGGTAATTTATGATATTTATATGATTTCCTTTCACTTTTCTCTCTTTATTACATAAAATTAATGAGAAATTCTTTTAAGAAAAATCGACTTTATTTCCTCTTTGGTCAATGAACTTTTTATTCCATGTCAATATTTTATTTTAAAAAATTTAAAAATGTTGTTATTATTCTATAATGATTTATTAAATTCATTTTTACCCATGTTTTAATTTCTATAAAAAAATTAAAAGGAATATTCTTGTCATTTTTCAAATGAGGTACTCCTTACCAAAGGTGTGAATATAATATTTGTTTTAATGTATACTACACAAATGAATTTTCCCACCTTCATAGATATTATTTGATTTGAATCTTACTTTATGAATTTCCATGGTTATTTTAAAATAAAATAGTTTTCTTAATATTTTTTGATTTTTTTTAAAGGAACTGAAAGAAAAGGGTATTTTCCCTTATTTTAAACTAATTTTTTTAAATGTTATTTTAAAGTTATTTTACTCTATGTCAATGTCCTTTAATGATTCCTATGCTTCACTATGAATATAATCTTGTGATACCATACATATTATTTCCCTAGATCACTTATTATGGACTTTTTAAATATATTTTCATGAAACATGTTTCTTTTCCATGGGTTAACCAAGCTATGAAGGAATGATAGTTGTTTTCAAGGGTGTTATATTGAAAAGTGAAAGCTTATAAATGTTTTATTCATTAACGGTACTTAAAAATTATTGATGATGATGATTGATCATAATATAGCTCATGGTAATAGGTAATACTGATACATATTATATAATTAGTGAGCCCAATATATCTTATATAATGGGTGAGCCTGATATAGCTTATAATATGGGTGATCATTTTACAGATTATACAATAGGTGAGCCTAATATATCCCTCCAATGCATTGTCTAATGTTCATTATCTTTAAAGGCGGGGGGAGGGAGTTAATTGGGGAGGTTCCTTTTATGGATTTAACTAGGCTCAAGTTATTTATAACATGAGTAAACATGGGGGGTGAAGATAATGTTCCAAGATATCGACACATTTTCTCTATGATTTGTATGAGTTTTTAATGGTTCCATTGGTTAAATTTGACATCACATGGCTCATAATTATTGATTCTTATGACTCTTGACTTTATTAAATCTTTATTCCATGTCACATTTTTAAAGATCCACATTTTATGGGTACGATTTCTCTTATGTTATGTTTATGCTCCTTGATTAAGTTACCAAACCCTTATTCTCATCTTATGCTCATAAACAAAATTCAATTATTAATGCCTATGTTTAACCTTACCGACCATTTTATCTCACCCTTATTATGTTTATTTTCCCTGGGTTATAAATAAATATGTTAATTAGGATATGTATGGAGGGTTTTTATGTGGTTGATGGTGAATACTTAATGTGGAATAGGAAAAATTGGGTATAGTGGAAAAAATGGTCACTTAAAGACATGGGTGTTTTATGTAAGAGTTTGTCTCAATTCTCTAAAATTATTAACCTAAAAGGTCATTGGGTATTTAAGTGATATAATATTTCTATTTGATATTGTATGTTTTGTATAGATAAAATTATTTCATTTTATCAGTATCAAATCCATAAATATAAAGATTATTTTTTTAGCATATGATCATGGAGTATGGGTTTAGGGATATTATAACTAGCATCATTCAGAAATTTTCACCTTCTAACTAACTTAGTGTCATCCACTAAATACCTATTTTATCTACTTTAATAAGGTCTAAGAGTTATATAGAGTTACTCATTCTTATGAATTGACTTTGGATCTTGAAAATTCTTCACAATAGCAATAATCTCCCACTTAAAGAATGATTCTAGGATTCAATAACATCCTCTTACACTTTGGGAAACCTAAACCATAAAAATTTGTTGCATGTAATGCTCCTCATTTTCCTTTACTTTCACCCAAGTCCAAATAAGGAATAATATTGTCTCAAAATTTTTTATACTAAACACTTGGTGAACATATCAATTAGGCTCTATTGACCAGCTACATTTCTTAAGCCTAGTAATCCATCTTCAATCAACTTTTAGGTGTAAGGGTACTTTAGTTCGATGTGCTACATCTTCACATGGAACATAATTTTTTTCAATTTTATTATTCTCTAACTATCATGGTATATTAATAAAATTTCTTGGTTTCTTTTGAGCACCTCTATTAAACATTACAACCACTCCATTTACTTATTTTCTTTCATTATTGCAGTATACTCTGATTTCATTATGGAGAGAGAAATCACCAGTTGTATCCTTGACATCCAACTGACTATGGTAACATTGAAGGTAAAATAATATATGGTCATATTATTCCATGAATCTAATTCTATACCAAATTTGGCATCGACATACCCAACCAATAGATAATATTCTATAAATCAAATAGAAATATCTTTTGTTCCTTTAAGATATCTCATTATCCACTTTAAAACTTTTCAATGTTTTTTCCTTGGATTTTCCATGAACTAACAAACAAATACCACTATATAGGCAATATTTGTTCAATTTCACACCATGGAATACACAATACTCCCTACAAATTATGCATATATTATTATCCCCATGTTCTTTTCAACTTCTTCCATTCATGGTGATTATTACTTTGAGAGTTTGAAGTGTTTGGTAAAGGGAGTTAAAATTTTTTTGCATCTAATCATTCCAAATATTTCAACAACCTTATGAATGTAATATTTTCGTGAGAGAACCAAACTTATGGTATTCTTATCTCACTCAATTTTCATTCCCAATGTATTCTTTTATTCACTAAGATCTTTCATTTCAAAGTTTTCAAATGAGTTAATTTTCATCTCTTATATCCAATGAATGTTTGATCCCACCAGGAGCATGCCATTTGGATAAAAAAGTAGAATGACTAAGTTATCATAATTTTAATCCTTATGATAGAAAATAGTTTGAATTAATTCATATAAAACAATTTTTCTTTATAAATGAGTTAAAATTATAGTTTCTATATCATACTGCTTGTTTCAAACCATAAAAACTTCTCTAGAGTTTGTACACCAAACCTAGATTATGTTGATCCACAAAAATAAAGATTTACTTTATATAGATTTATTCCTTTAAATCTCCATGAAGAAAATTCTTCTTTATATCCATTTGTTTCAGATATAAACCTTTGGAGGTAACCAAACTGATCATGATCTGAATGTTGGTGCATTTTACTACTAGATAAAATATTTCAAAAAACTCAATACCCTATTATTGTTGAAACACCTTCACCACTAGACTTTCCTTATACCTTCTACTTTCATCATATTCTTATTTTAATTAGAAAATCCACTTTTTCTCAATATATTTATTTCTAACTGGTAAATATTTTAAATCCCAGGTGTTAGTCATATAAAGTGAATATAACTCCTCCTGCATAGCCAACTCCCACTTACCAGAATCACTATGTCAATCCACTTCTTCCAAGATTTTTGATTTACCACCATCCATTAAAAGAAAGAATTTTATATCAACTTTATACCTTTTTAATGGTCATCAGACCCTTGTAAACCTTCATAATATAGTATTTGATTCTAATCTCTATAGAACTAAAACATCCATGATTTTATCCTCTGGGAATATAAACCAAGCCTCACCGATTCTTGAGCTTTTAAGTATATCTTATGATGTTATTAACCTTAAACCATGTATTCTTCCCTCTAAACTTTCCCATAGAATTCTTTAACCTTTCGATAAACTCATAGTCATCTTGAATCTCTTTAATTTTCAAACTTATAGTGCATATATTTAAATAAAATTGGATTGAAGTTAACTATTTACATTCAACTTCATTTTCATCCAAATATCAATCCTTCTATGGGAAATTCTCATTAAATAGAAAATTTCTACTTCTGAAAACATTCTTATTATTATCATCCCAAAGTCAAAATCTAATATCTTCATCTTCATAGCCCATAAATAAGCATGTATGATAATTTTCATCAATATTTTCTCTATATTTGGCATCCACAAGAACATAGGCTTAACTTATGAATACATTAATGTGGGAAAAATATGGTGACTTTTCTATCTATAGAACTTCTAGAAAAACTTATCACATTAGAACTGAATGGATACGATTGATTGAGTAGGATAAATTACTCACTACTTTCTCCCAAAAAAATCCTTGGGTATTCCTGAATATAACTTCACACTCAATTCCCTTTCCAATAATTTTCAATTAATCCTCTCAGGTACACCATTTTTCTCAAGCATCCTAGGTACCTTTTTCTCATGCCTAATGTATCTATGTCTATAGAAGTTCCAAAAACTTCTTCTAGTGTACTCACCTCTATTTTATAACATCAATCATTTCATATTTCATTATGTCAAACTTTTAACCATAAATTTATTCTTAATTAAATAATCAAAAAAATTATTTATGTTTTAGGAAGTATAATCATACTTTACTCATATATTTGTTAATGAATATGAGAAAGTATTATGAACCTCTATGAGATTTAACCAGGGTAAGTCCTCATACATTTATATGTATAAGATCTAACTTCTAGTATTTTTATGTTCTTCCACTTAAGTTAAAGTTTACCTTTCATTACTTACCAAGTAAGAAACTATAAAAACTTATAAAGTTTTAATGATTCAACAATATCATGAATTTTTTAACTAAAACTTTTATATCTTTCTCACTAAAGTGCCCAATCCAACAGTTCTACATATATAAACTTTCATAAGTTAATGTTTTGATAAGTTTTTATTGAACTTCCCTTTTAGTTAGATATAATGTGTCATCCTTTAAACCTATATCTATGACTGAGTAGCCCATAATGATTTTTCACAATCAATCTACAAATTTCATCCCATTTCTATCATCATCTGGTTGTCTAATTGAAATAAGGTTCTTTTGAAGCCCTGGAATATGAAGTACTTACTTTAACATAAATAAAATCTCATTATTAAACTGAATTATTATGTAAGAACCCGGACCTTCGTTCAGGTATTTTTTTTCATTTTCTGGAGTTTTTTCTGGAAATTTTCAAAGTACACGCCGTGTACTTTCTGAGTACACGCCGTGTACTCTGTTCTGGCTCGAAGTCGTGTGTTGGCTGTGTCCGGGCCACACACACGGTGTGTAAGGCTGAGGTGGAGGCCGGTTATTTCAGAGTACGGAAAATTCAAAGTACACGTCGTGTACTCTAAAAGTACACGCCGTGTACTTTCTTTTTTTTTCATTAAACGGACCGGGGTTGCGCCTAACCCCCAAATACGTCTTCTTCTCCAGTTTTCGACCGTTCGGGAGCATCCGTACGGCCAAATCTTCGACGGAGTCCTGCCTCATCGTCTATTCTCCGATTCGAGCACGGTAGATTGCGTTGGAATCGCAGCGGTGAGTTCTTCCTTCTTCTTGAGCCTTGTTTCTTGATTCCTCCTTATTTTCAAGTTATCGTGGGATGAACGTTTTGTGCATTTTCTCATATTTATGTCGTTCTAAGGGGAATATGTTGTCGAGGTTCACGTATATCGATCTCCTAGGATCGAGGTAGGTGGTTTGTGCCTTTCTGTAGAAATTATTTGAGTATTTTGTGCAAATTCCACCAATACCCTTGAACGGGGTATTGCGTGTTTCCTATTTTTCCCTTGTTTCTTGCCTGCTTTGCTTGATTGCTTTAGTAGAGGTTATTGCTTGTGATTAGAGTAATTTGTTTGTGCTCAGATTGCTTTTCCATGCTTGTTCTTCCTGTTTGGAATTTTCCAGTTTCCATGCCTAGTCGTAGGATAGTGGAACTGTTGTTTTATTTTACTGTTGAGCCTTAGTCGATAGCCAAGTAGTTCTTGAGGTTTACTTGGACGATACACACGCGTTGAGCATGTTTAGTTACTCAGGACTGAGAACCTAGAGTAGTAGGACAAAGGGATAATTGACGGAAGGGATTCTCCAGAGTGTCTTTTAAATCACGATGCGAGACCAAGTGGAGAATTGATGGAAGGGCTTCTCCAGAGAGTCTTTTAATTACGACGCGGGCTATAGGGGGAATTGACGTTGAGTGCTTCCCCAGAGATCCTTTAGCATGATACGAGACTATAGGGGGAATTGACGGTGAGTGCTTCCCCAGAGAGTCTGCTTAATTACGTAGCTGAACCAGAGGGGTGAGACTGTGTGTGCCTCCCAGAGGGTTGCTTGTACTTAGAGGTTGAACCATAGGGGCTAGACTATGAGAGCTACCCAGAGGGTTACCTGTTTTCTTCTTGTTGTTGACTGCTATACTTGTTAGAACTGTGGATTGTAGTTGTTTGCGCTTTTCTGTTTACTACTTCTTGTTTTATTACTGCCATGTATTCATTGACTGTTAGTCACAAATATTTGGGTGATTGCCTACTGGGATTGTATCTCACACCCTGTTTGGGCCATGATTTTGGGCCCAAGAATACTATGTTGTTGCAGGTATAAACAAGGGCAAGCGCCCTTCTACTTCAGGATCTTGACTGCACCAGGATCTAGGGAGCATGGGATCGAGCCGTGGCTCGCGATGCTGAGGAGATTTATTTGTTTTTCTTTTGCACTTGGTTTCATTTGTATTCCATCACGTTGTTTTGTTTTCTGTTTTCCATAGATACTTATACCTGCTGCATTATTGTCATCATTGTTATATATCTGCATTGCTTCCGCTGTTTGGTTTCTATTGATATGTATGTTGTTTACTGCTTCCGCTGTTTATTGTTGTTTCTTACCTTGTATACCTTACCGAATGAGGGCATAGTTTCCCCACCGACTCACCAAGGCCCTCGCTGCTAGTCGGCAGCCTCTGGAGTTCGGGGAAACGCGCTTGAGGTCATGTGGCGAACCGGGTACGGGGCACCAGTGAAGGGGCTCTGGACTCGGGACGTTACAAAGTGGTATCAGAGGAGTTCTTTTCTCTTTCTTTATTGTTTGGAGACCTTAGCCAGGGATAGGACGGATTCGGTACTTGGCATTAAGCTGTGCTCGGGAGTAGCTAACCCATGTACAGGGAAAAGCCATACTACCTCATTAATTGCAGTTTTCTGGTTTTGAGATTTTATGGTTGGTATGTTTTCACCTAGAGTGATTCATATGACTTGTGCGGTTATTGTTTTGATATTTCGGTTCTATTTCTGTCGCAACCCGATGAGATGAGGGTATGTCATCTCATGCATCATATAGTCACTTGTAGAAATCACATGTCATGCATTCTTACCATGCCATCTAGGGTGCATTAGCGATTGCATGATGTTGTGATAGACTTTGTGTAGATTATGCATGCTATTGTGATAGTTGTTTGATAGATTCTCTGCTATTGTGTTAGAAAACTGTTGCATTGTTCCTTGCATAAAATGAACGTCGAATTTTGGTTCTTGAGGTGTTACGGGCCCTCACGGATCAGAATTTGGTACCTTTTCCCTTGTTTTAGCATTTCTGGAATTCTGTGCAGTTTTTGAGATACTGCCCAGAAAAACCCAGAATACACGGCGTGTACTTTTTGGATACACGCCATGTCGTTTTCAGGCCATGTCACTGACCGTGTAAGTAGAACACGGTGTCATGGGAGTAACTTCGGGAACACTCCGTGTACCATTGGTACACGCCGTGTGAGTTCGGAGCCGTGTACCTGGCCGTGTCACTAACAACACGGGGCGGGGAAGCTCGGGTAGAACACGCTGTGTCCATAGGGAACACGCCGTGTAGTCCTGTCCAGGTGTCCGACCGTGTCATGAAAAACACGGGCTAGCGTGACCTTCTTTTCCACACATCGTGTTTGTTCGGAACACACCGTGTAGTATTGCTCAGGTACCCGACCGTGTCACGAACAACACGGGACGGTGTCGCCTTCATCTATGCACGCCGTGCTTGTTCGGAGCACGCCGTGTAAGGTCCAGCCGTGTAGATGGCCGTGTATTCGGAAACATGGATTTTCGAAGCCTCGTCTAGTGCACGCCGTGTTTTATTCGAACACGCCGTGCAGTCTCGGGTTGAGTCGGACCGTGTGGGCTAGCTGTGTAAGGAGACTCGGGCAGGGGAATAGTTTCTAGTACACGCCGTGTGTGGGGGTCAACACGCCGTGTAGTTTTAAGTGTACACGACTCGTAGGGCAGGAGTACATGCCCATGTCATTGGTTTAAGTATACACGTCGTGTAGTTTTATACACGCCGTGTAGTTGTGTTTTGAAATCTTGTGTTTTTCCCCTGTTCCCGTTTTGTACTCTTGTATTCTTTGTCCTTGTTTTCCTGATCTAAGGTGTGCTTTTTATCTTTCAGATCTATGCCTCTGAGACGTCCTTCGGTCATACGTCTATCGTCGGGCAGTGATCAGATGCCAGACAGGGCTGATCAGGGACTTCCTGTCGATCCCCCAGCCGAGCCAGCCTTGGCACTGGTTGTTGTACCAGTCGCAGGCGCTGATGTGAAGTTTAGGGAAGGTTTCATGAGGATGATGCAGGCCTTCTAGGGAGTACCGCCTCCGACCTCGTCTATGGCAGACTTGACGCGGGTCTTTCAGCAGCAGCATCCTCCCACGTTCTCGGGGGAGGGAGGACCTCAGGCTGCAGAGTCATGGCTGGAATCCATGCTGACTATATTCGAGCATCTGGAGACGCCTCCAGAGAGGAAGGTCAAGCTTGCCACCTACATGCTCCGAGACTCCTCCAAGAGGTGGTGGGACGTGATCTCACAGGCGGGTCAGCAGCAGGCTATGACTTGGGAGGAGTTCCAGCGCGTGTTTTACGACTACTTTTACCCAGAGACCCTGAGGGCCGATCGAGCCCGGGAGTTCATGAGCTTAGAGAAGGGTACTCTATCTTTCATGGAGTACTCCTCTCGTTTCACTGATCTGCAGTGTTTTACACCCCTTTGGGATGGGAGTGGGGTGTTCTTGGCGAGGAAGTTTGAGGATGGACTCAGGAGGGAGATTCGCTCACAGGTGAACATCTTCCAGCTAACTTCCATTTCTTCCATTGTCAACTAGGCACTGATTGCGAAGCGCAATCTGAGAGACTCTGGAGCTGCAAGTCAGGGCGGTTATGCTTCCAGAGCTAGCTTTCCTTCAGATGATAGCAAGAAGCACCGTAGGGAGCCTACGTGTGGTGATTTGAGGAAGCGAGACGCATCATCAGGCAGCCAGGTGACATGCTACCAGTGTGGCCGGACAGGGCACACGAGGCCGCAGTGCCAGAGAGACCCCATGGAGTGCCGATCTTGCGGAAAGTTGGGTCACCTTCAGCGTTTCTGCCAGGTTTTCCCACAAGCAGCAGGTGACCGAGGTTCTTCCATGACTCCTCGTTCAGGAGCAGCCCCACCAGTCTCTCACCAGTCAGGGAACTGGAGTTCTTTCGGCCGTTCGGGCCGAGGTGGAGGTCGAGGCTGTGGCAGTCAGCCACCAGTCCCTCAGCACCAGCAGGGAGGTTCAGCTCAGAGTGGTCAGTCAGGGTCGCAGGGCCGCGGTGCAGGCTAGTCTTTCACTGTGGAGTAGACTTATCATGAGCAGGATCCCGGCCCTTCTACTGTTCGAGGTACGATTTTAGTAGCCTCAGTTTTATCTTCATCCCTTTTCGATACTGGTGCTACGCATAGTTTTATCTCTGTTTTCGTTGTGGAGAGCCTTGGACTCTGTATCTTTTATTCTACTTACTCGTTGACACTAGACACACCTTTGGGAATGAGGACATCTAGTGTACGTCAATGTAGAGAGTGCCCTCTCGAGGTTGCAGGGTATCACTTCTTATGGGATATCTATGTCCTAGAGATGAGAGGCTATGATGTCATCCTTGTCATGGACTGTTTTATTCCCTTCTGGGCAGTCGTCAACTTCTATCGCTACAGAGTCAGTTTCATCTCACTAGAAGGTGAATCTTTCCTTCATAGAGGCGAATGGGATGTTCGGGCGAGTCGGGCGGGACTCGAGCATCTTGGGCTAGGAGGGGTGACAGCCCAGATTGCTAGTCTTTATCTGGATGACCAGGGGACTCCACTGTTGGACTTTCTTCCAGTGGTGGATCGCTTCAGGGATGTATTTCCAGAGGACTTTTCAGGTTTGCCTCCGGAGCATGAGGTGGACTTTTTCTATTGAGCTCGTTCCAGGAGCGGCACTGGTGTCTATTCCTCCCTATAGGATGGCCAAACTTGAGTTGTAGGAGCTCAAGAAGCAGTTGGGGGAGCTACAGGCTAAGGGTTTCATCTGACCCAGTAATTCTTTTTGGGGTTCGCATGTTCTGTTTGTGAAGAAGGCAGACGGTACCCTTCAGCTTTGTATGGATTATCGGAAGTTGAACCAGTTGACGGTCAAGAACTGATATCCTTTGCCGCGGATTGATTACCTTTTCGATCAGCTTTTAGGAGCCTGGGTGTTCTCAAAGATCGACTTGAGGTCCGTTCATCATCAGTTGTGTGTTAGACCATCAGATATACCTCTGACAGCCTTCAAGAGCAGGTACGGTCTTTACGAGTATACAGTCATGTCGTTCGGTCTCACAAACGCACCTGCAGTTTTCATGGTGCTGATGAACCGAGTGTTCCATCCTTACTTGGACTCTTTCGTCGTGGTCTTCATGGACGATATCTTGGTGCACTCTCACACTCAACACGACCATGCCACCCATCTTGAGATCATTCTGAGTACACTGAGAGAGCATAGGCTTTATGATAAACTCTCGAAGTGCCACTTCTGGATGGATCAGATTCACTTCTTGGGTCACGTCATCTCAGAGACAAGAGTATCTGTGGACCCAGAGAAAGTGAGATCTGTAGTTTCCTGGGAGCAGCCGAAGAACTTTTTTGAGGTACGGAGCTTCCTAGGGCTGGTTGGATACTACAGATGATTCATTCGGGACTTTTCCCATTTAGCAGCACCTTTGACAGGTCTGACCAAGAAGGGGGCGATGTTCTTATGGTCATATTCTTGTGAGTCAGCCTTTCAGGAGCTAAAAAGGAGGTTGACGTCAGCACCGATACTAGTCTTTCCAGATCCAGGCAAGAGCTACACTGTTTACTGTGATGCTTTGGGTATCGGGCTGGGATCTGTGCTTATATAGGAAGATGGAGTCTTTGCGTATGGGTCTCAGCAGTTGAGGCCACATAAGAGGAACTACCCTACGCATGATCTGGAGTTGGCAACTGTTGTTCATGCTTTGCACTGTTGGAGACACTATCTTCTGGGAGAGCACTTTGTGGTCTTCACTGTCCACAAGAGTCTCAAGTATATCTTTACTCAGCGTGATCTGAATCTGAGGCAGCGCAGGTGGGTTGAGTATCTACAGTCTTTTGACTTCGATATTGCCTATACGTCGGTAAAGGGCAATGTCGTGGCAGATGCGTTGAGCCAGAGAACTCAGATTCAGGCAGTTCAGGAGGCCAGTAGTGAGTGGTAGCTGATGGATCTGTTCTCTGAGATGCATCTAGAGGTGCACAACAGATGGGGATAGACTTTTTTATCTTCTATAGCTGTTACCTCCACGCTACTTGATCGGGTACGGATGAGGCAGCTATCAGACTCAGAAAGATTAGTCCTGCGGGAGAGTGTGTTAGGAGAGGACCCTCTTCCTGGATGGACAGTGGGTGAGGATGAGATCTTGCATTTCCAAGGATGCGTATGGGTGCTGGAAGACATACGTGAGGAGTTGATGCAGGATTTCCATTCCTCAGTTTGGGAAGTTCATCCTGGCGTCACCAAGATGTATCGGGATCTTCATCGCCAGTACTGGTGGCCAGGTATGAAGAAGGATGTTGCTGGTTTTGTCATGAGATGTTCTACTTGTCAGCAGGTGAAAGCAGAGCATCAACGACCAGCAGGTCTCTCACAGCAATTACTCATTCAGGAGTGGAAGTGGAATGATGTTGTGATGGATTTTGTGACTGGGTTGCTGAGATCACCTCAAGGGAACGATGCTATTTGGGTTGTCGTCGACAGGCTTACAAAGGTTTATCACTTCTTGTCGATCAAGGAGACCTTTAGTGTCGATGATCTGGGAGGACTTTACATCAGGGAGATTGTGCGTCTGCATGGAGTTCCGTGCTCTATTGTTTCAGACAAAGATGCACGCTTTACCTCTCGGTTCTAGTAGAGACTTCAAAAGGCCTTGGGTACACAGGTACTTTTGAGTACAGCATACCATCCCCAAACTGATGTCCAGTCCAAGCGCACGATCCAGGTGCTTGAGGATATGCTCCGAGCTTGCATTCTTGACTTTGGCAGTTCTTGGGAGAAGCATATTCCACTGGTGGAGTTCGCCTACAACAACAGTTTCTAGGCGACCATCCAGATGGCACCATACGAGGCTTTGTACGGTAGGCCATGTCGATCACCCTTATGCTGGCTGGAGGTAGGAGAGGCAGATTTGTTGGGACCTCGTCTTGTTCAGGAGACTTCAGAGCAGATAGATCTGATTTGGAAGAGGATGGCTACAGTGTAGTCTCGGTAGAAGTCTTATGCGGATCAGCGGAGATGACCTCTGGAGTTCGAGGTCGGTGATCGGGTTTTCCTACGTGTCGCACCTAGGTTGGGACACAAGAGGATTCGGAGACAGGGTAAGCTTTTGTCGTGGTACGTCGGGCCGTTTGAGGTCTTAGAGAGAGTGGGGCCAGTCGCCTATTGGTTGCAGCTACCGCAGAGGTATCGGGCCCTGCACTATGTCTTCCACGTCTCTCAGCTCCAACGTTACTTTTCAGACCCGTCTCATGTCTTTCAGCCTGAGGAAGTCGAGCTTGAAGCGGATGCATCATTCAAGGAGCATTCTATCCGAATTGTCGATTGTAGTACAAAGGTTCTCCATGGGCGGTATGTTCCTCTAGTATGAGTGTTATGGTAGCACGGGCGAGTACAGGATGAGACCTGGGAGAGGGAGGCCGATGTACGATCGCAGTGGCCGGAGTTGTTTGGGGATCCTTCTTCTCCACCTCGTTAGGGAAATTCGGGGATGAATTTCCTTAAGGGGGGAAGTTTGTAAGAACCCGGACCTTCGTTCAGGTATGTTTTTCCATTTTCTGGAGTTTTTTATGGAAATTTTCAAAGTACACGTTGTGTACTTTATGAGTACACGCCGTGTCCTCTGTTCCGGCTCGAAGCCGTGTCCGGGCCACACACACGGTGTGTAAGGCTGAGGTGGAGGCCGTTTATTTCAGAGTACGGAAAATTCGAAGTACACGTCGTGTACTCTAAAATTACACGCTGTGTACTTTCTTTTTTTCATTAAAGGGACCAGGGTTGCGCCTAACCCCCAAATACGTCTTCTTCTCCAGTTTTCGACCATCTGGGAGCATTTGTACGGCCGGATCTTCGACGGAGTCCTGCCTCGCCGTCCGTTCTCTGATTCGAGCACGGTCGATTGCGTTGGAATCACAGCAGTGAGTTATTCCTTCTGCTTGAGCCTTGTTTCTTGATTCCTCCTTGTTTTCAAGTTATCGTGGGATGAACTTTTTGTGAGTTTTCTCAGATCTATGTCGTTATAAGGGGAATATGTCATCAAGTTTCATGTATATCAATCTCTTAGGATCGAGGTAGGTGGTTTGTGCCTTTCTGTAGAAAGTCTTTGAGTATTTTGTGCAAATTCCACCAATACCCTTGAACGGGGTATTGCGTGTTTCCTATTTTGCCCTTTTTTCTTGCCTGCTTTGCTTGATTGCTTTAGTAGAGGTTATTGCTTGTGATTAGAGTAATTTGTTTGTGCTCATATTTCTTTTCCATGCTTGTTCTATCTGTTTGGCATTTTCCAGTTGTCATGCCTAGTCGTAGGATAGTGGAACTGTTGTTTTATTTTTCTGTTGAGCCTTAGTCGATAGCCAAGTAGTTCTTGAGGTTTACTTGGACGATACACATGCGTTGAGCATGTTTAGTTACTCAGGACTTTGAGAACCTAGAGTAGTAGGCCAAAGGGAGAATTGACGGAAGGGCTTCTCCAGAGTGTCTTTTAAATCACGATGTGATACCAAGTGGAGAATTGACGGAAGGGATTCTCCAGAGAGTCTTTTAATTACGACGCGGGCTATAGGGGGAATTGACGTTGAGTGCTTCCCCGGAGAGCCTTTAGCACGATACGAGACTATAGTGGAAATTGATGGTGAGTGCTTCCCTAAAGAGTCTGCTTAATTACGTAGCTGAATCAGAGGGGTGAGACTGTGTGTGCCTCCCAGAGGGTTGCTTGTACTTAGAGGTTGAACCATAGGGGATAGACTATGAGAGCTACCCAGAGGGTTACCTATTTTCTTCTTGTTGTTGACTGCTATACTTGTTAGAACTGTGGATTGTAGCTGTTTGCGTTTTTCCATTTACTGCTTCTTGTTTTATTACTGCCATGTATTCATTGACTGTTAGGCACAAATCTTTGGGTGATTGCCTACTGGGATTGTATCTCACACCCTATTTAGGCCATGCTTTTGGGCCCAAGAAGACTATGTTTTTGTAGGTATAGACAAGGGCAAGCGCCCTTATACTTTAGGATCTTGACTGCACCAAGAGCTGGGGAGCATGGGAACGAGCCGTGGCTCGTGATGCTGAGGAGCTTTCTTTGTTTTTCTTTTTCACTTAGTTTCAATTGTATTCTAGCACGTTGTTGTGTTTTCTGTTTTCCATAGATACTTGTACCTGCTGCATTATTTTCATCATTGTAATATATCTGCATTGCTTTCGCTGTTTGGATTCTGTTGTTATGCATGTTTTTTACTGCTTCCGCTGTTTATTGTTGTTTCTTACCTTGTATACCTTACCGAATGAGGTAATAGTTTCCCCACCGACTCACCAAGTCCCTCGCTGCTAGTCGGCAGCCTCTGGCGTTCGGGGAAACGCGCTTGAGGTCATGTGGAGAACCGGGTACGGGGCACCAGTGGAGGGGCTCCGGACTCGGGACGTTACAAAATTTGTAAGAACCCGGACCTTCGTTCAGGTATGTTTTTCCATTTTATGTAATTTTTTCCGAAAATTTTCAAAGTACACACCGTGTACTTTCTGAGTACACGCTGTGTACTTTTTGAGTACATGCCGTGTACTCTGTTCTGGCTCGAAGCCGTGTGTTGGCCATGTCCGGGCCACACACACAGTGTGTAAGGCTGAGGTGGAGGCCAGTTATTTCGGAGTACGGAAAATTCGAAGTACACGCCGTGTACTTTCTTTTTTTTTCATTAAATGGACCGGGGTTGCGCCTAACCCCCAAATACGTCTTCTTCTCCAGTTTTCGACCATCCGGGAGAATCCGTATGGCCGGATCTTTGACGGAGTCCTGCCTCGCCATCCATTCTCCGATTCGATCACGGTCGATTGCGTTGGAATCACAGCAGTGAGTTCTTCATTCTGCTTGAGCCTTGTTTCTTGATTCCTCCTTGTTTTCAAGTTATCATGGGATGAACGTTTTGTGAGTTTTCTCAGATCTACATCGTTCTAAGGGGAATCTGTCATCGAGGTTCACGTATATTGATCTCTTAGGATCGAGGTAGGTGGTTTGTGCCTTTCTGTAGAAAGTCTTTGAGTATTTTGTAAAAATTACACCAATACCCTTGAACGGGGTATTGCGTGTTTCCTGTTTTGCCCTTGTTTCTTGCCTGCTTTGCTTGATTGCTTTAGTAGTGGTTATTTATTGTGATTATAGTAATTTGTTTGTGCTCAGATTGTTTTTCCATGCTTGTTCTGCCTGTTTGGTGTTTTCCAGTTGCCATGCCTAGTCGTAGGATAGTGGAACTGTTGTTTTATTTTGCTGTTGAGACTTAGTCGATAGCCAAGTAGTTCTTGAGGTTTACTTGGATGATACACACACGTTGAGCATGTTTAGTTACTCAGGACTGTGAGAACCTAGAGCAGTAGGCCAAAGGGAGAATTGACAGAAGGGCTTCTCCAGAGTGTCTTTTAAATCACGATGCGAGACCAAGTGGAGAATTGACGGAAGGGATTCTCTAGAGAGTCTTTTAATTACAACGCAGGCTATCGGGGGAATTGACGTTGAGTGCTTCCCCAGAGAGACTTTAGCACGATATGAGACTATAGGGGGAATTGACGGTGAGTGCTTCCCCAGAGAGTCTGCTTAATTACGTAGCTAAACCAGAGGGGTGAGACTGTGTGTGCCTTCTAGAGGGTTGCTTGTACTTAGAGTTTGAACCATAGGGGCTAGACTGTGAGAGCTACCCAGAGGGTTACCTATTTTCTTCTTGTTGTTGACTGCTATACTTGTTAGAACTGTGGATTGTAGCTATTTGCGCTTTTCCGTTTACTGCTTCTTGTTTTATTACTGCCATGTATTCATTGACTGTTAGGCACAAATCTTTGGGTGATTGCCTACTGGGATTGTATCTCACACCCTGTTTGGGCCATGATTTTGGGCCCAAGTAGACTATGTTGCTACAGGTATAGACAAGGGAAATCGCCCTTCTACTTTAGGATCTTGACTGCACCAGGAGCTGGGGAGCATGGGATCGAGACGTGGCTCGTGATGCTGAGGAGCTTTCTTTGTTTTTCTTTTGCACTTGGTTTCAGTTGTATTCCAGCACGTTATTATGTTTTCTGTTTTCCATAGATACTTGTACCTGCTGCATTATTGTCATCATTGTTATATATCTGCATTGCTTCCGCTGTTTGGTTTCTGTTGTTATGCATGTTGTTTACTGCTTCCGCTGTTTATTGTTGTTTCTTACCTTGCATACCTTACCGAATGAGGGCATAGTTTCCCCACTGACTCACCAAGGCCCTCGCTGCTAGTCGGCAGCCTATGGCGTTCAAGGAAATGCACTTGAGGTCATGTGGTGAACCGGTTACGGGGCACCAGTGTAGGGGCTCCAGACTCGGGACGTTACAAAGTGGTATCATAGGAGTTCTTTTATCTTGCTTTACTGTTTGGTTTCTGTTATTATGCATGTTGTTTACTGCTTCCGTTGTTTATTGTTGTTTCTTACCTTGTATACCTTACTGAATGAGGGCATAGTTTTCCCACCGACTCACAAAGGCCCTCACTGCTAGTCGGCAGCCTCTGGTATTCGGGGAAACGCACTTGAGGTCATGTGGCGAACCGGGTACGGGGCACCAGTGGAGGGGCTCCAGACTCGGGACGTTACATATTACATCTCCCATCTATAACACCCTAATACTTTTAAAAAAATATTTCCCTTTAAATAGTTTTATTTTCTTAATAGCTTGCATTGCACACAGCACTAAGTGTAAATGAACCACGATTAACTATTAAAATATTATAATGTGACAGTTATCTCCTAGTCATTGTATTGGTGGGTATGAATGATACTGGCTAAATTATGAAAATTATATGGTCTACACATTAATAAAATGAATTCAATTGTTATTAAATGATTAAAATTGAAAATAAAAATTATTTTAAAATAAAAGTAATGTTTTTTCTGGAAATTTATTTTTAATGGGTGAAATGTATTTTTATATTAATAAGTTAAATTGGTAAATATTGGTGAACTATTTTAATGAAATTTATATATATTATATATTCAATAAAAAATTAACATCTGTTTAATATTTTTCTAGGTATTTGATAAGAATAAAACAAGTTTTATGCTTAAAATTGTCATTTTCTAAAAAACAATTTTCAGTGTGTTTTGCATACTAAATTTAAAATTAATTTCTATCACTTATAGGTATTGAATTTTATAAAATGGATTATATATTTATAATTAGGATTTTTCTAATTGGTAAATAGACCCATTTTATTTCTAGTCAATATAAATAGTAACCATTGTAAAATTTATCACCTTGGTAAAGGGTAAATTGGGTTAATCTAGGATAAAACTGGGTGATAAGGCTATGATTATATATCCTAATTATTATTGGATGAAGTGAATTATACAATTATCACCTTAGGATCTAATTTTATTTATTTAATGGATACTTGTCCAAGAAAATGACCAATATATTATTTAAATCAAAGAAAGTTACAAAATGTCACACTCATAGTTTTAAATATCTATTATATGTCCACATAGGAAAAAATGTAAGTTATAAATAAAAAAAATTGTCTATTTTGATCATAATAAACTTATTTTTATTATGGTATTTTATTTATACCTTTTAGTTATTAAATAATTACCTTAAATTATTACACAACACCGAAATAGTATTTATTCAATTAATGAAAAAATAAAATAAATGATATTAAAAATATTAAAAGTGATATAATTTGACCAAGTTATTGTGTTCCAAGAATTTTATAGATGAATATAAAATATTATTATTATTATGAAGGATTATATTCTAATTACAACTTTGTCTATATGTCTTATAAGTAAAATTAAATAAATATTTTTAAAATGGACATTAATAATATTTTGTTAAATTATTTAAAGATCATAAAAGTGTTGACAGATGACAGGGAGGATAATATATGATCTAAAATTACATTCCTTTTCCATTTATGATCCAATTTGTAACTTATTTCTAAAATTATAACACTTTAACGGTGAAAAATACTTTACCACTGCTAAGGTTAAAATTGGTTAACCAAGTAGTTAATCAAAAAGATAGGGTTTAAAATGACACTAAAACCTATCCAAATTTTATTGGATGAGGGTATTATAACCCTATACTATATTATATTTTTATTACTAGACTTTTGGGGTTATTTGGGCTAGATAATGACTTTATCATAATTTAATCTTTTAAGAAATTCCAAAATTTCCCTCACACCTAAATTATAAAAGGTTATATCTACCCTAACTATTTTACACCATTTTGATCTTTCAAGCTCAACCATCCTCTATCAAAATACCTTTTCAACTTCCTTATACACATTCTATAAGTTTTGGTCTTCCCAAAAGACCAACCTTAGGATCCTTAAGAGGATATATAAAGGATTTTTTTCAAATAAGAGGCAATCACCTTAACCTATGTATCATCCTAAGTTTTTAAAAGGAAATACTATATTTGATATCATACAAGATATGCAACACAAAGCTTAAACTAACAACTAAATATTATTATTAAGTGAAATTTTTAAGCTAGCTGTTAAATTAGTGATAATGAATATTATTAACTAAATTATGAAATATAAAATGGTTCTACACATTAATAATGTATTAATTAATGCTTAGAAAATTAAGCACATAATTTTAGTAAATTTGTTTTATTCTTCAAATACACTTTCTTTAAGAATGATTTTTATTGCTTTTGTAAGAAAATGATGTAATTAATTTCTAGATATTTTATAAATTTTATTTAATAAAATAAATATTATTTTTAAAATCATCATATCAAAGTTAGTTTATGGTTAAATTTTGAGAATTTTATGAAAAAATCTGATTTTTTTAATGAATAGTGAAAATTACCAATTTTTTTTGAAAATTGTATTTTATTTTCAAGTATTTACAAATTAAAATTATATTTTAGATTATTTTTAAAATTTAATTTTTTCCTTATGATTTTAAATAATCCAATTATGGTTTTTTAAATGGATTTTATACTTGAATTTAGTATAAAAGAATTTTATGTTTAAATAGGATATTTTTCTGAAAAAATTGTTTTTCTTTTCATTTTATCAGTTTAATTTTAAATTAAATATTGAAAATTATAAGTTTTGAATTTAAAAAAATGGATTTAATATTTTTAATTAGGTGGTCCAAATTTAATAAATATTTCACTTTTAATTTTGGACAATATGAATAGTAACCTTAGTGATTTTTGTTACCGTCGTAAAGGGTAAATTGGGTAATTAAGGGTAAAATAAAATGATAAGGACTATAAAATAACCCTAAAACATTTCCCAAATTTATTTTATGAGTATAATTCATCCCTAAAATTCAGGGTCTGAATATATGGCCTTTAGTTTCCATTTTTAAGTTATTATGACATTTATAATATTTATTTAAAGAAAAGTCAAAGATGTCACACTCATATTTTTAATAACTATAACATTTTTAATATAGGGTTAACCCGAGGTTATATTCAAATATAAATAGTAATTTTAAATTTTAAATATTTATCTTCATCGTGGTGGGTTATTTTTAATTTTTAGTGAAAAAATAATTACCTTAAATTCTTACACAACATTGATGGAGTAATTATTTTATTAATGGAAATATCAAATAAATGTTATTAAAAATATTGAAATAAATATAATTTTAGATAATTAATTTAATAAATGAATATTATAGATTACTTTAACATGTTAGGGATGTAATAAAATATTTTTTAATAATTATAAATGTTATATTGATATTATTAAATTCAAAGTAATGAATAGTTCTTAAAATTGACATTATGAATATTTTATAGTAAATAATATTTTATTAATGATATAAAATTTATAAAGATATTAAATTTGGAAAAATTATTTTTATAAGGTTTAACATGTCATATATGATCCATTTATGGGTATTTTGTCATTTTATAGTAACTATCTTAACCCTCAAAGAGTAAAAAAACATGTTGTAACGGTAAGAGTTAAAGGGGTTAAATAAGGGTTAAAACCAAAAGATAAGGGTATAAATATAGTAATAACTTACCTAAAAATTATCTTATGAGATTATTTTAACTCATACTCATATTATATTATAAATAACTCAATTTGGATCCATTTTTAATTGAAACTAATTTATATTAATTTAATATTTTGGAAAATTTCAAGAGTTCCTCTCTCCTCTCTTATAAAAGTGCACCTCTTCTTCTCATTTATTTATAGTTAAAAATCCTTTTTGTTGGTAAATATTTAAAAATATACCTTCTTATAATCACTCAACTCATTCTAAATTCCTTATTTTTGTAATAACACCAACCTTAGTGGTCTTAATGTGTTAAGAAAAGGAGGTTGTCCTAAGAATATGTGTTGTTTTAATCAATCATTTCTATTTTATTTCTTCTTCCGCCTCCTTAAAATATTCTTAAACCATACTAAAATGATAAATTAAATATTAACCGTATACTGATATGTTATTATATTTATGGAATGACCCATATCCATCTCTTATTCCATCAAATGGGATATGAAATCATCATTTGTGTGTAAGGTGGACTACCACCTCGTGAACCGATGTCATTCATTTTCTATTATCTCCTATCATGGATTGATATAATGATGGAATTAATATTTTTATATTATATTAATGAAATATTTATCATTATTTAAAGATAATATAATACTTAATTTCATTCTGTAATGATAGTTGAAAAATGGAAACGTTACTCATGTATACGTACGGCCTACCGTCTCCATGATTATAATGTAATTCATTTTTTCATAACCATATTTAATGGATATATTTAAAAGTGTAATTTATATATAAAAACGATAATTATTTCATGAATATTATTCTATATATTATTTAATGTTGACCTATTTGACCAAAATCAACCAACCAAAGTCATTTTGAACTTATGAACCGAATATGGTCAAAACGTCCAATGTGAACTTAAATAATTAAGTACTTTTTATGGCATGGTAAAATGTGATATAAAAGAAATAATAAAATTGAAAATTTATATAAATAAATTAAATAATTAACATAAGTTTATTATTTATGAAGATAAAGGACATACGTGACAAAATATACTCAAGGTAAGGGATTTTCTTAACTTAATTTCCATTCATTAGGTTAAACTTATACTTCTTTGATTATGTCTTGCTAAGATTATGTATGAAATGAATTTTAATTATCTTATGTGTATTTAAACTTATTTTATGTGGATTTAAATCTAATACACAAAATATATTCATTTAATTAACACTAACTTCAATGATATGATATTTTTACGGGACTTTCTTTTAAAAATCCTCTTTAAAGTTCATCTTTAAACTATTTTTACAAAAGTCTAAAATAATTTTTTTGAAATTATATTAAATGAGTGTATTTTCCTGGTTTTATAACACTTTAATTATTTTATGTTTCCTTTATAAGTTTTTATATATCCTTTTTAATTTTAATGGTTTGTTTATGATGTGCACATCTTTTATATTTTAAAAGTGATTTTTAAGAAAAAGGGGTATTTTGATATCCAAAAGTGTTTTACGCATGGGTTTAAAAGATTTTTCAATGGTTTTATTCATGATATGGTAATTTGACATTATTTATGATGGTTGTGCCCAGATATCTCCAGGTGATCCCGTTATAGATTATATGATGGGTGTACCCAGATAGCGCTCCAATGCATTGGGTAATGATTTTGTTCGCATGAGAATTATATTAGAAGTTGTTCATATTGTCATTTAAATTTGTAAGGGTTTTATAAGGGTTTTTTAAGGTTTATATGAAAATGATGTCCCAAGGAACCTGCATGCCTTTTTTATTCTTGATAATGAGTTTTGATTGAAATATCTTGATTTAAAAAGGTAATATAATGATATTTTTAAAGGAAAAATGATTCTATTTTGGTAATAAAAGATTTGTTTTCTAGAAAAGGTTTTAATGGGTTTTCATGTTTTCACTGAACTAATGTTTTTATTTCTTTTATCCCTTATGGAAATTTTTTGTGATCATCCTGGTTTTTAAAAAAAATCATAGGGTTTATGTAGGGGTAATAGAAAAGAAGATTCAAGTTAGAAGTTGTAAAGTTTTATTATGAAATGAAATCACATTTTATTTTAAAACTTTTATTTCTATAGGAAAAATGGATACTTATTATAAGTTTCCACTTGTGATGTTTGGGATTAATATGTAAGAGTTTTTTCAAATTCTCTAAAACTCTATACCTAATGTATATTTAGGAAAATAGAGTGATTTTTAGTTTTAAAATAACTAGAATTTGTATCGTTTAAGGCAGGGTTATTTACAGTTGGTATCAGAGAATGTTTTATATAAATTTATAAATAAGGATGTTTTCTTGTGAGGTTTTCTTTATAGTTATATATTTCATCATGGGTTTACAAGTTTAAGGTTGATTACAAGTTCAAGGTCTTATACACCTATTTTTGAGATTTTAAGCAATGGATTTTGAGGTGATTAATAATATTTTTGGAGATTGGATTTAGAAGGGTAATCGAATTAGATATAAAGAATTTGAAGGTTAAAGTATTATAGAAATTTTATGGGTATTTTCTTTATTTTAACATAAAATTATTTATTTCATGTTTTAATTTTGTTCTTCTATATAGATTAAAGATCATTTATCAAGATGAAATGAGAAGGATATTACACAACCTTCTTATCCATTCCAGATGATTTAATTATCACTATCGTGGAAAAATATTCTTCATAAGATCTTGAATGCTTTTTGATCATACAAATCACATGAAGGATACTATTTGATATGTCCAACCCTTTTTTATTTCTCCAAAATTTCTACGGATCATGGTATTTTTATTATTATATTTCAAATGCTAGACTTATCCACGTTATTCAATAATATTAATATAATCAAGGACTTGAATATTTCATTTCTAGATATTTGTACTACCCTGATGTCTAGATTTAAGGTATGAGTTATTCTCATATTATCTAATTATGAATCATGATTGGGTGATATTGAAAAATCCTAAAGTCATATTCCATATCTTGATTTATAAGAATAAAGTATTATAAAATAAGAAAAATTATGTGTTTATGATTATAGTTTCCAATAAATATGATATAGTGGTATTTCAACAATATTATGAGAATCATGAAACACCTTAGGAATATTCTATAGTAGGTTTTGTTTTCAAAATTTGGAAACATATGTTATATGAAATAGATACCTATGAAAAGTGGTGTAGTGAAAAGGTGTTAATTTTTGGGAGACATTATTTGGGTTTTGATAAATGTTTAAGGTATGTGAAACCCTTATGTTTTTTATATAAAAAAATTGAGAAATAATTCCTTTAATTTTGGTAGACATAATATTAAAGGAATTAGTAGACTTTATAATTTATATGATCTCTAATTTTGAGGTAATTATGGGTTGTTACAATTTGGGAATATATGTTTTATCAGAGAGATAACCATGATATTGAAAATTGATTTGGTGATTAGAAGATTAATGTTATTTAATAATATGCCCATTATTTTGGGAACTTTATATGATTAAGGTAAATATAATATTGTGGGATTTTATCTGAGTAATAAAGGTTGAATTATTTTTTGGATTAATATATTATTTTATTCTGGAATTACGGTGATTCAGGTTATTTATTGAAAGGGTTAACATACTTGGAGATTATGTGATTTAGGAAATTACATTTTTGGTATGAGACATTAAGAGTGATTGATGTTATTTTGGGAGATAAATGTTAAATTTATCTTGAAATATTATGAGATAAAATCCATCTTAATTTTAGGTTTCAATATTAGTCTGAAATATTCTTAAGGAATTTTAAGGATAGTTATTTTTTTAATGATATATGTTTAACATTGGGTATTACTATTGAATTTTGGTGACTAAAGTAGTGTTTTTTCATGAAAAGGTTTATTATTTTTGGGGAATTATCTTATATTATCCTAAACATTTTGGTTTTTGTTAATAGCTAAAGATAAGATAAATATATTTTCATCCTTTTGTGGATTCAGTGATCCATAGAAGTTGATTATAATGCTTCAATCATGAAAATTCATCTTGAATACTCATCATTTGGAGCAAAAAGATGATATTATGGTGAAAATAGATTAAAGGATGAAGTTATACTTGTTAAGAAAGTATATTTCATTATTTTTTTAGTCCATGTAGTAAAATAATTCCTTAAATCTATGAAAATGATCTTGAAACAAAAATGTTATCCATTTATTTTTCTTACCAAGAAATCAATAACCTTTTAACCCACTACATATTTATGTTTTTGTGATTCTTCACTTTCTCATGACCATGTTCTCTATCACTCTCTATCAATCCTTGGTTGTTATCTTTTCTATTCCATTTCCATGTTTTCTTACATGGATACTTAGTATGTTTTATCTCAGGTGACCTTCGTACTTCCTTTTTCTCTCTTCTTAATTGAAAGTTTTATTAATCCTTTTTATAATGTGGGATTTCAATAAATATATTTTGAAAAGTCAAAACTTTGTTACCGAGAACAAATACAAAATTATGAGGACATAATTATAAAAAAGGGGGAACAATGTAACATCCCTATTTTTTTAAAGGAAATACTATGTTTGATAGCATACAAGATACGCAACACCGAGCTTAAACGAACAACAAAATATTGTTATTAAGTGACCATTTTAACCTATCCTTTAAATTAGAGAGAATAAATAGTATTAATTGAATTATGAAATATAAAATGGTCTTAATCATTAATAATGTATTAATTAATGTTTAGAAAAATTAATCACTTTATTTTAGTAATGTCATTTTATTCTTCAAATACACTTTCTCCAAGAATTATTTTTATTGATTTTGTTGGAAAACAATATAATTAATTTGCATAAATTTTATAAATATTATTTAATGAAATAAATATTATTTTTCAAATCATAATATAAAAATTATTTTATAGTGAAATTTTGATAATTTTCTGAAAGTTTGATTTTTCAATGAATAGTAAAAAATAACAATTTTATTAAAAATTGAATTTTATTTTCAAGTATTTACGAATTAAAATTATATTTTAGATTAGTTTTAAAATTTAATTTTTTCTTTTTAATTTTAAATAATCCAATTATAGTTTTTTAAATGTATTTTATACTTTAATTTATTATAAAATAATTTTATGTTTAAAAAGGGAATTTTTATGAAATAAATATTTTTAATTGTGTTTTATAGGTTCAATTTTAAATTAAATTCTGAAACTTCTGTGTCTTGAATTTTAAAAAATGGATTCCATATTTTGAATCATAAGGTCCAAATTTAGTAAATATATCACTTTTATTTTCATACAATATGAATATTAATCTTAGTAATTTTTGTTATCACGGTAAAGGGTAAATCGGATAATTATGGATAAAGATAAAATGATAAAGACTATAAAATGACCCTAACACTTGACCAAATTTTATTTTATGAGTAATATTTCTCCATAACCATTCAATTTTTGAATATAATTTCTTTGGTTTCTATTTTTAATTGATTGTGACATTTATAATATTTATTTAAAGAAAATTCAAATATGTCACACTCATATTTTTAATAACTATAACATTTTTAATATAATGTTATATAGAGGTTATATTCTGCTATAAATATTCATTTAAAATATAAAATATTCATATTCATCAGGGTAATTTATTTTTAATTTTTAGTTAATAAATAATTACCTTAAATTCTTACACAACGCTGATGCGGTAATTATTTTTTTAATGGAAATATTAAATAAATGTTATTAAAAATATTAAAATAATTATAACTTGAGATAATTAATTTAATAAAAAAATATATATTAACTTGGCATGTTATCGATGTGATAAAATATATTTTTTTAATTATAAGTGTTATCTTCATATTATTAAAGTCAAATTAATGAATTGTCCTTAAAATTGACATTATGAATATTTTATAGTAAATAGTATTTTATTAATGATATAAAATTTATAAAAATATTAAATTCATAAATCTGGTTATTATCATAATTAAAATTTCATCCATTATCCATTTATGGGTTTTTTGGAATTTTATAGTAATTATATTAACCCTCAAAGAGTAAAAACCCATGTTGTCACGGTAAGAGTTAAAGGGGTTGAATAAGGGCTAAAAGCAAAAGATATGGGTAGAAATATAGACAAAAGTTATTTAAAAATTATGGGATGAGAATATTTATACCCATAATAATATTATACTTTAAATAACTCACTTTTTATCCATTTTTAATTGAAAATTAATTTATATTAATTTAATATTTTTAAAAAATTTAAGAGTGCCCCTCTCCCCTCTTATAAAAGGGAACATATTCTTCTCATTTGTTCACACTTAAAAACCATTTTTTTCATAAAATATCTAAACAAATACCTTATTATAATACCTACCCTCATTATAAAATCCTTATTTTTGGCATAACACTAACCTTAGTGGTCTTAATGTTCTAATAAAAATAGGTTGTTTGAAGAAGAGGTATCGTTTTAATCAAGCATTTATATTTTATTTATTCTAAAACATAATTAAAATATTATTAAATCATGATATAATAATAATTATAGTATCATACATATACTAATATGTTATTATGATAGTTTCATGACCTGTATCCATCTCCTCTTCCATCAAATGGGAACGAAATCATCATTCATGTGTGCGGCGGACTACCGCCTCACAAACCGATGTCATTTATTTTCCATTATCACCTCTCATGGATTGATATAATGATGTAATTAATTTTTATATATGATATTAATGACATATTTATCATTATTAAAATATATTATAATACTTTATTTTTGTAATGATCATTGAAAAATGGAAACGTTACTCATGCGTACGTATGACCTACCATCTCCATGATTGTAACATAGTTCATTTTTTCATAACCATATTTAATGGATGGATTTAAAATTTTAATTGTTTTATAAAATGATAATTATGTCACTAATATTATTATGGATATAATGGAATGGTTAACTATTTCACCAAATTCAACTTATAAAAGTCATTTTGAACTTATAAACTGAATATGGTCAAAACGTCCGATGTGAACTTAAATAATTATGTACTTGTTATAACATGTTAATAAGTGATATAAAAGTAATAATAAACTTTAAAAAGGTTATAAATATATTAAATAATTAACATAAGTTTATTATTCAGGAAGATAAAGTACATACATGATAGATTGGACTCAAGGTAAGGGATTTTCTTAACTCAATTTCCATTCATTGGGTTAAACTTCTACTTTTTTGATTATGTCATGCTAATATTATGTGTGAAATTAATTTTAATTGTTTTTTGTGTATTTAAACTTATTTTAGGTGTATTTATAGCTCATATATATAATATATTCATTTTATTAACTCTCACTTTAATGATATGATATTTGTAAGGGACTTTCTTTAAGAAATTCTCTTTAAAGTTCCTCTTTCAACTATTTTTACAAAAATCTATAAGAATTTTTTTAAAATTATATGGCATGAGAGGATTTTCCCTATTTTATATGGATTTAATACTTTTTTTACTTTATAAGTTTTCATAGTTCTTTTTAAAGGAAATGGTTTCTTTATGATGTTTGCAACTTTTAGATTTTAAAAGTGATTTTTAAGAAAATGGGGTATTTTCATATCTGAAAGTGTTTTTCACATGGGTTTAAAAGAGTTTTCAATGGTTTTATTCATGATATGGTCCTTGGATATTATTTATTATGGTTGTTCCTAGATATCACTGAGTGATCATATTATAGCTTATATTATGGGTGTACCCATATAGTGATCTAATACATTGGGTAATGATTTTGTTCTTAGAAGAATTATATTGGAAGTAGGTCATATGGTTATTCCAATTTGTAAGGTTTTTTTAAAATTTATGTAATGTTATTATGATTATGATATCCCAAGGAACCTATATGACTTTTATATTCTTGATAATTAGTTTTCATGGAAATATATTGATTTCAAAAGCTAAGATGTCACACCCAGTTTTTTTAGTTTTGGATTATGCTCTTGTTCGGTGAGAATTTCCAGTTTTTTATTAGGTTCCGACTATTATGGGTGTTAATTTTTGAAGTTTATACTTTTATAATTTTATCCCCCATGTTTGATCCTTATATGTTTTGGAAATTTTTGGATAAGTATAGAAGTTTGGTCTTGGCAGACCCTAGCACACAGTTGGTGCACATTTAGGGCCAACCGTGTGGTAGATTACAAAAACTATCGCATGGATATCGCACGGTTTGAGAAATATTGAGTTCAATTCCCATGTAACTATGTGGTCTTTCAATCTACAGGTAGTGGCTACCTCACAGTTAGAGCATGTTTTGTCAAACCGCACAGCCCAATCATGCGGTTTGCCCAGATTTTAAAATTTTTGGGGTACCAAGTATACCCCTTTTGGGATTTTAATCCAAAACCCTTCCTTTCTCCCAAACTCAATTTTTAAGCCCTATGGGACCTATCCTCTATTCCTCAATCCTTCCACCTCTATCTAGGGTGATTCTAATGGGAAATCTTTAAGGTTTTGGTTGGATCTCTCAAGGTAAACCCCTTCTTTTATCTCTATCTTCCTTCTCCTCTCTTTTGTTCTTGGTTTTCTCTTATACTATAGTCATGGTGGACTAGTGTTTTGTTTTAACTTCTATTATACTATTTATTTTTCTCATAAGGGTTTATTTTCATATATCTAGGTATTTAGAACCCTCATGGAGTGGTTTCGATGGTGCGTTGTCATTGTGACATGGGTCTGAGGTTGGTTTTTCCCATGCACTTCCCTTTTCAATTTAAGAATCATTAGTTTCATGATTTTAAAACCTTATTTGATTTATAAATATTGAATTATAATCCTTGGTTTAATTATTTTTTGTGAAAAGTGGTATTTTATGCCTTAGCTTATGATAAATGGAATTTTTTTGTTAAATAACACACACCAAGTGCCCAATTAAATGTCTGGTTGGGTTTTATGAGTAATTTGTGAAGTACGAAGCATATTTTGGTTTTTTGAATATATTTTTATTATAAAAAATGATTTATTGGTTTCCTTATATAGTTTTCTCATGTGATTTTGGGTTTTATAAATAAATAAGGAATGTATTTTTGGGTGTTTTGGCATGTGTTGCTGATGAATGGCCCATTTGGCACTTTTATAAGAAATTGTTTACCTTGAAAGTGTAGTGTGAATGTTTGAAGAGGATTTTGTAAGTGATTTTGAAATATCAAGTTTTGTGTTTACACCCCATTATGAAAATTGGATTTTATTTCATTGATAAATGTTGGTTTGGTGAAATTCTTAAAGGCCTGTTTAGAAACTTTGTGAAAATAATGAAAGTTTTTATTATGAAAACCTCTATTATATTTTTTTCATGCCTTTTCAAAGTATAATGGATGATATGTCCACACTATGAAATCCTTGATATCCATTATTATAGTTCCTCAGTTGGGACTCTTTGTGTTCTATTTATTCTATGGCATGAGATTGGTCCTCGGGGTGGCTCTAGGTGAGGCCAGTTATTATGTTACTATTAGATATACTTGTGATTAGATGCTTAGTTGGAATTGGTTGGATCACCCCCTTTATACGTGAGACATGGTAACCTGGTATATTGAGAGTATTTCCTGAGAACGATTGCTAAACTTTCTAGGTTATACACTAGCTGGTGGCCTATATTATGTGGATATATTTGGGTTTATTACTATGGTATTGGTACCCTCAGTCTATCCTGAGTTAGGGTGGTCGATCATTTTGGGCATTTTTGATTTCATTGTGTGTGACATGCTACCAGGGATGGGGTCTCATGTATTAGTATGTTCTGGATTATTCTTGATCTCCTGGGTTCACCTATGTTTATTGGATCTTAGTTTCTTGTAGTGGTAAGTGTGATACATGTATTCTTATTTACATTACCCTTGTTATATGGTCATCATGGTTCTGTTTTGTGTAGTGTTTTCTTGGAAGTGATGTGTTGGTTTTAAAAATTATTATGAAAATTGTTTTTTAAAGAAAATTTTTTTACCCTCCTTTTTAAAAATTGAAAAGGAAAGCATAACTTACCTTTTTATAATGTGAACATCACACTAATGGAATGAGATTGGTTTTGAGAAATTAATAATGGAAATGGGTTGTAATTTTTTTTAAGTAAAATGTGTAGAAAAGAATAATTTTATAGATTGTAGTTCAAACTTGAAATTTATGTTTATTTTATTTTAAATAAATTACATTAGGAGTAGATAATCTGGATAGCTTACTAAGTTTTAATAATTACACCTATAGTTATTTTTTTATCCCTTGTGCAGGTTCAACTTGAGTTCGATCTCATTAGGCTATGAGTGGTCATTGTGTTAGAGAGTGACCCGCAAGGTCACATGGAGGTTGTGTGGCCATCTGTCTTGGTTGGTCTTGTTGAATAGTTTGTTTTTAATTTCATATTTTGTGTAAAAATATTCAGTTCAGTTTTATTTACATTGAACTATTTTATTCATCTTTCTACTATTTAGTTTCTTATTTATTTATTAGGTGAAATCATTCCCTTGTATACTCTATTGATGCCCAGAACTAGTTGCCAACCTGTGGGGATTAGGAATTCCCTTTAATTCATGCCATGGATCAGATCAGGTGATCAGTTTAGGGTTGACCTGAGTTGGTTCATGATAAAATGGTATCAGATGAGGTTGTTTCTTAGAGGAACTTGTTTTTTAGAGTGACCTTTTTTATTTGGGGATGTTAAGGTAGATGGAGTAGGATTGTTAGGACTCGAGAGGTAGGTGCGGGAAGAGCGTCGCCAACTCTTGTTCATTCTGATCCTTGGGTCTCCTTGGAAATTCTGGTTTTGTTAGTTTCTTGGTCTTTAGGGATTGTTTGGTGATTAGGGTATGACAAGGGGAGTCAGGTGAAAGGTATTCGTGAGCTTGTAGGGACTGGAAAGACATGTGGATCTAGGAGAATGGTCCTAGAAGACTCTCTATGTTGGTGGTGTGTTTTCCATATGTCCACCAACCATATGGTCAAGTCACTCACTGACACTAGTTCAATTTTTGTCGGTCTCTTGGACCTTTCTTGAATTCTGAAAATTAATTTGAAAATACTTGTGTGAGAATTGTAAAAACTAGGTTTTAATAGAATGGTTGGATTTTAAAAAAATGGAAAATTGATTTTCAAGATTTAATTTAAGAAAGGTTTTAGAAAGTTAGGTTTTTTAAAACAAATCTTGTGTTAAGGAAAAAATGGTTTAATGGGACTAGATTTCCTTAATCTAAATATATATTTTGTTGAAATAAAATGTTTAGAAATCATGGGTTATTTTGAAAAGTATGGATTGTTAAAAAGTTTTTGAATCAGATAAATTAGTTTTGGAAAAAAAATTTTGAATGGTTGGTGTTTTTCTGAAAGGGTTTTGTGCAATTTGAAATGGGTTTTGATCTTGATGGCTAGCATATTATGAAAAGAGACTTTGATGAATTTCTGAAAATGGAAAATGGTTGTTTGAAATGGAATGTTTGATTTGGAGATTGTTTCAAATGAAATTAAATGGGTATTAAACCAAATGTTTTTAGTTAAATAAGATTTTTTGAATTTCTAAAAAAATGCTTTGAATGTGATGAAAATGAATTATAATGGAATTCTATGGGACTTCATTTTCAATCATGGTAAAATGGTTTGATATACATAATTTTAAAATGGTTTTTGACTTAGTGGTTAGTGTGCCTTAGGATGGTACTTGATCTTTTAATTGAGTTGAATGGTTTGTTTTAGAAAATGAGGTTGTTTTTTAGCCTTTGGTGTTCTCATGGGTGATCACATGCATGGTTTTATATGTAAATGTGGATGGATGTCTGGTATGTCATGGTGGATGGGTGCCCAAGGTGGAATGGAAATATTCATGTGAGTGAGACTCGATGGAACACTATTGGTGAGTGTGAAAAAAAAAATCCACCAAGTTGTTTTATTTTCCAAAAGTTTTTAAGGTGGAAATTATGGTGTTTTTGTAAGCCAATGGTTATGTGGCGTGTTTTCCCTATGTCTTACAAGTGTTTTTTATTTGGTATGATTCCTCGTGATTCATAATTAATACCCTTGTTGTGTCTTGGGATGGACTCTTGTTGGTGGCTCAATTTTGGAGCAGTGTTCAGTGGGTTTCTAAAATTTTTTTAGAGATATTTGATCCAGTTTCCCTATGAGTTAGTATTTGTTCTATGAGAATTTTTGGGTTCATGAGCTGGTTTTGATAGATCTTGTGGTTTCCTTGTTACCTTGTGTTCTCCCCTATAGGGATGTGGTGGATGTTGTGGTACGTCTATGGATTGTTCTCTATTGGAAATTTTTCTAGTTGATTAACCTAAGGATTTTTTTTGCAAGTTTCTAAAGTTAAATTCACTTATTTGAAGGATTCTATAGCCCATTTTTTGGAATAGAGAGCGGTTTGGGATCAATCTAAAATGATTTCCTGTTATGATAAATATCTCAACTATAGAAGTGGTGTTCGGTGATGTTTGGTGTGTTTCATTATGTTCCTTGTTCATTTTTATCCTCTTTTGGAGTGAAAGAGAATGGTTATGTGTATCCTCATGTCCTTGTTTGGGTAAAGGGCGTGTTTTTTAAGGAAGTAAGTTCCGTGGTGTGTCATAATCCATTGTTTCTGCCTAGGGATTCTATGTGAATTTTTGCGGCACTAAAAGAAGGAGTTTATATTAATGGATTAGCAGCTTCTAACTGTGAGGTAGTAGAAGCTTCATACATCAGAACTCCAGCCATAGGTCCTGGAGTGAAGCTAGTTCATAGTCAAGAATCTCAAATTTTTAAGGATTCTAGTTAAGTTTGTGCCTCCACCATTGTGGTGAGGTAGTTATGGTGTTTCTATTATGGTTTCTCTATCACTGAGAATCCCCCTAGTTTTAAAGAGCGTGGTGGACTTACCCCTCACACTATGTCTATGAATGTTTCTTTTATTATGTGAGTTCCCGATCAATGTCCTCATGTGGACCACCCATGTGAATCCGGTATGGTATTGGTTTCTATTTGTTTTCCAGGTTCGAGTGTTGGGTAGTAGATGGTTGTGGTTTAGTGGTCTATTCATTGGGTCCCTTCCCTCTCGGCCTATGTGGTGAGGGTTTTTGGTCTGTGTGGGAGTGTTGTCTCAGTTTATGTCCCCTCCATTTGGGAGTGGGTATTTTAAATGATCATGATGTGTTCATATTAACTTGTGTCCTTCTTAGCTTGGGTAGGTTGTGGTGGAAGAGTTTTAGTTGGCCTGTGTGGGAAAGGCCTAGTTCAGGTTCAAGTTGAATTTTTGTTTGGTTGTTCTTAGTTGGTCCTTAATGGTGGGGAGACCCATTATAGGTATCATTGGTTTTTCTCTTAATAATTCATTAGGTAATAGTTGCTTTCTAATGGTGGGGAGTCCATCCGGGACTCCTCTATGTTGGTGATCTATTTCTTGTTTGGTTTTGGTTAATCCAGTTGATGTGGATTCTTTAAAATCCATTGATTTCTTAGTTTTCTTTTCAGTTTCAGTGAGTTTTGGGTTTCTTGGGATAAGGCCCAATGGTCTAGTTTTGAATTGGTTATGGATGTTGTGGTTTGATCCTTTTCGTTGTTCATGGGAAGTGTTTGTGGGTTGTTGTTTCATTTCGGGCAATGGAGTTGAGTTTCGTTGGTGGTCGGTGAAATGTCCTTAGATTAAGAGTTTGGATCGTGTTGATGTGGAATACTTAGGCATTGATCAATTGGCTGGAAAATGTTGTGGATTTTTGGGGGTGGAAAGCATTAATGATGGGGAGAATTGTCACACCAGGTTTTTCTAGTTTTGGCTTATGCTCTAGTTCGATGGGGATTTTTGGTCTTTTCTTGTGTTCTAGGTGTGATGGGTGTTAAGTTTTTAAGTGTATCCTTGTATAATTTTATCCCCCATGGTTGATACTTGGATTTTTTGTAAATTTTTGGAGAATCATAGAAGTTTGTCCTTGGAAAACCCAGGCACACGGTTGGCGCATGGTTAGGGCCAACCGTGCGGCCAGTGCAGGAAACCATGCAGCAGGTTACAGAACCTACCACATAGAAATCACACGGTTTAAGAAACTGTGCAGTCTATTCCTAGGTAACTTTGCAGTCATTCCATCCATGGGTAGTGGCTACCACACGGTTAGAGCACGGTTTCTCAAATCATGCGGCCTAACCGTGCGGATTTTGCAAATTTTAAAATTTTAGGGGTTCCAAGTATACCCCTTTCATGATTTTAATCCAAAACCCTCTCTTTCTCTCCCACTTAGTTTTTTTGTCCCTAAGGGACCTCTCTCATCTTCCTTAAGCCTATAACCTCTATCTAGGGTGATTCCAAGGGGAAATATTCAAGGGTTTGGTTGGATCTCTCAAGGTAAACCCCATCTCTTATCTCTCTCTTCCTTCTACTATCTTTTATTCTTGGTTTTCTCTTCTCATATGGTCATCGTGACCTAGGGTTTTGTTTTCCATTAGATTATGTTGGGGTGTTTTCTCATTAAGGGTTTATTTTTTGTAGATCTAGGGTTTTATAACCATCATGGAGTGGTTTCGGTGGTGTGTTATTGTTCCACCGTGGATCCGAGGTAGGTTTTTCCCATAAACTTCCCCTTTTAATTTAAGAATCATTAGTTTCATGATTTTTTGAACCTTCTTTAATTTATAAATATTGATGTATGTTCCTTGGTTTAATTATTTGGTGTGAAAGTGGTATTTTATGCCTTAGTTTATAATAAATGGAATTGTTGTGTTAAATAATGAACACCAAGTGCTCGATTAAATGCCCAGTTGGATTTTATGAGTAATTTGTGATGTAAGAAGCATGTTTTGGTTTTGTTAATATATTTTTATTATGAAAAATGATGTCTTGGGTGCCTTATATGGGTTTCCCAAGTGATTTTGGGTTTTATAAAGAAATGAGGAATGAATTTTATGGTGTTTTGGTATGTGTTGCCGATGAATGGCCCGAACTTTTATAAGAAATGGTTTTCCTTAAAAGTGTAGTGTCAATGTTTTAAGAGGATTTTATAAATGATTTTGAAATCTTAAGTGGTTTTTTTACACCCCTTTATGAAAAGTATATTTTGTATCATTGATAAATGTTGGTTTTATAAAATGATTAAAGGCCCATTTGTTAACTTTGTGAAAATGATGAAAGTGTTTATTATGAAAACCTCCATTGGATGTTTCTCATGCCTTGTCTATGTATAATGGATGGGATGTCCTCACTATGGAATCCTTGAGATACATTATCATAATTCCTTGATTGGAACTCTTTGTGTTCTATTTATTCTATGGCATGAGATCGATCCTTGGGGTGACTCGGGGTGAGGCATATTATTGTGTTACTATTATATATGCTTGTGATTGGATGCTCAGCTGGAATTAGTTGGCTCACCCCCTTTATACATGAGACATGGGAACCTGGAATATAGAGATAATTTTAATAGAATGATTGTTTCACTGGCTAGGTTATTCATTAGTCGGTGTCCCATAGTAGGTATATATATTTGGGTTTATTGCTATGGGATTAGGCCCCTCAGTCTAACCTGAGTTAGGGTGGTCAAGTGTTTAGGGTGTTTTTTATTTCATCATATATGGAATTCTACCAGGGATGGGGTCTCATGTATTATTATGTTCTATATTATTCTTGATCTACTGGATTCACCTATGTCTATTAGCTCTTAGTTTCTTGTAGCAGTAAGTGTGATACTTGTATGATTATTTACATTTCCCTTGTTATATGATCATCATGAACCCATTTTGTGTAGTGTTTTCTTATAAGTGATGTGTTGGTTTTAAAAATTATTATGAAACGTGTTTTACCCTCCTTTTTGAAAATTGAAAAGGAAATCATCACTTACTTTTTTAAAATGTGAATGTCACACTAATGTAATGATCTTGGTTTTGAGAGATGAGTAAGGGTAATGGGTTGTACTTTGTTTTTAAGTAAAATTTGTAGAAAATCATGCCTTTATAGATTGTATTTAAAACTTGAAATTGATGTTTCTTTTATTTTAAAGTGAATTGGAAATAGATAATTGGGCTAGCCTACTAAGTTTTAATACTAACACCTATAGTTCTTTTCTATTTTTGTATCCCTTGTGTAGGCTCAACTTGAGTTCAATCACCTTGGGAGATGAGTGTTCATTGTGTTGGATAGTGACCTATGAGGTCACATAGAGATCATCTGGTCATCTGGTTTGGTTGGTCTTGTTGAGTAGTTTGGTTATAATTTCATATTTTGTATAAAATATCTTCAGTTCAGTTTTATTAACATTGAACTGTTTTATTCATCTTTCCACTACTTATTTTCTTATTTATTTATTGGGAAAAATCATTCCCTTCTGTACTATGTTGATACTCGGCACTAGTTACCAGCCTCTGGGGATCGGGAATGCCCTTCGAGCCATGCCACAGATCGGCTCGGGTGACCAGTTCAAGGTTGAACTGGGTTGGTTTGTGACATAAGATAATGATATTTTAAAAGGAAAAATGATTCTATTTTCAGAAGAAAATGTATGTTTTTAAGAAAATGTTTTAATGGGTTTTTCATTTTTTCACTAAACTAGTGGTTTTCTTTATTTTATCCTTTATGGATATTTTTGTGCTAATATCATGTTTTTAAATTTTTTTCACAAGGTTTATTGACGGGTAAGATAAAATAAGAATTCAATTTGGAAGTTGTGAAGTTTTGTTATGAAAACAAATCTCGTTTTCTTTTAAAGACTTTTATTTTTATGGGAAAAATAGATACTGAGTATAAGTGTCCACTTATAATGTGTGGTATTAATATGTAAGATTTTTCTTAATTATCTAAAACTATAAAACTAAAATATATTTGGGAAAATAAAGTGATTTTTAGTTTTAAATTAATTAGAATTTGTATTGTTTAAGGTCGGGTTATTTACAATTGATCACTTTCTTTTTACTTATGATTTTCCTTCTTTAAATACATGGTATTTATCATAAAATAATTAATTCAGTATCCTAAATATACTAAAATTTTATTATGATTATTAATTCATCATTATCCACCCTCTTTCCCATAAAATGGGAAGTTAAAGTACTGCTCGAGCATACATATGGCTTACCATCTCCACGTAATGATACAATTTATTTTCCATAATCATATTTTATGGATAGTTATTATGATGGGTTTAAAGTTTATATATTATATTTATGACATAATTATACTTCTTTAATAAAAATATCACATCTATCTTCTTACCTTCTAAACTATTGAAAAATGATAATGTCACTCGTACATACGTGTAGACTACCACCTCCACAAAGAGATATGATTTGTTTACCATTTACATTATAAATTGATACTAATAAACATAGATTTAATAAATTTATATGATTTATTTGATATAATAATGATACTATAATTATGAATTATTATTTACCTTTCTTTCATTCCATTCATCAAAAAATGAAAACAACGTTCATGCATATGTACTGCCTACCATCTCCATGAACGATGTAATTCATTTTTCTATCTCTAATTTTTATGAATAATAAGAATATGTAAATGATGTATATATATTATTTTTATAACATTATTAATATTTTGGAAATTATGGAACCATGATCAAATTATAAGGATTGGTACTAAAGATTCGAAACATGCTTGGAAAGCAAAGTAGATATCACCCAGAACAATGATTTTAATATCAAACTGTTAATAAATGAGTGATAAGATGTCATAAATAAATCATACATGGTATAAAAGATATGATTATTTTTATAAATTACATTTATAATAAATCCATATTTATTATATAGTATTTTTAAACATAAATAAAGAAAGGTGAGATTTGAATTAAGGGATTTATGTTTCAATCCTATTTTAATCGGGATTATTTATAATTTAATTTATATTTAGGAAATTATATGATCCTTTTATAATGAATCCATTTCATTTTATTCACCTATGATTATATCTTGAGAATATATTTTTTCCTTTCATTTTCATAACTTTAATTATTTAAGAGATCAAAATAGTGTTTTTAAGCAAAATCGACATTATTTCTCTCTTCGGTCTAAAATATTTTTTCTTCCATATATATATATTTGTAAAAATGTTTTAAATTATTATTTTAAGATTAGACTATGATTTTTTAAAAACATTTTTACCCTTGTTTTACTTTTCATAAAAAAATTACTATGAAGATTCTTATCATTTTATGAATAACATACTTTTTGAAAAAAAATAAGAAAGGAATGTTTTCTCTTAACTTATAAGACATGAACATAATTTACCACCATCATAAGTTCTCAATAATTTGAATATTCCTTTAAAAGTTTCCAATAATATTTTCAAATAAATTTTTTGCCATAATATTTTTGGAAATTTTTATTTTTTTTGAAAATTTATTTTCAAATGAAAAGGTTATTTTCCTCATGAATTATTTTAATGATATTTTAATAATATTTATATTGATTAATGACAAAAAACCTTTAATGTTTCTTATTTTTTACTAGGGATGTAATAAAATGATACCATCATTGTTCTTTCTCTGTATGGTTTAGTTTTATGGTGATGAGATGTTTATGAAACCCTTTTTATGGGTTATGCTATGATTTGATGAAATATGGAACCTGTCTTCTTTTTAGAGGTTATTATATGATGATATGATGTATATTTTATGATTTTGTGGTTAACATATGTATGGTTTTCATTATGTGATGGGTGGGACCTATATCTCCCTCTAATTAATTAGGTAAAGTATTATATCTCATAAAATAGTTATGGGAAACAAGTCAAATTTCTTGATCTGTTATGGGAAACAAGTCGAAGTGTTTGATCTATTATGGTAAACAAGTCAAAGTGCTTGATCTGTTATGGGAAACAAGTAAATATGCTTGATCCACTATGGGAAAGAGGTGTTAATGTATAATCTGGTGGCATTGGTATTAAACCTTGACATATGAAATGGTTTCTATACTTCAGATGGTACCACACACATTTATTACATGAACTTATGGTTCATGATTGAGTCATGGTAATTTCTCATTATTATGATTCATATATTTTGAATTAAAGTTTTTTTTCATAACTCATGTTTATGATCTTTGTCATATTTGGTATGGACTTTGTAAGTTATGTTCTTAATATTATAGCCTTATTATTTTATATGATCATTGATTTATATATCTCATTCTTACCCTTACTGAGAATCTGAGCTCACCCTTTCTTATGTTTCCTTTCCCTCAGTTATGAAGAATGTTTTAAGTAGGTTATTCCTATAAAGAATAATATGTGGTAAGATATTTATGGGATATGTTGAATATATTTCTTGAATAATAATATTATATATCTAGTCTTCAAAGACTATAAACCATTATAGTTTTTGGAATGGATCGAAATATTATGAATTAAATATTCATTTAAAGGAATTTAATATTTATGTATAACAAGCTCAGGCCACTATAGTTGGTATCAGGGTAGGGTTTAGTAAATCATTGGATAATAGAGTTATAAAACTTTTATGAAAACCCTAGGTATATTTCTAAGTGTATGATAAAATCCTAAAGTTTTGGTGATGATCATGAATGAACTAGGTTAAACCTATGGTTCCATAAAATAAGGTTTCACAATTTAGACATTCTATAAATAATTTTTCATGATTATGTGGTTTTCCTTTATGATTATTGTTTATCACACTATGATTTTTAGTTTAAGTCAATGGATGTAACCTAAAGTAATCATGTTAATGCTATCTGTAATTAGAAATGCGATGATTTTACACATGAGCAACCAAATGTTATGGGAGCTAGAATATATAATCTTATTTATATGCTCACAAAAAATTCTTGAACTATGAATCCTGACGAGTTTACAAACAATCAAAGGAGTGAATATAGTACTTTTTATTATTTTATGAGATAAAATCCACCTTCTTTTAGTGTATCCTTTAATCCACTAGTGGCTAATTTATGGATCAAAACCATTGAGAAAATATTTTATATTATTTAATCCATGGGACATTAAAAAGTTTTCTTAGTTATTTATCATCTAGTTAGTGAAGCAGATCAATGGTGGAATCTTATTAATAATATGAGGTAAGAGTAAGAAATTTAATCCATGGAATGGTATGGGTTTAAGGGGATATTCTTTAGTAAGTACTTTCTTCATATTCTATGTACAAAGGTAGAGAATGGATTCCTTGAGCTAGAGTTAAATGATGATGATTCCATTGGTACCTATGAGGAAAATTTTACCAGATTTTCATGGTATGCCTATGGTTTAATTATCATCCATATATGTAAAATTGATCAATTATTTGGTGGATTAAAACTAAGTATCTGAAATGAATTATCAATAAGATACTTTAGTAGCTGTGAAGAAATCATTTGATGTGCACTCAAATTAGAAATGAAAATCGGATATTCCCACTATTCCCATGGTTTCGATAAGAAAAAGAAGATTGGGTCCCATGAAAACTTGAATAAATCATATAGTGGAATGAAATTTTATTCATCTACATGCTATAAATGTGGGAAGAAACATCAATGGAATTACTTGAATGGAACTTGTAGGTGCTTTAAATGTGGAAAGGTGGTTTATAAAGTCCATGAATGTTGAAAAGGGGTGAATATGCCGATTAATGAAATGGAATAAATGAAGACACAAACTAAGGCACCATCCACACTCCAATGTTTCAAATGTAAGTAATATGGGCATTATTCCTACCAGTTCAAGAATCTGAATTTTTTTATGATTAGCATCAACAAACTCTTAAGCCTAAGGACAAAGGAAAATCTCATGAAATCACAACTTCTGAAGTGCATTGTGAGAATGGTGTGGTGAAAGTTACACTTATTATTCACTCTATAACATATAATGTCTTATTTGATTCTAGATATACCCACTCTTTTATATCTAAGTAATTTTATAAGGGTATAATATTATCACCTCAATGATTAGATGTTAAGCTAGATATGAAATCTTCTTATGGTGCGACAGTCGCATATCAAGTCTATAGTTCCTCTACAATTGAAGTTTGTGGGAAAGTGTTTCCTAAAAATATTTTTATTATCCATTTAGTTTAATTTAATGTTATTCTAGGCATGTATTGGATTTATTTATATGGATCCCATATCAATTGATGAGTAAGGGAAGTCACATTTCATATTCCAAATGAACTTATGATTATTTATCGATGTGAGGATGAATATGAACTTCCAATGGGAATTGTTTCCATATTGTGGGTATTAATTCCTATCCATGAAGGTTATATATATCATATGGTTGGTTAGAAAATAAATATTAATGATACACCTATTATATGGTGATTTTTGATGTATTTCCAAAAGAATTTCCTAGTTTACCTCCAAATCGTGAAGTTGAGTTTTCAATAGAACTCATACCATGTGATATGACTATTTCAAAGTATCTATATATAATATTCCCAAATGATTTGTAGGAATTTAAGAAGAAACTCTAAGATAATCTTGATAAGGGATTCATATGCCCTATTGTGTCATCATAGGGTGCACCTGTTCTGTTTGTTAAGAATAAGGATGGTTCAATGCATCTTTGTATTGATTATTGAGAACTTAACAAGATCATTATCAATAAAAAGTATCATTTCCACCATATTTATGACTTGTTTGATCAAATATTAGGATCTCAATAATTTTTCAAGATTGAACTTCATTCTAGATATCATCAATTGAGGGTCAAGAAAGAGGATATACCCAAGACAGGCTTCAATATAAGGTGTGGACACTATGAATTTAAAGTGATGCCTTTTGGCATTACTAATTTCCCTATTGTATTCATGGATTTAATGAATAGACTCTTTAGATATTTACATGATCAATTTTTGGTAGTCTTTATAGATGATATTATTTTATATTCAAAAAGAAAGGAAGAGCATGAAGATCACTTGAGGATTGTGTTGAAGACCCTGAGGAAGGAGAATATTTATGAAAAATTTATCAAATATGAATTTTGAATTTGGAAAGTTTCATTATTGGTTTATATAATCTCAATTGAGGGTATATAAGTAGATCCTTCAAAGATATAAGTTATTAATAAATGTCTTGGATCAACCAAGGAAAATAAAATATGTAGTTTTCTTTGATTTTTTGGATATTATTGATGTTTTGTGAGAGATTTATTATGATTATCTAATCCACTCACCAAGTTTACTCAAAAAGGTTTTAAGTTCATGTGTATGGAGGGATGTGAGAATAATTTCAAGGTGATGAAAATAATTTTGGTTAGTAAACCTATGCTTACTCTACCTTATAGTGGTGAAAGGTTTGTGATCTATAGTGATATATAAAAGAAGGGACTAGGATGTGTTCTCATTCAAAATGACATGGTGATAGCATATGCATCATGCCAACTAAAGACTTGTGAGAAAAATTAACCAACTCATGAATTAGATTTAGGTATGATAATTTTTGTATTAAAGATATAGAGGAATTATCTTTACAGATAAAGGTTTGATATATATACTGATCACAAAAGTTAAAATTATATATTCACTCAGAATGAGATGAATATATGCAATATAATATGGTTCTATCTGATTAAATATTAAAAATTCTCAATACATTATCACTCTGGGAAAGAAAACAAGGTGCAAGATGCTTTGAGTCGAAAGGACCATGCCAGACTATCTATGATGAGGATAAAAATAGATCCAATATATCTGGATTTTCAAAGGATCGATCTAGAAATATTAAAGAAAGTGGATAAATATTATATTTCTCAAATAAATATTAAACCATATATATATGTGAGGATTGAGGAGGCACATAAGGAATATGTGGAGATTCAAAAGAAGGTGAGAAATGTTACTAATTTAAACCTTGATTGTGAAGGAATGATAAGGTTCAAAACCATTTATGTGTCTCATCAATACCATATTTGAAAAAGGATTTGTTATATTAGGCTCATAGTTCATCATTCTATGTTCATCCTGAAAGTAAAAAATATGTATAGAGACCTAAAAGAGTATTTATAGTGGGACAACATGAAGAGATATATTGCATAATATGTATCTTGGTGCTTTGTTTTTCAGTAAGTTAAGGCTAAGAGATAGAATTCTAAGGAGATGTCACACCCATTACCTGTACCGTAATGTAAATGGGAAAACATCACCATGTATTTTTTAATTAGACTCCCCAAAACATCTAAAGTTTATAATGTTATATGGGTTATAGTTGATCATCTTATGAAGTTGGAACACTTCATTAATATTAGATAATATTTATTTCTTGATCATATTTCCATAATATACATTAAATAAGTGGTAATATTTCATAGAGTAACACTTTTTATAATATTTTATTGGGATCTGAAGTTTTGGAGAATTATTTAATAGGTTATGGATATAGATTTGAGTTTCAGTATAATATATCATCCTCAGATAGATGTTCAGTTTGAGATAACCAATCAAAATCTAGAAGATATTCTGAAATCTTGTTTTATAGATTTTAAAGGTGGTTAGGATCAACGTAATACTCTAGTCAATTTTTCTTAGAATGATATCTTTCACTCAATCATTTAGATGGGTCCTTATAAATACCTCTATGGAAATAAGTATAGAACTATAATGTGTTGAGATAAAGTTGGAGAAATAAATTTATTGGGTCCTGAGATATTTTAGGAAATAGAAGATAAAGTTAAAACTATTCAGTATCATATCAAGGCAGCTCGAAGTCTACAAAAGATTTATACTGACAATCATCATTGTGATCTGTAATTTGAAGTTAGTGAGAATTTTTTTTTTGTAAATATCTCCATGGAATAAGGTTGTGAGATTTGGGAAGAAAGAAAATATGATCCATGGTTATATTGGCCCCTTTGATATTCTTAATCAAGTAGGGATGGTAGCTTATCGCCTAGCACTTCCATCAAACCTCTCTCAAGTTCATAACATGTTCCATGTATCTGTCATGAGGAAGTAGATACCTAATCCTTAAAATGTACTAAACTCAGAGGTTATACAAATGGAGCATGATATTTCCTATGAGGAACAACCGATATAAATCATGAATCATAGAGATAAAGTGCTATAAAACAAGACTACTCAGTTGGTTAAAGTTCTATGGAGAAACCACAAATTTGAATAATCTACTTGGGAACTTGAGGATATAATAAAACAAATATATCTTCATTTTTTTGTATCAGAGTGATGAATTTTGATGGTGAAATTTTTTTTAAGGGGGTATAATATAACACCCCTAATTTTTTGAAAAAAAAATATTTCCTTTTAAATAATTTGATTTCCTTAATAGCTTGCATTACACCCAACACTAAGTTTAAATAAACTGTGATATACCATTAAAATATTATTATGTGAAAGTTATCACCTAGAAATTAGATTGGTGGGTATAAATAGTAATAAATAAATTGCAAAAAATATATGGTATACACATTTATAAAATGAATTCATTGGTTATCAAATTATTAGAATTGAAAATAAAAGTAATGTTTTTTCTAAAAAAATGTTTTTAATTAAAATAATGTATTTTTAAATTAATAAATGAAATTATTCACTATTTTTGAATTATTTTAATAAAATTTAAATATTATATATTCAATCAAATGTTTTAATATTTGTTTAATATTTTTCTAGTCATGGGATAAGAATAAAACAAGTTTTATTCTTAAAAAAAAGATTTTCTAAAAAGTGGTTTCTACCATGTTTTTTTCACTTTAAAATTAATTTATGCCACTTATAGGTATTGAATTTGATAAAATTGATTCCATATTTAGAATTAGGAATTTAAAAATTGGTAAATAGACCCCTATTATTTTTTATCAATATGAATAGTAATCGTGGTAAAATTTATCACCTCAATAAAGGTTAAATTGAGTTAATATAGGTTAAAACTAAGTGATAAGGCTATAATTATTCATCATAATTATTATTTGATGAAGTTAATTTGACATTTATCACCTTGTTATCTAATTTTATTTGTTTAATGGACACTTTTCCATGAAAATTATCAATATATTATTTAAATCAAAGAAAGTTACAAAATGACACTCTTAGTTTTAAATATATATTATGTGCCCACATAGAGAAAAAAATTAAATTATAAATGAATAAAAATGTATATTTTGAACTTATTTTCATTATGGTATTTTATTTATAATTTTTAGGTATTAAATAATCACCTTAAATTCTTACACAACATTGAAATAGTATTTATTCAATTAATGGAAAAAATAAAATAAATGATATTAAAAATATTAAAAGTGATATAATTTTAATGATTTAATGTTTTCCATGAATTTTATAGATTAATATGATATATTATTAATATTTTTAAGGATTATATTTGAATTAAAACCTTTTCTTTATGTCTTTTGATTCAAATTAAATGAATAGTTTTAAAATGGACATTAATAATGTTTTATCAAAATAATATTTTATTAAATTATTTAAATATAAAAAAATATTTAAAGAGTACAATTAGGATAATATATGGTTTAAAATTTCATCCCTTGTCCATTTATGATCCAATTGTCACCTTATATGTAAAATTATAACACTTTAAGGGTGAAAAAGTCATTATCACAGTTAAGGTTAAAATTGGTTAACCAAGTAGTTAATAAAAAAGATAAGGTTTGAAATGACACCAAAACCTATACAAGTTTTATTGTATGATGGTATTAAAACCCTATACTATCTTATATTTTAATTCCTACCTTTTTTGGAGACATTAGGGCTAGATAATGACTTTATTATAATTTAATATTTTAAGAAATTCCAAAATTTCCCATCACCTTAATTATAAAAAGGAACCTTATCCCTCACTTATTTACAATACTTTGAGACTTATAGCTCAACTATACCCTAAAAAATACATTATAAATTTTATAATACACATTATATAGGTTCTAGTCTTCCCAAAATACCAACCCCAGTATCCTTAATAGGAGATCTAAAGGAGTTTTTTCAAAGAAGAGTTAACCGATCACTTTACTTATTCTTTATTTTCTATAAATCCATGGTATTTATCATAAAATAATAAATTCAGTATCCTAGATATAGTGAAATTTTATTATTATTATTAATTCACCATTATCCACCCTCTTTCTCATCAAATTAGAATTGAATGTATCACTCGTGTGTACGTACGGCTTATCATCTCCACGTAGCGATACAATTAATTTTCCATCACCATATTTCATGGATGGTTATTATGATGGGTTTAAAGTTTATATATAATATTTATGTAATAATTATACATATGTAATCATAATATCATATCTATCTTCTTACCTTCCAAAGTATTGTAAAATGATAATGTCACTCTGGTGTACGTGTGGACTACCACCTCCATGAAGTGATGTGATTTGTTTGTAATTTTCATTATATATGGATGGTAATAAGTATATATTTAATGAATTTATATGATATATATGATATAATAATTATCATGTAAATTTAAATTATTATTTACCATTATTTTTTTCTATCCATTGAAAAATGAAAACAGTATTCATACGTACGTACGGTCTATCGTCTCCATGAACAGTGTAATTTATTTTTATATTTATAATTTTTATGAATTATTATGAATATGTATATAATTAATATATATATATAATTAATATATATAATTTTTATATCATGATTAACATTCTATAAATTTTGGAACCATGATCAAATTATAAGTACCGGAACTACCGAATCGAAACATGCTTGGAAAATGAAGCAGTTATCACCCAGGACAATGATTTTAATAATAAATTATTAATAAAAATGTGATAAAATTTCATAAATAAATCATAAATGGTATGATAGATATGAATATTTTTATTTAATACATGTGTAATAAATCCACATCTATTGTACTAGAGGATTGAATGTGAATGGGGAAAGATAAGATTTGAGGTGAGGGATTTATGTTTCAATCCAATTTTAATTGGGATTGTTTATAATTAAATTTACATTGAGGAAATTATATAATCCTTATATGATGAATCCATTTTATTTTATTTTCCTCTATTTATCTATTTAGAATATATTTTTTCCTTTAATTTTCCCCACTTTAATTATTTAAGAGATAAAAAGAGTGTTTTTAAGAAAAATCTACTTTATTTCTCTATTTAGTCTAAAATAATTTTTCTTCCATATCCATATTTTATAAAAATGTTTTCAATAATGATTTTAGGATTATAATAAGATTTTTTAAATACATTTTTTTCTTTTTTTTCTTTTTACAAAAAAATACAAGAATTCTTCTTATCATTTTCTAAACTAGGTAATTTTTGAAAAAAAATGTGAAAGGAATGTTTTCTTTTAACTTATACAATATAAATATAATTTTTTTCTATCATGACTATTAAATAATTTAAATTTTATTTTATAATTTTCCAATACTATTTTCAATGAAATTATTTTCTATAATATTTTGGAAATTTTTAGTTTTTGAAAATTAATTTTCAAATGAAAGGGGAATTTTCCTAAGGAATTTTTTTAATGATATTTTAATAGTATTTCTATTTGTTGATGATAAAAACCTTCGATGTTACTTATATTTTACTAGGGAGGTACTTCAATGATACCATCGCTATTATTTCTCTGGATGGTTTATGTTTATGATGATGAGATGTTTATGAAACCCATTTTTGTGAGTTATGCTATGATTTGATGAAATATAGAACTCTTTTTCTTTTCATGGGTTATGATATGATGATATGATGGATATTTTATGATCTTATAAAACATATATATGTGGTTTTAATTGTTTTTATGGTGGTTCCTATATCTTCCTCTAATGCATTGGGTAAAGTATTATATATCATGAGATAGTTATGGGAAACAAGTCAAAGTTCTTGATCCTTTGTGGTAAATAAGTTGAAGTGTTTGATCTGTTATAGGAAACAAATCAATGTTCTTGATCCGCTATGGGAAATAGTTGTTGATTCCTAATATTATGGTCTTGGTAGTAAACCATGAAATATGAATTTTTTTCTATTCTTATGGTGTTTCCACACACATTTATGACATGAACTTGTGGTTCATGTTACGGGGTGCGTGAAGCGGGCTGGGACGTGGCCCATGTTTTTGAAATTTGAAATCTGAAATGTGAAAATCTATTTGGGTGCGGTTATTAGTCTTGCGGTGGGTGATATTTTTTGTAAGTGTTTTATAGGTTCCCACTTACCCTCAAAGTGGGTTTTAATAAAATAAAAATGGATTGTGGATGGATGTTTTCATATTATCATCGATTGATATCTCTCATGTCTACCCTTATTGAACATCTGAACTCACCCTTTTTTATGTTTCTTTTCCACTGGTTATGAATAAATTAGGATATTTCTATGGAGATTACTATGCTGGAAGATATTTATGGGATATGTTTAAGATCTTTCATGAAATAATAAGATTGTATATTTAGTCTCCAATGACTCTAAAAATTTATGGTTTTGACATGAATCAAAATGTTATGAATTGAATATTCATCTAAAAAGATATAATATTTATGTATGAAAGGCTTGTGATTTTATATTATCCCTGCAATATTAATAACTTCATCATCCACTAGATATACCCTTCCAATGATTCTAGACTCAAAAAATTTCATACATCCTTTTTTCACCAGTGAAGTGGAAATATTCTATAAAATATATCATCCAAGATTCCATCAGAGTATTGATACTAAAAAGTAGATTTTCAAAACTCTCACTATTTGAACCAATAGTAATTAAACCTATGTAAGCTAATATTCATAAATTTCTTTTTCACTCATGAAAATCCTTCTTAAGATAAACCCTTTTACCATAGTTCTAGTGGACTAGGCTGAGTCTTGTAGATTTACCTCTACTCCTCTCTATTGACTTATCTTATGATTTTCTTTAACTTCTTTGATGAGGTGAGTGCCTTATTACCTCAACACTCAATGTATTTTTTGAAGGTTCTTGAATCTCCCTTATTCTGAGCTCTTCATTAATAATCAAACCATGGAAATCAATGAATATTAAGTCACTCTTTCCAAAGGTTTTACTTACTATTGTTAAAATTACATCCCAAGATTCCAAAAATGATGAAAATAATAATATATACCAACCATCATACATAAATTTTACCTTCATAGGCTAAAGATAACTTCAAATCAAGTTAAAATCATTCACATGATCTACTACGGATCTTCCTTCTAATAGCCTCATGTTGAACATTTGTTACATCAAACACACTTTGTTAAGTGTAGTGGTCTTCTCATACATTTCTTATAATTTTTCATCAGCTCTATTGTATTCTTCTTATCTTGGATGTTCAAATCCATATTTAGGGCTAATGACATCCTCACTAAACCAGAATACTTTCTATCTAGACTTTCTCGTTCTCATTTCTCCATTATCACTGGTTTAACACCTTTCAATATAACTTTTAGATCTTTTTGGATGACATAATCCTCTATCTATATCCACTTAAAATTTAAATATATTCCATCAAATTTTTCAATCCATACCTTGCTATATTTCTATGTCATCACCTTCCAATACAATGACTCCCACTAAATCAAAAAACATCTATGTATGTAAGATTGTTACCTAAGCTATTTTTGAGTGAAATAATAAACCTATGAGAACCTCATCTAATTTAATACCAATTTTTTTGAATCCCACAAAAACTTCACACACTATAATTTTATCCACTAGAATACTGTAATGGCAGAAACAGGTCACCAAATGGAACTCTTGGAACTTCAATGTATCAGAACATGGAATAATTTTTTCACCCAAATCATCACACTAAGTTCAATACACTCAATATTTTTTAATTAAAACTCACACAAACATTTAATTAAAACATTAAAGTTAACTTAAATCAAGTAAAGTTCTCAATAAAGTTTTATATGGTTTGGAATTTCATACTACATCCAAGGGAGAAAACATTGTATCCTTTATTTCTTCAGAAGTGAAAATGTTATAATCACTTATGACTAGGAATACATATAGATCATTAACTCTAATAATTGTATGACTCTTTGACAAGTGGTCCCGCCTCCTTTCATATAGGGTCCCACTCAATCATCTGATTTCACTGAATTTCTATGATCACAAGGGTCCATTCATTACATTGTGAAACTGTTGATCCCCTATTTCTTTCCTCAGCATGACCGCCAATCACTGGAAGATAAATATTTCTCCTACAAACTCTATACTAATAGTGATTCAAATTTTGAATCATCCTTCCTTCTAGTGATTGCAATATCTAATGAACTTCTGGTGAGTTGAGCATCATGCTAGAATCCATCAAAAATTCACACCTTCCAACCAACACAACATTATCTACTAAAGACCTATTTACACTACTCTAAAAAGGCTTAAGGGTTCTCTATATTTACTTCTTCTATTTAACTAACTCTAGTCCTTTAAGAGTCTTCACAATCCCAAAACTATTCACATAAATTTGATTTATATCCTTTGTACCAAATATATGCATCACTTATGTCACAGTAGTAACTATACTATTTTTCATCATACAACGTTCATCCTATTCCTTTGTGTAGAACATATAACAATTAATTATATAACCATTATAAGGTAATACATGTGCACTTAGTCCTTTGGATATCCATTGAATTCATATTTTCATATAACACTTTAAAAATATGGCCTCAAAACCATCCTAAAAAATATTGGTTGTGTGTATTTGATATCCAATTTTAAACCCTTGATGGATTCAAATACCTAATAATTACTTTTTGAGTTTCAACATATGGTGAAACCTTTGTACTGTTATGTAAAACATAAAGGTAAGTCTGCTCTAGATCTATAGTGGTAATTGAAAAAACATATCTTTTGGAAATTCCTTCACCCACAAAGCACCCATTGTGATGAGATTTTGGGAGACCAATACTATCCACATCAGATAGGTAGTCAGTACGGTATTCAATGGATTCTTTGATAATATATTTCTTTATAATATAACCATATGGATGACTTTTATTTTTGATTTACCCTTTTAAAATCTTCATATACCATTCAATGGGGTACATCCATTTGTAATATACAAGACCACATAGTTGGATATATATAACCAAGAAAACCATCAAGTGAACCATTATATCAAATAATGATGGTGGGCGGAATATCTCTAATTCACATAATATGATAAAAATTTCCTTTTCCATAGTTGAAAACATCATTGGTTCTATAAATTTACAGTATATAGATTTGAAAAAGAAGAAAAGTCTAGTTAATTTTTGTCATAAATTTTTAGGTAGAATGTAACATAAAACCAAAAACATCAAATATTAAATCAAAACATGATAGTCATGTGATTTTAATCCCCTTAACTTCAAATAATTCATCAATATGATAATATTGATAATTGATGAATACCCCTCAGGAACCTTTATAACATTAAGAAAGTTAAAAAACTAAAATATATCTTGCCTAGTAATAATGTAAGTCATTAGGGAAAGAAAGATCTATCTTTCACCCTTCACTAGCACCAACTCTTCCCTTATCATTATACCAATCATGTCCAGCCAAGCCTTAATGTCATATTTTATTTTACTGGGTGCATTTGTTAACATGTCGATGATAATATCACATGCATTTTTTCTATGTGCATGACATTGATAAAATTTCCAACATATAAAAAATTCCAATACGGAAATTCAAAAAAATGATCACTTTTTCCAGCATATTTTTGTAAGGTTTTTCAAAAAGGGTTTACCAAAAATAGTGAAAATATAATTTAATTCTCAAAATATTCATTTCTCAATAATAGAGAATGTGTTTTACCTTTTTATAATTCTCATCAAATGTTATTATCTAAGATTGTTATTTTATGTCATCTGGGTAAAAATTTATGATGTCCTAGAAACATTATCTTCAAGAAATGATTCAACATAACTAAGTGTATACCTTCTTTAAAAATGGGACACTCTAACACTTATTTAATGTTATATCCTCAAAAATATATATAATAAGGAAAGTTGTTTATCATCCGCAATAATACATCTCTAAACATGAACTCTTAATTTATATGATCATTAGAAAACATAACACTTGAATACTGCATCAGGGTTAGAATCCTGAGAGTCCACTTTTGGGGCGAACCTATCCCCCGGGATCCACTCACCTTATCAAGTCACCCAATTTTTGACTGGGTGGGAAAAATGAGGAATGACGCACATGTGCTGGCAGATTGTTGTGTTGAACCATCTTCACTCGGGTTTTCACCCTCCGGGATGCTCTAGCATCTCAGCTGGCAATGACTCCTCCCCGACTGGGGCTCTCTCTAAAGTGATCCCTTCATGGGAAGGGGGTTTCCTGGTGTGGAGGGTTTAAAAAGGCCACACCTAAGGATTCCCTTTAAAAGAAAAGAGATAACACTTGAATCCCACATCAATTTCAGATCTTTGATTAATGGAGTCAAATAAATATCAATATCATTACCATATTTTTTTATCCTGATATAAGCAGAGACAGCATATTGTACTTGTAATTAATGTATAACCATAGTGGAAAGTTATAATTTACCAACATAACCATCCATGAATAATGAGTGATACTTTTTATACCAAAAGGATTCATTTTATCTGTAAATAGTGCAAGATGGAGGTTTCTCAGCTCATTTTCAAATTCAAGATGCTCATGATCAATTTTCTTCTACTGGGAAGAGTTTGATGGGTGATGAAGTTTTCCATCTTGAATTCTTGTATTTGTATGCCACATAAATTGTCTTATAGTATCCTTACTTTTATATAGCCTTATAAACCTTTAAATGATTAGAAATCACTATACAACTTTCAAAGGACTTGATTCATATTTCTTATATCGATTTTCGACACACTTATGGAATTATTTAAGTGATTTGTGGTCCTTGAAAAATAATATACATTCATTTGGAAATGTATGTATTCTTATAGAGATCATACCCATTGAACATAAAATTAGTTTATCATCATATGATTGATAAGGAATCTCATTATCCTCTGAATAAATCATTAAAGAGAGAAAGTAGTTCTGTAAAGATGGTGTCATTTTATTTTTTGTCAGCTATCAAATTATATATCTTTAATACGGCTGACAATGTTGTATATTTAGTAAAATAAACAAGTAGTGGTATATTTGAACATCTTTTTAACTTCTCAAAATGTTGGAAAATTGTGAAGGTTATCTTCAATTATCATTGTCATTTCTTCAATATGATTTCCATCATCATTTATAGTTGTACTCATGTAATCTCTGAGCCTATGGGCCTTATAAGGGTTCCCTCTCATCCCTTGAAAGTGGGGTTATCAAAATCAATAAAAAATAAAGGCCTTCGGGCCATTCAGGCTCATATAATACAATCCATAAATTTTAGTGTTATCTCATTCACTGGATACATTCGGTTTTTTCCCACATTTAGTTCTAAATTTATAAATTTGATCTATTCTATGACAGATCAAGTTTTTTTCCAACTCATCTAGAAAAAATCATTTTGAATAACAACAAAATAAACACTAAAAAATGATTTGAGAAGTGTCATTTCTATGTTATGTTGAAAACCTGATGAACTCTTTAACCCCATCCTCATAATATTTTATTATATAACTAACATCCATCCATTTTCAATTCATGTTCATTATATTTTGTTTATAAGTATTCAAATTTAAAAAAAATACATAGAAGTAAATTGATCCATTAAGAATATTTGATTTATATTCATCATATTTGATTCAAAATTAATCATATTCAGTCCCTTTAATAGAAAACATTCTAAATTTAGGTAATCAATCAATTTTTCAAATTTGGTTTTTCTTTAAAATTGATTTTTTCTTATTTTAAATTTCTTTTTACTATAATGATTAATATGAATAACAATTTTTAGTTTGTGATTTATTTTTTTATTATTTCATCTTTATCATTGATCATTTAAAACATATGAAATTTATTTTTGTTTAATATATTTATTATTTTCAAATCATTTATGTAAATAACATTAAATCGATTTCATAAATTTAATTTTTAACCATTCAATTCATAATTATTTATATTTAATTCTTGAATATTTTTAAATGATTTATTGATCATTTTATTCAATTTTATAGACAGTGTCTTAAGTTTTTTTTGCCATTGTTTTTATATTCCATGCATTGGGTTCACATTTTTTAATTTTATTTTATTATGTGTTTATTATTAGTTTATTTTTCTATTCTTACTAATATCTTAAATAAAAAATTATAGAAACATTAAATTAGTATTTCTCGATGGATCATGGTTATCACTGATATGTTATCAAAACATGAATGAAAAATAATGTATTTCACCTAAAAATAATAGATCAAATGAGTTTCTACATCCTACCAAAAATTAAATATAAGTTTAATATATACAGAATAATTTTAGAAAAAAAAAGTCCATTTTTTTATTCTTAATTTCTTTAAAAAAAATATTTTGATCACTTCAAAAAAAATTAAATCCATTGACAATGAAGATTGATGGATATAGTATCAAATCCACGGTTTATCTCTAAACCTATATCTAAAATAACTATTTTGATTTTAAGATTTAAAATATTAATAAAAATAAGGAAACACTTTTATAAACCCTTTAGGATTATTTAATAAATAATCCTCATTAAACAAAAAAATATTGTAAATAATTATAGTATGAATTTCAAGAAAATATTTCATTCTTTGTTATTGATAGCTATAATATGTAGGAAAATCCGTTAAGGATTGTAATATATCAACCATTAACAATAATCATTAATGTTTTTTCAAAAAATATCAATGATCGAACCTCCTCAAAAAACGAGGACCGATTCAGTGAGGATATGAAAAAATCATCAAAAATGATACAAACCAATACACAATCGATTAATAATCATTAAAACAAAGTTCTGATTGATATACCTTTGGATTTTGAACTCTAATCTTCCAAAATGTTGCATGGTTGAATCGATAAGGGTCAGCTTTTATGAAAGCTTGATAGATTGGGTCAAACGGCAGTGTGAATATAGAATTTTTAAAAATAATGTGAAACATTTATCAGTACTTACTAAAAGTATTAATAAAACATATTTTTATCAGTGATAAAAAGATAAGTGTTTAAAAAAGAACATTTTATAGGCATTAAAATTAGTGTTGATAGAAAAGTGATACTCCTTATGTGGTTTTTGTTTAATCTCATGCAACCTTCAGAAATGAGGGTTTAAACTTACATAGTTCGAAGATTTATCAACGCTACTTTTGGCACTATAAAGCCCAAAGAAAATTAAAAAAATCAAGTATAACTAAAATATTTATATATTTTTAATTATATAAAAAAACATTACCAATTCTTAATTATATTTCAATACAATTAATTTCATTAAAAATTTATTATCAATTATATAAATGTATAAATATTTTTTTCAATATATTATTAAATGTATAAATTCATATTTAAATCTAAACATATTAAAAATTAAATTTAAATACAAAAATATTTACAATAAATTACTAATTATATAAATGTATATAATATTAATTATATTAATGATATAATAATTATTATTAATTTTGTTTTAATATTTTTACTAATATTTAAAAAATATATAAATGTATAAATATTTAATATTATAAAATGTATAATTAATACTAAATTATTATTATTTTAAGGTGATATATATAAATTATATATATAATAATATAATATTTTTTTATCAAGTACATGAAAAATATAAATGTATAAATGTTTTTCACAGTATATTATTAATTATAAAGCCATAAAATTAAAAGTACAATTTAAATAATTATATTTAAATATATTTTCAATAACTAATATGTAGATATTTTATTATTAATAATATATGTATATATTATATTGATTTTATATAAAAAAATATAATTAATTATTAATTACATTTAAAAACTTTAATTGAAATTAAAAATACTATTATTTATATAAATGAATAGATATCTTTTAAAATATATCATTAATTATATAAATGTATAATTATATTTAAACATAATTATATATATACATACAAAAATATAAATCCATTGGATTAAAAAACAATAAAAGAATAATTAATATATATATATATTATTAATAATTTAAAAAACACTAATAGTTAATAATTATATTTCAACGGGACTAGTTTTATTTAAGATATATTATTAATTATATAAATTTGTAAATATTTTTTCTATATATTATTAATTGTATAAATGTATAAATAACTATAAAAATATTAAAAATTACATTTAAATAGAAAAAAAATTTGCAATGAATTGCTCATAATATAAATTTATATAATATTAATTATATATATAATATTAATTATATATATAATATTAATTATATATATAATATTAATAATTATTATATTAAGTTAATTTTAAAAATATTTAAAAACTTTTATTAATAAAATAGTTTTGGTGAGTGTTTGTCGTTCCTTATGGGGAGGGAAAGAGTTGAACTCATTTTGGTGTCTAGGTGCATGTGTGTCTATGGTTTGTAATCTTCTCTACATAATATAAATTAATACAAAATTTATTATCAACTATATTTAAAATAATATTAAATTATTATTATTTTAATAAAATATATATAAATTACATATATGATGATATAATATTTTTTATCAACTATATGAAAAAATATATAAATGTTTTTCATGAAATATTATCAATTACAAAATAGTAAAATTAAAAGTAAAAAAATAATAATTATATTTAAATAAACTTACAATTGCTATAATATATAGACATATTATTAAAACTAATTATATTGATGTGTATATTATATTGATTTTATATATAAAAATATTATTAATTATTAATTAAAATTAAAATATTATTATTTATATAAAATAAATATTTTTAAAATATATAGTTAGTTATATAGTTATATTAAAAAAATAATTTTATGTATTCATACAAAAACATTTAAAATGTGCTTTACTAAATGTAAATATTAATTAATAAATTTTTTATGTTAATAATGTATTTTTTAATATAAAATTTACTAAAATTTTAAATATAAGTTTATTTAATGGTTCGGAGTTGCATTTTTCTAATTATTTATTTACATATATGATCATATTTATTCACATATAAATGCATGTGTGCACGCGTACACACCTCTAAAGAATCTAAGAACATATATACATGTGTATATTCAATTATATAAAATTTTATGTATATGATAATAATTTTATTATAATTTCCATATAAAATAAAATTAACTATATATTTAACTAAAACTAATTACATATTTAACTAAAATGAATTATTATATATATGTATGTTATATACATATAATAACATTGTCGATATATAAAAATTCTTAAATGAAAATTTCAAAAAAAATAAAAGTTTGATTAATTAATTCATTTAAAAATTAAAGTTAAAAAAATTCATTGAAATCAAAATATAAAAGTTTTACCTTAAATAAATAGATAAATATTTTATCAATACTATTATCAACACTGATAAAGACAATTTATCTACACTGAAAAATGACGATAAAGGTACAATTTTTATCAACGCTTATAAAAAATAATGATAAAGGTTAGTACATTTTTTCCACATTTATATAGCAGTGGTGGCCACCAAGTCTATTTTTAGTTCATATTTCCATCATGTTTTTTGGTTTGGAGCATTAAGAATTGGGGATAACATTAAGCATACGCTCCTAAGAAAAATCTAAGATCAGCGGTTATACACTTCTTCTTAATTAAGTATTTGAATTCAAAAAAGGCCCTTCATGGTTATAATAATTTCAATAAAAAAAAGAATAGTTATGAATTAAGACAAGTGAAAAATTAAAAAGCAATATAAAAGCTGAATATTATTCAATAGCTTCAAATAATACAATCAAGAAAGATTCCAACTAGAATCAATAATGCATATTGAACCCGAAAAAAAAAGGAAATAGAAATAAGAACACGTGATTTAACATGATTCAGTCCCTTTGGGGTCTACATGCTTGGAAAGAACACCACCCACACACATGCATATTTTATTATACTCAAAACAAAGATATATGTACAAGATAAGAATGAATTAAAGAAAATCAAAATAGGTTTACTATCCAGCTCTCCAGATCACTTCTCACATGGCACTCTTGAAGCCTTCTTCTTCTAGATCTCTTTAGTGATCACTCGATAACTCCAAGATTGGGAACAAGAGGCTAAACTTCTTCTTTATGAAGGGAAGCTGACGATATCCACCACAAATAGAGCAGTAATAGCTCTAGTAGATGACATTAGGACAGAAACCAAATCTTATTTTACATGCATGGCAAGAACACCACCCACCCACACACACACATTTTATTATGCTCAAAACAAATATATAGGTAAAAGATAAGAATGAATCAAAGAAATTTGAAATTGGTTTACTATCCCGCTGTTCAGATATCTTATCGCATGGCACTCTTGATGACTTTATCTTCTAGATCTCCTTGGTACTCACTTGGCATCTCTAAGATATGGAACAATAGGTAAAACTTCTTTTTTGTGAAAGGAATGTGACGATCTCCACCACAAATAGAGCAGAAATAGCTCCAATAGATGATAGTAGGTTAGAAATCAAATCTTCTTTAAAGCATTGGATGAAGAATTTCTAGGGTTTTTCCACACTGGGAACCAGATTAGAAACAATGGATAGAGAATCAATCAAATGCCAATAGGTGAGTCTGTAGGGGTTATCAGATCCCCTGAAAATCATAGAGGCTATCCTAACTTCCCATATAATCAAAGCATTCCATGGATCCCTGTGAAATAGAAAAGTAAATTGTGAAACAATATTTGAAAAAAAAATATTGTGCTATGAACGTAAGTTAACCCACTGTGTAAAGGTACAAAATTGAAACCCTTGATGAATAAGGATAAACACATAAGAGTAACACACACGTAAAGGTAAGTATGTGAGGGTAATAAAAATCATGGTGTAAAATTAAACACGTATGGGTACCAGCCGCATAAGGGTATCAACTACTGTGTGAGGGTAAACACGTAAGGGTACTTATCACATGAGGGTAACCAAACAAACCTGTTTAAGGGTAAGACTTATGCTACGTAAAGGTAAGGGGCACTCACATAAGGGTAATTCATGCTACGTAAAGGTAATTGGACACCCATGTAACAGTATCCAAAACCACATAAAGTTAATGGAAGACTTATGTATTGGTAAACTGCATAAGGTTAACCCTCATGTAAGAGTAAATAAGGTAGCATGCATAAAGGTAAAACCTTAAGATCCATAATAAAAAAATCATCATAATAATAAAGGAAGAGAATTAAAAACATTTTTTCATACATGAATAACAAAGTATAAAATGAAGAAACAATTAAAAAGGAAAATTCAAAATGAAAACACCTTAAATTTATAAATCTGTACTATTTTCATTTGAAATTAACAATTCTCTTTGTAACATCCCCTTATCTGTCACTCTCTCACATGGCCAAACCGAGTTGGTTACTTGAACTCATGTGCAACTCCCTATATACCAGAGGTTTCTGACTAATAGTGAGGGTCTAAAGAATATATTGTAGAGACTATACCCTCTGGTAAATAGTTTCCAAGAAAGTAAAAAATAATAGCAAAGTATAAAAATTAGTGGAAAAAATATGAATAAATAATCAGACAACCAAAGATGAGAAATGATCAACTAAACAAATATAAATAATAAAAGAATAATGTAATGATGATCTAAATGTATATAAATGAAAATATAAAATTCATACTAATAAAATACTAAGAATACTAAAATAAATAATCCAAATACCCTGGTCTTGAACCCTATTTTGGTCTCGTCTCCAAGCTCCAGCCCATCCAATGAGCCAACAATCAACAACATGGTCCCTTTCCCTTGTCCAAGCCTACATCCATGAAATGTGTCTAGGTACCAAATGGAGGCCCATCTAGGGTGTGATTAAAACTTAATAGGTTGACACCACTATGTCTAAATATATCCAGCCTGAGAGATATTGTGCATGTAATAAAGAAAATAACAAGATATTAATTTAATAAATTAATATTGTATATGAAATAAACATGTTGACCCTCAAGTTATAAGGTGACACCTAGGGTCAACCCAAAACCTACTTTTATGCCCTTCAGGATATCTATTCCCAAGGATGGATCCTCCTTTATTAGGATAGATCACCCAATCTATGGTAGATTCTCTTATCGAGGATAAATCGTATAAAAAATCAAATACACAAATGGCCTCTTACCATAGGCTATCCAGAATCTCACCATCAGGCATCCAGTGATGGTGAATCTAATCCTTAGACATCCAATATGATCATATAATCCTCCCTCATGCATCCAGTACCAGTGCGCCTATTCCACATTCAGTATAAAAACATTCACCTAGCCCATAAGAGTCAATTTAAATTATGAGTTGTATCCATAAAAACTCAACATGCCAATAAAAATCCCACCCTCAAGTATCTATAACATCAGTGTCACATAAACTCCAAAGATAAACAATAAAAATTACAAGGATAGTAACACACATACCATATATATCATCATAAAACACAATGATCAATTTATCAAATTATCATTTATCTAACTGAAAATATTTCATTAATCCAGGTTCCCAATTACCAACATAATTATATCAAACCTGATTTATTTATCATTTAACCATAAGGTCATTAACATATCCATTAACCCAATTTAGAAAAGTTTATTTCTATATAAGCAATCAAAATTTACATATCATACCAATTCAAAAGATTGATCCAACAATCAAACAATTTATTCCCAATTCATTATCAGGCTCTATTTTCCAACTAACCAAGTCTCAATAAGGTCCAGGGATGGTACACCTATTGGGTGGACACGGGTCTCGGTCTTAGGCATATGGACCTAATGGGATCCAATGTATGGTCTAAAGAAAAAGGATTTATATTTAACATGGTTTATCCAATTAATTTTGTCACGCGCGCAGTGTGTTGGTGCAATCGCACATATTGCATATACTAGGGATAATTAAATCAGACCCAAAGAATAATTTTCGACCACACACCTTAACCAGTGATCAAATAAATTCTTCCAACAAGTAATTATAACAATAACGAAGGAAAATAATGTCACAAGAAGAAACCTAGATCAAATAATATCAAGTTCAACACTAGATTCTCTAGTGGTCAAAAGATTACACCATGAGAATGAGAAAAATTCAGAAGATATGAGAAATCCTAGGAAAAACAACTCACCAGGGATTAGATGCTCAATTATGACATCCATAAGGGAAGAAGGCACTCCAAAGTCACTTGGAAATCACCTAGGGCTCGAGAGTGGAGGGATTCATGCGAATGAAGAATGAATCATACGCATGTCGTGGATTTAAAACCACTACACCCAGGAAATACGTGGCGTGTAACCCTTTCACATCGTGTATTTCTTAAATTATGAGTTACACTAAAAAACACATAGGTTTAAAATAACCCTACTTGAACATTACATAGCATGAACTAGTTTCAAAGCGTGTATTCACTTCACATCATGAACCCTTTTCACAACATCTTTCTGGAAACTATTACACATTGTGTAACATATACAAGGCATGTAAATGTCTTACACGAAGCTTTAATCTCAACTTATGAAAAAGATCCCAAACCACATCTGAATCCTTCCAAACTCACAAAAAACCCTCGTAATCCCATTTGAAATGTTTATACCTAGAATCATTAATTCAAACAATTATACATCTCTGAACTTTAGGTAATTTCCCCAAAAAATGATATACATCCTCAAATAAATTCAACCAAAAAGGTTTAAAGAAGAAAGAAAACATAACTAAAATAGATTCAATGAAAAACTCAAAGATGGACATACCTAGAAAAATAAGGGATCTTACAACCTCCCCACCATATAACAGCTCATCACTGAGTTGCTCCAAGCATTATTTTGGGGTCTTGACAAATAAGCCTTGCCACTATGCATGCATATCAAATTCTATCTCCCAGGTATCCTCTTGAACACACCCAAGTTTCCACTGAACTAAAATGAGAGGTGTGTTCTTTCCTGGGAGATACTTCTCACTGTGGTCTATAATCTATATCAGATGCTCCTTAAAAGATGAATCTACACAAAGCTCAATGTCCTCAATGTCTATCACATGAGAAGAGTCTAGATGATATCTCTGAAGTTGTGATATGTGAAACACATCGTGCATGGCACTGAAGCTCTGTGGAAGGGCTAATCAGTATTCCACTAGACCGACCATTTCCATTATCTCAAATAGCTTCGCAAACCTGGGTGCTAGATTTTCCTATTTCTTGATACGACATTTCCCCGCCCTATGAAACACTCAAAGGAAAACGCATACTACTGTAAAATTTACCATTAGTGACCACTAAAAGTGGTCACTAATTCTCTTTAGCGATCTCCAACTGACTGCTTTTGGTATTCATAGTTGGCCCATCGTAAAAAGGCCAATAGCGGTCACCAATGGTGGTCACTATAGGGCCTCAATAGCAAATCTTGATGGTAGTCATTAGTAATAGTGGTAGATACCTCCAAAGGAATCTACCATGTATTAATATATATTTACCACCCGAGGTAATCGTTGATGATACCAAAAAATTATAAGGAATAGAGATCACCATAAGCAGTCACTGATGCTCGAAAAAAATAAAGGGAGTTGCGACTACCAAAAGCAGTCACTAATGCTCTAAAAAAATGAAAGCATTAGCGACCACCAAAGGTGGTCACTAACCCAAGGAATTTTTTTTTAAATTCATTTTCACAGCAACCAAATAAACAAAAAACAACAACCATCCTGTAAATAGTGAATAAAAAACAACCATCCTAAAAACAAAAGATAAACAACAACCATCTGGACAAAACCAACAATCCAAATAGCTATAGATCCTTCCAATATCTATCTTAATCAACTTGCTAATATGATACAAAAAAATTAAACAAAGTTAATGCAAATTAATATATGTAACATTGATCAAATTTATTCAGTTAATATATATGTATATATATAGAATAATCAAACTAGTTTACAGTGTTGTGAATAAAAATCATCTTAAATATAGAAATGAGGAAAGGCTAATTTGAAATGTTGGTTTACAGTATTTATCAATTAAGTAATGACTATTAAAAGTTGAAAACTAATTTTACCATATGTCGATCAACCCAGACATCGGATTAACTTTTGGTTGATTCTAATAGATCACATATGATTTTAAAAAAAATTCTATGAACTTTTCATGTCAATAAGAAGTTTTTTTCTTGTTTTGACCCCCTGGTGAAAAATTTGTCATTTTAATTAAAATAGAAAAGGTTACCCATAATTTTCCATCATAACAGGTGACACAAGAATCTGATGGATACGGTATTGATTTCTACAAATAAAAATAGATCAGTGATCATTATTGTATGTTTTTATGTCAATTAAAGTGTGTTTTCTTAGTATTGACCACTTTTATGTGATTTATCATTGAACTTCAAATCTCATGGACAAACATCACTTTTAATAATACCAAGAAATTTAGATATTAAATCCATATTTTAATGCTTTCTACAGGTTTTAAATGACTTAAAAATAATTTTCCTAATATTTCATGTTAATCAGAGCTTGTTTGGTTGGTTTTTAACCCTACACACATTATTTGACCATTATTACAAAAATTTTAATAAATGTGAAAATGGTCTTTTAATTGTATTGATCAACCTAGGCATTGAATTGTCCCACAGTTGATTCCAATAGATGACATATTATTCGAGGAATGTTATCCTATATTTTCACATCAATCATAAGTATTTTTATTATTTTTGACCCCCTGGTGGAAGATATGTCATTTTAATAACACTAGACAACGTTACCCATCATTTTCCATTATATCGGGCAGTATGAGCATCCAATGGATGTGGTGCTGATTCCTATATATAAAAAATATCTTGATGATCATTATACCATATTTTCATGTCAATACAAGTGTTTTTTATTTGTATTGACCCCTTTTATGTGGTTTTTCACTAAAATTCAAATCTCATAGACAAAAGTCACTTTTAATAATACTAAGAAATTCAAGTATCTGATCCATGTTCTGATACTTCCTACATATTTTAAATGACTTAAAAATCATTTTCATAATATTTTATTTCAATCAGAGCTCGTTTGGTCAGTTTTGACCCCTACACACATGATTTTCCCATTATTAAAAAAATGGTAATAAATGTGAAAATTGACTTTTAATTGTATAGATCAACCCAGGAATTAGATTGACTCACAATTTATTCCAATAGATCACATATGATTTGAGTAATTTTCTTCTATATTTTCATATCAATTAGAATTTTTTTCTCATTTTTGACTCCCTGGTGGAAGATATGTCATTTTAATAACACTAAAAAAAGTTACCCATATTTTTCCATTATATCAAGCGACACGAGCATCTGATGGATGTGGAGTTGATTCATATATATCAAAAATAAATTAAAACTCATTTTACCATGGTTTCATGTTAATCCAAGTGTTTTTTATTGGTATTGGTCCCTTTTATGTGATTTTTCACTTAACTCCAAATCTCAGGGACAAACGTCACTTTTAATCATACAGAGCATTTCATGTATATGATCTACATTTTTATGCTTCCTACAAATTTTAAATGACTTAAAAATCATTTTCCTAATATTTCATGTCAATCGAAGCTCATTTGTTCGGTTTTTACCCTTACACACATGATTTACTCATTATTACAAAAATGGTAATAAATATAAAAATGGACTTTTAATTGTATCAATCAACCTGAGAATCAGATTGACCTATGACTGATTACAATATATCACATATGATTCAAGGAATTTTCTCCTAGATTTTCACATCAATCAGAATTTGTTTTCTCATTTTTGACCCACTAGGGAAAAATATTCCATTTTAATAACACTAGACAACATTACCCATCATTTTCCATAATACCAAGAGATACAAGCATCTGATGGATGTGGAATTGATTCCTAAATATCAAAAATGGCTTGGCACTCATTCTCCCATGGTTTTATGTCAATCAAAGTGTGTTTTCTTGACATTGACCCCATTTATGTGATTTTTCACTTAACTATAAATCTCAGGGACAAACATCACTTTTAATCATACCAAGAAATTCAGGTATCTGATCCATGTGATAATTTTTCCTATATATTTTAAATGACTTAAAAATATTCCTAATATTTCATGTCAATCAAAGCTCATTTGGTCTGTTTTGACCCCTACACGCAGGATTTTCCCACTATTACAAAAATGATAATAAATGTGAAAATATAATTTAAATTGTATTAATAAACCCAAAAATCATATTAACCCATGGTTTATTATAATATATCACATATTATTCAAGGAATTTTCTCCTAGATTTGAACATCAATTAGAATTCATTTTCTCTTTTTTTTACCCTATGATAGGAGATGTTTCATTTTAATAACACTAGACAATGTTATCCATCATTTTTCATTATACCAGGTGACATGAACATCTATTTTATGTGGAAATTAGGAATGTTGGATGTCATTTGTAAGAACTTATAAATAAGGTGATATTAATCTTAGATGTATAGATAAAATAATGTTGTGAATGTTGTCTAAAATTACATGAGATGATTTGGAGGGGGACTCTTTATGGTCAAGGTTTATCATATCCAAATATGGAAACATTTTTTTGGAATTATATAATGGATGATATGCACCCACTCTACTTTGGAACAACTTACTTGGCCCTCTTTAAACTCTTATTTAGAACTTGAGATTGATTATTGGTAAAGGGGATATCTTGTTCTAGATGAAAACTACTCTTGTAATTTTCTCTTCTTTCTATCTTGTCTTTGACCCTCTATGAAGTTCTATAAGTCCATATTTCATCCAAGGATTCTTAAAATTATTTTTATTAAGGAGAAAAAATCCTTTCTATATAATACCAGGATGGAATAAGAGAAAAACTTATGTGTGTGAACTCTGCCCTTGGAAAATTATAGCTCTATGGGATATCATCATATCATTTGTGTTCAACAAGGTTTAGATACTTGGTCTAAGGTTTTGTGCTGAAATTTTATTACTATCAAGTTTAAATTCTTGGTGTGGAATATCAAAAACAATGTTATCCCTACCGATAAATACATCTATTGTAAATACATCCCTCTAAATTTAAAGTGTTCATGTTGCTTCCATTACATCTATGAATATGAATACCACCTTCATCAGTGGGGAATCAGCATGTTTCCTATGGAACCTCTTAGTAAATACACTGGTTATTCCAATATTTTTGGGTTCTATCAAGAAATCCCTCACTATTTTTTTATAATTTGGGCCTCTCCCTCAGTGAATGTCAACTGTGTAGTGTGTTTTTTCTACAGGGTGATAGATTTTATTAGAATCTTGTAATAAGGCTATGAATCAAGGAAATTGGGCTATCATGGTTCTATTGAATCCAAAAACACTTCACCTGATTAATGTTATAAAGCCTTCAAATTATTGTAATTTATTCATATTTGATCCTTTGATTCAATTATATTGTCCGAAGATAGGTTTCATTGATGCATATCATGGTCACTAGGTTTCATGGAAGAAGTAGGTCAGGGGATTGAAACTCAAGACTGATGGTTCTAATTGATAATGTTTTCATGTTATGAGGAGGGGTCATTTGAGATGATCAAGGTTTAGTGGTACTAGTATTTTGTGCACTTTATGGGTAAGGAGATTCCCTCATTATAGAGGCTCAGTATATACTCACTAGTCTCCTCTTCTATAGTCTTTATAATATATCCATTTTAGTCATGAAATCTAACCTAGATTTCATCTTCAAGTTTAAGGTCTAATTTTGATAAATAAGAGCTTGATGTTGTGGTTTATACTAAGTTAAATGATCAAATAGAAACTCAATCTAAGTTACTTGATAATGAGAATATATTTAAGAATTTTATAGATGATTTTAACAAAGACCAATAGGTTTATACTGAATCAGTTAAGACAACTAAAAAGAAAATTATAGTAAAAAACAAATTGAATATTTTCTTTAAATTTAAATATGTTACACTGATTGAAATACATGTTCTAGATTCAGTAGAGATGTTGGTGAACTAAAAAATTTCCCCTCAATGAAGGCTCAAATTGAGGCCTATTTTTTCTAAAATAGTAAGCTATATATTCTATAAAAATTATATCTCAAGGTGGAAAATAATAGTTTAAAGAATATTAATGGTGATATTGATTATTTAGTCATAAAGAATTCTTTTTATCACATAATTCATGTTCTTAAAGGAGATAAATAAGTCCTAAATCAAGGATAAGTCATTAAATGATGTATAATAATCCTATTGATGTTGATGATGGTATGTATATGATCGATAATAATGTAAAACATAATATTAAATTCATAATTTCATATAAAATAAGGAAGAAAACTGAATTTTATGATGAGTTTAATTTAGGAGAAGTGTTGTAGAATATGTATGAGTTAGCTCCACATAAGAAGATTGTGTTACATGAATCCACAAAGAGATATATAGATAAAATTAAAAATATAGGATATTTAAATTTTATTAAAGAGCTAGAAACGTTATGAGTTATTGAGAAGAACATGAAAGAGTTGGGGGTAAAGGTATCAAGAATAAGGAAACAAATATTTTGAAGATATAAATTGATTGATTGGGTTAGTGGAATTATCATATGAATAATTGGTAAATTTAGAATACTGATTTCTTGAGATTTTATGTAGAAGTTGTGATAATGTTGGCTGAATTTCTATAATTATCTAAAAATGATACTTGTAAAATGGTAAAGGGTGAAGAATATTTAAAGGAAGAAGTGGAAGAGAAATTTTATCTTGAGTTAAATTGAAAATACCATGCATGGGAAAAGAAAATCTAAGTAAGAATACTATACAACTGAATGAGATGAGTTGGGGTAAAACAAATTCATCATGGAAGGAAAAGAATATTTTCATGAGAAGAATAAGTAAACCTAGTTCTAATAAGGAATGAGTTTTTAGGTTGAGTAATATTTTTCCACACCATGAATATTTTTTATGAGAACATGAATAACTCAAATTATTATATAATATTATTTAGGTTAATCTATGAAGGATATTAAAATTTGAAAATACAAGAGTAAAATATTGATGAAGTTCCTAGCTAAGTGGTGATGTATCATTTAGAATGAGTGGGGTAATAAATTAGTGAAACACTTTTTATAATTTTAATTTGAAATTAAAATTTGTGAATGATTAAAGATTCATTCCATGTGTGAAATCATCATGGGTGTTATTCATTCACTTCCATGATATCCCAATATTTTTTTTTCTTAGATGCAAGGTGTGTGGTATCAGTTCTTGGGGATTTCATTATTTTTAAGGATAACAAGGATAGGGATGTTATCTTGGTTGAGGGTTACATGCATGCATATTTCACGTAGAACCTGGAAAAACCCTATGTCTATTGTTGATATTTAGTATATTTCTCAACCAATTTGGAGTGTTCTTAAAAGTTTCAAAGCCACATCTCTGGGAGGATTACACTGAAACTAGACACATGGGTCCTCAAGTGAACATAGTTTCCTTGAAAATTATGAATCTTCTCTTGATTGTGGAGATAGGTTCACTGTGTAATGGAAGTTCTCTAACTGATAACTTTTTGGATGCTCCACATGTGACGCACGGTTGGAATTTAAAAATAAAAAACCACTTACTGATTATTTTTCTAAGTTTTCTCATCAATCTAAATTTCTTTAGTTGGTTTTTAATATCTACATGATCAAATTTAATTTTAATGAAAATGTAAAAATGGTTTGTGACTTTACTAAAAAAACAAAAAAAATGATATATTCAATTTGAATGAGAAACTAGAAAGATAAAACAAAACATACCTCCTAAATCTAATGCATAGTGAAAGGCCATGGCTACTACCTACATCTGGTGCGGTAGAAGCCTATGAAGATAATAATAATGAATGTAATAAAAAAATAAAAAAATAAATTTAGTAAAAACTTGCATCGTAGGATCCCCTACACCATCACCCTGTTACATATACTCTCACAGTACTCTGACCTCAACTAACAACTATGCATTTACCTCCTCCTAAGTGTGCATTTTTGCCTCAAAATCTATTACTAGTTATGTCATCTCAGCAATAACTAGATCTATATCCTCAACATATGAAACTAAAGAATGAGTAATCATTGTACCATATGTCATTTTGTATTCATGTCCATCATAACCAATAATATGATGAAATATCTCATCCCTACACATGGAAATTTGTCGCTGGTCCTTTGGAAACTGTGCTAACTCAACCTCAAATTGACCATGTGTAATATATAAATATAAATATATATGTATATATGTATGTATGTATGTAAGGATTGATAATTATTATAAGAACTTACTATAAGATCTGTAACCTATGGATCATTTTGATCATGAGTCGTCATCCACACCGACATTTTATCAATTGGTGCACCTTTACCCATAACTGTATAACAATAAGATATAAATATAGAAAAAAACATATTAAATAATAAATTTAAAAATTAAATGATAAATATATCATGTCTAATTTGGGACACGTGACGAGTCCCAAGCCTGTGAGGTGGTCCCTGCAACACACAATTCTCAAAATGACGTACTACCACCTCCTACATTAAATTAATTCAAATTTCAAACATATAAAATGATACAAAATATTTGAAATATATAAACCAAAATAAATACTCATCATTACATCCTTAGTGGATCAATATGCAACTAAGTCACTCCACTGAGACGGAAGAATGCCTCTTGAGACTTTATCCATAATGTCTGGGGCACCCACATTTAGTGATCAATTCTCCCTCTTGACTCTACCTTTATATTTTTTCCAAATTTTCTAAAAAATTTACATACACACTAGATGAAACTCATTGGAAAAAACTCTCATATTATTCTATTTAAGAAAAAAATTATCACAAATGTATGTATTTTTTTAACATAGCTAAGAAACTAAAATGATCCTCTTACCTAAACTTCCCTCCATAGATAATCTAGTGTATCCTGGGGGAATAAAGACCAATCATATGTATTCAATGAAAATATATGTGGGTTTCATTTGATATGACCCAACTGATGAATAAATGTAGAAGCATCCACTCCCACGGGATGGTATGTCTCTTCAAATGATACGTCAAGGGTTGTGTCAACATTCCATGATGAAATACCATGACCAGGGCCTCTCTTATGAGAGGAAGAAGTGGTTGAGTCTGGTCCTATTGAAAAAAAATCATACATATTTTGACATATGTGCATATATATGTTTAATGTTTAATTAAAAAAAATTAAAACACATTTACATTCATACATAACTCGACCTGTAGGTACAGATGACTCTGTAGAATGATATGGATCTAGTGCTTATTCCCCTAACATTTCTGAAGTCATAGAAATATTAAACATTTCAGAACACATGGACTATATATCAAAGATAGAGATGGTAAATTCAAAAAAAAATAGTTAAATAGTTCATAAAAAGTTAAATAAAAAAATTCTTAAATCGAAGATTAGGAAAACAATCATACATTTTATTAAACATTCAAATTAACCATTTCTACTTCAATGGTCTCTCTAACCCAATGAATATCTTCTTCATGTTGAACTATGGTGTGTTTATCAAGTTGTTGCACAACAAAGGCAACATTCTCATGTTCATCTCTTTCAATTAAAAATACTCCTCACCTTGATATTTTCACAGGAACTTTTCAATTTGGATTATATGGAAAGGTGAAAAGGAAAATGTGTTCTACTTATGATGCCAAAATGAATGGCTCTTTACTAACTCATTCATATCTATATAACATACTATTAAAGTTCACTAATGTAAACTAATATTTATCGACTTTACTTCCATAGACTGGATCAACCTAATTACACTAACAATGAGTATTTCAACCCATTCGTGTATTAAAATTCAATGATGTCTATCAATTGACCATAGTAATAGCTAGAATCAAAAAACGAACAACCAATTCCACTATTTTGTGTTTCTCGTTTTCCATTGACATCTTTAATGAAAAACCAAAATCCATTAACATCTAAATATTTTTAACGACAAGCCATTATAGATGGACCCACACTTAGTTGGTTGAATTATTCAGTTGGCATAGGGTCACCTAACTCCCATAGGTTATGGACCTATATATTTCATAGAATTCAATAAAAAATTATACATAAAGAAATTATTAATATACTTAAATAATAATGAAAATCCATTTATGAATATAAAATCCTTGAACCAGTCATGAAATGATACATAATAGAACTTTTGAATTTAATAATCACTCACATGAGACATCTCTTCTTTTAGATCATTAATGTTTTTCCTACAAATGATAACACAATGATCAACTTTTTCTATACTAAAAAAACATGTCAAAGTCATATAATAAAATTTATAAGACACTTATTGCATTAATAGTGAAAATGATGGAGTATTTAACAATATATATCGATGATCTTATACTCACTCGATGTTGTACATATCAATTATAGTTCCTTCTCCAAATAGACCATCATGAATCTGAGAGGGATTATCTAATTTTGTTTCAACATCCATAAGATATTCAACACAAAAAGTAGTATACTCATCCATCAAATAACCATTTTCTATTGATGCCTTCAGACAATCTATGTTACATACAAATCATTTCAATGTATTCAGATACTACTCAATATGATACATCCACTGTAATTTCACTATACCAACAATTACTACTTCATCGGTTGTGTGCACTATCAAGTGAACCATAACATCGAAAAATGAGGGTGTAAATAGTTTCTCCAAGTAAAAAAGCTTAAGTATGATTTTTTTCTGCAAAATTTTTAAACCTCTCATTCATTTATTTCTTAAAAAAAGTTTTCTAAAAAAATTACGCATCTCAATCAGTGATTTAACAACATTGGGCGATAAACAATCACAAATTGTGATTAGAATCAACTACTGAAGTAGTATGTGATTGTCATGACTTTTCAACCCTTGAAATTTTATTCTATTCATATTCACACGCTTAGAAATATTAAAATAGTAACCATTAGGCACCTTGATCATCTTCAAAATGGAAAGAAATGTCTCTTTCTCTTTTTTTAGTCATCGTATACTATGCAACAGGCATGTATGCCTTGTTTCTCTCACCCAATTGTAAATGAAATTATTTCCTTAAACCCATTTCTTCTAAATAAAAATATGTATTAACATGGTCCTTTTATTTTCCACTAACACCTAAAATGGTCCACAATATATTATCACAAACATTTTTTCAATGTACATGACATCCAGATTATGCCTTAGCGTGTTATTTTTCCAATAAGGGAGATTAAGAAAATACTTTTATTATTCCAACTGTGATTGTGTTTTATACCCGCACCATGAGTAATAGGTAATGGATGATCCACCAAATCCTGAAATTCATATACTATGTGGATGTTTTCTTTCTCGATATTCAATAATATTACTACTCTTGTCATGATCTTTGGTACTGGGTTGAATTCTCTAAAACCATCAAATGCCACTCTGTTCTTTTTGAACTTGTGCTGAGGAAGGATAAAACATATATGACCCATGTATGTCCATTTTTTTAATGTTTAATCCATGTATAATTTTTACTTTTATTACAATAATGGAAATAAAATTCCCCTTTCATACTCCAAACTGATAAATTTTCATAAGTCGGGAAGTCATTGATTATCTAAAATAAAGAATCTTACAGTTTGAACATTTCATTAACTTCATATTCATAATTTATCACACCATCACCCCAAAATTTATTCAACTCATCAATCAATGGTTGAAGGTAAACATTAATCTTATCCCCTGGACTTCTAGGTTCATCAATAAGAGTAGAAAGTAATAGAAATTTTTGTTTCATGAAAATCCACTAAGGAAGATTATACAGAACCAATATCATGGTCCATGTGCTATGAGTTTCACAAACCATAGAATTTAATGGATTGAAATTATTTTCTTCCAACCCCAATCAGACATTACAACTCTCTTTAGCAAATTCGGGGTGTCTCTGATCGAAATCATTCCATGCAAGATAGTCTGTCATATGGGTTAACATATCACTTTACTTATTTCTTTATACATTCCATCTCATTAATTTAGAAAATATAGATGACATAAATAATATTTCTAACCTTATAATCAGTGGAAGGTAACATATTTTCTTTAAGGAAATTGGTTTCCCCTATTTCATAGTTTGACTTTGATGAGTCTGGTTTCCCCCATTATCTTTCCACCTAGAATAGTCACGGACTATAAAATTATCCAAATAGATAGTTTCCTTTCTAAATAGCATAAAATTGTTTACACATGAATCTATGGTCTCATATATGAAACCTAAGTTCTCTATTATCTTACAATAATGGTAATATGACTTAGGAATCTTAGCGTCAGCAGGAAGTACTTTTTTCAATAACACCAATAGCATGTTGAGCGATGTGTCTGCCCACTGATTCAAAATCTTCAAATGAAAAAAAATCCAAGATAAATGAAAATTTACTGTAATCATTACACCTAGAATATAATTTAGTTTTTGAATCATCAAGTATTTCATAAAACCTTAATGAATCGTGATTTTCACTACAGTGCATATTGATCTCACTGACCTCAACTTTCTAGATGTCAATGCCTTCAGGAGCCAACCCATGTACCATTTCAGTAAGCATTTCATGCATTAGATTATTCTTCCTAACATCATCATCCATCTAAACTATTTCTATATTATGACAATGAATATATTCTTCCCCATGACGAGTCTAACTCTTATAATTTTTCAGAAACCCGTTCAAGAATAGGTGCTCTCTCATGGTATTTCATGTGAATTGATATTTTTTTGCACAATTTCTACACGGAAAACTAATATAGTCACTTTTAAATCCTCCAATGAAATTAATAAACTACATAATTCCCTCAAAATATTCTCTAGATGTTTGATTTGTAAGATCAATCCAACTCTTATCCATATTCATATCTGTATAATAAGCAGTAATGTTTACATAAGACTTCATATTGTAGGCATTTTTAGAATTTCATATCACAAAATATATTTAAAATAAATACTAACCAATTTCATTTGGGCTTCAATTCATACTCATCCAAAACAAGAAAACAATTCACAAATGACATGATCATTAAATTTTAAGTTATATTTAATTATTTATACCTATTATTTTTTAAAGTCTTCTTTTGTACTTGACTAAATATTTTGTAGAGATCCTCTTATAAAGCAATGGATGACAACAAAATTTAAAAATTGAAAAAAAACAATCATAAATATATATTAATATATGACCAATGGTTATTTTATAAATTTATTTATCAAAACACTAGACTACATAAAATTATGTTATTCTACATTTGTTGATATGTTAGTGTATCAGTAAATAAAATTTCTTATAATGAGTTATGTATTTATTATTTATAATAAATTATATTTTTTTAATACACATTTTATATTTTAAATTACATTTATAGAGGTTTATTGATAGAATTACCTCTTTTTTTGTGAAAAATAATAAAGTATATGGTAGAAAATGTGGAAGGTTATATGTCATGAATAATGAAAAATAAAAGTTTGGGGTTATTTCATGTAGAAAATTAATTTATTTAAATTTTTTAAATATGAAAAAATTATATGATTGGTAAAATTTTCAATATAATTATAGTTATAACATTATAATATAATGATAAATATTAGGATAATGAATCATATCTTAATAAATATTACAATGAAAAATATAAATTTATTGAAAATGTAAAATTATAATATTTATCATCTTCATAATTATCCTTGTCATTAAAATGAGTTTTAAAATGGGTTTTAAGTATAGTCATCATAATATATGATAAATAATAATATTTATCATCATCGTCATAATAATAATTAAAATTAAAATGACTTAAAAATATTCATCATCATTTTCAAAAAAATATTAATGTTTTTTGTCATTATCATAATTATCAAAATGTGTTTTGAATATATCCATTATCAATTTTGATAAATAATAATATTATCATTTTCATCATTATTAGAAGGTTGTATCATTGACTGGACATCTAGGAGTTCATAGGTTTTACTTTCCATGGGTGCATGTGTGTGTATTTTCATTGTATTTTCACCTTTCCTAACCCATATGAATTATTAAAATGAGTTTTATTATACTATGGAGTGGAAATTGATGTTTCCTATGAAAAAAGTGTGCATAAAAAATATTTTTAAGAGTAATATAATGTTGATCAAATGAGTGTTGAATATTTAACAATATTATTTGATCTAGTAAAAGGTGAAAAAAAGTAGTCGCAGTCGGCTGAGGTAGTGGCCATTAAGATGGATTTTGAAGCATCAGAATATGTAAAAATGGAGATTCAAATGCTATTTTTTCCAATGCAACAAATATCAAAGTGCTAATATGATTCCATATTGAGGATTACCGGAATATAAGTGAGTAGATACTAAGTATCTATACATGAAGGAAAGTCTCTACATAGTGTTTACATGAGAAAAAAATGTTTTTTAGTGAAGTTTTTTATATAGAGAGAGATTGTGAAGATATTTCACAGTGAAAAAGGTTAGGTTTTATTGCATGGAATTAGGATATCAAAGGATATCATGAGTCTTAAATAAACAGATGAATCACACTAAAAATTTAGATTCTATCTGTGTGAGTGCATTTGAAGTCTTTCAAAACTTTGTGACAGTTTGAGAAGTATGAGTACTAAGTTGTGGGAGCTTATACTTGTGTAATATGGAATTAATATACTAGAGAATAAGGTGGTTATTTGAAAAATAAGTAATGGGCTTACCAGAAGTTGTGATAAACTTAGTTCTAAAAGAGGTAGCATTATGCAATTTCTGGATGCGAGATGAGATTCTAAGGCCACAATTCCAATAATATTTTTGGAGAAATAGATGATGTTTACTGGAAGATCGGATAGTATACCTTACAATGGGTAAGAAATAATTAACAACAAAATACAATATAATCTTTACATAAACCATAAGGGAACTTTAATTTTCCCATTTTTATTTGTTTTAGATATCAATTCAATACATTAGGTCAATGTGCTATTATCAAAATCAAAATAAATGGTTTTTCAAAGGAATCAAAAATCACAAGGTTTAACTCACACACCACGATGAATCTAGAAAAACATCAAGCAGAGGGGGCAGCAACACCCAGATCATGGGTAGTGACAGAGAGGGGGTAGTGGCAGGGGTGTGGCGAGGGTTGTGAGAGAGGACTGGGAGGGTGGATGGGCGATAGTGGTATCCCTAATAGAGAGTGCGGTGAGGGTTAGGGGAGAGGGAGGAGATGTGGGCAGACAGGAGGTTGTGATCGTGGTGGCTCCAAGTGTGGTGTTGTATCTGGTTCGCGATGGGTGATATCCTCTATGGGTGCGGTGGCTAATCTGGTTTGCAAATGGAGGAGGAAATGGTGGTGGAGGCTCTCATTCATGAAGGGGGGGCTGGTTCGCGATGGTATAATTTTCAGGGGGTGTGATTGCAGTGGGAGGGGGAGGGGCATGATTTCAGTGGGAGGGGTAGGGTAGTGTGGGGTGGGGGGTCACGATTGTAGGTAATTTTTTTAGGGTCAGTGACTGCTGTTAGTGGTCACCTATTTCAAGGGGTGTAATTGCTTAGATTTCTAGTAGTGATGATGACCAACCTCAAACTCCAAAGGTCGTATCTATTGGTCAGCATAAGATTTGTGTTTGTTCTTCCTAGTCACCAACTACGTCCTAGTCAACTGAACATGCTCAGATGTCTCCTGCACAAGACTAGGTCCAAAAAGTTCTAACTCACCTACCCCTAACCAACAAAGAGGAAAAATGAACGACCTGCCATATAAAACCTCTAAATGTATCATCTAGATCAATTCTTGGAATATATTATTAAATGAAAACTCTATGAGTTCCATATGTTTATCCCATGAACCACTAAAATCCAAAATACAGGCTCATAACAAACCCTCAAAAATCTAAATAGTCCTCTCAAATTGACCATCAGTCTATGGATGATAGGCTATGCTCAGATAAACCTACAATATCAGAGCCTTATGAAGACCCTAACAGAAATGAGAAGTGAAATTAGGATCATAATTAGAAACAGTACTCCTCATAACCCCATGTAACCAAACTGTCTCACACATGAAAAGACTACCCAAAATATCAATGGTAAAGGTCTCCATGATAGACAAGAAGTGGTCTACCTTCTTCATTCGATCCAAAATCACCCATACTGTATCGTTCTTGTGAGGTTTCCTAGGTAATCATGTCCCAAAATCCATAGTGAGATCATCCCATTTCTACTCCAGAATAGGAAAGGCTGCAACAGCCTAACATGAATCTGATGCTTAGCCTTCACCCACTGACAAGTGAAACATCTCACCACAAATACCACTACCACTTTCTTCATTCTTGTCCACTAGTGCTATCTACAAAGATCATGATGCTTATTTTTCAAACCAAGATGTACCACCCATCTAGAATCATGAAAATCTCTCATCAACTCCTCACAAAAACCCATAGGAACTCATACTCATCCATGGAAGAGAAGAACATCATTTTTTCCTAGAGGCCATCCTATTAGTGGATCCCCACCATAAATTATGTACCTCATATCTAATCCCTCTAGGTTAGATAATTTCTCTATTGTGATCTGGTCCAAACACACAGGTATAACAAATCTCAAATTTAGAGTCACTCACCCCTAGGACTCTTGAATATCTAGATGCATGCCTGTAAAGAGTGTCATCATCCACCACTCATCAAAATATTCCCACACTCCCTCTATCTATGTCTTTCAGCTCAATGAATTGGAAATAACATTTCCCTTACCTGGCGTATAAGTTAGCCCCAAGTTGAAATATTACAGATACTCAACCAACATCCTCTTCTGAAGGTTTAAGTATCACTGAGAAAAGATGTACTTGAGGATCTTGTGGTTCATGTACACCACAAACCTCTCACCCAAAAGATAATGTCTCCATAATCTCAGGGAATGTACCGCTGCAGCTAACTCCAGATCATGATTAGGATGATTCCTTTCATACGGTCTTAGCTATCTGGATCCATAAGTGACCACATTGTCCTCCTGCATCAGAACTGCTTCAAGTCCAACTCTATATGCGTCATAGTACATGGTATATGCCTTACCTAGAATAGGTAAGGTGAGGATCGGTTCTGAGTTCATCCTACTTTTTGGCTCTTGAAAATCTCTCTCGCAAGTATCTGACCAATCAAACTTCACCTCTTACTTGGTCAGCCCTGACATCGGTACTACCATACGGGATAATTCCTGGATAAAACGCTGATAATAGCTTGATGAACCTAGAAAAATCTGAATCTCAAAGATATTTTTGGGTCTCTCCCAAGATACCATGGTTCCAACCTTCTCTAGGTCTGCTAACACTCCAACCTCTGAGATGACATGGCCCAAGAAGCACACTTTATCTATCTAGAAAATTCATTTCGTTATCTTGAATTTGATTCTCTCTTAATGTGCTCAAGATTATGTCAAGATGTTGGGCATGATCATCTATAGACTGGGAGTAAACTAATATGTCTTCTAAAAAAATACCACAAACTGATCTAGGAAAGGATGAAAGATCTGATTCATCAAGTCCATGAATATTTTTGGTGCATTATTCATACTAAATTACATCACTACAAACTCATATAAGCCATACCTACTCTTAAAAGTAGTTCGAGGTATGTATGATGGTCTCAATCTCAACTAATGATACCATGATCTTAATTCAATCTTAGAGAAAACTTTGGAACCTCTCAGATAATTGAAGAAATCATCAATACGTAGAAGGGGATACTGGTTCTTAACCATCATATAGTTTAGTCTTTGATAATCCACACATAAGTGCAATGTCCCATCAACCTTCTTGGTGAAAATAATTGGACAACCCCACGAAGATATACTAGGTTGATGAAACCCTTAGCCTTTATATCTTCTAACTATACTTCCAACTCATGAAGCTTTATTGGTGTCATCCTATAAGGCATGATAGAAACTAGATCAGCTCCCAACACCAACTCGATCGTGAACTCAATCTCCCAATCGGGTGGTAATCTAGAGAACTCTTTAGGAAAGATGTCCTGAAAATGGTCTGCCATTGGAGGAAAATAATTTCAATACATTCCTCCATTTTCCATATAAATGATTTCTATCTAAACCATGAGATAATCCAATTTTTACTGAATTGGTCCTACATGACCAGCTTGAAAATCCCACTCACCCTGTTGAGTATAGTTGACCCCGTCTGGAGATATAAAGTTAACTCTCCTCTAATAACAATCAATATGATCCTGATATAGAACTATCCAATCCATACCAAGAATCAAATAAAATCCTTTAATTTTCAGTGAAAAAAAGTTACCAAAGGAAATGATAGCCACCAATTTCAAGAGAACACTCCTTGCAGTGCTTGATGCCCTCTAACTTCACTTTTAAAGGTGTGTCAATGGTCGTGACCCCATATATTCTCTCCATATCCAAAACTAAACCATTTTCAAAAAGATTAGATATATAAAGGAATACGATACTCCTATATCAAATAAAATGCAATCTAAGGTAGATGATACAATAATTTTACCTTGGATGGTAGAAGGTCCTGTATCCAAACGGGTCAGAGCAGACTGTATGGCATGCAGCTGGCTCACCCCTCTGCCTTGGGCTCCAGTCTGACTACTTTTTGCTATTCCCTCTCAGCTATATTTCCTCTCTTACACTAGGGTTCCATGTCTCCAACCTCATTCTGAATAGCCAGTGAAACTCCAGCTACTAGTCTACTGAGGGGTAGTTATTCCCCTTCCCAACTAAGGTGCATGTCCTGATCCCACACCATTGTTTTACTATGAAAAGTTCCTACAGAAATTTTGAAGATGACCCAGACTATCGTAGACACAACACTCCACTATGGGTGCTTGTGGCCTAACCTTCCACACTGAAAGCATTACACTGAACTATGGTCCTAAGGCAGAATTCCACTCTCTAAATTGTTATACCCACCACTTCCCTGGTGATAACTGTCAAAACAACACTTCTTTCCACTAAAAGAAGAGTTCCTAGGTTGCCCTGCTGAAACTTTTTGGACACCACTCAGGGCCTCTTCCATATTTCCTTCCATGATGATATCCCAATTCATCACGTCTACAAGTCTTATCAAGAAAAATATCACCTATGAACTGATCTCATAACAAATCCCTCCCTGAAAATTTCTCACCCTGGCAATCTCATCGGCTGGTAAAGATGGTGAAAAGTGGTGCAATTTAGTGAAATGTCCAATATATTCCATCAATAACATGCCCTTCTATGTCAGATGCACGAACTCATGAGTCTTATCATCCCTAAACATTTATGGATAGAAGTGTATCAGAATATTTTCCTCAAAGTACTTTCAAGATAACTCCTCTTATTTCCCGGCTTGCTTCAGTATGTCCCACCAACGCTTGGCAGGTCCACGAAGCATGTATGCAACAAGATTCACCCTCCTATTTGTGGGTGTCTCGATCTACTTGAAGATCATCTAGACTGACTCAATCCAGAAATCACCTACTTAGGGGCCTCCCTACCTAGTGATCATTGGTAGATATTTTAGCTATAACTCTCTCATCATCTTAGAAATTGAAGTTACAGTGTGAATAGTATCCCTTTCCATGGATCGTATAACCCTTAGGAATTTGTCAGGAAGTTGAACATCTATCTAATCCTCGGGAGCTATAGGAATCTCCAAATCATCTGTGTTAATATCATGCTAATTTCCACTCTTCTAATGCTCAATTCAAATATGGTGAGGATTCATTTTCTCTACAAGACAAACACACTCCTTAGAACACTGAATACACAAAAAATCAACCTCAACGGGTGATAAAAATAGAGAAACACTAGATCATGTCTCTCTAAACATGGATTAACAAGTGAATTGGCATGAAATAATAGTTCATTCATTTTATTTATCAGATATAATAGGTATATCATTTCAAAGTTCATACAGACAAATATATCACATGCAATAAATATGTCTCTATCATGAACAATACATGTCAATATATATCCCTATGTGCCTTTCATGATTCATGCATACTCATCCTACATAATACCAATCCATGAGTATAGATATCAAGAAATAATAACATCACACAACATGTTAATCACCCAAGGTGAAATAATGTCAATTGTAACAAGTGAACATCATGAACAAAAATCTCATACTCGGGCACTCGGATTTTCCCTCGTACATGGGATAACTAATATCATGAAAAATATCATTACCAAGTACCGACACATCCTATTACCCTTTATACCTTCCCCAAATAGTAAGTTAACATAAAAGAATAACTTGCTCCTCTGATACCACTTTGTAACATCCCTCGATCTGGCACTCTCTCATGTGGCCAAATTGGGTTGGTTACTTGACCTTAGGTGTGCCTCCCCATATTCTAGAGGCTACCAAGTAGAAACGAGGGTCTAAATAATATAGTGGGGAGACTATACCCTCTGGTAAAGAGTTACAATGAAATAGAAAATTAGTAGAAAGGTATAAGAATTAGCAGAAACAATGTGAATAAATAATCAGAAAACCAAAGGTGAGAAAGGACCAACTGAATAAATCTAAATAATAAAATAATGATATGATGATGATCTGAATGTATCTAGATGACAAGTTGAAAGTAATACATATAAAATACTAATAATACTCAAATAAGGACTCTAAAAATCCCAGTCCTGAACCCCATGTTGGTCCCGTCTCTAAGCTCCAACCCATCTAACAAGCCACAGATCAACAAAAAGGTCTTTTGACCTTGTCCAAACCTTCACCCATGAAATCTATCCGGGTACTAAATGGTGATCCATCCAGATTGTTAGTATAACTCAATAGGTAGACACTACCGTGTCTAAATATATCTGGCCTGAGAGATATAGTTCATGCAATAAATAGAATAACATAGTATTAATTTAATAAATTAATACTGCACATGAAATAAATATGTTGACCCTCAAGTTCCAGGGTGACACCCGGGGCTATCCCAAAACCTACTTCGATGCCCTACTAGATATCTTTGTCCAATGAAGGATCCTCCTACATCAGGATGGATCACCCAATCAATGGCAGATTATCCTATCGAGGATGACTCGCATAAAATATCAAATACACAAATGGCCTCTACCTGAAAGCTATCCATAATCTCACCCGCAGGCATCCATTGATTATTCATCTGGTCCTCAAACATCCAATATGATTATATACTTTGCCCTTAGGCATCCAGTACCAATGCGCCTATCCCATAGGTGGTATAAAAACATGCATCTAGCCCACATGCATCAACATAAATCATGATTCGTATCTATACAAACTCAACATGCCAATAATCATCCCACCCTCGAGTATCTATCACATTAGTGTCACATAAGCTCAAAAGCTAAACAAGAAAAATCATAAGTCCAATAACACACATACTAGATATATAATCATAAGACACAATGATTTATTTATCAAATCATCATTTGTCTAACCAAATATATTTCATTAATCCAAGTTCCTAATTATCAACATAATTATATCAAACCTACTTTATTTTTCATTTAACCATAAGTCCATTAACATATCGGTTAACCCAGTTTAGCTAAGGTGATTCTATCCTAAGCAATCACAATTTACATATCATTCCTATTCAAAAGATTAATCCAACAATCAAACAATGTATTCCCAATTCATTATCGGGTTCTATTGTCCAGCTGACCAAGTCTCAATAAGGTCTAGGGATAACACACCTATCGAGTGGCTACAAGTATTAGTCTTAAGCCTATGGACCCAATGAGATCCAATGGGATGTCTAAAGAAAATGGATTTTTATTTAACAAGGTTTGTATAATTAATTTGGTCATGTGTGTGTTGTGCCAGTGTAATCACACATATTGCACATACTGGGGATAATTAAATCAGACCCAAGGGATAATTTTAGACCACCCACCTTTAACTGGAAATCAAAGCAACGCTTCCAACTAGTAACGCCAACAAGATAAAAGGTTAAAAAGATCACAAGAATAAAACTAGATCAAATAAGATCAAGATCAACACCGGATTCTCCAACGGTCAAAAGATTACACTGTGAGAATGAGGAACATGTAGAATAGAGGGGAAATCCAAGTCAAAACAACTCACAGGGGATTAGATGCTTGATCAGAACATCCATAAGGAAAGAAAGCACTCTAAGATTGTTGTAAATCACCTAGTGTTTGAGAGAGGAGGGTTTCACATGAATAAAGAATGAATCATATGCACATTATGGATTTAAAACCATTGATCCTGATAAATACATGGCGTGTAACCCTTTCACGGTGTGAATTTCTTAAATTATGAGTTACGCTGAAAAACATACCGCCTTGGGTTAAAATAACCCTGCTTGAACATTACATGATGTGAACCAATTTCATGGTGTGTATTCATTTCACATCATGAACCTGTTTTACAGCATCTGTCTGGTGACTGCTACATGTCGTGTAACATATACACGACATGTAAATGTACTCCAAGTAGTTTTAAGCCCAACATCTGTAGAAGATCTTGAACCACCTATAAAGCCTTCCAAGCTCACAAAAAACCCTCATAATCCCCTTTAACATGTTTATACTTAGACTCTATTAATTCAAACAAAAATACATTCCCAAACTTTAGATCATTTTCCCTAGTAAATTCTCTCCAACCTCAAATGAACTTGACTACCAAGGTTTAAAGAAGAATGAAAACCCAACTAAAAGAGATTCAATGAAAAAATAGAAGAGGGGTGTAACTAGAAAAAACAGGATCTTACACTCTTGTACCTATTATCATTTAATAGGAACCAAATTCATTCTATCTAAACAAAACTTGGATTTTGATAAAACTGTAGCTTTAGTAAAACTATCAGCCAAGTTATTATTGGTATGTATCTTTGTGACACATACAGATCCAGATTCGATGATCTCTCTAATAAAATGTAACCTAATGTCTATGTGTTTGGATTTACCATGAAAAAATAAATTTTGGACAAATGAAAATATGAATGACTGTCAAAATAAACTGAAATAACAGGATTGTGTAAATTGAGTTTAGAAACCAAAACCTTCAACCATAAAGCCTCCTTAACAGCCTCAGTCAAGGAAATATACACATCTTATGTGGTTGAAAGAGAAATAATAGATTAGATATTGTATTTATAAGATATAGTTCCTCCACATGCAGTGAAGACATATCTAGTGAGTGACTTTATGGTATACACATTACCTACATAATCAACATCTATATATCCAACAATTAGTTCATCATTATTTAAATTTCTACCAAAGTGTAGAGAGAGGTAAACAATATGTGAAACATATCTAAGTAACCATTTCAAGGCCTTCCAATGGGGTTTCCCTAGATTGGACATGAATCTACTGAGAGTGAAAAAAAATCTATGTTAGACCTAGTACAAATCATAGAGTAAATTAGACTTCCAACAATGTTGGCATAAGGAACCTTTGACATATATTCAATATCTACAGCAGAAGCAGGGACTTAAGTCAAAGATAGTTTAAAGTGATGACTAAAGGGAACATTAACTGGATTCAAGGTCTCAGGAAAGTACATTTTTAGGACTTTCAGGATATAAGAATTTTTAGGACAAATATAACAGTTTATTAGGTATGTCCCTTATAATTTTCATGCCTAATGTCTGTTTTTATGATCCTAAATATTTTATCTTAAAAATAGTTTTCAATTGAGACTTAATGGAATTAATGAGTTCATATTATTTCATGTTACCAACAAATCATCCACATAAATCTATAGGTAAATCATGTAGTTTTTAACATAATTAAAGTAAACACATGCATCATGTCAACTCCTGTTAAATTGGTTATCTAACATAAAAGAGTCAAATTTCCTATACCATTGTCTAGAGTCCTGTTTTAGACCATACAAGGATTTATTTAAAAGATAATATTGGCTAGGTTTTAACTCCTTTTGATAAACATCAGGAGGTTTCATGTATAATTGCTCATTAAGGTCACCATGTAAGAAGGTAATTCTCACATCTAACTATTCTATGTGAAAGACATTAAAAGAAATAAAAGAAAGAAGCAACCGAATAGAATAATGTTTAACAACTGGTGAAAAAATATCAACATAATCAATAGCCTATCCTTAAAGGTAACCTTTCGCCAATAATCTAGCCCTAAATTTGATTTTCTTTTCATCAGTCTTATCTTCCTTTCTCTTGTAAATCCATTTACACCCAATGATCTTAGCATTAGGAGGTATATCAACAATAGACTAGGTATAGTTTTTACTCAATGATTTCATTTTTTCATGCATGACAGAGATCCATTCTTTGGAATCTATATCATTCAAGGCTTGCTTATAGGTTTGAGGGTCATCATCAATGAGATCCTGGGAAATATGAAAGGCAAAAGAAGATATATCATATTACCCAAACTGAGCAGGTGGTCTAATGACCCTCCTAGATCTGTCTTGAGTTGGTTGTTAATCATTATCAACATTAGGAGGCTCAGAATTTGAATATGAACCAAAATTAGACTCATCTCAGATATCACTTCAAGGAATAGGTGGAGGAGGCTCAACAACAACCTCAAACTCAACTAAGGAATGAGGATCAACAACCTCATTATGGGATATATCATTACTTTCATGTGTGGCATATTTGGTTTTAGGATAATTGGACTCGTGAAAGATAACACCCCTACTAATTATACACCTTTGGTATCTGAGTTTGTCAACCCACAACTTATATCCTTTGACACCAATAGGGTATCCCACAAAAATACACTTAAGATCTCTTGGTTCTGACTTATTAGTTTTAATGTGGGCATAAACAGTGCACCCAAAGACTCTTATGTGGTTATAGGAAGGTGGTTTACCATTCCACGGTTCATCTTGGGGTTTAAACCGATTAGCAGTAGATGGGCACCTGTTAATCAAGTACACTATCGTAGTGGCAGCATCATCCCAAAAGGATTTAGGAAGGCCCGAGCATGCAATCATGCTTCAAACTCACTCAAGAATGGTTCTATTCTTATGCTCAGCAAGCTCATTTTGTTGGGGGTCTCCCTAATAGTCTGGTGTCTTGTTATTCCCACAGATTGATAGAACTGGACAAACTCAGTAAACAAGTACTCAAAACCATTATTTTTTCCCATGACATTAATCTTATTTCCAATTCAGTTTTCAACAAGGGTTTTCCATGTTTTAAAGGTCTCAAAAACATTAAATTTGTTTTTGAGTATATAAATCCATACTTTTCTAGAGTAGTCATCTGTGAAGCTAACAAAATAGAAACCTCCACCATGGGATGCGGTTCTGAAAGGGGGGCATAAATTAAAATGGATGTACTTCGATGGTTGAGAAGCCTTAAAAGAAGACCTACCAAAACTAACCCTCTTAGACTTTTCCAAGATGCAATCTTCACAAAATGGGAGATTTCTTGGTGTAACATTTTCTAACAACCCTTGTTTACTCAATTCCTTTAATCCCTTAGAGCTTACATGCCCCAATATCCTATGTCATAACAAAGTATTATCAACATTGCTCACACACACGCTACTTAACTGCCTTGAATGGGTATTCCCATTCAACACATAAATTACATTAGCTAGGGATCCTTTGGTTATAGTTCTAGATCCCTTGGAGATCTCAAGGCATCCTAATTCAAAACAAAAGACATGCCCTTTTTAGTTTAGAACACTAATGGAAATCAGGTTTTTGAGAAGGTCAGGGACCCACCTAACATCTAAGAGGTTTATAACAGAATGGTCATCTAATTCTACAAGACCATAAGATCTTTCTTAAAGCTTACACTTCCTGTTAATCCCTAAGATTACATATCCCTTTACTCTATCAACTGTTGTACCTCTCGTTCCCCTCGTTGTTTGATTTTCATGATCACAATCACCTTGTTATGTGTTTAACCTTGTTTTTTAGTGTTGTGAATGATAGGCACAAGGTTGCCAAGAAAATGGACCATTAAAGAAGGCAAAGTGGACTGTAATCCAGACCACCGGCCAGCCGGTGGCACACCAGCGGCCAGCCGGTGGCACCTGCAATCAAGAGGGAGCCACTGCCTCCCCACCGGCCAGCCGGTGGCACTCCAGCGGCCAGCCGGTGGCACCTGCATTCAAGAGGAAGCCACTGCCTCCCCACCGGCCAGCCGGTGGCCTCAGCACCGGCCAGCCGGTGGCACCCAGACTGAATAGTGCCAGCTACTGCCTCACCACCGGCCAGCCGGTGGCTCTGGCACCGGTCGACCGGTGGCCCCTGGACAGGAATCCAATGACTTTTTGCAAACACCGGCCAACCGGTGGCCCTGTACCGGCCAGCCGGTGGAGCCAGTCAAACTAGCCGTTGCAGTTTGACCAGGCTGGCCCACTTGGCTCCCAACGGCTCTTTTAGCCTCTCCAACGGCTCCGAAGCCTCCCCAAGGGTTCCTAGCCTATAAATAAAGGCCAAGGAAGCCCCGGAACAATGTCGGATCATATACAAAGCCAACGGACATATTTTGGATCAATTGGCCAACCTCCGGCGACTTCCTTCAAAGGAACCCCAAGAGCTCCAACAACTTCCACATCCAAGGAGCTCCACTCAAGAAGCTTGGGAGAGCACGCTCATCAACTCCATCATCCATTGGCGCCCGAGTCTTCCCAATTACGGGTTTTATTGTTTATCTCTTTTTGAGCTTTAAAATTGGGTTTGTGCCTACAAACCCCAAACCCTTTTCTCATCCCCCTTTCTCTTGGGTTCTCACACCACCATTAAGGTGTGAAGAGGTTTTCTCAAGCTTTTCCTTTAAAAGGCTTGTGTTGCGGTGAGCTAGCCTTCACCCGTTAAAAAGGCTAGTGGGTTCTTGCTAAACCATCAAAAGCAAGTGGGTTCTTGCTAAACCAATAAAAGCAAGCTGTAATAGGTCCTAGTGCTACCTCAAAGCCTAGTGGGTTTCTTGCTAAAACCATTGAAAAGCAAGCGGTAGGAATCTCTCAACGGTTGAGTTGGGAGCGGAGACGTAGGCCGGGTTTTTGGCCGAACTCCGTTATCAATTTTGTGTGTCTTGCCTCTTTATTTTCCGCTGCATTTTTACTTTGATTTTTAATTTGTCTATCATTTTTTTAAAAGGCAATTCACCCCCCCTCTTGCCATCATTCCCCGTTTCTTCCGACCCAACAATTGGTATCAGAGCGACCTTTGAATAATTCCCTACCCGGTTTCAAAGTTAAGATCTTTTTTTGATGGCATCTACCTCTTTCGCCCCCGAGGGCCTCTCATTGGGTCGGGCTCCATTTTTTGATGGGACCGACTATAATTATTGGAAAACCCGCATGACTACTTTCCTTAGAAGCATAGGTTATCCCATATATAAAATTGTCATGCAAGGTTACACTTTGTCTACCCCCGACGAATCCAAATGGACCCCCGCCGATATTAGAAACTTTGAGCTTGATGGCAAAGCCATGAACGCTCTCCATTGCGGCTTAGATAGAAATGAGTTCAATCGAGTTTCCACATGCACCTCCGCACATGAAATCTGGAAACTTTTGGAGGTTACCCATGAGGGGACCAACAAAGTAAAGGATACTCGATTGGACATGTATAGACAAGATTTTGAGTCTTTTTCCATGCACCCAAATGAATCAATTTCTGAAATGTTTACTCGCTTTACTGACGTGTGCAATGGAAGGAAATCTCTTGGTGATGATGTTTCAGCCGAGACGATGGTCAAGAAGATTTTATGGGTCCTTCCGAGCTCATGGGCACCAAAGGTGACGGCGATCCAAGAAGCTAAGGACGTCAAAAATATGCCGGTCGAGGAGCTCATCGGATCCCTAATGACCTACGAGATCACGATGAGGAGGCAAGCACAAAAGGAGGGCACACCAATGAAGACACCAAAGAACATTGCCCTCAAGGTTCAAAAAGAAGTAAGCTCCTCCTCATCATCCTCATCTTCCTCATCTACTTCATCTTCAAGCGGCGACTCGGAAATGGAGAATCTCGCCCGCCAAATGCACAAGTTCATGAAGAAGCACAAGAAGAAGAAATCCCGCAAGCATCGAAAGCAAGAACCCACCGCAAAAGTCGAGCCCAAGGTAAAATGCTACGGGTGCGGTGAAAAGGGCCATTACAAGCCCGATTGCCCACTCAACAAAAAACGGGCCACGCAAAAAGAAAAAGGAAAGAAAAAGGTCCTCAAGGCGACATGGAGTGACACCTCATCCTCCTCCTCCTCCTCCTCGAGCGACCAAGGTACAAAATGCCTAATGGCATTCCATGAGGTAACTTCTTCCGATTCCTCATCCTCTTGTTCCTCAAATTCGAATTCTTTCAATCATATGTCTTATGAGGATCTCCAATATGCTAGAGACCAATTAGAAAATGGTTTTCATGAACTTTCTTCTAAATTTGTTTCCTTGAAAAAGTCTTTCAAAAAACTCTCCTCCGAAAAAGAACAACTTCTCAAAGAGAAGGAGGAACTCTCCCTAAAAATCCAAAATTTCCCCAATGTTGATTCTTTGGAATCAACCATTAAAGACCTTAGAGAATCATTAGCCAAGTTCACCCAAGGTGAACAAACTTTGTCCAAAATATTAGGTTCTCAACGAGTATCTAGAACCACCAATGGACTTGGCTACACCAACCAAGCTTCCTCCTCCCATGCTCCAACTGTTTTTGTAAGGGGGAGCTCTAGTTTTAAATTTTGTAACTATTGCAAAAAACCCGGGCACCTCATATATGAGTGTAATTGTAAAAATGCCCGATACGGTCAACCAAAATCGATTTTTTATTCGGATGAATTTTATAGGAGAAGACCCGCCATGAGACAAGTATGGATTGAAAAATCCCTCTTAGCGAGTCTCTCCGGGCCTAAAATCATCTCTTTTCAAAATCCCTCTCCCCGGTGATTTATTGTTTTTATTTAGGGGGAGAATTTTCTAAATTGTTTTCATTTTTATTTCAAAACTCTCAATTTCAAAAATTTCATTTGGTTTCAAATTTCGAATTTCAATTGATTTTTGATTCAAAACTTTCAATTCAAACTGTTATTCAATTTTTGTTTCAAATCTTTCAATTTCCAAAATTTCAATTGATCTTCAAATCCCATCTCTTGTTTTTCAAAATTTCCCTCAATCAAGTTTTATGCCCCATTCTATTTTGATAATCACAAAGGGGGAGAAATTTCTTGATTGATTGGGGGAGAATCCTTTTCATCATGTTTTGCATTCCCTTTCAATTTTATGTATTTTTCATTGATTGTTTCGGTGATTGTGATCATCAAAATAGGGGGAGATTGTTGTACCTCTCGTTCCCCTCGTTGTTTGATTTTCATGATCACAATCACCTTGTTATGTGTTTAACCTTGTTTTTTAGTGTTGTGAATGATAGGCACAAGGTTGCCAAGAAAATGGACCATTAAAGAAGGCAAAGTGGACTGTAATCCAGACCACCGGCCAGCCGGTGGCACCTGCAATCAAGAGGGAGCCACTGCCTCCCCACCGGCCAGCCGGTGGCACTCCAGCGGCCAGCCGGTGGCACCTGCATTCAAGAGGAAGCCACTGCCTCCCCACCGGCCAGCCGGTGGCCTCAGCACCGGCCAGCCGGTGGCACCCAGACTGAATAGTGCCAGCTACTGCCTCACCACCGGCCAGCCGGTGGCTCTGGCACCGGTCGACCGGTGGCCCCTGGACAGGAATCCAATGACTTTTTGCAAACACCGGCCAACCGGTGGCCCTGTACCGGCCAGCCGGTGGAGCCAGTCAAACTAGCCGTTGCAGTTTGACCAGGCTGGCCCACTTGGCTCCCAACGGCTCTTTTAGCCTCTCCAACGGCTCCGAAGCCTCCCCAAGGGTTCCTAGCCTATAAATAAAGGCCAAGGAAGCCCCGGAACAATGTCGGATCATATACAAAGCCAACGGACATATTTTGGATCAATTGGCCAACCTCCGGCGACTTCCTTCAAAGGAACCCCAAGAGCTCCAACAACTTCCACATCCAAGGAGCTCCACTCAAGAAGCTTGGGAGAGCACGCTCATCAACTCCATCATCCATTGGCGCCCGAGTCTTCCCAATTACGGGTTTTATTGTTTATCTCTTTTTGAGCTTTAAAATTGGGTTTGTGCCTACAAACCCCAAACCCTTTTCTCATCCCCCTTTCTCTTGGGTTCTCACACCACCATTAAGGTGTGAAGAGGTTTTCTCAAGCTTTTCCTTTAAAAGGCTTGTGTTGCGGTGAGCTAGCCTTCACCCGTTAAAAAGGCTAGTGGGTTCTTGCTAAACCATCAAAAGCAAGTGGGTTCTTGCTAAACCAATAAAAGCAAGCTGTAATAGGTCCTAGTGCTACCTCAAAGCCTAGTGGGTTTCTTGCTAAAACCATTGAAAAGCAAGCGGTAGGAATCTCTCAACGGTTGAGTTGGGAGCGGAGACGTAGGCCGGGTTTTTGGCCGAACTCCGTTATCAATTTTGTGTGTCTTGCCTCTTTATTTTCCGCTGCATTTTTACTTTGATTTTTAATTTGTCTATCATTTTTTTAAAAGGCAATTCACCCCCCCTCTTGCCATCATTCCCCGTTTCTTCCGACCCAACATCAACTAACTCAAGGAAAGACTCTCTAGAAAGACACATGTGAAAAGAGTATCTTGAATCTAGAACTCACTCATCAGTGAGTGCATGTTTAGATACATTTAAAACTTCAGCGATATCATAACCAGAATCCACCAGAAAGGACTGGTCAACATATTCTTCATCCTTAGGATTTTTTTTGGGTTTTCTAAACTCGGGTCTTAAATGTCCGAGCTTACCATAGTTGTAACACACAACTTTTCTATCCTTAGAATTCGGCCTAGGTTTGGGTTGGTTATTGTTCTTGCCTTTCTCTTTACCTTTTTCTTTCTTTTTACCATTATAATATGGCCTCCCTCTAGTGACTTGACACCCAGTATCACCTTTCATTTTGGGTTTAGAATGCAACTCCTTAGAATGCATAGCAGATTTAACCACTTCAAGGGTGAGAGAGTCACAACCATACATCATGGTTTCTACTAGTGTGTTGTAGTAATTGTCAAGAAAAATCAAAAGAATCATAGTTTGATCCTCATCATCAACAATGGCATTAATATTGGCTAAATCGAGCATGTTTTTATTAAATTCATCCAAATGGGATCTAATAAAAACACTATAAGACATTTTAAAAGTAAATGTTTCCTATAAAGTCTACCGACAAGTGAAGTTGTCATGTAAAGTTTCTCTAATTTAAACCATATACCAACAGAAGATTCAAAGGCAACTTCCCGAAGGACCTTGTCACCAAGAGACAATAATATATAACTATGGTCCTTAACAAGATTGTCGGGAGGGACATCATGATGTGTAGTAGAGGTCTTGTCATCAGTAGTAAGAGATACAATTGGTTTCCTTGGGCCATACAAGACATCTATGAGGCCACGTTGAAATAACAAAGCCTTCATCTTAATTCACCACAAATTAAAGTCATTATCAACATCAAACTTTTCGATTTCATACTTAGTTTAAGTCATGTTTAACTGAAGACTCTGATACCACTTTGTTGGAGACACCGTTAAGCGTACACTCCCAAGAAAAAACCAAGATCAACGGTTATACACTTCTGCTCAATTATGTATTTGAATTTGAAAAGATCCTTCATGGTTATAATAATTTTAATCAGAAAAGAACAGTGACAAATTAAGACAGGTGCGGAATTAAAAAAGCATAAATGAAAACTGAATGTTATTCAACAACTTCAAACAATACAAGCAAGAAAGATTCCAACCAGAATCAACAATGTAGATTGAACTCAAACTAAGAAATAAAGAAAATAGTAAGAAAAACACGGGATTTAACGTGATTTGGTTCCTTTGAGGCCTACATGCACGATAGGAACACCACCCACACACGAGCGCATTTTATTATGCTCAAAACAAAGATACAGGTATAAGATAAAGCAGTCCAGAATGAATCAAAGAAATTCAAAAGAACTTACAATGTTGGATAGGTTTATTATCCAGCTGTTAGGCTAATTGCCCAGCCAATCAGAGCATGCCACGAATCCCTACGAAACATAAAAGTAAACTGTGCAACGATATTTGAAAAAAAGATTACACTACAAGGGTAAGTAAACTCATTACGTAAAGGTGTCGAGCTAGAATCCTTGATGCGTAAGGATAAACACATAAAAGTAACACTCGTGTAAGGGTAAACACGCAAGGGTAATAAAACTCATGACGTAAAAGTAAACACGTACGGGTAACAACCGCATAAGGGTAAACGCATAAGAGTATTTGCTCACGTAAGGGTAACCAAACGAACCTACGCAAGGGTAACACTCACACTACGTAAAAGTAAGAAACACCCACATAAGGGTAAGACACGTCGCGTAAAGGTAAAAATACACCCACATAAGGATACCCAAAACCACGTACAGGTAATAAAATCCTAGAGTAAGGGTAAACCATGCAAGGATAACCCTCACGTAAGGGCAAAGAATTCAACAAGCGTAGAGGTGAAACCTTAACATCCAGAATCAAAAAAACAAAAAGAGCATAATGATAAAGGAAGAATTAAAAACAATTTTGCATGCATGAATAACAAAGTATAGAAGGCATAAACCATTAACATGACAAATTTAAAATGAAAACACCTTAAATTAATATTAAGTGGATGAAAAAAATAAGAAAAATGGAAATTATATTTTCTTTCATATTGATATTTTCTAATGTAAAACTCCATTATCCACTTTTTAGGATTAAAAAAAATTAGGTACAACCGCGAAATCGGCACACACGCAAGTAATAAAATTACACGTAAATCGCAAGTCCGGGGAATTACCACGCGACCTGTACCTCACCCCCAATCTCTTACTACCCCACCACCAACGGTGGATCCCACTTTTTAGGATTAATATAGCTTAAAGAAGTGAAATTTTATGATAATAAAATCAAATACGGCAAGGTAGACCATTCAACGATCTGACATGCCTTGTGTCTTAGTCAAGTACTGGTCAATATGGGTCTGGCATGTCTCCAATCATTTCAGACTTCTTTCGACTCTCCGTCTCTGGGTGGCCGGTTGAGCATTTCTCTTTCTCAGCCTCGGATGCATTGCCACCGTTGATTGTTCTCTCTTTTTCTGGTCTTTCCGGGGCAACAAATGGCAGTGAGCATGCCTCTTTTTGATTCTTTTCCTTTTCCCTACCTTTTGATTTTTCTTCTAAGAATCAATTCATGTATGTACTTCGCCTGCGCTTTTCATTGGCTTCTTTTCAATTTATATTTCTGGCTTGTAAGTTTTCTATAGGGTTGTTAACCTAAATTTCGACGGCTATAGTATTTCCGCTGGGACGGAGTTGTTAGATGGTTTCCCGCTGTTCAAACTTTCCACCGACTCGCTTTTATTCATATTCATGGCTACTAAAGCTTGCGTATGATGAGTGTGATCATCTTTGCCTTTGCTGCCAGATGATTTAATTTCTTCGGTGGGTTCAATTTTATCAAAATTCAAATATTCAATGAATTTGAGGCATTGGTTTATGCTGTTTTTAGCTTGATGCTTGGTTGCTTGATTCATACCACTCAACTGTAGAACCGCATCGTTTATGGTATTCAACGTCACAAGATCAGTACTTCGGGTTGTTCATGAGACTGCTGCTGGGTCGTGTTTGCATTTTAAAAGTTCCATCAGACCGCTGAATAAACGGTGAACAGGATAACAGTCTGGAATCTTTGGGTTATGGTAATCATATTCACTGTGCTGCTTGTGACCTTTGTGGAGCAATTTGGTCATGAAGTTCAGTTTTCATGCTGATGAATATGCGGCCAGTGTTCTGGGTTTATGCCTTCTCTGTGTATTTGTTTTAAACTTTACCAAGAATAAAAAATATGAAGCGCTAAGGGTCCGTTTAACAACAGTATTGAAATCTGATTATAAACACTTATTACTTATGATTTCTGGCAGGAAAATGTTTTTTAAGTAAATTGGGAGCACTTATGATAAGCGCTATAAGTGTTGTCCAACGGAGCTCAAGTCTCTAACAGTGTCACATTGCACTAAGTTTCTTTTGTTTAATGGATACAAGGCAGTTGTCCTAACATTTTATATGAGCAAACCTTTCTCTAGATCACTGTTGTCAAAGGGGCGCGCCTTGGCGCGAGGCGCGGCGAGGCACACCCAGTGCGCCTCCCCATCGGTGAGGCAAGGCGCCCTCACCGAGGCGCCCGCCTCGTGCGCCTGCTCGAGAGGCGCTATGGCGCGAGGCGCGGAAAAGGCGCACCACTAGCCCCTGAAATCGGGGGGAATAAGGCAGCGGAGATCGTGCTTAGAGGGGCGGCGGAAATCGAGGGCCCGATGGAAATCGGGAGTGCCGGCGGAAATCAAGAGTGCGATTAAAATCATGAATAGGAGGAAATCGGGGAAATCGGGGAAAATCATGCGGGAGCTGGTGGAAATTGTGGGTGTGTGCGATGGAGATCGTGCTTAGAGGGGCTGATGTAAATTGGGGATATTTTCTGAAAAGTGAGTTGTACATCTCTAAATATAACATGACATTTAATATATTAATAAAAGAAGAACTAAATCAAACTTTATAAAAATAGAACCATCTCTCGACCAAAAACAAGCAAGGAATAACAACAAACACATTTAACATAACACGATGATTTCGATGTTTAGGTTCTCAAACTCATTTAACATAGCAGAGAATAGCAGAAACACATTTAACATTGCAGAAGACATATAACATAACACGGTTATTTTAATGTTTAGGTTCTTAATGATTGATTATTTGATTATGATTTGGTTAAAAATTATCAGCATGTATTTTAATTTGTATTGTTTTGATTGAATTTAAGTTTTTTTTTAATTTAAAATATTGTTGAAAATTGTATATATTTAATTATGTGCGCTTGCGCCTTAGTTGCGCCTCGCGCCGCATCCCCAAGCGGCCTTTGCGCCTTATTGCGCCGCGCGCCTTTGATTTCACTCTACCATTGCAGCAACCTTCATCCGTGCCATGTTTTGGGAATTGGGAAGGAGACGTGCCATACACGGCCGTTTTTGACAAGGCGAGGAAGGATAAAGGAAGGAGGATGAGTGATCAAGCTGAAACTCGAGGTAACACTGATATGTTCCCAAGGTTTTGGTCCTCAGCTCAGGCCCAGACTGAGGCCAAACTAGAAGACCCAAAGGACGAAGCAATGAAGCATGAGGTTCAAACAGCGGTTATGGGTGCCGAGCCTAGGGGATTAACTGACTCCCCATTGAAACATTACACTATTGGAAAGAGGGATGACAGTGAATTGTCAGAGCACAAGCGCCAGTCAAGTTGGGAAGATAATGGCCATATGGATGCTGCTGATTTGGGCCGGCAGTGCCCGGGTGGTGTGGGCTCTCCCAAAAGGATCACTCGGAAAATTGCAGGGTCTAGCAGCACCGACCAGTCACCCCTGCACCAACACCACCAACAGTCTCGTCTTGGAGGCAGAGGCAATGGAGTGCCCTCACCTTCGAGGGAGAAAAGAGTTTCATCTGACGGATTAGCTCCTTCTAGTCCTTGGAGAGCCAGATTGAGACCCGTTTCTCGCGGTGATCAGATGGTAATGTTTTGTTGGTTGAATATATGATTTTGAATTCTATAGCATTGCTAAAAAGCTAGGCTGCGTCCGGTTTTGGAAAACATTTCCTAAAAATGCATTGGATCATTTAAATGGAAAACGTTTTTTAGGAAATGAAAATGAAAATGATATATTTTTGGAAAATAAACACACTAGTTTTTATGTTTTCAAGAAAATGAAAATGCTTGGATATGTAGCTCCCATGATTTCATGTTTTCATTTCAATTTTCAAAAGATTTTCTAATATGTATTCTAATAAATGTTTAGAAAATGAAAACAGAAAATGTTTGCCAAAACCCAACACAGCCTTAGTTTGCTGCTGTTTTTTTAACGTTCAAACTGATTGATGGAGGGCAGTTCTCTCTTTTCATGACATTTTAGAAAATTGGAGCAAAGTTTTGATAAACTAAACAGCACATGAACTCTGAAAAAATGTCCCTTCTACAGAATCCTACCTTTTGTAGTTCCTACTGGAGCTTTAGGGAGATTATTTGTGCAACTTGGCTTGTCTGTTTTTTTTTTTTTTTTTTTGCGGATTTTTTCTTCAAGTTGCTCAAGATATAGTATTGAAGTTGTTCGTGATACTGAGGGCCTATTTAGTTATAGAAAAACGGCTCCACTTTAATTATTACGTGCAATTCTGTTAATTTTGACCTACTCATTTCAGCAAATTTCAAAAACCTTGTGTTTTAACTGTTTAATTTTCATTTGTTTGAGTAGGTGGTTTAGTTTTCATGTGCATTATAAAATTGAGAAAGCAGGGTAGATTTATGAAGTGCTTGCTATGATGAGTTTTGTTTTTAAAGATTCTTTAGTTTTAATAATTTTCATTGTATTTCTCATACTTACAAAATCAATTCAATCGGTACCTAGCATCAGCCTACTGACCAAATTACGGACAGGAGCATGACAATCCATCCCTAATTCTCAATTTTCTCATTTCCAAATTAAATCCTCCTTTGGTCTTTTTCTCTTTGCGTTTTAGCATTTATGCAGTGCTAGAATGCCACTGCTTTCTCATTGAACTCCCAGTGGATCAAATTCAGGTATTGATTTCTCACCACTCTTTAAATTTATGCCACTGATTTCTCATAAATTTACGAACTTAATTAAATCAATACTGTGGACACCTAGCATCAACTTGCCAACCAAATTATTGAATGAAGCATGGCAATAGTTCTGTCCTTTTAGGGTGTGATTAAAACACGTCTAGTTTCAAGGTTGAGGATGTAATGAAAGGCATTTGTTAAATATAATTATCTTTTTATTATAAATAATGTTAATTTAATGGATTTATTAAATAATTAATTAATTAAATAGTTATTTATATTTTAGTGGCTTCCTTTCACTGATTCATTTCTTTGGCCGTCACTTCTCATTTACCTCTTCATCTGCTTGATGTCAGAAATGTATTCTTGCATGCCTTTCTGGATGTTGAAGTATATGTGCGCACTATTTTCTCGGTTTCATTGCCTTGTTGGATTCGTCTATAAACAGCCCTACCTCATATTTGAGAAACAAGGAATTCCATTCTACAGTTCCCACAACTAAACAGCCTGCAGAGCTTATAAAATTTGACGGGTTTGATATTTTCATTGCCGCTGAAAATGCTCTGCAAGTCTCTTATCCTTGTTTCCTTATTGGATTCAGTGGGAGCACTTCGAACCTGTTTAGGTTTTAAGAAATAAGTGATTTTATGATAAATTTTAAAAGCAACTGTTTAGCCTCCTGCCCTGATAATGCTGCTATGGCATGATCAACTGAAATGTAACATGGATTTGTGATGTTGCAGCTTGATCAGGGCGCTGCTGTTCCGAGGTTTGGCGAGTGGGAAAACAATCCATCATCGGCAGACGAGTATAGTGAGATTTTCAACCAAGTGAGAGAGGAGAGGCAAAATGTAGCCGCGAGGTTTCCCGGGATGCCAACTGATTCCAATGTTCGGCGGTATGCCGGGACCAACTCCAAGGTATGTTTTGAACCCTCTTATATCACACTACAATCCATTTCTCTAGAATAGTTGTGATTATTGTAGTCTGGTCAACATGATACCAGTTGAATAGACTTGTCTTCCTCAATTAGATGTATTAAAATTAATAAATATAATCATTTATAATTATCAATCTAATATTATTATTTTTTGTTGGTGGATGCAATCCACCTTTATATATACTTTAGCAATAATAAAAATAACCGAAAATTATCAATAAATCCATTTTCTGAGTCTATTTATGAGGATGTTGAGAAGTTTTTTTTTTTGAAACTTCAATTGGATTTCATGATAAATAATTTCAAAAACTTGATTTATTGATAAACTTTTCTAAAAAAAATTACTTCAAAATATAGTAGTATTAAAAATAATTCATCTAAATTCTAAAAGCATTATAAATATGCCTGAAATATTTTTAAAAAATTTAAATTAGTTGAACCAGTGAATCAGTTTGCTCAATGAAATTGGTTTTTAACAAGTTCATTCAGCCAATTGTTTTCCTTTTATAGTGCACTAGACCGGTCCGATCAGTTGATCGTTTTCCCCAAAATTCTATTCTTTTTATTTTCATTTTATATAAAGTTTTTCATTTATTCAAACGCGTTTTTCATGAACCAAATGCACCCGTAGTTTTTTCATGGAATGAATGTATACGTCCACAGAAATGTTTCTGCTTTCCATGGGGGAGAAACTGAATCTTCATCTTCATCAGCTGCAGATGGATTGAAGCTTGCTGAGGCCTTACCAGATGACATTATATTAATTCCACTTATTCCATTGGATCTTTTGTACATTAAGAAAAGAGTGTCGTTGGTTTTTCTTTGTCATTGCTAACTGAAATTATGTCAAATTTTGTATGCACTGCCTTTTGCCCGGTAATTTTTGAGTTTACAATCCAAAATTGTCGTTTTATTCTATGCATCAATCATTTCGGACAAATTCTTTTTCAATTGATTTTCAAAGAACAAGCACTCGAGTGCTTCAGCCATGCGTGTTCTGGAAATTCTGATTGAACTCGTATCAACATGGGTTGTACCGTAATTGAGAGATCGCAATATGGGAACATATTAGTAACCACACATATAATCCCCTCTACGAGAGTATACACCAGAGACATCTAAAACAAGCCAAGTAGGATCGTTCCCTCATTAACAGAAGTTGGTTTTTGCCTGTACCTTCTAGGTAAAGGGTAAGCAAATGCATCAACTGTTCATCATCCATAACTGAGCTCAAGTCAACTGATAATCCTTGGCATGCGGCTTGATTGAAATCTCAAATGGATTTCCTCCCGTTTCCTCAAAGATTACAAGCAGGTTGTTTGAATCCTTCAACCACGACTTTGGTACGTGATATCTGTGGAGAAAAAAGAAACATGTTGTGTTAATATTCAAATTCAGTTTGTGAGCTGAATAAAATATAGTGAACGTGGGAATTCAGCACCTCATGCAGGATTTCAGCATGTTACGCAGTTTTTTTTAATTTATTTGCTTAATTACTGTTTAACAAGGTGAATGGATACCTGCTCTGGGAAGGTTGCCCGCAATTTGTCAGACACTTATCAGAATTGAAGGCCCCACGGTAATCACAGGTTTCTGGACACCCATAATTTGGTGCATTTAGAATCCAATATCTCCCCAGAAGATAGCCATTCACCCAAGCCTCTCCTTTCCCCATGCTTCCCAAATCAATTGAAACCGGGTCCTCCCCACTAGGAGCATCAAAGTATGTCTGTGAATGTGTCAAATAAGAGTCATCTGAAAATAAAACTCTATTATAGAATATAAGATATATCTACTAGATTATCACATAGAAACCCACAAACTTTCTATTTTGAAAATCAACAGACCGCTCCCGTAAAGGGGAAAAACATCTAAGAAAGATTCAAACATTGTCAGAAAAAAAGGAACAAATCCATTTATCGCTTTTAATCTTAATCTCCACCGGGGGGCTAAGAAGTAAAATCATGCCCAATCAATAGCATGAACATATTTCCCCTCGTTATTTTTGGTTGGAATAAGCAATCAATTTAAAGACTGGTCATTGTTAGACAATGGTTTTCATAGTTTTTGGAAAAAGATACCTTGTACCATGTAAAAGTCCAAGGCAAAGCATCAACCGGCAAATCAGTCCATTCAGCTTTGTCAGTCTGCTCTAAGGTGTATATTTTCAGCGACTCGCCCATAAGCCCAACCTATAAACATTAATACAGATTGTACTTGCATTATTTCCAAAACATAGAAGAAATTGTTAAAAAATGTTGAGCAAATCATTAAAAATCTATTAATTATTGGGACAATCACTCTGAGTAACATCACCAGATTTAGATGCATCGGATCAAGTGTAGGAATGCCTTACAAGCCTCGCGTAAACAAAAAAAAAAAACAGTATTGAAAGAGAAGCCCTATAGAATTACAAAAAGGACTGCTTTATGGTATGAAAGAAAATATTAAACAAACAAAAAACAACCCAAGCACAAAATAATTATAGTAGAGCTGTTATGCTAAGAAGGCAAAACTAGAAAAACTTAATTGGATTTCTCTTTTACCCTTTATTTATTTCTTTTTTTTTAGCAATGAAGGGATCGCTTCCACTAAAAACAAAATCAGAAAGTTTTGTTTTGCCTCCAATGTTCCAAGAAAAAAAGGTACTCGTGGTTACAGATCAAAACAAGTGTACCAGTTATATAATACGTAATGATAAGGTCCCTTTCCGGGTATGCAGCAAACTCAGAAGAGAATTACGTGAAAAAAAGCAGCGCTTCCACGTACTTTAGAAACAGAGAACTTACAGGCTTACAGGAGAGGAAAACTGGAAGAAAAGAAATCGCCAGATGAGACTCGGGAGGCCCCTCCTGCTCTCCCACCGAGGCTAACAGCCACGAAAACAGAGAAACCGAACCCACTCCCCGCTTCCCTTATATTCAGTTAGACAGTCACGTGACAGGCTGTCACGTGACTGTCTAACAAACCACTTAAGACCCACCTGCAGGTTTATTTCTTCTGGTATAGACCTGCCAAGTGGCAGGATCACCTCCTGCTCTAACACTGGCACCCTCTTGGAAATCAGTCTTGTCCCCAAGACTGAAAGACGGAAATTGGTTGCGGAGAGAACTCATCCTCCCAAGTCGCATCATCCACAGTGCCACCAGTCCACTGAATCAAATATTGGGGATGAACCACGCCAAACGGTGAGATAGCACTGCAAAGGCTCCAGAGAAGGAGCAGTGTCGCTGTCCAAACCAAGCGGCAGGGAAGAATGGACCTGCTGCGTACCAACTGTTTTCTTTAGTTGAGAGACGTGAAAAACTGGATGCACCCGTGTCGCTGCCGGTAAATCCAATCGATAAGCAATCGGTCCAATCTGCTTCAGAATAGTGAAAGGGCCATAAAATCGGGCAGCAAGTTTCTGATGGATACGGGAAGCAATAATATGTTGTCTATGGGGACGCAACTTTAAGTAAACACGATCTCCAACTTGGAAAACCACATTTCGTCGATGTCTATCAGTACGTTTCATATAATCATGAGATCGAGCCAAATGTTGCCGAAGTTGGCGAAGAGCCTCATCCCGATCTCCCAAGGCTAAGGCAACTGCAGGAACGAGAATTTCAGTGGGCAAAGAACTAAGAATGGTTGGTGGTTTGCGACCATAAACAATCTCAAATGGAGTAGCTTGAATGGAGCTATGCCAAGAGATATTGTAACTCCATTCGGCCCAAGGAATCCAAAAAGACCACGTGTGAGGCTGATCCCCCGCAAAACATCGTAGATAAGTCTCCAGGCAACGGTTAACTACCTCCGTTTGACCATCTGTTTGAGGGTGACAAGCGGAACTAAGTCGGAGAGTAGTGCCATAAAGCCGAAACAATTCTGTCCAAAAATTACTAAGAGTGGATCACGGTCACTGACGATAGAAGCTGGAATTCCATGTAAACGGATCACCTCTCAGAGGAATAATTCAGCAACTGCCTGGGCTGTATACGGATGTTTAAGGAGCAAAACGTGAACATATTTCGACAAACAGTCAACCACCACTAAGATTACATCATACCCCTTGGATTTTGGAAGACCGGAAATGAAATCCATGGATATATCAGACCATATTGCTGTAGGAATTTCCAATGGCTGAAGCAGTCCTGCAGGAGATAAAGTAGAGTATTTGAACCATTGGCAAACTTCACACTGCTGCACATATTCCCGTATCACCTGTTTCATCCCAACCCAATACAAGTTGTTAGCCAAACTGCGGTAAGTCCGGACAAAGCCTTTGTGACCTCCTTGAGGAGAATAATGAAACTCTGCTAATAAGATGAGAATCTAAGGAGAAGAAGTTGGAATAACCAAGCGGCCATGATAATATAACACTCCCTGATGGAGGGTAAAACCAGAGACAGATGGCTGTCCGGCCTGCAGTGAACTGAATTTTTTTCCCAAATAGGGGTCTGAAGGAACCCCATTAGTGATATCTCGACCTTCCTCCCAAACCGGATGAGTCTCTAAGAGATTGAGGGAGAGTCCTGCTTTGTCTAATCTGAACAAAACATCCGCGGCTGAGTTCTCTTTGCCTGGTTTATAACAGATTTCAAACTGATAGCCTGATAATTTGGCGATCCAGCATTGTTGATCCACAGTTGTAATACGCTGCTGTAACAAAAACTTTAGGCTATGATGATCGGAAAAAACAACAAACGGACGGCCTAAAAGGTATGGCCGCCAATGTTGAATGGAAAGGACAAGAGCCATAATTTCCTTTTCATAAACCGATTTGGCCAACTGACGATCTGACAAGACAGTGCTGAAATAAGCGATAGACCGTTTTTCCTACATAAAAACAGCACCTATCCCCCCCCCCCCCCCCCCCCGAAGCATCACACACAAGTTCAAAAGGTTTGGAAAAGTCGGGTAAAGCCAAAACTGGAGCTTCAGTCATTAGCCGCTTCAAATGATTGAAGGCTTGAAGGGCCTCAGCTGGCCAAATAAATCCATTCTTACGAGTAAGACTAGTAAAGGGGCGAGCAATCTTACCATAACCATGAATAAATTTTCGATAATAACCGGTAAGGCCAAGGAAACCTCGGACTGCTTTGACTGTAGTTGGAATTGGCCAGTCGAGCATAGCTTGTACTTTTCCAGGATCCATAGAAACGCCCTTAACAGAAATAATATGCCCCCAAGTATTCTATCTGCCTTTGTCCAAAACTGCATTTCTTTTTGTTGGCAAAGAATTTATTTTCCTGTAGAATGTAAAACACACGTGACACATGTTGTGTGTGTGACGGCCAATCCCTGCTATATACGAGAATATCATAAAAAAAATCAGGACATAATGTTGAAGTAAAGAACGAAACAACTCATTCATAGTTGCTTGAAAAGTTGAGGAAGCATTCATTAAACCGAATGACATCACCAAATACTGGTAATGACCACTATGAGTTCGAAAAACAGTTTTTTCCACATTTTTTCCCGCATACGAATTTGATGATACCCAGTTCGGAGATCCAGCTTGGAAAAGAAAGTTGCTCCATGCAATTCATCGAGTAACTCATCAACCACCGGTATAGGAAATTTATCCGGTATAGTCACCTTATTTAATGCATGGTAGTCAACACACAGCCGCCATGACTCATCTTTCTTTTTAACCAGCAATACCGTACTTGAATAGGCGCTAAAGCTTGGCCATATAACACCACTGTCTAACATATCCCGAACCCGTCTTTCTATTTCATCTTTTTGAAAATGGGGGTACCTATACGGCCGAACTGAAATCGGCCCTTGTCCCGGGTATAGATTGATTGCATGTTCACGTTGCCGCTGTGCTGGCAAACCTTCTGGTTCGTCAAAAACCGAAGCATAGCAGCTAAGCATCTGCTGCAACTCACTATTCTGTTGTACAGTCAATTGGTGACCCCCGCTGCTGTTTTTTCCACCGACCATTTGACAAAGTGTTTGGCTTCCAGTTTGTCCATGAACCCATTGGTCTAATGAGGAAGTAGTCTGATTAGCATTTTGGGCTCCCATCAATGTAAAATGCTGTTTGTCTACCACAAACCTCATCACCATAGTCTCTCAGTTAATACAAACATCCCCCAAGGTACACAACCATGCTATCCCCAAAATCAAATCCAGCCCCCCTATATCCAAAACATGAGCAGCAATGGAGCATTTATATACTCCAATAATTAAGGAGATACACCGACATACCCCCTTAGTTTCAGTTTTATGCCCATCTCCAAGCTTCACTTTCATTTTTGAAGGGCTGTCAATTTGCAATCCCAATATCTTAACCAACTTAGGACTAATAAAATTGTGCGAAGCACCACTATCAAGAAGAATCAAAACTGAAATTCCTTTAATGCTGCCCTCTACTTTCATCGACATGGAGGAGTCCCCTGCACATTTTCTGGAACTTTACAGAATTCCCCAACTTTGTAAATCAACAAATTTACATTCAGCCTCATAGCCTTCCAACTCAGTTTCATCCAGCACTTGCTCCTCCTCTTTTGACACCGAAGCTTCATTCCCGTCATCATCTTCTCCCAAAATTAACACCCTCATTTTAGGATCAGAACACCTATGCATGGGGGTATAAGGTTTTCCACACCGGAAAACATAATCCTTTCTTCCTGCGGTCTTCCCACTCCTGACTTGACAGCTGCCTAACTCCTTTCCCTCCATTCAAAGCAATTTGAGACACCTCCCTGTTAGGCCTATTTGTCAACTCCCCTCCCCTTCTTGCTATTGTAGCGGAAGAGTTTGTCTGCTGGGAAACAAAACCCCTGGACGTTTGCATCCAATCTCTACTGCTGGTCCAACGTGGGCCTGGAACATGAGACTGCGGCCCTATCCCCTTACCTAGTGCCATCTCCACATGTCGTGCCACCCGCATTACTTGTAGGCGGGTTTCCGGATTATGAATACGTACCCAACTTCGCACCTCTTCTCGCAATTCATGAAGAAAATATCCCACATATTGAGGCTCCGGTTGTCGAGGAACTAAAGACGCCAAGAATTCAAAACGTTCAATATATTCTTGAACCGATCCTCAAAGCTCGCCTTGTTGCCAAAGGCTTTGCACAGACGTACGGTGTTGACTACTTTGATACCTTCTCACCGGTTGCCAAGATGGCTTCTGTCCGATTATTCATCTCTCTTGCCGCCCATCATCAGTGGCCTCTTCATCAGTTGGATGTCAAGAATGCCTTCCTCCATGGCTTCCTTGAGGAAGAAATTTATCTGCAGCAGCCCCCCGGATTTTGTGCCTTCGGTGCTAAATCTCAAGTCTGCCGTCTCCGCCGCTCTCTCTACGGCCTCAAGCAGTCACCCCGTGCTTGGTTCGGCCGCTTTAGCACGGTCATTGGCGATTTTGGGCTTTCTCGCAGTATGAAGGATCACACTGTCTTCTACCGGACGAGTGCACGTGGCTGCATCTTATTGGTCGTATATGTGGATGACATCATCATCACCGGCAACGACTCTGTGGGTATTACCCACCTCAAGGCCCATCTACACCACCACTTCAACACGAAGGATCTTGGTCCTCTCACTTACTTTCTCGGCATCGAGGTTTCCTATTCCTCGGACACCATCTCCCTCTGCCAACGGAAGTATGCATTGGATATATTACAGGATGCTGGGCTGACTCAGGCCACTGCGGTCGATACTCCTCTCGAGCCTGGGGAACGGTCTCTTTATGCCTCCTCAGCTCTATACCCATATCCCGAGCGGTACCGTCGGTTGGTGGGCCAACTCAATTATCTCACCATGACTCGACCCGACATCTCCTGTGCGGTTGCCAAGGTCAGTCAATTTATGGAGCATCCAACCACCTCCCAATGGGATGCGGTCATCCGCATCGCCAAATACATCAAGAGAGATCCTGCCCGTGGTCTTCATTACTCCCAGCATCCTCATCAGAATATTGAGGCCTTCTGTGATGCTGATTATGCTGGCTGCCTTGCTACTCGGAAATCTACATCTGGGTTTGCCATATTCTTAGCAGGCAATCTCATTTCTTGGCGAAGCAAGAAACAGACGGTCGTCTCTCGCTCCAGTGCCGAGTCTGAGTACCGTGCCATGGCCACCGTCACTACCGAGATCCTATGGCTTCAACACCTCCTCCAGGAGCTTGGCTTTCCTCAGCAGACTTCTGCTAACATATGGTGTGACAATCAGGCCGCCACTAAAATTGCTTCGAATCCTGTTTACCATGAACGCACGAAGCATATAGAGGTGGACTGTCACTTTCTTCGCCACCACCTGGAGAACAAACATGTCAGCTTTAGCCACATTTCCACGGCGGACCAGCTTGCTGACATCTTCACCAAAGGCCTCCCCGGTGCTCGCCTCGCCTCTCTTAGTTCCAAGCTGGGGATCCAAAACATCTGCCGCCCAGCTTGAGGGGGAGTTACGGTCTTCTTTTTTTGTCCAAGCTAGGTACACCTAGCTTGAGGGGGAGTGTTGGAGTATGGGTAACTTCCAGCCCCACTAACTTTGTAACTTCCAGCCCCCACTTCTTTTGTAACCTCCCTTGTAACTTCCACTTACAATTTTTTATAAATACAAGCCCTCTCCTTACCTTGAGGGTAAGAGGGATCTTTAATTACACACCTCTAATCCACCAAAGCGTTCCACGATTTCAGATTTAAATTGCTGCCAGGTCAACTGTGGATGTACCTCCTCTAACACCGTGAACCAATGTATGGCCACCCTTCCATGCTAACTTGAGCCAAAGCAATCTTGGCCTGCTCGGGAGTGCGGTTGATCTTAAAATATAACTCTGCTCTATTAAGCCATCCCCGAGGATCTTGTCCATCGAAAACAGGGAGTTCCACCCTACGAACGGCCAGCATCGGATAGGGACCCTCACCAACCGAATCCCCTATTCCTTGCGTACCTTCAGCTGATTCCGCACCTCCCTGCGTTTGTAATAGCAGATCGCAATTTGGAGCATTCATTCCAGAATGCACTACGTCAGCATGGACTGGCAATTTCTCTAACCGCTGCACAATACTAGCCATAGACCGCTGCAATTCCTTCAAACCAGAAATCTCCTGCTGGAAGACCCCAACCGTAGACGCTAGGTCGGATATTGACCACTCTACTTTAACCAGACGTTGATCGCGAGAGGACTCGGCTCGCTCAAACCTCTGTTCCAGAGCCTCCATACGCGTTTGTAGTCGAGTTTCCATAATTCTTTAGTTAAAACAAAAATGAAAACAAAATGAACTCTAGAATGAGTTGCGCACCGTTTCTCGAAGGAGACCGAAGGTGCGCGCGGATTGAATATATCCGACAGATCGGACCAAAATGATAAGGTCCCTTTCCAGGTATGCACCAAACTCAGAGAAGAATTACGTGAAACAAAGCAGTGCTTCCATGTACTTTAGAAACAGAGAACTTACAGGCTTACAGGAGAGGAAAACTGGAAGAAAAGAAATCACCAGATGAGACTCGGGAGGCCCCTCCTGCTCTCCCGCCCAGGCTAACAGCCACAAAAACAGAAAAACCAAACCCACTCCCCGACTGGACCCCTCGCTCCCTTATATTCAGTTAGACAGTCACGTGACAGGCTGTCACGTGACTGTCTAACACACCACTTAAGGCCCACCGGCAGGTTTATTTCTTCTGGTGTAGACCTGCTAAGTGGCAGGATCACCTCCTTCTCTAACACGTAATAATTACACAAATCTTAATCGGTGACCAACAACGTACTTGTTTCTTATTTGCAGAGTGCTAGGAGTGTGGGGCTATTAGTACAAGGACGGGGGTTGATACTGCCAGCGGCAATATTCTCTCTCTCTCTTTAGTTGTCGTTGGCTGGATTGGTAAGAGGATATTAAATCCAGGCTGTGGTAGTAGGTGTGGGGTATTATGAATCATTTAGCAATTTCAGCTAGTCTATAGGGAGGTTGATCCTTGGGAGGATTCGGCCAGGCCTCGGGAGAGTGGTCTTCTTCGGGGGAGTTCTTCTTTCCCCTTCTTTTACATATTGTAACTCTCTTTCCTGTTGCTATAATATAATGAACACAATGTTTCTTCTTCCTATCCTCTCTCACGACCCTAATAATTTGGAGACTTAGCTAGGGAACAACTTCTGACGATGGAAGGGAACGATGTGAGCAAGACGTGAAAGGAGGATAATCGCGACAGGATGATCGAAGTGAGATTCCTTGATAGTTTCTCTTTCCTGGATGCAGACAAGGGCGATGAATAGAGTCGCTACCGTTGAGTCGACAATAGAGAGTTTACAGCGGATGTTGTCGACTATGCAAGATAGTTTGGATAGGCTGGCTCGAGAACAAACCAAGAACCAACGTTTTGCACCCGATTTGGTACGACAATCTACGAAACATGTGTTGGAGAATTTCATGGGGCTCGGGCTGCATGCCAAAATGGATCGGAATTTGGAAAACAAAGTGAGGCAGCCACAACATTATCTTTTGGAGGTAGAGGCACAAATGAGGAGAACAGCAGTAAATAGGGAGGAAGCCTGACACCGGTAGACATGACACTGGTTGGCGGTATGAGGAGCATTATAAAGAAAGCGAAACTGCCTTCCTTCACCAGGGAAGATCCTTTTGATTGGATCACTAAAGTGGAAACTTACTTCCTGATAAATCAAACAACACAAGACATGAAACTACTTCAGGTGCAATTATGTATAGTGTAGGACTTTGTATTGGTTCCTAACGTGGTAGTGGGATAATCCTGGCTCGAGCTGGGCGCAGCTAAAGCCAAGCATCGAGATATGTACTCCGCAATTTCCCTCTTCATGTTATCCCACCATAAGTTTTGATTTAGATCTTCATACATCTTTGTGCTTTCTGGATGAATAAAGAAGGATGGGTCATATGCATCATCCAAAAGTTCCCTCTTCGGTACTGGTTTTGATGGGGAACATTTCCGGGTTCCAAAACCTTATAACTCTATCTTTATCATAGCTGAACTCCATATTATTTACTACCTTTTTCTACACCTCCATATCATCTTTCTAGGTTTCTTTGATCTTCACATAGATAAATGGTTGAACAGTCATTTGGACAATGAATATTGGATCCTTTTCAATCATCATCATGGATAAGGTAGCATGATCTTTCCTGCTCAGAGCATCAACCACCTTGTTAGACTTCTCTGGATGGTAATGTATTGAGTGGTCATAATCTTTGATCAATTTCAACCATCTCCATTTGAGTATGTTTATCTCCTATGTGAATATATATTTCAAGCTCTTGTGATTTGTATATATATTACACTTTTCACAATAGAGATAGTGTAACCGCCGGATAGAGGGAAGGAAGTACCGGCAGGGGGAGATCCGCTGCTTCAGAGAGATCGCCGGCAGGGGGGGCGGCAGTAATACCTATGGCTTGTTGGCCATGGAGGCCGCCGCCCCCCAACCGAGAGAAACCCTAGAGGCCGACGGGAAAAAAAAGAAATAGATGGGAGGGGGGTCGGGATTAGGTTCCCTCTGATACCATGTAGAATGATAAAAGGAGAGACATGAACCCCCAAGGTGTGCTCTCTAAAGGAGCCCTTATTAAAACCACACCGGACCTCAAGTCCAATGTGGGATGCAGACTCCAACATACACATTTAAAATGCGCCCTGGAACTGCAGTCAGGATACACATTGATGAATTTAATAAGATCTTATTAGACCTAGCCAACATTGACATTAAATTGGATGATGAAGACCAAGCTATTATATTGCTAACATCATTAGATGATTCATTTAACTCTGTTAAAGACTCTATGATGTATGGGAAAGACACATTAACTCTTGAGGAAGTCAAATCTGCTTTGCTCTCTAAAGACCTTCAAAGAAAGGGTGGTGTGAAAACCAAGGCTGAGGGTTTAAATGTCAGGGACAGAGGTGAGTTTAGAGGCTGAAGTGAGTCAAGGGGTAGGAGAAAAGATAGGGGTCAGTCTAAGAAACATAGAAGCAAGTCTAAAGGCAAGGTAATCAAATGTTTCCAATGTAAACAACCTGGACACATTAAGAGGAACTGTCCTAATGGGAAGAGTGACTATAAAGATAATAATAATGACCATTCCCTATTAGTTGAACAAGATTTTGACACTGTTGATGTGTTAAATGTCACTGACACAACCATCTCAGATGAGTGGATTCTAGATTCAGGATGCTCGTTTCATATGTGCCCTAGGAAGGAGTTCTTTACTGAGTTAAGGGAAGTCAAATCTGGTGAGGTTTTTCTAGGGAATAACAGGAGCTGCCACATTATGGGAATATGCTCGATTTTACTTGAGCTTCATGATGGGTCTGTCAAGTCTCTTGAGGAAGTTAGGTGGGTACTCGAGTTGAAAAGAAACCTAATATCCCTAGGAATCCTTGACCAGAAAGGGTATGACTTTAAGTCCGGATCTGGAAGCCTTAGAGTGGCCCGTGGATCCCTCACAGTTATGAAAGGAACCCTTCGTAATGGCCTGTATGTGTTAGATGGTAAGGTGTATAGGAATCAGTTGAATGCCTCTTCTAGTCTAGGAACTAATTCCACTACCTTGTGGCATAAAAGACTAGGGCATGTTAGTGCTAAGGGTCTTAGTGAGCTCCAGAAACAGGGTCTTTTAAGTAACATCACTCCTAGCAGTCTTCCCTTTTGTGAAGACTGTGTATATGGGAAGTCCAGGAGAGTCAGTTTCAGTAGGTCTCTGTATAAGGCTAAAGAACCTCTTGAATGTGTACATTCTGATCTGTGGGGTCCTTCTAGGGTCACCTCCCATGGTGGAGGCTTATACTTTGTGACTTTTATTGATGATTTCTCTAGGAGAGTATGAATTTATATACTCAAGCATAAGTCTAATACCTTTCAGAATTTTAAGAAATGGAAAGCTGCGGTAGAGAGTGAAAGTAATAAGAAACTTAAGGCCTTAAGGACTGATAATGGTTTGGAATATATATCCAATGAATTTATTGAATATTGTGAATCTGAAAGAATTAAAAGATACCGAACTGTTGTGGAAACCCCACAACAAAATGGGTTAGCAGAAAGAATGAATAAGACTATCCTTTAGAAGGTGAGGTGTATGCTGTCCCACTCAAAACTCCCCTGGTCCTTTTGGGCCGAGGCTGCTTCAACAGCAGTGTATCTCATTAACCGTTGCCCGTCTTCTGCCAACTCCTTTAAGACACCTGAAGAACTCTGGAAGGGCACACCACCGAATCTTAATCACCTTAGGATTTTTGGATCCACAACTTATGCACATTCACGCAATGATAAGCTTACTCCTAGGGCTGTTAAGTGTATATTCGTGGGATATCCAGAGGGTGTTAAAGGGTATCGTTTATGGGTAGATAAACCGGGTTACCAGAAATGCATCGTTAGCCGCGATGTTGTCTTCTACGAATCTGGTATGTCCAATGATAAAGAGCCTGAACCTGCTGGATCTTCTGAAGAAGATACAGAACTCGCACGGGTCATGACCTTGTTAGGTGTTGAAGTCCCTTTAAGGTCTGACGACCAACCACAGTCCAGTGTTGGTCCTGCTCCTATGGTTACCCAAACCCAACCTGAATCAGATTCCAGTTCGGAATCAGAACCTGAGGGTCAATGTAGTACCCCCGGTTTGAGGTATGTGGTCTTTGTTTATGCATTTTTATGTGTTCAAAGTGCATGGGATGAGTTGGGAAGAGGTTGAGAGAGTTTGAAATGATTTTGGATGAGTTTGGAGGCTTTTCTATGAGTGCACGGTTTGAGCACGGTTTGAGCACGGTTAGTGGAAACCGTGCGGATTCTTCAGGAAACCGTGCAAGGGAGACAGTAGGTTTCGCACGGCCTGCGCACGGTTTGCCAAACCGTGCGAGGAAACCGTGCGGACCCTTGCTCCCGAGGCAGTAGCGTGCGAACGGTTAGCGCACGGTTTGTCAAACCGTGCGGACTAACCGTGCGGCCACTTAAAAATAGGGTTATAAGTTCCGAGCTCCCTCAGGCTTAACCTATTTCATTCCAAACTTCCTCCCACTCGTGGCTCACTCGGGATTTCGGGTTCTCAGGGGTTGGAGGGGCTCTCCCACTCGATTTGGAAGCGTTTTGAAGAGGTTTCTTGGCGGATTGAAGGTGGTTTCTCCCGGGTAAGTCTCTCCTCATGGTTTCTTTGTGTTTTCCTCTAGATCTACATCCCTATCTTTCTTGGTTTTCTAGATCTACACTTGTTGTGTGTAGATCTAGGGTTGTGGTTGCCTTGGATGATGTTTTTAAGGCTTAGGGATGCTAGGGAAAGGGATCTAGAGAGGTTTCGGTGGTGCGTTCGCCGGATTTGAGACGCGGTTGTTTGTGGGTCGATTTCTCGGGAACCCTAAAGGTAGGTGGCTTCTCTCTCGACTCCACTTGGTTAGAGCTAATGGTTTTGGTTACAATTAATTTGTTGTGCTTGAAATTAATTGTGTTTGATGCGCGAAATTGGTTAGAAATCCCTTGGGTGATGTTTTGGGGATTTTTGGGAAAATGGGTGTTTTATGGTGAAATGATATTCTTGTGGATTTTAAAATGGAGATTTTAAAATGGGATGCTATGGTTGATGGAAACGGTTTTCAATAAAGATGTTTTATTGAAAGGTTGTTTGGCATGGAAAATGATTTTCAATAAATGGGTGATTTATTGAAGTGGATAGATATGCAATGGAATTGGTTGATTGCATGTGGTTGTGACCTTGGTGGGTTATATGCTTGACATTGGCTTGTTTGAATGTTGTGTGGAAGTGACGAGAAGTACCACTATAAAAAGGGGATGGATAGTGGACGGAAGGGCCACCATCAAGGATAAGTGGACGGGAAGTGCCGCTTGGTGTGAATGGGTGAACGAGTTGGACGGTAGCTCCACCATTTGGTTGTTATGGTTGTTTTGTTGTGCATTGCTTTGCAAGTTGGAAATTGTTGTGCTAGTGTGTAAATGATGAAATGGCTTGAGGCATGTTTGGTTGGCTTTCCCTTGGTTGCTTGGGTTGGATGTGATGGATTGGTAAGGGCATGTTTGGCTTATGAAAATGGTTGCACTTGTGATTTATTTTATATAAACTGTTTTATATAAATGTGCTAACGGTTTTATCCTAGTGGCGGGTGTAGGGAAGTCATTTGGGGAAATCCTACTGAGTTTTAGTACTTACCCCCTGCTTTGGCACGTTGGTGTCTTTGCAGATGTTGTATATCATGACGTGGGCAAAGGTAAGGCATCTCCCTCCTTTAGTGGTGCATTGTGATGTCTCAGTGGAGCTTGGAGCTTGGAGCTTGGTGTGGAGCTGTGGTGGTGTCATGACTCGTAGTGTTTGTAGTTTAGTTTTCGCTTGTACTCTGATATGGTTGGTTGTATTGGTTTTGGATTGTATTGTGGAACAACTTGGTTGTCTTTGGGGAATACATGTTTGGGTTTGAAAGTGCATGCATCATTAGTTGTTGGTTTGGTTGGTTTTGTCTTAAGGGAAAATCGTTCCCCAACTTGATCTTGAAGCCCTCGGCATTTATTGCCAGCCTTTGGCGTCTTGGGAACGTCGCTTAAGGCCAAGTAGCCCTCACCGCCTCCTCAAGCCAATGAGGTAGGGGCGGGGTGTTACAAGTGGTATCAGTTTGTTCGGTCCTTTGGAGTTGATTCTCGGATTTGGTGTTGACATTCGTTGTGGTGCATTCCTTGAGTCGGGATGGTAGTAAGGCGTAGGCTTGTCGGAACTTGGAATGTATAGTATAAAATGACGTAACTAACCCTTTTATGCTGAAATTCAAGTTACCAAGGAGTTGGGTACATAAGTGTTTTGGAGACACTTATAGGCATTGGATATCTCATTGTCGTGGGTGTAGCCAATGAGATGTGCATGACATATAAGGTAGAAATGACTTCCCTCTAAGATGCATATTTCATTGAGGTATAATGATTTATGATGTGATATGAATGTGTGAAATTGTAATGTGAATAAATTGGTATTTTGAAAATGGTTTGGTTTTCAAAATGGTGAAACATGGCACATGTGGAAAATGTGGAAACCCTTGTTGTGATAGTGTTGTGTAATGTGATTTGAAATGGGATTTCGTGATGTCTACAGAAGTGAGACTCATGGTTGTCTGTTTTCTGTTTATAGAATTGGCACCAGGTAGGCGTCGTAGAGACCAACCGGAGGAGGCTGCTGAGAATGTGGTAGCACCTGAGCCTCAGGTGAACCAGCACCTAGTGCAAAGCATAGTGCAAGCTTTCCAAGCTGTGGAAAGTGGAAATAAAGTGGATGAACCAAGGCATGTAGATCATGCGGTTCAGTTTTAAAAGCAAAACACACCCATCTTCAGGGGTGATTCAGAGCCGGAGCATAGTTTTCAATCTCGGATCGCGGCGTGACGCGGCAGGGTTCTGTAGCGGGATAGCGGCGACACGGATCGCGTCGCGGCCGCTTTTTTATCTAATCGCGGACCAAATAATAAAATTTAAATTATATAATTTTACACATATATACGATGAAAAATTAAAATACGTTAAATAAAATATAAAACATAATTAAAATAATACATATATAATAACATAATAAATAAAAAGGGGCTGCTGGAAAATTTTAACCAACAAATGGAATAAAAAAACAAAAAACAAGATAAAAAATGGAGGGATTGATGCTGGGAAATAGGAAAAAAAAGAGCCAACAAGAAATAAAATACAAAAAAAAAATTAAAGGAGTCAAGGAGTGTCGTCGGCGTCGGCGTCGTAGACCAGAGCAGCAGATGTGAGCCGCGACTCGTGGGGGGGACTTCGTTGGCGTTGAGGGGTCGGCGGCGACAACGTAGGCCAAAGCAGTAGAGATGCGGGGTTGCGACTCGATGGGGGGTGGGGTCGTCAGGGTTGAGGCGGCGGCGGCGTGGCGGAACAAACAAGATGGGAGGGGCTGTCGTCGACGTGGAGGGGTCACAGTAGCAACAACACAAGCGAGCAAATAGGATGCAGCCGCTCCCGTCGGGTTCGCGTCGGAACCGCGACAGTTGGGATCGCGGCGGAGGCGGTGCGATCGCGTTTTGCCCGCGATCCAGTCGCCAGGAGCGGCGATGCACCGCTCCGCACCGCGTCGGCGCTATCGCGGGCGCTACAACGCGTTTTGATAACTATGAGCCGGAGAGGGCAGAAGCATGGTTGAATAGAATCTTCGAGTTCTTGGGAACACCGGTAGAGTTAAAAGTCAAGTTGGCCACGTATATGTTGGAAGATCTTGCCCTTCAGTGGTGGGAGTTGGTAGTCCAAGCAGGGACGGACCAGGGTATGATGTGGGAAGGCTTTGAAGAATTGTTTAATAAACAATTCTACCCACATACGTTCAGAATTCAGCGTACGACAGATTTCTTCAGTTTGAAGCAAGAGCTTATGTCTGTGATGGAGTATGCAGCTAAGTTTATGAACTTAGTGAGGTTTGCACCCGAGGTGGCGGGCACGTCGTTGAAGGCAAGGATCTTTGAAGCGGGGTTAAGGCAAGAAATCCGTTCAAAGATAGCAGTACTGTGTATAGATGATTACACAGAGATGGTGAATAGAGCCTCGGTGGCTGAGCGGGATTTGTTGGGCGCTCCGGGTGGAGGAAGCATGGTGGTACCCATGAGGAATAGTGGGAACTCTAACGCTGGGTTCAAGCGAAGGAGGGACACTTATTCCCAGGGCGAGAATATGACATATAATCCGACGACAGGATCGGTAAATCTTCCTCCGAAGCCCCAGAGCAAGCCGGGATGTTTTCAGTGTGGTTCTACGAGCCACATCAAGCGGGATTGTACGACACAACCTCGAGCATGTCATAATTGTAAGCAGATGGGCCATCTGCAACGTTATTGCCGGAATGCTCGAAGGTCGGGTGCGCGTGACACTCCTCAGAGATCGCAGACGGCGTATGCTTCGACGGGATGGGGACAGCAGCACACCCCTCGTCGGCAGAGTAAAGTGGGTCATGGTGATTCTCGGAATACCACGACGACTCAGCAAAGCAATAAAGAGCAGAGTGTGGCGACAAAGACATTGTTCAGAGCTGAGCAGGTTGTGGTGGATGATCAGTCAGGACCATCCACGGTGCGAGGTACTATTCTTTTAAATTCTACCTTGATGCAAGTGTTGTTTGATACGGGTGCTTCACACTCTTTTATTGCTACACGTGTGGTTGATTTGCTGGGTTTAAGGATAGAAATGATGCCCTCGGTTTTAAAACTTCAAATTCCTCTGGGTCGAAGAGAGTATCAAGCCTTCTTGTGTAGAGAATGTTGTATCGTTGTGGGCAAGGTTGAGCTAATGTGGAATTTCTCAATGCTTGAGATGGATGGGTATGATGTAATCCTGAGAATGGATTGGCTGGTGGCTTTTAAGGCCACATCGACTGTAATGCGCAGACAGTGGCTTTTACGACACACGATGGCGTTAGGCATCTCTTTAGAGGAGAGAAGCATGAAAGGCAGCGTGCAATGGGTATGTTGGCATCAGCAACGGGTACGTTATCGTATCAGTTGGCGGTATTGTCGTTGGAATCGATAGAGGGTGTTGAGCATACTGTTCTTCCGACAGTGGTAGATCAGTTCATGGATGTTTTTCCTGAAAAATTCTATGGGTTACCTCCCGTGAGAGAAGTGGAGTTTACGATTGATCTCCTTCCGAGGACCAGTCCTATCTCACTTCCGTCTTATCGGATGGCACCGGCTGAATTGTGGGAATTGAAAATTCAGTTAGAAGAGTTCGAAAACAAAAGATTTATCCGGCCTAGCACGTCTCCGTGGGCAGCGCCGGTGCTGTTTGTGAAAAAGGCGGATGGAACCTTGAGGCTATGTGTTGATTATCGTAGACTTAACCAAGTTACGATAAAGAATAGATATCCACTTCCACGAATTGATGATTTGTTCGACCAGTTGAGGGGAGCCCAGTGGTTCTCCAAGATCGACCTGAGGTCGGGATATCATCAATTGCGGGTGAGGAAGGACGATATCCTAAAACAGCTTTCAGAAGTAGATATGACCATTATGAATATGTGGTTATGCCCTTTGGTCTAACAAATGCGCCAGCAGTGTTCATGGCATTGATGAATCAGATATTTCAGAGATATCTGGATTCATTTGTGGTGGTGTTTGTAGACGATATTCTGGTGTATTCAAAGACAAGGGTGGAGCATGAGCAGCACATGGCGACAGTGCTGGGGATCTTGAGGGATCAGCGGTTGTATGCCAAATTGTCAAAGCGTGACTTTTGGATACAGGAAGTTCGTTTTCTTGGCCATGTGATTTCTGAAAAAGGTGTTTCAGTGGATCCGGAAAAGATAGAGGTTGTTATCTCGTGACAACCACCAAAGAATGTGTTTGAGAAACGGACTACTCTTGGTCTAGCTGGGTATTATTGGCGTTTTGTTCGTGATTTTTCACGTTTGGCTTTGCCGATGACAGCTTTGACAAGGAAGAATGTTCCATTCCAGTAGAATGAGCAGTGTCAGCAGTGTTTCGAAGAGCTAAAGGGTCGCCTTACATCAGCACCAATCTTGGTTTTGCCAAAACCTGGAAAAGGGTACGTGGTGTATTGTGATGCATAGGGATCGGGGTTGGGGTGCGTTCTCATGCAAGGGAATCATGTGGTTGCGTATGGCTCATGGCAGTTGAGGGTGCATTAGAATAACTACCCAACTCATGATTTGGAGTTGGCAGCAGTGATCCATGCTTTGAAAGTGTGGCGTCATTATCTCTTCGGTGAGAAATTCACGGTATATACAGATCATAAGAGTTTGAAGCACATTTTCTCACAAAGGGATTTGAACTTGAGGCAAAGGAGATGGATGAAATATCTCCAGATGTTTGATTTTGACTTGATGTACACACCGGGTAAGGGAAATTCGGTGACAGATGCATTAAGTAGAAAATCATATGCTCAGGTGGTAAAACAGGCATCGGACCAGTGACAGTTGATGTCGGTTATAGCCGATATGCGGTTGGAATGTGAGGACCAGGGCGATAGAGCGATCTTCTTTCCGGTTTTGTTGATTCCTGACGTGGTTGACCTGGTTAAAGAGGCACAGATATCTAATTCTGAGTGTGTGACCATGCAGTCGAGACTCAATGGTGGGGAGACCATTGAGGGTTGGCAACTGAATGAAGATTCAGTTTTGTGTTTTCAAAATCGGATGGTTGTACCAGTTGCTTGTCAGGAGGATCTTCTCAGGGCGTATCATCATTCCAGGTGGGCTGTTCATCCTGGAATTCAGAAAATGTATAAAGCGTTGAAAGCTCAGTTCTGGTGGGCTGGTATGAAAAGAAGAGTGGCTGGGTTTGTTTCGAGATGCTTGACTTGTCAGCAGGTCAAGGCAGAGCATTAGAGGCCAGCAGGAATGTTGCGGTCTTTACCAATCCCTGTTTGGAAGTGGGAGCAGATAGCGATGGATTTTGTTACAGGTCTCCCAAGAACGGTCAGAAAGCACGATGTCATTTGGGTGATAGTGGATCGGCTAACGAAGTCGACCCATTTCATTCCAATTCGTGAATCTCATACGGTGGAGGATCTGTCCAAAATCTATATCCGGGAGGTGGTAAAGAGGCATGGTGTTCCGGTTTCGATTGTATCAGATAGAGATCCGAGATTTACATCTCGTTTTTGGAAATCCTTACAGCAAGCCCTTGGGACACAGTTGACTATGAGCACAGCGTATCACCCTCAGACGGATGGTCAATCCGAGAGGACGATACAAACTCTGGAGGATATGTTGCGGGCTTGTGTCATGGATTTTGGTGGCTCGTGGGAGGAGCACTTGTCGTTGGTTGAGTTTTCGTACAATAATAGTTATCAGGCATCCATACAGATGGCTCCGTTTTAAGCGTTGTATGGGCGGCCATGTCGTTCTCCATTATATTGGGTGGAAACGGGTGAGTCCTCCATGGTTGGACCGAGCCTTGTCCAGGAGACTACGGAGAAGATCAAGTTGATCAGGAAGAGAATGGAGACGGCTTAGAGTCGCCAGAAATCGTATACGGATCATCGTCGACGGCCGTTGTCATTCAAGGTGAGTGATCATGTTTTCTTGAGGATCTCTCCTAGGTTGGGACATCGTCGATTTGGGAAGCAGGGAAAGTTATCTCTGAGGTATATTGGACCTGTTGAGATTCTTGAGCGGGTTGGTGAGGTGGCTTATCGTTTGGCATTGCCACCTAGGTTCAGTGCAGTGCACAATGTGTTTCATGTGTCGCAGTTGAAAAAGTATCAGACGGATCGTGACCATGTGATTCGATGGGATCATGTTGAGCTAAAACCGGATGCTTCGTTGGTTCACGTGCTAGTGCGGGTTGTGGATAGGCAAGAGAAAGTCTTGCGTGGTAAAAGCATCGGTTTAGTTCGTGTTTTGTGGCAACATGGTCAGATTCAAGAGGAGACTTGAGAGCGGGAGAAAGAAATGGTCGAACAGTGGCCCGAGCTCTTTCAGCAAAGGGCGGGTTCACTACTTTCCGAGGACGGAAAGTCCAATGGTGGGGAGAATGTAGTACCCTCGGTTTGAGGTATGTGGCCTTTTTTTATGCATTTTTATGTGTTCAAAGTGCATGAGATAAGTTGGGAAGAGGTTGGGAGAGTTTGGAATGGTTTTGGATGAGTTTGAAGGCTTTTCTATGGGTGCACGGTTTGAGCACGGTTTGAGCACGGTTAGTGGAAACCGTGCGGATTCTCCAGGAAACCGTGCAAGGGAGACAGTAGGCTTTGCACGGTTTGTCAAACCGTGCGAGGAAACTGTGCGGACCCTTGCTCCTGAGGCAGTAGCGTGCGCACGGTTTGCCAAACCGTGCGGACTAACCGTGCGGCCACTTAAAAATAGGGTTATAAGTTCCGGGCTCCCTCGGGCTTAACCTATTTCACTCCAAACTTCCTCCCACTCATGGCTCACTCGGGATTTCGGGTTCTCAGGGGTTGGAGGGGCTCTCCCACACGATTTGGAAGCGTTTTGAAGAGGTTTCTTGGAGGATTGAAGGTGGTTTCTCCCGGGTAAGTCTCTCCTCATGGTTTCTTTGTGTTTTCCTCTAGATCTACATCCCTATCTTTCTTGGTTTTCTAGATCTACACTTGTTGTGTGTAGATCTAGGGTTGTGGTTGCCTTGGATGATGTTTTTAAGGCTTACGGATGCTAGGGAAAGGGATCTAGAGAGGTTTCGGTGGTGCGTTCGCCGAATTTGAGGCGCGCTTGTTCGTGGGTCGATTTCTCGGGAACCCTAAAGGTAGGTGGCTTCTCTCTCGACTCCACTTGGTTAGAGCTAATGGTTTTGGTTACAATTAATTTGTTGTGCTTGAAATTAATTGTGTTTGATGCGCGAAATTGGTTAGAAATCCCTTGGGTGATGTTTTGGGGATTTTTGGGAAAAAGGGTGTTTTATGGTGAAATGATATTCTTGTGGATTTTAAAATGGAGATTTTAAAATGGGATGCTATGGTTGATTTGTGAAAATGGTTGATGGAAACGGTTTTCAATAAAGATGTTGTTTTATTGAAAGGTTGTTTGGCATGGAAAATGATTTTCAATAAATGGGTGATTTATTGAACTGGATAGATATGCGATGGAATTGGATTGCATGTGATTGTGACCTTGGTGGGTTATATGCTTGGCATTGGCTTGTTTGAATGTTGTGTGGAAGTGACGAGAAGTACCACTATAAAAAGGGGATGGATAGTGGACGGAAGAGCCACCATCAAGGATAAGTGGACAGGAAGTGCCGCTTGGTGTGAATGGGTGAACGGGTTGGACGGTAGCTCCACCGTTTGGTTGTTATGGTTGTTTTGTTGTGCATTGCTTTGCAAATTGGAAATTGTTGTGCTAGTGTGTAAATGATGAAATGGCTTGAGGAATTTTTGGTTGGCTTTCCCTTGGTTGCTTGGGTTGGATGTGATGGCTTGGTAAGGGCATGTTTGGCTTATGAAAATGGTTGCACTTGTGATTTATTTTATATAAACTGTTTTATATAAATGTGTTAACGGTTTTATCCTAGTGGCGGGTGTAGGGAAGTCATTTGGGGAAATCCTACTGAGTTTTAGTACTCACCCCCTGCTTTGGCACGTTGGTGTCTTTGCAGATGTTGTATATCATGACGTGGGCAAAGGTAAGGCATCTCCCTTCTTTAGTGGTGCATTGTGATGTCTCGGTGGAGCTTGGAGTTTGGTGTGGAGCTGTGTTGGTGTCATGACTCGTAGTGTTTGTTGTTTAGTTTCCGCTTGTACTCTGATATGGTTGGTTATATTGGTTTTGGGTTGTATTGTGGAACAACTTGGTTGTCTTTTGGGAATACATGATTGGGTTTGAAAGTGCATGCATCATTAGTTGTTGGTTTTGTTGGTTTTGTCTTAAGGGCAAATCGTTCCCCAACTTGATCTTGAAGCCCTCGACATTTATTGCCAGCCTTTGGCGTCTTGAGAACGTCGCTTAAGGCCAAGTAGCCCTCACCGCCTCCTCAAGCCAATGAGGTAGGGGCGGGCGGGGTGTGACAGTCAAAAACTAGATGACCTGAGCAACTATCAGCTTACTCGAGATAGAGAGAGGAAGGTTATCAGACCCCCAGCCCGTTTCAACCAGGCAGATATTGCTGCCTATGCTTTTAATGTAGCTCAGGACCTGTTCAATGATGAGCCCCAAACTTATAAGCAAGCTGTTAAGTCCAAAGAAGTCAATAGTTAGTTGAGAGCAATGCAAGAGGAGATGAATTCCCTTCTTAAGAACAACACTTGGGGTTGTTGTTCTCAGACCCAATAACCAGAAAGTTATAGGTTGTAGATGGATTTATAAGAAAAATGAAAACAATGTAGGAGAAACCAAAATCAAATTCAAAGCCCGAATGGTAGCTAAAGGTTTTCTACAACGTGAATGAATTGATTACAGTGAAATATTTTCTCCTGTTGTTAAGCATTCATCCATTAGAATTCTGCTTGCATTTGCTGCCAAACTTGATATGAATGTTGGACAACTTGATGTAAAAACTGCTTTTTTACATGGTAGCCTTGATGAGACTATTTATATGACCCCTCCTGAAGGATTTTCAAAATTGTTCAAACCCAATCATGTTTGTCTCCTACAGAAGTCCTTGTATGGACTTAAACAATCTTCAAGACAATGGTATAAAAGGTTTGATTCCTTTATGATTGAAAATCAGTTTTCTAGAAGTAGACTTGATGCATGTGTATATTTTAAGACGGTTAAACATGAATCTGTTTATCTTTTATTATATGTTGATGACATGTTGTTAATCTGCAAAAACATGAGGATTATAAATTCCGTTAAGCACCAGTTGAATTGTGCCTTTGAAATGAAAGACTTAGGCCATGCGAAAAAAATTCTTGGTATGGATATAATTAGGGATAGGAAGGCCAAAACCTTATGCTTATCCCAATTTGCTTATGTTAGGAAGGTATTAAAGAGATACATGTTTGAACACATTACCTGTAAGTATTCCCTTCAGACAACATTTTAAATTGTCCCTAAACTAATCTCCTAGGAATGAAGATGAAACTGCCTTTATGAATAAGATTCCATATGCAACTGTTGTAGGAAGTCTTATGTATGCCATGGTCTGTTCTAGACCAGATTTAGCCTTTGCTGTTTGTACTTTGAGTAGGTTTATGGGGAAACCTGGTAAGGCGCATTGGCATGCTTTAAAATGGTTATTAAGGTATGTTTTCATGTCTGATAAACTATGCATTCGATATGGCTTGAATACGAATTTTAATGATGACATAGTTGGTTTTGTTGATTTTGACTATGCTGCAAATATTGACACCCGAAAGTCTATCACTGGATTTGTTTTCCTTGCATATGGAGGACCGGTCTCCTGGAAATGCAACATGCAATCAGTGGTTGCACTTTCTACCACCGAGACAAAGTATATTGCCTTGACAGAAGCTATTAAGGAAGCCATTTGGCTTAGAGGTTTGTTTTCTGAGTTCTCATTATCTGCTGATAGGATAGTAGTTCACTGTGATAGGCAATCTGCTTTACATCTATCTAAAAATTATGTATGCCATGGTAGTTCGAAGCACATAGACATTAGATTGCATTTTCTTAGGGATATTATAGAATCTGGGAAAGTGAGTGTCACCAAGATACCCACTAATGATAACCCGGCCCATAGTTTGACTAAGGTTGTTCCGTTATCTAAATTCATGCATTGTCTTAGGCTTATTAATTTAGTCCAAATTCTATAATGTAGGCTGCGAGAACATCATCACTGTATTATATATGATTGCAAGGTGGAGAATTGTTGAATTTGCACCCCATGCATGCATATTCCTTTTGCAATTATATAGGCCTATTCTGTTTATTGCATGGCCCCTTCACGTGGATGATCTCCGCCGTCCACGCGGCCTCCATCCCGCTGATCCTCTGAACCGTCTGACGCCCGTCTGTTGCGCATTGATTGCCCCGATTTTCCTTGCGAGGGTGGTGTGTGCTTCTCTCTGGCTTATTCGCTCTGGTTCTGAGAGACCTCTCAGTGTGCTTGGATCTGTTCCAACTCCGCGAAGAAGACAGACGAACTATCCAGGTGACTCCCGGCACCCGCACTCCCCTTTGCTGCTGCACGTACCACCTCCTGCAACCGGATTACTTTTCCGGTGGAGACTCAGTGGGGATCGTCCCGGCTTTTGGGTTCTTCGACGGCTACGCTTCAAGTGGTAACGGTATTTACATTCTTTTCAATCGTAACCAAGATCTGGTTTGTAGATCTTGGCTCTGTAGCGGTTTATCTTTTCTTCGACATGTATGTTGCTGTATCCGTCTTGTGTGCGTGCGTGAGTTCGTCCAGGAGTGGACGGAGCTGACTCTACGTGACAGAGTTGGTCACTGCCACCTAGTTCAGCAAGCTCGGCCTCCTCAGATAGTTTCTGTGGTACTTTATTTTTGCATTTGAGTCTGTAAAATGTGCTTGTGTTCTTTCTCGCTTTCTTAATAAATTGGTTGCCCTGGTGGTGTTTTCGTCGTCCACGTAGGACCTCTTGGGGCCGAAGCACGTTTTATCTGTTGTCCTCTTTACTTTTGTTTTGCATTGATTGTTTGTCTTTATCTTGAATAAGTTTCTCATTCTGGATCTAGTACGATTAAAACTAGTCCATTAACAAACACCTTCTTATTTGTTCACCATTATAAAACAGTGGATCTTGGCTTTTCTTGGGTTAGAGTAATTAACCCCAACACAAATCTTCAATACAAAGATCACTGCCGCCAACTCTAAATCACGCATCAGGTAATTTTGCTAATGAGTTTTTAATAACGTGAGGCATAAACAATTACCTTATCATTCTGCATGAGGATGCATTTTAAACCGTCTAATAAAGCATCACTGTATATTACAAAAGCTTCTCCATTGTAGAGTAATGTAAGCACGGGTGCGGTGATCAATATTTTTTTAAGCTCCTTGATGTTTGATAGATATTGGGTATGTAGTACATAAAGAGGCTTATTAGCATAGCCTGTACAACTGACAGAATATTCTAGAAGAGGATCGTACAACTGGCAGAAGTTATAAATAAAGAGGAGGGGCTGGAGAATAGGGGGGCAGAGAGGAATAGTTATGTTAGTCGGCCATTGTGGCTTGAGCCAGTGAAGCTGGGCTTCTCTGGAGTTCTTATTTCTTCTTCCTGGTTTTCTTCCATCTTCTCCTACTCATCTCCACTATAATTCTACTGTAATTCTACTCCACTTTTATACAAGTTCTTATGTTAGTATTTTTTGGTGCGGTGCCTATCATTTGGTCCGACCTGCCCTGCTGCCCATTTCCGTTGCTCCATAGCACTTCTTCAAGCGGAGGGGAGCACAGCGGAAACGTGCGCCCATCACTCGGCCTTCATTTGTAGGTCGCGCACACCTGGAGGTCCCACACAACTGGCGACGCTTCCATTCACTGCTGGCGTGCATCGTTCGGTTCCGCACACCGTCGGTTTGCTTTGGTGCGCACACAAGGACGACGTTCCAATCCTCTGCCACAGAATCTGTTTTGTTCTTCATCGTCGGTACAACAGATCACCCGCGGCGGCCCATTTCTGCTATGAGGTAACGCCGCAGGAACAAATACTTCCATTTCTATTCGCGATCGGCCACGTCGCGCACCGCCGCGACTTCGCTCGACGTAGACGACGGTGCAGGAAACTCTCCCAACCTCGACGATTACCAGACACGACAACGGGACAAGCCGCGCTCCACCTACTTCATTTGGAGGTGACACGCACGACTCGAAGCAACGCTGCTCTTTGTCTACTTCCTTCGGTGTCGCGCTCGGCCCAGTCTTTTCGTTCGGTGGAGCCCGAACCACCTGTGGTTATCAACCTGCAGCAGCTCGTGCTACCAGTTTGCGACGCAAGGCGTCACGCACGGGCATACACGGAGGGGCGCATTTTCGTTTTTCTTGGGAAGAGGCGGACTTCAAATTTTTTTCTCGCAGGTAAGTAGCGCTTCCAAAAAAAAAAAAAAAAAGAGGGAGGTGATTTGCGTCGGACAGCCCGTTTTTTTCCCCGCCTCTGGAGGAATAACAGGAAAGAAAAAAAACAACAGAAAAGGACGACTCTTAGCTACTACACATCCAGTCCGATCATACGACATGGGAGGAGAAATGGGACCGACACTGGCGTGAGGAAGCGGAATTTCAAAAAATGATGATTCCGTGGCTGAGTCGCCGTGAGGACTTGCAGCAACAGCCGACGGAAGAGTTTGCTCCACCATCACTGTCGCAACGTTTTCCAGAGAATGTGTCGGAGAATCACTCGGCAACACTTCAGCCGACACCCACTACGGAGGCGGTCAACTAGCGTTCACCAGTGGTGCATCCGCTACGACTGTTGACCGCTCAGCAAGCAGTGTACTCCACCTCCGTGCAGTCTGCTGCCGGCGATAACGCTGGTGAACTGGAAAAGCTGGGGGCGGACATGCATCGTGATGCAATTTTTCCGATCCCTATTACTAGCAATGTTCAAACTTCAACTTTAGACAGAGTGGAGGCGAAGCAGTTTGATGCAGGAGTGTTGTCCATCCTTTCATCAACGGGGGGAGATCAGGCAGCTGGGAGATTGCGTCATTGGGAGGCATCGACACAGTAGGGTGATGTGCTGGCCATCGGCCCACTTGCATTACAGATTGTCACCAAGGGGCAGCTGGACACAGTAATACCGCCGGTAGCACCTAGTGGTGTCAGGGTGTCGGACTGCACGATGGGTGAGACCTCACATTCGCTTCGCCAAACACAGGCCGCACCATCCATGAAGCAGCACCTGCCATTCCCTCAGCCTCCTTTGGAGGAACCAAAAATAATTCTGGTTGAGATCACCAGGACGCACATGACGGATCACGACCTCTCATACCGAAAGCGGTAATATCGCAAACTGCTGACAACACAGTTGCAGGCTGATCATCTACTGGGACGGACTATATGGAAGTTTGCCTGGAAAGTGGCTATGTTCGGGCAGCAGCACACTCGACGGGCCCACCATGCTGGATGATCCATCTGGGAGATTGCCTAGGGAATAAGTGACGTCTGGTTGCGTTGCCAATAGGTCTTGCAGGCCCATGGCGTATGGAGGGTCATTTGGTTAATTGCTTGGCATGACTTTTGTCTTCAGTTACATGGAGCACGGTTGGTTTGGGAGATTGCTTGACATGACAGCAGGATCCACCACCTTGAGGACAAGGTAGTTTTTCAGGACAGTGGCAGTGATGGATATCGGGTATGTAGTATATAAACAGGCTTATTAGCATAGCCTGTACAGGTGGCAGAATATTCTAGAAGAGGTTTGTACAGCTGGCAGAAGTTATAAATAAAGAGGGACAGAGATGAATAGTTCTGTTAGTCGGCCATTGTGGCTTGGGCCAGTGAAGCTGGGCTTCTCTGGAGTTCTTTTTTCTTCTTGGTTTTCTCTCATCTTCTCCTACTCATCTCCATTGTAATTCTGCTCCACTTTTATACAAGTTCGTCTGTTATTATTTTTTGGTGCGGTGCCTATCAATTTTTCTCTCACATTCTTTCGTTTAGATGAACTTCACTCCTTTCCTTATTAGCTTTATTAGAGGATTGGATAACCATAAGGAATTTCTCACAAACCATTGACAGTATCCAACTAATCCAAGAAAACTTTGAATTTTTGTCACAGTGGTTGGTCTCGACCATTCTTTGATCACTTTTGTCTTTGATAGATCCACTGATATACCCTCGCTTGTGATTACATGACTCAAAAATGATACTCTTGCAGCCTAAATTCACACTTGCTGAACTTGACATATAATTTCTCCATTCGTTGGGTCTTTAGCACAATCCTCAAATGTTGTTCATGTTCTTCCTCGCTCTTAAAATATGAGAATATCATCAATAAAGACGAGCACAATTTTGTTAAGGTAATTGTAACATCCTGATTTTTATAATGATAATAAAAACTCTCTTGTGATAAATTATTAATATCTTATGTGAAAAAAATGATTTATCAGCGAAATACCTTAATAAATGTGTTAAAGACCTCAAAACTCAGTTAACACTTTGGAACATTCGATCGAATATTTTTGGAGTCAGAGGCTTAGTTGGCGTGAGATTCCGAGGACTGTAAAGTCTCAGCAAAAACTGAATAAAATTATTAAATATATTATATTAAGCGGGCGCAATTTATTCAAAATAATTGAATAACTCCAAAACGGTGAGTCAAATGACAAATTTGAGACCACCGTTATGTCCGAGATGCGGTGTTTACCCTAGGCGGGGTATAACATTTATAAGCATCGGACGTTGAGATGCCTCGCTCGCAAAGATAATTTTTTTAATAATTTTTATTATATTATTTTTGGAAATAATTTAATATCTCCAAAATGGTGCATCGTAAGGAAAATCTGAGACCATAGTTAGGTCCGGGATGTGGTGTTTACCGTAGACGGGGTATAACATTTGTAAGCATCGGACGTTTGGACGACTCACGATAAAATCATTTTCATTTTTAATTAAATATTTATTTTGTTTTTTAATTAATAAATCATTAATATCTCTCAAACGGCGCATCGTATGAAAAATTTGAGACCACTGTTGAGTCTGGAACAGAGTGTTAAACTTAAACGGGGCATAACATCTATGCGCAACAACTGCTTGGTGTTATTTAATTTTTATGTTAAATAATTAATTTTAATAAAAAAACAATTAAAGAAATAATTGTACATCTTCCCTCTTAACGCTGAAAACTCCATTTGTAACGTTGGAAGATTTTCAATCCTCCGTTTTATCACCGTTTTGACCGCTATTAAATTGGTAACGCCATAATAAGTGAAAATCAATGACTACGCATTGATTTTTGGGTTGATTAACGGTTGAAAATGAGTGTTTTAAAATGGGTTTAGGTGTTCTGTGTTTTTGGGTTCTAAAATCAACGAAGGTCTTGGTTTTTCTTGTTGGTCGATCTTGTTGGATCCCGATGATCTCAAAAAACCCTTATGCACAACCGTTCGACACTCCGATGGTCAAATGATCGATGGCAGTGGTATTCCTGGATTTTACCTATGCGCAGCGTGAGCTTGAAAATGATAAGTGGGTTTTCTATTTATTTTATTTTATTTATTTAATTTATTCTTCCATCATAAAATCAAGAAACAATGGTGGAATTTAAAATAAATGATAAAACCTAGATTTATCAAGGATAACTCTTAAACAAATTATAAAATGATAATTATGCAAATTATCGAAAGTTCAATAAACAATTATTAAGAATTGGTTTCATCATCTTGTAAAAAGATAATTGTTAGACATTATCAGAGATATTTGCAAGGTTTTATAAAACATTATTTACTTGAATTTTTTCATGGATAGTTGTTTAGAATTATCAAATGATAATTCCTTAGGATTATCAAACGATAATTACTTAGGATTATCAGGAGATAATTATTAAATAAATTATCAGTGGATAATTGGATGAAATTATCAAAGGATAATTTTTATGAGTTTATCGAAGGATGAGTTATAAAAATTATGAGAAGATAATTACAAAGAATTATCAAGGAATAATTATGAATACTTATCAAGCAATAATTACTTCAAATTATCAATGAATAATTGCATGAGATTATCGAAGATAATTTTACAAAAATTATTAAAGGATAATTATATGGTAATTATCACGTGACAATGATTATCGAAATTATCATAGGACAATTACGTGTATTGTCAAAGAATAATTATTATAATTATAAAACGATAATTGCAACTCTTAAACAAATTATAAAATGATAATTATGCAAATTATCGGAAGTTTGATAAACAATTATTAAGAATTGGTTTTATCATCTTGTAAAAAGATAATTGTTAGATATTATCAGAGATATTTGCAAGGTTTTATAAAACATTATTTACTTGAATTTTTTCATGGATAGTTGTTTAGAATTATCAAACGATAATTCCTTAGGATTATCAAACAATAATTACTTAGGATTATCAGGAGATAATTATTAAATAAATTATCAGTGGATAATTGGATGAAATTATCAAAGGATAATTTTTATGAGTTTATCGAAGGATGGGTTATAAAAATTATCAGAAGATAATTACAAAGAATTATCAAGGAATAATAATGAATACTTATCAAGCGATAATTACTTCAAATTGTCAATGAATAATTGCATGAGATTATCGAAGATAATTTTACAAAAATTATTAAAGAATAATTATATGGTAATTATCCCGTGACAATGATTATCGAAATTATCATAGGACAATTACGTGTATTGTCAAAGAATAATTATTATAATTATAAAACGATAATTGCGAGATTATCAAGGACAATTATGGAATGATAATTGCAAGCACGTGCGTTTACCTAACGATAATATGAAAATTATCCAGGAGAGATAAAATGTTATCACATATGATAATTTAAATGATAATTTGAAAATTATCCCGAAAAGATGATTATCATCGCATGTGGAGGGATCCTAAAAATGTAAAAGAGGTAAGGAGTTTTCTAGGCTTAACCGGTTATTATCGAAAGTTTGTTCGGAATTATGGGAAAATAGCTCGACCACTTCGTTGACTAAGAAAGGGGAATATAAGTGGACAAAGGAAGCCCATGAAGCTTTTGATAAACTTATGTATGACTACGACACCAATCTTGGCAATGCCTGATTTTTCTAAATTGTTTTCAGTGGAATGTGATGCTTCCGGATATAGAGTAGGAGCGGTGTTGATACAGGAGGGAAGACCACTTGCATTTTCAGTAAAGCATTGTCCGATGCAACTCTTGCGAAGTCAGTTTATGAGAAAGAGTTGATGGCACTTGTGATGTCCGTACAGTACTGGAAATAGTACTTGTTGGGGAGATGATTTGTGGTGTTTATGGATCACCATAGTTTAAAACATATGCTTATTCAGCGGGTAATTTCGATGGACCAACAGTGTTGGCATACAAAGCTAATGGGGTATGATTTTGAGGTAGTTTACAAACCAGGAAAGCTTAACAATGCAGCAGACGCAGTGTCACGTGTGGCAGTAGAAGAACAATGTCTTACCATGACTGCATCTAAGCCGACCTGGGAGGAATTTCAGATTGTTCGAAGAGAAATACAACAGGATGACCGGTTACAAAAAATAGCAGAAGATCTACAGCAAGGCGGGACGAGTTTACCTGGGTATTCTTACCGCAACGGTCTACTATATTTAAAGAATAAACTGGTATTAACAAAGCAGTCACATTAGTTCCAAAATTGTTACATTACAGCCACTCGTCACCCATGGGCGACCATTTGGGCTATCTGAAAACTTATAAACGGCTTGCTAACTGTGTAGAATGGAAAGGAATGTCTTGAAGTGTTCTGAAATATGTGTGGGAGTGAGCAATATGTCAGAAAAATAAGTACGAGACACTTAGTCCGGCTGGTTTACTTCAGCCTTTACCAATTTCAGCTTTGGTCTGGGAGGAAGTGACTATGGATTTTGTATCTCGGTTCCCTAAATCTCAAGGGTTTGATGTGGTGTTTGTAGTTGTTGATAGGCTGAGTAAGTATGCACGCTTTATTCCACTCAAACATCCTTATACTGTTAAAACAGTAGCAAAAAAGGAAGTGATTAAATTGCATGGCATACCTAGGACAATAATCAGCGATTGGGATCCTTTGTTCACAAGTTTGTTTTGGCAAGAAATCTTCAAGTTGCATGGCACAACACTATAGATGAGTTCCTCTTACCATCCACAAATTGACGGCCAAACTGAGGTCATAAATCGATGTTTGGAAGCTTATTTACTGTGTTTTTCTACTGATCAACCTAAACAGTGGGTTACTTGGTTGCTCTGGGTAGAATATAGCTACAATACGTCTTATCATACCTCAACTGGAAAGACGCCATTTGAAATAGTGTACGGCCAACAACCCCCACAACTTGTTCATTATGTAAAAGGGAAGGCAATGGTGGAGGGTGTGGCTACTGCACTTTCAGATCGTGATGAAGCGTTAAAACAGCTCTAGGAGAATCTGCATCGGGCTCAGCAGCTTATGACCAGGTCTGCTAACCAACGTCGACGGGAAGTTACCTATAAAACTGGGGATTATGTTTGGGTAAAATTACGCCCAAATCGTCCAGGGATGGTAACACGGATTAATAGGCAGTTGGCTGCCATGTTCTATGGACCTTTTCAGTGGATAGGAGCTATTGCATATAAGCTTCATTTACCGGATGAGGCAACTTGGGAAGATGCACAAATGATTCAGGACCAATTTCCTGCTTCCCACCTTGAGGACAAGGTGGAAAATCAAGGGGACGGTATTATTACATCGGTGCGGGGAGGGGGAGAAACAACCAAAATCTACACTAATTGCGCATGGAGAGGCTCAAAACCAAGCCCTCCCAAATACCACCACAGGGACACAACCACTAGGCTGCGCCCGTGGGGCTTAAGGGGATGGCATTGATAGAGTTTAAGTGAGGGAGTCTGCTGATGGCTACTGCCAGTGGCTTGGGTGGAAATCGACCACCACTGCTGCATACTTATCATAGAAGGGGGAGGAGAATGGTTTAGTATTCAGTTTAGTTTGGTCTGTTAATAGTTTGTTAGTCTGTTAGTATTCTGTTAGTCTGTTTGGTCCGTTAGTATTCTGTTTAGTCTGTTTGGTTTTTTTTTCTTTAATAAGTGGAGGGTAGACTTGTAAATAGATAATACCATGAGAGTTATAAATACAAGGAGAATGGTCTTAAAAGACCATTCGGATAGTTTGGGGAAATAGCTGGACAGAGCACTCAGCCTGTTCTAGAGAGAGACAGGAGAGATAATCTTGTAGGATTCTGAAGATTCTGGTAAGTAATGCAGAAATTCTTGAGCATTCTCTCTTAATTCCTGGAACTCCAAATTGCATTCTTATCACAGGTACTAAAGTTTCTTTGGCAGTTGTATGTTTGGATGGTACTGGCCGCAAAATTCGTAGACAAACAACACTTGAGGACGATTCAAATCATGTTACAACCATTGTCTGTGGTTCATGTGCTTTATGGTATCGTATTTTTAGCATGGGATTTGACCCAGCAACTACTTCTAAAAACACATGGATATGGCCATGATGTGTGGTGGTTGTAATGAGGAGGAAAACAAATATGGCTTTTTTGGAAGTTGTGGTCCAGCTGATGCTGATATTGGATGCATGGTTGAAGCTTCTCTCTCTATGAAAGTGTCTGTGTGGCTGATGCTGGGAAGAAAACTGTCTCAATAGTTGGGGACAACTCACAGGCTGCTGTGCTAGATGAGAATTTCTGTTCAATCGTTGAAAGGAAAGGGAAACAACCACCTAATTTGCCCTTTGCGTTGGCAATGCCTGGGGAAAAGACGCATTCGCTGCGGGATCAAAGGGTAATCATTCTACTCTGTTTTCTTCAGCAAGCATGATCAACCAGCCCCTTGTTTGGTTCATTGGTCAGACAAAATTTATAGGCAGTCGACAAACACTGGTTGCATCTATTGAAGATGCCACTCATCACTGGCTACCAAGCAACGGGTTGGGCAGAACGTCTCCTGGAACTCAACAGCATGACCTTGGAAATGACGCAAACAAATATGATCTTCCACAGGAAGAGGATATTGCGGTTGAGGGGATGGCTGGAATTTCTCGTGACAATGGGAAAGTGAAGAAGAAAGTGAATTGTTGTGCTAGTTGAGTTGGTAGGAGGAGACTGAAACCAACAAAGATGGAAGTATCAATCTAATGCCCACGAGTGTCTACAAGAAGCTGGGGCAAGGAGAACTGAAACCAACAAAGGTGGCACTCAAACTCGCTGACCGTTCAGTCAAGCATCCTCGAGGATTGCTCGGGGACGTCTTAGTTAAAGCTGAAAAATTCATTTTCCCCACTAATTTTTTTGTCCTAGATATGGAAGAGGAAGGTGATATCTCCTTCATTCTTGGAAGACCGTTTCTCGCCACTAGAAAGACGATGATTGATGTTAATTTGGGAAGATTGATTTTTAGAGTTGGTGAAGAGCAGGTTGTGTTTAACGTGGAGAAAGCCGTTAATAAAAGCAATGTGTCGACAAATTGCCAAACCATCTCTCATGCTAATGAAAAAGATGATCATGTGGAAAGTGAAGATGACAATAAGATACCACCTCCTGCTGACAAGGGACGAAGTGCTCACAAGGATGCAAATTGCACTACATCTCTGACGAAGGAGGTCATCCCGCCTTTCATCCTCTCTGTCTTCAAAAACCGTTTTACGAGGGGTATCAATTCAAAGCTAAAGTCTTCTGCTTCTGAAAATGTCTAGCTCTAGACAATAGATAAAGCGCTAACTGAGAGGCAACCCAAGTAGATTTAATAGGCTAAGATAGGATAGTTTAGTCTTTAGAACAGTTTAGAGGGTTGCCAGAAGTATGTCAAGAGGACCTGATGTAAAAGGGGGCAAAATGCAACAATACACACCGTGTAACAGGTACACAGCGTGCAAAAGTCGAGTGATTGAAAAATTGCAAATTTATGATTTGCACGCCGTGTATTCAATACACGACATGTATTCATCGAGGACTTTCTAAAAAAATAACCGTGAACCTAGGGTTCACAGTGAACCCACCCCCTCCCCCGTCGCTCCCTAGCGCGCACGACCCCTCCCCTCCCCCCTCCAAGCACCCTCACCGAACCCAATCCCCCCTCTCCCAACCTCCCTCTCGGCCGATCGCACACCCCTCCCTGTCGTCGGCCACCTCTCCTCCGCACTTCCTCCTCTCCTTTAGAAATGGCCCACACAAAAACCGTGCCCCCCCCGCCCCCCGTCGACCGCGTGCCCGAGCTTGAGGACACACCGCCGCCGCCCAAGCGGCGGGGGAGCGCACCTCCTCCACCACCCGCAAATCCATTCTCTTCATCTTCCACTTCCTCCACTGCTTCTGCTTCCGCTTCAAGTGACTCTCGATCATCCTCTGACGGATCACAGGGTCGTGCTCGTCCTCACCTTCACCCCAGCTTACATTTTTCTGACCCCGCACACCAGGTCCGCTTGGTCCATCTCCAGGCCAAGCCAATGCGGATGAACAAAACTTTGGATCTCGCCATCCTAGAGCACATCCCACATCCACCATGAGGTCCCTTCATCTCATAGACCGCCTACACCTGACCCCTATCACACAGGTGCGAGAGGAGACTTACATGGAGCTCTTCCTCAAGTTCCTTGCCACATTCGAGAAGGGCATTGACTTCGTCCGCTTCCGACTCGGAGGATGGCCATGGGAGCTCAGCCTGAGAGATTTCACAGTTGGCCTCGGCATTTATTCAGCCGAATTTGTTGCCTCCCCTATCTTCTCCACTTTGCAGCTCGAACCTAACAAGGCCGAGGCTGCAAGACTCTGGGCCAGGATCGCCAGACCGCCGGAGTGTTTATGACCCCCGCACCACGAAGGGCACATCGCTCCGAGGTGCTGCCCTCGGGATCCTGCAAAGGGCCCTCGCCCATGCTTGGCTGGGGAGGCAGGTTCTGTTGCTTCTCAGATAGCCGGCTTCCCTAGGAAGGGTGTTGCTTTTCCATTTCCCAATGATGGAGAAAAGAATAAGGGAAACTGCACCGACGCCATTTATTGGGACTATGGACACAATACTTTGCTTACTGGAAATGGGAATTTCAGGTACTAAAGTTTCTTTGGCAGTTGTATGTTTGGATGGTGCTGGCTGCAAAATTCGTAGACAAACACTTGAGGACGATTCAAATCATGATACAACAATTGCCTGTTCATCTGCTTTATGGTATCATATTTTTAGCGTGGGATTTGATCCAGCAACTACTGAAAACACATGGATATGCCCACGATGTGTGGTTGTTGTAATGAGAAGGAAAACAGATATGGCTTCTTTTGGAAGCTGTGGTCCAGCTGATGCTGATATTGGATGCATGGTTAAAGATTCTTTCTCTACGAAGGTGTGTGTTTCCGTGGCTGATGCTGGGATTGCAACTGTCTTTGTCTCAATAGTTGGGGACAACTCACAAGCTGCTGTGCTAGATGAGAATTTCTGTTCGATCGTTGAAAGTAAAGGGAAACAGCCACCTATATTTTCCCTTTACATTGGCAATGCTTGGGGAAAAGACACATGGCTTTTCGCTGCGGGATCAAAGAGTAACCATTCTGCTTTGTTTTCTTCAGCATGCATGATCAACCAGCCCTTTGTTTGGTTCGTTGATCAGACAACATTTGTAGGCAGTCGACAAACACTTGTTGCATCTGCTGAAGACACCACTCATCACTTGCTACCAAGCAATGGATTGGCCAGAACGTCTCCTAAAACTCAACACCATGACCTTGGAAGTGACGTAGCCAAATATGATCTGTGGAGGGGATGGCTGGAATTTCTAGTGACAATGCGAAAGTGAAGATAAAACTGAATTGTCATGCTGCAGAGCAGCCGGAGTTGGCCAGGAGCAATGCTGGTACCGGGAATAAGTGTGCTGCAATTTTCGAAGGGGGGCTGCTGTTTCAGTGCTAGAGGCCGAGCTGTGCTTTTAGTGGTCAACCTTGAGGACAAGGTGTTTTTCAAGAGGGGGGTAACGTTAGGAGTGTGGCGTAATGTTAGGAGTGTGGGGCTGTCCATACAAGGACAGGGGTTATTAATGTCAGGGGCAATATTGTCTTTCTCTCCTCTTTAGTTGTTGTGCAAGCTGGGTTGGTAGAAGGATATTAAATACAGGCCGTACTAGTAGGCGGGGGATTACGAATCATTTAGCAATTTCAGCTGTTCTGCTGGGAGGTTGATCATTGGGAGGATTCAGCGAGGCCACGGGAGAGTGGTCTTTCTCCAGGGGAGTTCTTTCCCCTTCTTCTTCTACCTACTGTAACTCTCTTTCCTGCGGCAATAATATAGTGAACACGGTGTTTCTTCTTCCTATCCTCTCACAGTCCCAACACAAAGGAGTTGAGGTATCTGTGGGCATTTGCTTCAAGAAAATTACAATCATGAATATGTATTCAAAAGAAAATCACAAAATATAAATCTGACATCATTTAATCCTACACGTACTGTATATAATAAAATATCATTAATTCTACCTTCAAAAGAACATTACCAGTTTTGGTAATATGTTGCACATAAATGAAGTGAACATTTAGAGACCCCAAATTTATAAATATGTTGGGATAAAACACAGAAAGATAGCTTAGTAGTTCAGATTTCAATCACAATTCAGGAAGATAAACGGGGAAAAACAGCACTGGAGCTATACCTGATAGTTCCATGATAAATTTGATAGGTCGATATCTCCATCTTTAAATCCAGTAAGCTTAGTTTGGCCTTTAAATCCAGCTCCATCTTTCTCCATGAAGGCCCCATCGTTCTGCAGTGGAATTGACTGTCACATGTAGAATAAGGCTCACGGGAAAAGAAGTACCAAAAGAGCATGAACTAATGCTTTTTTGTGAGGGTAAAACAAGTCCAATTTCGTGACCAATTTTGCAATGATGAAAATGAAAATCTTAATTTTTTCTGGTTTACAAAATTTGGATCCTCTTCCTGCCGATATTATGTTATCCAGGCAAGACTATTTCAATCATCTGATTGCATTTCTGCTTCCGTAATTCTGAAAGTAGATACGCAAGTTTTTTCATTCATAAACCATAGATTTTTACAGCCAGCCACCATCTTGCTTGTATTTGTCTTTGGTGGATAGCAACAGTGCTCTGAAATTTTGATCAGAGCTGGGAATACAGGCTGGCCCGACCCAAGTGGGCCAGCCTATCATGGGCTTTATATTATACAAGCTGAACTTTATGAACCCGTGTTTTTACGGATTTCAAAAATTGAAGCTTGACCCACGTAGCATAGAATTACAGCCATAATGAGCTGACTTAAATTTTTTATCTATTTTTTTAAAATAAAAAATAATTTTATATAAATTTTAATTTTACATTTCCAAAACACTGTACCTAGAAAAAAAACAACAATAAAAGTAATCATATAATGAAATAAAATCAATAATGAATACAAAAATATAAATATTAAAAAGAATAAAAGAAGCTGTTAAGTTCGTTGTTTTAAAGTAATTTTTTTTCTTTTATTTCTCAGTGTACAAATTTTTTTAAAAATAAAAGTTTGGCCCATGACCCATATGGACTAGCCGTATGGACTAAGAACTTAATGGGTCAACTCTCAAGAAGCCCGTTCTTATATAGGCTCCAGTCCGCTCATTTTTACAGGCTAAACAAACTAGCCTGTTGGGCCTGTCCAAAACTCATGGCTATAATTTTAATTGTTCTTTTATGCCCTCCCAAGGTTGTGGATATCCTCATTTATACTGACAAGAAGATGCCAACGGGGAGCCCTTGGCTAATCCTGGTCATAGGCTTCTTCTGTTTGTCTTCAGTTTAGATTCCAAATGGGAAAAAAATCTCCAATAAAATAAAGAGATTTTTTTCCATATTTGCATCTAGGTAAGGGATCCTTTCTCTCAAGGCATTTGAAGGAAGAAATCTAAATTGTTATTTATTTCCCATAATTAGTTGAGACATCTAGTAATGTTCAAAAGAATCACCTGCAAGCCTACTGTCTCAGATAATAGAACAAAATCATTGTAACCGGGGGCAAACTGAACAGACAACACCACCTTGACCCAGTGACCAACAACACTGCCTTCAATCCAAAAGAATATTAAAAAAGATTAATAAAACAAGAATCAACAACAAACTAAAAACAGATCCAAACACAAAAAATGGGCGAAATTCAGAAAAAATAAAACATAAGAGAATAGAAAACGGAACCCAAAACCTGTAAGTTGGCCATTAATAAAAACGTGCAACACATCACGCATACTATCTATCACAAGAGCAGGACTAATTTTCTGGTTCTCCCAAAAAGCGATATCAGCATCTGAAACAAATATTCTGCATTCAATTCATAAATATTGCACAGGGGTTAGTGCACATTCAACAAAGTGAACTGAGGTTGCCAAAGAGAGTAAATTCAAGCCCAAGAAAAAATTAAGGCTGAAACCAAAAGTACAAGTATTTTTAAATGGCATGATCCTAATAAATATAAATAAGAATGAGCAAATATATGAGCAATTGGCTTCAGTCCTTACATGCAAGTTTTTTTAAAACAATCCTAAGCATCTGATGATAAGAAAAACATCAGTAGCACAAGTTCACTGTCGTCATCTTTATCAGAGAATACAGAATAAAATCTATCATGAGTATATAATATGGATGAAGGGGCTCTGCTGTGGAGGCAGCTGCTATCATAGACGCATACAGATATTTAAATGCCTAAAACAAGCAGCTTCTAACCAGCCCCACAAGCTTTTCAATGAGGTCTTGGAAAGTATATAAGTTGCATAGAAAGATTGAGAAGACTTTCCCTCAGAGGTATAAGAGATATGAAATCAATATTAAATTAATGCCACTCGCAATACACAATGGCAATTTACCTCCCACATAATTTCGAAGAGCGCAATTGATGTGAGCATGAACTAATGGCCAAAATGTTGCATTAAGACACCAAAAATGACCTATTAATATGCTATGAGCCACCTTGAATAAAACACTGAATTAACAAGCAACATTATAACACACGTACAAAAGTTATAACATAATACGACAAATTGCAGCTTCCCAAAGCAAATGAACAACCCTCACAAGTGCAGAGAATCAAAATTATTAATAAAATAACAAATCTATTCAAACAAAAATAAAGCATATTTTCATAGAATTTCTTTTAATTAATCTAACTGTCGAGAGCTGGAATGGAGTACCTAGTAAAATGCCATAGATAATCGGACTGGTCTTTTGTCACATTCAAATGTTCCCAAATTCCACGAGCAGTGAAATTAGTACTGCTCCATATGCCAATTGGCTCATTTAAAGTCTTCCAAGCTCTTGATATAACAGAACTTGCTTTCTCAATGACAAGTCCTTGCAATTCAGAAAAATTGGGAAGAGGAGGCAAATCGAATTCTACCGTTTTAATTGTCATTTGTGCCCCAATCTGCTCAGAAACATAAAATAAATAATTAAGCACTGGCAATACTTAAAAAACTGAAGATTTACACTCAGGGTAGAAGGATAACTGCAAGGACGATCACCAGCCCTGAGTAGAAGAAAACTAGATACACAATACTAGATTTGTTTAAACATCCATTCACATCGAAGGAATTGACACTGTTATCCATACAGAATAGTGCAAAGGGTCCGTTTGACAACACTTATTGAAAACTGCGTATATCGCTAATCACTTACAAAAAGCAGTTTGAATAAATAAGTAGTGTTTGTTTTGTTTTTGAAGAAGCACTTGCACTTAAATTCCATAAGAAAACAACTTAACAGAAAACATTTTTTTTCAACAAGCAATCTGAAAACACTTGTACGAAAGCACTTATTATAAGTGCTCTAAGCAGTTTTTAGTTAGTGTTGTCACACAGACCCTAAGTTACATGCACACAAATCTGTTTGACAAAGACAGGCAGCATATAAAAGACGGAAACAAACCTGGGCTGTGTTGAAAACAGTGTTTTGGCAGTCAGGCAAAATGCTCACCGACCATGGTGGTAAATTGTATAATTGACCACCAAACCTCACTGCAGCTGCTTTATTTTGATCAATATTTGAAATAAATGCTGCACATCTGCTTCCACGTATAGAGTCGCTGGCATTAAAGCCCACAGTCTGAGCAACATCACTATACACGTGAGCCTGAAAAACAGTCCAACAAACTGCTTCACAATCAACATTATAAGTATAACGAAGAGAAGACCAGTTTTTCAGATTAAGGACATTCAAAGGGATTCATTGATATACTACACCATGTGATGAGTTGTGCTTTAGAAGGTACGAATTTTAGATGATATAGATAAAAAATAAAGGGCAAAAATGTGATGAAAATAATGTAGCATATCTTTCCTGGACACTTTCCGTTCGCCCAGGGACCTTCTGCTGCAACCAGGGCTTCTCCTGCCAGGGCCCTTCTGCCACTCGTTCAAACAGGCACCCTCTGCTACAGAAGTTTTCAGCAGGACCAGAAATTCCTCACTGGGCAGCACTCGTCCAGGCCTCTTCTTCTAATATGCAAACATAAGGCAGCACCTGTCCAGCACCGTGGTCTCTTTCCCAGATCTTATAATGTAGATTTCAAGAGTTTCATGTCAGATTCCACCCTTTTGCTTGCCGGAACTGTCATTGCTCAGTCTCCACAGTTTCTCCAATTGTCTTCTCTATCCCAAAGGTTTTCTTTCATTGGTTTCCCCGCCAGAGAAGTGTAGAATTTAAGTATCGGAATCCGTACCCCTCAAGTGAGGTTGCTGGCTTTATTTACAGAGAAATCAAGAAAAGAAATATGTGGGAAATACAAAATTCAAAATTAAAATAAGGAGTCCGGATAGGATACTCCCAACCCACACTCAGGATAGGAAAAGCCTATTCTTGCACATAAAATTTCCAACATGTTATGAAAACAACGGGAGCAATCAAGCGACAAACGATTCGCAGTAGAGTAAAAGGGAAAAAAACAAAAGAATGAGAAGAAGATCACAGGACACAGTGATTTACGTGGTTCGGGAAATGAGCTCTACTTTCAAGAGAGACAGAAATTTCACTATAATCAAAAGCAAAAATTCCAGGGAGAATTTCAGAGTTTCAAACGCGCACACAGAAACCCTAGCTCGAATGAGCTCATAAAGAAGGCGGCGCAACTGTTCCACCAACCACACAGTAAGTCCACTATGCTAAAATGCCGCAACCACCCAAGTTCAAGTTACTACAGTAACCGGTGGTCGGAAGTCCACGGAGCTAAAGTACCACTGTCTCTAAAGTCCACACTACTACAATGTCATGTCACATGATGACACAGTAAGTCGGCACTGCTATAGTATCTTGTCGGTGTCGTCGGTCAGCTCCGTTATAGTCTGGACCGCTAGCATTCGGCTCAACTTCATTCAAACGGATCGGACTACACTATTCAAACACAACACCCCAAGAGTGATCATCTTCTTCTCATGATTCTCCTGCATTAAGTGTTAGTCAACTTCAATTGCTTTGTTCGCTCATGGAAGACCGGGTTTGTGGCAATCTTGATTTTGACTCGATAGTCACACCGGATGTGCACAGTCTTTCTGAAAGGATGCTTGATCTCCACGTCGCAACCAATCTCACCACGCTGCAACACAACTCCTCCAGCCAGACATAGAAACTCTTAAACCTCACGGCCTCAGCCCCGCACCACAACACTATACTCACGCCGCAAGCCAACCCCCTCACGAAGCAACACACCAGACTGCAGAAAATCCTACTCCATCGGCCAACTGACCGTGCTGCAATGCCTAATGATCACGGCGTGATCTGAGCTGACAACTGAAAAAATTAGCTCAAACTCCTCCTTTCTTTCACCGAACCTCCTCTAAGACTTCCTCGACACCTCCAACACCCGAGAAACACAAAGTAAAGGTCCAGAAAGGTCCGAGCCTTTACAGGAAAGGATGCTAAAACAAGCAAGGAAAACGAAATGGTATAGCAGAAAGAGGATGAGAAACAGAGAGAAAATATCAACTGAATGAAGATAACTTGCATGTGGAAGACACAAGAAGAGAGAGAACAAACAAGAAAACTGTCAATCAGCAACGGAAAATTACAGCAAGGTACCATGCTGGTGCAGCAGAGGCATCAGAAAGGGGCCCAGCAGAGGTCCCTAGACCAGATACGCCAGAGACAGTGGTTGGACAAAGGGGGCCAAATTTCAAATAACAGCAGCCAGCAGAACCAGAGAAGATGCAGGAAATTCAGTAGGATACTCAGCAATAGATTTGACAAGCACAGAAGCAGAAGAGGGGTGTTGAAAAGCAACAATGCTAGAGTATGCCACAGAGGGGTGCTGGTCTGGGCAAGAGTGGGAAAGAGGTGGCAGCAGGACACTGGTCCAAAATCTCATATGGACGTCGGTTAGGTTATTCGACTCGGGTAGTGGTGCGTAAGAAATAACACAATATATAATGATATATAATAACTCGCAATCCCATCCTACAGTCCACATCCCATCAAGACAACCCTGCCACCATATCCCATCATCCACATTGCCACCGCCACCGTTAACCACACAACAAAGTCAACACATCAATCACAAAATTCAAATAACATTTCACTACGTTGTCCTTTCCATATCACAATCATTTATCAATTATCACAACGTCCATTTCTCACTTTCACATTTAAATTCAGCATTTATCAATTCATTTGAATACCACAAATTCCAACCCATTAACTACATCAAACAATTATTTCAACACATCATTCCTTCATTTCATCCACCAAGACATATATCCCAACCCATGTTTTCTCTTTCGGTTTATTCATTCTTTTATTCCACATCCATATCCAGGGCAATCTATTACCAACCTTCTATCCGTACCAACCTTGCCAAACTACCACAACTACATCACACTACCGCATGCCCATCGTTACTAAATATTTACCACTATAACACATGCCATATTAATCAGGAATTAAATAACAATAAGAAATCACATAAGCTGCATAAATCTCACTTCCTGCCTAGGATTCAATTCATTTTATGTAATTAGGCCAATTTCATCAACCTATTCAAGAAATCTAAAGCATCATAATTCCACATCAACAATAGTAAAGAAAGAGAAAAGTTTCTGAATCACCTACTTCAAATCGAAGCTCAAATCATTACGTTGTCAAAAGGAATGATTTCCAACACTCAATTTCCAAGTTCTCACCAAGATCTACCCATGCGCATATAATTCATCATTCTCGCATAAATCCACCATCGTACCAATACATCAACCATTGTTCGCAAGCCCTCGGAAAGGAAGAATAGGTAAAAGAAGAAAGAAACACGAGAAAGAGTACCTTTACATCGTGCGGATTCAGTCGCGCGGGAATAAGAACTCAAGGAATCACAACAAGGGCACCCAAAACCACCAAGGAAGAGCTTCTCTATCACCTAGGGTCGCCAAAAGGAAGAGTGAATCAAATGAGAGGAAAGAGGTGCCCGAATTTATATTTAAGACTCAGGTGGACCAAACCACGATGTGGGGCCCTAAACCACGATGTGGTTTGGATCGGTAAGACTGATTTAAAAACTACAGCGACTTAAAACTTGATTTCCTAAAATCTCACTGACCGTTTTTCTTTCCAATTCACACATCTAACCAAAACCATAATGTGGCCTTGAAACCACAATGTGTTTTGTTTGATTCTCATTCAAACCACGAGATGAAACCACAATGGCTCCTCCGCAAATCACGTCATTTTACAACCACGACGCGATTTCTCCCCGTTTAGGACAGAGACTTCCCCAAATTATATCTCAAAACCACAAAATGAGAAATGGCCATTTTGGCATAAACTACGCCATGGTGGGCAAAACCACGCCATAATTTACTTCTAGTGGCGACCAATGATTTCCCCAATCCTCTTCCCAGAACCATGACCTCTCTACCACGATGAGATCAACAACCATGATGAAGGCAACAAAACCATGGCGTGGTGAGAGAGCACAACGGCTTGGAGCCCAAATTTCAGTTTAACTTTCACAATTCACCTCCAAACTCATTCTTGCCTCCAACATCTCAAAATTCACAAAGTAGAGGACCAGGAATCTCCAACCTCTACAGCCTGATGTTGGTCAGCATGCCTGGGGGTGCTCGGCAAAGAGTACAAAGTTGAGAGATGGGAAAGGGGAGAGGGGAGAGGGAGATGAGACTCTTCTAAGGTTTCCCGGACTCCGATACCATGCTGCAATCAGGATACTAGAAAGACAAAGTTGTGCCTATAGAATGGGGCCGAAACTCTTTATTTATTGAGAGAGAAAGAGATACAAGACTTAAGATAAATGAGAGATACAAAATTCAAACTAAAAGGATAAAGAGAAAGGATAAACCTAGTGAAGTATAATAAATATAAACACATCCATAACCAAGATACATAATTACTCCACAGAAAAAAAAATGCAGTATATTTTTTCTGAACACTTTAAAGATGTTTTTTTTAATATAAACACATCAATCTTACTCAAGCCAGGAACATCCATAAAGGTGGGGCTAGCTCACTAAGTGGGGCTTTTTTCCATTTGCAAGGCTCAAACTCGAAACCTTATTCAAGAGAAAACAAGCATGGAACAGTCTGAAAATGTGAAAAACAATGCTGGACAGGAAAAAAAATTCCCGCACTGAAAACCACTGAAGGAAACAAATCCACGCAGGAAAAAACTGGAAACATCAGAAACAAGAAATCACAGCAGCTAGCTCAAAAATAAAACAAATTTAGAAAAGAAAACAAAGTTTTCAAGTCCATAATATAACAAATTAGGACAATTTTCATAATCAGTACAAAGTAAATCATGAATTGCACAAACCTCCTGATTTCGCCCAAATTTTATATACAGAGGTGAATCTACAGTAACCAAAGCAGGTTCACAAAGTTTTAGGGCAGCATGCAAATCCTTCAAATGCCCCCATTTTGGCTGTCTCAGCAAACCTATGCATGCATTTTGCATTAGACAAAAAAAAATGCACTGCCCCAAAAGGAATGAATGTTACAATGCAAATTATTAAAAATTTAATTGAAAACATACACCACTGGGGAATGAACTTCAGACTTCAGAACAGGTTCACCTACCGTATTCATCTATTGGAGCATCATAATCATAACTAGTAATAAGAGATGGCCCCCCAGATGTCCTCTCAAAGTTCGTGCCACCAAAATACTAATAAAATGCAAGAGTAACTGCATCAATTCATGAATATGTACTATGTACAGGTTCATACTAAAAATGTTCTATCATAAATTGATTGGTTCAGAAATTGAGGACAACAAAGGAGATTGTTTAGCTGCCCGAATTTAATTGATTATTTTAAACAAACTTCAAACTGACCTGGGGTTCTACTTAAATGAACACATAAATGTACAAACTTTTTATTCATGTATCATGAAGATGCAAAATTTAAACACTGCAGGCACGATAGAAGAAATTTCTGAAGATGTTTATCAATTGACTGCTGCCCAGCAGAAACCATTAATATGCAATATATGCTCTACTAACAGTGTTGAATATGGTATGGAAAACAGTTGAAAGCAATCAAGAGCGCTATTTAAATCATATAATACCATATAATAATTCATAAAGCACCCTCCACGCTGAAAAAATCGAGCAACAGAAAATGCAATGTCTTCAACAGGTCTTCTTGGAATTGCCCCACCCCAATGTGTGTACCTTCACAAATAATCAACCTAAAAGATGACTTAAGTTTACAACCATCATGCACTGTAATAACAAAAAAGGAAGTTAAGCAGCGATTGATTCAGTAAGATGGGTGAAAGAAAATAAATTTGTCGAATTTGCCTTCTATAGAAATATGTACTGCTTTTATCATTCCAATCTTACAATCCATATAACATTTATGACACACACGGACACACACAGTAGCACTTTTCATTTGTCAATTGATTTTCATAAGAATTTGATATACAAATATAGAAATTAGATTGATCGAAATATTAAATATAAAAAAAATATGGTCTTTAGTAAAGCTTTAACAGTGGAGTCATCAGACTGAACATAAATTCATAAGTTGCAACAAACAATAGTTTAAAAAAGCAGTTTAACTTTCACCAAAAATAAAAAATAAAAACAGGTAGTTTGTTATGATTTTATAGAAAATAATAGAAATATATTTTCAATGATTTTATAAGCTTAGTGCTAGGAGTTGTAAAAAAAATCATTTTTATTTAAATAATTGAATGATATAACTGCTTCATAATGAAACTTAATATTATACATGCTGCAAATGAAAGGTGCATCTTCTCAAAGCTCTATACAGAGAGATGAAGACTCACAGGCAATGAATTATTGAATACTCAGCATTAATTATGAGTACTGTGAAGAAATATTTTATCATGCAACACATAACTTAAGGCAAAAAAGCACCACAAGAAATAAAAAATAAAAATACAACTAAACTACTAGTAATACTAACAATGCATGGATTGGTGGTATTTAGGGAGTATGGGGCACATCTACTTTTAACTCTATAGTTTTACAGTTCCAAAATCCTTTAAACAATTATGATTCTACAATATCCAAATTAGGAGATGTGTAGAACAGACCATGTGAAGTTACTCAACATGGTATTTGGGTGTTGAACAAATTAGGAGATGTGTAGAACAGACCATGTGAAGTTACTCAGCGTATGCATCAGAAACACGTAAGTTACTCCTACTCAAAGCAACAATATGCATTGAACAGAGAAGTTACTCCTACTCAAAGCAACAATATGCATTGAACAGAGAAAGGAAGTTCTACTCAACGTAGCAACTTGTAGAGTTATTCCATGAAGTGGTCAAAGTAACTCAGCGTAGGTTTATCTTCAGCAATTGTATTGTTGTGTGAAGTAGAAGTAATTAGTTAACTCAATGCATCAAGTGAAGAATGTTTTTTATGTTGTTACGTGAAGAGGAAATAGCAGGTCTACTCAACTTAGCAGGGGCTTAACTTGTTCCACTCAATGCATATGCTGAAATAAAAGAGCGGGAAAACTTAAAACGTGATGAAGACTCATTGAGTTGTGTTCTAAACGGTGATGAAGCACTTACAATAAAGGGAGTTCGTTTGAAATGTTTTTAACAGAATGCCACGTGGCTTGCTATAATTGGTTACCAAGAAGATCATGATGTTTGATCATGGAGCCCAACAAGATTTCAGGTTATATGTGAAGGATGTGTGCCCTAAAGTGTTAATCACATATGATGTGGTTAGGCTATATTGTACTAAACGATTTGGGTATATCATATGACATGATCTATAGATTTCATGACACTGCCTTGAAAACCGTATTATACGATTGGTTTGAATTGTATGGTACGATTCTCTCATACATCCTACGATTTATTGGGCTGCCGAATGATAAGTGTTATCATTCATGAATCTTCTACGTGGGCTATCATCAAGTGAACCGTTTCATAAGACGAAACGCATGGGGATGAGATGGCTGAGGGTTACGGGGTTATAGCTGATGTAACAACATGCATTAACTCATAACGTAAAAGTTAATGCATGTTCACTCGAGAGTGTCTCGAGAGTGCGATATAAACAGGCAGCACTCATTTGATGGGGTGAGACTCTTGAATATAGCCAGGTCGAATACTCTCTCCACCCAAAAGCTCTCTTCCTCCATTTCTCTCTGATTCGAGAGATGCATGTCGTGAGTTTGATGGAGGGTCCTGGCCATGCAATGGGTGATTCAAGTTGGCCCTTGGATACACCATAGAGAGGGGTATCTGTTGGCTGCACTTTAGCGATCTTCATCAAACCCATATGGTGAAGATGGAGGCAGCAGCAGCTCGTCAGTAAAAGGTACGTGATATCTTCATTTTACAGTTTTGCATGGTTTCAGTTTCTACGTGCAGTGATCTTGGTTTTATGGTTTTTAATTTTCTTCCGCTGCTTAGTTTAACTGTTAAATGATCCCTAGAAACCTAGCAGTGGTAGCTGAGCCTTGCCATGCGATTTGAAACACGAAATCATGTTGCAAAGGAGAGTTCGTGTTACTGCAAAAGCAACAGAACACTGTATCGTCTCATACGACTCGGTGTGTCGTTAAAAACGACTGGCAGCGGCATGGTGGTATCGCGACATTACGGTAGGGCTGAGTTATTCTTACACGGTCCATACCGTATGTGAGAATAACTCAGTGTTGATGTTACGCGGGTCAGCATAAGTTATTCATATGCAAGTTGTGAAGTGTGGGTTTAATCCTACGTGAGTCGTTCTGCATTGCGTTTAATCTCACGCGACCGACACAAAGTTGTAGGTCGCACGCTCCCTCACCTCATGCAAGCCATTGCAGTGTGGGTTTAATTTGACGTCGCGGGAAGTTAATCTTACGCGAGGGATAGCCCGCTGATTTAATGTTGTAGTGCCTGTTTTAATATCACATGAGCGCAGCATTAATCCTACACTGATAGGACTATGGGTAAGGGCTGTCCGTGAGAAGGCTGGGTTTGGTAACTGCAAGGGGCAATTTTGTACATTGATGTAGTTAGTTGTTGGGGTCGTTAGAATATGGGTTGGGATGAATTCCAAACCCGCTTCTATGACTACTTTTACCCCGCGACTCAACGAGCAAAACGGGCTAGTGAGTTTATGCGTCTGGAGCAGGGCGCGATGACAATTATGGAATACTCGGCACGCTTTACAGAGCTGCAGCGTTTTGCGCCGATCTATCTTACTGATCAGCTGTCGAGGGCGAAGCGCTTCGAGAAAGGTCTCAGACATGCTATTAGATCTCAGGTCAACGTGTTCAGGTTGTCTTCTATCACTGAGATTGTAAATCAGGCGCTGATTACAGAGCAGAACCTGAGGGAAGTTGGGGGTACATAACAGGGGAGTGTTGTTTCTCGCCCTAGTTAGTAATGCGAAACGGGCGGGCCGGGGCAGGCCAAGCCCGCACGGGTTTGAGCCCGCGCGGGTTTGTCCGCAAAAGCCCGCATATAATGCGAACAAAAAATTTCAAGCCCGCCCTGCCCCGCATAAACCCGCGGGTTGCCCGCGGGCTTACCCACCTTTACAAAAAATATACTATTTATAATCATTTAAATACTGTATTTTTTATCATTCTTAAAGGTATTTGTGGGGAAAAGTATGAATTGACAATAACTAGAGTTTTAAAGAATGTGATGGAACATTTTTTGTGGGTTAATGGTGGCATGCGGTAACGTCGATGTGGTGGCGAATTGTTGCGATAGAAAGTATGTGAGTGATCAGTGATGGGTGATGAATGATAATGTTGATTGTGTGGTGATATGAACAACTAAACCTGTAAATGAATGAAGTCTCTCCAGGTAACGATCAGTTTCAGAGGAAGCTATTAGTGTTTTCACGAAGTTCTATCCAATTCTCTTAATAACAAAATAAAATTAAATAATAACAAAATTAAATCAACCTAAAAAATATTATGATTATAATAACTCTTATAGAATTAAAACCATGCGCAGGGACGATGAGTTCCATTTTTCGAGAGATGGGTTGACACACCATGTGAATATGGTTAATAATTACTATATAAATAATATAATATCATATTAAAACAATAAATATAGGCTTATTTAAAATTCACATGTGAATAAATGGTAATATGACCATTACGGTGAGAAATCATATGTCACCGTTTAACCATGATTTTTTTATTAAAAAAACCAAAATGTTAAAGAAACAAATATTGTAAAAATAATATATTTTTTTTTAAATCAGGCCCGCGGGCAAGCCCGCACCCGCGCGGGCTCAACCCGCATTGGCCCGCACTCTAAACAGTCAAAATTTTTAGGCCCGCCCCGCCCCACATCCGCCCCATACCCGCAAAGCCCGCGGGCCGCAAGCCCGCTTTGCATCGCTAGCCCTAGTGGATCTACGTCTTCAGGCAGGAAGCGTCGTTTTGAGACTTCCCGCGATGTGAGTGTTAGTCAGGCTATGGGTGCAGGCAGCTTGGTGTTTTGCCATCAGTGTGGTAGGCGAGGCCACATGAAAAATCAGTGCGACTGCGACCCAGTCGAGTGTCGAGCTTGCGGCAGGATGGGGCACATGCAACGGTTTTGCAGGACCTTCCCTCCAATTGCGAGTGGTAGGGGGTCAGCTCCAACGTTAGGTTCATGAGCAGGTTCTTCAGCTCCACGTCAGGCTGGGAGCTGGGACAGTGCAGGCCGGTCAGGCCAGGGCAGTGGTGGTCGTGGTCGTGGTAGCCAGACACCAAGTTCTCAGAGACAGCAGGGCGGATCAGCTCAGGGTAGCCAGACAGGATCACAGGGCCGTGGTACAGGTCAAACTTATGCAGTGCAACAGACCCAACATGAGCAGGATCCCGGATCGTCTACGGTGAGAGGTACGATCTTAGGAGCTTCTACTATTGCATCTGCTCTTTTCGATATAGGTCTCTCACAGTTTTATCTCTACACGAGTAGTAAAAAGCCTTGGGCTTGTGGTTTTGCTTTCTAAGGGCATTTTGACGCTAGACACACCGTTGGGAGTTAGAACTGGTGATGTACGTCAGTGTGTGGAGTGTCCCCTTGAGGTTGGTGGGTGCCACTTTCTCTAGAGTTTATATGTCCTCGAGATGACAAGGTTTGACGTCATTCTCGGAATGGACTGGCTCGTTGCTTATCGAGCGTACGTTGACTGCTATCGTCGGAGGGTGACTTTCACATCACCAGAGGGTGCAGTGTTTATTCACAAGGGTGAATGGGATGTCCAGGCGAGCAGAGCTGCACCCGAGCATCGTGGGCTTGGCAGGATGACAACCCAGATTGCTAGTTTGTTTCTGGATGAGCAGGGAGTGAGTCAGGCGGACTTTCCTCCAATGGTTGAGTGCTTCAGGGACGTCTTTCCCGACGATTTTTCTGGTTTACCTCCTGAGAGAGAGGTGGAGTTCTCCATCGAGCTATAGTGCCAGGAGTTGCGCCGGTATTCATTCCTCCTTACAGGATGGCTACGACGGAGTTGCAGGAACTCAAGAGGCAGCTAGAGGATTTGGAGGCAAAGGGATTTATTAGACCCAGTACTTCTCTGTGGGGTTTGCCGGTCCTTTTTGCGAAAAAGGCGGACGAAACTCTTAGGCTATGTGTGGATTATCGAAAACTGAACCAGCTGATGGTTAAAAACCGATATCCTTTGCCACGAATAGATGACCTGTTTGATCAGCTTCGAGGAGCTCGAGTGTTCTCGAAGATCGACTTGAGGTCAGGATATCACCAGGTGCGTGTTCGGCCTGCAGACATACCTCGTATTACCTTTCATAATAGGTATGGGTTATACGAGTATCTGGTTATGCCGTTCGGTCTCACGAATGCGCCAACGGTTTTCATGGCGCTGATGAACCGAGTGTTCTGTCCTTGGATTCTTTTGAGGTGGTTTTCGTGGACGACATCTTAGTGTATTCTCACAATCGACACGACAATGCCAACCATCTTGAGATCGTTTTGAATACACTGAGAGCATCAGTTATATGCTAAGCTCGCAAAGTGCCACTTTTAGATGAATCAGATTCACTTTCTGGGTCACACCATCTCAAAGACAGGAGTGTCAGTGGATCCAAAGAAGGTGAGAGCTGTATTTTCCTGGGAGCAGCCCAAGAACGTTTTTGACATACGGAGTTTCTTGGGGCTAGCTGATTACTACAGACGTTTTATACAGGACTTCTCACGCTTAGCAGCGCCGTTGACGGGTTTGACTAAGAAGGGTGTGAAGTTTGTGTAGTCAGAATCTTGTGAGACAACCTTTCAGGAGCTGAAAGGAAGGTTGGCATCAGCATCAGTCCTGATACTGCCAGAGCAGGGCCAGAGCACACGGTGTACTGTGACGCTTCAGGTATTGGGCTGGGGGCAGTGCTGACGCAGGGGGATCGAGTCATGGCGTACGGGTCTCGGCAGCTGAGGTCTCACGAGAAGAATTACCCTACGCACGATCTCGAGTTAGCTGCAGTTGTTCATGCGTTGTGCTGTTGGAGGCACTATTTACTGGGAGAGCGTTTTCTGGTGTACACAGACCACAAAAGCCTCAAGTATATCTTTACGCAGCGTGGTCTAAATTTGAGGCAGCGAAGGTGGGTGGAGTACCTACAGTCCTTTGACTTCAAGCTTGCCTACACACCTGGTAAGGGAAATACAGTGGCCGATGCACTGAACAGAAGGACTCAGATACAGGCAGTGCAGCATGCCAATAACGAGTGGAAGCTTATGGCGTTGTTCTCTGAGATGCATCTGGAGGTGCACGACAGACAGGGGCAGACTTTTCTTTCATCCTTAGTTGTTACCTCTACCCTGCTGGACATAGTTAGGATGAGGAAGCTATCGGATTCTGAAGGCCTCGTTCTACCAGAAGGTGTGGCTGATGAGGGCCCTCCCCCTGATTGGACGGTAGGCGATGATGAGATCCTACATATCCATAGACGTGCTTGGGTTCCAGTGAAGATACGTGAGGAGCTGATGCAGAAGTTTCATGCTTCAGCTTGGGCAGTGCATCCCGGGGTTTCCAAGATGTACTGTGACTTGCGACGTCAGTACTAGTGGCCGGAAATGAAGAGAGAGGTAGCTGGTTTTGTTACTAGGTGTTCCACCTGTCAGCAGGTGAAGGCGAAACATCAGCGACCAGCTGGGCTTTTACAGCATTTACCTATCCCGGAGTGGAAATGGGATGATGTCACGATGGATTTCATGACGGGTTTGCCGAGGTCACCTCGAGGTAATGATTTTGTGTGGGTTGTCGTTAACAGGCTTACGAAAGTCGCACATTTCTTGTCGATCAATGAGACTTTCAGTGTGATGATCTTGGAAAGTTGTACATCCGAGAGGTGGTACGACTTTATAGGGTCTCGCGCACTATCATTTCAGATAGGGACGCCCGCTTTACGTCTCGTTTCTCGCAAAAGTTTTTAAAAGGCACTGGGTACACAAGTGCTTCTGAGCACAGCATACCACCCTCAAACTGATGGTCAGTCAGAACGTACGATACAGGTGCTAAAGGACTTGCTGCGAGTATGCGTCCTGAATTTTGGAGACTCTTCGGAGAGGCGCATTCCCCCGATTGAGTTCGCCTACAATAACAGTTATCAGGCAACGATACAGATGACACCTTACGAGGCTTTATACGGTAGGTCATGTCGTTCTCCCCTGTGCTGGTTAGAGCCAGGAGAGGCAGCTTTACTGGGACCGCGTCTCGTGCAATAGACATTTGAGCAGGTCCAGATGATTCAAAAGCGGATGGCTACTGTAACATCCCCAAATGATAAAGGGTTAAATGACTAAATGATTTGACTCATGTCAACAAGGTGCATCTTCCTTTTCGGGAGCCTGCCTGATTAGAACTCCACAGTTAAGTGTGCTTAGCCTGGAGTAGTGATCAGGATGGGTGACCTTCTGGGAAGTTTCCCAGGGTGTGTGTGACTGAGGTCAAAGCACACTGGAAAGGACATGTGTTGGCCTGTGGGGACTATCATTAGTCAGATGACCCGTTTAGGCACGTGGGTGGATTCTGGGGTGGGCCCCCGGTTGTCACATTTGGTATCAGAGGAGGAACCTAGCCTTAAGTGTGGTGCACTGTCTGGGTTGAGATGTAGGGCCCACAACGAGGGCGTTGTGCTCTAAAGGGTGGGTGATTGTAACATCCCCAAATGATAAAGGGTTAAATGACCAAATGATTTGACTCATGTCAACAAGGTGCACCTTCCTTTTCGGGAGCCTGCCTGATTAGAACTCCACAGTTAAGTGTGCTTAGCCTGGAGTAGTGATCAAGATGGGTGACCTTCTGGGAAGTTTCTCAAGGTGTGTGTGAGTGAGGTCAAAGCACACTGGAAAGGACATGTGTTGGCCTGTGGGGACTATCATTAGTCAGATGACCCGTTTAGGCACGTGGGTGGACCCTGGGGTGGGCCCCACGTGTCTGTGGGGAAACTGGTGGTACCTGGTGGGCCAGGACCCGATGGTCATGTTAAGGCGGGGTGGTTGTGCTGTCACCAGGCCCCGGTTGTCACAGCTACTGCACAATCTCGCCAGAAATCATACGTCGATCGCTGTAGACGACCTCTAGAGTTCGAGGTCGAGGATCGGGTTTTCTTACATGTTTCACCGAGGTTGGGACACAGGCGAATCAGAAGACAAGGTAAACTTTCACCAAGATATATCAGGTCGTTTGAGATTCTAGAAGGAGTCGGGTCAGTTGTCTATCGGTTGTTACTACCTCAGAGGTACCAAGCCATGCACAACGTCTTCCATGTATCTCAGCTGCGCCGCTATCACTCAGACCCGTCTCACGTTTTTCAGCCCGATGAGGTTGAGCTTCAGATTGATGCGTCCTTTGAGGAGCATCCGATTCGTATTATTGACAGGAGCACAAAGGTTTTTCGAGGTCGGTCAGTTCCTCTGGTACGGGTGTTATGGCAGCACGACCGTTTACAAGACGAGACTTGGGAGAGGGAGGCCGACGTACGTGCTCAGTGACCGGAGTTGTTCTCAGACGAATCTTGACCACCCTTCAGAGAGCAATTCGGGGACGAATTGCTATAAGGGGGAAGATTCTAAGAACCCGAGTTTTCATACGAGGTACGGATCCTTTTCTTTTCAGTTTAAATGTCTTGTTATGACCTTATATGAATGCTTATCTTGATCATGGGTGTTTTGGAGGTGTCAGGGGCTTGTTTAGAGGCCGGAACCAAGTTTTGGGCTGAAAATGACCTAGCGCACGGTTTGCGCACAATCTGCGCACGGTTAGTCTAAACCGTGCGAGAGGTCTGAAAAGTGCAGGTTTTCAGGCAGAGCGCTTTCGCACGGTTTGCGCACGGTTAGTCAAACCGTGCGAGGTAACCGTGCAAAGTGTCCCTCTTAGGCGGAGAGGTGTGCACGGTTTCCGCACGGTTTGGGAAACCGTGCGACCCTGTTGTGTGTTTTTTTTTTAATTTTAAATTAAAATCTAATTTTCCTTTTTAAACCCAATTGGGTTTCTTCTCCCACACACAGAAGCTCGCCTTGGAGCTCTCCTTTGGCGCCTAAGATAGGCTTTGAGCCCGTTCCTCCGTCTGATCTTTGTTTCGATCGTTGATCGTCTCATCGGATCCACAACGGTAAGTCCTCGATTCCTTTTTAGTCGTTCTTGATTCTTCGGAACAACGACTGCGCTATTTGGATTTATGCTTATATGCCCTAATATTCCGTTCTTCGTCCGTTTTTCAGATTTCTTCCAAACCAGGACAAATCAAGGCTCGATACTAGACGAGTTGTCTACTACCGAGGCAAGGTAGGTGGTCTATACCTTCTTTCGGCTTTTCTTGGTGTTTTACGAGCGTTCGGCCATTACGCCATCCATCGGACTTTCCGACGAGGTCTCGTTTTTGAGCGAGTAGCTTTTAGTAGCTGTAGTTGGACCTAGTGAGGTTGACCATAGGTTCCGTCTAGGTGCGTTGGCACCCATTGCTCGTTTCAAGGTCACCCATGTGGTGTGCCTTTTGGGTTTAACCTGTTTATGCCTGTTTAAACCACCCAAGGGGTGTGTGCTTGTGCTTGCCTAGTTAGAGGAAATCTGTTAATGCCTTGATAGCTTGAATGGCTTGCTTAGGAGATGTACTGCCTCTTTGATTAATGAATATCATGTTATGCCTTAACTGCTTTGATAGTTTGGCATGTTAAATGGATAATATGGGTGGGTATACCTATATGAAATGATTAATGGCATGTTAAATGGATTATATGGGAGGGTAGACCCATATGCTTTTGATAAATGGTTTGCATGAGTGGGTATACTCATGGCTTGTGCTTGTTGACGTGAGTGGGTATACTCACCTGGTTATGAATGTTTAATTTGAATGTTTGAATGCTTGATCGAATGGTTTGACTCTGCCCCTTTGGTCTTGATTCTGTGGGATGCCTCAGGCCTTGCTACCCCGTGGATTCGGCTTGCTTGGGCTCACGTAGGACTTGATATTGTCATGCTCCTAAGACCCCAACCAGTGCCTAACCAAGTTTCCAAGGGATGTCCATGGGACTCGATGGGATGCCTTGGACATGCTCCTTGGATCTAGCCCTCCGTGGTCTAGAATTAATTACTTGGATGTCTTGGTCTGCTGACACCTTAGATCCGGCCCTTGCGGTTTACACTTCACTAAACGGCGTGACCATGGGATACTTGACTTCTCTATACAGTGTGGTTGTGGATTGCAAGATACAGATGGATGTACGGCGTGGCCGTGTGACTTGCTTGTTACTTGTTATAGCTGCCTTGTTAGGAGTTGACTCTCTTTTGCAGGTAGCCTTGAGGGTTGTTGGGTTTTACTTGTTACAGTAGACTTATGCCATGGGCATACTTACTTACTTACTGGTTGTTTACACTTGCTAGCACTTTTGTAGAATTGCTGTTAGAACTGCATAGACCTGGGTGGTTGCCTACTGGGATGTTTATCTCACACCCTGTTTGGGCCTCCTTCGGGACCCAAACAGATTATATGGTTGCAAGTGATGATAGGGGCAAACGCCCTAGTACAGGTTGTTGATTTTGGCTTTGGAGCAGGGGAGCACAGAACCAAGGTGAGCCTTCTGATGCTAGGATACCTTTTTGGTCTTTTGTTCTTTTTGGGATACTTGTATTGTATTGTATTGTCATGTACTGTTCTGGCTGTTTTCTAGATAATTATACCATTTACATCATTTTTGTATATGAGATACTTCTGGTTATTGATATGTATTCCTGCTTGTCTTTCTTTCAGTAGTTGACTGGTTATTTTGCTTCCGCTATTTACTGTATGTTTGACTTCCGCTGTGATACTCTGGTAATGAGAGCACAGTCTCCCCACTGACTCACCTAGGCCCTCGCTGCTAGTCGGCAGCCTCTGGTGTTTGGGAAGATGCGCTTGAGGCCTTGTGACCAATCAGGCTCAAACCACCGTTTCGGGTGGCATTCGGGTCCGGGACGTTACATGAAGTCTTAGCCTTGGCCTTAGGGTTTCTTTCTTCTTCTGCTCCATTTACTTCATTTACTTCATTCTTCTTCTTCTTTTGTTTCTCTTGTAACCTACGCTACTGTTCGCAATAGAATCCCTCTTTCTATTGTTCTCTTTCTTCTTCTTCATTTAATTGAGAGTTGTCACCGCTTGTGACAGAGAATCGCTGAAGAATTTAGGGACGACGCAGCTGCTGGTAAATGTCATCCAGAATGGAGACTAGAGTAGTAGTCCAAGCTCAACAAAATCAAGGTCGGATGCAAGAGGTTCAAATGCTTGTGGCGGAACTCCCGAGGGAGCAATGTGAGTTTCAGATCGTGCTGTAGGAACGGGCAAGAGCCTTAGCCAGATTTTCTGTGCGACAACATTTTTCTAATTTTTCGGAACCTCTGACTGGAAGTAATGAGACTAAAAGTTCCACCAACTGTACAGGAGTGGCGACGAAAATAGTCCAAGCTTCAGGTTGTGCAGGAAAAACAAACGAAGGTTTTTGCTGACTTGTCAGTGCATCAACCGAGTCGGCCTGCGGTTTCTTTTGTGAACAAGGAGAGTAAGATGACAACGGTTTCTGTTGTTGCGGCAAACCTAGCAGCTTCCACATCCTCATCTCAGGTGCTCACATCTGTTCCTTCCCCTGGATTTTCAGGACATCAGGCAAATTCTGGACAAATGAAGTGAGTGGAGGAAGAGGCGGCAAGGTTAAAAACTTTCTGGACTGAGCAGGAAAGGATCGACAAGGAGCAGATTTTTTCCAAACCTGTTCGGCCAGATGAGGTAATCTCCGATCCTAGCTTAGCTTCAGACAAATGGAACAACGAAGTCTCTAGTGATGTCAAAGATGCACTAAGTTTCCCCCAACTGTCTAAGGGAAGGCTTCCTTTAGCAAATGTCTAAGCAAAGGCTCATTTGTGGAATGCAGATGTGTCCAGGTCTGCATATCAACTCCCTTGGGGCTGGCACTCAATTGTTCGGTAGCTAAGGGAGTTCGGAATAATTCTTCAGTAGTGGATCGTGATGCTGATTTGGAATGGGCAAAGAGTGGTTCTGCCTGCAGAAGCTGGGGTCCGTAAAGAAGACAAAGAGGAACAAGAACCACTGCACCAAAAGGAGCATCATCATCGTGTTCCTGATACTCTTGCTATTGGAGAAGTGAAGGCTGCTACCAAAGAGTTGAATCCAAACTTGAAATTCTGTTGCAATTGCAAGCAGAAATATCTCTACAGCAAAGAGCAGTAAACCCCGCCTCAAAACAGCATGCTTGCACAGCAACTGCTGCTTTGCATGTTGATGCATATGCAGAATAGGCTCCCTTAGCTGATCTTGCCAAACATGGCATAATTAATGAATGTGGTTTTTTACTTTCATCGCCTGACTTCCGTTTCCATGCTTGTGAATTTTTCAAGCTTGTCTCTACAAGGAAAAGAACTGTTAATGGTCCACCTTAACAGTTTTTTGGTTCAGCAATGAGTATTTTGTTTCAAATCCTAATGGATGTTTCAAAAGATTTCCTGTGCAAATTCAGTAACAGCAATAGAGTCATTGCCTTGTCTTTTCCCACTGGATCTATGTGCATTGGTGCTCATGTCACGGAATTTCATAATCACATCTGTAGAATGGTGAAGTCTCCTACCTCAAAGAGAGGTGGAGATAAACTTTTATAGATGGATGAAAAGAATTACAAGTTGGAATAATCCGATGTGGGACTTGGAAATACCCTTCACCCGAAAATACAATTAACCAAGTTCAACACTCCCCCTTAAAAAATTTCCTGTGCAAATCCAGCAACAGCAATAAGGTAATTGCCTTGTCTTTTCCCAAAAGATCTCCAGGCGGAACCCTCCCGCCCTCCCAAGCGGCGTCCCGGCTACGCCTGGCCCCGCCCTCCCGCAGCGCTTCCCGGCCCGCCCTCCATGCGGCTTCCCAGCTACGCCCGACCCCGGCTCCCTCCAGGCGGAATCCTCCCACCCGAGCTATGCGGTCTCCCGGCACCCCGCCTCCCGCGGCGACGTCCCAACCCGCCTCCCTCACAATGTCCCGACCCCGCCTCTCCCGACGCCTCCCGGTCCCACCTCCGATGTGGTTTCCCGGTCGACCCTCCTCGAAGCGTCCCAGCCCGCCTCCCTTGCGACGTCTCGTCCCCGCCTATCTCGGCGCCTCCCGGTCCCGCCCTCCTCGACGATTCCCGAAACCGCCTCCAACGCGGCCTCCCGGTCCCGGCCTCCTTGGCGATTCCCGACCCCGCCTCTGACGCGGTCTCCCGGCACCGACCTCCTCGGTGACTCCCAACCCCGCCTCCTCACGGCTTCCCGGCCTCCCCTCCCGCGACGATTCTCAGCCATGCCTCTCTCGGCAACTCCCGGCGTCGCCTACGACGATTGCACCCTAGCCAGACCACGCGCCGACTCCTGGCAGGATCTCACCCCTCCCGGAGCACTGTTGATCATACCCCCATGTGCAGATTTTGGCTTATCCAATGGCCGACTCTTCTGTCCTGCCTCCATTGATCACAGCCTCCACTCGCCTAGTTGATGAGCGACTTGACTCAACAAATTTACCGGTCTGGCAGAAGACGGTACTGATGTCTCTCGCTGGCATGGACCTCGACTCGCACCTCGAGGCTCCTCCGCCACCACCATCAGATCCAAAATACAGGCCATGAAAGCTTACTGATAGCAAGATCTTTGTTTTACTTGTCAATTCCATGGACCACTCGGTCAAGGATGTCACTCGAACATCAAATACGGTAAAGGAACTCCGGGACTCCTTAAACCTTATGTATTCCGAGACAAACAACTTGGCTCGGGTGTCAGACGTTCTCAAGCACCTATCTATCATCCGCCAGCAAAACCGTCTGTTTCCGACGTACTTCATGGAATAGAAATCCCTCAGGGATGAATTACTTGAGTTATGCCCATTCCACAGACATCGAAGGCAACCTTGGCCCAGCGGGACCAATTATGCCTCTTCAGCCTTCTCCATGGCCTTAATCCCGAATATGCGACTACGGCAACGGAGATACTCGTCAGCCCCTCCTCGCTTGAGATTCCACATGTTTATCATCGCATTGGAAAGGCCCATCGGGCAATTCCCCCACCCACTCACAGCATCGATCCTATTGCCCTTCTGGGCCGTGGCAGTGGACGCTCTTCAAGCACTCATGGACGTGGTCGTGATGAGAGTCGTCCCCGTCCTCTATGTCAGCACTGTGGCAAGCAAGGCCACCTCATCGACCGGTGTTGGGTTCTTCATGGCCGCCCATCTCAGCAACCTCGACAAGGTCAGATTGTGGTCCATGATGCTTCCCCGCCAGCCTCTGATCTTCCTCCAATTCTGGACCTCTCTATGGCTGAGCTCCAGCTGATTCACAATCATCAGACCGCCTCTCTACCGGGTTCTTCTTCTTCTTGGGCATCTATTGCCCATATCGGTGGATCCACTGCGTGTGTCACCCATCGCCCACCTGTCTGGATGCTTGAATCGGGTGCATCTGATCATCTCACAGGTGACGCAGGTATGTTATATACCTACCATTCGTATACTGGCCCATCAGCCATCACTGTTGCTGATGGATCCACTATCCCGATTGCGGGATTTGGCGCATGCTCCCTAAATTCATATATTCGTCTATCGTATATAGCACATGTGCCTTGAAGTCCTTTTAATCTTCTCTCTATCAGTAAACTTACAAAGGAGTTCAACTGTATTGTCATTTTTACATCTCCTGCTGTGTTTCAGGAGCGGACGACGAACTAGAAACTTAGTAGAGGCCGGCTTTGGGACGAGGCGTACATGTTCGATGCTCCGACATCAGTAGCCTACACGACGCTCTCTGCTCATGCATTGGACTTTCATTCTCGATTGGGACATCCGTCTGCCTCCACCCTTCATCAGCTTTTTCCTGATTTTAGTCCACATATTTCTTTTCATTGCGAGTCATGTAAATTTGTGAAACATCATCGCACATCATGTGTTCCTCGAATGGTTACACAGACCTCCAAACCTTTTGATTTGGTTCATTCATGGGGTCCCAGTGCCGCCTCGCGTCACTTAGGATATCGATATTATATATCATTCATTGATGATTTCTCGCGTATGAAATAGTTGTACCTTCTTCGTGATCGGTCGGAGGTGTTCACTACTTTTCATACTCGGTTCATTCAGATGTATGGGGTCCCTATGCCGTCTCGAGTCACTTAGAATATCGATATTATATATCATTCATTGATGATTTCTCGCGTATGAAATAGTTGTACCTTCTTCGTGATCGGTCTGAGGTGTTCACTACTTTTCAGACCTTCTATCATGAAATTCATACTCAGTTCTCCACCCTCGTTAAATGTCTTTGCTCAGACAATGGATGGGAATATTTGTTCACTTCCTTTCAGCAGTTTCTCAAAGCTAAAGGCATCCCTCATCAGACATCCTGCCCCAATACACCTCAGCAGAATGGAGTGGTCGAGCGAAAACATCACCACATTCTGGAAACTGCTCATGCGCTCCTATTCCACATGCAGGTCTCTTTTTTTGGAGGATGTCATTCTTACTGTTACCTACCTCCTCAACCGTCTTCCTTTTTATATCCTTTAGGGGGAGACTCCTTTTCGGACTTTGTTCTCCTCTCTCCCTCCTCACTCACTTCCAATCGGTGTGTTTGGGTGTCTGTGTTATGTCCGTGACACTTGTCCCAACCTCTCCAAGCTTTCTCTCAAATCCCTCCGTTGCATATTTCTCGGCTATTCCCGCACTCAACACGGATACTGATGCTTCTCTCCAGACTTACAGCGGTATATCATCTCTGCTGATGTATCTTTTGTTGAGAGCTCTCTATTCTCTCTTCCCTCTCCCCATCCAGACACCACCATCGATGATTGTCTTCCTCTCATCGCTCATCCACCTTTGGTGTCCCACTTTGCTGATCACCGATTTGGCACCGTCTACTCACGTCGCTCATCAAATGTGTCCCCCATTCAGGCCGAGGAAACCATCGTCCCAGATTCGTCCGATGCTCCTGCTCCGGCCCCAGACGACTTGTCCATTGCACCACGAAAAGGTACTCATTTTTGTCAGACTACTGTTTACACATTCTCATATAGAGGTCTTTCCGCTGTGGATATGATATCTATTCCCCGCACGGTTGGCGACGTCAAATCTCACCCTGGGTGGCTACAAGCAATGCGGAATGAATAGCAGGCTCTGGACGACAATCATACTTGGGATTTGGTCCCCCTTCCGGCAGACAAACAGGTGATCAGAAACAAATGGATTTATACGATCTGTCTCAATGCAAATGGCACTCTTCATCGCCTCAAAGCCAGACTTGTGGCGAAGCATTTTTCTCAGACATATGGTATCGGCTATTTTGATACCTTCTCTCCGGTTGCAAAGATGGCATCTATCCGATTATTCATCTCTCTGACCGCTCATCATCATTGGCCCCTTCATCAACTTGATGCCAAAAATGTCTTTCTCTATGGCTTTCTTGAAGAAAAGGTCTCTCTGCAGCAACCTCCAGGATTTCGTGCCTCAGGAGCCGACTCCCATGTCTGTCAACTTCGTCGCTCTCTATATGGCCTTAAGTAGTCTTCTCGTGCTTGGTTTGGCCGATTCAGCACCGTCGTCACTACATTTGGGCTCTCTCAGAGTATGAAGGACCACACCGTCTTCTACCGTACGACGTCCTCCGACTGCATCCTACTGGTTGTGTGTATTGATGATATCATCATCACTGGTAGCGACTCAACTGGAATCGCCCAACTAAAGGAGCATCTTCAATACCAAAGATCTCGGTCCGCTGACATACTTCCTTGACATTGAGGTCTCTCGTTTTCCGGACACCATCTTTCTTTGCCCATAGAAATATGACTTGGATATCTTACAGGATGCTGATTTGACTCAAGCAGCTGTCATTAACACTCCTCTTGAGCCAGGGGAACGGTTTCTCTATGACAACACGGAACTATATTCTCACCCAGAGAGCTACCGTCGTCTTGTGAGAAAACTGAATTATCTCACCATGACTCGTCCAGACATTGTTTGCGCTGTTGGCAAAGTTAGTCAATTCATAGAGCGTCCTACCAAATCTCAGTGGGATGTTGTCCTCTGCATTGGCAAATACATCAAGAAATATCTTGTCCGTGGTCTTCGGTATTCACATCACGATCATCTGAATATTGAGGCTTTTTGTGATGCAGACTATGCTGGTTGCCTTGCTACCCGAAAGTCTACTTCTGGGTTTGTCGTTTTTCTGACAGGTAACCTCATCTCCTGGCGCAGCAAGTAACGGACTATCATCTCCAGATCTAGTGCGGAATCTGAATACCGTGTGATGGTCACGGTCACTACTGAGATCCTTTGGTTTCGTCATCTCCTCCATGAGATTAGCTTCCCGCTGCAGAAGTCTGCTCATATTTGGTGTGATAATCAGGCAGTTGTAAAGATTGTTTCTAATCCCGTCTTCCATGAACGCACGAAGCATATCGAGTTGGACTGCCACTTTCTTCGCCATCACCTGGAACAGCACCATGTCAGTTTCGGCCACATACTGACGGTAGATCAATTTGCTAACATCTTCACTAAAGGCCTCTCGGGAGCTTGCCTGGACTCTCAGTACCAAGCTGGGTATCCGCAGCATCAGTGACCCAGCTTGAGGGGGAGTGTATGGTCTTGTTCGATGTCTTCCTTTTTTTTTGTTGGACTCTTGGTCCAAGCTATCATGTACTAGCTTGAGGGGAAGTGTTGAACCTGGTTTATTATGTTTCCGGGTAAAGGGTATTTCCGAGTCCCACATCGGATTACTCCACCTTGTAATCCTTTTTATCCATCTATAAAAGAATGTATCCACCTCACCTTGAGGTAAGGGGAATTCACCATATACAAAAAGAATTACAAGTTGGAATAATCCGATGTGGGACTCGAAAATACCTTTTACTCGGAAATACAATTAACCGGGTTCAACACTCCCCCTCAAGCTAGTACATGATAGCTTGGAATAAGAGACTCACAAAAAAGAAGACACCAAACAAGACCATACATACCCCCCTCAAGTTGGGTCGTTGATCTGTCGTCGGTATGTGGCTGAAACTGACATGGTGTTGCTTGAGGTGAGGGCGAAGAAAGTGGCAATCCACCTCAATATGTTTCGTGCATTCATGGAAGCCAGGATTGAAAGTAATCTTCGCGATTGTCTTATTATCACATCAAATATGAGCAGACGTTTGTGGCAGGAAACCAATCTCATGGAGGAGATGACGAAGCCAAAGGATCTCAGTAGTAACCGTGACCATCGCATGGTATTCAGACTCAGCACTGGATCTGGAGACGACAGTCTGTTTCTTGCTTCGCCATGAGATAAGGTTACCTGCCAAGAAAATGGCAAACCCATAAGTAGATTTCCGGGTATCTAAGCAACTATCATAGTCAGCATCACAGAAGGTCTCAATCTTCAGATGATTGTGATGTGAATACCGAAAACCACGGGCAAGGTCCTTCATAATGTATTTGGCAATACGAAGGACATCATCCCGCTGAGATTTCATTGGATGCTCCATGAATTGGCTAACCTTATTGATAGCGCATGCAATATCTGAACGAGTCATGGTGTGATAATTGAGTTTTCCCACAAGACGACAGTACCTCTCTGGGTGAGAATATGGTTCCGTGTTGTCATAAAGAGACCGTTCTCCGGGCTCAATCTTCCTCTATGCCTTACCATCAATCTTCTGCTTCTTAAATAATCTTTTCATTTCCCTCTTGAAGTAGTTAGCCCAACATAAATGCCCCTTCCTCGAATGATCTCCTTACAAGTAGTCAAGCATTATAAATGTTTTTTCTATAAAGGACCTTTTATTAATTCTCAATCCTTTAATGGTGTGTTCTTGGGATTTTCATTACATGGCTTAATAAAATATTCATTCATCTGGGCCTTGGCCTAGTAGTTAAGATTGATGGTCTCCATCAGTTTGTTTCAAATATCAGTACATATTAATGCACACTTTAATGTTTTTTTGTACGGATGGATGTCATCAACTCTTTGCTCATTATTAAAAAATGGGCCTTGTTGGATGGAAAGCCTGAGGATGGTCAGCCAACATTATTAAGAAGATTGACCTCCATTCACATTAAATCTAGAACTAAAATGCTTACCCCCGCACACACAGACATACAAGCAAGCATGGGTGAAAACATAAATACACACGTGCACACACCATGATTAACAAAAATGTGTGAACAGAGATGGCTTAGGTAGATAATACCTTAAAAGGTGCATTGTCTGTCCTAAATTCTATTCCAGGGACATCACGCAACCATGCTGGAAAGCCCCTGCATAGGTATAAGAAATCATAAAGTTAAAATTGTAAGGGAACATATTGTATTTAGTTTTCAGTTATAAAGCTAGCATAACGGCATCACTTGTTATTTTATTTTTAAAACTGCTAGTTCTGCCAGGAAAAATTAACAGAATATATATATATATATTAAGACTAAAAAGACTAAAAATGGTGTTAGTATTAGGATGGATGAGACTTTTAAGAGATGAAGTAACTGACGCCGTTAAGATTAGAGGAAAGAATCATAGCCGTTAAGATAGTTGTAGAAAACGAGACTTTCAACTTCGTTAGTGTTTATGCGCCTCAAATGGGTTTAGATGTACAGCATAAGTTTACTTTTTGGGTTCATTTAAAAACTTTGATTCAGAGTTTGCTGCAACATGAGAAAATTTTTATAGTTGGTGACCTAAATGGGCATGCAGGAAAGAATTCTAGAGATCACATAGATTGTCATGGAAGGTTTTGGTTTGAGTGTAGTAAATGATGAAGAATCGGTTATCTTGGGCACTCTTTAGGAAACAAGATGAACATCTTATTACAAATAAAAGCAGAATCACAAGATCTCAAATTGATTATTTCTTGTTAAAAAGGTCGGATAAAAGATTTATTAAGTGAAAGTCTAACCACCCAACATCATTTATTAGATTTAGACCAGTAAGTTAAGAATTATAAGAGAAATATGAAATAATTAAGGAATCCGAGAATCAAATGGTGACACCTAAATGATAACCTTATAATGAAATTTAAGAACAAATTTTTGAAAGAAGTGGATTGAGAAGTTCAAGAAACCACTGACTACATGTGGGGTGGGATGAGGTGGCTAAAAGTATTCGCAATATAGCTACTTTTATTCTAGAAGTATCAAAATGGTTTTGTCCAAAACAAAAAAAAAATTGTGGTGGTGAGATGAGAAGTTCAACTAAAGGTTAAAATGAAACGAACGTGTTTTAAAGCTTTACACCTTTTTAGTAATGAAGATATTGGGGCTCGATATCATGTTGAACGTAGAGAGGCTAAAAAAGCAGTTAGTGAAGCTAAATCTCAAGTTTATGAAAGGTTGTATCATTCATTACATACTAAGAATAGCGAAAGAAAAATATACAGTTTAGCTAGAGGTAAAGAGTGAAAATCTAGAAATTGTTGGATTGGTGTAGCTCGATCCGGTTGGGCCGAATGCTTGTGGCCCGCAATTGTCGCGGGTCGAACTCCGCGGTGAGCTCGTTGGGGGTTGCAGGGGGCAACGCGCCCCTGCTTCGGGGATCCGGGGGCCGAAAGCCCCCGGCCCAAATTTTCGGACTGTAGCAACTCTGATCACCGTAGCAGAGCTGACCGACCGACATCGACAAGCACTGTAGTAGTGCGGACTTCAGAGTCAACTCTACTGTAGCCTTTTGGATTTCCAGCCGGCAGCCATTGTAGCACTTTTGACTTGGGTGGCCGCCTTTCACTGTAGCGATGTGGACTTCCTGTGCGGTTGGTGGAACAGTGATCATCTTCCTCCATTTGTAGCTCATTTCGGGCTAGGGTTTCTTACCGGAAAAACTCTGTAATTGTGCTCCCGATATAGTGAATATTCTGCCTCTCCGTGGACGTGGGGATTATTCCCGAACCACGTAAATCGTTGTGTTCTTGTTTCTTTTTTCCCTTTTACACTTCTGTGTTTCGCCGTTTCTGTCGCTGCAACTCCCTACGTTTCTGCAACAGAAATTAGATCAAGTTCGGTGCATAAAAGATGAAGGGCGTACCCTTTTTAAGGATGATAAAATTAAGAAAAGATGGGCATGTTACTTTAATAATCTCTTCAATAAAGAGCAGATGTATGGATTAGACTTAGATAATTTAAAAAGAACACAACTACAACTATTATTGAAAAGTTAGTCATTTTGAGATTAAAGATGTTTTAAGAAGGATCGAAAATGGTAAAGTAGTTAGGTTAGATAACATTTGCATTGAAGTATGAAAATATTTGGGGGAGTTTGTAGTGCTCAGGTTCGATAATATCACTAAGATGAGGAGGTGGTGAATCAGTGATCCCTTTTTACGAATTCTTTTTTTTTTAATTCAAGCTCTGTGATTGGTTAAGATCTCGATCCTATCGTCATTGTGTCTCTCATCTTTACCTGGATAATGTAGTAAATAAAGGCACAGGACACAACGATTTACAAGATTTGGCCTCAATGGGTATGGTCCTTGTCAGGTTCAGGTCAAGTTCCGAGACCTGGATTTCCACTATAAATCATCTCGAGTACAAGTACAAAATATCTCCCAAAAATTTTGTCAAACAATCTCCCGAAATGCCTGGTTTCAAGTGATTCAGTGGTCGCCTCCCGACGAGTTCTGTATATTGGCTCCCGCCAGTTGAAGTTATCTCCCAAAAAGCTTTTGGCCATCTTCCGATGGGGGCCTTTATACTGCCTCTCGACGGTTCTTCAAAGAGTCCTTTGAAACACCAGTGAACAAGTCTTCGCTCTGACTACTGGTGCAGTGTTGTGTCGGCCTTCTTTTCCTTCAAATCTGTGTGTCTTTGTCTTTCAAGGGATTGATGGCCTTGCTCACCGGTTCTCTTGACGATATAATGACATTGCAGGTTGCAGGAAGATGTTCCGGCTTTTCTCCTCTTCTCGGCTTCTCTGCAAGCCACATCCTAATCTGGCACTGCAGTTCTCCAGCTGGAATATGAACACAGAGAACGGCAAGGTTGTACTCTCTCCTCATCTTCAGAGGTCCTATCTCCTCTTCCCACTTTCCCCGTCATGAAACAGAGATTTTTTCCTCTCTTCAAATTCAGCAACTTGTTGAATTTGCTCTTGTTCCCTTGTATCAATGCCGCATGCTCGCATATTCCTAGTGCCTTCATCTCGGTAGAACCTCCGTAAAAACCTCCATAGATCTGCAGCCTTGGTGGCCTGCATATCAGCCAGAAGTTGAGGACCGCCAACACCAACAACCCCTTATCACAGGACATACACCATTGTTTCTTTGGGAACATCTTCTGAAAACCAAAGGTTTTGCTGGATAACAGCGAAGTGTGTAGTTTCTCCAATTTCCAACATTTCTAAGTCCTCTTAAGGGTGTTCATACCCCAATCGGAATACACAACAATGGATAACTTGGAGCCCCTCTCTCACCCAGGAAGCTAAAGGTGTGGTAATTTCATGATCAGGACCAGCCCATTCCCCAGAAACTTGATCCTCAGATGTGGTAAAAAGTGAATGGACCGTAATTTGGAATTTCTCATCACCACATGAGCCTAGAGTGAGTTCTCCAAGCACTAGTGGCTTCTTCTCTATACAGCAATAACGGTCCACCCCATCTAACAAGAGCCTGTTAGTGGGATCAGTTGAATCTATATCAACCGGCACCCTTTGAACAGCTTTAGATTTTGAAGAAACAACTCCTAAACACTGTAAATACCATAGAACCTCATATTGAACAAATACTAAGGCCGAAAAAACCCATCAAGATATTTATGGTGACTCGCTATGTTCTCCCATCTTGTAATGCACAAAATTCACAGCCTTCAAGGGAAATAGGGTAACAAGCTTCAACAGCGGAAACAGGTATGCCATATTCCAAAGCGTCCATTTCTGCTCTTTGAAAATTGTCTCCAGTCAGTCTGGGTTTTGAAAGATGGTCCAGGTAAAGTTACCCTTTACCAACAGTGTCCCTCTTCACTTTCCCATGCCACACATGAGCCATTTATTGGACCAATGCTTAAGTTGTAGGCCTGGAATTCCTGCTATCGCCAAAGCACAAAGTAACCAGACAACTTCGCCAAGGACAAGCCCATGGTGGTGGCCCAGGCGGAGGCTTGGGAAACGGCACACCTCCTGCTGCTAAAAGTAGTCTTCCCTTAAACAACACTTCTATCCGGACTGGATAAATATCAGCTCTATCATCACTCTGCAGTCGGCACTTCTGAGTTTGCATACTAACATTGTTGACTCCAGCATACGCCTTCATCCAGCGTTGTTTTGCCAATTGTAACTCTTCCTGCTCCTGAGGCTTACCGTATAGAACAAGAAAAGAAGCATTCTTGGCTAATCCTTGCCATTCCTGTGCAACAACCGGTGCTGGTGGAAACTTAGCAAGTGACCGAGTTTATTCCTACTCGGTCTCTTCTTGTCGTACCGAAGTGGAATCGACATGCTCTAGCGCAAGCTTCTCCTCCCGTTCTTCATTGTGCAAAACCTCCAACATCTACTTATGTAACCTTCCTCCAATCTTCGTCCTCGGTTGCTTTCACAAGCACTGACTTTCCTTTGACAGCATTCCGAGCAGAACTCCCAGACTGAGTAATCAGAGTCTCCTCGCCTTTGTCCACTGTCACACTGCCATATTTCCAAAGAATCTCTTCTTTGAGTTGAGACCACGAGAACTCAGGCTTTGACGCTTCCAACAACATAAACCATTCACCAAACGTTTCAGGCATATGTAATTGTGTTGTCCAAATCTTCAACTCTTCCCGTGTTTGATGGCACGAAAAATATTTCTCAGTTTCTGTGATCCAAGACGTAAGATCGTCTCCAGTAAAAATCGGCATCCTTGGGATCACCTACCACTCCTCCGGCCTCCTAGTCAGTCCGGACAGAATCAACCCTACCTCCTGCATCAAATCCTCCTTGTGCGTGGGAGTATGGTTGTCGCGCTGCGAGTCGTCTTCCACTGTTGCGACATGTTCTCTACTGCAGTGCGTTGGACTCCACTTCTTGGAGTACATAGCTGCTGCGCCAATTCAAGACTCGCGATCAAGAAGCTGTTGTGTGGCGTCTGCAGCGCCATGTGTTGGTTTCCACAACTGTGTATTAAGTTTCGGCGCCTCTAAAATTGTACCTGCACTATTGCGCCTTCTCCAGTCCTCTTTGTACAACGTCAGCCTCAATTACCAGATCAAGATTCAATTTCTTGAAATTTTTCTCTCAAGAACTCTTATCTGTAGCAGGGACTTCTCTCAATGAAAGCACTAATTGATAAGAGTCTAGAAATATGAGAGAGAAAACAGAAACTTCCATTGATTCCGGCTTCAAGGCGAACAGGAATTACATAAGAAAAAGGAATGAAGGTGGGGAAGAATCTCGTGGCGTCGTTGCACCACCGGGCCGAGGCCTAACCCTCTTGTTGTTTCCGCTGGAAGCCTGATTCCCAAAACAACCATAATCCCCCCTGCCCTCTGATTCCCTTATTTAATACTCCCAGCAAACCCCCCACAACCTCAGCAACTCTTATTCAACAATTACTTATCTACTCCATGCAGTTACAGCCACTCCTATTGCATTTTACAATATTACCCCTGACAATTATTAAATCCCTACTCTAGTGCCCAGCACCCCCCCCCCCCCAACCCCTATCCCCAGGGCAGCAAGCACCCAACCCCAGCACCCACATTCCTATCAACAACTATAGTAGACAATGCTTCCTCATCCAACAACACTTGTCTTTAGTTTTCATGAAGCACAGCTCCACAATCATCACATTTTAGGGTTGCTTCCACGAAACAGCAGCTTCATCAAACATTCATCACGCATTGACTTTTCTTCACTCATCAAAATTGACAACAAATACAACGTCATCTTCACAAATTCATTATTTCAGAGTTCGGTATTAATTGGCTCGCTATGTTATTTAATGAGATTATGAAATCTAACAAAATATTCAATGAATAGTGGAAGAGTTCTCTAGAACCTGTGCATAAAAAATGTTGGAGTGTGTGTCCCGCATCGGACTTGGGTGCTTTGCTATCATTATAATTCTCTATAAATAAACTCTAAGACCTCTCTTAAGAGCGATCTTCGGTATTGGATAACTTGCTCCTCCATTCTAAGATGGTATCAAATGAGGTTTAACCCAAAACCCCTCCCTCCCTTATATCTCTCCGCCAGATCTATTTTTATTCCCCCTCCAGGAGGGGCGGCGGTCCCATGCCCAGCGAGTCCTAATTCTCTATCACGGGTCCTTGTCGTGGGCCCCATATCTTTGACTATCGTTTGCCACCCTCGTCGCGCGTCCAATAGCTGCGACGACTCCCTCCGCGTCGCCCCAACCGTCGTCCACCATCCCAGCCTTTTGCGCGACAACCCTCGACGACGCACCACTCCGGTGCTCCATCTCTCAACCCCTCTGTCGCCACTCCATGTGCATCTCCCTCCCTGCGCGACATCTCCCCACCCTGCGCATCTCCCTCCCTACACGACATCCCCCACCCTGCGTGTCCGACCTTCTCCCTGCATGAAACCTTGTCGTTGCTCCTTCCTCAGAAGGTGTCGCAACTGACACGCAACGCACCTCTCTCCTCCGATGTCAGTCGCAACCCCATGGATTGGTGACATCCCCCAGTTCCTCGGCGCACGCGCCACCCTGCGCGCTCCAGTCCCCTTTTTTGTCAAATCCGGTAGGTCCTCTAGGCGCGCCCGACCTAGCCTCATTCCTGCCGTTGTGTGCATCTCCCTTCCCGGTTGGACGAATCTGCCATGGCCCCTGCACGCCACTTCCGTTGTCTCCCCCTTGCTGCGCAAGTTTTGTCAAAAGATTTAGCTTTGTTCAACCCTCTCCTTCGCCCATTATGCCTCGTCGCCCCTTTGATGTAATCCGACTATTCCTATCGGACATTCGATCATGGTTTTGCACCATGTTGTTCATGCATGCTTTATGCTCTTGACCCTGCTATTCCTGTTGGGGCATGATCCGGCTATTCCTGCTGGTGTATCCTCTTTCCATCTATTCCTGTCGGTTCTGCATGACGGGCGTTGTTCCTCAGTTGGCACATCTTTTTCAGCGGCATTATCCATCATTTTTCATCTTGAGGGGAAGCTGTGATCGCGGATGACTTTTCTTTTTTATTTGTTTCATCTTATTCTGTTATCAAGCTGGGTATGTCCAGCTTGAGGGGGAGTGTTAGCAGTGTTTTTTGTTTGCTTTGTTTCTTTTCGCTTTCTTATCTATCTAAGCTAGGTATACCAAACTTGAGGGGGAGTGTTGGAGTGCGTGTCCCACATAATACTTGGGTGTTTTGTTATCATTATAATTCTCTATAAATAAACTTCAAGGCCTCTCTTAAGAGTGATCTTGGGTATTGGATTAATTGCTCCTCCATTGTAACAAAAATAAAGCAGACATTTTAAGTTGTGGGAATTATAGAAACATTAAGCTTATGAGTCACACCATGAACCTTTGAGAGAGAGTGATTGGACAGAGAATTCGAAGAGAAACTAAAGTTTCAGATAATCAATTTAGTTTTATGTCTGAAAGTTCAACCATAGAAGCAATTTATTTAATTAGAGGTTTTATGGAGAATTATCGACAAAAAGCCCAAGATCTGCATATGGTTTTCATTGATTTGGAAAGGCATATGATAAATCTCCTAAAGAGATTTATTGAAACCTCTTGAAAAAAAGGGGTACAGGTGGTGGCGTATATCAAACTCATCCAAGACATTTATGGAGTTTGACTCAAGTTAGAACTCCAGTAGGTGGCACTACAAACTTTCTTGTCTCGATAGTATTGCATCAAGGTTTGACTTTAAGCCCATACCTTTTTGTTTTGATCTTAGATGAACTTACAAAGCATATTCAAAATGAGATACCTAATTACATGCTTTTTGTGGATGATATAGTTCTCGTTGTAGAATCCAAAGAGACTGTCAATTTAAAGTTAAAGCTTTGAAGAGAGACTTTATAATCGAAAGGTTTTTGTCTTAGTAGGGATGAGATAAGATATATGGAGTGTCGTTTTAGCAAAGGATTGTTTAGTAATGTTATGGATGTGAGATTAGGAGATCACGTTATTTCAAAAGTTGATCGTTTTCAATAATTAGAATCATTTCTGCAATGTGATGAAGATATTAATGCAGATATCTCTCATAGGATTCAAACTGGATGGATAAAATGGAGAAAGACTTCTTAAATGATTTGTAATTGTAAAATTCCTTTGAAATTAAAGGATAAATTTTATAGAACTGTTATTAGACCAACTATTTTATATGATACTGAGTGTTGGTCTTTAACGGGACATCTTGAACAAAAAATAAGGGTAGCAGAAATGAAAATGTTAAGATGGACATGTGAACATACTAGGATGGATAAGATTATAAATGAATGTGTTCGAGAAAAAATCGGGATGACTTCAATTGACAAAAAGATGACTGAGACTAGATTAAAATGGTTTGGACAATGTTAGAAGAGCTACGGATGTACCTGTTAATAGGTTAAGTTTAATGACAAATTCACTAATTAAAAGAGATAGAAGTGGGCCTAAAAGGACCCTTAAACAAATCATTCAAGATGGCCTTGTTCTAAATGGTTTCAATGAAAATATGATCTTCAATAGAGCCAATTGGCGACGTTTGATCCACATAGTCAGCCTCATTTAATTGAGTTTAAGTCTTGTTTGTTGTTGTTGAATATATCTGATGGATATATGCACTAAAACAGCATAGGCCACAGCATAGTGGATGTGTGGTCTATGTGGGGTCGCTTCACGACATAGTGAAAGTCACTATGTCGTGGTGCTCATACATGATATTATCGCATTATGCGATAATGTGTTGGTTCCTTCGATCTTGTATTCCAAATGTTTGAACTCTTGAAACGTTCAACTCAAACCCATTAAGGCCCCGACGGCTTTCCTCCCGACGCGCGCACCTCCATCCAGCCCCGACGGCTTTCCTCCCTCCCGCGATGGCTTTCCCTCCCGGCAGATCTTCCCCCCTCTCGGCCTCCCGTCGCGGCTCCCGACCCACTGCCCTCCCTTCTCCCGGCCCTCCCGATCTCGAGGCGCCTCCTCCTGCAGCACCTCCAGATCCCATCGCGATTCTGCCTTCCTGCGCGCCGCCTCTGCAAAGCTGCTCCCTCCGCGTCGGCCTCCTGCGACAGCTCTGCCTTCTCGCCGGCACCTCCTGCAGAATCCCCACCTCCCGTCGTCGACATCTCCCGACGACTCTCGACAGCCGCCTCCCTGTCTGTCGGCACACCCTCGCGCTTCCTCCACTGTGGCGCAGCACTTTGACCGCCTAGGATCCGGGCCCTTTTGGTGCTGCCAGATCCCGCAACGATTCTGCGGAATCCCCACCTCCAGTCGCCGGCCCCGCGAGTGCAGCTTTCCCGGTGCTAGTGTGGCTTTCTCGGCATATCATCGACTGGCCCCACTAGTGCGGCATTCCTAGCGCTCCGCCGACCAGCCCGGTTTGTGTGGTTCCTCTGCTGCGCCCGCGACAACTCCATTCATCCATCATCCTGCGGGGGAGCTGCGATCGTGAGGGGGAGCAGCAGCCTTGAAGCTTTATCTTTTATACTGTTTTGTCTTGTTTTGTCGTCAAGCTGGGTATGTCCAGCTTGAGGGGGAGTGTTTGCAGCTTGTTGATTGCTTTGTTTTCATTGGTTTGATTTGGTCTCTTTTATTTATGTGTCCAAGCTAGGTACACCTAGCTTGAGGAAAAGTGTTGGAGTCTGCATCCCACATCGAACTTGAGGTTTCGGTGTGGTCTTTAGTATTTGTTATAAAAGAACCTCAAGGCCTCCTTTAGAGAGCACCTTAGGGGTTCGGGTCTACCTCTCTTTTATTATTCTACAGTTTTGATCCAACAAGGATCCTTAGAAGGCTATATAAAAAGGTTTAATCCCATGGAATTTGTGGTGATGAGACACTGTGATAAACTCCTCAAGCTGAGATGAATCTTTAGCTCTCATTTCTCTCTATCTTTTAACCAAAAGTTCTAGCAAGAGTGTTCTCTTCATTTTGTGAGTTTCTACCGAGTTCCTCGCATAAGGACTCGTTTTACCCTGTTATGTTGCATCAATTAGCATCAAAGCGAGGTTGCTCCTCGTTCGCCGTCATCCGATTGCACTCGATACGGCAACACGGTCCAACAATCCTACGATCCCAGCCTTCCTGGGATCCGGCGTCCCTGCAAGTCATTCTTGCTCGCATCACCACCAGACGTAAAGCATCTTCCGCCTCATGCGACTTCTTCAGTGTCGCGTGACCCTCCACGCTTCCTCTGGTCCTACTCGGAGACCCAGAGCGTTGCACCAACCATGCACGGCCAGTCCAGCACACGCCAGACCCAGCGCATCAGCTCCGGTGCACGCCAGTCCTATCCCACAACAGGACCAACACGACCCCCCTAGCACGCGTCAAGCCCAACGCATTTCAGGGGCCGACGACAGGCGAGTGGTCCTCTACGAACCTAAGGTAGGTGGTCTAACTTCTTTCCCCGTGTTTCGATGCATTCTATAACATGTGTCATTGTGTCACGCGTTAGACCTTTCCGACGACACCTCCAAAGTAACCAATAAATTGAATTAAATGGTTTTCCTTGCTTCATGTGACCTTAGTTACCGGCGAATCAACCCGTTGGTTGATCGCCTTGTCTTGAGACACCCTCATGGGTGTGCCTTTTTCCTTGATAGTCTATCCGCCACTGTTTAAAATTGCGAAACACCACTTGAGGTGTGTTGCCCCTATAATAAATGCCTTGAATTAACGAATTGAATTGATTAGAATGGTGGGCCATGAGTTAGGCCCCCACAGCTTATGCCATAAATGTTTTGTTTAATTAAATGTCTTGGCAACTTGATAATCATGTTATAAACGTTTGCCTTGTTAAATTTCATGATCTTACCAGCCAAATCATGCCTTTACCTTAGTGTCGAGGGCGATACAAGGGGTTCTGACTTAAAGACCCCTTGGACGAGCTCATCGTGCCTTATAGTTAGTTTGTTAATGAATTTGTAAATACGGCGGGGGCGACACTAGCTATGTCTGAGACGGGCTTGTCATGCGTTTGCCTTTTTACCTCCAGACGAGTGACATTGGTTCCCTAGGGGAGACCCCGTGGATGGGCTCGGTGGCGCAATGGTTGTACTATGCCACGAGAGAGACTCGGACCCCTACGTGTGATACCAGGGACGGACTTGAAGGTTAGTTCTTGTCGTCTTCACACCATGCCTGGAGTGACACTTGGGATCTCATTCATGGGTCGCCTTGGACGGACTACCACAGCATTGGACATATTTGGAGCCCCTAGAGCAATACCTAGGATTCCTTTTGGATCGCCTTGGATGGGGTCAGGGTGCTTCTTAATAATTTATAAAGATGTTAATTAAATTAAAGAATAAGAACGTGGACTTGAAACTCCTAGGACGCGCCTGTCAAGCCAAATCACATGTTTGGAGACAGTCCATCCTTTGACACTTTACTTATAGCAGCTCTTACCATATTTCTCACTTGTGCAGGTTACTTCAGTTCAGAGATATCCGGCTTAAGTCGAAACAGGAAGTGCTTAGACGGGTGTCCCGAGGGAAACCGAGTTCAGTACATCTTATTTATTTATTGTCTTGCATCTATTATTTATTGGCACACTATTCATTTTATATTGCACAAAATGGTTTGATCTAGACACCGTCGGTGGTGGCATACTGAGTATATCTCACACTCTGCTTAGGCCGCCCTTGGTACCCAAGCAGACTTAATGATTGCAGGTATAGATAAAGGGAAGGGGTCAACTTTCGATGCTTGATAACCAGTTCTAGAATGGACCACAGGAGCAAAGGATCGAGCCTATGCTCGCGATGTTAGTAGTGGTTGTTTTGGCCTTTTTGTATTTTTGTTGTAGCATGTGGTATATATGTCACCTCTCATGTATCTCGTTTCCTTCATTTTTGTATAGCAACATGACATCATGATCATCATCATCATTTTGTATCTATTATTTATTCACCTTCTGTTGTTTATTCATGTTGCATGGTTTATTATTATTATTCCGCTATTGTATGTCTGTTATTACTGCTTTCGCTACGGCGGGTTACTGGTCCTATTGTCTTAGTGTTTTTTGTTGTATCCTATTTTATATATGTATATTCCGTTATGCTCCACTCTGATCTATAAGGGCATAATCTTCTCACGGACACACCCTAGGTCATCACTGCTAGTCGGAAGCCTCTGGCGTACGAGAAGGAGCGCTTGAAGTTTTGTGGTCCACCATCTCGGGGCACCGCTAAGTGGCATCCGGGGCGGGATGCTACAAAGTGGTATCAAAGGTTCTTTTCCCTTTGTCTTACTGTTTGGGTATTAGACAGAAGACTAGATTATTGGAATTTGGTAATGAGTCTGTGTCTGGGAGTAACTAACCCACATACAGGGAAAACCCAAATTACCTAGGGCGGATAAATGCTGATATTGTTTGCGCTTGTTACGGTTTCATGAATTTCACCATTGGGTGACGCACTTATTTTGTGTTGTTATTATTGATAAATTATTAAAATTATGGGTTGTTTTACCCTGGCCCGAAGATATGGGGACATAATAAAGATCATACTAGGCACCATGGGATTTAAATGTCATGCATTTTTCCATGCCATATTTACTTTTTTTCATGCATTGTCTGTGATGCATGTGCTTGTTGTAGTGCCTTGATTATTATACATGAAATTGTGCTGACATTCCTTGCAGGACTGAGGAAACATAATTGGCACGTATGCCTTAACCTAACACTGTTTTCCTGTATAGGTTAAAGCAGACACCTTACGCAACCAGTTATGGCACGTTGAGCCATGGCCCATTGATCGCATGGGCTGGAACGTGTTATGGTTAGGATTAAGTGGACGTCACATTCCCATTCATAAGGTGTATGGGCCCTTATAAATTGGAAGTGGTGATCCATCATATTCAACCATTTAAAGGGATTTAAATACATAAATAAGTATGGATTTAAAATAAACAAAACCTTTAGAACGAAACGATCATCTTATATGTGTAATACGAGACCTTGACCTTGACCCGATCTTAGTAGTAGACAGTGGGTTGTGTTTCCTGTGATTTTCCAGTGACTCTTTTTACCACCTAGACCTGGCTTTAGGAGCATACAAAGAGGTGTGACCCGTTATAGAAAGGCTATGTGCATGTCCTTTCTGTTATCGCTTTTCCTATCTGCTTTTAGATCTTATCTGAGGAGTGCGCTTGGCAATTGTAGGGTTATTTCACTGCAATGTCCTCGTGTTGTATGCCAAGAGAGTGGCAACGAGCGCACTCCGGAGATGGTGGGCCCTGAGCCATCAGTGATACCTCCTATGGTGCAACCTGAGGCACCTCTTGCGGATCTTCCACTGGGCATCGATGCTCAGTTCTGTGACAGCTTCTTCCGCTTCATGCAATCAGTACAGGGCGCTCCTCAACCTGCCCCTACCATGGCAAAGCTGACCCGTGAGTTCCAGCAGCAGCAGCATCCCACCTTCTCAGGGGATGGCAGTCCTCAGGCTGCTGAGTCATGGCTAAAGGTCATGTTATCCATCCTCCATCATATAAAGACGCATTCAGAGCAGAGGGTCAAACTCGCTACTTATATGTTGCGTGACTCCGCCAAGCGATGGTGAGACGTCCTTACTTAGGTTGGTTGGCATCGGGGAATGGTCTGGGCAGACTTCCAGACAACCATTTATGATTACTTCTTTCCGAAGACCTTAAGAACAGACCGTGCTCAAAAGTTCATGCACCTTCAGCAAGGTGACATGTCGGTGATGGAGTATTCATCTCGCTTCACTGAATTACATCGTTTTGCACCGACCTTGACCGATGACAACTTGACTACTGCGAGACGATTTGAGGATGGGCTTGCTTATATCATATGGTCGCAAGTGAACATCTTTCAGCTGACCACCGTTTCTGAGATAGTGAATCAGGCTCTCTTCACTGAGCGGAACTTGAGGGAATCCAACCATGTAAGTCAGGGCGGTTCAGCTTCCAGGCAAAGAAGTGGTTTATCCAGCGGCAGGAAACGTCGTTTCGAGGGTACACGTGGGGGGGCAGTACCAGCCAGATGGCACGTACTAACAGCTCGATGGTGTGTCATTGGTGTGGCAGGTCAAGCCATAAGAAGACTCAGTGTACAAGGAACTTGATCGAGTGTCGAGCTTGCGACAGGATGGGTCACCTCTAGCATTTCTGCCGATCTGTTCCTCCAGTACCCAACGAAAGGGGATCCGTACCGACAGCACTTTCAGGTACCGGATCAGCGACTCCACGTCAGGCTGGGAGTTGGTCTTCTACCGGTCGAACAGGTCGTGGAGGTGGTCGAGGTCAAGGTAGTCAGGCATCAGAGGCTCATCGCCAGCAGAGTGGACCTGCCCAGGCTAGTTAGGCAGCATCTCAGGGCCGCGGTTCGGGCCATATCTATGCAGTGCACCCTACACCTGAGGAGCGGAGTCCGGGGCCATCTACGGTTAGAGGTACTATTTTGGTAGTCTTTACTTTAGTTTCTGCCCTATTTGATATAGGTGTTTCACACTCCTTCATATCTGCTGCGGTTACGGAGAGTCTGGGTCTAGCAAAAGAAAACTTTTGTGGCGTCATGACTCTCGACACGTCATTGGGGGAGTTCATTCTAAGGGTTTACGCCAGTACAAGGAGTGCCCCCTTGAGATAGATGAGTACTATTTCCTGTGGAATTTCTTCATCCTCGAGATGACCGGCTTCGATGACATTCTCGGTATGGACTTGTTTGTGCCTTATCGTGCCCATGTGGATTACTATCGCCGGCGAGTGTCCTTTACATCACCCAAGGGCAGCACGTATATCCATAAAGGCGAGTGGGATACTTAGGCTAGCCAAGCTGGACCCGAGCATCAAGGGCTAGTCAAGGTGACACCTCAGATGACAAGCCTCTTCATGAGCGAGCGGAGAAGCAACTGGTAGAATTCCCTTCTGTTGTGGATCGTTTCAAGGACGTCTTCCCTGACGATTTCTCTGGCTTACCTCCTGAGAGAGAGGTCAAGTTCACCATTGAGCTTGTGTCAGGTGCGGTACCAGTGTTCATTCCTCCTTATAAGATGACACCTACAGAGCTTGAGGAACTCAAGAAGCGGCTGGAAGATCTTGAGGCAAAAGGTTTTATCCAACCCAACACTTCGCCTTGGTGTTCACTCGTCCTTTTCAACAAGAAGGCGGACAGTACCCTCCGTTTGTTTGTAGATTACCGCCGATTGAACCAGCTTACGATGAAAAACCAGTATCCACTGCCTCGTACAGGCGACCTCTTCGACCACCTCCGAGGAGCGACAGTTTTCTCCAAGGTCGATTTGTGGTCGAACTCCCATTAGGTGCATGTGAGGCCATCAGAGATTCCACGTACAGCGTTCCGGAGCAGGTGCGGCTTGTACGAGTATCTGGTCATGTCGTTCGGTCTTACGAATGTGCCGACAGTTTTTATGGCTCTGATGAATCGGGTTTTCCACCTGTACTTGGATTTATTTGTGGTGGTCTTCATAAACGGCATCAAAGTGTATTCACACACTAGACGCGACCATGTCAACTATCTTGAGATCGTGCTGAATGCACTGAGAGAGCACTGGCTATATGCGAAGCTCAGCGAATGCTACTTATGGATCAGTAAGGTTCACTTCTTGAGTCATATCATTTCAGAGACAGATGTATCTGTTGTCTCAGAGAAGGTGAGCACCGTGGTTTCCTGGGAGCAGCCCAAAAATGTGTTTGACATACGCAGTTTCTTGGGGCTAGTTGGCTATTACAGACGATTCATTCAGGACTTCTCCCGCTTAGCAGCGCCTCTTACGGCCATGACTAAGAAGGGTGTGAAATTCGTCTAATCTGAAGCTTGTGAGACAGTTTTTCAAGAGCTATAGGGGAGACTGACTTCAGCACTGATCCTAATTATGCCAGAGTCGGGCAGAGGCTATACTGTTTATTGTGATGCTTCAGGGATCGGGTTGGGAGCAGTGCTGATGCAGGGTGATCGAATTGTAGCATATGGGTCCCGTCAGCTGAGGCCTCATGAGCAGAATTACCCTACGCATGACCTCGAGCTAGCAGTCGCGATTCATGTCTTACGTTGTTGGAGGCACTACTTATTGGGTGAGTGGTTCATCGTCTATGCAGACCATAAAAATCTCAAATATATCTCCACAAAACGAGACTTGAATCTCAGGCAACACAGGTGGATTGAATACCTGCAGTCGTTCGACTTTGAGCTTGCTTATACACCCGGTAAGGGTAATGTCGTAGGTGATGCCTTGAGCCGCAAGACTCAGACACAGGCCGTCCAGCAAGCCAGCAGTGAGTGGCAGTTGATGGCTCTGTTTTCTGAGATGCACCTAGAGGTTCAGGAGCAGCACGGGCAACCTGTCTTGGCTGCTCTGGCAGTGACATCCTCCCTTCTGGAGCGGGTCCGGATGAGACAGCTATCTGATTCTGAGGGCCTCGTCTTGAGAGAGAGCATCACAGGTGAGAACCCACCTCCTGGTTGAGTTGTTGACGAGAATGAGATCCTGCTCTTCAGTGGGCGTATCTAGGTTCCTTCAGACATACGGGAAGAGTTATGCGTGAATCTCATGCCTCTGTTTGGGCAGTTCACCCTTGTTTTACTAAGATGTACCGAGACATACGTCGTCAATATTGGTGGCCAGACATGAAGAGGCAGATTGCAAGTTTTATCACTCGGTGCTCCACCTGTCAGCAAGTGAGGGCAGAGCATCAGAGATCTGCTGGACTTCTACAACCTCTATCCATTCCTGAACGAAAATGGAACGACGTCGCCATGAATTTCGTGACGGGTTTGCCGAAATCCCCTCAAGGCAATGATGCAATATGGGTGATCGTCGACAGGTTGACCAAGGTCGCACACTTCCTACCGATCTGGGAGACCTTCTCAGTTGATGAGCTTGGAAGGCTTTATATTCGGGAGATTGTGCGTCTTCATGGTGTTCCTTGATCTATCATATTGGACCGAGACACCCGGTTTACCTCAGGGTTCTGGCAAGGGTTGCAGAAGGCACTGAGTTCACAGGTACTCTTGAGTACAGCATATCGCCTTCAGACCGACGAGTAGTCTGAGCGAACGATACGGATGCTAGAGGACATGCTTCGTGCATGCGTCCTTGATTTTGAGGATTCATGGGAAAAGCACATACCCTCTTGTTGAGTTTGCCTACAACAACAGCTTTCAAGCAAAGATTCAAATGGCTCTGTATGAGGCCCTTTACGATAGGTCGTGTCGTTCACCTCTGTGCTAGTTAGAGGCAGGTGAGACAGCTCTACTGGATCCTCATCTCGTTCAAAAGATTTCAGAGCAAGTACAGCTGATTCAGAAGTGTATGGCTACAACTCAATCCAGACAAAAGTCTTATACCGATCGTCGCCACAGACCCCTAGAGTTCGAGGTGGAACGTCGGGTCTTTCTGCAGGTATCGCCTAGATTGGGTCATAAACGAATTCGAAGATAGGGCAAGTTATCGCCTCGATATGTCGGGCCTTTTGAGATAGTGGAGAGAGTCGGGTTGATATTCTATCGGTTGCAGTTACCTCATAGGTATCATGTCATGCACGACGTCTTTCACGTATCGCAGCTCCGACGATACCATCCTGACCAGTCTGATTCGTTTGACCCCGAGGATATTGAGCTGAAGGTGGATGCGTCCTTTAAGAGCATCTGATACGTATCGTTGACCGGAACACGAAGGCTCTCCAAGACAGATCAGTTCCTCTAGTCCGAGTGTTATGGCAACACGGCTGTGTACAAGATGAGACCTGGGAGAGAGAGATTGACGCACATACTCAGTAGCCGGAACTTTTCTTAGACGATGCCTTATTACCCTCGAAAAGCAACTCAGGGACGAGTTGTTTTAAGGAGGGGGGTTGTAACGTCTCGACTTTTCAGCGAGGTATGTTTTCATTTTAGTTTTGGTTAAACCTGGAGAACCACACCAAGGGTTGGTCGATTGTTTTTGGAAAGGAGGTTGCAGGTGTGCTCGAACCTAGCAGCAGACCAAATACACGGCGTGTATTTGGTTGGCCAGACCCTGTTCACGCCGTGTAGAGGTTTTCCCTGGAGGGAACGAACCCGAACATTACATGACATGGGATGAGGTTACACGCCGTGTAATTTCTTCTGCCCGAGGAAAAGGACCCAAGCATTACACAACAAGTAATTCATTTACACACCGTGTAAATGTCTTACCCAGTTTTTAAAAAAATGGGCAGAACCCCTTGTTTTTTTTAACAGGGGCTCTTTTTCTTCTCCCGCACGGCAGGGGCGACGCGCAAGAGACCACCTCCACGCCCAACCTAGTTTCGTCGTGATCTCCTCCGTCCGGACTCCATTCCCTTCGTCGTCAGGTGCGTTGAACACCTCTCAGTAAGCTCTCCACTCCGCCTTCTTCTTTTACTAGTTATTCTTCCTACCTCTTGCGCTATTTTTGTGCGAGCTAATTTGCCCTATTTTCAAGGTTTTAGTTCGTTTTTCTGACATCTTCCATTCTAACTCAATTTTGGGGCCGACAACGGATGAGTGGTCCTCTAAAAACCTAATGTAAGTGGTATAGCTTATTTCCCCATGTTTCAATGCATTCTATAACATGCGACATTGTGCCACGCGCTGAACCTTTCCAATGACGCCTCCAAACTAACCAATAAATTGAATCAAATGGATTCCACGTGACCTTAGTTACCAGCGAATCAACCCATTGGTTGATCGCCTTGTCTTTAGACACCCCCATGGGTTTGCCTTTTTCCTTGATAGCCTATCTGCCACTGTTCTAAATTGTGAAACGCCACTTGAGGTGTGTTGCCCCCATAATAAATGCCTTGAATCAATGAATTCAATTGATTAGAAGGGTGGGCCATGAGTTAGGCCCCTATAGCTTATGCCATAAATGGTTTGTTTAATTAAATGTCTTAGCCAACTTGATAATCATGTTATAAGCGTTTGCCTTGTTAAATTTCATGATCTTGGTAGCCAAATCATGCCATCACCGTAGTGTCGAGGGCGATACAAGGGGTTCCGACTTAAGGACCCCTTGGACGGGCTCATCGTGCCTTAGTTTGTTAATGAATTTGTAAATACGTCGAGGGTGACACTAGCTATGCCCAGAACGGGCTCGTTGTGCGTTTGTTTTTTTACCTCCAAACGAGTGACAATGATTCCCTAGGGGAGACCCTGTGGACGCACTCAGTGGCACGATGGTTGTACCATGCCACGAGAGAGACTCAAACCCCTACATGTGATGCCAGGGACGGACTCGAAGGTTAGTTCTTGTCATCTTCACACCATGTCTGAAGTGACATTTTGGATCTCATTCATGGGTCGCCTTGGACGGGCTCCCACGGCATTGGACATATTTGGATCCCCTAGAGTGATACCTGGGATTCCTTTGGGATCGCCTTGGACGAGCTCAGGGTGCTTCTTAATAATTTATAAAGATGTTAATTAAATTAAAGAATAAGAATGTGGACTTGAAACTCCTAGGACGCGCCCGCCAAGCCAAATCACATGCTTGAGGATGGTCCATCCTTTGACACTTTACTTATAGCAGCTCTTACCATATTTCTCACTTGTGCAGGTTACTTCAGTTCAAAGATATCCAGCTTAGGCCGAAGCAGGTACCGCTTGGACAAGTGTCCTAAGAGGAAGTCCTAAGAGGAACCCAGTCCGGTATATCTTATTTATTTATTGTCTTGCATCTATTATTTATTGGCACACTGTTCATTTTATATTGCACAAAATGGTTTGAGCTAGACACCGTTGGTGGTGGCATACTGAGTATATCTCACACCCTGTTTGGGTCGCCTTTGGTACCCAAGCATACTTCATGATTTCAGGTATAGATAAAGGGAAGCGGTTAGCTTCAGATGCTTGATTACCAGTTCTAGGATGGAGTACGGGAGCAGAGAACCGAGCCTATGCTCGCAATGCTAGTAGTTGTTGTTTTGGCCTTTTTGTATTTTTGTTGTAGCATGTGGTAATATATGTCTGCTCCCAGTATCTTGTTTCCTTCATTTTTGTATAGCAACATGACATCATGATCATCATCATTATTTTGTATCTATTATTTATTCAGCTTCCTTTGTTTATTCATCCTGCATGGTTTATTATTACTATTCCGCTATTGTCTTTTTGTTATTACTGCTTTCGCTGCGGCGGGTTATTGGTCCTGTTGTCTTAGTGTCTACTTTCCGTTGTATCATATTTTATATATGTATATTCCACTGTGTTTAGGATGAGTGTCATCCCTTCGATACACATCAATGGCATCATAACAAAATCTATTATCAATATTTGGATTGATTTCGAGTGAATAAAAAAACTAGAAAATGAGCTCTTTGGGCACCACGACATAACTTAGGGTGAAACGCCCGTTTTGATTCTTTAGATTGAAGGATCGCAGCATAATCGTTATGCAAAACGGACATTTCAATTCTTGTTGTCGACAGACCACAATGTAGTCCAAGCGAAACGGGTGTTACGGGGTGGACTTGAAAATCATGGAAAACAAAGCATTGTAGGACGATGCTTACACCATGGTTAGCCAAGCACTATGGTGTGGTGACCTCCACCACAAGGACCGACAATGGCATAATGGAGATTGTCAAGCCGTTTTAACTTTCTGAAGTCCTACCCAAAACAACTTGGGTGAGTGAAACGGCTTGGCCAAAACAACCAACCCAAAACGACAGTGGTCTATAGTATAACCGATGTGTGACATTTATTCATGCTTTTTTAGCATCTATTCCATCACATTTTTTATTGTTGAATGAATAAATTTAGATTATTATTATGTTACGGACCTATTTCATAACATTCAATCATAGTTGTCAAAGGCGCACGGCGCAATAAGGCGCAAAGGCCGCTTGGAGATACGGTGCGAGGTACGCGCCTCTCGAAACTAAGACGCATCCTATAACAAAATTAAATATACACAGCTTTCAACAATATTTTAGGCCGCTACATATCTATTATACATCCATCTATAATGCAAAAACGATAAAACAAACTAATATTATTATAAAATTAAATAATTATCTGAAATTAAAAATGATACAGGTCACATAAATAGTATAATTAGCAACACAAATTGCAAACATCACCTCCATCTTCACAATCTTCAAATACAATAATATGAACGCAGTTTCCATTCTATGTTACATACTAGTTTGTCACGTAAAAAAATAGTTTCATTTTAGTATTTAAAACAAAAAAACTGGATAAAAAAGACGCAAAATGACTCAACAGACACAAAACTGGACAAAAAAAGACTCAAAATGACACTGTTGACGTCGGGAGTCAACAACCTAACGCTGGGAGTCGACACAGCGAGCTGGACGATCCAGCGATCCCACCAAGTCGGTGCATCTGACTCAATGATCCTAGCAGGGAACCGATCCTGCAGCGCAACAACGTGGAAGAGGGTGATATGAGTTGGATCGCGAGTTTGACAAGCACGCCTTTATGGTGCATGGCGCCTTAGCGGCTCTAAAAATAGTATGCGAGGTCACTGTGCCTCGCCAGTGGCGAGGCGCTCCAGGCACGCCTCACAGTGCCTCTTGCCAAGGCGCGCGCCTCAGCGCGCCTTTGACAACACTGCATTCAATACACTAATCCAAAGTGAAAAATTCCTTTTTTTGTAGGATTCTCAGGTCATGGGGCTTCAATTCATTCAATTGGGCCAAAGGTAGGATCCAACCACGAGACGTCCAATGGAGGCCCACAATGAAGAGCAATTCTAGGCGAGACAGATTTGACCCACCTGCAGTGTTCGAACCATAACTTGGGCTAGGAGGATCCAATTGGACTGATTCTAAAGGTTGTGAAAAGATAACTCGAAGCCCAACATCACCACAAAATTTCAAGTCAATATGTAGCATATATGTCATACAAGGTTGGCGCATCCAGGGGTAGGTTGAATCTAGCTCGAGTGTTTTCTTTTTTCATTTTCATCTTCTTCTCCATCAAGTACTTCTAAACCCCTTAGTGATCAGTCTAGGGTGTGTTCTTTAATTTCCTCACATCGCATGCTTCCGCTACACGCCCGATACCAACATCCATGACATAGTGGATGTCGTGATCTATGTGAGGGAGCTCCACACCATAATGAAAGTCATTGTGTTGTGGTGCTCATGCACGATATTATCGCATGCGATAATGTGTCGTTTCCTTCGATCTTTTATTCCAACAGCTATCATATTTAGTTATTCATCATATGGTGATGGTTTTGTGGAGTTTAAACGTCACAAATAATCGTTTTAAACAATCATTAATAGGTTTGAGCCGAACATTTAATAAGTTGAAACATTTGGAGCATTTGTGTGAAATGCTCAATCAATTTGGCCAAATGTTTTGATCCAAGGAGGATCCTCAAAAGGCTATATAAGAAAGTTTAATCCCATGGAATTTATGGTGATGAGACGTGATAAACTCCTTGAACTGAGACGAATCTTTAGCTCTCGTTTTTCTCTATCCTTTAACCAAAGGTTCTAGCAAACCATGGATTTGAGGGAGATCCTTCCCAAGCGTCGGGAGATTCGTGCAGTTCGTGGACACCCTAAGAGGGAGGAACCTGTTCGTCGTTCGTTTTTTCATTTTATTATTCATTCCAAGCACATGGATAGATCTTGGTTGTTTTGGGGTTTTGGTGTTGTCTTCCGTTGCGTTTAGAATGGGTGTGGCCCCCCCCAAAACCAATCAATATCCACAAGCATTGTCCTCGCTTTGGAGTAGTGAAATAAAAGCATAATTTTTTCTCCAACTTAACATGCAACTACTAATGCACGGTTTTAAGATGTTTAAGCTTCTCAAACGGTTTAACAAAAAAATTAAGAACATAAATGCTCAAAAGAACTCCCAATTAAATCCAATGAGTGAAAGTTTGTGCAAAACAATTCTTCTTCCGGAGAAGGATAGTTTTGCCGAGATAGATAGACAAGTTTGATAATCGTATCAGTCTTAACACTACATAATTTTATAATGTTCATGAGTGTAGAATGGCGAATTCCCCTTACCTTAAGGTGAGGCAGAGATATTCTTTTATCGATGGATAAAATAGAATACACGGTGTGGTATTCCGATATGGAACTCGGAAATACCCTCTATAATAAACAGGGTTCAACACTCCCCCTCAAGCTGAACATGTCCAACTTGGACCAAGAGTCCCACAAAAAGAAAGGCGACATCAAACAAGACCAGACACATGCCCCCTAAAGTTGAGCCGCTGATGTTGTAGATACCCCCAGCTTGGTACTGAGAGAGTCCAGACGAGCTTCTAAGAGGCCTTTGGTGAAGATGTCGGCAAGTTGATCGGTCGTCGGTATGTGGCCGAAACTGATATGGTGTTGCTCAAGGTGATGGTGAAGAAAGTGACAGTCCAGCTCGATATGCTTTGTGCGTTCATGAAAAACGGGATTAGAAGCAATCTTCGTGGTTGCCTAATTATCACACCAAATATGAGCAGACGTCTGTGGCGAGAAGCCAAACTCATGAAGGAGATGTCGAAGTCAAAGGATCTCAGTAGTGACCGTGGTCATCACACGGTATTCAAACTCCGCACTAGATCTGGAGACGACAGTCTGTTTCTTACTACGTCAGGAGATGAGGTTACCTACCAAGAAAACGGCAAACCCAGAAAACGGCAAACCCAGAAGTAGACTTTCGGGTAGCAAGGCAACCGGCATAGTCAGCATCACAGAAGGCCTCAACATTCAGTTGATCGTGGTGTGAGTACCGGAGACCACAGACAGGGTCTTTCTTGATGTATTTTGCAATGCGGAGTACAGCATCTCACTGAGATTTGGTCGAATGCTCCATGAATTGGCTAACTTTGCTCATAGCGCATGCAATATCCGAACGTGTCATGGTGAGATAATTGAGTTTTCCCACAAGACAACGGTAGCTCTCTGGGTGAGAAAAGAGTTTTGTGTTGTCATAGAGAGACCGTTCCCCAAACTCAAGAAGAGTATTGACGGGAGTAGCCTAAGTTAATCCAGTATCCTGCAAGATATCCAAGGGCACATGAGCCTTACCTCGGTTGGTAAAGATTCCGTAAGTGCATCCAAGCGACCTAGGATCAAATCCAGGTGGAGGCATAATTTCCGGGTATTGTAGCAGTACTGTAGCGGGACTGTAGCGGGAACTGTAGCGGGTACTGTAGCGGGAACTATAGTGGGAACTGTAGCAGGTACTGTTTGGCACTGTGGCAGCCGGGAATATGCCCCCGTTTGGGCCTTCAGGCCACCGATTTAGTCCCCAAGTCCTTTAAGGCATTCGGGTCACCCAGGCCTTCGGGTCAATAAGGTCTTCGGGCCACCTCAAGGCCTTCGGGCCACCTCAAGGCCTTCGGGCCACCTTAAGTGCAGATGCAAACCAGACAACCTATAAGGAACAAGCTCTACAAGGAGGATGAGCAAAGAAGTTTTCACCATAGCAGAAGCTAAACGGATTGCAAGAATGAGAGGGTATGGCATCTGTCATCGGGACAAGCCTGTGCATGCACGGGAATGCCTAGCCGAACAGTCATGCGAAGGTGGAGAGCTGATTTCACGATGAAGATGCTGGGGAAGAGCAGTTCCAAGTAGTTAGTCAGGGTTGTATGTGTCACGACCCGTCATCGGGGCCCGTGCCGTGACTACCCCAAGCCCGCCTTCCATAGGCCAGGGGCTGGCGACTAGCACCAAGGCGTAAATCCCGGTAAAAAGGGAAGGCATTGCCTTTGTAAGGTAAACAAGCACCTCAGAGTAAGCAAGCGGAAAAAAGTAAACACTAAGTAAAAACAGAGTACAACTGTAAGTGCGGAAAGTAAGTGGCCAGAATACAAATCCAAACTGAAAGTAAAATACAACTCGAAAGGGAAAACAGCAACTGAAAAGTAAAAGCCGCTACGTCGAGCTGTCCACTGGAAATCCCACCTGAAGGGTGGGTACAGATAGCTCCACTGCTCCTCGGGTCCCGCCGTCCGCTCCGAGTACGTCCCGCCCAGTGGTCCTCCTCCAGGTACCGTCCTGTTCTGCAAGTCTCAACCACGATCAACGCTGTCTGTCGTCTGCAACCAACACAACGTAGTGCGGGCATAGCCCGTGCAGGGGTGAGTATAAGCTACTCAGTAGGGACCCCGAGACCCCCGAAGGTCTCCCAAAATCCACAAAGGATAAACCACAAGGGAAAGATACAATCACGAAGTAACAACCGACACTGCTTAGGTATATGCCCATACATATACCTAAGTCAACAATTTCATTACGCTCCAACCTCCGAGCCCAAGCACAACTCAGTCCACACAGGAAAGTATACGTATTCCACACAGGAAAGCAAAACGTAATCCACACAGGATAGCACAACACAATCCACACAGGAAAGCAAACAGGATTCAGCTCACACAGGTATACATCATCGAAAAGGTGAAAGAGATGATCAGACATAGATACTGAATCATCTAAGCTGGGACCCACATAGGATACAAGACCAGCTGTCTTCATTGATTCATCTATGCTGGGACCCACATAGGATACAAGACCAGCACTGAATCATCAAAGCTGGGACTCACATAGGATACAAGACCAGCACAGCTGGGACCCACATAGGATACAAGACCAGCTGTCTTCATTGATTCATCTATACTGGGACCCACATAGGATACAAGACCAGTACTGAATCATCAAAGCTGGGACCCACATAGGATACAAGACCAGCACAGCTAGGACCCACATAGGATACAAGACCAGCTGTCTTCATTGATTCATCTATACTGGGACCCACATAGGATACAAGACCAGTACTGAATCATCTAAGCTGGGACCCACATAGGATACAAGACCAGCACAGCTAGGACCCACATAGGATACAAGACCAGCTGTCTTCATTTATTCATCTATACTGGGACCCACATAGGATACAAGACCAGTACTGAATCATCTAAGCTGCCAGATCCACAAAGGATCGATAGGTACTAACCCCCCGCAAAGGCCCACACAGGATCGGACCCACACAGGATCTGTAGCACTGATCCCCGTAGGATCGCTGAGTGTTGTAGTCGTCGCCGTCGAATCCACTGAGGATCTCTGCACAGTCGTCGTCGAAGTCGCAGTCGCAGCCAGCACTAGGGTTTCCACACACAGCAAGCTCGTTCGGGAGGATCCGCTCCACAAGCCGAGAGGCTGATACATCAACTGTCACATAGTCCGAAGTTGATGTATCCAAAAGTTTCGTATCGTCAACAGGAACTCAACGCAACAGACGGCGCGTCAATCGGACGCCCGGTCTGAGAGTTATTGGTTTTTTTGTCCCAGGGGCCCGGTTGGTTTTTAAGGCAAAACCAACCCGACCGTACTCCACCTGCGTCCAAACCTCGGGCGGAGTATGCCAAAAGATCCGTCTCACTAAGAGAAACTCAACCAAGTCGACGGCACGTCAATCGAACGTCCGGAGTTCAAGAAATGAGCGTTTCCGCTCCGAGGGCCCGGTTGGTTTCGTGTACGAACCAACTCGGCCGAACTCAAAGTATTCTGAAACCTTGAGTGCGATATACCGAAACGACCGTCTCGTTTCAAATATCGCATCGCAACTGACGGTGCGTCGATCGGAGGTCCGTAGCCCAAGATATTGGCGTTTGAACCAACTCAGCCCGAAAATAGGGGGTCTGGGCCCGGCCCGGCCCAGTACCCCCTGGGTCGGCCGAACCGGGTCAACCCGGCCCGGGCGGCGACCCAGCCCGACGACCCGGCCCGGCCCGGCCGGCGGCGCGGCCTGGGCGCCGCATGTGCGCCGCGCGCGGGGGGGCAAATTTCCCCCCCCCCCCCTTGGTTTCAAAACGGCGCGGCATTATGCCGCGCCTTGAGGGAAACGGCCCCCCACATGGGGGCCCGCTGCTTGGACGCTGCACGGGGGGCAAGCCCCCCCCCCCCCCTTTTTAACACAACTACGTGGCGCGGCAATTAGTGTCGCGCCTTTGAAAAAATAAAAACGCCCCCCCCCCCCTCGAGGGGGCCCGCCCGAGTCGCGCGTCGGGGGTTTCGACCCCCGGCCTTCAGCCAAACCGGTGGGCCGTTTTTGGCTGGCCGGAAGTCTTCCACCGCCGGACTTTTTTAGTCCCTCCATCCGCACGCCGGCGGCCGGCAGTTCCGGCCGCCTGTCACCGCATAGCCGCGGCCCAAGGGGACCGCGGCTCCTTTTCTCTGCCGCGGCCAATGGTCGTGGCTCTTCACCACTCCGCCGCAGCCGAGGGCCATGGCCTTCATTTGACCCGTCGCCCCTCCACCGTAGGCCGCTTTGACCGCTGCCTCCCACGAGTTTCTCTGGCGCAGCGCGTCGGCGTCGCGCACCACTGCCGCGGCCCGCTCCAGCCGCGGTCCTCGTCGTTTCCGCGCAGTGCAACGGCACCGCGCCGCTTTAGCTTTAGTATCATCGGAAATCAACGATAAAGAGGGGTGGAGGATCGGCCGTGTTTGTGCGGTCTGACCTCCTCCCATTAAAAGATATCAAGCGGCTAAGCGAACGAAAAACTCAACGTCCAACAAGCGCAAAATTATAACAAATAAAACGAACTAAACCCCTACCTCGCTTTTCGTTATGAGTTGACGAAGTCGCGGAAAGGCGGCGTCGATTCGTCGACGTCAGAAAAGAGAAAGTCGTTGATGACGTCGGCGTTCTTCGTGAATGGCGCTTCCTTCTTTATTCCGGAAGGAGTGGGATGGAGGCATCCAAGGAGGAATCGACGTCGGCAACTTCACGTTCTTCTTTGGAAAAGTCGTTCCTCGTCGGGAGATTATTTCCTTTATCCTTCCAAGACTCCACCACAAGATTCAGCCAACCCCCAAATAATAAAAACAACACATCTTATTATAGTGTTAGCTTAATGAATTCAAAATGATTCAAATTCAATAAGTTACATCCCTTCATTAATGGGTGGAGAGGCTCCAAAATTAATGGAGGAAGGTGGAAGTGAAGAGTTCACCTTTAATTGGGGGTTCAAGGGAGTTAAGGAGTTTTAAGGGGGAGTTAAAAGAGAGTTTAAGGGAAAGTGATAGGTTAGGGGTTCGTGCGGACCCCACCTCCCTTACACATATCCTCCTATGGGAAGTTGGGTGGGGTATGGGCTCCACCTCAACTTCCCTTTGGAGGAATTAACTTCCACTAGAAAGAAAAATAATTGTTATACAATTTTATTTCTTTCTTTTTACCCTTTTCATTTTTTAACAACACCATCCGAGCAACCGCACCTTCAGAAAAGGTGTTCCTAGGCAAATATCGGCGCTGCGGTTCCATCGGTGCCCTCGGAATTCGATTCCGACCTTCGGTTCAAAAGTTAGAAATTCTCGCCCATTCGTTCACTGAACATACCCGAGCCAAACTTCGGAAATTGATTCCGGGCACTCCGGGCCTCGAAATCAGGCGCCGTCAGAAACTGCGTTCTTGTAAAATTCCAAAGAAAATTAAGAAAAAATTTTCCTTGAAATTTCCGGGTCTTTACAGTATGTAATGTTTGAAGCCTACGGGCCATGTAATACTTACGCCTACGGGCCTTGTAAGGGTTTCACCTCACCCTTGAAAGGTGGATTATCAAAAATCAATAAAAAATGAAGGTCTTCGGGCCATTAGATGGATGCAAGATATTCAAGGCATATTTCCGTTGACAAAGAAAGATGGTATCCACAGAACGGGAGACCTCAATACCAAGGAAGTATGTCAGTGGACCGAGATCTTTGGTGTTAAAGTGGTGGTGAAGATGCCCCTTTAGTTGGGCGATTCCAGTGGAGTCACTCTCAGTGATGATGATATCATCAACATACACCACCAACAGGATGCAGCCGGAAGACGTCGTACGGTAGAAGACGGTGTGGTCCTTCATACTCCGAGAGAGCCCGAATGAAGTGACGACGGTGCTGAATCGGCCAAACCACGCCCGAGGAGACTGCTTGAGGCCATAAAGAGAGCGACGAAGTCGACAGACATGGGAGTCGGCTCCGGAGGCACGAAATCCTGAAGGTTGCTGCAGATACACCTCTTCTTCAAAAAAGTCATGGAGAAATACATTTTTGACATCAAATTGATGAAGAGGGCAATGATGATGAGCGGCCAGAGAGATGGACAATCGGACAGATGTCATCTGTGCAACCGGAGAGAAGGTATCAAAATAGTCGATACCATATGTCTGAGCAAAACCCTTCGCCACAAGTCTGACCTTAAGGCGATGAAGGGTGTCATCTGCATTGAGGCGGTATCCGCGCTGAGTGCAAGAGATGGAGTGAAAGGAGTGAAAGGAGAGCCCTCAACAAACGACACATCAGCAGAGGAGATGGAGGAAGACAATCATCAGTGGTGGTGTCTGGATGGGGAGATGGAGGAGTGAAAGGAGAGCCCTCAACAAACGACATATCAGCAGAGATGATATATCATCGTAAGTCGGGAGAGAAGCACCGGTATCCGCGCTGAGTGCGGGAATATTTGAGGAATATGCAACGGAGGGATGTAGGAGAAAGTTTGGAAAGGTTGGGACGAGTGTCCCGAACATAACACAGACACCCAAACACACGGAGTGGAAGTGAGTGAGGAGGGAGAGAGAAGAACAGAGTCCGAAAAAGCAGTCTCCCTCTGAAGGATAGAAGAAGAGAGTCGGTTTAGGAGGTAGGAGGTAGGTAGCAATCAGGATGGCATTAGACCAGAAAAGGAGAGGCACCTTCATGTGGAATAGGAGGGCACGAGCAGTCTCCAAAATATGGCGATGTTTCCGCTCGACCACTCCATTCTGCTCAGACCGGTCATGAAGGTAAAGTCATGTCATGCGCGAGTAGTCATCAATAAAGAATATATAATAATTGTACCTGGACTGGCTAGGAACCCTGCAAGGACCCCATACATCGGAATGAACAAGGTCGAAAGGTTTCGCGGCACGCGGTTCCAATCGAGGAACATATGTCATCCGATGATGTTTAACAAACTTGCAGGATTCACAATGGAAGGAAAGGTGGGGACTGAATTGGGGGCAAAGCTTATGTAGGACGGAAGCCGGTGAATGACCAAGGCGAGAATGAAGATCAAGGGTACAGGCTGAGGTGGAAGAGCAAGAAAGAGATGGTGGGGTATCGAACATGTACACCCCATTCCGAAGATGACCTCGACCAAATTCCCGATTCGTCGTCCGCTCCTGAAAAACAACACCAGAAGATGTAAAAGTAGCCACACAGTTTAAATCTTTGGTGAGTTTGTTGATGGAGATAAGATTAAATGGACTGTCAGGAACATGAGCTACTGAAGCAAGGTGAATGGATGGGGTCAATGAGCATGTGCCAAATCCCACAATGGGGATTTTCGATCCATTAGCAACAGTACAGAGGCACCTGTATGCGGATGATAGGTAGTGAACATACCGGAATCCCCTGTGAGATGATGTTCAGACGCACCAGAGTCAAGCATCCAAGTTGTCGGTCGAGAAGAGATACCCGAAGGCCCACTAGCCTGAACAATGGTGGCTGGAGAAGAGGAAGGAGGCAAGGCTGACCGATAAGATTGTATAAATGCAATCTCCTCAAGCGAGAGCACCAGTCTGTACCGGGTACTCGAGACCAGTGACGGAGCATGGGACAACTGCTCAGGCGGGCGCACAGACGGAGGGATGAAGCGTGGGGCTGTTGTGCGGGAAGGCCGACAGCTGAGGTGGGGAGTGGCCTTGCAGGAGCGCCAGAGACTGGAGGTGGTGTCGTAGTTCCGCGGGCGGAAGTGCCAACCATGATAGAGTCAGCGGGCGCCGCGCGGGAAGCAGGCCCCTGGAAAAGGGTTGTCGGTGTTGTGTGAGCCGTTGCGGTGACGGTAGCCAGCACAGGAGGCGGGCCGGGACGCGCCAAGGAGGGCAGTGATCGGGAGATCGTCGAGAAGCCGCAAGTAGGGCGGACTGGGAAGGGCCGCGAGGAGGCGGGGTCGGGACTCGCCGAGGAGAGCAGGACTGGGAGGCGCCGAGAGAGGGTGATGATCGGGAGATCGTTGGGAAGCCGCAAGTAGGGCGGGCCGGGAAGGGCCGCGAGGAGGCGGGGTTGGGACTCGCCGAGGAGAGGCGGTGCCGGACGAAGCCGGGAAGCTGCTGTGGGGCGAGCGACCCCGTCGGAGGCGGTGGCTGGAAGCGCCGAGGAGGGCGAGATGTCCGGGAGACCGAGGAGGCAGGCCTGGAGACCCGCTGATGAGAGGCGAGGCCAATCGACGCCGGGAGACCGCGGGAGGGCAGTGTCGAACGTCACCGGGAAGCTGCGCGGAGGGCGGGGTCGGTCGTCCTCGTCGGAGGCGGGTCAGATCGTGTGCACGACCGGAGCAGGCGCCTGGGTTGCCCACAGGTGGAGCACGCACAGGGAGGGGATCCATCGGGGACCGTTGAGCAGCGTACGGTGGAGGCCGACGGGAGAGGTCGGACTAGATGCGTCGGGAGAGCCTTCTGGGTGGGGTGCGCACTGGATGGGAGGAGCCGACGCACAGGGAGGGGAGGCGGAGATCCGTCGAAGGTCCATCGGGCGTCTCGCACAAAGAGGCGGAGAGCCGCGTTGGGACCGGAAGGCGCCGAAAGAGGCGACAGCAGCCGGTGAAGAGGAAGGCGACGCCCTTGAAGGTCGGCGAGGTCGGATCTACAACAGGACCGCGACAGGGCGGCGAGCCAGCATTTGGACCGCGACAGGGCGGCGAGCGGGTGGTCCGACTACAAGCGCAGCGCGAACGACGTCGGGGTTCGGCAAGACGGCCGCAGAGGAGCGGCTGAGGGCGGCGGTTGCCCGGTCACGCGGCGCACAGGGGAGGCTGGACGGCGGACCTGTTGGGGGAATTGCTGAAAACCCTAAACGGGGGGGGGGAATAGGAGAGAGGGTTCGGGTTAGAGAACACCCTTTGATACCATGTAGAATGGCGAATTCCCCTTACCTCAAGGTGAGGCGGAGACATTCTTTTATAGATGGATAAAATAGAATACACAGTGTGATATTCCGATGTGGGACTCGGAAATACCCTTTGTAATAAACAAGGTTCAACAATGAGGAAAGCACTTCTTCATCGAAAGGCTTGAGTTATACAACCTTGGTAGTTAATACAAGATTGTAGTTTTAGAAAACTTCAGAAAAAGAGATGAGATACATTACTATTCTTGCATGGGCTGAAACCTGTTGTAGAAAAAATCATTTAAACAGGTTTTAAATTGTAAAAGCCAACAAGGCCAACATCATCGACAAACTAACAGCATTTTTCTGCCAAGGTGCCATTATAATGGAGGTGTAGAGGTATTATTCTATTCACATGCCATGAAAGGGGAGCACATTAATGCATAGTTTATTTGCTAATACCCGCACTTTACTCGTTTGATATAAAATCCAAGCAAATCTGTGAGTGTGCATGTGTCTTTGAAATACTCATTTTTATGTTTGGCATGTGTCATCTAAGAGCATGTATTGGTATGGGCCAATCAGCAACAAAACGTGCAATGTTTGAATGGACATGCTCTCACGAAATAACAACTACGCTCATGTTTTACTTCAAAATCAACAATAAGGGAAAAAGCTCAACATATAATTCAGGCACTAATTTCAATTGAATACAACATTCTCAACGCTCCATGCTTGAACATACAACATGTCTCTGCAAACAGATGGAAACAAGAATGGATCATGCAACTTTTTTTATACTATTTCAAAATGTTATCTTGAGATCATTTGAAAATTAAAAAAATATATATATGGTATTTCAAGAATTGCAATATTTATTCCCAAGCTGATGTGGAACACTTCTGAAGCGCAAATTAAGTTATCACAAGGGCATGAGGGAGCCACCAATGAACCACGCACAACATGAAAACCCCTTAAACAAAACGTAACTTAACTATGCTAAAATTGTCAAGTTTCACTTCACAATCAATTCACAGTGAGAAAATAATCCACCAAGACCTTAGGAGCGTTGATGTCTACTAGTTTCAACTCATTATAGGTCTGGCTTTCGGTACAAAAAAAATATATAAATTTAACATGAGTAAGATGCTGCATACAATTAAAGCATACAAGCTAGTGGAAATGATGCAATCTCCCATGAACATGCAGCGCCATAAAGAACAGCAAACACATTGCAAGCTTTTCATAATAAAGAAGTGCCGCCATAATTATGGTCAACACGCGAGGTTTGTAATTCAGGATATTTCTAGGAATTTCTATTTTTTCATTTTTTTTATGTGCGTTGGTTTTTCTAGTGCTGTTTTATATCTCTTGTGGGGAGGGGGTGGTGAAAAGGAAGCCGGGGTATAATGAGAACGAGAAGTAGAGACCCAAAATTCCACTCAGCACAGATGTAAGGACCAATGCGAAGATGGAGATAAAGTCCGCTGAGTCCGACAATCTTCACGAATTTGACAATATCGTATCTGCCTTCAAAGCGATACTGGACCAGGAAATGAGAAGTAGATACACTCCTTCAGTAAGAATTCAATTTCAAGTCTGATCCAGCAAAGCTTATCAGAGTACGTTCGATGAAAAAAATAACTTCACCTGTCTTCTGATCGGTTCATGCCAATTCCAAAACACGTAAGTTTCAATCACGTCCAATCCACCTAGCTTGCTCATGGAAATCAAATCCGGCCACATCTGAAGCGTGAGGGACGGGAAGTCAGGGAAATGTAAATTACACAACCATGTTAAACGAGGGACACCACCAGATGAAGCATGGCTAGCACCAGTGCAGAAAACATCGCCATATTGAAAACAGAAGCTTGCCAGGAGATCAGCACGCATGCACGTGACGCCTCAACTTCAGTGAAATCAAGACGATGATGTGTGTTTTTTATAAATAATAAAAATGAGAGAATGGAGAGTTGAAAGGGATGGAGGTGGGGTATATGAACCTCTGGGGTTGCGCGAGGGTAATGGATGCTGCCTGACATTAGCATCCGGCGTTGGCCGTCGATTATGAAAGCTCTGGAATCGTAGCTGACATTGAAGGGCTTGAAGAATTCGGCGGAGATCACCGCGAGGTTCATCAACACGGAGATTGGGAGGCAGTGGAATGATCTTTGATTCAAGGACATTTCCACGACGGAGAAATGACAGGGCAAGGATACGGGAATATAGAAGGGAAGGGAAAGAGAGAGGCCAGGAAGTCGGATAAAATGCCGCAAAATGGACTAAAAACTCGACTGTGTAGCTCTGCCCCGGCCTGTCTAGAAGTACGATGTCAGGACTGCCAAATGGACAAAAACCTGGATATCCAGCCCGCAAGATCACCCCGGACACAGCGCATGAAGTGGAGTAAATGTACAGACCCATAGACGCGCTATGACCTGCCCCTCACAAAAATAAATGATTTAATAATCTGTGGGTGAACATAAAATAAAATAAATGATTTTGATTTCTTCACTTGTGTTTGGTTTAATAATTTAGTAAAATAAATTAAATTATTTCTCCTCATCTTCTGTGGGTGACCCATAGACACGCTATGACCTGTCATTGTGTCTTATCCCACGAAGATCATATCACTCTCGCCTTTCTCTCAACGCCTCTTTTGTTACCATGCACAATGGTCTTCCAAGATCATGGAGATACGTTTTTCTGAAATCACGTCTACTGCTACTAGTTTTTTTGTAAACTGTTTTAATTTAGTTTGTTAATTGATGTAAATATGAACTGAGAATGGATTTTAATGTCTTGTATCCATTAATGATATGGGTTGATTGATATGAGTTGATGACAAATCATCTACAAAAATGTTTTGTTATTTTCATTTTGACGGAGTGACTATCAATGATTCACAAAGAGAAATGCATTATGAAGGTGAAAGATCACTGGGTAGAGTGTTAAAAGAATAAATTTCATTTGATGAAATATCAAGACTGACAACATTGGTAATTACAACACCCTGAAAATTTAGTTTAAAAGAATAATAAACTTGATAGATTGATTAACACGCAACACTTAGCTTTAAGCGAACCGAGATATATTATAAAAATATTATTACTTAAGTGTGACTGTTGCAACCTAATTGTTGAATTGACATGTATGAGTATGAGTAACCACATTATGAAATATACGTATAATGGTCCTATTTTATATAAATGTATTGATGAATGCTTAAGAAATAAGCACCTAATTTTTAGTGAAGTCGTTTTATGCTTCAAAATGCATTTTCTTAAAAAATTATATTATTGCATTTTATGCGTGAAAATTATAATTAATTTCAGTCACTTTTAGGAATTATATTTTATAAAATGAACATCATTTTTGAAATCAGTATATCAAAATTAACTTACAGTGAAATTTTGTAATTTTTCTAAAATGATTGATTTTTTAGTGAATAATGAAAAATACCGATTTTTGAAATACTCTCATTTATTTTAATTTAACAAAGTAATTTGAAAGTCTCGTTCTGTTTTGGATTTGATCTTAAAGTGACATATGATTCATTTGATTTACAATAATCTAATTAATTCCATTAGGATCGACATTTTACATGATTTTGATATAAGTCAATTTTTAGACTTAAAAACACATTTTTCTAAAAACTGTTTTTCGTTTCATTTTACACATTTATATTAAAATTAATTTTTACCACTTTTACAAATTGAATCGTGACAAATGGATTCAATATTTGAAATCAGAAGATTCAAATCAAAAGCTTTTTTCCATCATTGACAAGATGAGTATAAAATAATGGCGATGTTGATCGGTGGGCAATGTCACTATTTCCACACCGTCGATGAGAGCACATCACAACCAATTTAGCCAAATCATTCAATGCATGGATTTTTAAGGATATGAGACATAATATTTGTGTGTTGTTTAATGAACATCGTGAGAAATTGAGTATGAGATTTTTACCACCGAGACATGGAAAGGTGGAGAAATGGAATTAGTCCTAATATTGGGGCAAAATTGAAGGTGAATGTGTTAAGGGCTGAAACCATGATAACAGAGTAATATGGACATAATGTGATATTAGTTTGAACCGATGATGTGGATATTAGTGTACAACTAGGTACTTGGGGATGCACTTGTTAAGCATGAAAAATGAGTGGGATCCTTTGTGCTCATGCATGTGCAACAATAAGAAAGGTACATGGTAACTTATATGATTTTATAGAAATTTTCATTTGCTTAGCACCCAAGAAAATATTTATCTTGGAACTATGCATTCGGTGGAAACCAATGATATGAAATAGTTGAATGCATTGACATATAACGACTATATGAATCAATTTTTTTTTTGAAGCCACCAATACGACATACCACCTTTTTATTACATAACTTTTCATTACATAATACACATTTATCAATTCAGAAGATCTTTTGGGTTTAGTGTCTTTGAAATTAGGTACATATTACATGAATTACATAAGGACAACATAAAAATAAACATTAATCAATTCTTTTGGGAGAATCCTTTATTATTCTATCCTAAGTCGTCTCATTGTATCTCATATTTCAGGGACATGCATCAAAGGAAAGAGGTGAGCATAAATCCCAGCAATGGAATAAACAAAAGAAACACTTAACATGCGAGCAAAAAGCGTATAACCAGGAATGATCATATGAAAATGAGGAATGCCATAAAAGAAAGAAAATGAATCGTAATATGGAAATGTGGCTACAACATTTAAATGAGACATTCATAAGCATATCACCAAGTTCCATCCCCATAGTGTCATAAATCATAATTACCGAGGTTATTCACCAAGACATCGTAAAACATGTCATCTATAGAGATTAAATTATTTACCCAATGCATTGGAGCACTATGAGGGCACACCTTTCATATGTCTTAATTAATGCGAGCCACATAGAACATAATCAAACATTTCATAAATAACTCGTGGAGAATAAAGAATGAGTTTCTTATCAAAATCACGATGTTTCAAAAGTGCTTAAAGACATAATCATTATGTCATTCTTAGCCCATGAAAAAGGGAGTGTGGGTTTCTTACGTGTAAATCCCTGAATCAAATAAATCATCTTCACATCTAGGTAAATACCCCTATAAAAGAAAGAGGTTTGGGTATTAAAAAAAGAGAATAAAAGAGAATTTCTTAAGTAGAGAGAAAAATTTTGAGGAGTAAATTCGGCAGCATGGCGAGTATAAAAAGTGGTTTTTAAAAAAGGGTAAAATGAGAGGGGACAATGGTCTCCCATTGATGAAACATAATTTTGCAGCAAGATTATGATAAAAAAGGTAATAAAGAGAGTAATCATACCAATTATAAGACACATACAAAAAGAGATTCTTGAATTGAAGAGAAAAGAAGGATAATTCTCTTACCTTGAAGAGTTACTCCTAGGTATTGAGGAACAGAACCTCGGGGGCTTGAAGACACCTTGGAAGGATACTTGGGAGGAAAAACTACCAGAGCTTAATGGAGGATGGATTGCGAGTGAAATTTAATGGAGAAATGAGTGGGTATTTATAACAAAAGTGAAGGATTTATTTAATAATTTCCAAATATAGGCCTTAGAAATCTAGGTTGTGGAAAATGAAAAACCATGGGCTTGCCCATGGTTTTGGAAATTTGAGACATATTTTATGTTATTTTAACCCACAAGAACCAAGCAACATTTTATATTGCTTCTTTTGGCATGGAAAAGTAAAGTTTCCACAAAATAAGCTTTTAAAATGTTAAAGTTTCCATTGTAGACTTTAGAAAGTAACTTATAGGTTTGGAAATTGATTAAAATATATTAAAATACTTTATATTAATAAAATAACACATATCAGGTAATAGATTGTGGTTAATTAATTATTACATTATTATGACATAATTATGAAGTCATTAAACATACTGAAAAACTCAAACTGTATTTTTATTATTCACAGAAAAATAATGTATTTTTAGAAATTTATCATAAATTCACCGTAACCTAATTTCGATGTGATAATTTCAAAACTGATGTTTATTTTATCATAATAATTCTCTAAGTATGATAATATTAACTTTTAAATATAAAAATCCTTATCTATTAAAAAAATAACGGGTTGAAAATGCATAGTAAAATTTCTAACACAATTTTCAAGGACATAATAAAATTATTTTATCATTTATATTTAAATAAGAGCCTTTTTAACATATTATTTCATTTAAAAAATTATTATTCATAATACCTTAGTTTATTTTCAAAATTTATATATTTTCTGAAAAGTACAATTTATGTCCAAAAAATCAAGTTATCAAATTCCATCTCAATTAAACATATATTTTATTAAGAAAAACTATTCTTTAATGTGTATATCACATTGTTGTACATTGTTGTACTAGTCCAAATTTATGCATGATGTATGATGTTCTAATGAAATAAAAATTCATTTTATGTGTTTTTATTGTAAAACATAATAAAAATTTATTGTTAGGAAAGAGATCCATAAATAAAAGTAATTTTTTTGGGTTGTTACAACTAAAGACTTATCGTCCTCCTAGTAGACCATCTCATAATCACATTGCGTCTCAATTTCAAAATAAAAATACGTATCATTGTTCTCATTGTAATGGATTTGGGCACATGTGAAATGGTGCAAAAATATCAACCCAAATTGAAGTGGTGGATATGAGAGGGTGCTCTTTTTTGTTTTTAGTGATCAAACTGTGGGATATTGTTATTGAAATCCAATTAATTTTAGTTTTTGTTGTTTTTTCATTAATTATGATGATGTTCAGGTGTGAGTAATGATTTTTTCCCTAAAAAATTGTGTTTGGTGATGGATTTAACTAGGGGTATGCTAATTATTTTATAAAACATGTTTCTATAGAAGGGAATGTTAAAGTAGGCTTTGATGGAAATCTGGAAAAATAAAAATATGTTTTTATGGGAGAATTATATTTTTTATTTCTGGAGGCTAAAATGTGGGATTTTTTAATTTAAATCTCATTAATTTTAGTTTTTATGGGTTTGAATTGATTAGAATGACGATGAGGTGTGAGTAATCACTACTATTTATAAATTCATTGATGAAATTAGGAAGATGAATGAAATTTTGACATTTAAACCGAGTCATTAATTTCAGATGTCATAATTTCCAATTATTTACACCGATATTCCATATTTTAAAACAAATCATCGACTTTTAAATACTTTTGTTTTGAATTTTACCACTGAGAACTGATAAAGAAATATTTAAAGTTGTGAGATCGTAAGCATGAATACTTATGAATAATGGTTTTTTAATCTTTTGACTCCCTGAATTCATTTAACTAATTAGTATAATTAAATCCTGGTGATTTTAGTTTCATGTGGGTTTTCCAATTTGAAAGACTGGTGTTAAAAATTCATATACTTGCCCCATGTTGTTGCCCCATGGATAATTCAAAAGAAACGGATACAAAAATAATTCAACTAAACATGATTAAAGTTATTATATACAACCAAGCACACAACAAGTGTAGGTTCCGGGCGCAGTAGAAGCGGGTTGGTGGGTTTGCCCAACTTTAATTTTAACGTTAAACAACGTTCAATCCGAGATCCATCACGATTTAAAACGCCGAATCTTCAGAACAGAACGAAGAACAAAAAAGAAAAGAAGAGTCCCAGAACCCTTGAGATAAGATCATCATATGTTGGTTATAATTAATTTAATTAATTCATAAGAATTACCTCGATGTAATTCTTTCTTCGTTGGAGTCTCCGGTCACGATCCTGTGATCCGTCGTTGCATTGTAGAATCCAAGTACATGATTCCTCTAGCGGTGATCCACACGTGCTCCACATATCTCTGGACATCGCCGAAGGGATCTCCAGGTGCTAGCGCGAAAGAGCCTTCACTTACGATGTCCGCCTTTAACCGCCTTGATCCGGTGGAGGATCTCGTTTTCATAACTTGAAAGCGTTCTTGGTGGAAAAAGGAATTCTCTCTTGGCTTGAGAGGATTTCCCAATCTATTGTGCACAACAATGGCTCTGTTTCTATGAGAATAATGTAATTGGGATTATAATACTTAGAATAATAAAATGAATTAATTGCCCGAAAGCATTTAATCATTTCATTTAATTCTTAGTAATACCCCATGTCTTAAAAATGACAGTTGACCATCATTATTACTTTACATGCGCCCAACATATTACATTTAATATCATTTAATTAAATAAACAATATTTTCTCACGAATCCCGAAAAAACAAATTACACGGCGTGTATATAAATATACTCGGCGTGTACTTTTATTTTTCCATTTTATTTATTTCCTCCACCATATTTATTAGACCTTGAATAATGGCTATTTATTTCTTAAATAAATGTAACTACATTACTCGCTAATAAATATATATATTATTTCACCCACAATATATTCTCTTGAATAATTAGTGTCGAAATAAATGCGACCAGGCATAATTATTAAACCACAGTCGGGAATAATATTTATTTAACTGGTTAAATTAATATTTATCTGAGATACATTGACACACTTAGTGTGTGACCCTCTAGGCCTCTTTCTCAGTGACATTAGGTGGAGCCTGCCTAAAGTCCAAGGTTAGCGTCTAGCAACACGCCAAGGCACCCATAGAGAAAGAAGTTAACGCCGCAATGACGTGTCACCTCCTACGAACGCTTACCGTGTAATATAATCCCTTTGTCTCAATATCTCCAATCAAACAGGTTGCATGCTAGTGCCATCAACCCATGTGCTCAATTATTCTTTCTTTGACTTCCTGGAATTGAACTCGTCCATACCTTACCATGGCTATGGATTTATTTAGGCTATATCAATTCCATCAAAGGGCATGAGATATCTACTTCCGTTATGGAACAGAAGGGACAAATCCTTTCTCGCATTATCTATTAATGCAGTATTACTCGTGACGCACCCAATGTATCCTACCTCGCTGCGAACAGTGTGTCATTACAGTTTTCGTCAATACATCTAAGTGCGCGAGTTGTAATACCTATTAATAATAATCTTAAAGTCTAAGGACCAATACACAAGTCCGCAGATAGGAACATCCAATGACACTATGAAATGTGGATTTCCTACTGACGGGTCTCGTTCTCATAATATCCTCCTGGATATTACCAAGGGCGCACACCATTAGAAGGTGCCTTAAAGTTTTATGAGTCCTCACCCCTAATGACCTGTATTATTTGTGTCCCTCAAATAATATCATCCGGCCATAGAAAATATATTCAAGAACAGTGTTATGGCACTTTCGGGTTCTCATCATAGCAGGGATCCGCTATGACCCATTAATGCAACAGTTGTCCTCAGGACATTATCACATGCATTGTCATGCAGAAGAACAATCAAGATGTGATAAGGCATTTATTAATGAATAAAGTACAAACTAGTTGGTTCTAGGCCACCAACTCCAACAGACTCCCACTTGGACTAGAACCAACTGTTAACAACCTTTAACCTGCTAGATCTCACCTGATATTCATGTTTTTGCTAAGATAGTCCTTTAGTCATGGGGTCCACCACGTTCTCTTCTGTGGGCACTCTGCTTACTGCAACTTCACCCCTTTGATAGAAATCCCTCAAGAGGTGATACTTCCGGAGTATGTGCTTTGTCCGTTGATGTGACCTTGGTTCTTTTGCAAGAGCCACCGCTGCAGTGTTATCACAATACAATGTAATGGGATCTTTACTGCTAGGCACCACATCAAGCTCCTGGACAAAGTTCTGAATCCAGACGACTTCCTTGTTGCATCAGAAGCTGCTATATACTCGGACTCCACTGTAGAATCGGCGACAACTGGCTGCTTTGAACTCTTCCAGGTCACAGCTCCTCCATTGAGATAGAAAACAAATCCAGATTGCGACTTTAGATCATTCTAATCTGTTTGAAAACCAGCATCAGCATACCCTATGATGACAAGCTCTTAGTCTCCTCCATACACCAGGAACATATCCTTAGTTCTTCTCAGATACTTAAGGATAGTCTTAATAGTAGTCCAATGCTGCTCTCTTGGATCTGCTTGATATCTTCCTACCATGCTCAGTGCATAGGCAACATCAATCCTGGTACATAACATGGCATACATGATGGATCCTATAGCCGAAGCGTATGAGATCTTACTTATCCTATCTTTCTCCTGTTGTGTCTGGGGACACATTTTCTTAGAAAGATGTAAGTCATGTGACACTGGAACCAATCCCCTCTCGGATTTTTTCATACTAAATCTCTTTAGTATCTAGTCAATGTATGTACCCTGACTTATCCCAAGCAGCCTCTTGGATCTATCACGAATGATCTTGATCCCTAGAATGTAGGTTGTTTCTCCTAAGTCCTTCATGGAGAAACACTTGTTCAACCAGTCCTTAACTGATTGTAAGGCCGGTACATCATTTCCAATAAGCAATATTTCATCAACATATACCACTAGGATGATGACCACATTCCCATTAAACCGCTTATAAACACATGGCTCACATTCGTTCTTAATGAAACCAAATTCCTTTATGGCTTCATCAAATCAAATGTTCCATGACCTGGATGCTTGCTTCAATCCATAAATGGATTTCTGCAACTTGAAAACCCATTTGGATTCACCTGGTGTCACAAACCCTTATGGTTGTGTCATATAGACATCTTCCTGAATGTTCCCGTTAAGGAATGCTGTTTTGACATCCATTTTCCAAATCTCATAGTCATGGTAAGCTGTTATGGCAAGTATGATTCTTATGGATTTAAACATGGAAACTGGCGAAAAGGTTTCATCATAGTCAATTCCTTGATGTTGTCTGAATCCTTTAGCCACTAGCCTTGCTTTATAGGTGCTAACTTGACCTTCCATGTCCAGCTTTCTCTTGAATACCCATTTGCATCCAACAGGCTTCACATTAACTGGTTCATAGACCAGAACCCAGACTTAGTTTTGATACATGGAATCCATCTCAGAATTCATAGCTTCTAGCCATCTTGTAGCTTCTGAGTTTTCTACTGCTTCCTTGTAGGAGAGAGGTTTATCATTGTCCAACAATAATGATTCACCATCCTCGGTGACTAGGAAACCAAATCTCTCTGGTTCGCTTACCTCTCTTGTGCTCCTACGCAGTACTTGTGTTTCTGGAACCTCTTCCATGGGGACCTATGGAACTTGTTCCTGTACCAACTCCTCTATATCTTGAATATCAACTTCTTCGAAGTCAATTTTGCTCCCACTATCCTTCTTGAGGATGTGCTCCCTCTCAAGAAAGACGGCTTGTCTGGCGACAATCACTTTCTTGTCTTGAGGGTTATATGGGTAATATCCTTTTGTTTCCTTGGGATATCCTATAAAGATACACTTCGTGCCCCGGGGTGCTAGTTTGTTGCCTGAGAAGGCCTTAACAAACGCCTCACATCCCCATACACGTGTGTGCGACAAAGTGGGTTTCCTTCCATTCCATAACTCGGATGGAATTTCATTTGCCGCCTTAGTTAGTACTCGGTTTAATGTGTATGCTGCAGTTTGTAATGCATATCCCCAAAAGGATAATGGAAGATCCGCATGACTCATCATCGACCTCACCATGTCCAACAAGGTGCAGTTCCTCCTTTCACTAACACCATTACACTATGGTGTATAAGGAATAGTGAGCTATGATAGAATCCCAGACTCTCGTAGAATATCTATGAACTCTTGGTTCAGATATTCTCCACCTCGATCCGATCAAAGTTTCTTTATCTTCTTACCAAGCTGATTCTCTACTTCATTCTTGAATTCCTTAAATTTCTCTAAGGACTCTGAATTATACCTCATTAAGTAGACATAGCCATATCTACTCAAATCACCAGTAAAAGTAATGAAGTAAGAATATCCACCTCTAGCTTATACTGGAAATGGTCCACACACATCTGTGTGTACCAATCCTATAAGCTCTGTGGCCCTTTCACCTTGTCCACCAAAAGGCGGCCTAGTCATTTTTCCTTGTAAACAAGCGTGACATCTATCAAGTGGTTTTAGCTCAGTAGAGTCTAAATAACCATCTTGGCAGAGCTTTGTCAAGCTCTTCTCATTCACATAACCAAGGCGGTGATGCCATAATTGGGTGATGTATAAGTCATGTGAGTTTGTTTCGTTATCGATTGCCAACACTTGGTTTTCATAATTGAATACATACAACCATTATTTAAATGTGCCATACCATAACATACGTTGTTCTTATAAAAGAGACAACCCTTATTTCCAAATTTGAAAACAGATCCATCCATATCCAAACAAGATACAAAAATTATGTTCTTGGTAACACTAGGCACATAATAACAGTTATGTAAAACCAAAATCATCCCAGTCGGCAATGAGAGGTGGTAGTCACCAATAGCCAACACAGCCAGCCTTGCACCATTGGCAGCTCAAAGATCCACCTCTCCTCTGGTGATCTTTCTAAATCTACTTGGTTCCTACATTTGAATACAGATGTGATCCCCACAAGCTGTATCTAATACCTAATGTGTAAAAATAGAAAGATTGCACTCGATAACGAGCGCACCTTTAGTGTCCCCATGCTTCTGGGTGCAGTTCCTCTTCCAGTGGCCCTGCTTGCCACATGCAAAACACACTGCCTCCCATTCCTTGCCCTGCCTCTGGATCTTCCCCTTCTTGGAGGGACGGTGCTCGGGGGCTTCAGACCGTTTATAAGTCTTTGGCCCCTTTGCCTTGTCCTTCCTTTTCTTGTTCACCATAAGGACCACGGGTTTGTCACGCCCCATGTCCTTGTCAACCTGGCGAATCAAGGTCAGAAGCTCCGACAGACTCTTCTCATTTCCGCTCATGTTATAGTTGACAATGAAGCTAGAGAAGGTCTTGGGCAGTGATGATAAGATGAGATCTGTACGCAACTCATTCGGGAATTTAATCCCTAAGATGTCCAAGCGTTCAATGTAGCCAATAAGCTTGACTACATGAGGCCCAACTGGCGCAGACTCTCCAATCTTAGTTCTAAACAAAGCATTGGAGATCTCACACCTCTCCTGTCTTGCATTCTCTTGTTAGAGATCCTTAAGGTGAGACATCATGCTATACGCGTCCATGTTTTCATGTTGCTTCAAGAGCTCATTAAATATGGCCAATAGCATGAAACACTGGACATCTGTGGCATCATCCATGTCTTTCATGTAGAGAGATAATTCCTCATCACTAGCCTCTTTCCCAGGCGCAACTGGAATAGGCTCTTCCAGCACATACAATTTCCTTTCGTGGCGAAGGATGACGCGTAAACGCCTCTGTCATTCTTGGAAATTGGTGCCGGTGAGAAGGTTTTCTTTTTCGAGTATGGTGCATAATGATATGTTTGACATCATTTTCTTACCGTTTATACAAATTAATATGAGCAAAGGTTTAGTACTTTATTACAAATTGAGACAAATAAATAAATTAATACTTATTAGTCTCCCACTATTTTATCGAAATCCAATAGCCCTCACCATTGACTTCAGAATATTCTGTTGCGTGAATATTCTAGTGGAAGGAATCCATATTGCCCTTCGCATTACCCCAAATAGGGTTGGTCAATCAACTTGAAGGGTTTTAGGTAGGCATTCCAAATGCCAACTGCATTAACTCGCAGCTCCTTGATCCGCTGAGTGGACTCCCCAATCCTGAAATCCTTTTATTTTGGATTTCCTCAACCTTTGCCTCTTGGTCACACCAAGTCCTACTGTGGCAGTCAACCCTTGATGTGAACCAAGTCAAGTCAACCCAAAACCTTGAATTAGAATTCCCTGATAATTAAAAGCACCCCAACTAGGGTTGGTCAAGCACTTTGAACTATGGTTCGATTCTAACAAAGATTATGGAAGGCTATACCGACTTAATATTTCTTTTGAGAGATTTTATCCTTATACATAAATTGTCATTTTATTATCTTTGATTACATGCTTGTTAATATTAAGTGGGATATACTTAAGTGATTAACCATGTCTAAGATAATATTTACATATAAGCCGGTTTTATTTTAGTTCCATCTTGCATGCTCGTTTAATTCATTAATTGTGTGATCGTGACAACACACCCATAATAAATAAACCTTGCAACTAACAGAAATAAAATAAATGGTATGATCATGAGCTTTTATATTGGTTAATTTATCTAGCGGTTGATAAACTAACCCAAGACCTAGGGGAGAAACACCTTGAACCTTTCAGGTTCGTGTTTACAGCTTTCCACCTGTCCACCTTTGTATCTCTTTGGATTGGTTTCACCTTGACTCCCGACTTGAGCCGCCTCCACTAGCTTGGGAGCTCCATCCATTACATATGCATTTATCTCACACGCAGGTGAGGGGTAAAAGGGATTTTTACATAAAAGAATCTTTGGGCGCGCAGGCCCTACATATTAATGAGGATATGGATCGCAGGCCAACAAATTTAATTTAAATAAATAAATTAAAAGAAACCATTCACATACAAAGGTCTCGGTCTAGCTCATGATCATCCATACATGCAACGATATTTACGCATAAATAAAACTAGCATTCAATTCTTTAATCGTTCTTGTTTAAGATAAATCATGCTCGAATCAATTAATTATCTTTAATTAATCAATCCTTTTATCTTAAATCCTTTTTCTAAATTTCCTTGATATTTTCATCCATCATAATTTTAAACAAATAAATTCATTTAAAATTATCCTTGTACGTAACTTGTACCTTGGAGGCAACCCAGTGAATTCCCATTTATTACGCAGATGTTAAATTAAACACATATATATAAAACACCTATCACGTGTTGTGCCTCAGCTTTACGCATGCACCATGGTACACGTCTCAAGGGTTTGTATAATATAATAATAAATTTTAATAAATCTGTGTAATTTGGGTGAGTACACGGTGTGTAGTTCCGACTACACGGCGTGTACTTTTCTTCACCGTCCATCCGAAGTATACGCCCGGGGACATGGCGTGTTTATGTACTTCGGAAATTTTCGGAGTACACGGCGTGTTATGTGGGACACACGCCGTGTAGTTTCCGCATTACACGATTTCCAGTCGGGCAAGCCGTGTACGGGGTACACGGCCCAACCCTTACCCGAAGGGACTACACGCCGTGTTCATTGGACCACATGGCGTGTAATCCGGAAACCATGTGCCACCTGTTTCTGGTCAACACACGGTGTCTTAAATTCTTAGAAAGAATCCAATACACGACCTGATTTGGTGGATCAGTCAATGCATTGAACCCAGACTACATGGCGTGTACTTCCAAATACACGTTGTGTACTCTAGTGTTGTACGACCAGAGACGTTTGGCTCCTCTATATGAGTTCCTATATTTTATTTTAATCAAAATTAAAAAAAAATTCGTTTCTGTGATGTGAACGAGAAACGAGGGAGGAGGAACGGATCTCGATATTCAGATTTCCAGAACGATTAAACTTGAATTGAAATAACTAAATTATTAAATGCGTAAATTACCAACGAAAAACTAAATAATTATAATAAAAAATATGACCCCTTTGATACCACTTGTAGGTTCTGGGTGCAGCGGAAGCGCGTTGGTGGGTTTACCCAACTTTAATTTTAACGTTAAACAACGTTCAATCCGAGATCCGTCACGATTTAAAACGCCGAATCTTCGGAATAGAATGAAGAACGAAAAAGAAAAGAAGAGTCCCGGAACCTTTGAGATAGGATCATAATATGTTGGTTATAATTAATTTAATTAATTCATAAGAATTACCTCGATGTAATTATTTCTTCGTTGGAGTCTCCGGTCACGATCCTGTGATCCGTCGTTGTGTTGTAGAATCCAAGTACAAGATTCCTCTAGCGGTGATCCACACGTGCTCCACGTATCTCTGGACGTCGCCGAAGGGATCTCCGGGTGCTAGCGTGGAAGAGCCTTCGCTTGCGATGTCCGCCTTCAACCGCCTTGATCCGGTGGAGGATCTCGCTTTCATAACTTGAAAGCGTTCTTGGTGGAAAAAGGAATTCTCTCCTGGCTTGAGAGGATTTCCCAATCTGTTGTGCACAATAATGGCTCTGTTTCTATGAGAATAATGTAATTGGGATTATAATAATTAGAATAATAAAATGAATTAATTGCCCGAAAGCATTTAATCATTTCATTTAATTCTTAGTAATACCCCATGTCTTAATAATGACAATTGACCATCATTATTACTTGACATGCGCCCAACATATTACATTTAATATCATTTAATTAAATAAACAATATTTTCTCACGAATCCCGAAAAAACAAATTACACGGCGTGTATATAAATATACCCGGTATGTACTTTTATTTTTCCATTTTATTTATTTCTTCCACCATATTTATTAGACCTTGAGTAATGGCTATTTATTTCTTAAATAAATGTAACTGCATTACTCACTAATAAATATATATATTATTTCACCCACAATATATTCTCTCGAATAACTAGTGTCAAAATAAATGAAATCAGGCATAATTATTAAACCACAGTCGAGAATAATATTTATTTAACTTGTTAAATTAATATTTAACTGAGATACATGGACACACTTAGTGTGTGACCCTCTAGGCCTCTTTCTCGGTGGCATTAGGCAAAGCCTACCTAAAGTCCAAGGTTAGCGTCTAGCAACACGCCAATGCACCCATAGAGAAAGAAGTTAACGCCGCAATGACATGTCACCTCCTATGAACGCTTACCATGTAATATAATCCCTTTGTCTCGATATCTCCAATCAAATGGGTTGCATACTAGTGTCATCAACCCATGTGCTCGATTATTCTTTCTTTGACTTCCCGGAATTGAACTCGCCCATACCTTACCATGACCATGGATTTATTTAGGCTATATCAATTCCATCAAAGGGCCTGAGATATCTACTTCCCTTATGGAACAGAAGAGACAAATCCTTTCTCGCATTATCTATTAATGCAGTATTACTCATGACGCACCCAACACATCCTACCTCACTGCGAACAGTGTGTCATCACAGTTTTCATAAATACATCTAAGTGCACGAGTTGTAATACCCATTAATAATAATCTTAAAGTCTAAGGACCAATACACACATCCGCAGATAGGAACATCCAATGACACTATGAAATGTGGATTTCCTACTGGCGGGTCTCGTTCTCATAATATCCTCCTAGATATTACCAAGGGCGCACACCATGAGAAGGTGCCTTAAAGTTTTATGAGTCCTCAGCCCTAATGACCTGTATTATTTGTGTCCCTCAAATAATATCATTCGGACATAGAATATATATTCAAGAACAGTGTTATGGCACTTCCGGGTTCTCATCATAGTAGGGATCCGCTATGAACCATTAATGCAACAGCTGTCCTTAGGACATTATCACATGCATTGTCATGCAGAAGAACAATCAAGATGTGATAAGGCATTTATTAATGAATAAAGTACAAACTAGTTGGTTTTAGGACACCAACTCCAACAACAAGCACATACAATTGTGGAATATTGATGTTAAAATTTGTTGGATTTGGTTTCTTAGGACCAATTGTTTTTACTTTGATTACATATATATTTGATGATTTAAATATTAATAAAATATATTCTTACATATTGTTCATTATTCCACATGTAATAATGTCCTAGAGTATTCATCGCATTGATAAGATCACAGTGGTTCCCTACTATGATGAGAATCTTGAAATGCTTTGACAATATTCTTAAATATAGTTCTACAGTCAAATAACATTCTATGATGGGACACATAGAATGTGATTGCCAGGTGAAAGTACTCATAAGAAAATGAAGCTTCTTCTCGTGAAGTTTGCACTTGGTAATCTCCAAGATAGAAAATTATGAGAATAAACTCACTAGTAGGAATTTTTTATGTTTTGGTGTCATCAAATATTCTTATATACAAACGTGTGTAATGGTAATTAGACTTAAATATTATTATTAATGCGTGTTATGACTCATGAACTTAGATGTATTTTGTAAACCTTGATGATAATAGTTCATGGAAAAGTTGGATACATTGGGTGCATCATGAGTGACATGTTATCAATGAATTAGTTGAGGAATGAATTATCTATTCTATCTTTATGGAAGTTGACATCTCATCCCTTTGATTGAAATAGAACCGTTTCATTATATTCCATGACCATGGTGCAACGACGTATTTATTTTAGATATTAAAAAAAGATGTATCAAGTATATAGGTTGATGACATAGATGTGAAACCTGCTCGATGAGATATTGTGAAAAAAATATATATTACACAACAAGCGTTCATATTTGGTTTTCAATGTTGTGATATTAATTTTATTTTCTTGGGTGCCATGACTCGTTGCTAGATAGTAATCTTGTACTTTAGGAAAGATCGCCTAATGTCAACGAGAAAGAATCATAGGGGGTTACACACTAAGTGTTTCTCTGATCTCAATTAAATTCTATTTGTATTTTATTATTGGAATAAATATTATTCTCAATACCGAAGAATAATTATATTCAAGTTTTATTGATCGTCAATATTCACAAGGTAATAAAAAATTATTTATTCACTAATAAATAATTTATTTTATTACGCAAATATTTGATAAATTTTTATTCACTGCATTATGAATAAAATACTTGTTTTATTTATTAACGAATTAAATATTTAATTAAATATTTATTCAATTATTCAATAAATGTCGAGGAATTGAAGCGGATCAATATCGTGTTCGACAATGAATATTTATTTTCAAGCTGGTAAATAATATTTATTATTACGCAAGTTAGCACACACCATAAAATAATAATAATAATAATAATATTATTATATGGAATGTGGTTTAATAATGATTACTATATTATTTAAGGTATGGTGCATAATTAAATAATATTTTAACATAAACCCTAGCTCTATAAATAGATGGTTATGCATATCATGTAAGGTTAATCGGGATTTGAGAATTATTGCGCACAACAAAATTCTCTCTCCATTCATCATCTCTTCTTCCTCTTAAGAATGAGAAGCACTAGAGAGATTCCTTCAAGCACAAAGGAATTGAAAACGATCAAGACGAACAACAAAAGATAATTGATTCATTGTGCTAGCACTTGAAAATCAATTACGCCGCTCAAAGACCAAGGAAGCACATGTGGATCACCGCTAGAGGGATTCTACACTTGGATCCTTACAACACAATGAAGGTAATCCAAAAAAGGGTTTTTTCATACGATTAACAACATCTTCATCAGAGAAAATTCCCAATATGGGGTAACCATTTCTTTTGATTCTACACTTAGATCCTTACTAGTGGTATCAGATTGGTCACGTTTCAAAATTATAATTATTTATTTGATTGTTGATACACATGGGAAATGGTGGTTAGATTTTTCATTTCAAGAATATTCGTTCTTTAATTAAATTTTAATTAACATGATTTCAACATTTTAAGTATCATCTTTTAGTGTTTAATTTTTTGAAAGGACTAAGAAACAGATGATGAATGATCAAAGATGCCACTAGGAAGTGCCAAAAAGTTTGGCTAATAAGACTGGGTTATATGGTGTGTAGCCGGAGTACATGCCATGTACCCAAGTGCATTGTATCAAGACGTGTTGCGAGATACATGATATGCCAAACACTAACTACATATGGTGAGTTTATTTCACATCACATGTAGATCAGTCCAACCAGACACACAAGTTGTCGAATTACATGACTTGTAGTTGGCTTACACATCATGTAGTTCACATGGTTTAGCGGCGAAATTCACATGAGTTGTGTGGTCAAATACATGGTCAAACCGCGTGAGACTAACAACCTAGAACATTAATGAGATACATGATGTGTAGCCTATGTACGCATTGTTTAGTCAATTAATTCTTGCATCCAAAATACACGCCAATACATTCAGCAAGACAAGAAGACACACGACATGCGAGATACACAATGTGTAGCTGGATTGTACATGTAGTGTAGTCTTACGTCCGATGAACACACTGAATCCTTCAACGGGTTGCACATACATATGATATTTGAACCACATGGAATGTAGCTCATCAGTACACATTGTGTAATCCACCGAGATACACGTTGAAGACCTGTGCATGTATCCCTTTCACATGGAAAGTGGAACTCACGACGTGTAGCTGGTTGGCACATGTCGTGTAATCTGACTGAGGTATACTTTGAAGCCCCAAACATGTATCCTGAGTACATGACAACCGAGGTACATGACGTATAGCTTGTAAGTACATGTCGTGTAGTCCCCCAATAAAGGAAAAAATAAAATCACATTAAATTATTAATTTCAACATTAAAACCTTATTACTTTTATTGACACCTATTGATTTTGGAAATTTAATGATGGTTTTAATGAATTATTAAATTCTCAATTAATTTATTGTAATAATATGTGATTACTGGTTCTGTTTTTTATTTGACATGGATTCCTTTAATGATCGGTATCTTCAGGAGAATTTTAATGGTCATTAATATGAAAGAGAATTAATTAATTGATTGAATGATTAATTAATGCAAACACAGTTATCTTAATAATAAAGAATTAATAGAAATAAATGTTAACCAATTTTACTTTTGTGTATTTTTTGCATGTGTTGACCGTTCACGAGCTTGACCAAGACCTGTGTATGTTTTGGATTTGTTTAATTTAATTTATTGCATGAGTTCACAATTATTAATTATTAAATTAAATTTTATAGCTTGTGAGTCATCCCTCCCTCCATTATTATGTAGGACTTGCGTGTCTAAGGTTATTTATGTAACCCCCCTTAACCAATCATTTGGTTCCCCTCGCCTATGCATGAGTTATAAATACTTTTAATAAATGGAGAATCCCATGGCATGTGGAGGTGGTTCAAGAAGGAACCAAGATGATTCCAACTCGGGTGATACATAGGTGGACAAGCGGAATGGTGCAACTCATGCCAAGACTGACACAATAAGTTTTTCCCTAGATCAAATGTTGAATTATTATCCACTCAATAAATCAACCATTAGATACGATCATGACCCAATCATTTATTTATTTATTTATGTTTTATGCATTATTTATTTTATGGATGTAATACCACAATCACATAAATAAATGAATTAATATGCAACGATGGAATATAAATAAATAGATGATACATAAATTTTTTATCAAAACATGACTAATCACTTAAGTAAAATCCACTTAATATTAACAAGACATGTACAAGATAAAATAAGAAAATTTTTACACATAATAAAACATAATCCCTCAAATAAATATTAATTCATTAAGCCTTCCATTATCTGAATTAAGATGATCTCATAGTTTAAAAGTCAATTCGACCTTCGTCGGGGGAACTTTTTGTAATGTCCCAGAATTCCATGTAATTTTTTTAAAATTATATGGGATTATTTCAAGACCAGGCACTAAGACGGCATGCAATTTCGAGGCCTGAAGTGCCCAGAATGATCCGTCAAAAAATGTTAAGTCGTAAATAACACACATGTGCGGTTTTCCTAAAAAAGTGAAATAAATATTAAAAAGGTGCCTGGATAAAAAATCTGAGGGAACTGTTGCGTTCAGGATGGCGGGTTTACCCTAGACGCAACTTAAGTTTAGTCGGCTCAGACTTCTAGTGAGAAAACTCGAAAATGACATAACCGTAAATAAAATAATTAAATAAAATAATTTTATTTTTCAAATCCTTATAACTCATGAACGGTGACTCGGATTGAAAATCTGAGACCACCATTGAGCTTGTGAGGGTATATTTTCCTTAGGAAGAGCCTAATATTGGCCGGCACAGGCTAACAGTGGAAAATAGTTTTTGGCCGTAAATAAAATAATTGAATAAAGATTATTTTATTTTTAAATCCTTATAACTCATAAAAGGTAACTTTGATTGGAAATCAGAGAGTACCGATGAGTTTTTGAGGGTGTGCTTCCCTTAGGTGAAGCCTAACATTGGCCGGTGCAGGCCGACTGTGAATGTTGGTTTTTGGGACGTAAACATAAATAAAATAATTTAAATAAAAAATTATTTTATTTTCGAATCCTCATAACTCACAAACGGTAACTCGTATTAAAAACATGAGACCGCCGTTGAGTTTATAATGAGATGTTCTCCTTATGAGAGGTCTAACCTTGACCGGCGTGGGTCGAGGAAAAAAGTTAATTTTTGGACGTTTTAAGGAAAAATAAAATAAACTTAAAAATTTTATTTTATTCGAAATTGTTTCGCTGCAACGCAACGACGACCGATTGTTTTATTCCATAAATGAAATCGTGCAACGACACTACAACGCAAAGTAACAGAAACGTTGTTTCCTAAATGAAACAGCATAACGGCGGCGACTCAGCGTAATAAAAATGTTGCGACATGTTTTCTCCATTTAATGGGATAACAGGAATTGAGAATGAGAGTGAGATCTTGCAAATCAATATTAATCTCTATAGAATCACCGTTGACGAATGACGAAGGAAACCTCTACAACAATGAATCGAAAATCAATGATGACACTTTGGAGAGCGGATTCGGGATCAGAGATCGACAGACGATGACAGACGATCATCCTCAACCAATCTTCGTTTTCCTAGGTAGGGGTTTAAATCTGTTTGATTATTGTTCTCCTGTTATTCCCTTCTAAACGAAGAACACAGATCAACTACTAACTAGTTGATCTGCAGATGATTTCTTTTTGTGAGATTGGGAATAAATATTGTGGGTTGGTGTTGGGGATTAAAAATCTTAGTGATTGAATTATGCTTTCGTGACCCTGCTGATAAGAAAAAATCCAGACCAAAACGAACAAAGGTCTGGATTGTTTATTGGGTATTCTTTGTGATCCCCTCTCTCTCCCCTATTGTTCTTCATCAACAAACCCATGAGGCTGCGTCAGGTTTTTCCAGAAGGTTCCGAGCACGACTGGACCCCTAGAGCAACGACAAGGCAGTCGTGAGGCCATAGCGATAAAAGCGGCGACCCGAGGATTGCAACAGTGCTTTCGAAAAGAAAATCAGACCACCACATCGACAGTGGTGACCCACCGAAGGAGGTCGTCGCTGGCGCGACCACCTGACAGCAGAGGCCACCGGCTCGACGGTAGGGACCCGTGGCAGTGCGACCGTGGGTGGCAACGAGGGTCGTAGCCAGGGTGGGCCGCGACGAAGCAGGGGCGACGTGGTGCAGCGCCGCGTCGCCAGGTGGCGACACGTGGTCAACAGACCGTGTGCAGAGGACCTGACCGGCCCCAGGCTGGCCGTGACTTGATGCTGCAATGAAGGGGGACGCGGCTCCATCGAGCAGCATTGGCGGAGCAGGGACGCAACGCCCGTCGCATCCCGGGTGGATCGAACTGGCCCACCCAACGGGCTGGGCTGAACCAGAAGGCCGGACCCGACATCGGGTCGGGCTGATGGAGTGAACCGGGCCGCTGGGTGGCCCGATCTAGAGGAGAACCGACCCCCCATTGTGGGCCAGGCCGGGCAGGAAATCAGGCTGATGTGTGGCCTGACTGGAAATAAACCGGTCCAACTAAGTCGGACTGAGCCGTTGGGCGACCCGTCGGGCAGGACCCACGATTGAATTGAGCCAGGACCAGCAAGGCCCAATGGGCCTTGGAACGTGTGTCGCAACGTGTGAAATTTTTTAATATTTGTTAACCTATAACTACTGTAGAAGTGGCGAGCAGGGTCGAACCACAGAAAGAATGTGAATAGACACTAGAAATATCCTCTTAGAGGAATGTTCAGGCAGATGGGCTTTAACTGTGATTAACAACTAAGAAGTTCTAAAAACTAAATGAATATTTAATTTGAATATTTAAATTAACTAAAACCATCTAAGTGAACTAAATTAAACTATAGAATAAACCAGTGGAGATGGAAGTGTCAGAGTTGTGATGTCCGTTCAAGTGCATGCAATGTCAATTATTTAATTCCCACATCTGAATATTTATTTATTCAATTATTATAGATTCCAAATTTAATTAAAACACTATCTGGTCTCATTCTTTGATGTTAGACAATATTATAATGTTTACACAAATTATATGTCATTTCGTTCTCTCTCCTAACGAATAATTTGCGCGTCATTATAGCACTGAATCACTTGGTGAAATACGATGACTCGGTTCTCACAAAGTCGAAGTATCTACCTGTGTCGGGTTCGCTCACATGAGATTACTGATTAATTATCACTCACACAAGTTTGAAGGAGTGTGCACACAAAATATTAATTTTTTCAATTAATATATTTATTTATTCAGAATTCGCTCGTGCACTTGATTGAATTCTGGATAAATAAATTCTCTGATGAGCTCCCATCCGTGATTACTTATTAGGTATCACACGAACGAGCACCAAAGAATGCATGCAGATCCTAATGAAAATTAATTTAAACACAGATAAAATTAATTAAAAAAACATCCAATTAAAATTAATTCAAAAGACAATCAAATATGAGAATAAATTAAAGGCATGCATTCACCGTCACATTTATCACAACTTTGACACCAATGAAATTATCCAACCATTGCGCAAACACAACACAGAAAATAAATAAATAAAGTCACCGTGTTTGTGTCGACGCAAGGACCACCGCAACCCATCATTGACGATCGCAAAATAATAATCTCCAATCCTCCAATCACCGCAACATCGAACCACACCATCGCGCAGCTACAAAAATGATTGGATTTGTATTCGTTCTTGGCACGCACCGCCAATATTCAGAAGTGAAGTGAACGTTGATGACATGCTCGAACCACCGCTGCACACACAGAATGATGGAGGTTGGTCGCTGAATGTTGTTCTGATCAATAAAGGGGAGACCGGCCGCCGTGGTGCGCCTTGGGATTTGCTAGTGAGCACCTGGGGAGTGGGGTGCTGGCTAAGAGGGGCCAGGGGGTAGGGAAGGGGGGAGGGGATGGGGTGGTGAGTGAGTGGAGGGTAGGAGAGGGAGAGCGTGGGGATGAGGGGTTGGAAAGGTAATTGGAGATATAAAAAAAAGAAATTCAAAAGGGGGTTGGGAAGGTGAAGCGTGAGAATAAGTGGGTGATTGGAGAGAGGGAGGGAGGGGGTGAGGATGGGGTGACGTGGGAGAGGGGAAGTGGTCAAAGAGGAGTGGGGAGATTGAGAGGAAAGTGAATGGAGTTAGAAATTAAAAAAAAATGAAAAACAAAAAGAATAAAATTCAAATTCAAATTAAAAATAAAAATTAAATCTTATTATCAAAAATTTAAATAATAATAATAAATAATAATAATAAGAATAAATAGTAATAAGAATTAAATATTAATGCACATGTAATTAAATATAATACTACCATTAAATATAATAATAAACTAATAAAAAATACTATTTTATTAATATAACAAAATAATAAAATAAAATAAAATACAAATATAGAATTAAAATATATACATACTAATAAGAATTAATAAAATAAAATAGACTAACATTAGCGAAACTAATAATAATAATAATATATAAAATTAATATAACTAATAAAAATAGTAAATTACTAATATTAGTATATAAATTAACTAAAAATTATCAAAATATCTAAACTACTAAAAAACTGCAAAAATAAACTAAAAATATAAAAAATGGTTAAACTAATTAATTAAAAACGAGTTAGAAAATTATAAAAATACATGCAAAATCCATGCACATCAAATCCTCCACACTTAAACTTTTGCACTCCTAGGAAAAACAATCAGGAAAAAAAACACAAGTGGTCGTAGACAAATCAAAACATCAAAATTACAAGTTCAAAAATTTTCAATCTCTTTTACCCATAAAATATCATGTTTCATTTAAAACTTCAATTTTCAAAAACCATTTTTCTTCCACCCGCATTCTTTCCAAAACAAGTATGTGCACTCATGTATCATGTGACCTACCTCGCCATCCCTTTAATCTCTCAAAATATTTGATCAAAGTTTTGCTCAATTCTCATACACATGCATGCTTACCATAAACTTGTTATGATTTTCAAATCTCAACTAGTGAAAATCAAAAGAAAGCACCAATCTTTAGGACTTTACATTTGGTTCAAATGTCTCTGAGGCTGCAGGACAGTGGGTCATAAAAAAAATTGTGACAATTTTTTTTGGCAAAAAGGAGGGTTGAATCTTGAAATAAATGCATGATAAATATCAATCCAAGTATCTATCAAACTCTCACTCCCCCACACTTAAAACATTTCTTGTACCTAAGCATATAATAATCCAATGTCTCGCTCTTTTTTTCTTTTATTTTTCCTCTTGTTTTTTTAGACACAGCTCACTCAAATAAGATGGGTAGGAAAAATCGGTGAGTATCAACTCTAAAACCCCATGAAATAAATGGTAAGAAAAAACCCCAAGAAAGGTACGTAAGTAGAGTTTATGTTGTAACATCTCAGTGAAAGTAGGTCATATAGAAACCTTCTAACTCCTGGAGTAATGGGTCACCACTTTTATAGGTATCCCTAAAAGTGAGGGTTACCGCGTAATGACCACCAATGTACTCATTGTTAGAACCAAAAAGATTCTATATTCCTATATCAAAATACATGTAATTAATGTGGCTACTATGAAATATAACTCATATGATCAGGATGAGATAATTTCAATCCATGTGCATCAAATGACTCACTGCCCCTCAAAGAACCCTCTTCATGAGTAAATCTCTCCCCCGCACTTAGAATGAAAATCATCATGCAAATATTCAAGAAATGGGTAAGGAAGGGTATTGGTTATGGGGTCATCCTAAAAGGATTCTTCATGGATTCTAAGGGATATACGATGGAAAAAATGTATGGGTGACTCAGTGGGTCAACAAGGCTAAAATATCAAACAGATGCCTCAATCATTTTAGTGCAACTTTCAAAATTTCTATCGCTTTGATGGAAAAAACGTGGCAAGTTCTAGAAGACAAAACATGCTCAATATTTTCTCAAGAATAAGAGAAACCTAAGATGATGTAAAATGGGTCAGAGTACTCATGGGTATGGACATATAATGTTGTACAAAATAGATGAGCATTAGTGCAAATAAGTGTCTAAAAAATATACAAGTTTTTGAAAAACATTTTCGAAACATGAAATAATATCAGCAATCATCTGAGTCATCATGTCAAGGATCAAAGCATTCCAAACAAGAATCAGGTGCTCAAACTGCCTAGGGAAACAAGTGGTATTCCCCTGACCATGTTACGACAAAAATGCAGTGGATTTCATGTGGGTTCATCAATGTTAGGAATGTTAGTTTTTTTTGTTAGTTGTTTTACATGGTGTGTTTTTTAAAGCATAAAATATGAAAAAAAAAATTAAACACTTCCCTGTGTAAATGCAGATAGCCGTGGAAAGGTTATTTGTATTCAATGAAGCTCCAGAGATAATATACCTATAAAACTTACACATTGACAGCACATACTCGCATCATATCAAATATGTCACACCATAATCAAAAGCGTGTGGATGATAAAAATATGTATGATAAATTAAAATTCACTGCAATGCTAGGAGAAAATAGATTTCGGTAAATACATGCCTTTTTATTTTATTTTATTTTTAAAGAAAACTAAATGAAATGAAATTAAATGCAGTGAAAAGAAAACAAACAAATGATGGGTTGCCTCCCATTGAGTGCTAAGTTTACTTCGTCTTCAGCCAGACGTTGTTGAAACTCCACCATGATCGAATGGAAATGTAAACCATGCATATGCTTCTTTTTTAGTAGAAGTGTGGAATCTATTCATTGAAGATGAACTTATCTTGAAAGCTGCACAAAATCTCAATGGAAGCTTGTTAGAAAAATGAATGTGTGGAATGAAATGAAAATAGGCCAACTCATAAGGGAATGAATATACTGTTGGAGTTGGTGTCCTAGAACCAACTACTTTGTACTTTATTCAATAATAAATAACTTATCACATCTTGATTATTATTCTGCATGACAATGCATGTGATAATGTCCTAATGATAGTTGTTGCATTAAAGGGTCATAGCGGATCCCTACTATGATGAGAACCCGGAAGTGCCATAACATTGTTCTTGAATATATTTTCTATGGACGGATGATGTTATTTGAGGTACACAAATAATACAAGCCATTAGGGGTGAGGACTCATAAAACTTTGAGGCACCTTCTCATGGTGTGCACCCTCAGTAATATCCAGGAGGATATTATGAGAACGAGACCCAGTAGTAGGAAATCCACATTTCATAGTGTCATTGGATGTTCCTATCTACGGATGTGTGTATTGGTCCTTAAACTTTAAGATTATTATTAATGGGTATTATAACTCGCACACATATATGTATTGATGAAAACTGTGACAACACACTATTCGCAGCGAGGTAGAATATGTTGGGTGCGTCACAAGTAATACAACATTAATAGATAATACGAGAAAGGGTTTGTTCCTTCTATTCCATAACGGAAGTAGATATCTCAGACCCTTTGATGGAATTGATATAGCCTAAATAAATCCATGTCCATTGTGAGGAATGAGAAAGTTCAATTCTGGGAAGTCAAAGAAAGAATAATCGAGCACATGGGTTGATGACACCAGCATGCAACCCGGTTGATTCGAGATATCATGACAAAGAGATTACATTACACAGTAAGCGTTCGTAGGAGGTGACACGTCATTGCGGCGTTAACTTTTTTCTATATGGGTGCCTTGGTGTGTTGCTAGATGCTAACATTGAACTTTAGGCAGGCTTCGCCTAATGCCACTCAGAAAGAGGCCTAGAGGGTCACACACTAAGTGTGTCTAGGTATCTCAGTTAAATATTAATTTAACAAGTTGAATAAAGATTATTCTCAACTGTGGTTTAATAATTATTCAAGAATTCCTGATCACATTTATTTCGACACTAGTTATTCGAGATAATATATTATAGGAGAAATAATATATTTATTAGCGAGTAATGCAGTGATATTTATTTGAAAAATAAATAGTCATTATTCAAGGTCTAATAAATGTGGTGGAGGAAATAAAGAAAAATGGAAAATAAAAGTACACGCCATGTATATTAATATATACACGCCATATAGTTTTTCTGGGAATTTATGAGAAATATTATTATTTATTTAATTAAATAATATTAGGTGTAATTCACTGGGCGCATGTCAAGTAATAATAATAGTCAACTGTTATTACACTAATGGAAAAATTACCTATACCAACGGTTTGGGGAGCCGTTGGGTGATTTGGCGTGGGGAAAGACTTATCCCAACAGTTTTCCAAACCGTTGGGATAAGTCTTTCCCAATGGTTTTAGGAAACCGTTGGGATAGGTAAATATATAAAAAATAGTTCCAACAGAGGTTTGAACCCACAACCTCCACGTTATATATCAACGATTTTACCACTATCCTAGAGTATCCTTTGTAAATATATTTGGATAAATAAATATATATATTTATTTATATTTATATGTAATTTATATATTGATTTATTTGACGATATTCGACAAATGTACTCATAAAAAATAAGAGCACCTATCCCAACGGTTCTCAAAACTGTTGGAAAAGGCTTATCCCAACGGTTTTGAGAACCGTTGGGATAGGTACCCACCCTTTCCCAATGGTTTGGCCAAACCGTTGGGAAAAGTGGCCTCAAAGTGGACTTTTCCCAACGGTTTGGCGAAACCGTTGGGAAAGTCATACCCTTTCCCAACGATTTTGGCAAACCGTTGGGAAAAGTGACCTCAAAGTGGGCTTTCCCAACGGTTTGGCCAAACCATTGGGAAAGGGGACCTATACCAACGGTTTTTACAAACCATTGGTATAGAAGCATTGGGAAAGGTCATATTTCCAATAGTGTTATTAGACATGAGGTATTATTAGGAATTAAATGAAATGAATAAATGCTTTTGGGTAATTAATTCATTTTATTATTCTATGTAATTAAAAATCCCAATTATATATTTCTCATTAGCCTAGACATTTTTTGGGGTTGTGCACAACGGATTTGGAAAAGCTCTCAAGCCAAGAGAGGATTTTTTTCCACCAAGAACGCTCTCAATCTATGAGAGAGAGATTCACCTCCACCGAATCAAGGCGATCGAAGGCGGACATCGCAAGTGAATGCTCTTCCATGCTAGCACCTGAAGATCTCTTCGACAACATCTAGAGATACGTGGAGCACATGTGGATCACCGCTAGAGGAATCCTACACTCGGATTCTACGACACAACGACGGATCACATCAGATCGTGACCGAAAACATCAACGAAGAAAGAATTTCATCAAGGTAATTCTTGTCAATTAATTAAATTAATTATAATCAACATATGATGATCCTCTATATGGTTCCAGGACTCCCCTCTTTCTTTTTCGTTCTTCGCTATATTCTAAAGATCCGACGTTTTATTATCACGACGGATCTCGGATTGATCGTTGTTAACGCTAAAATTAAAGTTGGGTACACCCATCAATGCGCTTCCACTACGCCCGGAACCTATAAGTGGTATCAGAGCAAGGTTATATCATTGATTATAATTATTTAGTTTTTTTGTTGATGATTTATGCATTTAATAATTTAGTTATTTCAATTCAAGTTAATCGTTCTTTAAATCTGAATCTTGAGATCTGTTCCTCCTCTCTCGTTTCTCATTCACCTTAAAGAAACAAATTTTTCTTTTAATTTTGATTAAAATAAAATAGAGGATTTCATTCGGAGGTGCCAAACATTCCTGTCCATACAACATCAGAGTACACGGTGTGTATTCGGCAGTACACGTCGTGTAGTCTAGGTTCAATGAATTGGACTGGTCCACCAAATCAGGCCGTGTAAATGGATCTTACCTAAGTCTTTAAGACTCTGTGTGTTGACAGGGAATAGGTGGCACACGGTTTCCGGATTACACGCAATGTGTCTCATGGAACACGGCGTGTAGTCCTTTCGGGTTAGGGTTGGACCATGTACCCCGTACACGACTTGCCCGGTTGGAAACCGTGTAACGCAGATACTACACGACGTGTGTCCCACTGAACACGCCGTGTACTCTGAAGATTTCTGAAGTACATTTACACGCCATGTTCCCGAGCATGTACTTCGGATGGACGGTGAACAAAAGTACACGCTGTGTAGTCGGAACTACACGTCGTGTACTCATCCAAATTACGCAAATTTATTAAAATTTATTATTATATTATACAAACCCTTGAGACGTGTACCGTAGTGTAGGCGTAAAGCTGAGGCACAACATGTGATAGGTATTATCAAGGGTGTAATTTTGGTCGGGCCTGCCATGCAAAGAGTCGGGCCACTGACCACTATTCGGGTCGGGTCGGGCCGGGCCGAACAACCCCACGAGGCGGCCCGAGCCCGGCCTCGGGCCGGCCCAAACCATCGGGTCGGGCCGGACTTTTTCGGGCCGGGCCGGGCTTTTTCGAGTCGGGCCATGGTGAGATTTTAATATTTTCAAAATAATTGTCTCTTTTAATTTTTTTATTTAAACATTTTTTAACATTTATTTAAAACGTTTCTTTACATTTATTTTTAAATGCATGTTTTTTGTAAAAACATTTATTTTATTTTTTATTAACATTTTACAGTGGGTGGATGTGTTTTTTGTCTAAATATATTTATATATTGTGAATATAAATAAATATATATATATATTATTTGCAAATTGAAAAAAAAATAATGAGGGGTGCACAACTGTTGTGGGTGAGTTTAAAGACTTATTATTTAAAAGTTTTTCTAAAATTTATTTAAAACATTTTTACATTTATTTTTTTTAACTTATTTATAATTTTTTAAGCGTTTGTTAATATTTTTTATTTAAACATTTTTATTTAAACCATTTTTTAACATCTGTTTAAAACGTTTTTTTACATTTATTTTTAAATGATTAATTTAAAACATTTTTGAATTTTTTTAAATGCGTTCTTTTTACAAGTATTTATTTAAAACATTTAACTTTTTTTCATATTTTAATGTAAAAAGTATTTTTTAACTGTTTGTTTTAAAAAAATTAATTTAAATGTTTGTTTTTAAAACTTTTTTAAACATTTTTATTTGAACCTTTATTTAAACCATTTTTTAACACTTGTTTAAAACATTTTTTTTACATTTATTTTTAGACGTTTATTTTAAAACGTTTTTTTGAACGCATATTTTTTACATGTATTTTTTTAAACATTTAACACGTTTTATGTAAAAATATTTTACAGTGGGTGGATATGTTGTTTTTTTCTAAATTGATTTATACATGTCTGTGAATTTATATATATTATGTACAAATTAAAAAATAATAATGAGTTATTGGGGGGTGCGCAGCAGTGGGTGATGGGTTTAAAGTGTTGTTATTTAAACGTTTTTTATCATTTATTTAAAATGTTTTTTTACATTTATTTTTTTAACTTATTTATGAAAAGTATTTTTAAGCGTTTGTTTAATTTAAAACAAATTTTTAAACGTTTTTTAATTTTTTTGCAGGGCAGGCCCAACCCGACCCTGTCTGAACTGAAATTACACCCCTAGCGGGTGCGCAGCAGTGTGTGAGTTAATTTTTTTCTAAATAGATTTATATATGTATATATAGTATATATAATATATGCAAGTTTTATTATATTTTAAAAAAATTAATGAGGATGGGGGTGTGCGAATATCATTTGGCAAGTAGTTATTTTTTTGTTAATATATAATAAGTTATTATATATATATATATATATATATAATATGAGAAAATTGTAAAAAAAATTAGGGGGTGGGGGGTGCGCTGCAGTGGGCGGGTTAATTTTTTTCTAAATAAATTTATATATAATATATGCAAGTTGCAACATATTTAAAAAAACTAATGAGGTTGGGGGACGTGCACAAACATCATTAGGCGAGTGTGTTATTTTTTTGTTAATATAAAATAAGTTATTATATAATATTAAATCATTGACACACACACACACACATATTATTAATGGATTTTTAAAAGTAACACTTAACTGATATATATTATTAATAGCTTTATATATAATATTAATGGCTTTGTTTATATATATATATATATATATTATCATATCAGTGATATATATATATATATATATATATATATATATATATATATATATATTAGTATATTTGTTTTTATATATACACATATATAATATGCAAGTTTCATCATATTTAAAAAAAATAGTGAGGTTGGGGGTGTGCGCGAATATCATTGGGTGAGTGTGTTATTTTTTATTAATATATAATAAGTTATTACATATACATATAATGCTAAATGATTGATATATATATATAATGAAAAAATTATAAAAATAATAATCAGGGGTTGGGGGGTGCGTCGTAGTGGGTGAGTTATTTTTTTTCTAAATAGATTTATATATGTATAGTATATATAATATATGCATGTTGCAACATACTTGAAAAAAATTAATGAAGTTGAGGGACTTGCACGAACATCATTAGGTGAGTGTGTTGTTTTTTTATTAATACACAACAAGTTATTATATATATATAATATTAAATCATTGATATGTATATATATATATATTAATAGCTTTGTTTATATATATATATATTATATTAAATCATATACATACAAATATATATATATATATATTATTAATGGATTTTTAAAAGTCATACTTAATTGATATATATTATTAATAGCTTTGTATATAATATTAACGACTTTGCTTATATATATATTATCATATCATTGATATATATATATATATATATATATATATATATATATATATATTAGCATATTTGTTTTTATATATACATATATATAATATGCATGTTTCATCATATTAAAAAAATAGCGAGGTTGGGGGTGTGCACGAACATCATTGGATAAGTATGTTATTTTTTTATTAATATATAAGAAGTTATTATATATATATATATATAATGTTAAATTATTGATATATATATATATATATATAATATGAGAAATTTATAAAAATAATAATCAGGGGTTGGGGGGTGTGTTGTAGTGGGTGAGTTATTTTTTTGTTCCTAAATAGATTTATATATGTATAGTATATATAATATATGCATGTTGGAACATACTTAAAAAAATTAATGAAGTTGAGGGACTTGCACGAACATCATTAGGTGAGTTTGTTATTTTTTTATTAATATACAACAAGTTATTATATATATATATATTAATAGCTTTGTTTGTATATATATTATATTAAATCATATACATATACATATACATATACATATATATATATATATTATTAATGGATTTTAAAAAACCACACTTAATTGATATATACTATTAATGGCTTTGTTTATATATATACACTATTATATATAATTATATATCACTGTATATATATATTTATACACACATTATAATTATATATAATAATAATTATATGTATATATATAATATTATTTTTTGTTAATATATAATGATATATGCACATATATATAGAAACACACACACACACACACACATATAGATACATATATAGATAAAGATACATGTATACAAATACATGTATGTATATATGTATATATACAGATATATAGATATATATATATATATATATATATATATATAGGGTGGTGATCATTTTACAGGCGCAGCGCCTGGACCAGTTGGTCCAGGCACAGCCTTGGGAGCCCATGGTAGGGGGATTGAATCCCCCTACCAGCAGATTTCCTATTAAATTTTTTACAGCGCATGTAACGACCCGAAATTTTGAATAAATCTTGTTTCCTAATTTCATGTGTTATTTTTTTATACTAAAAAAATGTTTTATTTGATAAACATGATTATAAATAAAATGAGACCATTGGTTTTTGAGTGTTATATGACCATCGGTCAATATGACCACCGTGAACAAAATGTTTTGATTATTGTCTCTAAATTTAAGTAATCTTGGTTAGTTATTATAGAAAGAAGATTTGATGGCCACACCTAGTAGCCTTGGGCCGATCGAAGCCCATCTAACAGAGATTGGGAAGGAGGTAGCACCATTGGGCTTTGCTCTGGACCAAATCCAAGCCGAACTTCATCATGTGAAGCTAGAACGGAATCGCCTTCGCGAGAAGTTCAAACTGATAGAAATTACTACTCGGGCAATGTTGACTGAGCCGCCCCAAAATTCTATCACCCTAGCACACCTTACTCTTAGGTCCTATGCTGGTATTATAAGGGGTTATGTAACGAGACCGTAATTGCCTTGTGTAATCCTTTTTTTAAATAAAAATTTGGATTTCTTCTTATGATGATGTTTATGAATTTTCAAATGACCGGATAAATATTGTATGCATATTTTTGATGAATTTTAGAAAAAGGATATTTTAAAAATGGTTGTGTAAACCTTAAATAATTAAAAATGTGTAATGATTTTCGAAAAATGGTCTTCTACAATTATGTTCAGTACGAAATTTAGAGTCTAATAAGATCAACTTGATTTTTGATGAATAGTAAATTATGAATAGTGATTTTATGATTAGGATTAGTAATATGACCAAATGGATTAGTAATCTCACTTAAAGAAAGTTTTAAAATAATCTAGGCACCTTGATTAAGTAATGTGATTCAATAAAATAGTTAAATAACGGTTTCATTAATTATTATTCAAGTATTAGTTTTTTCGGGTGAATAGTGTTTTTTAATTAAAAATTTAATTAAAAATAATTAGAAAATTATTTTTATAAAAATGACTTCATTTTTGAACTCAGAGCATCGATATTATGTTATGGTAATTTTTGGGGATTTTTCTGAAAAATGTGAATTTTCGATGAATAGTGTTTTTATTTAAAAATTAAATTAAAAATATTTAGAAAATTATTTTTATAAAATGGATTTCATTTTTGAAATCAGAGCATTGATATTTGGTTAAGGTGAAATTTTGGGGTTATTCTGAGAAGGTTGAATTTTTAGTGAATAGTAAAAATACAGTTTTAGGGTTTCGGTATGTTTAATGACATCATAATGGTGTCATGATGATGTCATGAGATCTTTTGAGGGTTGGCCGGCCAAGGGTGATGAATTATTGTTTTGGGGGCCCCATGTGGCCTAACTCCATGATAAATGCCAAGGGAGAGCACATGGGTTTGAGAAAAGCACATGTGAGGTGTCCTTTGGCCATTAATGCTTTGTCCCCTCACTTTCCCTATAAATACCCACCCTTTCCTCCTTTTGTTTTCACTCCCAACTCTCCCCCAACGAAGTTCTGATCTTCTTACCTTCCAAAGAGTCCTCCCAAGGTGCCCCCAAGCCCTCAAGGTCCAATCCTTTGAGTTTCAAGAGTCACGTTTTAAGGTAAGGGATCCGACCCCTCTCTTTCTTTTCAAGTGATCTCTTTTATGTCATTCCTTTTATGCTCCTTGTTCTTATTTTGGAGGATGTTCTTTTATACTCCTCTTACTGCCCTTTTTATGTTCATATGATGAAAGACTCCCTATTACTCTCATCATTTCGTTTTAAGAAAGTTTAAGTGGCGCCGTTAGGCTGCCGAATTTTCAAGGGATTCATTCACCTCTCTCTTTTTCAAAGTTCTACTTTCATGTCAATTCTTTCAAGTTCCTTTATATTATGTTGGGGTATGATCTCTATATCTATCATACTGGACTCTTATGTTCATATGATGAGAGACCCTATTTGACCTTGTCAATTCAATTTTTTTGAAGTTTATGTGACGCCGTTAGGCTGCCGAATTTTAAGGGATTCTTTCACCCTGCTCATTTTTCAAGTTCGATTTTCATGTCATGTCTTTCAAGTTCCTTTTTATTATATTGGGGTATGATCTCTATACCTATCATACTGATCTCTTATGATCATATGATGAGGGACCCTATTTGATCTTGTCAAATCATTTTCTTTTGAAGTTAAGTGACGCCGTAAGGCTGCCGGATTTTCATAAGAGAAATCTAATCTTTTTCCTTCCATGTTTTTTTTATTTCAAATGGTATGTCCCTAAAATTTCATTACCATGTCCATATGTCCTTCCTATTCTTTCACCCTACTGTTTTATGGATCATTTATGAGTGGGTGGCCCATGTCCCCTCTCATTTCAATGTTTTCTAAAACCCCGAAACTTAGCCGTTATGCTGCAGAATTTTCCCCTCAAAATGTCTCTCTCTTTTCTCAAAAATTATTTTATGTTATAAAGTGAATACTCAAAGCTCTTATTTCTACAAGGGTATTCACATATATATCAAAATGTTCTATTTTAAATTCTGGGATTTACATACATGAGACCCGCTTTCCCTTTTCGTGGGTTTTAAAGTGACGTAAAGATCATGTCTTTAAAGCAGTTTTTAAAACGTTATGATTATGAAATGAAACCCATTTATTTTATGCTATGTGGGTTATTTATGAAATGTTTGATGATGATATTGTGGCTCACATGATAATAAAGGCAAATTTAAGGGTGCGCCCTGATAGCGCTCCAATGCATTGGGTAAAGACTTAATCTCTAGAGATGACCATTTTAACGACGCCTTGGTGAATAACCTTGGTAATTTTTAACGACACCATGGGGATGGACCTTGGTGAAACGAAACGATTGCCAATATTAAATGTTGCAGCCACATCTTCAAGTTATGAAAATGTTTTATTTTTATTATGATATGCCTCGTGATTTCATTTTCATGCCTTAAAGTTCTTTTCATGACTTTATTGATGTATCCCAAGTTCATATGTAAAATGTTTCACTTGTTTCCCTTGCTGGGCCTTCTGCTCACCCTTTCTTTTGATGTATGTCCCCAGGTTATGAGATTCAGTAATGAGCCTAGGGTGAACATGAGGAGAAGCCTTTCAAGTGTTTAAGAAGAATGTTTTATGTTTTTTTTATATATTATGATCCTTGTTTCCAAGACACTAAACCTTAACGATCCTCAGTTCCGTGTAATGAAATGAAAGTTTATGTTATAAAATGGCAGGATGCTATAGCGCAGCGGGCTGGGCTTCACACGGGCCAGCAGACCGGGCTTTTTCGGGTCGGCCCGGCCTAGCCCGAGGGCCTTCTTGGAAAGGCCCAGGCCCGACCCGCAGAACCTACAGCCTGAGCCCGGCCTGGCCCGATGCGGGCTTTGCCGGGCTGGGTTGCTCAGGCACTTTCGGGCCGAGCCTGTCGGGTTTTTGGGCCAAAATTACACCCTTAGGTGTTATATATATATATATGTTTAATTTAACATCTGTGTAATGTTCATTTCTACTCATTGGATAGTTATGAACGAGAATTCACTGAGTTTTTTCCAAGGTACAAGTTACGTACAAAGATAATTTTAAATAAATTTATTTGTTTAAAATTATGATAGATGAGAATCTCAAAGAAATCCAGAAAAGGGTTTAAGATAAAATGACTGATTAATTAAAGATAATTAATTGATTCAAGTGTGATTTATCTTAAACAAGAATGATTAAAGAATTGAATGCTAGTTTTATTTATGCGTAAATATCGTTGCATGTATGGATGATCATAAGCTAGACCAAGACCTTTGTATGTGAATGATTTCTTTTAATTTATTTATTTAAATTAAATTTGTTGGCCTGCGAGCCTTCTCCTCATTAATATGTAGGGTATGCGCGCCCAAGGTTTCTTTTATGTAAAAATCCCTTTTTATCCCTCACCTGCGTGTGAGATAAATGCATATGTAATGGATAAAGCTCCAAAACTAGTGGAGGTGGCTCAAGTCAGGAGCCAAGGTGAAACCAATCCAAGGAGATACAAAGGTGGGCACGTGGAAAGGTGTAAACACAAACCTGAATGGTTCAAGGTGTTTTTCCCCTAGGTCTTGGGTTAGTTTATCAACCACTAGATAAACTAACCAATAAAACAAGCTCATGATCATACCATTTATTTTATTTCTGTCAGTTGCATGGTTTATTTATTGTGGGTGTGTTGTCACGATTACACAATTAATGAATTAAACAAGCATGCAAGATGGAACTAAATTAAGACCGACTTATGCGTAAATATTATCTTAGACATGGTTAAACACTTAGGTATATCCCACTTAATATTAACAAGCATATAATCAAAGATAATAAATTAGGAAATTTATGTATAAGGATAAAATCCCTCAAAGAAATACTAAGTCAGTATAGCCTTCCATAATCTTGGTTAGAATCGAACCATTGTTCAAAGTGTTTGACCAACCCTAGTTGGGGTGCTTTCAATTATTGGGGAATTCTAATTCAAGGTTTTGGGTTGACTTGACTTGGTTCGCATCAAGGTTTGACTACCACAGTAGGACTTGGTGTGACCAAGAGGCAAAGGTTGAGGAAATCCAAAATAAAAGGGTTTCAGGATTGGGGAGTCCACTCAGCGGATTAAGGAGCTGCGAGTTAATGCAGTTGGCATTTGGAATACCCACCTAAAACTCTTCAAGTTTCTTGACCAACCCTAGTTGGGGTAATACGAAGGGAAATATGGATCCTCACCACTGGAATATTTAGGCAACAGAATATTCTGAAGTCAATGGTGAGGACTATTGGATTTCGATAAAATAGTGAGAGACTAATAAGTATTAAATTATTTATTTGTCTCAGTTTTATCATGATAAAGTATTAAACCTTTGATCATCTTAATTTGTTGAAATGACAAGAAAAATGACTTCAAACATATCATTGTAAATCATACTCGAGAAGGAAAACCTTCTCACCGACACCAATTTCCAAGAGTGGCAGAGGCGTTTACGCGTCATCCTTCGCCACGAGAGGAAATTGTATGTGCTGGAAGAGCCTGTTCCAGTTGCACCTGGGAAAGAGGCCAATAATGAGGAACTATCTCTCTATATAAAACATATGGATGATGCCACAGATGTCCAATTTTTCATGTTATCAACCATGTCTAATGAGCTCTTGAAGCAACATGAAAATATGGATGCGTATAGCATGATGTCTCACCTTAAAGATCTCTACCAAAAGAAGGCGAGACAAGAGAGATATGATATCTCCAACGATTTGTTTACAATTAATCTTGGAGAGTCTGCGCCAGCTGGGCCCCATTTAGTCAAGATTATTGGCTACATTGAACGCCTGGACATCTTAGGGATTAAGTTCCCAGATGAGTTGCGTACAGATCTCATCCTATCATCACTGCCCAAAACCTTCTATAACTTTATTGTCAATTATAACATGAGAAATAATGAGAAGAGTCTATCAAAACTTCTAACCTTAATTATCCAGGTAGATAAGGACATGAGGTGTGACAAACCCACAATCCTAATGGTGAATAAGAAAAGGAAGGACAATGCAAAGGGGCCAAAGACTTATAAACGGTCTGAAGCCCCCGAGCGTCGTCCCTCCAAGAAGGGGAAGATCTAGAGGCAGGGCAAGGAATGAGATTTGGTATGTTTTGCATGTGGCAAGTAAGGCCACTGGAAGAGGAATTGCACCCAAAAGCGTGGGGATGCTAAAGGTGTGTTCGTTATCAAGTGTAATCTTTCCATTTCTACACATTGGGTATTAGATACAGCTTGTGGGGCTCACATCTGTATTCAAATACAGAAACCAAGTAGATTTAGAAAGATTGACAGAGGAGAGGTGGATCTTCAAGCTGCCAATGGCGCAAGGCTGGCTGTGTTGGCTATTGACGATTACCATCTCTCATTGCCAACTGGGATGATTTTGGTTTTACATAACTGTTATTATGTGCCTAGTGTTACCAAAAACATAATTTATGTATCCTGTTTGGATATGGATGGATTTATTTTCAAATTTGGAAATAAGGGTTGTTTTTTTATAAGAAAAACATATGTTATGGTATGGTGCATTTAAATAACAGTTTGTATATATTAAATTAAGAAAACCAAGTGTTGGTAATTGATAATGAAACAAACTCACATGACTCATACATCACCCAATTGTGGCATCACTGTATCAGTCATGTAAATGAGAAGCACTTGACAAAGCTCTGCCAAGATGGCTATTTAGACTCTACTGAGCTAAAACCAATTGTTAGATGTCATACTTGTTTACAAGGTAAAATGACCAAGCCGCCTTTCGGTAGATAGGGTGAAAGGGCCACAGAACTTCTAGGATTGGTGCACACGGATTTGTGTGAACCATTCCCAGTAGAAGGTAGAGGTGGATATTCTTACTTCATTATTTTTAATGATGATTTTAGTAGATATGTCTATATCTACTTAATGAGGTATAAGTCAGAAGCCTTAGAGAAATTTAAGGAATTCAAGAATGAAGTAGAGAATCATCTTGATAAGAAGATAAAGAAGCTTCGATCGGATCGAGGTGGAGAATATCTAAACCAAGAGTTCATCGATCTTCTACGGGAGTCTGAGATTCTATCTCATCTCACTCCTCCTTATACACCACAGTGGAATGGTATTAGTGAAAGGAGGAACCACACCTTGTTGGACATGGCGAGGTCAATGATGAGTTATGCAGATCTTCCATTATCCTTTTGGGGATATACATTACAAACTGCAGTATACACATTAAACCGAGTACCAACTAAGGCGGCAAATGGAATTCCCTCTGAGTTATGGAATGGAAAGAAACCCATTTGTCGCACACACGTGTATGGGGATGCGAGGCGTTTGTTAAGGCCTTCTCAGGCAACAAACTAGCACCCTGGGGCACGAGGTGTATCTTTATAGGATATCCCAAGGAAACGAAAGGATATTACCAATATAACCCTTCAGACAAGAAGGTGATTGTCACCAGACAATCCATATTTCTTGAGAGGGAGCACATCCTCAAAAAAGAATAGTAGGAGCAAGATTTAATTCGACGAAGTTGATGCTCAAGATACATAGGAGTTGGTAGAGGAACAAGTTCCACAGGTCCCTGTGGAAGAGGTTCCAGAAACACAAGTATCGCGTAACAGATCAAGAGAGGTAAGGAAACCAGAGAGATTTGGTTTCCTAGTCACCGAGGATGGTGGATCATTATTGTTGGAAAATGATGAACCTTTATCCTACAAGGAAGCAGTAGAAAGCTCAGAAGCTGCAAGATGGATAGAATCTATGAATTTTGAGATGGATTCCATGTATTAGAACCAAGTCTAGGTTCTGGTCGATGGGCCAATTAATGTAAATCATATTGGATGAAAATGGGTATTCAAGAGAAAATTGGACATGAAAGGTCAATTTAGCACCTATAAAGTAAGGATAGTGGCTAAAGGATTCAGACAACATCAAGTAATTAACTATGATGAAACCTTCTCGCCAGTTTCCATGTTTAAATTCATAAGAATCATACTTTCCATAACAAATTACCATGACTATGAGATTTGGCATATGGATGTCAAAACGACATTCCTTAATGAGAACCTTCAGGAAGATGTCTATATGACACAACCAGAAGGGTTTGTGACACCAGGTGAAGCCAAACGGGTTTGCAAGTTGCAGAAATCCATTTATGGATTAAAGTAAGCATCCAAGTCATGGAACATTAGATTTGATGAAGCCATAAAAAAATTTGGTTTCATTAAGAATGAATGTGAGCCATGTGTTTATAAGCGGTTTAACGGGAATGTGATCATTATTCTAGTAGTATATGTTGACAACATATTGCTTATTGGAAATGATGTACCAGTCTTACAGTCAGTTAAGGACTGGTTGAACAAGTGTTTCTCCATGAAGGACTTGGGTGAAACAGCCTATATTCTAGGGATCAAGATCATTAGTGATATATCCAAGAGGTTGTTTGGACTAAGTTAGGGTACATACATTGACTTGATACTAAAGAGATTTAGTATAGAACAATCCAAGAGGGGATTGGTTCCAGTGTCACATGACATACATCTTTCTAAGAAAATGTGTCCTCAAACACAACAAGAGAAAGATAGAATGAGTAAGATCTCATACGCTTCGGCTATAGGATCCATCATGTATGCCATGTTATGTACCGAGCTTGATGTTGCCTATGCACTGAGCATGGTAGGCAAATATCAAGCAGATCTAGGAGAACAACATTGGACTGCTATTAAGACTATCCTTAAGTATCTGAGAAGAACTAAGTATATGTTCCTGGTGTATGGAGGAGACGAGAACCTTGTCATGAGAGGGTATGCTGATGCTGGTTTTCAGACAGGTCAGAATGATCTGAAGTCAAAATCTGGATATGTTTTCTATCTCAATGGAGGAGTTGTGAGCTAGAAGAGTTCAAAGAATCCAGTTGTCGCCGATTCTATAGTGGAGTCCGAATATATAGCGGCTTCTGATGCAGCCAAGAAAGACGTTTGGATTCAGAAATTTATACAAGAGCTTGATGTGGTACCTAGCAGTAAAGATCTTATCACGTTGTATTGTGATAATACTACAGTGGTGGCTCTTGAAAAAGAACCAAGGTCACATCAACAGACAAAGCACATACTGCAGAAGTATCACCTCTTGAGGGATTTCAATCAAAGGGGTGAAGTTACTGTGAGCAGAGTGTCCACAGAAGAGAACGTGACAGACCCCATGACTAAAGGCTTATCTTAGCAGAAGCATGCATATCAAGTGAGAGCTAGTGGGTTAAAAGTTGTTATCATTTGGCTCTAGTCCAAGTGAGAGTCTGTTGGAGTTGGTGGCCTAGAACCAATTACTTTGCACTTTATTCAATAATAAATACCTTATCACATCTTGATTGTTCTTCTACATAACAACGCATGTGATAATGTCCTAAGGATAACTATTGTATTAAAGGGTCATACTAGATCCCTACTATGATGAGAACCCAGAAGTTCCATAACATTGTTCTTGAATATATGTTCTCTGGTCGGATTATTTTATTTGAGGGACACAAATAATACAGGCCATTAGGGGTGAGGACTCATAAAACTTTGAGGCACCTTCTCATGGTGTGTGCCCTTGGTAATGTCCAGGAGGGTATTATGAGAACGAGACCCTCCATTAGGAAATCCACATTTCATAGTGTCATTGGATGTTCCTATCTGTGAACGTGTGTATTGGTCCTTAGACTTTAAGATTATTATAAATGAGTATTACAACTCATGCACTTAGATGTATTAATGGAAACTATGATGACACACTGTTCGCAGCGAGGTGGGATATGTTGGGTGCATCACGAGTAATACTGCATTAATAGATAATACAAGAAAGGATTTGTCCCTTCTTTTACATAACGAAAGCAGATACCTCAGGTCCTTTGATGGAATTGATATAGCCTAAATAAATCCATGGCCATGGTGAGGAATGGGCAAGTTCAATTCCGGGAAGTCAAAGAAAGAATAATCGAGCACATGAGTTGATGGAACTAGCATGCAACCCACTTGATTCGAGATATCATGACAAAAGGATTACATTACACGGTAAGCGTTCGTAGGAGGTGACACGTCATTGCGATGTTAACTTCTTTCTCTATGGGTGTATTGGCGTGTTGCTAGATGCTAACCTTGAACTTTAGGCAGGCTCCACCCAATGCCACTGAGAAAGAGGCCTAGAGGGTTACACACTAAGTGTGTCCAAGTATCTCAGTTAAATATTAATTTAACAAGTTGAATAAAAATTATTCCCGACTGTGGTTTAATAATTATTCAAGAATGCCTGATCGGATTTATTTCGACACTAGTTATTCAAGAGAATATATTGTGGGCGAAATAATATATTTATTAGCGAGTAATGCAGTGATATTTATTTGAGAAATAAATAGTCATTATTCAAGGTCTAATAAACATGGTGGAAGAAATAAAGAAAATGAAAAATAAAAGTACACGTTGTGTATATTAATATATACACACCGTGTAGTTTTTTTGGAAATTTATGATAAATAATATTATTTATTTAATTAAATAATATTAGGTGTAATTCGCCGAGCGCATGTCAAGTAATAATAATAGTCAACTGTTATTATTAGACATGAGGTATTACTAAGAATTAAATGAAATGAATAAATTCTTTCCGGTAATTAATTCATTTTATTATTATATATAATTAAAAATCCCAATTATATATTTCTCGTTATCCTAGCCATTTTTTGGGGTTGTGCACAACGGATTTGGAAAATCTCTCAAGCCAAGAGAAAATTCTTTTTCCACCGAGAATGCTCTCAAGCTACGAGAGAGAGATCCACCTCCAACGGATCAAGGCGATCGAAGGCGGACATCGCAAGCGAATGCTATTATATGCTAGCACTCGGAGATCCCTTCAGCGACGTCCAGAGATACGTGGAGAATGCGTGGATCACTGCTAGAGGAATCCTACACTTGGATTATACGACGCAATGACAGATCACATCGGATCGTGACTGGAAACATTAATGAAGAAATAATTCTGCCAAGGTAATTCTTGTCAATTAATTAAATTAATTATAACCAACATATGATGATCCTCTATATAGTTCCGAGACTTTACTATTTCTTTTTCATTCTTTGTTCTATTCTGAATATCCGACGTTTTATTATCATGACAGATCTTAGATTGATCGTTGTTAACGCTAAAATTAAAGTTGGGTACACCCACCAACGCGCTTCCACTGTGCCCAGAACCTACATATACCTCGCCTGAAAAAGACTCATCGAATAATTGAATTTTGGGAAAAGTCCATCAGCAGAAAGATCAAGAAGATTACCTTCTTAAACATACACAGGTGAAAAAGTGTCTTTACCAGACTCCTTCAGTGGTTGACTTATATCCATCACATCCTTGAATGAAGTATTTGGGTGGAAGATGTATCCCAATTCATTTTTACCACTAACCACTAGCACAGGTAAATCCACTAGTTTCCAACTCAAAGCATGCTCGAGGCATGAAGCAAGTGGGGTGAGCTCAATTAGCGAAGAAGACTCCATTGTGTTAATAATGACATTTTTTCAAAATTTTATTCTATGTTGCCCTCATCATATTTCTTCGTTGGTACATCTTTCACCACAAACTCAGGATTCTCCAGACAATCCCATTATTCCATTGTTTCTAGAAAATTATGAGTGTTCTCTACCACCATTGCTAACTGATTCTTTGACTACAGAAATGTTTTAGAAGTCTCCATTTTAGAAAAAACCTCATACTCACAAAGATTTTCAGAAAGAGGTGATTCAATATGATTTGAAGTGATGTCCTCTTGCATGTGGCAATCTGCTGTCTCTTGGTTCAATTCTGAATCTATCATGGTAAAGAATGGTCCTAGTTCAACGTCCTCTTCATACTCAAAACGTGTGGTTTGATAGACATTGAATGTGCCCCTTTTCACTTTTAGATGACTGGGTTGTGAACTCACAGAAGGACATGGAATCACATTTTCTGAGGGAATATTATGTTCAACAGGGTGGAAGACCAAACTCTCATATTCTTCAAATGTGATTAGATAGGAAGAATTATATTGTGAAGAAGATGAGTCATCAATGGTATGACAGGAAGAAAGATCAATCAATGTTGTCTCATCCTTAGAATCAGGCAATGAATGTTGTTCAAATGGAACCTCTACTACACTTTCCGTAATAGAATTGTTTTGAATTAGATTATCAAGTGGTAGTGAGGCAGCTAGTTGAACAAGATGAGTTACTTGATTTTCCAGATTCTTCATTGAGAAAAGTAGCTTTGCATTACGTTCATCTTGAAATTCAAACATCCTATTTGTCTCGGTGATAACAAATTGCAACATGTTCTCAATTATTGAATCATTTGTTTCACATGAATTATTGAGTTTTAAATTTTCAGGAGTGCATTGACTTTGAAAATTATTAACAGGTGGGTAGGAACTAGCAGTAGAATATGGATCATAACACAGACTTGAATGATAATCATTAAAATAATCAGGATTACCTGAAGAGCTCATGTGCGTTGAAAGATTGTATTCCATACCTTGCAATGTTGATGGGTAGGGTGAGTACTGGTTGTAACTGTGTAGTGCAGCCCATGTCATTCTGAACTTCTGGGTGTCTTGAAAATCCATGCAATGGAAAATTTCCAGAGTAGTAAACCATTTTTTTGTTTAGTTTTTATTTTATTTTATTTTATTTTATTTTATTTTTGACCTAAAACACTCTTTTAAAGGAATATCTAATTCTACTATTCTCCCCGACAACGACACTAGAATTTTGGAACGCACATAACAACGTGTGCAAATTTGCAATATTTATTAACCTACCAACTACTATAGAAGTGGAGAGCAGGGTCGAACCATAGAAAGAATGTGAGTAGACACTAGAAATATCCTCTTAGAGGAATGTTCAGACAGATGGGCTTTAACCGTGATTAACAACTAAGAAGTTCTAAAAACTAAATGAATATTTAATTTGACTATTTAAATTAACTAAAACTATCTAAGTGAACTAAATTAAACCATAGAATAAACTAGTGGAGATGGAAGTGCCAGAGTTGCGATGTCCGTTCAAGTGCATGCAATGTCAATTATTTAATTCCCACATCTGAATATTTATTTATTCAATTATCACTGATTCCAAATTTAATCAAAACACTATCTGATCTCGTTCTCTGATGTTATAAAATATTCTAATGTCTACACAAATTATATGTCATTTCGTTATCTATTCTGACGAATAATTTGCGCGCCATTATAGCACTGAATCACTTGGTGAAATACGACGACCCGTTTCTCATAAAGTCTAAGTATCTACCTGCGTCGGGTTCGCTCACATGAGATTACTGATTAATTATCACTCACGCAAGTTTGATCGAATTCTGGATAAATAAATTCTCTGATGAGCTCCCGCCTGTGATTACTTATTAGATATCACAGGAACGAGCACCAAATCATGCATGCAGAGCCTAATGACAATTAATTTAAATGCAAATATAATTAATTAAACAAACATTCAATTAAAATTAATTCAAATGACAATCAAATATGAGAATAAATTAAAGGCATGCATTCAACGTCACATTTATTACAACTCCGACACCAATGAAATTAGCCAATCATCGCACAAACACAACACAAAAAATAAATAAATGAAGTCACCATGTTCGTGTCGACGCAAGGACCACCGCAACCCGTCATTGACTATCACAAAATAATAATCTTTAATCCTCCGATTGCCGCAACGTCGAACCACACCATCGCGCAAGTACAAAAATGATTGGATTTGTATTCGTCCTTGGCACGCACTGTCGATCTTCAAAAGTGAAGCGAACGTCGATAACGCACTCGAACCACTGCTGAACACATAGAATGACGGAGGCTGGTCGCAGGATGTTGTTATGATCAGCGGAGGAAAGACCGGGAGACCAGCTGCCATGGTGCGCCTTGGGGTTTGCTGGTGAGAACCTAGGGAGTAAGGCGTTGGCTAAGAGGGGCGAGGCAGGTAGGGAAGGGGGGAGGGGATGGGGCGGCGAGTGAGTGGAGGGCAGGGAAGGGAGAGCGTGGGGATGGGGGGAATAGGAGGGGCGGCGGGTCCAGCGGGTTAGGGAGGTGGGGTGTGGCGCTGGGAGAGTTATTGGGGGATTGGGGGGAATAGGAGGGGCGGCGGGTTATTGGGGGCGTGAGTGGGGGAGGGGATTGGAGAGAGGTGGGAGGAGTGAGATTTTAGAGGAGGGGTTGGAAAGGTGATTGGAGAGAGAGAAAAAAAAGAAATTCTAAAGGGGGTTGGGAAGGTGAAGCGTGGGAATAAGTGGGTGATTGGAGAGGGGGGATGGGGTGACGTGGGAGAGGGGAAGTGGTCAAAGAGGAGTGGGGAGGTTGAGGGGAAAGTGGAAGGAGTTGAGAATTAAAAAAAATGAAAAACAAAAAGAATCAAATTCAAATTCAAATTCAAATTAAATAAATCTTATTATCTAAAATTTAAATAATAATAATAATAATAATAATAAATAGTATTAAGAATTAAATATTAATTCACATGTAATTAAATATAATACTACCATTAAATATAATAATAAAATAATAAAAAATAATATTTTATCAATACAACAAAATAACGAAATAAAATAAAATGCAGATAGAGAATTAAAATATATACATACTAATAAGAATTAATAAAATAAAATAGACTAACATTAGCGAAACTAATAATAATAATAATAATATAATGTTAAATATAATATATAAAATTAATATAACTAATAAAAATAGTAAATTGCTAATATTAGTATATAAATTAACTAAAAATTATCAAAATATCTAAACTACTATAAAACTACAAAAATAAGCTAAAAATATAAAAAATGGTTAAATTAATTAATTAAAACTGAGTTAGAAAATTATAAAAATACATGCGATATTCATGTACATCAGGCCTGACCACTAGAACAGGTCAGATCGGGTCGGCCCATACCCAAAATGAGTCGGGTTGGGTCGACTGAAATGGGTCGGGTCAGATGGGACCCCTAGGCCGGGTTGGTCGGGTTGGTCCGACCAAGTCGGACCGGGGCCGAACGCAATGGACCCCTGTTTGCTAAAATGCTAATATCTTTCAGACTGGACGTCCGATTGATACGCCATCCACGACGTTGGGACCCTTGCAACGAGACGGTCCATTGGGTATACTCTGAGTGAGTTTTCGTGGCAGTCGAGATACAACTGATGGCCCGAGGAGTAGATTCTCCTGAAATCAAGCGCGTTGGAGAGTGGAAATCCTAAGGTTGGTTGTGACACAAAGGATATGATGGGTGGACCTCAGTGGTCCAGTAACAGAGCGGATCTTAGTGGTCCAGTAGCAGAGCGGACCTCGGTGGTCCAGGAGAAGAGTGGACCTCCGTGGACCAGCAGTCGAGCGAACCTCAGTGGCCAAGCAGCCGAGCGGACCTCATTGGTCCAACAGCCAAGCGGACCTCATTGTTCCAGTAACCGAGAGGACCTCAGTGGTCTAGTAGTCGAACTGACCTCAATGGCTCATTAAGGATGATTCTCTCAGTAGTACAAGATAATTCAGCTTTACGACTGATAATCTTAGTTTCTATACTTTGATTTATACCTGGTGTGAGCTGTCTTTACTTTGTGGTCTTGATTTGTGGTCTTTATTTGTGGTATTTCCTTTGTATTTTAGGGTCCCTACTAGGTATTGTGTTACTCACCCCTACACGGGCTTTGCCTACACGTGTCATGTCCTATGTAGGTGATCGACGCTTCGATGAAGACTTTGGTGGTCCGGGACCAAGTGGTGCTTAGTGTGACAGGACGGACGTGCGTACTTCTATGGTTACAGGCAAATACCCTTCACCTACCCTTCTAGTGGGGTCTCGAGCGGATGGACCATGGCAGTTGTACTTTCCTTTGTGGTTTTGAGCTTGTATTCTATCCCCTTTGCAATTTTAGTTTGTACTGTACTCTCAGTAGTTGTGTAAAGACCCGGAAATTTCAAGGAAATTTTTTTCTTAAATTCTTTGGAATTTTACGAGTACAAAGTTTCTGACGGCACATAATTCCGAGACCCGGTGTGCCCGAAATAATTTTCTGAAGTTTAGCTCGGGTACGTTCAGTGAACAAACGAGCGAGTTTTTCTATCTTTTGAACCAGTGCTCGGATTTGAAATCCGAGGGTACCGATGAACCCGCAACGCCAATATTCGCTTAAGAGGACCTTTACCACAGTTGCGTTTTATGCGGGTTGAAAGTTAATAATTGAAAATTTAGAATAAAATAAATAAAATTGGTAGTACACAATATTATTTATATCTATGGTAGTTATATCCTACAAAGGGGAGTTAAGGGTGTGACCCACAACCACCTAACTTCCCATGTGTGGATATTTGTGAGGTGGGGCCCACACGAGCCCCAACCTTTCATCTTCCCTAAACTCCCTTAAACCCCCTTTATTTAATTCATTGACAACTCCCCTTATTGAATGAGAACTTTTCCTCTCCCTCTCTCTCTCTTTATTGTTTGCTAACACACCTTAATTAACGAATTCAACCATTTCAATTAATTAATTAAGTGATTTGAATTTTGAATTACAAGTGTTAATAAAATAATAGCCATAACTATTATTTTATTTTGGCACACGTTGTGTTGGGAGGATATTTGAGAGAGCTCTTGTGTAAAAGAAGAAGAGAGTTCCTTTTTTGTTGAAGAACACCATCCTTCCACGAAGAACGACGCCTCTTCGACGAAGAACGCTGACTCCACGAAGAGTGATGACGTGTCTTCCTTCCTCTTCTCCGCAACTAGTGTGGAGATGGCGCTTCCTACTCGAATGCACTCCGACGTCGTCTACGAATCCTCTCCCCGCGATGTCGTCTTCTGCGACGCCCAGCGTGCGACGTCAATTATCGAGGTAGGAGGATTATATACAATTTTAGTTGATTAAAATTGTGGTTGTTCTTTGTTGAATTTTCTAAAACGAATTCAGCCAACTGTTACCACCTAACACGGAGGGCGTGGGCCGAACACACACACGACCCGATGAGCCTCCGTAGTTTCTTTTATTTGAGATTGAGACCATGTCGGAAAAAGGTGGTGACGAATAGAGGTGGCGACAAATGAAGGTGCCTGCCGCGTGAGGAAGAACCGCGACCCGCAACCGCGGGCCGCTCGACTGGGAAAGAACCGGCCGGATGGGCGGAGGAAAGCTGCAGTGCCGGGAGGGCGCCGCGTCGGACGAACCGCGGCCCACCCGTGCGGGCCGCTTGCGCCAAGAAGGCCGGTCGGCTTCGGCCGGCCGGTTAGGGAGGCCGGCGCCGCTTGACACCGCCGGTTCGGGCAATCGGGGGACCGCGCCCCCCACTTCGGACCACTCGGCCAGGCCGCGCCGGGCCGGGCTGGGCCGCGCCCCCTCGGGCCGAGCCGTGAATTTCATCGGGCTGGTCCGACACCCCTGCCGGGTCAGACCCACCAAAACTGGGTTAACATGACCAGTCGGCCCACTGGGCTTAACGAGCCGGGCCCGTTTTCACTTAAAGGTGAGTAACTCGAAGACCGCGCGTCCGATCGATGCGCCGTCTGCGGCACTAGGACCCTTGCGATGAGGCGGTACTTTTGCAATACCATAAGTGAGTTTTTGATGACTTTAGGGAATGACGGGGTTAAAAACGAGCGTATTTTTAACCGGGCCCCTGGAACGGAAAAACCAATATCTCTCAGACCAGACGTCCGATTGACGCGCCGTCTGTCGCGTTGAGTTTCTTTTGATGAGACAGAGCTTTGGGATACATCAACTCCGGACTTTGTGATAGTTGATGTATCGACCCCCCTTAGCTCGAGGAGCAGACTCTCCCAGAATTGAGCATGCTGTGTGCGGGAACCCTAGAGCTGGCTGCGACTACGACGACTACCGTAATGGGATCCTACGTGGGTTCGACGACGATGAGCACTGTACTTGGATCCTCCATGGGTTCTGCAGTGATGATGACTGTACTTGGATCCTACGTGGGTTCGGCAATGACGACTGCTGTACTTGGATCCTACGTGGGTTCGGCAGTGACGACTACTGTACTTGGATCCTTCGTGGGTTCGGCAGCGGTGACAACTGTACTAGGATCCTCCGTGGGTTTGGCAGCGACGACTTCTGTACTAGGATCTTACGTGGGTTCGGCAGAGGAGATGATTCATAGGCTACATCTAATCATCTCCACCCCTCTTCGTGAGTAGTATACCTGTGTGAGCTGAGTCTTGACTTACAAACATTACCAACGGTGTGATTGACTTCCTTCCTGTGTGGACTGGGTTGTGCTTGAGATTGAGAGTTGGAGACGAACTGGAATTGATGACTTAGGTATATGTATGGGCATATACCTAAGTAGAGTCGGTTTCTACTTCGTGATTGTATCTTTCCTTTGTGGTTTATCCTTCGTGGATTCTGGGAGACATTCGGGGGTCTCGGGGTCTCTACTGAGAATCGTATACTCACCCCTGCACGGGCTATGCCCGCACTACTTTGTGTTGGATGCAGACAACGAACATCACTAATCAAGGTAGAGGTTTGTGGAGCTGGATGGTACCCGGAGGTGGACCCCTTGGTGGGACGTACACGGGGCGGACGACCAGACCCAAGGATCTGAAGAGACCATCTGTACCCACCCTTCAGGTGGGATATCCGGAGGACGACTCAGTGGTTGCCGCTTTACTTTACTGCTGTTGTACTTTCTTTTCAGTTGTACTGTACTTTCAGTTGGGTTTGTATGCTGACCCATTTACATTTCAGCACTTACTTTTGTACTCAGTTTTACTTAGTGCTTACTTCACTTGCGTACTCTATTGTGTTTGTTTACTTTTATAAAGGCAATTTCTTCCCTTTTACTGGAATTTACGCCTTTGGTGCTAGTCTCCAGCCCTTGGCCTATGGAAGGCGGGTTTGGGGTAGTCACGACACGGACCCTGAGGACGGGTCGTGACAAATTGGTATCAGAGGAGTCGGTTTTACCACAAAACTCAGGACTCTGATCTTTCTTTTCTATGAAGCAATAGTGTTAAGAGTATTGAGTGTGGTTATCAGTCCAGGGAGCCCAGTGTCGGTGCAGCGACCGACGTATCCATACACCAGGACCCTGACTCCTGATTTCCGACTCAGTGCATGAAAACATTGATTGCATATGAGATTCAAAAGTTTTCTTTGTGATTACTTTGTGTCAGCTCACCAGGTATACTATTTGACCATGGAACACCTGTTTCTTTTCAGGATGGCCCCACGAAGGCAGCCAACTAGGGTTCCGAGTCGCGTACGAGATGGCAGCCCACCGAGCAATGAGGCCTCGGTGCAGGGCCCCATCACAGTGGAGGAACCAGCGGTACCACTACCCGCTGAGCCTACCAGCCCCAGCGGCAGAGAGTGCACGCCGCCTGAGTGCGCTGCACGAGTTTCAGTGATAGAGGCCGCCCAGGTTCCACAGAGAGACAGACCCTCAGGTAGTAGAGGATTGGATGGAGGCTATCGTCAGAGTCTTCATATTGGTAGGGACACCAGCTGACCTTATGGTGATCCTTTCCGTGAGTCTACTGCACACAAAAATATGTAGATGGTGGTGCTTGATGCTCTAGGTTCATGACGAGGCATCTCTACTTTGGACGGACTTCGAGAGTCTCTTCCGCTCAGAGTTTGTTCCCACCACCCTTCGTGCGGTGCAGATTCAAGAGTTACTTCATCTGCAGCAAGGCAACATGATAGTAGCTTAGTAGTCGACGATATTTACTGACCTCTCACGCTACTCCATAGACATGGTATGAGACCCATTCTTCCGGGTCTGGACCTTCGACCAGGGACTTAGGCATGAGATCAGGGCTTCGATGATCTCCCTCAGCATTCCAACGCAGGTAGGAGTGGTGGAGCGAGCCCTTCTTGTGGAGAGATTTCTTGCTGAGCTGACACCAGCAGCGAGACCCACCGTAGGGAGACATGTAGCGGAGTCTTCTGCAGCAGGCAGTAGACATACGTCGCCGAGGTCCAAGCAGACCAGGCCATTAGGAGGGAGACCCCAGGATACTGGTTTGGAGGTGCGGGGCACACGAAATAGAGCCAATCATTCGAGGGGCAGGCAGTGCTATGCATGCAGCGTGCAGGGTCACATGGCTCGGGACTACCCGACCCGCCATGCGGATGAGCAACATACAGTAGAGGGACCTCCCAGGCAGAGGTAGAGGTTCGACCGTGGCGGTCCGCAGGGAGCAGGCGGATGAGGCAGAGGAGCTGGCCGAGCAGCGGGTGGTGGACGACGCTTTGAGGCTCTACCACCACCACCACCAGGAGGACCACCCCGACTACAGGGAGCTGGCAGATAGGGGCATGCTCAGCTCAAGACAGTCGAGGCCTACGACCAAGGCACACCTGAGATGATTCGAGGTACTATCTGTGTCTACTCCACCCTTGCTGCAGTACTTATAGACACAGAAGCGAGTCATTCTTTTATTGCCACTGCCCTTGTTTGGAGCTCAGAGATTCTGATGGAGCCGTTGGCTCGATCCTTACGGTTAGAGACTCCTACGGGAGCAGACTCAACGATTATGCACTAGTGTCGGTAGTGTGAGCTTACTCTAGGAGGTGAGAGCTTTGGCTGGGATCTTCTTGTAGCGGCGTCGAGGCCTTACGACGTCATCTTGGGTATGGACTGGTTATCTACAGTCCATGCCCAGATCGACTGTATTAGGTGCAAAGTGTGGTGTGTCCACACGGATGGGACCAGGTTCACCTTCACCAGTGAGAAGGGAGCATTTGCAGCGCAGGATGGACTTACGCAGAGGAGAGGGTAGCCGATCACACATCAGTTGGCTAGTCTCATCCTAGGAGCGGTTGATGTGCGGAGTCCGGGTTTTCCTGTTGTGGTGGATCAGTATGCGGACGTTTTTCCTGACGACGTTCCAGGACTACCTCCTCGTAGAGAGGTAGACTTCTACATAGACTTGTACCCCGGGACAACACCGATATCTACTCCAGCATATTGGATGGATCCCGTTGAGCTTCGTGAGCTGCGGGTACAGCTGGAGGACTTGCAGGGAAAGGGATTCATCCGACCCAGTGTTTCACCCTGGGCTTCTTCGATTCTGTTCACCAAGAAGGCGGATGGGAGTTTACGACTATGTGTCGACTACCGTCTCCTGAATGAGGTGACCGTAAAGAACAAGTACCCACTCCTGAGGATTTATGAACTCTTTGATCAGCTCAAGGGAGCACGATGGTTCTCGAAGATAGACCTCAGGTCAGGCTATCACCAACTCAGAGTTCGAGATGAGGATGTGCAGAAGACGACCTTCAGGTGTCGGTATGGCCACTATGAGTTCTTAGTTATGCCCTTTGGCATAAACAACGCACTATTAGTGTTCATGAGTCTCATGAACACGATCTTCTAGCCTTACCTCGATCATTTTGTCGTATTCTTCATCGACGAAATACTGATTTACTCGAATACTGAGGAGGAGCACGCCTACCACTTGCGGGTTGTACTGGACACACTCCGAGAGAACCATCTTTATGGTAAGCTCTCGAAGTGCTAGTTCTGGATTTGTGAGGTTCATTTCTTGGTACACATCATCTCGGAGGCTGGGGTTGCAGTGGACCTAGCAAAGATCGAGGCAGTACTTTCTTGGGAGCCACCCATGAGCGTGACAGAGGTGCAGAGTTTTCTAGGTCTGGCTGGGTACTATCAGAGATTTGTGCCAGACTTCTCCAGAGTTGCAGCACCACTTTCAGCTTTGACGAAGAAGGGGAAACCCTTCGCGTGGTCAGATAGATGTCAGCAGAGCTTTCAGGAGCTGAGACAGAGATTGACCAGTGCGCCCATCTTGAGGCTACCAGAGGAGGGCATAGGGTTCGTAGTTTACTACGACGCATCAGGGACCAGACTCGGGTGTGTACTAATGTAGGAGCGAGCAGTGATCGCTTAAGGTTCACGGCATTTGAGACAACATGAGAAGAACTATGATACCCATGACCTGAAGTTAGCAGTAGTGGTCTTCGCCTTGAAGATGTGGCAACACTATCTTATGGGCGAGCACTTTACAGTCTACTCTGACCACCAGAGTCTCAGGTACATCTTCTCGTAGAAGGACCTGAACCTGAGATAATGGAGATGGCTCAAGTTCCTCCAAGACTATAACTTTGAGATAGTATATACTCATGGGAAGGGGAACGTTGGTGCTGATGCTCTCAGCAGAAGATCGGGCATTCAGCTACTATGAGAGGTGACAGAGAAGCTAGCCGCGTGTTGTGGATAGAGATGGAGCAGCCTTTCTACAGTCTCTCACAGTCACTCCTCCACTCCTTCAGCGAGTTAGAGAGGCACAATGTGGGGATGTTAACTGTGAGATGCGACACGCTCAGATATCCACAGGGCAGGCGACTGATGAGTTTTTTGAAGGAGGGGAGCACGTCATCCTCTTCATGGGATGTACTATGGTACCAATTGCATTATAGGAGGAAGTGCTGAGGGAGTTTCACACTTACCCTCTAGCGGTACATCCAGGAGTGGCAAAGATGTACCAGGATCTCAAACGATAGCACTGGTGGCCGAGCATGAAGAAAGTTGTAGCAGAGTTCATTTCATGATGCCTCACTTGTCAGCAAGTGAAGGCGGAGCACCAGGTACCAGCAGGTTTGGTACAACCCTTAGAGGTCCCAGAGTAGAAGTAGGATGAGATATCCATGGATTTCGTGATGGGGCTTCCACGTACATCCAGAGGACATGACTCTATCTGGGTGATCGTCGACCGACTCACCAAGTCTTCCCACTTCCTTCCGATCAGAGAGCAGGGCTCAGTAGAGAGCTTGGGACACCTCTACATCCAAGAGATCGTACGACTTCATGGTGTGGCATCATCTATCATCTCCGATCGAGATGCTCGCTTTACTTCCTGGCTTTGGAAGGGATTACAGGAGGCTTTTGGGACGCAACTATGTCTGAGCACCGCCTTCCATCCTCAGAAGGATGGCCAGAGGGAGAGGACCATTCAGACTCTCGAGGACATGCTCCGTGCATGTGTCCTTGACTTTGTTCATAGCTAGGAGGATCACCTACCCTTGGTGGAGTTTGCGTACAACAATAACTACCACTCCACCATCGGGATGACACCTTACGAGGCATTGCACGACCAACCTTGCAGATCACCTCTGTGCTGGACTGACCCTGAGGAGTCAGCACTTGTAGGACCAGAGATGATTCAAGCTACGATGGAGAAGGTGCAGATCATCCAGGAGTGGATGAGGACTCCACAGAGCAGATAGAAGTCCTATGCTGATAGGAGATGGAGACCACTGGAGTTTGAGGATGGCAACCACGTTTTCTTATGGGTCTCACCTCGACGTGGATTACGAAGATTTGGCTGGGGCGGCAAGTTATCTTCGTGCTTCATCAGACCATTCCAGGTCCTCAGCTGGGTAGGCGAGGTGGCTTACTGCCTGATCATTCCACCTCAGTTTCACCGGGTGCACGACGTCTTCCACGTATCTCAGCTGAGAAAATACGTGCACGACCCATCACACATCAGCGATCACGGGGAGCTGAACATCGATGATGGGGAAACATTCACGGAGGTTCCGGTGGAGATCGAGGATCAATAGGATCGGGTCCTACGTGGACGGTCGATTCCTCTGGTACGCATTCGTTGGCAGCATGAGAACCTCCAGGAGAGCACATGGGAGTGGGAGGCTCAGATGCATGCTCAGTAACCTCATTTGTTCCCCTAGTTTATTTTGTAGCTTTACGGGGACGTAAAGCCCTGAGGTGGGGGTAATGTAAAGACCCATAAATTTCAAGGATTTTTTTTTCTTAAATTCTTTGTAATTTTACGAGTACACAGTTTCTGACGGCACCTGATTCCGAGGCCCGGTGTGCCCGGAATAATTTTCTAAAGTTTAGCTCGGGTACGTTCAGTGAACGAATGAGCGAGTTTTTTTATCTTTTGAACCGGTGCTCGGAATTGAAATCCGAGGGCACCGATGAACTCGCAGCGCCGATATTATCTTAAGGGGACCTTTACCGCAGTTGCGTTTTATGCGGGTTGAAAGTTAATAATTGGGAATTTAGAATAAAATAAATAAAATTGGTAGTACACAATTTTATTTATATCTATGGTAGTTATATCCTATAAAGGGGAGTTAATGGTGGGACCCACAACCACCTAACTTCCCATTGTGGATATTTGTGAGGTGGGGCCCACACAATCCCCAACCTTTCATCTTCCCTAAACTCCCTTAAACCCCCTTTATTTAATTCATTGACAAATACCCTTATTGAATGAGAACTCTTCCTCTCCATCTCTCTCTATTTATTGTTTGCCAACACACCTTAATTAATGAATTCAACCTCTTCAATTAATTAATTATGTGATTTGAATTTTGAATTTCAAGTGTTAATAAAATAATAGCCATAACTATTATATTATTTTGGAACACGTTGTGTTGGGAGGATATTTGAGAGAGATCTTATGTAAAATAAGAAGAGAGTTCCATTTTCGTTGAAGAACACCATCCTTCCATGAAGAACGACGCCTCTTCGACGAAGAACGCTGACTCCACAAAGAGCGATGACGTGCCTTCCTTCCTCTTCTCCGTAACTAGTGTTGAGACACCGCTTCCTCCTCAGACGCACTCTAACGTCTTCTACGAATCCTCTCCCTGCAATGTCGTCTTCCGTGACGCCTGACGTGCGACGTCAATTATCGAGGTAGGGGATTATATACAATTTTAGTTGATTAAAATTGTTCTTGTTCTTTGTTGAATTTTCTGAAACGAATTCGGCCAACTGTTACCACCTAACACGGAGGGCGCGGGCTGAATGCGCACGTCTTGGTGACCCTCTATAGTTTCTTTTATTTGTGATTGAGACAATGTCGGAAAAAGGTGGTGACAAATAGAGGCGGCGGCAAACGAAGGCGCCGGCCGCGCGAGGAAGAATCGCGGCCCGCAACCGTGGGCTGCTCGACTGGGAAAGAACCGGCTGACTATAGCTGGCCGGGTCGAAGGGAGGAACTGCGGTGCCCCACGACGCTGTGTTGCGGAAGACCGTGGCCCGTGTTCCTCGGGCCCCTTCGGTGGAAGAACCGACCGGCCCGTCGGCCGGCCGGGCGGAGGAAAGCTGCGGCGTTGGGAGGGTGCCACGCCGAATGAAATGCGGCCCACCCATGCGGGAGCTTGCACCAAGAAGGCCGACCGACTTTGGCCAGCCGGTTAGGGAGTGGGGCACCGCTTGGTGCCACCGGTTCGGGCAGCCGGGGGGCCGCGCCCTGCCGGGCCGCGGCGCCGCGCCGGGCCGCACCGCGCCTCGCCGGGCCGCGCCGGGTCGGGCCGCGCTCTTCCAGGCCGGGCCGCGCCCCTCAAGCCTATCCATGAATTTCATCAGGCCAGTCTGACACCTCTTCCTGGTCGGACCCACCAAAAATGGGTTAACCCGACCTGTCGGCCCACTGGGCTTAATGAGCCGGGCCCGTTTTCACTTAAAGGTGAATAACTCAAAGACCGTGCTTCTGATTGACGCGCCGTCTGCGGAACTGAGACCCTTGCAACGAGGCGGGACTTTTTTAATAATCTAAGTGAGTTTTGGAAGACTTTGGGGAATGGACGGGTTAGAAACGAACGTATTTTTAACTAGACCCCTGGAACGGAAAAACCAATATCTCTTAGACTGGGCGTCCGATTGACGCACCGTCTATCGCATTGAGTTTCTTTTGACGAGACGAATCTTTGAGATACATCAAATCCGGACTTTGTGATAGTTGATGTATCGAACCCCCTTAGCTTGAGGAGCGGACCCTCCCAGAATTGAGCGTGCTGTGTGCGAGAACCCTAGAGCTGGCTGCGACTACGACGACTACCGTTCTGGGATCCTCCGTGGGTTCGACGACGATGACCATTGTACTTGGATCCTCCGTGGGTTCGACAGAGATGACGACTGTACTTGGATCCTATGTGGGTTCAGTAGCGACGACTACTGTACTTGGATCCTATGTGGGTTCGACAACGATGACTACTGTACTTGGATCCTTCGTGGGTTCGGCAGCGGTGAAGACTGTACTAGGATCCTCCGTGGGTTCGGCAGCGATGAATTCTGTACTAGGATCCTATGTGGGTTTGATAGAGAAGATGATTCAGAGGCTACATCTAATCATCTACACCCCTCTTCGTGAGTAGTATACCTATGTGAGCTGAGTCTTGACTTGCAATCATTACCAATGGTGTGATTGACTTCTTTCCTATGTGGACTGGGTTGTGCTTGGGCTCAAGAGTTGGAGCCGAACTAGAATTGATGACTTAGGTATATGTATGGGCATATACCTAAGTAGAGTCGGTTGATACTTCGTGATTGTATCTTTCCTTTGTGGTTTATCCTTCGTGGATTCTGGGAGACCTTCGGGGGTCTTGGGGTCTCTACTGAGTATTGTATACTCACCCCTACATGGGCTATGCCCGTACTACTTTATGTTGGATGCAGACGACAGATTACACTGATAGAGGTAGAGGTTCGTGGAGCTGGACGATACCCGGAGGTGGACCACTTTTCGGGATGTACACGGGGCGGACAACCGGACCTGAGGAGCTGAGGAGACCATCTGTACCCACCATTCAGGTGGGATATCCGGAGGATGACTCAGTGGTTTCTGCTTTACTTTACTGCTATTTTACTTTATTTTCAGTTGTATTATACTTTCAGTTGGGTTTTTATACTGGCCCATTTACTTTTTATCACTTACTTTTGTACTCATTTTTACTTAGTGCTTACTTTACTTGCGTACTATGTTGTGTTTGTTTACTTTTATAAAGGCAATTCCTTCCCTTTTACCGGAATTTATGCCTTTGGTGCTAGCCACCAGCCCCTGGCCTATGGAAGGCAGGCTTGGGGTAGTCACAACACGGGCCCCAAGGATGGGTCAAGTTGTCTCAGAGATAGTTGTGGTTTACTTTGTGTTTACTTTCTGCAGTTTGAGCTTTGTGCATGTGTACAGGTTTAAAGGAAAATGCCTTCCCTTTTTTGGGATATGCCTAATCGGTGCTAGTCTCCATCTCTTGAATTATGAAAGGTGGGCTTGGGGTAGTCACGGTATAAGCCCTGAGGGATGAGTCGTGACAAAGTGGTATTAGAGGGTGGTCAGTTCTACCCGAAGAACTAAGAGTTTGTACATTTTTATGGGGAAACAGTGTTAAGTGTTTTGAGTTCGACATTCAGGCCAGGGAGTCCAATGTTGGTGTGGTGACCAACATATCCATACACTAGGACCCTAAATTTTGGTTTCCGACTCGGTACATGAAAACACTGGTTGCGCGCGTCTTTGAATGTTTTCTCATGATCTTTCTGAGTCAGAGTTATCTCACCAGGTATAATCTATTAATTGTGATTCATCTCGGTCTCTTTCAAGATGCCTCCATGTAGACAGCCAGTCAGGATTCCAGTGCGTGACCATGAGGATGGTCTACAGAGTGATGAGGCTTTGGTACAGGGACTGTTTCCTGAGATGGAACCTTCAGGCGGTGTCCCCTCTTTACCACCATATGTTGGTTAACAGTTACTACCGGCGCTACCAGTAGAGTATGCACGTAAGCTCAGTTCCTTTACACGAGTTTTAGCGACAGAGACCCCTCAGGTTCTGAGATGAGCCCAACTCACAGGCGACTAAGGACCAACTTGAGGTGGTGACCAAGTTTTCCATCTATTCAGGGAACCATTAGATTAGATGGCGGTCCTGGCAGTGAGCCTTCTACGTGGATTAGCAGGGTGATGGCGGGGCTTAGATTACCCGATCTTATGATGAGGTGAATTTTTCGTGGTCATATCTTGAGAAACTTTCTTAGAGAAGGGGTTATTGCCATAAAAGCTAAGGGTTATGTGTACCCAATAGCTTATATAGCTTCGGTAGGATGACATGCCGGTAGCTGAGTATTCATCAAGGCATACCAAACTTTCCAGGAACTCGATGAATATGATATGACCAGTGCTTTAGGGCTCAGACCTCTGAGTGAGATGTGTTTCAGGACATCCGAGCCAAAACTATTCCTCAGTGAATTCCTACTTATGCTAGGGTGCTATAGATAACCTTTTTGGTTGAAAGTCCTTTGGCTAAGCATATACAACAAGTGGATGTCAGTAGTGGGAAAGCAGGAATCCGACGTCAGTCTCAGAGACTTGGACGTGTGAGACGTTCCGAGAAGAGGTCCCAAGACAGGGGATCTACAGCTCAAGGCTCATAGGGTGAGTCCAATCAACCTAGAAAGAAGTAATTATTTTCAAGAGATGGCAGGGGACATATTTCTAGAGATTGTCTAGCCCGTCATGATGATAGTGAAATGGTGGATGGGCCACTGGGGCCGAGACAGTGAAAGGAACATATTAATCTGCAGGGCAACAAACGTGAAAGAGGAGCTAGGAGAGCAGTAGGAGGTGGTATACTTTTCAGCATGTTACAACCACCACCCCAATGTGGTCCACTCTAGACTCAGGGAGCTGGAGGATAGAGGAATGGGGTAGATGCATGCATCCATCCTTACCCGCGTAGCAGTGGATGTTTTGAGTTTTCAGTTCCCTACAGTGGTGAGCGAGTATGAGGACGTCTTTCCAGAGGATGTTCCAAGACTACCTCCTCGTAGAGAGGTAGATTTCTACATTGATCTGTACCTCATAATGACATCGATATCTACAACTGCATATCGAATGGCTCCCGCAGAGCTCTGGGAGTTGAGGGTACAGTTGGAGGACTTATAGAGGAATGGGTTCGTAAGGCCCAATGTTTTACCATGGGTAGCCCTAGTGTTGTTTGCCAAAAAAGCGGACGAAATCTTGAGATTATTTGTGGACTTCCGACGCCTGAACCAGGTGACCACGAAGAACAATAATCCTCTACCAAGGATTGATGGCCTCTTCGATCAACTAAAGGGAGTGAGATAGTTTTCAAAGATAGACCTTAGACCAGGCTATCACCAACTTAGAGTATGAGATATGGACATCTCAAAGAAAAATTTCAGATGTCACTATGACTACTACGAGTACTTAGTGATGCCATTTGATATGAAAAACACCCCAACAGTGTTCATGGGACTCATGAACATGATCTTCCAGCTATACTTAGACCAGTTTGTAGTGGTCTTCATTGATGACATCTTAGTGTATTCAACATCCGAGGAGGAGCACGCGATACACTTGAGGATGATTTTGGACACACTCTGAGAGCACCAACTTTACAGAAAGCTCTCGAAGTGTGAGTTCTAGATACAAAGGGTCCACTTCCTAGAACATGTCATCTAAGAGTTTTGATTTACGGTGGATATAGCGAAGATCGAGGCAATGCTTTCTTGGGATCCACCCAAGAGCATTACCAAGGTGTAGAGTTTCCTTGGTTCAGCTGGGTACTATCAGAGGTTTGTACCCGACTTCTCCAAAGTGGCAGTACCCATGGAAGCATTAACGGAGAAGGGAAAACCCTTCGCGTGGATAGAAATATGCCATCAAAGCTTTCAGTAGCTGAGGCAGATCTTGATGTGTGCTCCTATCTTGAGGCTTCCAGAGGTGGGCACTGACTACGTGGTATTTTTTGATGCATCAAGAACCGAGCTTGGTTGTTTCCTAATGCAGGGGAAAGTAGTGATTACTTATAGCTCATTACAATTGAGATCGCATGAGTGAAACTATGTGACTCATGACCTTGAGTTTGCAGCGACAGTCTTCGCACGGAAGATGCGGTGATACTACCTTATGAGCGAACGATTCATCATCTACTATGACCACAAGAGTCTCAAGTATATCTTTTCTCAGAAGGATATGAATCTGAGATAATGATGTTGGATAGAGTTCCTCCAGGACTATGACTTAGAGATAGTCTATAATCCTGGGAAGGGGAAACATGGTGGAAGATGCTCTCACCAGGAGATCGAGTTCATAATTACTGAATAAATCCTTAGATCAATTGACCTCACTTCAGATATCCTTTATGGATAGAGAGGATACAACTTTTCTTCAGTCGATGGTAGTTGCCCCTCCACTCTTACAACGAGTCAGGGAGGTGAAAATTGAAGATGCCAGTTGTGAAACTACACATGCCTAGATGTCTACAGGGCATGCCCCTGATGGATACTCAAAAGTTGGGGAGCACATCATTATTTTCAGAAGATGCACCATAGTACTAGCGGTGTTTCGGGAGGAGGTGTTGAGGGAGTTTCATACATCCCCTTCGGTGGTACATTCAGGTGTAGAGAAGATGTACCAGGACCTCTGACGTCAGTACTGGTGGCCAAGGATGAAAAAGGCAGTGGTATAGTTTGCCTCAATATGCCTCACTTTTCAGCAAGTGAAGGATGATCACCAGGTTCCAGCAGGTTTAATTCAACCCCATCGAGGTACCCGAGTGAAAGTGGGATGAGATATCTATGGAATTCATGACGAGTTTACCACATATGTATATGAGACACGATACCATCTGGGTGATCATTGACCGACTAACTGAGTCGACACATTTCCTAACTACTTAGGATTAAATTTTAGTAGAGGGATCAAGATGTCTCTACGTGTTGAAGATTTGATGATGGGGTGACTTTTTCAGAGTTTATAGTAAAGATTGAGGATCAACAGGAGAAGATACTTAGTGGATGGCTTATTCCTCTGGTTCATGTTTTTTGGCTGCACAAGAATTTCCAAGAGAGCACGTGGGAGCAGGAGACGCAGATTCGTGCTCAGTACCCCCATTTGTTTGATTAGCCTTTGTTTTGTCTTATGAGGATGTAAATCCCTAAAGACGTTGGTAATGTAATGTACCAAAATACAGGTTCTAGTCATAGAGGAAGCACGTTGGTGGGTTTTCCCAACTTTAATTTTAGCATTAAACAATGTTCAATCTGAGATCCGTCACGATAATAAAACACCGGATCTTCAGAATAGAACGAAGAACAAAAAGAAAGAGAAGGGTCCCGAAACCATCGAGAGGATCATCATATGTTGGTTATAATTAATTTAATTAATTGACAAGAATTATCTTGATGGAATTCTTTCTTCATTGATGTTTTTTGGTCACGTTTCGATGTGATTCATCATTGCGTCATAGAAGCTAAGTGTAGAATTCCTCTAGCGGTGATCCACACGTGCACCACGTATCTCTGGACGTCGCCTAAGGAATATCCGAGTGCTAGCATGGAGAATCCTTTGCATGCGTTGTCCATCTTAGATCGCCTTGATCTGATGGAGGAGTATCTCTCTCGGTCATGAGAGCGTTCTTGGAGGAAGGATTTCTCTCGGCCTTGAGAGAATTTTCCAGAATTGTTGTGCACAAAGATTCCTGGAAAAATGTTTGGGTTGTGAGGATATTTATAATCGGGTTTGAGGTTATAGAATTATGACAATAAATAAACGCGTTACATGTTTTATTTATTTCATTAACTCTTATTGAAAACCCCCATGTCAAATCATTAATTCCTTGACATGCACCAATGTTGATTATAATAAATATCATTTAATAAAACAATATTATATCCTCAAAATCCCAACTGGAAAAACTACACGGCATGTAATCATTAATACATAGTGTGTACTTATTTTTCATTTCCCTTCTAAAATGAAAACTACATGGTGTGTACATTTAATGTACACAGTGTGTATATCTTGTTTTTCATTTTATTCTTCCTCTAACATTAAAATGATTTAGGCTTACTTGAATAATTATTAAACCACATACAAAAATAATATTTATTCTACTTGAGATAGTTGGATACACTTAGTGGTGACCCTCTAGGCCTCTTTCTTGTTAGCATTAGGTGGGCTTGCCTAAAGTCCAAGATTACTATCTAGCAACGGGTCAAGGCACCCAAGAGAAAGAAGTAGATGCCACATTGACGTGTCACCTCATACGAACTCTTACCGTGTAATTTAATCCCTTTTTCTCGATATCTCTAATTAAGCAGGTTGCATGCTAGTGCCATCAACCCATGTGCTCGATTATTCTTTCTTTGACTTCTTGGAATTGAACTCACCCGTACCTTACCATGGCCATGGATTTATTTAGGCTATATCAATTCCATCAAAGGGCCTAATATATTTACTTCTGTTATGGAACAAAAGGGACAAATCATTTCTCGCATTATCTATTAATGCAGTATCACTCGTGTCGCACCCAACATATCCTACCTCACTGTGAACAGTGTTTCGTCACAGTTTTCATCAATACATATAAGTACGCGAGTTATAATACCCATTAATAATAATCTTAAAGTCTAAGGACGAATACACATGTCCGAAGATAGGAACATCCAATGAAACTATGAAATGTGGATTTCCTACTGGCGGGTCTCGTTCTCATAATATCCTCCTGAATATTACCAAGAGCACACACCATAAGAAGGTGCCTCAACATTTTATGAGTCCTCACCCCTAATAGCCTGCATTATTTTTGTTCCTAAAATAACATCATCTGACTATAGAATATATATTCAAGAACAATGTTATGGAACTTCCGGGTTCTCATCATAGTAGGGATCCACTATGAACCTTTAATGCAACAGTTGTCCTTAGGACATTATCACATGCATTGTCACGCAGAAGAAAAATCAAGATGTGATAAGGTATTTATTAATGAATAAAGTACAAAGTAGTCAGTTCTAGGCTACCAACTCCAACATACTCCCACTTAGACTAGAGCCAACTATTAACAACCTTTAACCCACTAGCTCTCACATGATATTCATGCTTCTGCTGAGATAGACCTTTAGTTATGGGGTCCGCCATGTTCTCTTCCGTGGACACTCTGATCACTGCAACTTTACCCCTTTGATAGAAATCCCTCAAGAGGTGATACTTCTAGAGTATGTGCTTTGTCCATTGATGTGACCTTGGTTATTTTTCAAGAGCCACTGCTGTAGTATTATCACAATACAACGTGATAAGATCCTTACTGTTAGGCACCACATCAAGCTCCTAAACAAAGTTCCGAATCCAGATGGATTCTTTGGCCGCATCAAAAGCTGTTATATATTCGGACTCCACTGTAGAATCGGTGACAACTGGCTGCTTTGAACTCTTCCAGCTCACAACTCCTCCATTGAGACAGAAAACATATCCAGATTGCAACTTCAGATCATTTTGATCTATCTGAAAACAAGCATCAACATACCCTCTGATGACAAGTTCTTCATATCCTCCATAAACTAGGAACATATCCTTAGTTCTTCTCAGATACTTAAGGATAGTCTTAACAGCAGTACAATTCCATTCTCCAAGATCTGCTTGATATCTGCCTACCATGCTCAGTGCATAGGCAACATCAAGCCTAGTACATAACATGGCATACATGATGGATCCTATAGCCGAAGCGTATAGGATCTTACTCATTCTATCTTTCTCTTGTTGTGTCTGAGGACACATTTTCTTAGAAAGATGTAGGTCATGTGACACTGGAACCAATCCCCTCTTGGATTGTTCCATACTAAATCTCTTTAGTATCTGGTCAATGTATGTACCCTGACTTAGTCCAAACATCCTCTTGGATCTATCACGAATGATCTTGATCCCTAGAATGTAGGCTGCTTCACCCAAGTCTTTCATGGTGAAACACTTGTTCAACTAGTCCTTAACTGATTGTAAGACTGATACGTCATTTCCAATAAGCAATATGTCATCAACATATTCTATTAGGATAGCGATCACATTCCCATTAAACCGCTTATAAACACATGGCTCACATTCATTCTTAATGAAACCAAATTCCTTTATGGCTTCATCAAATCGAATGTTCCATGACCTGGATGCTTGATTTAATCCGTAAATGGATTTCTGCAACTTTCAAACTCGTTTGGCTTCACCTGGTGTCACAAAATCTTCTGGTCATGTCATATAGACATCTCCCTGAAGGTTCCCGTTAAGGAATGATATTTTGACATCCATTTTCCAAATCTCGTAGCCATGGTAAGCTGCTATGGCAAGTATGATTCTTATGGATTTAAACATGGCAACTGGCGAGAAGGTTTCATCATAGTCAATTCCTTAATGATGTCAGAATCCTTTAGCCACTAGCCTTGCTTTATAGGTGCTAACTTGACCTTCCATGTGCAATTTTCTCTTGAATACCCATTTGCATCCAATAGGATTTACATCAACTGACTCATCGAACAGAACCCATACTTGATTATGATACATGGAATCCATATCAGAATTCATAGCTTCTATTCATCTTGTAACTTTTGAGCTTTCTACTTCTTCTTTGTAGGAGAGAGGTTCATCATTGTCCAACAATAATGATTCACCATCTTCAGTGACTAGGAAACCAAATCTATCTGGTTCCCTTACCTCTCATGAGCTCCTACACAGTACTTGTATTTCTAGAACTTCTTCCACAAGGACCTGTGGAACTTATTCCTGTACCAAATCCTGTGTATCTTGAGCATCAACTTCATCGAATTCAATCTTGCTCCCACGATCCCTTTTGAAGATGTGCTCCCTCTCAAGAAAGACGGCTTGTCTGGCGACAATCACTTTCTTGTCTTGAGGGTTATATAGGTAATATCCTTTTGTTTCCTTGGGATATCCTATAAAGATACACCTCGTGCCCCACGGTGTTAGTTTATTTTATGATAAGACCTTAACAAATGCCTCACATCCCTATACACGTGTATGTGACAAAATGGGTTTCTTTTCATTTCATAACTCAGAGAGAATTCCATTTTCCGCCTTAGTTGGTAATCGGTTTAATGTATATGTTGGAGTTTGTAATTCATATCCCCAAAAGGATAATGGAAGATCTGAATGAATCATCATCGACCACACCATGTCCAACTAGGTGTTGTTCATCCTTTTACTAACACCATTCCACTGTGGTGTATAAGGAGGAGAGAGCTGAGATTGAATCTTAGACTCTCATAGAAGATCAATGAACTCTTGGTTCAGATATTCTCCACCTCGATCTGATCAAAGTTTCTTTATCTTCTTACCAAGCTGATTCTCTACTTCATTCTTGAATTCCTTAAATTTCTCTAAGGATTCCGACTTATACCTCATTAAGTAGACATAGCCATATCTACTCAAATCACCAGTAAAAGTAATGAAGTAAGAATATCCGCCTCTAGATTCTACTGGAAATGGTCCACACACATTTGTGTGCACTAATCCTAGAATCTATGTGGCCCTTTCACCTTGTCCATTGAAGGGAAGATTGGTCATTTTTCCTTGTAAACAAATGTGACATCTATCAAGTGGTTTTAGCTCAGTAGAGTCCAAATAACCATCTTGGCAGAGCTTTGTCAAGTGATTCTCATTTACATGACAGATACAGTGATGCCACAACTGGGTGATGTATGAGTCATGTGAGTTTGTTTCGTTATCTATTTCCAACACTTGGTTTTCGAAATTTAATACATAAAAACCATTATTTAAATGTTCCATACCATAACATACATTGTTCTTATAAAAGAGACAACCCTTATTTCCAAACTTGAAAATAAATCCATCTATATCCAAAAAAGATACAAAAATTATGTTCTTGGTAACACTAGGCACATAATAACAGTTATATAAAACCAAAATCATCACAGTTGGCAATGAGAGGTGGTAATCTCAAATAGACAACGCAGCCATCCCTACGCCATTGGCAGCTCAAAGTTCCACCTATCCTCTGGAAATCTTTCTAAATCTACTTGGTTCCTTCATTTGAATATATATTTGAGCCGTAAAATCTATATCTAATACCCAATGTATAGAAATGAAAAGATTACACTCGATAACGAACACACCTTTATCATCCCCACACTTTTGAGTGCAGTTCCTCTTCCAGTGGCCTTGCTTTACACATGCAAAACATACTACCTCCCATTCCTTGACCTGCCTCTGGATCTTCCCCTTCTTGTAGGGATGATGCTCGGGAGCTTCAGACTGTTTATAAGTCTTTGGCCCCTTTACCTTGTCCTTCATTTTCTTATTCACCACAAGGACTGTGGGTTTGTCACGTCCCATGTCCTTATCTACATGGTGAATTAAGGTCAGAAGTTCCGATAGACTATTCTCATTGTTGCTTATGTTATAATTGACAATGAAGCTATAGAAGGTCTTGGGTAGTGATGATAGGATGAGATCTGTACGCAACTAATCAAGGAATTTAATCCCTAAGATGTCCAGACCTTCAATGTAGCCAATAATCTTGACTACATGAGGCCTAGCTGATGCAGACTCTCCAAACTTAGTTGTAAACAAAGCATTGGAGATCTCATATCTCTCTTGTCTCACCTTCTCTTGGTAGAGATCCTTAAGGTGAGACATCATGCTATACACGTCCATGTTTTCATGTTGCTTCAAGAGATCATTAGACATAGCTGATAGCATGAAAAACTGGACATCTGTGGCATCATCCATATGTTTCACATAGAGAGATATTTCCTCATCAATGGCCTCTTTCCCAAGCGCAACTGGAACAGGCACCTCCAGCACATACAATTTCCTCTCGTGGCGAAGGATGACGCGTAAACACCTCTGCCACTCTTGGAAATTGGTGATAGTGAGAAGGTTTTCCTTCTCGAGTATGGTTTACAATGATATGTTTGAAGTTATTTTTCTGGTCATTTCTAAAAATTAAGACAAGAAAAGGTTTTATTACTTTATAAAACCGAGACAAATAAATAAATTAATACTTATTAGTCTCACACTATTTTATCGAAATCCAATATCCATCACCATTGACTTCAGAATATTCTGTTGCCTGAATATTCTAGTGGCAAGGATCCATATTTCCCTTCGCATTACCCCAAATAGGGTTGGTCAAGAAACTTTAAGGGTTTTAGGTAGACATTCTAAATTCCAACTGCATTAACTCGCAGCTCCTTGATCCGCTGAGTGAACTCCTTAATCCTGAAATCCTTTTATTTTGGATTTCCTCAACCTTTGCCTCTTGGTCACACCAAGTCCTGTCGTGGCGGTCAACCCTTGATGCGAACCAAGTCAAGTCAACCCAAAACCTTGAATTAGAATTCCCCAATATTTTAAAGCACCCCAACTAGGGTTGGTCAAGCACTTTGAACCATGGGTCGATTCTAACCAAGATTATGGAAGGCTATACCGACTTAATATTTCTTTGAGGGATTTTATCCTTATACGTAAATTTCCATTTTATTATATTTGATTACATGATTTTTAATATTAAGTGGGATATAATTAAGTGATTAACCATGTATAAGATAATATTTACGCATAATCCGGTCTTATTTTAGTTCCATCTTGCATGCTTGTTTAATTAATTAATTGTGTGATCATGACAACACAACCACAATAAATAAACTATGCAACTGATAGAAATAAAATAAATGGTATGATCATGAGCTTGTTCTATTGGTTAGTTTATCTAGTGGTTGATAAAATAACCCAAGACCTAGGGGAGAAACACCTTGAACCTTTCGGGTTCATGTTTATAGCTTTCCACCTGTCCACCTTTGTATCTCCTTGGATTGGTTTCACCTTGGCTCCTGACTTGAGCCGCCTCCACTAGCTTGGGAGCTCCATCCATTACATATGCATTTATCTCACATGCAGGTGAGGGGTAAAAGAGGTTTTTACATAAAATAATCCTTGGGCGCGCATGCCCTACATATTAATGAGGAGAAGACTCACTGACCAACAAATTTAATTTAAATAAATAAATTAAAAGAAACCATTCACAAAAGTCTTGGTCTAGCTCATGATCATCCATACATGCAACGATATTTACACATAAATAAAACTATCATTCAATTATTTTATTATTCTTGCTTAAGATAAATCACGCTCGAATCAATTAATTATCTTTAATTAATCAATCCTTTTATCTTAAACCCTTTTCTGAATTTCCTTGAGATTCTCATCCATTATAATTTTAAACAAATAAATTTAAAATTATCTTTGTACATAACTTGTACCTTGGAGGTAACCCGGTGAATTCCCATTCATTACACAGATGTTAAATTAAACACATATATATAAAACACCTATCACATGTTGTGCCTCATCTTTACGCCTGCACTATGGTACACGTCTCAGGGGTTTGTATAATATAATAATAAATTTTAATAAATCTGCATAATTTGGATGAGCACATGGCGTGTATTTTAGACTACACGGTGTGTACTTTTTTTCACCGTACATCTGAAGTACACGCCCGGGGACATGGCATGCAGATGTACTTCTAAAATTTTCGGAGTACACGACTTGTTCAGTGGGACACATGACGTGTAGTATCCGCGTTACACAGTTTCCAACCGGGCAAGCTGTGTACGGGGTACACGGTCCAACCCTAACCCGAAGGGACTACACATCATGTTCAGTGGACCACAAGGCGTGTAATCCAGAAACCATGTGCCACTTGTTCCTGGTCAACACACGATGTCATTTATGACTTAGGTATACTCTAATACACGACCTGATTTGGAAGACCAGTCCGATGCATTGAACCTAGACCACACAATGTGTACTTATGAATACACGCCGTGTATTCTTGTGTTGTATGACCAAGAACGTTTGGAACCACTAGATGAGATCCTATATTTTATTTTAATAAAAGTTAAAATAAAAATTTGTTTTTGTAAGGTGAACGAGAAATGAGAGAGGAGGAATATATCTCGAGATTCATATTTAAAGAACGATTAACTTGAATTGAAATAACTAAATTATTAAATGTTTAAATCACAAAAGAAAAACTAAATAATTATAATCAACGATATAACCTCCATTTGATACTACTTGTAGGTTCCGGGTGCAGCGGAAGCGCGTTGGTGGGTTTTCCCAACTTTAATTTTTGCATTAAACAATTTTCAATCTGAGATCCATCACGATAATAAAACGCCGGATCTTCGGAATAGAACAAAGAATGAAAAGAAAGAGAAGGGTCCCAGAACCATCGAGAGGATCATCATATGTTGGTTATAATTAATTTAATTAATTGACAAAAATTACCTTGATGGAATTCTTTCTTCGTTGATGTTTTCCAGTCACGTTTCGATGTGATTTGTCGTTGCATCGCAGAAGCCAAGTGTAGACTTCCTCTAGCAGTGATCCACACATACACCACATATCTTTGGATGTTGCCAAAGGAATCTCTGGGTGCTAGCGTGGGGAAGCCTTTGCTTGCATTGTCCGCCTTAGATCGCCTTGATCCGATGGAGGAGGATCTCTCTCAGTCTTGAGAGCGTTCTTGGAGGAAGGAGTTCTCTCGAACTTGAGAGAATTTTCCAGAATTATTGTGCACAACAATTCCTATAAAAGTGTTGGGGTTGTGAGGATATTTATAATCAGGTTTGAGGTTATAGAGTTATGACAATAAATAAATGCGTTATGCGTTTTATTTATTTCATTAAATCTTATTGAAACCCCCCATGTCGAATCATTAATTCCTTGACATGTGCCCATGCTGATTATAATAAATATCATTTAATAAAACAATATTATTTCCTCAAAATCCTGACTGGAAAAACTACATGACGTGTAATCATTAATACATGGCGTGTACTTGTTTTTCATTTCCTTTCCAAAATGAAAACTACACGGCGTGTACATTCAATGTACACGGCATGTATATCTTGTTTTTAATTTTATTCTTCCTACAACATTAAAATGATTTTGGCTTCCTTGAATAATTATTAAACCACATATGGGAATAATCTTTATTATCCTTGAGATACCTGGATACACTTAGTGTGTGACCCTCTAGGCCTCTTTCTCGTTGGCATTAGACGGGCTTGCCTAAAGTCCAAGATTACTATCTAGCAATGGGTCAAGGCACCCAAGAGAAAGAAGTTGACGCTGCATTGACGTGTCACCTCATATGAACACTTACTGTGTAATTTAATCCCTTTGTCTCAATATCTCTAATCAAGCAGGTTGCATGTTAGTGCCATCAACCCATGTGCTCGATTATTCTTTCTTTGAATTCCCAGAATTGAACTTGCCCATACCTTACCATGACCATGGATTTATTTAGGCTATATCAATTCCATAAAAGGGCCTAAGATATCTAATTCTGTTATGGAATATAAGGGACAAATCCTTTCTTTCATTATCTATTAATGCAGTATCACTCATGACGCACCCAACATATCCTACCTCACTGTGAACAATGTATCGTCACAATTTTCGTCAATACATCTAAGTGCGCGAGTTGTAATACCCATTAATAATAATATTAAAGTTTAAGGACCAATACACACATCTGTTGATAAGAAAATCCAATGACACTATGAAATGTGGATTTCCTACTGGCGGGTCTCATTCTCATAATATCATCCTGGAGATTCCCAAGGGTGCACACCATGAGAAGGTGCCTCGAAGTTTTATGAGTCCTCACCCCTAATGGATTGTATTATTTGTGTCCCTCAAATAACATCATCCGGCCATATAGAACATATTCAAGAACAATGTTATGGCACTTCCAGGTTCTCATCATAGCAGGGATCCGCTATGACCCTTTAATGCAATAGCTGTCCTTAGGACATTATCACATGCATTGTCACGCAGAAGAACAATTAAGATGTGATAAGCTATTTATTAATGAATAAAGTGCAAAGTATTTGGTTCTAGGCCACCAAATCCAACACAAAATTCCATGTATTTTTTTTAAATTATATGGGATTATTTCGAGACCAGGAACAAGGATGACGTGTGATTTCGAGGTTCAGAGTGCCCAGAATGATCCGTCGAAAAATGTTAAGTTTTAAATAGCATGCATGAGATGTTTTCCTAAAAAAGTATAATAACTCTTAAATAGGTGCCCAGATCAAAAATCCTAGGACATCGTTACATTTAGGATGATGGGTTTACCATAGGCACGATTTAAGTTTAGTCAGCGCAGGCTTCCAGTGATAAAACCCAAAAATGACATAACCATAAATAAAATAATAAAATAAAATTATTTTATTATTCAAATCCTTATAACTCAAGAATGGTGACTCAGATTAAAAATATGAGACCACCTTTGAGCTCATGAGGGTATTATTTCCTTATGCAGAGCCTAACATTGGCTGGTGCGGGCCAACAGTGGAAAGTAGTTTTTGACCATAAATAAAATAATTGAATAAATATTATTTTATTTTCAAATCCTTATAACTCATAAATGGTAACTCAGATTGGAAATCCGAGAGTACCGTTGAGTTCATGAGGGTGTACTTCCCTTAGGCAGATCCTAACATCAGCCGGCGTGGGCTGACTGTGAAAGTTGGTTTATGGGACGTAATCGTAAATAAAATAATTTAAATAAAAAATTATTTTATTTTCAAATCATCATAACTCACAAACTATAACTCAGATTAAAAATATGAGACCACCGTTGAGTTCGTAATGAGATGTTCTCCTTATGCAGGGCCTAACCTCGACCGGTGTGGGTTGAGGGAAAAAGTTAATTTTCAGACGTTTTATGGAAAAATAAAATAAACTTAAAAAGTTTATTTTATTCGAAATTGTTTTGTTGCAACACAGTGATGAGCCAACTGTTTCATTCCATAAATGAAACCGTGCAAGGATGCCGCAATGTAAAGTAACAGAAATGTTGTTTCCTAAATGAAACAGCGTAATGACGATGACTCAACATAACAGAAATGCTGCGACGCTTTTTCTTAATTTATTGGGATAACATGAATTGGGGATGGGAGTGAGATCTTTAAAATCACTCTCAATCTCTGGAGGATCACAGTCGATGAACAATGAAGGAAACCTCTCTAATTACGAATTCCAGGAATTGGAAAGTGGAGACGACACTTTGGAGAGCAGATTCGGGACCGGAGATCGATGAACAACGATGGATGATCATCCTCGACCAAGCTTTGTTTTCCCAGGTAGGGGTTTAAATCTGTGTGATAATTGTTCCCCTATTCTTCTCCTCTAAACGAAGAACATGGATCAACTCACTAATTAGTTGATCCGCAGATGATTTCTTCTTATGGGATTGAGAATAAATATCATGGGTTGATGTTGGGGATTAAAAATCATAGTGATTTAATTATGCTTCATGACCCTGTTGACAAGAACAGATCCATACCAAAATGAACAAAGGCCCGGATTGTTCATTGGGTGTTCTTTATGATCCCCTCTCTCTCCCCTATAGTTCTTCGCCGACGGACCCACGAGGTTGTGTCGGGTTTTTCCGGGAGGTTCCGAGCACGATTGGACCCCTGGAATGATGGAAAGGCAGTCTTGAGGACATAGAGATAAAGGCGATGATTTGATGATTGAAACCGTGCTTTCAAAATGGAAATCAAACCACCACACTGACAATGGCGACCCACAGAAGGAGGGCTGCTGGCTCGACGGTTGGTGGTGACAGGGACCCGCGGTGGTGCAGTGGAGCAAGGGAGACGCAACACAATGTTGTGTCTCTATGTGGCATCAAACAGTCAACAGACTGCATGTGGAGGACCCAGACGGCCCTAGGCCGACCGTGTGGCATCAGAGGCTGTGGTGGAGGGGGAAGCGTCTCCGTCAAGCCATGTTGGAGAAGCAGGGATGCGGCACCTACCGCATCCCAGGTGGATTGGACCGGCTGACCCAATAGGTTAGGCTAGACCAGCAGGCCGGACCCGACATTGGGTCGGGCCGGTGGAGCAAACCGGGCCACTAGGCAACTCGGGCTGGAGGAGAACCGACCCTCTATTACGGGCCGGGCCAGATAGGAAACCGAGCTACTGTGCAGCCTGATTGGAAATAAACCGGTCTGACTAAGTCGGGCTGGGTTGGATAATGTGGATTGGGTCGTTGGGCGACCTTACGGGCTGGTCCCATAGCCGAATCGGGATGGGTCTAGTAAGGCCCAATGGATCTGGCCACTGGACCAGGTCAGACCAGGCTGGCCAAGACCCAAAATGGGTCAAGTCAGGTTGGCTGAAATGGGTCGGGTCATACAGGACCCCTAGGCCGGGTTGGTCGGGTTGGTCCGACCAAGTCAGATCGGGCCTAGACGCAACCGACCCCTATTTACTAAATGGCCAATATCTTTTAGATCAGGTGTCCGATTGATGCACTGTTTGGGATATTGGGACCCTTGCGACGAGACTGTCCTTTGGGTACACTCTAAGTGAGTTTTTGTGGTAGTCAAGATATGAATGATGGCTTGAGGAATAGATTCTACCAGAATCAAGCGCACTGGAGAGAAGGAATCCTAAGGTTGGATGTGACATGAAGGATATGATGAGTGGACCTCGGTAATAAAGTAGAAGAGTGGAGCTCGATGGTCCAGTAGAGGAGCAAACCTCAGTGGTCCAGGAGGGGAGTGAACCTCCATGGTCTAGGAGCGGAGTAGACCTCCGTGGTCCAGGAGCGGAGCAGACCTCAGTGGTCTAGGAGCAGAGCAGAACTCAGTGGTCCAGTAGTGGAGTGGACCTCAGTGGTCCAGCAATGGAGCATACCTCAGTGGTACAGCAGCCGGGCGGACCTTAGTGGTATAGCAATCGAACAGACCTCAGTGGTCCAACAGCTGAGCAGACCGTAGTGGTCCATCAGCTGAAAAGACCCCAGTGGTCCAGTAGCCAAGAGGACCTCAATGGTCTAATAGCCGAACATACCTCAGTGACTCATCAGGGGTGAGTTCCTCAGCAGTACAAGATAATTCAGCTTTACAACTGGTAATATCACTTTCTATACTTTGAGTTATACCTAATGTGAGCTGTCTTTACATTGTGGTCTTTCTTTGTGGTATTTCCTTTATGGTTTGGGTTTCCTACTGAGTATTGTGTTACTCACCCATACACGGGCTTCTCCCTCACGTGTCGTGTCCCATGGAAGTGATCGATGCTTCGAATAAGACCTTGGTGGTCTGGGACCAAGTGGTTCTCAGTGAGATAGGATGGAGGGGCGTACTTCTATGACTATATGCAGCTACCCTTCACTTACCCTCTAGGTGGGGTCTTGAGTGGATGGACCATGGCAGTTTTACTTTCCTTTGTGGTTTTGGGCTTGTATTCTGGCCCCTTTGTACTTTCATTTTGTAATGTACTCTCTATAGTTGTCTCAGTGGCAGTTGTGGTTTACTTTGTGTTTAATTTCCACAGTTTGAGCTTTGTACATGTGTATAGATTTAAAGGCAAATACCTTCCCTTTTTTGGGATATGCCTACTCGGTGCTTGTCGCCATCCCCTAGCCTATGGAAGGCAGGCTTGGGGTAGTCACGATATGAGCCCTAGGGGATGGTTCATGACACTTTTAATTATCGTGAAGTCTTAACTAAGATAATGGGTTGACTTAACCAAATTTGTATTGGGTTTAATGACCTCCATTTGTCCAATACAAATTTAGAGGCAAGTGTTAAGGAAATCCATGTCAAGATTTTTGGATTAGGGAGTCCAATCAACGGATCAAGGAGCTACATGCCCACAGTTGGAAAGATTGATTACCTAAATACTTTCTTGTAATTTTCATGCCCTTAATCTTGATTATAAGAAAGTAAATACATATCCTTATCACTAGAATGTCAAAACAACCAGACATTCTAAGTTCAATGTTGAGGGCTATTGAGACTTGATAAAATAGTGTGAGATTTAGTAATAAATATTTTTTATTATTTATTACATAATTTTTAATCAAGAAAATTATTAATAATATTGTAACATCCCTCCCCCTTCTCATTTTCTTGAGAAGGAAATGGAATGATACTCAGCATTAAGCGATGTTCCCAAGGTGAAAAATGGTGGCAATAAACGTTGAGGGCTTCAAGAACTGTTAGGGAATGATTTTCCCTTGATATGAAAGTAACCAAAAAAACATACCTTAATCAAAACCACTACATGATGCATGTCAATAATGTCACACAATACAACAATACAAAAAAGACCAACACAACCAAACCACAATAATCTAGAATCAGAGTACCAAGTAGAAGACTAAATAATAAAACCCAAAGATTCTACGACATAACTCCATAGATCCAAACCAATCTCCAAGATCTAAACACCATAAGACCACCCAAGAATCATGATGAACCACTCAAGAAGTGAGATGCCTTACTTTTACCTGTGTCTCAGAATACACCATCTGCAAAAGTACCAAAGTGCCAAAGAAGGGGGTGAGTAATAACACTCAGTAGGTTTTCACCAAATGACTTTTCTATACACGCCACTAGGATAAAACTGGTTAACACATTTATATAAACAATTTATATAAAACCAAGAAATAAGGAAACAATATTCAACAATCCAAACACACCCTTACCATACCATTTTACCCAAATCAATATAATATCAAGGAATGCAACCAAACACGTCATTAACCATTTTCCCAACACATATTGGCATACCCAATTCATCTTGCATGGCTGCACACATAACACAACCATATCAACAAACTAACTAAATGAGCTCGGTGTTCATTGATGGTGGAACTTCACGTCCATAACTCATCCCCTTTTTATAGTGGTACTTTACGACCACTTGATGGTGGTACTTCATGACCGTAATCCATCCCATCTAACCCTTTCCTAGCCTCTTAAGTAAGAAACCATGCCAATAAAATTTTCCAAAATCAAATTAACCAATACATGAAAAAACCCATGCCACATCACAATTGTCAAACCAAACAATCCCTTAAGAAAATAAAAAATTCCAACACAAACCATAACCATTTCAATAAAATTAATATTTATTGAAAACAACCTTAAACCACATCCATGCCAAACATAATTTCAATAAAACAACCCTTTTTATTGAAAAATATTTTCTCAAACCATTTCTTATAAATCCACCATGCCAATGATTTTAAAATTATCATTTTAAAATCCAACATCAACCACATTACACCATAATAACCCATTTTTCCCCAAATTCACAAAACATCACCAAATGAGTTCTAAACAAGCTTCGTATATCACATAAACTATCAATTTCAAGCAACGACTATTAATTTGAAATTAAAGCCTTCAAGTTCTATCAAAATAGAGTAGAAAGAGAAGCCACCTACCTTAAGGTTTCATCAAAATTGACCAACACACAACCGCACCACAAATCCGGGTGAAAATTCCATGAAATAACCTTAGATCTCTTTTCATAACATCAATAAGCCCAAATATCATCATTTTAGAAAAAAACAACCCTATATCTACATGCGACAGATCTAGATCTAGAAAACTGAGAGAGAGTATAAGGACCCGACCTTAAAACATTACTTAATCTTGAATTAAATGAATAATTCACATTGAGGATCTTTTCTGGTTTAGAGTTTTAAAGAATTAGGACATAACTATTACATCTCAAAATATTACAAATTAGACACTACTACTATAACCGATTTTTCACAACAATAAAAAAAATACTTAAATAAAAAAAGAGTTCTTTTCTTGATATAAATCTTCTTGAATACTTCCTTTCTCTCACCCTTCCTTATAACCTGTGAAAAACATTTAAAAAACTTGGGATGAGTATAAAAAGCTCAGTAAGGGTTATAACATAATGAAAGGAAACATTAACCTGCCAATAAATACAAATCAATGAAACCATAACTTTCAATCATAACATACCTTCTGAAATCATAATATTTATGTATAACTCATAGAAATCATAATAAATAAAGGTAACTTGAGGCATTCATAACATTCTTACATAGGGAGTAACCCTCATGGTTACGTTTGGAATACCCATTACAATATATTCCTTAAATCTCTTCGGAGAAACCTTAGCGTTTAACTCCTTTGCGTTACCCAATGCATTAGAGAGATATCATGGGCTCACCTGCCCTTATTTTATCACGGAACCACCCGTCTTCATAAACAATTCACAAGAACCATAACATAATCATATCACATAAAACATTCATAAAGGAAACATAACATTTCCACATTTCAATCACAAGATATCAAAAACACATTGATATAATAAAAATATAATCAAACCCATTTTAAATACCAAAATAAAAGAAAATTAAAGCATGGTATTTATTTTTCATTTAAAAAAAAATTATGGCTTGTAGAGGAAGCCGAAACTCAAATAATGGTCATGGCGGTGGAGAAGTCATTGTCGCCGCATACGTAAGACAAAAACATTCCCTTTTTGTCGTTTAGTAAAACGCTTCATATAAAAAGATTCCTTTTGAATAAAAGTAAAAGTAAAAGAGGTTTATACACTATATAAAAGAAAGTTGTGTATAAAAAAAATATGCCTCAATGAAAGGAGATTGAGATGAAGTCTCTTATAAAGTCGGTATCCTTATATTAAGGATAAATCAATTACATAATTATGTGTGAAAAATATAAATACACCCAATATAAGAGGATATTAAGTGTAAAACAATCATAGGTAATCCACACATATTCATAGTACGACATAATCAATAAGTAGAGGTTTAACCCAAAGAATTGAAATTGGGTTAAGAAATTCCCTTACAGAAATTTGACAGCCTTACAGCGTCACTTTAAAATTCAGAAAATGAGACGATGAAAGATAAAAAGGGTATCTCATCACTTGGACATATCATTTACATCAATAAGGATATATAATAACATATCCCAACATAATAATATGTAAATTAAAATACCTAAAAAAAATAAGTCTTTTAAAAAGAGGAGGGTTAAAGAACCCCTTACCGATTTGGGTAACTTTCAAAACGTACACCCCATGAAAGAGGGACCATACAATGCTGATGTTAATAACCATAAATGAGAGTATATTACACAAAAAATAGAACCATGGTAATTATATACACCACTCAATGGAGATAGTGAAAAATATAGCATGAATCTCACGGGAATAAAAAGTGAGAAAAAACCCCCATACCTTATTGTAATCAATCGAGTCGTATGACCAAAAGATAATAAACACAATATGAATCATAGAATACCATGAATGTAAATAGAATCATGATAATTTATATCAAATGGCAGAACACAGTACACCACATGCAATAAATAAGTGGCGAACAATGGAAATCTCACAGAATTAAAAGTGAGATAAGAAATCCCCTTACGAAAATTCGGCAGCCTAACGACGCCACTTAAAACTTCCAAAAATGGATTTATGAGATCAAATAGGGTCTCTCATCATATGAACATAAAAATTCCAGTAATAGGAATATAAAATAACATCTTCCAACATAAGAAAGAAGATCTTAAAAGAAGTGACATAAAAAGGGAGTACTTAAAAAGGAAGATAGAGGTAGGATCCCTTACCTCAAGTCCGACTTGTCTTGTTCGTTTCTTTATATTCCTGAATAATAAACTTTTTTCAATTTATAATTTCTTAAGGACATAATTTAAAGTTTATTATTCAATTAATATCACATATTATAATGTTATAAAAATTATTTAATTATGTGAGTTCATATCAGACATTTTTGTCGATGTTTGGTACATGAGTCAAAAATGAACTTGTTTGAAAAGAATTGTCCATGTAGTTATAAGTAAATCATCTCCAGAATAGTATTAATGATTTAAATATCGTATATATCCAGTACATATTAATTTTATACTATTCCATAACATTTGGAGATAAATATAAATGAAATGCACCGTTCATGGAGACGGTAGGCCGTACGTACGCATGAACGCTACTTTCATTTCTTTGTCATATTAATGGAATTAAAAATAAATGAGATATATATATATATATATTATAATTACAGTATAATATATATGTTATATAGGTCAAATAAGTTCATTAATTTCATTCTTTATACATTCCATGTATTGCATGAACGAGTCACATCACTTGAGGGGGCGGTAGTCCACACTTCCTCATATGAAATTATTGCATTTTCACATCATGAAAAGCATAAAGGTATGTTTTAAATATAAAATACAGAAGCATATAGAAAAGATAAATATCATAAATATCATATATAAAATACAGTGACATCATAATGGCCACCATGAGAGGTGGTAGGAGATAATTGAACAATCATCGTTTCGTGAGGCAGTAGTTCGCCGTCCACAGAAACAGTATGTTCTTCACCCATTAGATGGAGGTGTGTGTAAGTGTAGCTCAAATAATTCTCATAAAAAAATCCTAGTATATTTAAGATACTGGGTTTTCTACAAATTAAATGAATAAAAAGAGTTTAGGGGGTTGTATAAGCAAAATAAAACAAAAGGACATAAGAGAAGACATTACCTTTAAATTGGGCAACTCCCCTTGTTTTGAATCAAAAGGGTTTTTTGAAGAGATTTCTGCCTAAGGTAAGGCTTCTATAATGAATAGAGAGATGTTTAGAGATAAAATGAGCAGAGGCTGGTCGAGACAAAGGCTTGATAGGTGTGGTTAAGGTGGTAGAGGTGGGGGCCTTTTATAAGAGGGAGGAGGGACACTCTTGGAAAGTCTTTAAAAGTTACTTTATTATAAAATGATTTTCAGATTTTAAAGGTCCCAAAATTATATATTTAGAGGATAAGATGATAAGTGTTTTAAATCCACCCATTAAATAGGTTTTTAAAAAGTGTAAGTCTTATATTTTACCTTATCTTTTCATTTTATTTAAATCGTTCATTAATGAGGTAATCACTGCATCATTATAGTGTCATAAATAAATCTATTTATTTAATATATAAAAATTATAAAAAAATACCATGATGTAGGAAATATTTTTATCTTTAAAATGCCTATTTATATTTTAAGATATCATTTATGTAGACAAAATTAAAATTATTTTACTTAGGTGTTACATACTTTTGTTATATTTTCCTTTCTTTAAAAAATAAAATGATAAAATGTCACTATCACCCAAAAGTGATTCCATGGGGTCCCTAAGTTGGCACAAGGCATCCCATGGTAGGCCATGACACAACAAATAGAATTAGGACACATTTTGGGGTCATTTTATATTTTTATGATATTATTTTATTACCCTTAACTACCCGATTACTAATTAAACACGATAATTAAAGATAATTACCGTCGTTACTATTCATAATATCCAAAAACAAAAGATTCTTAATTAAATAATTTTGACCTTATGATTCCAAATGTGGAACCCATTTTACCAAATTCAAAACACAGAAATTGTAGTAATTAATTTAAAAGTAAATCCCGTTGTCAAAACAAAAGACGAGTTTTTAAGAAGTAAAATTTATCAAAAGATTGGCTTGTTTTTACATCCAATTGAAAAGTGAAATTACTTCCAATGAACAAAATTGTATTAAGTGATAAAAAAATAATTCAATTATACTTAAAAAAAAAATTAAAATGACAATATAACTATATAAATAAATTGGATGAAAAGGTAGTTTTGAATTAAAATGCCGTATTTTTCACTATTCATTAAAAAAATGAACATTATCAGAAAAATACCAAAAGTTCACCCTAATATATATTTGATGTTACAAATTCAAAAATGATGTCCATTTTACCAAATTCAAAACATAAAAGTTTCATTAATAAATTATATAGTTAATTCCCGCTGTCAAAACAAATAACGTGTTTTTAAGAAACAATATCTATCAAATGATTGACGCTTGTTTATGTCCATTTTCAAAGTGAAATTAATTATAATGAACACCATTGGATTAAATGGTAAAAATATATTCTAATTAAACTTTAAAACAATTAAAAAGATAATCTAACCATATAATTAAATTTGATGAAAAAACAGTTTTGAAGTAAAATGCAGTATTTTTCACTATTCATTAATAATGAACATTTGTCAGAAAAATACAAAAAATTTACCCAAAGTAAATTTCAATGTCTCAATTCTAAAGAATATGTTTATTTTGAAAAATAGAGCTTATACAATTGTCAAAAGTTAGATTTAAAAAAGGTTTTCCATCAAAAGGCGGTAAAACAATCTTTTAAAAATATTAGAGTATTATTCTTAAAATTAGATTCATTTGCATTTTAAGCCTCTAACATTTATTGGATAAATGTAATAATATTTAAAAAACATATGTAATCATTTTTTAGTTAGTTCTATTCATTCCCGCCATTACAACGACTAGGCGTTAACTATTATTTAAAATAATATTATTATATTATTAGTGTGCAACGTAAGATTTCAAAGAAACTCGTTGTTGCGTATTGGGTACTCCATCAAGCATAACATTCCCTTTAAAGTAATATTAACATTTTATTAATAAATATTGATAAATATGAGAATGTCATATTCTTTATTTACCTAGGATGTTACATCCTTCCCCCCCTTTTGGGAATTACGTCCTCACAATTTTAAAATTGGGCTCGAAAACTTCATTAAAATCCCCACATCGGAAAAAGAGCCAGCAAAACTATCACTTTAAAAGAAAGAAAGAGAAGTACAAAGGTCACCCAAGTTAACCCATACTAGGATTCCATGTAATAAAACATGGATATGGAATAAAAAACAAAGGGTCAAGTTCTGATGGGGAGTGATAGAAAACATGATTAGGAGAAAGTTAACCACCAGAAAATCACAAACTTGTGATGGGTTAAATGGTATTTGATTCCCAAGTAAGAAAAGTTAACATACAACATTTTTTAAGTTACTTTTAATTGGGAAATTTATTTATGAGCTAAATCATAAGGAAACATACTTACTTTTCGTGTAGACTTTCATCTCTTACTAGATTTCTTACACAAACTCATATTTTCTCCAAAAGATGAGTATTTAGGATGACTTGTTCACATTAAGAGTGCTATAATCAACTTCTTGAGAATCACCTAATCCACAAAAGATAAAATATATATTTCCCATGTCATTAGACCTTAACCAAAACCAAAATTGTTAGTACGAGATCAGATAATACCCAAAAAGGATAATCTTTTACAAAAAGAAAAACTACTCTTAATCTCCAAAATTCAAAAAAAGAACCCAAGGTTCAAGAAAGACCATTAAATAAACAGCTATCCATAAAATTCTTCAAAGTAATCCAAACTAATATTGAAACCCAAATCTCTGAAGGATTTAATCACATAGTATTCCAAGGTAAATATTAACATTTATCTTCAACTAACATCAGTTACTCTTAAAGTCTCATACTGAAAAGTAATTAACCTAATAACATATCCTCCATGATAGGTTAATCATTTCCATAGATAAACCAAAATCAACTTATTCCTGATTCATAAGATTATCTAACTAAAAATAATTAGTCATACTAACCAGGGACTTCACGTAGTCCAGTGGTAGGCGATAAATCCCAGTCGCACTTTAGTTGTGGGTTCGATTCCCACAGCTTTGTCTGACATGACAGGTTGTCACATGGTCTGCGTGTTGTCCTCTTTCCAAAACTATATAATTCTTAAAACATTCCCCAAAAGAGATAAAATCTTCAAAAATAACCATAACATAATTTAACCACAAGTTTACCTCATGCCTTTCATTTCCCACCATAACATATAGTAACCTATAATTACCTCAAAAGTAAGGATCATATAAACCCTAATGGTTACCTTTATAATTATTACCTGAACTTCCACATCGAGTTGGTTCTCTCGTACATGGTGCATTAGAGAACTCACCAAGGTTCAAGTGGTTAATCATGACTCCTTGATAGTTGGTTTAGAATAACCATGAGATTCCTTATTGAATCCCCCATTTCATCCAGTCTCTTAATCAGAGAACCACCACAGTTTCCTTCATACCCATTATCACTTTGGTGCCTACTAGATTCATCCATTTACTAAAACAAAAAATTCAGTGTGAGTATATCAACAAAATCATCATGTATTAACGAGGAAGATAAACACCAAGATATAATTATCCAAGTTATCTCAAACTCATTCCAACTTTCAAAAAAAAATACTCCATCTAATATACTAACCATTGTGGTTATACACAACTTTTCACTTATACTTAAACAACACTCTAACCTCTAAAGTTATATAAACCTACCTTTGATACCAACTATAAGGACCTGACCTTAAAACATCACTTAATCTTGAATTAAATGAATAATTCACATTGAGGATCTTTTCAGGTTTAGAGTTTTAGAGAATTAAGACATAACTATTATATCTCAAAATATTACAAAGTAGACACTACTACTATAACCGATTTTTCACAACAATAAAAAAAAATCCTTAAATAAAACAAGAGTTTTTTTCTTGATATAAATCTTCTTGAATACTTCCTTTCTCTTAACCTTCCTTATAACCTGTGAAAAAAATTTCAAAAACTAGGGATGAGCATAAAAAGCTCCGTAAGGGTTATAACATAATGAAAGGAAACATTAACCCGCCAATAAATACAAATCAATTAAACCATAACTTTCAATCATAACATACCTTCTGAAATCATAATATTTATGTATAACTCATAGAAATCATAAGACATAAAGGTAACTTGAGGTATTTATAACATTCTTACGTAGGGATTAACCCTCATGGTTACGTTAGGAATACTCATTACAGTATATTCCCTAAATCTCTTCGGAGAAACCTTAGAGTTTAACTCATTTGTGTTACCCAATGCATTGGAGAGCTATCACGGGCTCACCTGCCCTTAGTTTATCACGGAACCACCCATCTTCATAAACAATGCCCAAGAACCATAACATAATCGTATCACATAAAACATGCATAAAGGAAACATAACATTTCCACATTTCAATCACAAGATATAAAAAACAAATTAATATAATAAAAATATTATCAAAACCATTTTCAATACCAAAATAAAATAAAATTAAAACATGGTATTTATTTTTCATTGAAAAAAAAATTATGGCTTGTAGAGGAATCTGAAACTCAAATAATGGTCACGGCAGTGAAGAAGTCGTTGTCGCCACATACATAAGACAAAAACATTCCCTTTTTGTCGTTTAGTAAAATGATTCATATAAAAATATTCCTTTTTAATAAAAGTAAAAGTCAAAGGGGTTTATAAACTATATAAAAGAAAGTTGTGTATAAAACAAAATATGACTCAATGAAAGGAGATTGAGACAAAGTCCCTTACAAAGTCGGTATCCTTAGATTAAGGATAAATCAATTACATAATTATGCGTGAAAAATATAAATACACCCAATATAAGAGGATATTAAGTGTAAAACAATCAGAGGTCATCCACACATATTCATAGTATGACATAATCAAGAATTAGAGGGTTAACCCAAAGAATTGAAATTGGGTTAAGAAGTTCCCTTACAGAAATTCGACAGCCTAACGACATCACTTTAAAATTCAGAAAATGAGACGATGAGAGATAAAAAGGGTATCTCATAACTTGGACATATCATTTACAACAATAAGGATATATAAGAACATATCCCAAAATAAGAAGATATAAATTAAAAGACCTAACAAAAAGAAGTCTTTTAAAAAGAGGAGGGTGAAAGAATCCCTTACCGATTTGGGTAACTTTCAAAATGTACACCCCATGAAAGAGGGACCATACAATGCTGATGTAAATACCCATAAATGAGAGTATATTACACAAAGAGTAGAATAATGTTCAGTACATACACCACTCAACGGAGATAGTGACAAATATAGCATGAATCTCACGGGAATAAAAAGTGAGATAAAAACCCCATACCTCATTGCAATCAATCGAGTCGTATGACCAAAAGATAATAAACACAATATGAATCATAGAATACCATGAATGTAAATATAATAATGATAATATATATCAAATGGAAGAACAAAATAAACCACATGCAATAAATAAGTGCCGAACAATGGAAATCTCACGGAATTAAAAGTGAGATAAGAAATCCCCATACGAAAATTCGGCAGCCTAACAGCGCCACTTAAAACTTCCAAAAATGGATTGATGAGATCAAATAGGGTCTCTCGTCATATGAACATAAAAATTATAGTAATATGAATATAAAATAACATCTCCCAACATAATAAAGAAGAGATTAAAAGAAGTGACATAAAAGTGAGTACTTAAAAAGAAAGAGAGAGGTAGGATCCCTTACCTCAAGTCCGACTTGTCTTGTTCGTTTCTTTATATTCCTGAATAATAAACTTTTGACAATTTATAATTGCTTAAGGACCTCATTTAAAGTTTATTATTCAATTCATATCACATATTATAATGCTATAAAAATTAGTTAATTATGTGAGTTCATATCAGACGTTTTTGTCGATGTTATGAGTCAAAAATGAACTTGTTTGAAAAGAATTGTCCATGTAGTTATAAGTACATCATATCCAGAATAGTATTAATGATTTAAATATCATATATATCCAGTAAATATTCATTTTATACTATTCCATAACATTTGGAGATGATGAGAAATGAAATGCACCGTTCATGGAGACGGTAGGCCGTACGTACGCATGAACGCTACTTTCATTTCTTTGTCATATTAATGGAATTAAAAATAAATGATAGATATATATATTATAATTACAGTATAATATATATGTTATATAGGTCACATAAGTTCATTAATTTCATTCTTTATACATTCCATTTATTGCATGAATGAGTCACATCACTTGAGGGGGCGGTAGTCCACACTTCCTCATATGAAATTATCGCATTTGCACAACATGAAAAGCATAAAGGTATGTTTTAAATATAAAATACAGAAGAATATAGAAAAAATAAATACCATATATATAATATATAAAATACAGTGACATCATAATGGCCACCATGAGAGGTGGTAAAAGATAATTGAACAATCATCATTTCGTGAGGCAGTAGTTCGCCGTCCACAGAAACAGTATGTTCTTCACCCATTAGATGGAGGTGTGTGTAAGTTTAGCTCGAATAATTCTCATAAAAACATCCTAGTATATTTAATATAATGGTGTTTCTAAAAATTAAAGGAATAAAAATAGTTTAGGGTGTTGGAGAAGCAAAATAAAACAAAAGGACATAAGAGAAGACATTAGCTTTAAATCGGGTAACTCCCCTTGGTTTGAACCAAAAGGGTTTCTTGAAGAGCTTTCTGCCTAAGGTAAGGCTTCTAGGATGAATATAGGGATGTGGAGAGATAAAATTAGCAGAGTTTGGTTGATCCAAAGGCTTGAGAGGTGTGGGTAAGGGGGTAGAGGTGGGGGCCTTTTATAAGAGAGAGGAGGGGCACTCTTGGAAAGTCTTGAAAAGTTACTTTATTATAAAATGATTTTCGGATTTTAAAGGTCCCACAATTATATATTTCGAGTATAAGGTGATAAGGGTTATAAATACACCCATAAAATAGGTTTTTTACAAGTGAAAGTCTTATATTTTTCCTTATCTTTTCATTTTATTTAAACCGTTCATTAATGAGGTAATCACTGCATCATTATGGTGTCATAAATAAATTTATTTAATTAATGTCTAAAAATTATAAAAAAATACCATGATGTTGGAAATATTTTTAGATTTCCAATTACTATTTATAGTCTAAGAGACCATTTATGTATACATAATTAATTTTTTTTTACTTAGGTGTTACATACTTTTGTTAAATTTTCCTTTCTTTAAAAAATAAAATGATAAAATGTCACTATAACCCAAAAGTGATTCCATGGGGTCCTTAAGTTGGCACAAGGCATACCATGGTCTTCCATGACACAACCAATAGAATTAGGACACATGTTGGGGTCATTTTATATTTTTATGATATTATTTTATTACCCTTAACTACCCAATTACTAATTAAACACGACAATTAAAGATAATTACCGTCGTTACTATTCATAATGTCCAAAAACAAAAGATTATTAATTAAATAATTTGGACCTTATGATTACAAATGTGGAACCCATTTTACCAAATTCAAAACACATAAATTGTAGTAATTAATTTAAAAGAATATCCCGTTGTCAAAACAAAAGATGAGTTTTTAAGAAGTAAAATTTATCAAAAGATTGACTTGTTTTTACATCCAATTGAAAAGTGAAATTACTTCCAATGAAAAACATTGTATTAATTGATAAAAAATAATTCAATTATACCTTAAAAACAATTAAAATTACAATCTAACTATATAAATAAATTGGATGAAAAGACAGTTTTGAATTAAAATGCTGTATTTTTCACTATTCATTTAAAAAACTGAACATGATCAGAAAAATACCAAAAATTCACTCTAAGCTATATTTGATATTCAAAATTAAAAAATTATGTCCATTTTACCAAATTAAAAATATAGAAGTTTCATTAATAAATTATATAGTTAATTCCCACTGTCAAAACAAATAGCGTGTTTTTAAGAAACAATATCTATCAAAAGATTGACACTTGTTTATGTCCATTTTCAAAGTAAAATTAATTCTAATTAACACCATTGGATTAAATTGTAAAAATATATTCAAATTACACTTTAAAACAATTAAAAAGATAATCTAACCATATAATTAAATTAGATGAAAAAGAAATTTTAAAGTAAAATGCAGTATTTTTCACTATTCATTAAAAATGAACATTTGTCAGAAAAATACCAAAAATTTATCCAAAGTAAATTTAAATGTCACAATTCTAAAGAATAAGTTTATTTTGACAAATAGAGCTTATAAAATTATAAAAATTTATATTTAAAAAAGGTTCTCCATCAAAAGGCGGTAAAAAAATCTTTTAAAAATATTAGAGTATTTATTCTTAAAATTGGATTCATTTGCATTTTAAGCCTCTAAAATTTATTGGATAAATGTAAAAATATTTAAAAAACATATGTAATCATTTTGTAGTTAGTTCTTTTCATTCCCTCTATTACAATGGTTAGGCGTTAACTATTATTTAAAATAATATTATTATATTATTAGTGTGCAACGTAAGATTTCAAAGAAACTCGTTGTTGCGTATTGGGTACGCCATCGAGAATAACATTCCCTTTAAAGTAATATTAATATTTTATTCACAAATATTGATAAATATGAGAATGTCATATTCTTTATTTACCCGGGATGTTATAGAGAGGGATAACTAGATCAAGAGAAAACCACAAAACGACTAAGGAGAGAGACTTACCAAGGAATAACCACCTTCAAACCACCAAGAAAACCCTTAGATTTGCTTCCAAAATGGGTGGGAGAGCCTCCCTAACCATTTAGAAGAAGAAATCCCAATTTGGGCTTGTATAGGAGGAGAAATGGGGTGTTTAGGGTTAATCCTGACCCCCCCCTCATTTTTTGAAACCCCTTTTTAAAGATGCACATGATTAGCTCGCACAGTTAGACAAATCATGTGACTGCTAATGTCCCAAAGGGTGCCCCATATGGTTGGCTTGCACGGTTAGACAAACCATGCATCGACTATACGAAATACCACTACCTCAAGTTTCACAACTTACTTGGGCTAATCACATGGTTTGGAAACCGTTCACCTTAACCGTACACCATCCCTTTTCCTGTACTTCACTGTGCATGGTTACCTGGGTTTGTTGCATGGTTTCCACTAATCACGCTCAAACTCTTCACCCTTATAAAAGCTTCCAAACCTTACCAAAACCATTAAAAACTCTCCCAAACATTACCCAACCACTTTACATACATAAAAATACATAAAAAAGGGTTACATATCTCAAACCAAGGGTACTATATTCACCCCACCATTGGACTTTCCGTCCTCAAAAAGTAGAAAACGAAATTTTTCCTAAAGAGCTCGAGCCATTGCTCAGCCATCTATTTTTCCCTCTCCCAAGTCTCTTCCTTATTCTGACCATATTGCCACAAAACCCAAACTAGACCGATTCTTTTCCCACACAAGACTTTCTCTTGCCTATCCATAATCTGTACTGGCACGTGCACCAACAAAGCATCCAAATCTAGTTCAACATGATCCCAAAAAATCACATGGTCACGATCCAGCTAATACTTTTTTAACTGTGACACATGAAACACATTGTACATTGCACTGAACTGTGGTGGAAAATCTAATCGGTATTACACCTCTCTATCCTGTTCAAGTATCTCAAAATACCCAATATACCTAAAAGATAACTTTACCTACTTCCCAAACCGATGATGTCCTAACCTTAGAGAGATTCTAAAAAACATATGATCACCTACCTCGAATGACAACAATCATCGACGATGGTCCACATATGATTTGTGACAACTTTGAGCCATTTATATTCTCTTCCTCATCAAAATAATCTTCTCCACTATCTCTTGGACAAGGATCAACCCAACCAATGATGTTTCTCCTATTTCAACCCAACAAAGTAGAGAATGACATGGATACCCATACAATGCATCAAATATGGTCATATGTATAGAGGCCTGATAACTATTATTATAGGAGAACTCCACCAATGATAAGTGTTCCTACCATGAGCAACCAAAATCCATCACACAAGCTTGGAACATGTCTTCCAACATTTGTATCATCCTCTCAGATTTCCCATCCCTCTAAGGATGATATGTCATACTCATTGTCAATTGAGTCCAAAGGTCTTGTTGTATGGATTTCTAGAAATGGGATGTGAACCTCAGATATCTATCTAATATAATCAAAACTGGTACACCATTCCTCTTTACCACCTCATGGATATAGATTTTGGATAGATCCTCCACCGTATACGATTCACGAATAAGGATGAAATAAGCTGACTTTGTAAGCTAATCCACAATCATCCATATGCCATCGTGTTTCCTAACCATTAATGGGAGACCTATAACAAAATCTATCAATATCTATTCCCACTTCCACATAGGGATAGGCAAATAATTCAACATGCCTTCTGGCTGCCGATGCTCTACCTTGACTCGCTGACAAGTCAAGCATTTCGAAACAAAATCAGTCACATTCCTTTTCATACCAGCCCACCAAAACCGAAATTTCAATTCCTTATACATTTTATAAATTCCAAGATGAATAACCCATCTCGAATGATGGTAAACACTAAGGAGTTTCTTCTACAAATTTACTGGTAGAACCATCCAATTCCAAAAGCACAACACTGAATTCCCATCTAGTTTGCAGCCCTCAATGGTCTCCCCACCATTGAGTTTTGACCTCATAGCCATACACTCTAAACCAGACATCTACTCCTATTCATCCAAACTAACTAAGTCAAGAACCATTGAAACTGGGAATAAAACCACTATGTAACCTTGGTCTTGACATTCCAACCGCATGTCATCTATGATCGACATAAACTGCCACTGATCTGATGCTTGTTTTTCTACCTGAGCATATGACTTTCTACTTAATACATCTTCCACCGAATTTCCTTTACCCAGTGTGTACATCAAGTCAAATTGAAACATCTAGAGATACTCCATCCATCTCCTTTTCTTTAAATTAAAATCTCTCTATGAGAAAATATTCTTTAATCTCTTGAAGTCAGTGTATACCATGAATTTCTCACCGAAGAGATAGTGACACCAAGTTTTCAAAGAATGAACCATAAATGCCAACTCTAAAACATGTGTTGGGTAGTTCTTCTCATGAAACCTCAACTGTCATGAGCCATACATAATCACATGATCTCCTTGCATGAGAAAAAATACCAACCCTGATCTTGATGCATCACAATACACCACATACCCTTTCACTGGTTCTAGAAAAACCAAGATTGGTGCTAATGTAAGACGATACTTAAGCCCTTGAAAAGATTTTTTACACTCATCAATCCATTGAAATGGAATATTCTTTCTTATCAGAGTATTAATCGGAAAAACTAATTATGAGAAGTTACAAAAAAAGCATCTATAATACTCAGATAGACCAAGGAATCTCCATATCTCAAAAGCATTCTTCAGTAGTTTCCAAGAGGTAAAAACCTCTATTTTCTCCAGATCCACAAAAAAACCCTTTTCAGAAATAACATGGCCTAGAAAACATACCCCTTGTATCCAAAAGTCACACTTTGACAATTTTTCATACAATAAATGGTCTCTCAATATTCCCAACACTACTGCCAAGTTTTTCTCATACTCCACCCTTATCCTTGAATACACCAGTATATCATCAACAAACACTACCAAGAATGAATCCAGATACCTCTAGAATACCTGATTAATTAATTCCATGAATACCATTGGTGAATTTGTAAGACCAAAGGTCATAAACAGATACTCTTAATGGTCATATCTACTCCTGAAGGCTATTTTTTAAATATCCTTCTTCCACTCCCAAAATTGATGATATCTTGATCGCAAATAAATTTTAGATAACCATTGAGCTCCCCTCAATTGATCAAACAAATCATTAATGTATGGGAGTGGATATTTATTCTTTATCATAACTTGGTTAAGCTTACAAAATTCAACACATAGACAAAGAGTTACATCCACCTTTTTGATTAAAAAAACTGATGCTGCCCATGGGGACATGCTAGGCCGGATGAACTCTTTGTCTTCTAGCTCCTCCAAATGTACTTTAAATTCTCTCAATTCTATTGGTTCCATCTAGTAATATGTAAGTGAGATAGGACTGGTCCCCTAAAGGTGATAAATCACAAACTCCGCTTCTCTCACGAGTGGTAAACCTAAGAATTATTCGAGAAAGACATCCAGAAACTGATCGACCACTGCTGGAAAATTGATTTTCCCCACCTCTTTGATCGATACCAACAAAAAATCCAACAAATGATATGATATAATACCAACCATTGGTGCTAAAAAATCTATTTCACACACCCTTTCACTCTTTTCTCCTCTAAAAAGACGCTCGACACCATCCTCTATCGTGAAACTCACCGTTTATGAATAACAGTCAATGTGGGCCATAAACATTGTCAACCATCCATACCTATGATTACATCGTAACCATCCATATAAATTACTGAGAAGTCCCACATCAGCTCAACCCCATCCACAACTAAACAACATTCTCTACACATGAAGGCTTGACACTCTTTTTCAACTAGAGGTGTTTGAAGTTTTAGAACATAAGGCATCATTTCCACACTTAAACCAAATGAATCAATGACACAAGAAGTAATGAAAGCATGAGATGAAACTGTATCAAACAACACTTGAATAAAGGTATAATTCAAAAGAATCATACCACTAACCATGGATGGTCTTGACTGATCATCCACTACTACCTGCTCAGCTCTGAACACCTGCTTACTGGCCACACTATGCTCTTTATTCCTATGCTGAAACTGCCCCTGTTGAGGAGACACAATGTTCCTAGAATAACCATGTATAATTATACTATATTGAGGAGGGGTGTGCCTCTTACCCCATCTATTCAAGGCATATGACACTTGTGACCCCTGGGGAGTTTCATGAACACCCGACCTCATAGCACTATGACAATAACATTGAAAATTCTCCATCTTCTTGTAAATATGACATGATGGAGGTTGTGTTGTACAATCCTACTTCATGTGGGTTTGAGATACACACTGGAATCATATTTACTTGGTTTGAGTATTCTAATAAAGGTTCACTGATCCTGACTTTAGATTCTGAGACACACTCCCACTATCTAAATAAGTGTCCCTCTTCCTCTTGCTCCTCGCATTAGATTTCCCATTGTTTCCCATGGGTATCAACATGATTCCCCTACTCATATCCCCTAAGATGTCCCTTTAATCCATTATTTATCTATTCACCATTTCAGTATAATCACTTATACATAGAATTTCTTTTTTTGAACGAATTTCTTGACTCAATCCAGATTCAAAGATACGTTCCTTCAAGGATGCACTGTCCGCAAAATTAGGCGAAAAATGGACCAAATTCATGAATTTATATAAGTACCCGACCTTATTACATTACATAATCTTGATTTTAGTCAATAATTTTCTTCATTTTACTTTGAGGATCTTTTCAAATTTATAGATTTAGATAATTGGGACAAAATACATTCATAACATTACACATTTTTACAGAGTGGATACCATAAAAATAGTTTCCATTTTTTTTCAAAATGTAAAACATTAAAGCTTAAAACATGATTTCTTTGAAAATTATTCAAACATTTAACTTGGATTACTTATTTGTATTACATGCCCTTATAACCTATGAAAATCATTTAAAAACTTGGGATGAGCACAAAATCTCAGTAAGGGATATAAAAATAAGGAAAGAACACATTAAACCATGAATGCTTGTAATGTATGAAAACATTTTTAAAAGACATACTTATCACCTGTATATATATACTTAATTTGTGAAACATGATATTTCCAACAGATTCCCACAATAAATAAGAACATAAGTAGAACCATAAAAGTATCTTGTGGAATTACATACATAATATTATAACCCTCTTAGCTACCTTATAATTTGTAACCCTCACGACTACCTTACGATTTGTGTAACCATCGCAGTTACACTTGGAATAAACATACGACCAAAATCTAAATTACACATAGCCAATGAATTAGAGGGATATATAGGTCCCACCCTTAATCATAAAAAATTCCAAAGAACCATAACATAATCATAAAATATGAATAATTACATAAAAACATTGCCTTTGAAATTTGTAAAACAGAATTTTAAAAGAAAAGTCCCTTATAAATATCATATAATTGAAGTGAGAATTTATAGAGTGGATAAAATATATATAAACACTATAAATACACATAATTAAACATAATATAAACAAAAACCATCACACAAAAAATTTAAATACTACATAAATAACAAAGTAGAAGGTTAACCCAAAGAATGGAAATCGGGTTAAGAATTCCCTTACCTCGGGTTTTTATTACTTCAAACTTGTTTAAACCTCCTGTATAATGGTTAAAATAGTGTTATTAATATCTTAAAGAAACATATCCATCTTTATAATACCTTATATGATCATTTCATTACATTATTCCACCCTTTAATTGTTAGTATTTTGTTCCTTGCACTGTTTTGGGTGCTTCTTTACATGTTTTCCATGATCGGTTCATGATGGATTTTCTTGTCGATTGGAAGTGAAAAACCAGAATTAGAATATAATGGTAGTTATATATTTACAGAACCATAAATTATAACATTTATAATTTTTAATTCTTAAACAAGGATGATTCATAAGTTAAAACATTAATGATGTTAGTTTAGATCATTTTAGTGGTTTCTTTGATAATAATGACCTCATTTTGTTTTATAAATTAAAACCATGTGTATAAAAGGATTATAGAACCATGGATGAGACATAATACATATATTATAACCTATTTCAACAATAAAAATGGTTTCATGACCAGAATTTAAGGAATTAAAGAAAATTGAAATCACATCGTCCACGATGTCGGTAATTCGACACATCACGGACAATGTTTTTATTCCTTGAAAAAGTGGGAGAGGAGAGGAATAATGATGATGAATTTTCCATGAAAATGAGAAAATATAGAATATAAAATATTTATGGAGCTTTCACGCCTCTTGGATAAGAGTATGGGAAGTGACTATAATAAAATAAAAGGAAAGGAAAGGAAAACACATGAAAAAGGAAGATGTTTTCTTACCTCTTGATCTCTTCTCCTTGAGATCCTTCTTAAGGACTTTTGATTTTGGAATTTAGGTGAGACCAGAAGGTCTTGAAAATGGAGAAGGATATTGGGGAAGAAAATTGGTAGAAATTAAACAATGCTCAAGTCTTGAGAGGTGTGGGAGGAAGAGGGGGAAATGGGTGGTATTTATAATGGAGGAGGGGAGAGATTTCACATTATTTTAATTATTATTTTATTATTTTGCCTCAAGACAAGAAATAATGAGTCTTCCATGACTAAAAACAGTAATAATGGCATGTGAGTTCAAGATAATGGGCTTACATCTGCACCACATCATCGATGACACCTCCATGATGTAGAAATTCATTTATTTGTCAAATACTAAAAATTCGCTATTCACAAAAAAATCAAGTATTTTAGAAAATTACCAAAAATTTACCTCAACCACTTTTTGATGTGTAGAATCCAGAAATGAAATCCATTTTATCAAAATAATTTTTTAAATATGAAAAAATTAATTTTTAAATAAAATAATACTTTATTCAGAAAATAACAATTTTAAAGCATTTATTTACTTATTCAAAGATATGACTGTACCATACTTTCAATTAAATCTTATATTTAAACTATCATAGGTGAGGTTACTATTCATAAGGGTATGTTACTATTCACAAGGATAACATTACTATTCATAAGGGTACATTACTATTCATTAGGGTCAAGTTACTACTCAAAAGGGTAAATTATTATTCATAAGGATACATTACTATTCATAAGGGTATATTACTATTCATAAGGGAATGTTACTATTCATAAGGGAATGTTACTATTCATAAGGGTATGTTACTATTAAAAAAATTAAGTTGGTCTTATAAGATTCTAAATAACTTACTGATCACAATTTTAGATGACCATTTTTCAAAATTCAAAACACAAAAGCAGTAAAATTATGTTTAAAGGATAATTATAAATGTCTAATTAAAACAAAGTTTCATGTATTTCATTTATTTTTAGAAAACCTCAGGGTGTTAAATTCTCCCCAACTACTGTAAATTGAATCCTCTCAATTTTATTTACTTATTAAACAAGTGAGGGTACCTTTCTCTCATAGCATTTTCAGACTCCCATGTTGCTTCTTTTACCATGTGGTTTCTACAAAAAACCTTTACCTGGTGGATTACCTTATTCTACAAGACCTGTTTCCATTGATCAAGAATCCGAATTGGTTTCTCTTCATAAGAAAGGTTCTATTCCAGCTGAACTGCTTCTGGGCTCAAGACATGTGATGAATCTAGCACATACTTCCTCAACATCGAAACATGAAAAACATTGTGTACCTAAGACAAACTCAGAGGCAAAGCTACTCGGTATGCAACTGGTTCGACTTTCTTGAGGATTTCAAAAGAACTGATGAACTGTGGACTTAACTTCCATTTCTTACCGAAACGCATCACACTTTTCCAAGGAGAAATTTTAAGGAAAACATGGTCACCTACCTTGAAAGATAAGTCTTTCCTTCTATTATCTGTATAAATTTTCTGCCTACTCTGAGCTATCCTCATGTGCTGTTGGATCATCTTCACTTTCTCAGCCACTTCCTCTACTAATTCTGGCCCCATCAACTTTATTTCACCGACTTCATCCCAAAACGCTAGAGTCCGACACCAATTTCCATACAATGCCTCAAAAGGTGCCATCTGTATACTGGAATGATAACTATTATTATAAGAAAACTCAACTAAAGAAAGATAATGATCCCAACTTCCCTGATAGTCCATTAAACAAGCTCAAAGAATATCTTCCAAAGTCTGAATCGTTCATTTTGACTCCCCATCTGATTGAGGATGAAAAGCTATACTGAAATTTAACTCTATGCCCAATGACTTCTGAAGTCCCTTCTAAAAGTTAGAAGTGAATCTATGATCCCAGTCAGATACAATGGAAAGAGGAACTCCATGTAATCTGACAATCTCCTTGAAGTACAATCGATAAAGATGTTCCAAAGACATTGTATCTCGAATAGAAAGAAAATGTGCAGATTTTGTGAGCCGATCAACAATAACCCAAATCACATTGTTACCTCAAGAAGTCTTTGGTAGTCCAACCACAAAGTCCATGGATAAATTCTCCCGTTTCCACTCTGGCACTAACAAAGGATGAACCACCCCCTTCGGTAACTTCCACTCTTATTTAACCTGTTTACATGTCAAGCATTTCACAGTAAAATCAGCAATATCTCTTTTCATTACATCCCACCAATAATACTTCCAAAGGTCTTTGTACATCTTAGTACTTCCAGGATGAATCAAAAATGGAGAACTATGAGCTTCACACAAAAAATATTTCTTCAAATGAGAATCATAAGGCACACACAACCTTTTTCCAAATCTTAAAACAAAATCTTTATCAAGGTTAAATTCTGGAAACTTACCCATTTTAACCAATTCTACCTTTTTTTGTAGCTCATGATCTTCCTTCTATGCTTGCTTAATTTTGTCTAATAACGACGACTGCACTAAAACCTGATACAAAACAGAGGTATTTCCTACACCAAAAACTTCTAATCCAAAATTCATCATATCATTAATCAATGGATCATGTTCCAAGCATAACATGGTTAATGATTCATGATGTTTCCGAATCAAGGCATCCACCACTTTGTTTGATTTTTTGGGAAGGTAATTAATTGTGCAATCATAATCCTTTATCAGTTCAATACATCTTCTCCACCTCATGTTTAATTCCTTCCGAGTGAATATATACTTCAGATTTTTATGGTCTGTATATATTTGACATTTGGATCCGTATAAATGATGCCTCCAAATTTTCAAAGAAAAAACCACAACTTCCAATTCTAAATCATGTGTGGGATAATTTAACTCATGATATTTTAGTTTTCTTGAAGCATAAGCAATTAACCGATCATTCTGTATTAAAACACAACCAAGTCCCTTTAAAGAAGCATCACTGTAGATGAAAATATCACCATTTCAGGAAGGCAAGGCCAAAACTGGAGCATTCACCAATCACTTATTCAGTTCCTAAAAACAAACATCACATTCTTATATCTAAAAAACTTTAACCCTTTTTCATGTTAACTTAGTTATCGATCTATATAACTATGCAAAGTTTTTAAAAAAATGTTGGTAATAACCTGCTTATCCAATAAAACTACGAATCTATGTAACATTTTTGGGTCTTGACTATTCATCAAACACTCTTGTTTTGGAAGGATCAACTGTTATTCCATCCTTATTTATAATGTGACCAAGAAAGAAAATCTATTTTAACCAAAAATCACACTTTCTGAATTTTCCATACAGTTTATTTTCCTTTAAGGTTTGTAAAACAAACCTTAGATGTTTTTCATGATCTTCTTTATTTTTATAAAATACTAAAATGTCATCAATAAAAAAACCACAAATTTATCCAAGAACTCATGAAATATTCTATTCATAAGATTCATGAATACAACAGGTGCATTAGTTAACCCAAACGGCATAACAAAAAATTCATAATGTCCATATCTAGTACTAAAGGCTGTTTTTGGGATTTCATCCTCCTTCACCTTTAGCTGATGGTATTCGAATCTCAAGTCAATCTTGGAAAAGTACTGAGCTCCCCGGAGCTGATCAAACAAGCCATTGATATGAGGAAAAGGATACTTGTTTTTAACAGTGATGTTATTCAAAGCTCTATAATCAATGAAAAGTCACATAGATCCATATTTCTTTTTAACGAACAAAACAGGAGCACCCCATGGTGAAGTGCTAGGATGAATGAATCCTTTATCAAGAAAATTCTGCAACTGATTTTTCAATTCAAGAATTTCTATTTGATCCATACGATATGGGGGTTTTAAAATTGGATTAGCATCAAGAACTAAGTCAATTGTGAATTTGACTTCTCGATTAGGTATGACACCTGGTAACTCACCAGGAAAAACATCAAGGTATTCATTTACCACTGGCACATCATTAATCTAAACAGTTCCCTTGTTTTCAACAATATGAGCAAGATAACTTTCATTTCCATATTTCAATAGTTTCTCATCTTCCTGATATGTTATCAATTGTATGAGTTCATTCTTGTATACAAACTGAAACTCTTTCTGAAAAAACACCTTCTTTAGCTCTACAGTCAATCTTAGCATGATAAATAGAAAGCCAATCCATTCCCAGAATAACATCAAACTCGACTAAGGGTAAAACAACAAGGTTTGCAGGTAAAGTCTTTCCACATACTACAATAGAAAGATTCTTATAATTCCTCTTTTCTATAATATTTCCCCCTGGTGTTTTAACAACAAGCTCTAGTCTCATTTGTTGAGGTGATATTTCCAATTTATTAGAAAATTTATTAGAGATAAAGGAATGTGTAGACCCTATATCAAACAAAACTTTAGAAAAATATGAGTAAACAAACAAAGTACATGATACAACTTCATTGGATGGCCCGAAAAATGCTGATGTAGTCGCAAAGGATCTCACTACACCTTTCTGCTTATAGTCTAGCTTCTTTGCATCATTCAGATCTCTCTTTAGGCATGAATTTTCATAGTGACTCATCTCACCACATTTAAAACACTTAATAGTTTGCTTATCAGGATTAGTCTTAGGATCATTTTCATTACAATCTTGGGCCATATGTCTAAACTTACCACATTTAAAACACTTCCCAGTTTTTCTAAGACATTCCCCAGGGTGCTTCTTTCCACACTTTTCACAAACTGGAAACTGGATTTTCTTACCATAATATGTATTTTGTTGATTCTTACCCATTGCTTGATATTTGAACCACTTCTTCTCCTTGTTTCCAAAATTCATGTGATCATCAGAAAACTACATCTCTACCCTCTTAGAACATTAGACAAGTTTCTCATAACTTTTGAATTCACCAGAGGCCAATGTCCTTCGATACCGTAGCTTCAGTCCTGTGTAAAAGTGGTTGATTTTGCTATCAAGATACAAAATAAGATTTGGAGTATACCTCGCAAGTCAAGTGAATTTAGCTTCATACACATCCACTGAATCTTACTCCTTTTTCTTCAATTCAAAGAATTGCTTCTCTATCCTAAGTCGCAACACCTTAAGAAAATATTTTTCAAGGAAAAGACTTTTAAATTCATCCCACTCTAAGGCATCAATATTATCTATATCCCTGATATTATTTACTATTGACCACAACTAATCAGCTTAACCTTCAAAACGATAAATGGAAAGACATACCTTTTGATTATCTGAACATCCCATTACATTAAATATCTTTTCAAGGGCTTTAATCCATCCTTCAACCGCTACTAGGTCAGAAGATCCATTGAAAGTAGGAGGGTGTTGTCTCATGAAATGTTCCACTATTGTCATGTTCTGTTGTGGTAACTATGGTTGTTCTCTTTCATGGATTCCATCACCATTTATTTCTTGCGTTAGATGATCCATTACTGTCACAAACTGCTCGGTTCTAATCCCTACCATTTTGAGCTACAGATTCAGAATGATGTCGTTCTGTCAATGCCTCTTTTCTTCAGCTTCACTGTTTATTTTGCGGACAACCATTATGAACAAACATATCTTAGAAGAAGCAACATGGTAATATTTAAATGAGAAAACATTTCAAATTAATAATAGAGTAAATATCATTTATGGTATTCTTTTAACATCATCCTAACCCCTAAAGTTATCTAAACCATCCTATGATACCAACTATAAGGACCCGACCTTATTACATTACATAATCTTGATTTTAGTCAGGAATCCACTTTATTTTACTTTTAGAATATTTTAAAGTTTATATATTTATATAATTGGGACATAATACATTCATAACATTACACATTGTTACAGAGTGGATACCATAAAAATAGTTTCCATTTTTTTCGAAATATAAAACATTAAAGCTTAAAACATGATTTCTTTGAAAATTATTCAAAAATTTAACTTGGATTCCTTATTTGTCTTAAAAATACTTATAACATGTGAAAATCATTAAAAAACTTGGTATGAGCACAAAATCTCAAGGGATATAAAAATAAGGAAAGAACACATTAGACCACGAATGCTTGTAACGTATGAAAACATTTTTAAAAGACATACTTATCACCTGTATATATATAATTAATTTGTGAAACATGAGATTTCCAAAATATTACCATAATATATAATAACATAATTAGAACCATAAAGGTATCTTGGGGCATTATTTACACAATATTGTAACCCTCTCGGCTACCTTATAATTTGTAACCCTCATGACTACCTTACAATTTGTGTAACCATCGTAGTTACACTTGGAGTAACCATACGACCGACCTACAAATTACAAATAACCAATGCATTAGAGGGAGATATAGGTCCTAACCTTCATCATAAATAATTCCCAAGAACCAGAACATAATCACACAACATGAATAATTGCATAAAAACATTGCCTTTGAAATTTGTAAAACAGAATTTTAAAAGAGGATTTTAAAAGAAAAGTCCCTTATAAATATCATATAATTGAAGTGAGACTTTATAGAGTATATGGAATATGTATAAACACTGTAAATACACATAATTAAACATAATATAAACAAAACCCATCACACAAACAATTTAAATACCACATAAATAACAAGTATAAGGTTAACCCAAAGAATGGAAATCAGGTTAAGAATTACCTTACCTCGGGTTTGTCTTACTTAAAACTTGTTTAAACCTCCTGTATAATGGTTAAAAGAGTGTTATTAATATCTTAGAGAAACATATACATCTTTATAATACCTTATATGATCATTTCATTACATTACTTCACTCTTTAATTGTTATTATTTTGTTCCTTGCACTGTTTTGGGTGCGTTCTTTACATGTTTTCCATGATCGATTCATGATGGATTTTCTTATCGATTGGAAGTGAAACACCAGAATTGGAATGGAATGGTAGTTATATATTTCAAGAACCATAAATTATACCATTTATAATTTTGAATTTTTAAATAAGGATGATTCATAAGTTAAAATATTAATGATGTTAGTTTAGATCATTTTAGTGGTTTCTTTGATAATAACGACCTCATTTTGTTTTATAAATTAAAACCATGTGTAAAAAAGGATTACAGAAACATGGATGAGACATAATAAATATATTATAACCTATTTCAACCATAAAAATGGTTTCATAACCATATTTTAAGGAATTAAATAAAATTGAAATCACATCGTCCACGATGTCGGTAATTCGACATATCATGGACAATATTTTTATTCCTTGAATAAGTGGGAGAGGAGAGGAAGAATGATGATGAATTTTCCATGAACATGGTAAAATCCAGAATATAAAATATTTATGGAGATTTCAAACCTCTTGTATAAGAGGAGGAGAAGTGACTATAATAAAATAAAAGGAAAGGAAAGGAAAACACATGAAAAAGGAAGAGGATTTCTTACCTCTTGATCTCTTCTCCTTGAGATCCTCCTTAAGGCCTTTGATTTTGAACTTTAGGTGAGACCAGTAGGTCTTGGATGTGGGGAAGGAGATTGGGGAAGGAATTTTGCAGAAATTAGAAAATGATTATGGCTTGAGAGGTGTGGGAGTAAGAGGGTGAAATGGGTGGTATTTATATTAGAGAAGGGGAGAGATTTCACATTATTTTAATTATTATTTTATTATTTTGCCTCAAGACAAGAAATAGTGAGTATTATATGACTAAAACAATAATAACGGCATGCGAGTTAGAGATAATGGGCTTACATTAGCACCACATCATCGATGAAACCTCCATGATGTAGAAATTCATTTATTTGTCAAATACAAAAAATTCTCTATTCACCAAAAAATCAAGTATTTCAGAAAATTTCCAAAAATTAAAACCAACCATTTTTCGACATGTAGAATCCAGAAATGAAATCCATTTTATTAAAATAATTTTATAAATATGAGAAAATTAATTTTTAAATAAAATAATACTTTATTCAGAAAATAAATTTTTTAAAGAATTTATTTACTTATTCAAAGATATGGGTGTACCATACTTTCAATTAAATCTTATATATACACTATCATAGGTGATATTACTATTAATAAGGGTATGTTACTATTTATAAGGGTAACATTACTATTTATAAGGGTACATTACTATTCATTAGGGTCAAGCTACTACTCAAAAGAGTACATTACTATTCATAAGGGTACATTACTATTCTTAAGGGTATGTTACTACTCATAAGAATATGTTACTATTAATAAGGGTATGTTACTATCCAAAAAAATTAATTTGGTCTTATAAGACTCTAAATAACTTAATGATCAGAATTTTAGATGACCATTTTTAGAAATTCAATATATAAAAGCAGTAAAATTATGTTTAAAGGATAGTTATAAATGTCTACTTAAAACAAAGTTTCATGTATTTCATTTATTTTTAGAAAACCTTGGGGTGTTACAATTTAGCTACATAATCTATTACTAACATGTTCTCTTGCTTCAGGATGAAAAAACCCTATGTTCTTTGAATCTTGAATGTGTGAGGGTAAAATTATTTGTTAAACAATTCCTAAAAACCCTCCCATGTTATACCTTTGTCCATTTCAGCTTGTTCCACCAACTCCCACCACTAACGTGCAAGGTATTCTAACATATACATTTACAACTTCACTTTTATCTCCACCAGTGTTCCTAGGAAATCGACGATTCAATTTATCCTATTTAGCCATCCTTCCACCCTTTTTGGTTCTGAATCACCCCAAAAAATGGGTGGATTCTACTTTTGAAACTGAACTAAGGGATCCACATTCCTCATATCTTCCATTCTATTCCCACTTTCCACATCTTGAAAATATTTTACTATGATATACACTAGTTGATGGTTTACCTGGGGCTTAGGTGCAACCACATTTTTCATAGCATCTTCCAGTTGGTCTCTACGACATCTACCTAGTGCCATTTCTATCAACAAAAGAGTCACCATGAGTCCCATTCCCTAGAAAATGAAGGTTTATAATTTAAAATTACATTACATTATGACTATCACAACATTCTTTACAAAATTTCCATTTTTCCATGTTTAATCATTTTTTTTGAAAAATCTACTATGTTTTGAAAATCAACCCATTTTCAAAGTACCACAACTGTTACCTTTTCAAAACCACACATTTGATTTTTTCTCTAAATTTTTTTAAAAAATAAACACATTCATACCACAAAATAAATCATTATTCTTAGTGGAATGTGAAATCCTAGTGGGAAGTCATTTCTACCATGCATGCCATGCTCATCTCATTGGCTACACCCATGACAATGAGATCACACTCCTATAAGCGTCTCCAAAACACTTATGTACCCAACTCCCTAGTAACTTTAAGTTTAGTATAAAAGGGTTAACTACATCCTTTTAGGCTATACATTTCAAGTTCCGAAAATCCTACTCCTTGCTACCATCCCAACTTGAGGAGCAACCAAGAACAAATGCCAACTCCAAGATTGATAACTGATGCCAAAGGACCAAACAAACTGCTTTCACTTGAAAGTCAAGGATTGAACAAACTGATACCACTTGTAACATCCCTCACCATTCTCATTGTCTTGAGAAGGTGATGGAATTATACTTAGCCTTAAGCGATGTTACCAAGGCGCAAAAGTATGGCAATAAATTCCGCGGGCTTTAAGGACTATCGGGGAATGATTTTCCCTTGAGATGAAAGTAACCAACCAAACATGTTTAATCAAAACCACTATATGATTCATGTTAAGAATGTAACACAATAAAAAAATACCCAAAATACTAACACAAACAAACCACAATAATCCAGAATCAGAGTACCAAGCGAAAGACTAAACAATAAAACCCAAAGATGCTATGACATAACTCCATAGCTCCACACCAAGATCCAAGCTCCAAGAACCACAAGACCACCCAAGCATCACGATTCATGACTTAAGAAGTGAGATTCCTCACCTTTATCTATGTCTCAAAATAAAACAATTTAAAATCACCAAAGTTCCAAAGCAATAGGTGAGTAATAATACTCTATAGGTTTTCCCTAAATGAATTCCCTACACACGCCACTAATATAAAACCAGTTAGCACATTAATTTGAGCAATTTATATAAAACCAATAAACAAGGAAACTATATTCAACAAGCCAAACACACCCTTACCGAACTATTTTACCCAAATCAACACAATATCAAGAAAATCAACCAAACATGTCATTAACCATTTTCCCAACACATATTGGCATACCCAATTCATCTTGCATGGCCACACATATAACACAGAAATATCCACAAACCAACCACATGATCTCAGTGTTCATTAATGGTGAAACTTCACATCCAGAACCCATCCCTTTTTTATAGTGATACTTCACAACCACTTGATGGTGGTACTTCACGACCATGATCCATCCCATAAAATCCTTGCTTAACCACTTAAATAAGAAACCATGCCAATCAAATTTTACAAAATCACATTAACCAATACATGTACAAACCCATTCCACACCACAATTTTCAAACTAAACAATCCCTTAAGCAAATAAAAAATTCTAACACAAGCCATAACCATTTCAATAAAATTAATATTTATTGAAAACACCCTTAAACCACATCCATGCCAAACATAATTTCAATAAAATAACCCTTTTTATTGAAAACCATTTTTGAAAACCATTTCCTATAAATCCAACATGCTAATGATTTTAAAATTGTCATTTTAAAATCCAACATCAAGCACATTACACCATAATAACCAATTTTTCACAAATCCACAAAACATCACCAAATGAGTTCCAAACAAGCTTCACACATCATAAAAACTATAAATTTAAAGAAATGACTATTAATTTTAAATTAAAGCCTACAAGTTCTATCAAAATGGAGTAGAGAGATAAGACATCTACCTTAGGGTTTTGAAGAAATCTACCAACGCACAACCAGAACACAAATCTGGGTGAAACTTCTAAGAAATCACCTTATATATCTTTTCCTAACATCAAAAATCCCAAATATCATCATTTTAGGCAACAAAAACCCTAGATCTACATGAGAGAAATGTAGATCTAGAAAACCAAGAGAGAGGGAGAACTAGATTTAGAGAAAACCACAAAACAACCAATCAGAGAGACTTACCAAGAAAGAAACACCTTCAAACCACAAACAAAACCCTTTGATTCTCTTCCAAAATGGGTGGGAGAGCCTCCCTAACCCCTGATAAGAAGAAATCCTGAGTTGGGTTTGTATGGGAGGAGAAATGGGGTGTTTAGGGTCAATCCCAATCCCCCCACATTTTTAAAACCCCGTTTTAAAGACTTGTATGGTTAGCTTTCATGGTTAGACAAATCATGCGCTAATCGTGCAATTTCTACTATCCCAAAGGGTGACCCACATGGTTGGCTCACATAGTCAGACAAACCGAGCACCAACCATTCAAAATACCAATACCTCAAGTTTCATGGATTACCTGGGCTGGCCACATAGTTTGGAAACCATACACCTTAACTGTGCACCATCCCTTTGCCTCTGCCTCACTATGCATGGTTACCTGGGTTTGTTGCACGGTTTCCACTAACTGTGCTCAAAACGTGAACCCTTATAAAAACTTCCAAACCTTCCCAAAACACTTCCAAACTCTCCCAAACATTACCCAACAACTTTACATACATAAAAAGGCATAAATAAGAGTTACATACCTCAAACTAGGGGTACTAAAAATATGATCTTTTATAATTGTAGAATAATGGAAAGCTATTGATCCACTTTATCCTTATGATTTATATTGGAGAAATACCATCTCATTATTGGTAGTAACTTCTAAGAATGGTTTAGATGCCTTTGGATTATTTTACGCCATGAATAAAAATCTTACATGCTAGAATCCTCATTACCTGATTCGCTTGCAATGGAGGAAAGCGATGAAGAGTTCTTTGTCTATGAAAAACAATTGAATGATGAGATCAATATTAAATGTTTGATGTTATTATATATGTCTAGTGAACTCATGAAGTCTCACGAAAACATGGATGCTTATAGAATTCTTGAGCATCTCTTGGTCATTAACAAGAGAGAGAAAGACAAGAACGGTTTGAGATCTCCAAGGCTCTTTTTTAGAGAAATCTTGGAGAGGGTGCACTGACTAGGACTCACATAGTCCACTACTAGAAAAATTGATTTTTGTGCCTATGGGAATAGGCGACTGCCATCAGCAGTCGCTAATGCTGAAATAAATGGGTAGGATTTTTCCCACCCCATCATTGCTGTCTTCCTCAAAATCACTGCTACAACTCCATTGATGCCCACTATCACCCCCTACCGCTACCCTTCCACCCTCAGTCACCCCCATCTCCACCCCCATCACCCCTCCCTCACCTGCCGCTGAACCCATCAGTCACTGGATATTTGATGGCCTGCCTAAACCCTTGACGTTGCACCCACCCCTCCCTCTGGCCACCGTAGATCTTCCATGGATGGCAGCCAGAGCTTCATGTCCCTTCTCACATCCACTGGTTGTCCCTGCATGTCCGTCATCGCACCCACCTAGTGTCCTGCACACATGAAACCTAGTATTTTTAAAAGGACCTTTAGATATCATCAATGGCAGTCACTGTTGTTTTTTACCGACATAGCAATTACGACCGCCAAATACATTTAGTGGATGCTTTTGGCTGTCACTAAAGGGCTTTATTATAGTAGTGGTCAATATCATTGGCCACATTGAGTGAATAGAGGTTCTAGGGTTTAAATTCCCTAATGAAATATTCATCGATCTCATTCTTGCATCACTACCTCAAAGATTCTCCATATTTTTTGTAAATTTTAATATGAAAAACATTGAGAACTCTCACCCAAATCTTCTTACTCATTTTCACTAAGTAGATAAGGAGATGATGTGTGAAAATCCTTATGTCCTTATAGTGAATAAATAGAAAGGACAAACAAAGTGCTCTAAGACCAAATATTCTTTGAAATGCCCTTATAAGAAGAGAAAAATCAAAGGGAAAACAAGGGAACCAAATGTCGTCTGTTCTGTATGTGGAAAGAAGGGACAATGGAAGAAAAACTGTATACAACCAAAGAAGCGAGAGGAATCTTCAAGCGTGTTTGCTATCGAGTGTAATTTATTTGTTTCTATAAACTGGGTATTAGATATGGCTTGTGGTGATCACATATGTATTCAAATATAGGAACCAAGTAGATTTATAAATATCGATTGAGGGGAGGTAGATATACGATCAACCAATAGAGCTAAACTTACTACTATAGTTATCAGTGATTACCACCTAACATTTCCAACTAGAATGATATTGGCTTTTAAAGGTTGTTATTATGTGACATCTGTTACCAAAAACATTATATATATATATATATCCAGACTTGATACATATGGATTTATTTTCATGCTTGGGAATAAATATTGATTCTTTTATAAATATAAATTTTTTTATGGTAAGAAACATTTAAATAATGGTATTTATGTGTTAGATTACACAAACCAAGTAATGATAATCGATAACAAAACTTCTCCACATGACTCACACCACACCCAAATATGGAATCACCAACTAGGTCATGTAAATGAAAAGCATTTGACTAAATTATAAAAATATGGATATTTAGATTCTTTTGAACTAAAACCACTTGGTGTATGTCATTCATGATTACAAGGAAAAATAAAAAAAATCCCCATTTAGTAGAAATGGTGAAAGGGATGAAAAATGTAACGTCCCGGACCCGTCCAGCCACCCTAACAGTGCCGAACGGGTCAGGTGTTACTACCTTAGGCGCACCTCCCCGAACGCCAAAGGCTGCCGACTAGCAGCGAGAGTATGTTAGGTATAGTGGGGTGGCTATACCCTCTCGGAGGATCATAATAAGGGTACTGGTCTGAGAATAATAATAATTATGCAGCGGAAAGAAAGACTCAACAGACTCAAACCAGACCCGCAGAGCGGAAACATAATCAATATAGATAAAAAGCGGAAGCAGTAAATATAACAACAGTAGTGGAAATAAACACAACAACATACTGATAACATGTAACTATAGTAAAACATGCATCCCAAGCAGGTTATACACAACTGAATATAAAAAGGGCGCCAATGGATAACCAATAGTAGCTACAAAAAGCATGCCAATACAGAAAAGTAAACAAAGCAAAGTAAACCTAGCTAGGCATGACCTCAAGGTCCATACCATCTCCATGAAATAACTAACGTAGCCCAGATCCTGAAGTTGACTTCTTTCCTGCACGTAAATCCATAAAGTCTGCACGCGTCCTGAAGGGCCCGTGCAGGGTGTGAGACAAATCTCAGTAGGATACCACCCAACGGTGGGTACCAAATATATGTGTTTAAGCAGTTATGCATTTCTCAGAAAAGTAGTAAACAGTACAATGCAAAATTAAACACAACCTCCACTAATGCTCAACAGCCACCATGGAGCGTCACCTACTTCGATCAACGCCGGAATCTCTGTCGTGTAACCCGGAACCACGTTCCACCTGACACCTCGTGTCTCAAGTACCGACGTCCCGAAGGCACACCCAAGAATAGTAACCCGACGCCATGTGCCTCCTGACACCTCATGTCTCAATTACCGACATCCCGAAGGCATGCCAAAAATAGTAAACTGACACCATGTGCCTCCTGACACCTCGTGTCTCAAGTACCGATGTCCCGAAGGCACGCCCAAAATAGTAACCCGGCACCATGTGCCTCCTGACACCTCGTGTCTCGAGTACCAAAATCCCGAAGGAGCGCCCATTCCCTGAAGGCTCCTCACCTCCCCTGTGGATTTCTATGACAAGCACCCCCAACCAAAATACCTAACCGCAACTACGGGGGCCTCTACCCACATGAGTGGTCAAAACCACCTCATCACGGAGTATCTCTGTGTGCACACTACTCAAAGTCCTGGTGAGTGGTAATCACCAAAATAGTCCTAAGCCACCAATATGTCTGACACCTCGTGTCCCTACGACCATCTCGCTCAAGTCCGATGACATCTCCATCCAAGTAACCAGGGCCATGCCCAAACTGACAGTCATACTGCCTCAAGCCGACGTCTATGACGCCCAATCCCGTGGTCAAAACCACCCAAAGTAACCCGGGAAAATCCCCAACCTGTGATCAGCATCACTCAAGCGTAACCGGGCCAAGCCCAACACAACCCAAAAGGTCCAGCAGATGCAATCCAGCAATTGCATATATAACATACTCAAACAAAAAACATAACCAGGCAAAACCAACTAAACAGTCGAATTGCATTATACCAGGTGTTGTCCCATACCAGCACAGAGGTCTTAAATGCCTCTAACAATTTATAACAGGCTTTAACAAATTAAACTAAATAGTTTATAACAATCATGTTTCAATTAAAACCATTTTGGCATTCCCCAGCCAAAATGCCCCGATGAACAACGACCCCTCACCCGGCCCCGCTCACGCAAACTGGTAATCGGGCACACCCAAAGTCATCCTAGAGGTCCCATAAACAATACAGTATGAAAAAGCAGATAAAACAGGTCTCGCTCAAAATACCCGAAAACGTGCCGAAGGCCACGTCACCCAAACAACTACGAAAACACAAAATGAGGTATGCACCACCTACCTGAGACTCTCATGATGCTACTCCTTTGGTAACACCTGCCAATTCGGTCTAAAACATGGTAAATCTACAAAAGATTCAAAACCTCTCAAAGGGATATAACTCGTTCTATAACGAAAATCAGACAAAACAGCCAAAGAGGAACCAAGGCCTTACCTAGGGGGTTCCAACGCATCCAATCGAGATCGGATCGGAGTTTGGACGAAGAACCAGGAAGCAAATGAAGATCCAGCCGACTTGGTTCGCTAAACCCAGCCAAAATATTGAGGTTCTGCCTCAATACGAGGCTACTGCCCGTTTTAAGCAAAAAAAAGAAAGTACACGGCATGTACTTTGGGACTACACGCCGTGTATGGTTCATTTAACTGTTCATAAGATGGAAAGGTTCCACCGACTTACTTTCTGAGCCTTCAGACATGAGTACACGGCGTGTACCTAGGGGTACACGACGTGTACTTGGTTCCTCTTCTTTTCCTCACCGTCGGAATCACACACCATGCGTTTTCCTTATACATGACTAGACTATACGACATGTCTAATGGGAACACATCGTGTCCTCATTTCTACCCGGCCAACAGGTCTACACGCCATGTATGGCCTCACACAGTCGGGGGTATACATGGCATGTGCAAAACTACACGCCGTGTAGTAAGAAAGTTCTACATGGTCACTGCACGACATGTACTCGGCGAGCACACGTCTGGTCACTCACCTACACATACACGGTGTGTACTTAAATTACACGGCGTGTAGTCTGGAAATTTCCAGAAACTTCCCATTTAATCCAGTTTCCTCAGAAACAAGTCAAAAATTTAAACAGGGTCGGGATTTTGACCTGTTCCAAAAACCTGGGTTCTTACAAAAAAATTCTTGAATTAGTTCATATCAATGTGTGGGGAACATTTTTAGTTGAAGTAAAGGGCATGCACTCATGCTTCATAATTTTTAATGATGATTTAATTAGATATGGATATTTATACTTAATGAGGTATAAGTCATATTCCTTTTACAAATTCAAGGAATACAAGAATGAAGTTGAAAACTATCTTAGTAATAAGATTAAAAAACTATTCTCAAACTGTAGTGGAGAATATCATAATAAAGACTTCAATGATTATTTATGGGAGTTTGAGATCCTATCCCAACTCACTCCTCCTAATACACCTCAGTGGAATGATGTATGCAAAAGGAGGAACTGCACCTTGTTGGACATGGTGAGATCAATAATGAGTTATGAAAGTCTTCTATTATCCTTTTAGGGATACATGTTACAAACAAAAGGATACATACTAAATTTAGTGCCAAATAAAGTGGTGGATAGTATTCCATACCAATTATGTAATGAAAAAAACCTGTTTTATCATACTTACATGTATGGGGATGTGAAGCATTTCTTAAGGACTCTTCAGGTAAAAAACTTTCACCTCGAGGAAAAAATGTATCTTTATAAGATATCCTAAGAAAACAAGAGGATACCACCTATAAAATCCTTCATAAAAAAGTTTTCAATGAAAGAAATCCCATATTCCTTGAGAAGGATCATATCACTAAAAGAGATAGTGGTAGAAAGATATAATTAGATGAAGTCCATACTTAAGATACACAAGAGTTGGCATAGAAAAAAATTCCACAAATCCCCATGGAAGAAGTTGTTCTAGAGACACAGATACTGTGTATGAGTACATGATAGGTTAGATAACTGAAAAAATATGATTTTATAGTCACTGAGGATGGTGACTCATTATTAGTTGATAATAACGATCCTATAACCTACAAAGAATCAATAAATGACATAGATATTTCTATGTGGAAATAAGACATGAATTCTGAAATGATTCCATGTACCGAAAAAAAGTTTGTATTTTCTAGATCCTCTGGTGGATATAAAGCCTATTGGTTATAAATGGGAATTAAAGAATAAAATGGACATGAATGGGAAATTCAATACCTATAAGGCATGACTAGTTGCAAAAGGGTTTAAACGACATCAAAGAATTAACTATGATGAAACCTTTTCACCGGTTGCAATACTGAAACCCATCATAATTATACATATCATTATGGAATTTCATGACTATGGGATTTGTAAAATGGAAGTAAAAATAGCTAATAGAAAAATTCAGAAAGATATCTATATGACACAACCTGAAGGGTTTGTGACTCCAAAAGATACCAACAAAGTTTTCAAATTTCAAAGATCCATTTTTAGATTGAAGCAAGAATTTAGGTCATGGAACATTATTTTTAATGATTCCATAATAGAATTTGGTTTCATAAAGAATGAATGTGATCCTTATGTATTTAAATGTTTTAGTGGGAGTGCATTCATTTTCATAATAGTTAATATCGATGGCATATTACTTATTAGAAATGAAATACCAGTCTTATAGTCTGTTAAAGCCCTTTTGAATAAATACTTCTCCATGAAGGAATTAGGTGAAACAATATATGTTCTTAGGATTAAGATCAATTGTGATGGATCCAAGGGGATGCTCAACCTAGTTCAAGGTACTTATATTTAAAAGATACTTAAGAGGTTCAGTATGGAACAATCCAAGAGGGGATTGTTTCTAGTGTCACATGACATTAATATTTACATGAAAATGTGTCCTCAAACACACGAGGAAAGAAAAAAGATGGAAAGTATTCCATATGCATCATGAGTTGGGTCAGTCATGTATGTTATGCTATGTACTAGGCTAGATTTTTCCTACACATTGAGTGTAGTAGGAAAATATAAAGATGACTCAGGTGGCCACTAATGGATGGAATTCAAGACTATCCTTAAGTATCTAAGGTATACTAAGGATATGTTCTTGATCTATGGATGAGATAAGGTACTAGTTATCAAAGGATATGTAGATGCTAGTTTCCAAACAGATCATGATGATATGAAATTGAAAATGAGATACATCTTCACTTTTAATTGAGGTGTTGTGAGCTGGAAAAGCTCAAAGTAGGTTGTGGTCACAAATTCTACAGTATAGTCTGAGTATATTGTAGCTTCTAAGGAAATTAAATAATTAGTATGGATACAAAAATTCATCCAAGATCTTAATGTGGTTGTAACAATAAAGATCCTATAACACTCTATAGTGATGATACTACAGTGGTGGCTCTCACAAAATAGCCAAGGTCACATCAGTGGATGAAGCACATACTTCATAAGTATCTTCTCTTGAAGGATTTTTCTCAGAGAGGCGAGGTTGTAGTGAGAATTATTTCTACAGAAAACAATATAGAGGACCCCTTGAATAAATCCTTGACTTAGTAGAAACATGATTATCATGTGAGGTCTAGTGGAATGAAAGTCAAAGAAAATTGTCTCTAGTCCAAGTGGGAGTTTGTAGGAGTTGGTTTCCTAGGAAAAACTATTTTTTACTTTTATTACATGTATATTTGATGATTTTAATATTAATAAAATATCTTGTTACATATTTTTCATTATTCTGTATGACTTTAATGTAATAATTTCCTAGAGTATTTTCTGCATTGATAAGGTCACAGTAGTTTCCCACTATGATGTGAACCTTAAAATGCTATGATGATATTCTTAAATATAGTTTTATGGTTAGATAGAATTCTATTATGGGACACATATAATGTGACTTTCAAGTGCGAGTACTCGTAAGAGGATGAGGCTTCTTATCATAAAGTTTTCACTTATTAATATTCAAGATGGGAGATTATGATAAGAGACTTTCTAGTAGGAATTCTGTATGTTTTAGTGTCATTATATATTCCTATCTAAGAGAGTGTGTAATGGCCCTTATACTTTAAGATTATTATAAATCCATGTTATAACCCACACACTTAGGTGTATTTAGTAAACCATGAAGATAAAAGTTCACGGAGAAGTTGTATATGCTGGGTGTTTCATGAGTGACATTCTATTAATAAATTAGTCAAGGAAGGATTTTCCCTTCCATATTTATGAAAGCTGATATCTCATCCCTTTGATTGGAATAGAACCATCACATTAAATTTCATGATCATGATGTAATGACGTATTTATTTAAGATAGTCAAAGAAAGTCATATCAAGCATATAGGTTGATAACATAGATTTGAAACCTACTTGATGAGATATTATGATAAATGGATTATATTATATAGTGAGCATTCTTATGTGGTTGTCGATGTTGTGACATTAATTTCTTTCTCTCGGGTGTCTTAATCCATTGCTAGATAGTAATCTTGGACTTTAGAAAAACCCACCTAATGCTAATGATAAATAATCCTAGAGGGTCACACACTAAGTGTTTCTATTAATCTCAGTTAAATTCTATTTGAATTTAATTATTGAAATAAATATTATTCACAAGACCGATGAATAATTTTATTAAATTTTTATTGATTACTAATATTCGTAAGGTAATAAATAATTTTTTATTCATTAATAAATAATTTATTTTATTACATGAATATTTGATAAATTTTTATTCACTGGATTATGAATAAAATATTTATTTTATTTATTGATGAATTAAATATTTAATTAAATATTTATTCTAGTATTCAATAAATTTAGAGGAATTGGAGTAGATCAAGATCATGTTCGGTAATGAATATTTATTTACAAGGCAGTAAATAATATTTATCATTGTGCAAGTTAGCACTCACCATAAAATAATAATAATAATTATATTATTATATGACATATGGTTTAAAAATGATTACTTTATTTTTTAAGGGTTGATGCATAATTAAATAATATTTTAACCTAAACCCCATCTCTATAAATAGATGGTTATGTCTATTGTGCATGGTTAATTGAGATTTGAGAATCATTGTGCACAATGAAATTCTCTCTCCATTACTCCTCCTATTTTACTCTCAAGAATGAGAAGCACTAGAGAGAATCCTTTAAGCTCAAAGGAACTAGAATCAATCAACACAAATAACACAGGACGATTGATTCACCACACTAGCACCTGAAAATAAATTAGCATCATTTAGAGATCAAAGGAGCACGTATGGATCACTATTAGAGGTATTTTATACTTGGATCCTTATAGCACAATGAAGGTAATCTGAAAAATGATTTTTCGGATGATCAAAAAAATATTCATTGGAGAAAATTCCTAAGATGAGGTACCCATTTATTTCCATCTTAATAAGATTAATTTATTATATATTTAATGTGAAAGATCCTCTTTTTGGGTTCTGGGAAATCCTAAGTTGAAATAATTTTTGATTTAACGCCCACCATAGGTGCTTCCACTACACCCAGAACCTATAAAATTCTAATAATTTCACTTTTGTTTTCTTGTATAAATTTTGAATGAAATTGATCCAAAAGATCATGTCTTGTATCCCATGAAAGGGTATTCAAGTTTTGTTAGGAAAATAAAACTGAAATAATTAATATATGAGGCATAAATTTGAAGTTTAAATCCATATTTCTCTTTAAATATATGAATCAATTTTTTCATTATAACCATGTTCCCAATAAACTACCTAGAAAGTTTTAAATTTGACTAAGTTAGTGTTAAATTATGGAAGAATGGTGTTAAAATCTTGCTACTTTTAGATTTTAACACATATAACACGAATCTCTGAATTATGTTTTCATATACAACCATGTTCCCAATAAATAAATACAACCAAGTTCCCACTAAATCATTCAAAATTTTCATCTCTAATACACAATTTCATTGCACCAAATAAATCTGTCACAATTTTCATCTATAAGGCACAATTTCTTCAAATCATGTCTTTAACTGGATAACACCTAAAAAAATTATGACCTCCTCACATTGAAGTGATGGTTCACCAACCAAAATAATAAGTCTATTGAAGATAATTCTAGAAATAGTTCATGAAAAAAATTCTAAATAATAGATAGACCACCAAAAATACAAAGAAGACTAAAATACATACATTAGTATAATTAGTCATATCTTTTATATAGTCCCATTCTTCAAGGTATACGATCAAGTTAACTCCATAATCATTATTGAAAAATAAGAAATAAGAAAACTCATTAGATAACAATAATGGATTTAGAAAATATAGTAGTTAGTAACTTATTTTACCAATTAGATTACAGTTAAACATATTCTTACACAACTTCAAATCTTAATAGAAAAGATCAGTATTGTCATGGAAGTTATCAAAACAAACTAACAAGGCATTCAACCCACATGAAATGTAACAGAGATTATAAATTACAACTATGTAAAATATTAATTATTTTTATTAACCAAAAAAGAAGAAGAGTAAGTCTGGTTGAAGTACAGTCAAGATAAATAGTTTTTTGTTTTTAAATACCATAAATTTTTATACCAAGAGATTCAAGAACATGTAGTTTCTCTTTGGGTAAGTTCATGAAATAGAAAAACCAGTGATCATTTATCAACATAAGGAAAAAATGAGCCTATACTCTATTATATTGTACCTAAAAATGTTAGGCATTACATATAGTAAAACATCAATCACTTTCCATTCCTACTTGTAGAATATAATTTTATCCTAAAAAATAGATGATGACAATATATGAGACTTAATGAAAATGTTTTTTATATATTAATATATTTCAGAAATTGGTACCATGAAAAATGGATTAAATATATATATCTAACCACTATTCCAAAAGTTTTCTGATCATTTACACGTGTTCTTATGATCATGGTCACCATCTATGATTCAAATATCATGATTCATATGTTATCGATGATTTTTATGAAAAAAATAGTTTATTATAAAGAAAAAAATACAAACCTTATTGTTGACCTATTCTTTGGGTCCCAAGAAATGACACTCTACCTCAGTCAGATGGTAATTAAACATTTCAATAATAAGTCCTCATACAAACGAAATGGCATAACTGTACCAAACACATTTGAGTAAACTATCATTATAAAAAATATAAACATGATAAGATCCCAATGCTCTTTGTTTTTGTGATTCCTTCCCGAGGTGCATTAATTATAAATCCTTTTTAAGGTCACTTTGGCCTTTGGGAGGATGTTGAATTTAAATTGACCATTTTTTTCAATATTACTTCATTGTGATCTCCTTAAATCCATTCAATTATATGAATATACTAAGCCTAGTTCAAATTAAACTTTATCCACTTCCTCCTGAGCTTTATAATTCACTTCCACCACATCCCCATATTCCCCATCAATTTCCTCACTCACTTCCATCACTTATTACTCCACTTCATCTTCCTCCATAGATTCCTCTACCTTATAAAATTTCTCTATCTCCTTTTCTTCCTCTTCAATCTCCTATAAATCCTCCTCAGAGTCTCCCTCTTCCTGCAATTCTTTCTATTTCTCATCATCAACTATGCCTGATTGATCATTTGAGAGTTCCTATAATAATTTTTCTTATACTCCAAGGAGTCCATATAGATGTTCATTAACACCTTTCATGTATCCATTATACAGTAACCTGATATCCTACAAGATATAATGGTAAAAAAGATGTTAAAAATGGAATACCATATTTTAACAACAATATTCTATAAATCAATGAAATTCTTTCAAATTTTTAACACTGAGCATCCAAATTTTAACACCAATCTTTTAGAAGATAATATTTATGAAAATTTGAAAACTATATCTAAAAATCCATAATAAATGTTAAGTTTCATCTAAAGTATTAAAAAAAACCAATTTTAACATTAAAATTCTATATTTTAACACTAACCATCCAAATTTTAAGAATAAAATTCCATATTTTAACACTAACATTCTATATTTTAACACTAAAATTTCATATTTAAAAATGAATATTTCTGGAATTTTAACACTAATATTCCATATTTTAATACTAACATTCCATATTTTAATACAAATTATTTTAATTTTAACACTAAAATTCAATTTTTTATCATTAACCATCCCAATTTTAACACTAAAATTATAGATTTTAGAACTAACATTCTAAATTTAAACATAAATCTTTTGGGAATTTTAACACTAACATTCCATATTTTAATGCATAATATAATTTTAGCATTATCACATTACCAGTTGGGTGAAAAATGATTGATTAGGAAATGTGCTCCCTATTGAAGTCATAGGGGCATATAAAATTTCTTTTTTACCAGTTCTTTTAAACTTGTCTCATCCTTGAATGTTGCCTCCATCCCAAAATTTCAAAACACTTTGGCCACTGTAATTATGAACCTCTCTAATCGAGAAGCAGAGGAAGAAAAACAACTATAGTGAAGTATCAATATATTAATCATAATTACATAAATTTATCAACTGATAAAAATACAACCAATACATTTTGAAAATTTTAAAACATACAAATAGTACCACCAAACATCCACCCATGCACTTCTTTCATTGGTCTTTGTGCATCAAATTCTTGAATAAATACACTTTGTGAACATGTTTCATCAATTTTTTTGGTTAATCCCATTCTCCAACATTATTTTGATGCCCACACAATATTCCAATATTTAATTCATTGAAAAATGAAATTGAACTTGGATTTAACAATTTTCCCTAGGTACACAACATAAATGTCATAATAAATACCTTTTCCCCCACACCTCCAAAAATTATTTCCCTTAGAGAAGTAAACTTCTTTCCCATGTAAACATTTTCCATTTCTATGTATTCTTAAATCACTCTTTACAAAATGATATTTTTCCATCTAAAAGGAATACCTAATATGTAATTGACATATGTTACAATAATATTAATTTCCTTCCCTGTAATAGGTATAGTACAAGTTAGAAGGTTAAAGGAATTTATAAGCTTGTCGCAAAGATTTCTCTAAAAGCATTGGAATTTAAAATCTATAAGTGCATAAAATCCCATCTATATCACTGATTATTTTTACCTTTCATCTCTAAAAAAATAATCAATATTCTCTTTAAATAAATTTGGCGAATATCTATATTTTAAAATAGATTGTGGTACAACTTTTTTTCTTATTATAATATCCTTCTCATCCATTGATGTCACATTATATTTTTTCTTTTGAGTTTTAAAAATTTTGTCCATGAATATAATATAACAATATTGGAATCCCTAGAATTTTCATATACACTTTTATTTTTTTAATTTTTTTATTCACACATTACAAAGAAAAATAAAATTATCTCACAAACTAAATATATAATGATTTTGTAAAAAATAAAAATATACTTGAAATAAAAACATACTAGAATTTTGGTCAACCCAAAGGACCCATTCCTCTCGATTTAAGGCTCCTATACCCCATAATAGATTTGAAAAATATCATTTTTTAGCAACATAAATTAACAAAAAAAATGAAGAAAATATATGGGGATATATAATTCATATAAAAATTAGCCTCATATAGAACTATGGAAACAACTAGAATGATTTCATAACCCACCACTCTTTAATAGCGAGTTTCTAAATTTTAACACATAATTTATAATTTTTAACACTAAAGTTCAAGAATTGAACAGTTATAAAAAAAACAAAAAACCAAGGATAACTTCTAGAATTAACACAATTCTACCATATTTTTAACACTAAGTATCCAATTTCTAAATCCAATCTTCTATAATTTAACAATTATGAAAAATGTGAAATTTCATTTAAAATACCACAAAAAACAAAATATTAATGTATAGACCCGTTTTTTTTCTTGTAATACTTTTAAATATTTATAAATATATTTATAGATCTAGGAATTGAGATGAAATTTGATTCTGAGGGACGGTGTGCCCAAAATTAATTTTATGAAAATATTAAATTTATTTTATATTAATAACACATAATTTTTTAAATAAAATGAGATAACTCTTAAGATAAAGCTCAGATAAGAAAACTGAGACCATAGTTGAGTCCTAAACATGGTGTTTACCCTAAGCGCAACCTAAAATAGGTCGGTGTGGGGAATTCAGACATCTTTCTCATTGGTGTTACGTTCAGTGGATTAATTAATTAATTAATTATTTTGACCTAAAATAAATGTCTAAAAATATATCTCCATGGAAAATCCTCCAGGTTAAGCCACATAAACCCTAGGAGGATTCCCAATCTTCTTATCCTCCTTATATTGATGAATCAACTCAGATGACAATGAAACTTTGGATCAGAGAAGATAGGGACATAGTGGACACAACGAATTCCTTTGATCATTGGAGAGTGCGTTCTTAGATGAAGAACGATCCAATGTCCAGGTAGGACTCATCAATTTTTGTTTTATGACCTTTTTGATTAAATTGATTGAGAATATCAATCCCTTCTATTTATCTATGCCAATTGTGGATCATTAGCATGTTCTTATGTACCGATTTAAATTGGTTATTCTTGTTTTCTAATCTAGATATCCCCATTCTTGATTTTTGGTCAAGAACGCTTGGACAATGATGGTTAAACCTATTTTATTATGACTTTATCCCTAAAATTATTCATTTTATTTACCATTAAGACCTTATGATCCTAATTTGACGTTGATGGGTGGTACTGAGCTTAATCGGACCACCAAAATTGTGACGAAATGACGTATGAGGCATGTATCGATGAAACAAAGATAGATCTAGGAAATTTGCGGGTTGTGGATGTTTTTTTGGATAATTGGTGGCTGAATCATCAAAGATAGAGGGATCCAAGGCATGTGGTGTGTACAGGTTCACATGAAATCAAACCAAATTTGAGTTTCCATCCACTGGAGGGTCGGAATCCACCGGCCGATTCTAGATCCACAAATCATGGGAAGAATCAAATCCAAAATCAAAGGTGAAGATCATATCTGAAACATAGATCATAAATATGAAAATATATGAAAAACCTGACTACATGTCATGTACCGTGATGAACACGCTACTAGAAATAGGACCTATACCAACGATTTGGCCAAAACTGTTGGTATAGGTTACTAATTTGGACCTATACCAATGGTTTGGCCAAAATAATTGGTATAGGTCACTTATATGGACCTATGCCAACAGTGTGACCAAAACCGTTGGTATAGGTCCACCCTATGCCAACAATTTCACCAAAATTGTCGGTATAACTCAAAAAATAAAAGAACCTATACCAACGGTTTTGAGAGCCGTTGGTATAGGTACACATATTTTTTTATGGAATATTTTTTCAAATAACATTAAATAACTACTTATGAATTGAGTTTTGATTATAACTTTTCTTAATAAACCCCCCTACGAATTGTGGAATGGTAGAAAACCTAAACTTTCTTACTTCAAAGTATTTGGTTGCAAAGTATTCATTATGAATACTAAAGATAATTTACATAAATTCACACCCAATTTTGATGAAGGAATTTTCTTAGGCTACTCCACAGCTTCTAAGGCTTATAGAGTTTTTAATAAAAACTCTTATACTGTTGAAGAAACAGTACATGTTAAATTTGATGAAATTGATACTTTTGTTTTTAAACAACCCCAACCTACATCCTCAGATGTGTTTTCAAAAACTGATTATCAAACCTTGATAGAAGATCCTTTTGATAAGGAAAATTTTCAAGAAAATGTTTCTGAAGCATTTATCCTAGAATATTTCCTACCATATGTTGATGAACAGGTTTTACAAAACCCAAATTAGTTGTTTCTTAAGAATCATCCCAGTGATAGCATCATTGGTGATGTAAATCAACCTATAAGAACTAGAAGTTCCTTAAGGAATAAAGTAGAACATCTAGCATTCCTTTCTTAATTAGAACCTAAAATCACTGATGAAGCTTTAGGTGACGATGATTGGATTAAAGTCATACAAGATGAGATAAATGAATTCAAAAGGAATAAAGTCTGGACCTTGGTTGAAAGACCTAAATAAACTTCTATTATTGGAGTAAAATGGTTTTTTAGAAATAAATGTGATGAAAATGGAATCGTAGTAAGAAATAAGGCTATATTAGTTTCTAAAGGCTATAATCAACAATAAGGAATAGATTATGAATAAACCTATACTCGAGTAGCTAGACATGAATCTATTCATAATTTACTTGCCTTTGCAACATTTTTTAATTCCAAACTTTTTCAAATGGATGTTAAATGTGCTTTCCTTAATGGTTATGTTCAAGAGGAAGTTTTTGTTGAAAAACCTCCTGTATTTGAAGATACAAAATATCTTGAATGTTTTTTCAAACTCACCAAAGCTCTATATGGACTTAAAAAATCCCCTAGATCTTGGTATGATAGACTTACATGATTTTTGCTTCAAAACAATTATGTCAGGGGAAATGCTGATCCAACCCTTTTTATAAAGAAAGATAAGAAAAATGTTTTGATTGTTCAAATCTATGTTGATGGCATTATATTTGGTTCAACTTAGCAATATTTAACCAATTTGTTTGTGGATCTAATGAAATCTAAGTTTGAAATGAGTATGATGGGTGAGTTAACATTTTTCCTAGGTTTTCAAATTTATCAAAAACCAGAAGGAACTTATATATCTCAACATAAGTATATTAAATATATTCTTAAAAAGTATGGATATGAAAACACTAAGAGTACAAGTACTCCCATTAGTACCTCAAATTCACTTGATCTTGATGAGGCTGGGAAACCAGTAGATCAAACATCATTTAGAGGTATGATAGGAAGCTTACTATACTTGAAAGCTAGTCGTCTAGACTTAATGTTTTTAGTATGCTTATGTGCAAGATATCAATCCAATCCTAAGGAATCTCATTTAAAGGAAATGAAAAGAATTTTTCGCTACTTAAAGGGAACCATGGATTTAGGACTCTTTTATACTTCTAGAAATGATTTTGTTTTAAAAAGATTTTTAGATGATGACTTTGGTGGATGTAGATTGGATATGAAAAGTACATCTAGAACTTGTCATTTCTTATGAGATTGATTAGTTTCTTGGTTATATAAAAAGCAATACTCAGTAGCACTTTCCACTGTTGAAGCTGAATATTTAGCAGCTGGAAGTTACTATGCTCAAGTATTGTGGATGCAACACACATTCACAGACTATGATATGAGTTTTACCAAAACAAAAATAATGTGTGATAATACTATTGCCATTTCCTTAAGTAAAAACCCTGCACATCACTCACATGAAAAATACATAGATATTAGGCATCACTTTCTTAGGGGTCACACACTAAAAGGAGACATCATTCTTCAATTTATCGAAACACAAGATCAACTTGCTGATATTTTCACAAAAACTTTACCCTCCGATAGATTTGAACACATTAAACAGAAGTTAGGAATGATAACCATAAGGTAATCTTCCATATTAATTCCTTGTTGAAACCTATCTCCTTAAAGTAAGAAACTCCTTTTCATAGAGGGAGTACATTTGCTTGTTAGTCAAAATCTTTCATAGTTAATATTTTTCATAGTTAAAATTTTTTCATAATCAAATTTTTTGTAGTTATTTTCTTTCGCAATCAAAATTTTTTGTAGTTAAAATTCTCAAAATCAAAATTTTTTGTAGTTAAAATTCTCATAATCAAAAATTTTTTTAGTTAAAATTATCGCAATCAAAATTTTTTGTAGTTAGAATTCTTGTAATAAAATTTTTTGTAGGTAAAATTTTCGTAATCAAAATTTTCATAGTTAAATTTTTTCGTAATCAAAATATTTCGTAGTCTGAAGTTATTCAAGAAGAATTTTCCTTATTACGGATAATTTCCCTAAGCAATTCAAATGGTATATTTCCTTTCCTAGATTTTTGTAATCATCTTTTTATTTTTTGGTATTTTCATTTTGTTTTTAAATTTTTCAGATTCAATTTTCCTTAAATCTGAATGTTTATCTTAAAAACCTCAAAAGATAAGAACCTACCAAATTTTTCCTTTAGCTTCCCTCTCAACCGTCAGATCTGATCTAGAGTATTTCAACTGTCAATTCAAGTAAGAAAGTTGAACCGTCTCCTCAATTGCCTATATAAGGACCCCTCGATGTTTGTACCACATTGATTTAAAAGCTTTGGAATGTTGAAGCTCTACTCCTGTGCTTAAGGCCATTCCAAATCTTCAAGCTTTCCTCAATTCTGAATGTCTGTACAAGACTCTCCTCAGAAATAAATGTCATCTATAAAGGAAATCTCTGAGTGGCAGATTTATAGATAAAGGTTAGTTGATCCCAAATTCTTTACCAAGTATGACTCTATAATTTCAAAGAATATCAAGTTGAATGGCCGAGAGAGTGTATGTATATCCAAACCGAAGGCGCAGGATCCGGTTTATCCAAACTTGTTGATTGAGTTTTATGAATCAGTAAGTTTTCTTAAAGGAGGAAGGGACAAGTTTTCCTTTAAGAGATAAGTAAAGACTTATTGTTTTTCTTACAGCAAGGTAGCAAGTTTGATTGGAATTATTTATAAAGGAGAAGTTGAGTTCTGTACTCACAAGACCATTTGAACGCCCTAACGTGGAAACACTAATAGAAAAATACCCTATATCAATGGTTTGTAATCATTGGTATAAGTCTCCAAACCATTGGCATAGCCTATACCAACGGATTGGAGGACCGTGGGTTGGTTTGGCGTTGGGATAGATCTATACTAACGGTTCTGGGAAAATAGTTGGTATAGACCTATACCAATAGTTTGAAAAACCATTGGTATAGGTCATATGAAAAACCTATACCAATGGTTTCATAAAACTGTTGGTATAGGTAATTCAAAAAAAAATACCAGCTTGGTTTTGATCCCAACACCTTTGGTTTATAATCCAAATACCTAACCACTAACCTAACATAACTTTTGTGAACATAATTTCATAAATATATATATGTATATTCATAATTAGTTTAACTTTTGATTTATTTAATTTTATTTGACAAAATATTCCATAAAAAATATGTTTACCTATACCAACGGTTCTCAAAACCGTTGGTATAGGTCCAAATTAGTGACCTATACCAACGATTTGGCCAAAACTGTTGGTATTGGTTCTATTTCTAGTAGTGAAAGGAAAATCATTTACCTAGACTGATTAGTGCCATAGGGCCTTTGAGGAGTTGAGGCTGAGGCTGATGAGTGCTCCTATGTTGAGACTACTAGAGGAGGGTGTGGAATATGTAGTGTATTGTGATGCCTCAAGAACTAGTCTCAACTACGTGTTGATGTAGAAATATGAAGTTATAGTATATGGGTTGAGGTAGTTGATACCCCACTAGAAGAACTATGCGAATCACAACCTAGAGTTGGTAGTGGTAGTCTACACCCTAAGGATGTGGAGGCACTAACTTCTAGGGGAGTTCTTTATGGTTTACTTAGATCATCAGAGTCTCAGGTACATATTCACATAGAGAGACTTGAACCTGAGACAACAACGCTAGTTGGAGTTCCTACAAGACCATGAATTTGAGATGGTTTATAATTCGAGGAAGGGAGACATAGTAGTAGATTCCCTTAGCAGGAAGTATCATGATCGCTTGGTGCAAGAGGCTTCTAAGAAGTTGGATTCCTTGCAGTTGACCCTAGTGGAGTAGGAGGGCACAAAATTTCTTCAGTCGATGGTGTTGACATGAGATGAAGCATAGATGAGTTTATCTCTCGATGCCTCACCTATCAGCAGGTGAAGGCTGACGCCATGTTATGGTAGGTTTTTTTCATCCCCTTGAGATCCTGGATTGGAAATAGGATGAAATATCCATGGACTTTATGAAATGGATTCCACACACAACGAAGGGCCATAAAACCATCTGGGTGATAGTTGACCAACTTATGAAGTCATCAAACTTCCTTGCTATTAGAGAGTATATTTCGATGTAGAGTTTGGGGTAGTTGTACATACGGGAGATCATTCACCATCATGGGGTGTCCTTGATGATTATCTCTGATCATGATGCATGGTTTACATCAAAATTTTGGAGAGGACTACAAGAGGTATTCAAGACCCAAATGAGGACGAGTACAACCTTTAAAACCCTAGAAAGATGGTCAGACTAAGCACACTATCTAGGTGTTGGAGTATATATTGAGGGCTTTAATGTTAGACCTTGGCTAAATATAGTAGGATCGCTTTACCTTATTATAGTTTGTGTACACCAATAACTACCACTATACTATTGGAATTAAAACTTTTGAGGACCTGTATGAGAGACCCTACAAGTCACCCTTGTGCTGGATAGATATTGGAATGACATATCTTGTGGGTCCAAATTTGGTGTAGAAAACAACAGAGAAGGTACATGTTATCCATGAGCAGATTATGAAGACTCTGAGTAGGCATAAATTTTATATAGATCACCGTTGTAGGCCCTTGGAGTTCAAGTGGGGAGACAACGTTTTTCTGAGAGTCTCCCAAAAATGAGGATTGCAAAGCTTAGGATGGGGAGGAAATCTATCTCTAAGGTTTATCAGACCATTCACAACCATGTAGAGGGATGAAGAGGTTTCTTACCACCTCTCCCTACCCCCACAGATGGAGTGCATTCACGATGTCTTCCACGTATCACAGTTGAGGAGATACGTGCATGAACCCATGCAGGTCATCAATTGGGGCGAGATGTACATCTAGGATGGAGCCACATTTATGGAGCACCCAGTGGAAATCAAGGATCAACAAAAGGGGAACCTTCATCGATGGGCCATCCCCTTGGTTTGTGTATTGTGGTAGCACGAGAACGTACAAGAGAGTTCTTGGGAGTGGAGATCCAAGTGCGGGATCAATATCCTGATTTTTTTGTTTAGTTTTTTTTCAGGGAAAAAAATCTTGAAAGATGAAATGATATAGAGTCCTAGTTTTTTTCTTGTAAGATATTTCCAGATCCAGGCATTGAGATGATGTGCGATTCTAAGGCCCGGTGTGCCCAAAATTAATTTTATGAAAATATAAATATATTTTATATCATGTGAACACACTTTCTTAAATAAAATAGGATAAATATTAAACAAAAGCTTAGATCATAAAGATTATAGTACATTTGAGTTTGAAATGCACTGTTTACCCTAGGCGTGAACTAAAATAGGTTGGCACAGGGCGTTCAGACATCTCACCCATTGGTGATACGTTCAGTGGATTAATTAATGAATGAATTAATTCATTTATTTGACCTAAACTAAATTTCTACAAATAAATCTATATATATAATCCTTCAGGTTTATACACATAAACCCTAAGGGATTCCATAGATTTTTCTCCTCCTTCTGTTGGTGAATCACCTCAAACGATGACAAAACTCTGGATCAGAGTAGATCAAGATGAAATGATCGCAACGAATTCCTTCAATAATTTATGAGCACATTATTTGATGAAGAATGATCCAATATCTAGGTAGGACTCATCAATTTATGGTTTACACCCTTTTTTATTAAATTTATTATACATATTAATCCATTATATTGATCTGTGCCAATGGAGGATCCTTGGCATGCTTCTATGTACTGATTTAAATTGGTTATTCTTGTTTTCTAATCTAGATATCCTCATTCTTGATCGTTGATCAAGAATTCTTGGCCAACAATTGTTAAAGCTTTGTTCTTTTTCTATTCTCCCTCAAATTCTTCACATTCTTCACCAGTAGGACCCTACAGTTTTAGTTTGACATTGTCGAGCAGTACCAAGCCCGATCAGACCACTAGAATCACAACGACATGACAACGAGGCACATATCAATGGAAAAAGGAAAAATATGGGATGTTTGTGGTTTGTGGGTATTTATTTGGATGATAATTGGTTGAATTATCAAAGGTGAAAGTATTTGAGGCATGTAGTGAATACAAATTCGCACAAAATCAAACCAGATTTGAGTTTCTAGCCATCAAAGGGCTGGAATCCACCAACTGATGCTAGATCCAAAAATAATGGGTGGAATGAAAGATGAAATTAAAAGAGAATATCAGGTCTGGAATGTGGATTTTTGATATAAAAATCTATGAAAAACTTGACTACACATTGTGTACCATGATGAACACATTTCATGTATCCCCTTGACTATGGAGACCAGGGTTTTGATATTTTATAAGTATGAAACAATGTATAGGCCTCCTACACACTGTGTACTACCTTCCCCATGTGTATGATCCCTATGATAAAGCTCATGACTAGACACATGCCTTGTTCCCAAGTACATGGTAATGACCATAACACACGGGTGACACCTTGTGTGAAGAGGCATGCTTTGTAGTGAAGTACATAGACATGGGATAAAGTAAATTAACATGGGGTTTTTACACGGACTTGGCCGAGCACACAGGTGGGACCCCGAGTGGCATGAAAATGCCATGTATATCCCTTAAATATTGTGTATCTCTACACAGTTGGTGATCCATGTACTTCTAGGGACACAACCAGGATAAAGACTGGGACCACATGCCGTGTGAGTATTCTACACACCATGTACCCCTTGGTTTCTTTTAAGGAAGCTTTAAGATTCAATATCTCCTTCATTTGGACTCAGATTTTGGGCTGTAAGTAACCTATCCTGAGTGTTTTTATTCATAGAACATGATTTTTCCCTCATTTTTGGATTTTTGATATTATGTGGAATGTTCCAGGCATGAATCTTGGTTATTCAATGCTTGACGACGACAATGATCACACAAGATCACTAGAGACATCCTAAGTGGAACCCTCCAGCTGGGCTGGGCATGAGTCCTTGATGAATCCTAGAGTGGAACCCTCCAGCTGGGATGAGAATGGGTCCTCTACCACTGAAGTGGAACCCTTATACTAGGAAGTGCATGAGTCCTCTACCATTAGAATGGAACCCTCCTATCATCATAGGGCATGAGTTTTTTATAGACTTCAAAGTGGAACCCTCCAGTTGGGTTGGGCATGGGTCCTCAATGACTAGAGTGGAAACCTCTAGATAGGCTGGGCATGAGTCCTATACTAGAAGAGTGGAACCCTCATTCTAGTCAGGGCATGATTACCCCATCAACTATCAAAGTGGAACCCTCCTGTTGGCATAAGGCATGGGTCCTCTACAGACCTCCTGAGTGGAACCCTTTAGCTGGGTTGGACATGGATCCTCGATGACTTCTAGAGTGGAACCCTACACCTAGGCTAGACACGGGTCCTTTACCATTGAGTAAAACCCTCCTATCATACCAAATCACGGTTCCTCTACCTAGATATTGTGGCCCCCCGACTGTGCTACACAGTGACGAGGTTTGGTTTGACTTGGATGGTTTCTTTTAGGCAGATGCATGAGATGCTGGACATCATTGATGGAATTTTAGAATTGTTGGTGACTCTTCTTCCTGGGACTAGCTGTGAGATATAGATCCCCTTACTCTCTCATTTAGGCTTCTTTTTATTGAGAATATATATATATATATATACTTATTTATCCATACCTTTAGATTTGGTTACTCTTCTTCCATGGGTAGCGAAGACACGTGGGGTATGCCACGTGCTTTATGTGTTAAGATTATCATGGATGGATGGGTTCAATCTCTTGATATGGGTGGAAAAGACTTTATGTGTAGTTCATCTACTCACCATGTTGAGCCCCCTATTTTGGGATGAGGTTACTCTTTCTCTTTCTTAGGTTGAGATGCATCCTGTTTACTATCTACTTTCTTTTTTATTCCTATTTCATCTCTTACCACCCCCTTTAACTTTAGGGGAATACTATTGGGTATTTATATACTAATCCATGCATGGTATTTTCCTTCATGTGTTGTGTCTTATGTAGATAACAGATAGGTCGACAGTGACTTCAGAGGAGCTTAGGGATACCTGGTACTTTATACAACGTAAGGTGGTCACAACTTTGAGATAAGGAGTTGGTCTCTCTCAGCATTTTAATTTCTAGTTCTTTTAGTTTGGGACATATTTTAGGCTGGGAATTTATTTTGGCCCTTTAATTTTCAGTTTACACTACCCTACTCTTGTAATTTATAGAGGTTTTACATACACGGTTGTTTACCAAATGTTTTTCATCTTTTACTCCTTTTCCTCTGCATTTCTGCATCGAGATGGTTGTGTGTGTGTAAAGGTACTTAGTCAAAGGGATACCCATGTTAGATATGCCTTCAATAATGGTTTTCAGCCCCTGGCCTATGAAGGAAGGCTTTGAGTAGTTTAATCTTGAGCCCCAGCTTGGGTCGGGTCATGACAGTTAAGTTTCATATAGGTTATCATAATACTTATAGATTTTTAACATTGGGAATCTAGTTTTTAACACCAAAATTCTACAATGTAACAATTATGAAAATTTATAAACTACATCTAAAATTCCACAAAAAGCTAAATTTTAATTTTCATATAAGTTATCAAACATGAATCTTTAAAGAATTTAAAATCTTGGTTTGTAGATTTTAACATTAAGCTACCAAAAATTTAACACCAAGTTTCTAGATTTTAATACCAATGTTCCATATTTTAATAGATGCACAAATGTAAATTGAAACTGTAAAACCTGAAATAAAAAAATTATAAGAAAATAATGTGTAACTACATTAAAGATGTTTTAAATTTAAACCATTTAATAATAATAGCATAAGAGCACCAAAAATGCACCAAAGAACCTACACTATAGTCCCTAATTACTTCTCATGCCAAAAAACTATAAATTTAATTTAATTAATTAGAAAACCCACTTTCAAATTTTAATAGCAACTTGTCACAATTTTAACTCCTAGTTTTCAGATTTTAATATTAAGCTACAAAAAATTTAACACCAATCTTCTGGATTTTAAGACCTTTGTTCCAAATTTTAAGAGATGAAAAAAAAGAAAACTACAACTCTGAAACCTCCAACAAAAAAATGATTAGAAAAAAATAGATAACTAAATAAAATTTATTTTAAATTTAAACCATTTAATAATAACATTACAAGAGCACTAACAATGCACTAAATAATCTTCAATATAGCCCCAAATTAATTCCCATGCCAACAAAATGTTAAATCTTATTGAATTAATCAAAAAACACAGTTTAAAATTTTAATAGTAATTTGTCACGCTTTTAAATCCTAGTTTTCGTATTTTAAAACTAAGCCACCAGAAATATAACACAAAGCTTCTAGATTTCAAAACCTTTGTTAATAGATGAAAAAAATGAAAACTAAAATCGTGAAACCTCACACAATAAAATGATATGAAGATAGTGAAGAACTACATGAAAATGTATTAAATTTAAACCATTTAACAATAACAACACAAGATCACCATCAATGAAGTGATACAATCTAAACATAACTTAAATAATACATTAATTTCATGATTTGGATAATACATCTCATAAATAGTTGCACAACCCAAGTATTGAAAGGTTTAGTGTCTCAGAGATTATCTATATAAACATCTTATTTTCTAACACTTGCAAACATTAATCCATAATTGCACTCCAATAGACCCTTTTACAAACATCTTATATGATATACTAATATTCATAACCTAGTTAATGGAAACCTAAGAAAGTATGATATTAGACACTAATTAAGGGAAAAACTTATCATAATGTATCAGATTATAAACATGAATGAGAACATGAGGAGGGGATAAATATCTTAATAAAAGATAATGCAACCATATATGATAATCATAAAAAATTATAGAAAAAAATAAGATAATAAAAATATCATTAATGAAGCATAAAATTTATGACATGGATCAAAATCCACCTCAATACTCATAAAACATGTGAGCATGACATAAGAGTGTAGAATAGTTTAAAAATAATATGTAACATGAAAACATGGCATATCATGAAAATGAAATGTATCTTGGAATATGTAATAACTTGATAAATAACATGAAATATGTCATAACTTTATAAAAAACTTGTAAATTTATAAAAAACACAAGCATAGGAAAATATATGCGAGAAAACTCATTATGCCTATACCTATGTGAACAAACTCATTATGTCCACACCTGAAAATGTGAGCAAACTCATTATGCCCATGCCTGTGTGAACAAACTCATCATGTAAATTAATGACTATATCATGATATATAAACTTAAACAAACACATTTTAGGGTGATATAGGACCCCAACCATCATCATCAATACATATGTGTTCCATTCAAAATCAATCATCATCATATCTTAAAGAACCCATGGAAAAAGAATGAGTTTCTTAAAATTATCAAAAAACATCACATAACATAAACTTAAGAAATAATAGGATATCAAAAATATCATCTTACTAAATCAATAATATCATAATAAAATATATAGTGTGATTAAAACATCACTTAATGAGAGATAAACCTTGGAGGAAAAATAGAAGTGAAAATACAAAAGTTTCCACAAAACCTTTTATACCTTGTTATAAAAGATAAAGTAAAAATTACTTTCTAAAAAATTTTAAGAAGGGAAAGAGAATAAGTTCAAAAAAATATTATAAATATTTCCAAAATATCCTTAAAAAGAAACAAAAATCAAAATAATAAATATATAGTGGTAAATAATAAAAAATGCATTTATTAATATTTTTAGGCCATTTTTTTTGGAAAAAAATCATAGAAACATTGAAAGAATTTAATTTAATAAAATATGTAAAGGAAAATATGAATAATATAAAATAAAAAACATACTAGTATTTTATTAAAGAAAACACTTTGGAAAGAAAAAACTTGGTCGTGGAAGAGAAGATTTATTGGTAAGAATGAGAGTTATTTTTACCAATGTTATATTTTTATTTTGGATTTTTTTATCAAATAAGTGGTTATTGACAATGAGAAGTAATTTAACTAGATAAAAAGAGAAAATAACATATAAAATAAATTAATTTAAGGATCAAATAAATCTTGAAAATTATATTCAAGTAAGAAATACTATGACCTAATGAATCATAAATTGAGTTGACGAAACCCTTATTCTGGTTCTAATTAGTTCTGCACACATGCCTAAATTTCTAAATAATAAAATTAATTTCATTAGATACCCTCTCAAGAACCTTATTAATATATATTTAATTAAATAATTACTATTTATCATTATATTATATTTATTTATTATATATATTTTTGATATATTTTCATGAAAATGGAATCGGTGTTGGCTTATTTTGGTAATTTTCACAATTGAGGATAAAATTTTAATGCTAAGTTAAATAATTAATATAATATTTCCAAAATGATAAAAAAATAATTATTTTCTTATTAAATTATAATAATGTTAGTGTTTAATTTCTCATATTCATTCATGATAAAGTTTTATAACATTGTTCAAGTAGGTGGTTAAACTGACCTAAACACGAGCATACCATAATTTGATGGGTGAGTATGGTTAAAAAATTGTTTATTTTGAAATAATATAATTATAAAATAATAATAATGATACTATTTATATGTTTTTAAGGATTTGAATAATATTTTAAGTGGTTTTTATAAATAATTAAAATCAATATGAAAAACATTACTTCGTGGAGGTGGTAGTCCGCACAATGCACGATTGATGTTCCTTTATTTTTCTAAGTGGATGAGAAGGAATAAATAAAGGTTGATCCATTAATATAATAAAACTTAAGTTTAATAATGATACTAAAATAATTATGTAACTATTTTTAGGATATATTTGGAAGGTAAATAATATAAAGAAAAAGATAAGGATTAAGTAATACTCGCTTTGAGACCTTGAAATTTCTCTTGAAGGTATCCTTGGAAATGAAGGGATTTGGTTAAATTATTTTGACCAGAGGCTAATAAAATTGATAGGGTTTATAGGAGGAGAAAAATGATAGATTTTAAAGAATAAATTTTAAAGTATAGGTGTAACATGAATCAGTGTAAGTATCCCCTTTTATAAGTGAATAAGAGGTAAATTTTGGAAGCACCCTTTACATTTTCAATAATGTACAGTTAGTATTCAAGGGTAAAAGGATAAAAAAGGGATAAAAGAGGAACTATAGGTGATTTTTTTTCAATAAAAACCTAAACCATCCATTTGGAAACATTTTTAACATGTTTTGGGTTATTTATTCTTAATAAATTAACTTTTATCATTTTTAATTTTATCAGGGTGATTAATTTTTAACCTTAGTAATTACTTTTTAATGAAGAAAATTAAAATTGATCTTATTACTTGATTTGAACCTTATTATTTCATATTTGAAAATAATTTTATGAAATAAAATTTCTAACAGTGTGAAATTTTAATTTTAAAATAAACACACATAACGTGTAAAAACAGTTTTTAGGGAAAATATGTTTTTAAGCTTAAAATTTAGGTGTAGGATAAAATTATCAATGTTTTCTATTTTAAAGAAATAAATTGGTTTATTATAAAAAAAATAAATTTTATTTGGATTTAAAATCAAACTAAACCTAATTTTTAATTAAATGAAAAGACCAAAGCCAATTTTTTTATTAGAATTAAAATATTACTTTTTTTTATAAGGTCAAACATAGTTTTTATAAATTTTAAAAAATATATTTTAAGTGAATAAATTTATTCCTTAAATAAATATTCGATCAATTAAAAGGTTTTATAAAATTCTAATCCTTGCTTAAATATTGATAAAGTAATAAAAGTCACAGTTTTGACAAAAATTGTATTTTTCACTATTCATCTAAAAATGAATTATTTTAGAAAAATTACCAAAAAATAATATTAGAAAATTTTTGATATGTGGAATTAAAAAATAAATTTTATTTTACAAAATATTTTTTTTTATAATTTATAAATCAAATATATAGATAAAAAAATATTTTATCGAAAAATGAACTGTTTAAGCTTTAAGTGTTTTTAATCCTATTTTCTATATATTTGTAATTTATTACTATATTTTAATATATTATGGGTTTTATTATTTTTATAATTTCATTATATAATATTTTGGGGATTCTTTTAGTGGTGTTTCATGTAAAACAAGCTTTTAAACACTATATTTATTTAAGGAGAAATATTTACTAAAACATGGGTCGTTACAATCAATGCACCAACAAACCTTCACTATAGCCCCTAATTACTTATCCTGACAAAAAATGTTAAATTTAATCTAAGTAATCAAAAAACACACTTTTAAATTTTAATAGTATTTTTCTACACTTTTAACCCCTAGTTTTCATCTTTTAACACTAGGCTACCAGAAATTTAACACTAAAATTATGGATTTTAACACCTTTATTTCAAATTTTAATAGATGAAAAAAATGAAATATGAAACTCTGAAACCTCAAAAAAAAAAAAATTAAACTACATGAAATATGTTTTAAATTTAAACAATTTAATAATAACATCATAAGATCACCAAAAATGCACCCAAGAACCTTCACTATAGCCCCTAATTACTTCCCATGCCAAAAAAATGTTAAGTTTAATCAAAGTAATAAAAAACACTTTCATATTTTAATAGTAATTTGTCACACTTTTAAATCCCAATTTATATTTTTTAACAATAATCTATTATAAATTTAACACTAAGCTTCCATATTTTAACACCATTGTCCCATATTTTAATAGGTGCAAAAATGTAACCTATAATTACGAAACTTCAAATAAAAAAAATGATATGAAAATAGTGGATAACTACATGAAAAATGCATTGAATTTAAAAAATTGAACAATAATAGTACAAGATAACCAATAATGCACTAAAGAACCTTCACTTGAGCCCATAATCACTTCTCATTCCAAAAATTTCAACTTTCATCATAGTAATCAAACAAACCACTTTCAAATTTTAATAGAAATCCATTATAATTTTAACTCATATTTTGTATATTTTAACACTAAGTTACCAAAAATTTAACACTATGTTTCTATATTTTAACACAAATGATCTAGATTTTAAAATATTTTCAAATGAAAACTATAACTGTGAAACCCGAAACAATAAAATGATAATAAAACATTAGAGAAATACATGAAATATGTTTTAAATTTAAATAATTTAATAGTAACAACCACAAAATTTAACAGTTTATTTTCCAGAATTTAACAATCAACACCAAGGAATTATTATTGAGTATCTTAAATGTAACAACTATTAAGAAACCAATAAATATATAACATCCAAATTCTAAAATTATACATTGATCTAGCTAAATATAAAAGTTATATAAAAAACACAAATAAAATTAAAGACCATATTCCCATAACACATCTTCCAACTTTTAACACAAAACTTCTAGGATTTAGTAGTTTATATAACAAAGTATAAAAAATAACATGACCAAGGAGTTTCATAGAATATCCACAAATGAATCAATGTGAAAAAAATATTTTTACACAATACTCAATAAATTTTACACTCCAAAGAAAAAATAAAACTAAAACATAATTTCTATCTATAAAATATCAATATGAGATAAAAATAAAATCCCAAAAATTATTAAGTGACTACTAAGAGGAAGAAAAAAATATAATTAATTTAATTTTAACACCAAAACAATACTAGATAAACTTTATAAAAATTTTATTTGAGGCCGTGGAATGGCACATCATGCGAACAATGAATCTCTCTAGGAGGTATCTCAAAGGCACGAAGTGGGAGGGTATCAATTAGGAGGAGATATGGAGTAGATGATGAGAAAGGGTTATAGTTGAGAAGATAAAATGATAGGAGGAAATTGACTAGGTAAAGGATGATGGTAGGAGGAGGGTAATACTAGTAGAAGTGAGACACGATATATCATTCATGGGAGAGAAAACTATGGTGGAAGGAAGGATATGCTGGTAGGAGGTTGACTATAGTCTGAGAAAAAATACTGGAGGAGATGATGATGGGAAGTCATCCATATGAGAGGAGGGAGACAACGAGAAGAGTATAATAGAGGGATGATGATAGGCTAAGGTTTTATTTACTCTGAATTTGTAAATTTTGAGGGGGTTATATGAATCATTTTATCTCAACTATAAATAGAGATGGTCCTCCATTAAAATTTTCATATTTTTTTATCCTAAACTGGAATTAAGGTAATCTTTTGGTCTAGGAATTTTATTCTAAAATAAAATTTAATTAACTCTAACTGAATTAGTTATTATAAAAAATAAAAAATAAAACCATATTTTAGTTTCAACTGGTTTTCTTGGATATTTCAACTGGGTTTTGGCTATTTTTAACTGTTTTTTCTCAGTTCACTGATGTTGGTTTTTAAGTATTTAACATATTTTTTTATTATGGTTTTTTAATGGGGAAGAATTTTAAAAATCAAAATGAAAAGTGGTTTGGAGCAAGATATCCTTTATAAGGGGGACTCTTTTATCATTATTTATAATGATAATGTGAGAAATAAAAATCTTATACTAGTTTAGGCTCAAGGATGAACAAGTGAATTAGGTGGGTTGACCTAGTTCACCAAACAAGTATGATATGGGTCATCAATTAGATCAGGTATGATCTAACTAACATGTTTTTTCACTAGTGGGTGTGATATAGGATGCTTATTTGATCAGGTGTAATATGGAAGATAAGATTAATCTGAATAATATATGCCTTTATAGAAAAGGTGTCCACCTAATTCCAAGGGTTATAATACCTTATCTAAAGGGGAGTTATAATACTTATAAAAGTATGATCCATGATATAGAGAATTTTCTCACCTCAATTCAGTAATAAATTTCCAAGCAATCCAATCTCTCTCATAGATTGAAATTTCTTTCAAGTATTCTACAAGAATCAATGGATATTTATTAGCATGTAATAATGAAGAACTTTCATCACCCTCTTAATTTAAAATCCACTTCAATTATTACTATCTACTGTGTACAAGTTCAGAGTAACATTACACAATTATATCCTAAATAGGATTCACTTTTAACCCATTACACTACCAATTTAGTGGGGGAAAATCTTTTCATGAACCTAGCCTAGATGCCATCTGACCTGACACCCGACCCAGTCCGAGACATGGCCCAAATGGAATTCTCGATCCCCACGGGCAAACAAATAGTGACGATCATCAAAATAATCTAGATGGGAATGATTTAGCCCAAAGAAAACCAGGATCAAATAAACAAAATAGAGCACATAACACAACTAACAACTGAACATCAATAAATATACCAACCAATCAAAATACAACAGCTGGACAAAAATAGAAACTGAATACAAAAAAGAGACCGAACCATGTAACACAACCTCCATGTGACCTCTTGGTCACCACCAACCACAAGACCAACCTTCTCCAAGTAAAACTAAACTAGAAAACTAAACCATCAAAACAAATCGGGTCTACCAATGCCGAGTGGTACAAGTACGGTGTGAGTTTAAAAATATCTATAGGTAATACCATAGAGTCCATGCATTTCCTTTCCCGAGACAATCCAAAAATACTGGTTTGAAATACATTCATAAATTAGGATTTTAAATCATTTTGAATAAATAAACAAAAATTTCCACAAATTCCCCTTTTAAAACCACACAAACAACTTCATTTTATAAAAATAATCTCAATTTTCACAACCTGGTTCAAAAACCAAAACCCATATGCAACCCATACCAAGTAACCAAAAAGGGATTGTGCAGAAAGTAAAGGAAACATAATAGGTAGGAAAAACCAACAAAGACAATATCCAACATGCATCAGAAATAAACAGAACATACAAAATATTAGATGATGGGAATTTTCTAAACATCTCTAAAGGAAATCCCTCTATGTACTCAGTTCAGACTCACCTTCCATCATATGGTGTAGTTCCATAGTCAATAACCAACCAGCCTCTCTAAACTAGTCAATCCACTGGAACGTCCCACCTATCCTCTTAGTAAATCCTGGGGTACCAACCCGTTTAATTGAGGTTGAAAAGAAACCTTCACTAGACCCTCTATATGATGCCCAATAATCCCATGATAATAATAATGATACTCAGAAAAACATGTTATAACAACCATAACCAACAACATTCTCATGAACGAGCCACTAAAGGGGAATGCATACTAGGGTCTAGTGAACTCAATACCAACAATGTTCCTATGCACGAGTACTAGAGGGGAACACATACAAGTTCTAGTGGACTCAATACCACAGGCCAAATCACCATGAATAAACATGAAGAAACATTTCTTTCACAAGTTCTAATTGGGCCATCACATCATTTGAGTTTCAAAAATCACTTTCCCAATAATTTTTAAATAAAAATAAGGCCTCATGATTCCCATGTTTTTAATTAATTTTCCAAAAAATGCCAAAATTGCCACCAAAACCACACATCACATAAGTTCCAAAACAAATTTATACAAAATTACAAGGTTCCAATTGTGCATTCACATCATTTCATATCAAACCATGTTTTTAAAGTCAACACAAAATACCAACCAGGACTTTAAGATTTCCAATCCAAATATGTTTAAAAATCCATTTCTATACCATTTCCAAAGTCAATATAAAACAGCACTTTCAAATGAATAATGCTAAATGGTCCTTTACATTTCAAATCCAACACTCTTTTCAAGACAAAGTGAAAAAATGAAACAACACGAGAAGTGCCAAATGATCCTTTAACATTTTAGAAACCAAGCCAGCTCACAATTCCAAATGGGTCCTTATATCATTTTAGTTCCCAAATGTGTATAAAGTACCAAATAGGCCTTTGCATCGACACTTCACTGAGACACATTTCAAAATTTCAAATGGGACAAGCTTTCAGAAACACATTTGAAACCACATTTAAAGTACCATATAAATTCACTTAAATCACTAAGGCCATTTGGAAATACATTTCACACCACTTACACAATTCATAAAAACCATTTAGAATACAGTAAGAAAAGAACACATGAAATCCAACCATTTCCATAGGAAAAGTTTTTCTCAAATCTACATACACACCAAACATATTTTAAAACATTTTTCTCACTACTTTCACAATTCATAGCACACCTTTAAGAAACATAAAAAATAATCCCACATGTAAAAAACCCATTTTCTTTAGAAAACCAACTTTCAACACATTTGTACCTCAAAACAATTTTAAAAAATATTTCATATCTTTAACACAATACATTGAACACATTTAAATATTACTATAAATAGGTACACATGAAACACAATAAAATTAGTTTGAAAAAAATATTATCTTAAAAGAATTAGTTTGAAGAAACACTACTTGTTTTGCCACCAAAAACAACAAGCCACACATAAGTGTTAGACCAAAAAAGTAACCAAGTTTTATATAGAACACCCAATTCATAACCCAACCACATTAGCGTTAAATGATCAAGGGAAAATTACACCCAAAGCACCTAGTTTCACTTTAAATGATTGTTTGTAATTTTATAAAAAACCTCATGTGCATTCAAATATAGGCCTAATTAAATAAATTCTTAAAAAAAACAATTTTCACAAATTTTCCATTATCAAAAAAATAAATAAATTAATTATAACACATAACAAGAAAGTTAAACACATTTATAAATCATTTAGTAAAGCTCAAGCATCAAATGGAATGTACTAGAAAGGAAATGGATAGAAACACCTACCTTAACAATGTGAGAACACAACCAAACCTAGGGAGAAGGAAGAACCAAGCCTGAGAGATAATCTGCGCACCCTAACATTAAAGGAAAACATCACACACATCAACCCTAACCCTTAGGGTTTGACCAAGGTGAAACCCCAACAAGGGAAACCAATAAATAAATATATAAAAGAAAATAGAGGAGGAATTCGACCAAAAACCATGAAGAACTCACCTTAAACTCTTAAAAATGCATCCATGGGAGAGGGATGGCCAAAGGAGGGAATATTGGGAGCTCCCATGGTGTGCCTAAGTCTATCAAGGGAGTAGAAACCCGAAATAGGATTAAAAAATTGGAGGGGAAAATAGGTAATTTCCAACTTTTAATGACATGGGAAACCTGCATTGTTTACCAAACTGTGCACCAACTATGCACCCCTCACTATCCAAGAGGAACATACCAGACAGTTCTCCCCCACATTTTCCCAAACCATGCCCCAATCGTGAAACCCTCACTGTACAAGAGAAACACATGATGCATAATTTTCTAGGTGAGGGCACACAGTTTCCCTTAACCTTGCGCCAATTGTGCACCACCTATCGTCAAGCCCAAAAATATCCAAAGATAAAAAATTCAAACCAGGAACTGAACCTAAACCCCATAAAAAATAACTAAATCCAATAAAATAATAAAATAAATTAAATTCCATGATTGGTGTTTGAAAATTCTCCCCATTACAAATACTTTCTTCCCCCAAAAAGTCACCCAGCCACATGGGGAACAAGGATCAAACAAAAACCCAAACAAAGACAAATGAAATCTTAAACCTTGGGCTGACCTTTCACTCCAAAAGTCACACCCGATCAGTCCTAAGAGAAACCATCATATGAAAGTAGTCTTGAACATCTCCCACATCATCCCAACTTGCATCGATGATGGAGCGATCACATTCCATTGATCCAAAGATGGAACCTCAAACAAACCTAGAACTACACACACTCTCATATGTTTTGGAGTTCATAATGTTATAAAAATACACTCAACATCCTCAATCCATTCCAATACCTCTAATGGACCTTGATCACCATGAAAGTCGGGCAACAACTGAGAAGAACCAGAAACTGGACAAGACCCAATAAAAACTTTGGGGACCTTTATGGGTGGCATATTATGAAAAACACAAGGAACACAAAACCAAAACCAAAACCAAAATCAACCTGAAACACAAATTAGAAGAACATCTCGATCCAAAACAATAGGCTCATAATCCAAACATCACAAACACAACAAAATCCTCTTTTAAAAAACCACTATTTCACTTCAATTTCCAAGACCGCCTTCTTATAAGGTCACTATCTAAATATATAAAGCCATTTTTTCACAAAAAAATAACTCATTTTTTAAAGAAAAACCAATTTATGAAATCATTTTCCCTTTCAAAAACCATTTTTGGAAAAAACAATCCAAAAATTTGATTTAAAATACTCACCCATGGAATCCTATAAACCGCCATTTATGTTTCCATCACATATCTACCTATATCATCTATGAACACATTCAAACATACACTTTCCACACATACCCACACATATGTGAATGTCCATAAGGAATACCAAGGGTCACACATACCACTTTATCATCAAACCCAAGCATTTACCAAATTCTCAATTCCCTTTTCCTCCACATTTTCCCAAACTTTTCAAAATTACAAATAAATTTATATTTTAAAAACTCATTTCACTTTTCAATTAAAAAACACTTGAAATAAATCATTTAAATTTAAAAAACAATTTTCATTTTAAAATCCCACTCACACCAACCAAAACCAAAACAAAACACAACTCACACCAAACTACCAGAATAAAGAACTAGTGGCCATGCCTAACCCGATGACATGGTTAGTGGGACATGCCCCAAGTAAGAATTAATAACTAAGAGGACATTGAACCATGTACTCATACTCCACGTGGGTTACTACTTTATGTGAGATCACAACATAACACTAGCTCACCTCTATTTTCATTCCTCTTCCACACAAACCAAAATAAAACAAAGACTCAAATCTAGGACTACCCTTGGAAGCTCAAGGATCAGAACGAGAAAGGGTTCATGAATTCATTACCATACCTACCTATCAAGTCTTGACAGTCCTAATCTTTAAGATACCTAACACCCCAAATAACAAGGACTAGATCTGATACCATTTTTTTCACAAACCAGGCCAAGATGCCATCTGAACCGACACCCGAACCAATCTGATACATGTATCGAAGGGTGTTCCCAATCCCCACGGGCCGAAAACTAGTGCTGAGAATCAAAATAATCCATATGGTAATGATTTATCCCAAATAAAACCATGATAAAATAAACAAAATAGATCACGCAACACAACTAACAACTGAACATCAATAAATATACCAACCAATATAGATAAAATAACTGAACAAAAATAAAAACTGAATACAAAAGAGAGACCAAACCATGAAACATGACATATTGGTCACCACCAACCATAAGACCAACATGATCTAAGTAAAACCGAACCAGAAACCTCAACCTACAAAAATATTAGGCCTACCGATGCCTAGTGGAACAAGTAGCGTGTGATCTTAAACAACTCAGTAGATAATCACCATAGATTCCATGTATTTCCTTTCTTGAGATAGTCCACAAACACTTGTTTGAAATAAATTTATAAAATAGTCTTTTAAATCATTTTGAATAACCAAACATATCTTTCCACAAATTCCATTTTTATAACCACACACACAACTTCACTTTATAAAAATATTTTCACTTTTCAAAACCCAACTCAAAAACCAAAACCCATATGAAATCCATACCAAGTAACCAAAAAAAGGGGTTGCGTAGAAATTAAAGGAAACAAAATAGGTAGAAAAAACTAGAAAAGAAAATATACAACATGAATCATAAATAAACATATCATACAGAATAGTAGATCATGGGAATTTCCTAACATCTATAGAGGAAATCCTTAAACGTACTTAGTTTAGATTCACTTTATAACATATGGTGAAACTCTACAATCAATAACCAATTGGCCTCTCTAAACTAGCCAATCCAGTGAAACATCCCACCGACCCTCTCAGCAAATACAGGGGGTACTGACTTGTCTAATCGAATTCGACAATAAATTGTCACTCAAACCTCTATATGACACCCAATAATACCATGATAATAATAATGATAAACAAAAAAAAACATGGTATGGAAACCATAACCCAAAACATTCTCATGCATGATCCACTAAAGGGGAACTCATCCCAGGGTCTAGTGGACTCAATACCAACAACATTATCATACACGATCCACCAGAGGGGAACATATCCCAAGGTCTAGTGGACTTAATACCATATGCCAAATCATCACTAATACACATGAAGAACAATTTCTTTCACAAGTTCCAATTTGGCCATCACATAATTTGAGTTTTAAAATCACTTTCCAAATCATTTTTAAATACCAATCGGGCCTCACATAATCCAAGTTTTTAATTAATTTTACAAAACATGCCAACATTCCCATCAGTCCCACACATCAAATAAGTTCTAAAATAAATTTCCACAACAACACATGGTGCCAATCAGGCATTCACATCATTTCACATCAAACTAGTCTTTCGAAGACAATAAAAAAATTCTAACCAGGCCTTTAATATTTCCAATCCAAATACATTTACAAATCCATTTCTATACCATTTCCAAAGTCAATATAAAACACCACTTTCACATGCATAATTCCAAACAAGCCTTTACATTTCAAATCCAACACTCTTCCCATGCCAAATTGAAAACACACAACAAAAGAGAAGTGAAAAATGATCCTTTAACATTTTAGAAACTAAGCCACCTCCCAATGTCAAATGGGACCTTATATAATTTTAGTTACCAAGTGTGTCTAAACTTCCAAATGATCATTTGTACCGAAACTTTAGCAAGACATATTTCAAAATTCCAAATAGTCCAAGCTTTCAGAAAAATATTTGAAAGCACATTTTAATGTCCCATATAAATTCACTTAAAGAACCAAGGATATTTGGAAACACGTTTCACACCACTAATACAATTCATAAAACCCATTTGGAACACAATAAGAAAAGAAAACATGAAATCAAACCATTTACATAGGCAAAGTTTCTTTCAAATTCACATGCACACCAAACCCATTTTAAAACATGCTTTGTATCACTTGCACAATTCATAACACACCTTTAAGAAACATAACAAATAATCTCACAATAAATAAAAACCATTATATTTAGAAAACCAATTTTCATCACATTTGTACCTCAAAACCCTTTTAAAACATATTTTTCATATTTCACACAATCAATTGAACACATTTAAAGAGTACTAAAAATATGTGCACACGAAACATGATCAAATTACTTTGAAAACAATATTATATTGAAAGAACTATTTTGAAGAAACACCACTTGTTTTTCCCCTAAAGACAATAAGCCACACATAAGGATCATTTTACAGCCATGATCTTTGAAGTTAATATGCTTGAAGATAGATATTCTTGGAGGATTTATTCTAGATCTGCATGACACATGTGAAATAACAAATATCTCTTCAAAAGGATAGAATCAATGAATGATGATACGTTCCTCTACAAAGGGAACTCTATAAGTATATACATACAAGGGAAGGGTGGGGTTTATATTGAGTTTACCCTAGGAAAGATCCTAGCTTAAAATTATTTCTTGTATGTTCTTAAAGTTCATAGAAACATAGTTTCAAGGATATTTTTAAACAATCATGGTTTTAAGCTTGTATTTGAGGCATATAACTTTATTCTTTCCAAGGGTGGGATATTTTTTTAAAACAGATTAATTATATGATAGATTATTCAAATTAAATATAAATGTTGTTTATACTTACTCTATAGAGTATTTGATTTATGGTATGATTTTTCAGCTCACATAAATTATAATAAAATTCATGAAATTACAATAATATAATTATTACTTATCATGAATAAAATTGATCATAAATGTGTGACTTTCATGCCAACTAAAATAGTTAAGAAACCATTTCAAACTATAGAAATAAAAATTAATTTTTTATAATTAATATATAGTGATATGTGTGATTTTCATAATATACTCACTATATGTAATAGAAAGAAATTTGTAACTTTTATTGGTAATTATTTTATATTTTTCCATGTATATCTTTTACATTTTAAAGATGAAGGTATGAACAATTTTAGTATTTATAAACATGAGGTTGAAAAGAAATATAGACTAAATTACTTAGATTTTATAGGGGATTATAATATTATATAATTTAATTATTTTAATCTCTAAGGACTATAAATGAAGTTATAACTCCTAATACACCTTAACAAAATAGTGTAACAGAGAGAAAGAAAAAAACATTTATGGAAATGGTCAACTTTATGATGTCTATATTGGGTCTCTCAATAGAAATTTGGGGAGATGAATTGTTAACTGTGTATCACATAAAATATAGAGTTCCCACTAAATGGAAATATATGAATATATATTAATTATAGAATAATAATAAATCAAACCTTAATTATTTAAATTTTTGAGGTTTCCTCACAACTGTAAGAGTACCTAAACCTTCATGGGAAAAATATGATAACAGAGGTATTACTAGCATATTTCTTAAATATGTGGATCATTAAAAAGATTACAGATTCATGGATGTATAACCAAATGATTTATTAATTTTTAAAATAGTTATTGAATTAAGATATTCTATCTTCGACGAATCTAGATCTACCTCTTTACCAAATAAAGTCTAAATAGAGGAATCTAGCTAAAAATAAAAAGCATTCTTAAAAGGTAAGATCGAGGAGGCTTATAAAAATAAATAATATTAGATACCCAAGATATATATATATATATATATATATATATATATATATATATATATATATATGATTTTTATATGTACTTATTGGAAGGACATAATGATATTATTGTTACACAAACTCTATTTTTTCTTAGTATGAAGTCTAGACCAAAAAATTTCAAAGAAGGTATGTTATCTTCTGATTCATCTCTTTTTAAGGAAGCTATAAATGTTCAAATGGACTCTATAACTGTGAATAATAATTATATATTAGTTGGTTTTCATCAAGGTTTACAAATAATAGGTTGTAAGTGGGTATTTAGAATGAAATTAAAAGTTGGAAGTGTAGTTGAAAAATATAAACCAAATTCGTAGCCAAGGGGTTTACTCAAAAATAAGGAATCAATTATTTCAATACCTATGCTCCCATGGCTAGGATTGATTCTATTAGAATTCTTATCACTTTATATTCTATATATAATTTATAAATTCATTAAATGGATGTTAAAAAACATTCTTAAATAGTGAATTATATGAATAAATATACATGGAACAACCAGAAGGATTTACAGTACCTTGAAAAGAAAAGAAGGTTTTCAAATTGATACGATCCATATATGATTTAAAACATGCTCTAAAACAATGGCATGAAAAATTTAATGAAGTAATTTTATAAAATTTATTTATATTTAACCAAGATGATAAATGTGTTTATAGCAGGTTCCATAATAACCATAGTGTGTTTTTTTGTTTATTTTTTGATGACATGTTAATTTTTGTAACCTATATCAATTAAGTAAATGAGGATAAGTCCATTTTATCTAGAAAATTTGATGAAAAATAATTAGGTGAATAAAATTTCATTTTGGGAATGAAAATTACTAATGATAATAATTTTATTTTTCTTTCCCAGACTCATTATATTGAAAAGTTATTAAAGAGGTTCAAACAATTTGATTGTTCACTAGTTTTTACCCCATATTTTTATGGGAGTAAGATGATACCAAATCCTGAAAGGATAATTACTAAACTTGAATATGAAAAGATTATTGAGTATGTAATATATTCCATGACATGTACAAGGCCTGATATTGTATATGTTGTTGGAAATTTGATCAAGTATATAATGAATCAGGGTTATACACAATAGGATAAGTTCAGAATAGCACTCCAATATCTTAAGTGTTCTATGGATTATTTTATATATTGTAGTGTAAATCAAAGGGTTTTGGAAGAATTTTCCAATGAAAGTTAAATTACTAATTCAAAGGATAACTCTTTTATGAGTGGTTGGGTGTTTACACTTGGAGGTGGAGCGATCTATTTAAGATCAAATAAACAAACTTGTATAACAGACTCTATAATGGATTCTGAGTTTTTTTCTTTAAAATTTATTAGAAAAGAAGAATAAATTATTAAATCTCTTTTATCATATCTAATATTGTTTCCTATGATAATTTCTCATATTTTTATATATTGTGACAATCAAGAAATATTTTATAGGGTATATAGAAATATTTATAATGGAAATTCAGGACAAATTGGTATTATACATAGATATATGTGGAAGTTTCTACAAGATGTTATCATAAATGTGGACTTTTTTAGTTCAATCCAAAATTCAGTGGATCTAATAACAGAGGGAATTTCAAGGGAGTTACTGTAAAAAACTTCATTAGGGATCAGTTTTAATTCATTTTCTAAAAAATTTACCATTGACAGGACCTTAAATTAACATGTGATAACTTCATATATTCAAGTTCAATGTAGGAAATTCTATCATATGTGTGAATGAAACACCAAAATTGTATTACATACTAAGAGAATGCTGTTTGGTGCCCATGATAAAAAGATGGAGAGTTTAAAACTGTAAATGTACTTAATAAATCAAACAAGTTTTGAAACATGGGAAATTTTTTTTGGTTCACCAATGTGAATGTAATAAAGGGTACACTCTAAAGTTATTATAAATTTAATTTTAGAAAAATCATAAAAGGAAAAGTGACACATGGCCATGATGGTGTATAGGGGTAAATAAAGAACTGATGAATTTGAATAGACTTATGTAGGATGAATTATTTTGATAATAAGAGGTACATATTCAAGGAAATTTCCACTTGTTTATCTATTCATATTTGATTTGTATCTACTATATAAAAGTTCAAATAAAGTGATACCTTTATTTAAGTAAGTAATTTCTAAGAGAGTATGATACATAATGTTCAAAGGTATTTTTAAATATTTTTAAATGGAGTGGGATTGTTTGGTTTTTAATTTATTAAAATATTTAATTTTATATATATATTTTTTTAAAGGGGGATAATTTTGGAATCCCACATTGGAAATTAGGTTGGGTGGGGTCTCCTTTATAAGGGTGAAATCCTTTATCATTATTTAAAATGATAAAGTGAGGTGGAAAAATCATGAGGGATAAGGTTCACCACATCGTCCATGCATGCGTGTGTGACCACAAAATGTGGTGATTTGGATGGATCACTTTTAACTTATTACACCGTATCAATGCTTATAGGTGCCTTTATTTTTCCTGATGGATTAGTAGGTTGTACAGGTTTGAACCCTGGTCTAAAGGAGTACATCAGGTAAATTGACCCAGTTCAAAAAACATGTATGATATATACCATTGATCAAATAAAAAATGATCTAATGAAAATTATCATTCACTAGCTAGTGTGATCTGGGCCACTTTTTTATCAGGTGAAATCTGATGAAAAAGATCAATATAGATAAGATATAGCTTTCTAGGATAGGTTTTTACCCAATTCCAAGGGGTAGGATACCTTAACCAAAGGGGTAATCCAATTATTATAAAATGAGGATCCATTGGATTAAAAATAAATTCACATAAATTCAAATAATTACCAAGAACTTCAATCCCTCTCATAGATTGATATTTCTTTCAAGTCTTCTACAACCTTCAAGGGACCATCGTTGTTTCACAACAAAAAATACCTTTCAATACTCTCTTGATTTCAAAGCCTCTTTAAGTGTTATCTCTAATAAGTGTAGAGTAATGTTCCACTATTTTATCCTAAAGAGGATTCAATTTCAACCCATTATACTTTAGATTTGGTAGAGGCAAATATAATCTTAAGGAGAGTGACATCATACTGTGCCTCAACAGGCTCCATCTACTACCATCCAAAGAAAAGTCCACACCATTACCCAACTATATCTCTAAAAACCTTAATATTAGATTCCCATAAACATTGATATGTAAATTATAAACAACATAATAAAGGTGGATAAATTCTATGGAAGCAATTTCAAGATGGGAAACAAGAGGATACACTTGATACTTGCATCTCTTAAAGTGGCGTACATGCTCTCAACTAAAAATCTCCCCACATTCAAATATGAGACTCTTAAAGCTTCCCATGTGAGGTAAAAATGAGATAAATAAGATATAATGTATTGAGGATAAATACTAAATACCTTAATTGATTAAATTTTCAACACTTACCAACACCTACGGATGGAAAATGATATCTCAGTTTCTTTAGAACAAAAATAAATCACTAAGGATGAGGTGAAAAATAAATTCTTAGTAAGAAAATTCATTTCATACATAGTGATAGATAATATATATATTATAGAGAAGTTTTATGAAATAAAATATAACTTAAAACATCTAAATAAAAACAAGATAAACATGGATGATTCCATCATTGTCAAATACATCATCGATAAACTCCCCCTTCTTAGAAAAGTGTTAAACATTCTATAAAACATAAGAAGAAATATATTTCCCTTAATGATTTACTCAACTACCCACAAATTTATGCTGAATATAAAAATAATTAGGAAGTAAATAAAGCTAATGAAGATAAGTCCAAGGTCCTCATAGTGAAGGGAGTAGTTCCATATGGGTTCTCAAAGGGGATAAAACATACAAAATTCCCTTCAAAATGAAAGGATCAATTCAAGAATAAGAAAGGGGTGTACTACTTCTATGGAAAGTCGAGACACTTCAAATGAGACCATCTTATATGTAAGTAGAAATATAGAAAAAACTATACCCATAAGGATAATTTTTTGGCCATGATATTTTAAGATAATGTACTCAAATATAATTCTTCTTGGAGGATTGATTTCAGAGATACATGAAACATGCACAATATAAAATATCTCTTTAAGAGGATGAAATCGATCAATGATGGGATGACACTCTAAATAGGGGGATATTTAAGCATAAATGTACAAGGTAAGGGTGACTATGATCTTTATTTTACCTCAATAAATATACTCACTTTAAATGATGTCTTATACAAGACCAAAGTTTGTAGAAACTTAGACTCAAGGATCTTGTTAAGCAAGCATGGGTTTAAGATTGTATTTGAAGCATATAATTTTATTATGTATAAGGGGGGTATATTTTTTGGAAAGGGTCATTTGTATAATAGATTATTCAAATTAAATATAATTTTTTCTACCTACTTGCTAGAGTATTTTGATTTATGGAATAATCATTTGAGTTACATAAATTATAGGAAAATGCATGAAATTTCAAAAATGAATTTATTAACTAACATGAATAAAAATTATTAGAAATATTTGACTCTTATGTAAACTAAAATAGTTAAGAAACCATTTCCATCTATAGAAAAGAAAAGTAATTTGTTAGAATTAATTCACAGTGATAGATGCGATTTTTATGCTACACCCACCATAGGTAATAAAAAGTAATTTTTAAATTTAAATGATTATTATTATATATTATACTATATATATATTTTAAAATATAACTATTTAGTTATAGATAAGTTTGGTATCTATAAAAATGAGTTTGAAAACCAATGTGGACTTATAATTTAATGTCTTATTGAGTCGAAAGTTTAATTTCACACTTTCTAATCATAGTTTTGAAAATCACAACACACTTTTAGTTTTAGAATTATTTTATAGGAAATTCATTTTACCATAAATAGAAAAACATGTTTATTAGTCAGATATTTTTAGATATCAGACATACATGTATCATATGGATGATTAAAAACTTCATCATATTAATATTTATAAAATTCTAGAAGTTTAAGTATAACAAATTCTATTAGACAAAGTTTTAAAAAGACTGCTAGAAATACTTTATTGAATCAAGGTAGACATAATTTATGTATAAACATCTATAGAATCTATTGAATAAAGAATTCCATTTTAACAGATAAACAAATTTCATTCCATCAAATGAACAAAGTTCTTTCTACTAGATGAAATTCTACAACATTGTAATGGTGATATCAAGGAAACTATCAGACGAAGCTATATTTAACCTTTCAAGAGAATATTGAGTTTGTTAGAATTAATTTCAACCAAATTAAAAGAATAAAAAATATATAAATTTGATAAATTCCTATAAATATAAGAAATATTCAATAAGGGGGAAGTTTTTTCATCACCAATGATCTAAAAATTACTTGAATCTTTTTGTTACATATTATTACTTTGAGAGCACTTCATTTTCATTTTTTAGTGAGTCTTTTTATTAATGAATCCTCAATGAGGATATTTTTTAAATTCCTTAATAATATATTTGTTTGTAATTGTTTGTCTGATCAATATTCATCAAGGGCTCTTAGGATTTTGAGAGATAAAGGTTAATATGATCTAGCGTGATTAAGGGTTCCTGAGGCTAGGGAAATAGAGGTTCTTACAATATTAATATAAATGGATTTATTACTATAAGAAAGACATAACTTTAAAATTAGGTGAAAACCATGTATACCTAAAGTCATGGTTATTAACTTACTTAACACTTAATGTTAAATTATACTTCTTATAAATGTTTCTATAAGTTTTCTTACATTATTTTTATAATATTTGTTATCACTTTTTTTTAAAGTTTTTTTCACTGTGAATAATAAGGAAAGTTTATATCTTTGATCATAAACTTTTCTAAAACTTTATATTAGATAGAATCTTCATATGATAAACCAAATTAATGAGGTTAGTGAAAATTTTATGTTTTATTTATAAACTATAATTCACCCTCCTCTTATAGTAAAATTATTACTTTTATGATCTTACATGCCTCATACCCAACATGGGAGGAGAATATTATCATCCTTAATTTTATTAATCCCTTGGGATTATATATGAAGTGAAAAATCCATATACACCTCAATAAAATGGTTTAGCTAAGAGAAATAATAGAACATTAATAGAAATGGTCAAATACATGATGTATATCTCAGGTATCTTAGGATGATTTTGGAGAAAGGAATTTTTAACTACATATTAAATCTTAAATAGAGTTCTTACAAAAGGAAAAAATATGACTCCATATGAATTATAGAAGTATAAGAAACAAAACCTCAATTATTTAAAGGTTTGGGGCTATCAATAAATTTTAATAGTACTTGAAAATAATAGGTAAAAGTTAGATATAAGATGTATTCATAGTATATTTCTTGGATATATGGAGTATTCAAAATCTTCAATATTAATGATTTTATAATCAAGATTTAGTAGATATTAATTTAGTTATTTAATCAAGATATATAATCATTAATGAATCTTGGTTTACCTATTTATCTAATAAAGTTAAAATGGAGGATTTTTTCTCAAATAAAAGATCATATCAAGATGGTACAGTCAAGGAGGTTCATAAATGTAAACAACCTTGGATATCCAAGTGACATGGATTGGATTTATATATATACTTCTTGTAAGGAACTAATGATATAATTATCACACAAAATCCAATTTTACTTAATATATAACTCAACCTAGAAAATTTCAAATTAGTTATGTTATCTTTTGATGCATATCTTTAGAAGGAAGATATAAATGATGAAATGGGATCTATAACTCGGAAAATACTTGGATATTAGTTGATGTTTCTCAAGGTTTACAACTAATAAGTTGTAAGTGGGTATTCAGATGGAAATAAAAAGTTGATGTCATAGTTGAAAAATAGAAATCTAGATTGGTTTCCAAGGGGTTTACTAAAAATAAGGAATCAATTATTTCGATACCTATGATCATGTGGCTAGGAAAACTTCTATTAGAAATTTTATCACTTGATATTATATATATAATTCATAAATTTAGAAAATGGATGTTAAAAAAACATTCTTAAATAGTGAATTAGATGAAGAAATATATATATATATATATATATATATATATATATATATAACAACTGAAAGGATTCATAGTACCAGAAAAATAAAATAAGGTTTTCAAATTTGAATTTCCCTTATAAGGTTTAAAATAAGATCCAAAAAATGACATGATAAATTTAATGAAGTAATTTTATCAAATGGATTTGTATTCAACCAAGAAGATAAATTTTTTTATAATAGGTTTTATAATAAATATAGTGTGGTAATTTGTTTATGTGTCAATGGTATGTTATTATTTATAACTAATATGAATCAAGTAAATGAGGCTAAGTAAATTTTATATTTAAACATTGATTTTAAATAAATAGGTGAAAAAATGTCATTTTGAGAATCAAAATTATCTGGACTAAGAATTTTACTTTTCCATCTAAGTTTCATTATATTGAAAAGGAATTATAGGGGAAGACCAAGGGTTTTGGAAATATTTTTTAATTCTAGATGTATTACCAATTAGAAGGATAACTCTTCAATGATTGGTTGGGTTTTTACACTTTTAGGTGGAGTGATTTCTTTGTGATCAAAGAAACAAACTTGTATAACAAACCCCAAAATGGATTATGAGTCTGTTACCTTAAAATTACTAAAAAAGATGCATAAAGGTTTATTTATCTCTTTATCAAATCTATCATTATGGTATATGTTTATTTCTTTGGTTTATATGAATTATCATTGTCAAGAAATTCTGGCTATGGAATATAAAAATACTTATAATGGAAAATCAAGGAAAATTGACCCCAGACATAGCTATACGAAAGAGTTGACACAAGATGACAACATAACTTTTGATTTTTTTAGATCATGCTAGAATTTTGAAGATCCACTAACAAAGGGACTTTCAAGGGATTTGGTTTACAAAACCACTTTTGGGTTTTGTTTAAAGTCCTTATAAAAAAAATCACAAATGATGGAACCTTAACTAAAAATTTGACAACTTCACATGTATAAGTTCAATATAGAAAATTATATATTATGTGTGAAGTAAAAAACAAAATTATATCACATATTAGAATAATTGTGTTTGGTTTCCATGAGAAAAGGAGGGTGAGTTTAAAAATCTTAATGAACTAAGGAAATCAAACAGGTGTTGATGCATGGGAATTTTTTTGATTCACCCATGTAAATGTAGTAGTGAGGTCACTCCAAAGATATTATGAATTTATCACTCAAACATTAATGAAAGGATAAGTTACACATGTCTATAATGGTGTCTAGGTATATTTTAATAATTGTGGAATTTGAAAAATCTTGTAACAGATAAATCTAGATAATAATAAGAATTAAATGTTCAAGGAAAGGACATGTATTTCTCTATTCATCTTTGATTTATCTCTACTAAATAAAAGTTCAAGTTGAGAGATACCTTTATTTATGAGAGTTATTTCTAGGATGGTATGATTCATTATTTTCAAATTTGTTTTTAAATATTTTAAAATAGTGGGGTTTTTTTAGTTTTTTATGTTTTTAAAATATTTAAAAATTATTTTTATCTTGTATTTTTAAAGGGGAATAATTTTGGAATCCCACATTGGAAAGTGGGTTGAAGTGGGGTCTCCTTTATAAATTAAAACTCCTTTATGATTATTTAAAATGATAAATCTAGGAGGAAAAAATCCTATGTGGGATGGTGCCCCACACCATTTGAGCACATGGATGCACACGATCGTGAAATATGGTGGTTTGATGGTGCAATTTGCACTTTGTATACCTTTTTAGTGATTGAAGGTGATTTTATTTTTCCCAAAAGATTAATAAGTTATACTAGTTTGGGCCCAAGGCCAAAAATTTATGTTAGGTGGATCAACCCAGTTCATTGAATAGTTATGATCGAGACCATTGATTAAATCAAGAAAGATATAATAGAAATATATGTTCACTAGATAGTGTGATCTGGGAAAATTATTTGACTAGGAATGATTTGAAAGACTGTATTAACATGAATAAGACACACCTTTCCAAAATTTCTACCTAATTAAAAGGGTTGTGATACCTTATATGAAGGGGTATTACAATGCATATAAAAGGAGGATTCATGTGATAAAAAATCCATTCACCTTGATTCAATTGATTACCAAGCACTCCAATATCTTACATAGATTGATATTTCTTTCAATTCTTCTACAAGAATAAAGGGATCTTTTTATGTGTGCAATAATGAGGACCTTTCATTACTCTCTTAATTTAGAATCCTATTTAAGGGTTACTCTCTAATAAGTAAAAGTGTAGAGTAAAAATCCACCATTTTAACCTAAATAGGATTCAATTTCATCCCATTATACTACTAATTTAGTGGGGGGAGAATCTAATCCTAAGAAAAGTATAATACAAATAAAATTATATATAATTACCCACTTATATCCCCAAAAATATTAAGAGTATATTACTATCAATATGGATATGACAATGCTCAATAATATAATAAAGGTGGATAAATATAATGGAAACAATTTCAAGAGGTGAAAAAAAGATGCACTTGCTACTTGCATATGTGAAAGTGGTTCATGCGTACTCAACTCTGAATCCTACCACATTAAAAGATGAGATGAATAAGGTTTACTATGATAGTAAAAAATGGTGAAAAAATGATCTCATGTGTCGAAAACACATACTCAATTCCTTAACTGATGATCTCTTTGAAAGTTACCAACACCTTCCAAGGGAAAATGAGGCATGAGATGCATTGGAACAAAAATACATCACTGATTATGTGGTGATAATGAAATTTATATGAAACAAGTTCATCAAATACAAAACGGTACATAATAGATCTTTCATAAATTAATTCTATGAAATATAATATATCTTAAAACATCTAAAGAAAAAACATGAATGATGTAATTATTGTCACACCCATCATAAATAAATTCCCTCCTTGGAATAATGAAAAACATTCTCTAAAACATAATAAAGAATATGTTTTCCTTAACGAGTTACTCAAATTCCTATAAATTAAGGAGGAATATAAAAATAATAAGGAGGAAAATGAATCCAAGTATGATAAATCCAAGGTTCTCATGGAAAAAAGAGTGGGTATATCTGGGTTTACAAAGGGTCTAAAACATATAAACCATTATTTAAAAGAAAAATATTAATTAAAAAAAATAAAGGTGTGTTCTACTTACATGGAAAACTGATACACTTTAAATGGCATTGTTGTCTCTGTAAGAAGAAAGATGGTAATAAAACACTCTTCAGAAGCACTTTTCATCCTTGATCTTCAAATCTAACGTGATAAAAGATATATATTATTAGATTATTGATTATGGAGTTCCATGTCATGTTTGAAATAATAGATCTATTTTTAAGAGGATGAAATCTATCAATGACAGGACATCACTCTTCACAAGGAACTCTATAATTATAAATTTATAAGGGAAATGTGATGTTGATATGGAGTTTACCTTAGGAAATATCCTCACTTTAAATTAAATATTTAATGTGCCTAATGTTCATAAATTTTTTGATTCAAGGAGCTTATTAAATAAACCCGGGTTTAGGATTGTATTTGAGGAAGATAACTTTATCCTTTTCAAGGGTGAGATTTTTGTTGGAAAGGGTCACTTATATGATAAATTATTCAAATTAAATATAAACATTGTTTATATTTACTTTCTAGATTCTTTTGATTTATGAAATAATTGTTTAGGTTTCATAAATTATAATAAAATTGATGACATTTCAAAAAATAAAATTTTACATAGAATGAATAAAAATGATCATAAATGTGTGAATTTCATGAAAACTAAATGAGTTAGAAAACCATTTCCAACTATAGAAAGGAAAAATGATTTTTTAGAATTAATAATTGTGATGTATGTGATTTTCATGCTACACCTACCATATGTAATACAAAGTAATTTGTAACTTTTATTAATGATTATCATATATTCTAATATGTTTATCTTTTATATCCTAAATATTAAGTTATATATAAGTTTAGTATTTATAAAAATGAGGTTAAAAACCAATGTAAACTTATAATTAAATGCTTAAAATTTGATAGGTGAGAATAATATTATTTTCCTTTATTGTTTTAATCCCTATAGATCATACATGAAGTGGAATAAAAATATAAACCTCAACAAAATGGTGTAGCTGAGAGAAAAAATAGAACATTAATGGAAATGATCAACTCCGTGATGTCTATATCAGGTCTGTTAAAAGGATTTTGGGGATATTCATTTTAAATTGGGTTTCATATCCTAAATAGTGTTCCCATAAAAGGGAAATCTATGTATCCATATAAATTATGGAAGTATAAGAAACTAAACCTCAATTATTTAAAGGTCTAGGCTTGTCATGAAATTGTAAGAGTACTTGAATCTAAAAGGGAAAAGTTTTATGAAATAAATATTGATAACATATTTCCTAGATATGTAAAGCATTAAAAAGATTATATATTCATGGTTATAAAATTAAATGATTTAATAGCAATTACCATTATTATTTAATCAATAGATGTTATCTTTGATTAATCTAAGATTACCACTTTACCTAAAAAATTCCAAGTAGATGAATCTGGATCAAATAAAAGATCATCTTAAGAAGGTATGGTTGAATAGGTTTGTAATGGTAAACGAACTCAAATAATCAAGATATATGGATATAATTTCTATATGCACTTGTTGGAAAAAACTAATGATAGTATTGTTACAAAATATCTAATTTTTCTTAATACAGAGCTTGACCTAAAAAATTTCAAAGAATATATGATATCTTCTAATGAATATATTTTGAAGAAATTTATAAATAATGAAATGGAATTTTTAGATAAAAAAATACTTGTATATTATTTTATATTCCTCAATATTCACAATAGATAGGTTGTAAGTAGGTATTTATAAGAAAAGAAGTTTGATGGTATAATTAAAAAACATGAATCCATATTGGTATCCAAGGGGTTCAGTCAAAAATAAGGAATAAATTATTTCAAAAACCTATGTTCCCATGGATATGACTACTTATGTTATAACTATTCCCTCATTAGATTCTATATATGATTTGAAAATTCATCAATTGGATGTTAAAACAACATTCTTAAATGGAGAATTTGATGAAGAAATATATATGGAATAACTAAAAGGATTTACAGTACCTAAAAATTAAAATAAGGCTTTAAAATTGGTATGGTATCTATATGGTTTAAAACAAGCTCCAAAACAATGGCATGAGAAATTTAATGAAGTAATTTTATCAAATAGTTTTATAGTTAAACAAGCTGATAAATGTGTTTATAGTAGGTTTTATAATAACCATGGTGTAGTTATTTGTCTATATGTTAATGAATTACTAACCACTCTAGTCCCTATTATAGATTTATATTTGTTTCAAGTATTCTAAAAGCATTAATGGATATTTATTGGTGTGAAAAATTGAAGGAATTTCATTAATTTATTGATTACAAAGCCTCTTAACAAGTTACTCTCAACTAAGTACAAGTGTATATTAATGAGGAATTATTGTATCCTAAAGATCATTCACTTGAAACCCATTGTACAATCAATTTGGTGAGGGGAGAATCCACTCTTAAGGAGAGTGAAATCATAAAAAACCTTAGTGGGAACCATATAATAACATCCAAAGTGTAAGATACTATGTTTTCCTAAGTTGGAAATTTCTGAAGGATTATGAATATTAAATTACTAGATGGGTCAAATATTGACCTGAGATTCAAAATGGGAGTTTAAAGGTTGGAATGCCTATAAATAATGTTTTTAGACATGGGATGAGGCTTGGTTTTTAGATCAGATGTTTCAGAAGTGCCCTTCGGGTTTTGGGCACAAACCCCAAGTTTTGGAAAGTTACAGATCATAACACATAGTTGGTTCATGGTTTGTGATAATTGTGTGGCCTAACCATGTGGTCGATTTTATATAGGTCATAGTTTGAGAAAATGTATGGTAGGCCAGAAGAAACCATCGAGGTGGTCTGTAATTTTATATAGACATGTTGCACAATTGGCACATGGTTTGACTAATCGTGCACTGCAATTGTGTGAGGTGGAGTGTGCCACAGACAATAGAGGTTCATGGTTGGTGCACGATCTATCAAACTATGTGCTAAAACTATGTGACATGAGGGACCAATATAGTGCTGACCACATGATTGATGCATGTTTTGTAAAATTGTGCAGTGAAACCATGAAGCTCATTAAAATGGTAAAAATACTATTTTCCCCCTCTAAACCTTAAAGGGTTTACCCCCTTTTATTCCTCATTTGTCCCCTACACATGTAGCCCTCTTACTCCCTTCCTCCATGGTAGATCACCCTTGTTATTGGTTAGAATCAGATGCTGTCAGGTGCATTGTAAGACTTGAGGTAAGCCTTCAACTGTGTTATCCTTAGTTGTATTCTTTTCCTTATTCCTCTAACCTATGTTCCTCTAGTTAGGGTTTTTGGTCCTTATTTCACTGGAGCATGGTGGGATCAGATATCAGTGAGGCTATATATACTTCACCAGATTCCGTTTCATTGAGTTACATCACCATAGTAATTTTTATAAATCTTTAAAGATTAAATTTAAATTGTTAAATGGTTGTTTTGATGCCTTTTATTTGGTTTTATTCCTGTCTTGAGGTTGGGTATATGTTATGGGATGTTATCGAGCACTATGTCTCCATTCCATAGTGATAAGATCATTCAGTAATATTTTGGGTGTTATGTCAATTTTAAATAAAACTGTTCTTTAAAATAAATCACCGGGTTTTAATTAATTAATTTTAATTTTGTTATAATTAATTGTTCATGGTGTTTTTATTGCAAGAGAGGACCCATGTGTGATAGCTTCATACTTTGACCTATCACTGAGGCTGAGGGCCCCCTGTGAGATGCCTCCATGTATGATCTGACCTAGAGGATCCCATGTAGGATGAATCCTTTTACTTACTCCTTACGAGGACCCCAATAGAGATGCATTTACTTACGTTATGCCTTAGAGTATCCCTAATAGTATGACTCTCTGTATTCTCCCACAAGGGACCCAATGGGTACCCTGGTAGTTGACCAACCCAAACCTAGTGCACTGGGGGTTTAGGTAGATATAGTAGTGGGTGTCACCTTATAACCATACTGAACTTGAAAGACTAAGAGACTATGACATTAGTGATGGGTTTAGGCATTCATACAACCTAACTCTTTTACTTATGCTTCACTTAGTTACTGTTTATGCAACTACGATTACTAGAGCTACTTCTTGACTTTTGGATGATGATACTAACATGATGTGGTATATGATAGGGATGACCCGAGGTCCTTACTAGGATATATATTTTTAGACTTATTAATGTATATAGATATCAAATTTTGGCACCGATAAGGGAAATTGTGGTATGGCACCGAAAATACCTAACTGTATGGACCTATTTATCAAGTTTTATATTGATGTCATCTATAGACTTAAGGAGGATTCCTTAGTCAATGGACTTAGGTCCTGAACCATGTAGGTATATATTTCACTATTTTTTATATGGATGAGATCCAAGGATTCTAGGAGGATTCCTTGGTCAATAGCCTTGGGTCCTTTCCCTAGTAGGTCTATATTATATCGAGTTTTATATGGATATGCTCCATGGACTTGAAGAGGATATGTTGGACAATACCCTTGGGTCTTGATCATTATAAGTATGATACTTGATTCATCCAGAGTAGGTCTAAGTTGATGAAATGAAATATTTAAAGGATTTTCCATCGATACACAATATCCTTCATTATAGTGATTGGAGGTGAGTGTGGGTGAACCCAAGGTTAGGACATGTATCCCCCTACGATGACATAGCTTGATCAGAGACATTTTTAGTGCTGGCCAAACCAGGTATCATAAATTGTGATTTTTAACCCATGGATTGACTTGATTATACACGAATTAAGTAGTATAACATCCATCTCAATGCCTTTTTTAGAGGAATTCCAAAAAATCAGGATTACGGACCCAAGGATCAACTACAGTTTGATTCATTTTACTTGACACCTTACTCACATATATATATATTTATGTAAATATATATTAATGGGAATATATCTATATATGCACACACACACAGACACACACACACACACACACACACACACACACACACATATATATATATATATATATATATATATATGAGAAAACCTTATTTCAGTTGTGTCTCATCTAGGTTGATCACTTTCCTTGAGCAGGACTTACATGAATTTGTCTTTTACTTTATTTCTAGCAGTTACTATTATTATTGTTATCCTGATGAGTAGATCACATTTATATACACTTAGTATTACTATCTTTGTATGGGATCACATTAGTGGTTCCCTATTGAGTTTTTTACTCACACCATGCTCTAGCTGCCATTTCACCAGGGTACCTGAGTTGACGTTCTCTTGGTTACAAGCACATGTTTGGGCTAAGACCCAAGATTGATTGAGTAGGGTGGCTCAAATATTTTCCTTGAGCATGGGTATGTGGTTTGGATCAGATATAATAGTAAATCCTTTTAATTTTATTTACATTTCTTTTATTTACTCATGTATATGTGATTGACCTAGTGGGATATCAATACTGTATGTATGACATGGCTATTCAGTCCCTAAATACATTCCATTTATTATTACATCATGCTAATTCTTCTATTTTTATTACTTCTGCACTCTGATTATTACTTCTATAGATTTCATCTATTTATTTCCACTATTTTCATACTCTGATATGGGGGCATAGTCTCCCAAATATCACAACCTAGGCCCTCACTTCTAGTCAGTAACCTCTAGCATATGGGGAGGCATGCTTGAGGCTTTGTGGTGAACTCAATCGGGGCACCATATTAGTGGCATCTGGTTCGGAACATTATAAATTGGTATCAGGGGGGTCCCTTTTCTGTTTTATTAATATTTGGTATATGGTAGACATGATTATTAATAATGTGTCAAAATTAGTGATGGATATCAGAATGGTGTGTCAAGAACACTTATTTCGGTAAGAATTCCAGGTTGTTAGGGTTATGGGATTGCTATTCTTGATCTGTGATGTTACAATTGTATATGATTTTTTCTTTGAGAGATGAAAATTTTGTGTGTATTCTATGATTTATTATGGATCTATAGCTCTTGGACATTATAAATAGGCCATTGATTGATTTTGAATCTTGGTCTTAAAAGGAAAGAGGCATCTCATGCATCATATTTAACACATAGGATTCACATGTTATAGGCATAATAGTGTGTGATTTACTGATGAATGATTCTTAGAATTTAAAGTGTAAAAAATAACCCAAATGGTGTTTTCCCATATAGGATCTTCATAGAATTCTACTTAATTGGTCTGACATGTATATATATTTCCTTCTGATGGCAGGTCATGTGGATCTATGTTGAGGCATTTAGTAGTGAGTCTAATGACTCATTCCTCATGCACAAGAGATGTAGTGACCCGAGTAGGTTGATAGGGTACATGTTTCCCATGTATTAGACCCCTTATGGGTAATTTTTTATTAGGTTTGGTTATTTAATGTTTCTGTAAAAACCTATACAGTGTTTTCACACATATATTTGAATGAAATTATACTTTACCAAATCATATGTCTGGTATGACATGGATGATTGAGATGATGCTGTGTGTGCATTTTTGACCCTTGTAGGTCAACATTGACAACTGGTGATTTTTTAGTAGAACCTTTATGAGTGTATCTTTTCATTTATAGTGATCAAGTTGGTTATCTATGTACAATTTCAATAGATACCTAAAAATTTATAGTATACTAAACCTTGAGGGGGTATTACCATACACGAATGTTCAGTTAGTGTCTGTTCATCATTATTTACCGTGTTATATCATGAAACTTCAAGGGTAGCCCCTTATGCGGATGCTCAGTGAGGATTAGGGACCAATTAGCTTTATATGCGACCTTTTTGAGAGATTTTAACCTTGGGATAGGTGGTAAAATATAGTTACCCATCTTGATAATTGATTAGTAGGGCCATATAGGAGACCTAAAGACCCTTAGTTTTGAATCAGACCCTTATAGGTCAACATTTGGTTGGATCAAGGGAAACCTGTGAGAGGTTGTACCATGTTTATGGATTCCTTTTTAGGTATTGATCTAGGTTATATGATCATTTGATATTTATTCACGGTTAGTGATCTGGTTTTTCATTACAATCATGGTGATGCTTTCAGTTTTTGAGAAGGAACCCAGGGTGCTTGTGTATCGATACTAGCTTCGATGGGAAGTAATGTTCAGGTGTCTGACCCTATTGAAAAAAATTATATAGTTATTAATATGGTCAAATCATGGGTATATTCTCATGACTATAACGATTCTATGTGATGGGCGATCATAGAGTAAAACATGGAATATGTGAGGTGCCCGATTTTTAATAGGAGTTCCAAGGGAGCTCCTAGAATGTTAAGAATGATGTGCAATGTAGCACAACTAGATTAGAATTATTTATGAATGAATCATGGGAGTGTGATTTGAGTGATGATTATTAGGTGGTGTGGGATCGTACACCTACTACATAGAACATTTTGGTACACATCAGATACATGTGGTACTATTTAAATCATAAAATAGTGAGCAACCATGTGTGAGCTAAGGATTGATGGTTTGAAATAAATTCTATAGTCCTGGTTGCCTAGAACTTGTGAATTAAATGAGGAATTTGTCTCCATGGTAAAGGATACATTGAGAATAAATCAGTTTCCATGAGGCAGTTGACCCGTGATTGGACCTGGACACACATTATCAGGATATGTGGTGTCAGGAGTTGTATAAGGAAAGGATAGATGGTTTAGATGTGAGTGTGGATCAGAGGATAAATACACACCTATCAATAGAATATTAGTGTACTCCTAGATAGAGGAAATCATGATCAATATCTTGAAATCATCCTAAGTACACTGAGAGAGCATCAGATACATGTCGGGATACCTATGTATCTTTTGTGGTTGGAAAAAAGATTCCTTGGAAGTGTTCTTGATGAGTAGTTTAAAAGTAATCTAGACAATTCATAGTAAACTATTTTCCATTTTAGAGTGGTGACCCTCGTCTGGTTTTGAATTTCAATGAGCACCATGGAAACCATTATTAGGAAACGGGGATGAGTTAAGGGAGACATTTTTGTTAAATCTCAGGATTATAAGGTTCCAAGACATTCTAGTTGTTATGTATGGGAAAGAAAAGGCATAGGATTTAGTGATTGGGTTCTCATTTCATTGGTGAAATGACAAAGATTCTTCTAAGGTGGGGAGTGAAATGTTGGTCGCCAGCTTTTGGACTTGTCATGACATTGGATAAATGGAATTATATATTGCTGGATTTCTTAGTGAATTCCAAAAATGGGTTTCAATGTGGACTTGGATGAAGTGTGAGTGTGGGCATTAATCCCATAATATCTTATGATGATCCAATGGTTTTGGATTGAGTATTATTCTGGTGATTATGTTATAACACAGTGAAAATTTTGAATAGAGTATGGTTTGGCTAAGAGGGGTCACCAGAAGTTGGTTATGTACTTTAGTAAGAATGTTCCAAATTATATTAGCATGCCTTAGGATAAAGGTATCAGATCAGTTTTTGGTGACGCGACGACTGCTGAAGCCGATTTTTTTTGAGAATAGTTGACCGTTGGTAGTTGAAATTGGGTTATTTCATATAAATGGATGTGGTTAGTGAGAAACCATACCAGGAACACCATTGGGATAAAATAGGTGTAGTTCAAGGGCCGGACAAGGCTTTTCAAGGAAAAACTGGCATGACCAAGAAAAGCTTGGTCTATTGAAGTTTAACTATTTAGATTGGATCAAGGACTAAAGGTTGTGTTCCCATGTGTGATTGTGTGTAGTGTGTTTAGAAATATTCTTGAAGAATTTTCAAGACAGACATGTCTCTTTAGGCAATTCCAATAGTGAAAGTACCATGGCTTGGAATTGGCCATTGAAAAGCAAGAAACTATGGTGGGAATCACCATAGGTTGGTTGAGAAATGGGAGAATGAAATGGTAGTGGTTTGGCTTTGATGGGATAAAGTAAGTGTCATCCTAATTTTATGATAATGGTTGTGATCATTGGATTGAGTTTTAGTGAGATAAGCACCATATGCTTAAATTAGTGCTTGGAGGTACTTTAGGCATTCAGAAACACAACTTGAACTTTCAAACTTAATTCAGGACCCAATTAGTTTGGGTTGTTTATTTTTATGACCACTAAGTATTATCAGGGATAAGAAGTTTTAAGGTGAGGAGGCTGTAAGATCCTATGTTTTTTTGTGTTGAAAATTTCTGAAGGATTTTAAATTTTCAATTACTAGACAAGTAAAATCTTGATTAGAGATTAAAAACTAGAGTTCAAAGGTTTGAATGACTCTAAATAATTTTTTTATATGTGGGATGAGGCTTGGTTTGTATCTTGGAGGTTTCCAAAGCATCTCATGGGTTCAGATCTTGAATCCCATGTTTTGGAAAGGTACAGATCATGGTGCATAGTTGGCAAACGGTTAGTTATAACTGTGTGACATAATAATGTGGTCTATTTTATATAGGATCACAGTTTGAGAAACTTTGTAGTAGTCTAGAGGAAACTATATAGGGGGTCTGCAATTTTCTATAGACATGATGCATAGTTGGTACACAATTTGACTAACCATGCACTACAACCGTGTGAGGTGGAGTTTGGCTCAGAAAGTAGAGGTACATAGTTTGTTAAACAATGTGCTGAAACCATGTAATAAGAGGTCCAATATAGTGCCAACTTCATAGTTGGTGTACAATTTAGAAAATCCTGTGGCCAAACCATGCTGCTCATTAAATAGGGGAAAGTTATCATTTCCCCCCTCCAACCCTTAAAGGGTTTACCCCCTTTTCTTCCCCCTTTCTTCTATGATATAAAAACCCTCTTCCTCCATTCCTCTATGGGATTTCTCCATCATTATTGATCATAATTAGACACTATTAGGTGCATTAAAAACCTTAAGGCAAGCCTTCGACTCTGTTAGACTTAGTTGTGTTATTTTCCTTCTTCCTCTAACCTAAGTTCCTCTGGTTATGGATTTTGGTTCTAATTATATAGGATCATGGTGGAATTATATGTCAGTGATAGTGATTTTTCTCTTCCTAAAAAGAGGATGACCTGAGAGGTCATCGACACTTCACTGCATGCCGTTTCATCTAGGCATGTCACTATGGTGAATTTTTCAAAGATTTAAAGCCTAAATTAAATTTTCTGAATGGTTTATTTGATGTCATTTATTAGGTATTATACCTTGATTGAGGTTGGTATTATGTCTTAGGATGTTATAGAGTGTTAGGTTTCCATTTCAGTGCAATGGGATTGACAGGTAAGATTCTAGGTGTTATTCCAATTTTAAATAAAATGGTTCTTTAAACTAAATCATTTGGTTTTAATTAATTAATTATTATGTTTTTATAATTAATTGTTTATGGTCATTTTGTTTCAATATAGGACTCAACATGACTCTTTTGATCTTGTAAAGGCCTTGGATTCTCCTTTTGTCCTTTGAAAATAAAATCGTTAAAGCTTCCTAAAGGTAGATGGTCTGTCGTACCAACCCTAGAGTATTTATGCATGATTATATAGTATAAATGTGCTTAGGATTTTCCTTGAGGTTTATTCCCCCCATTTATATTTACCCCAATGAAATTTTAATCAAATTATTTAATTTGGAAATTAAATGGATGAATTTCAATGGTCACTAATAACCCCTGTGCACTGGAATTATACTTAGACTTATCACCGAGGCCGAGGGTACCCTGTGGGATGACTACACGTATGATATAATCCATAGGATCCCATGTAAGATTCCTCATTTTACTTAATCCATATGAGGAACCTAAGGGGGATGCCTTTACTTATGTTATATCTTAGATAATCCCTAGTAGGATGCCTCTATTGTATTCTCACACAAGGGGTCTAGTGGGTACCTCAGTAGTTAACCAACCCCAACCTAGTGCATTGGGAGTTTGATTAGAGATGGTAGCAGGTGTCACATTAGAACATGAACCAAACTTTCAATCCCAAGAGGCTATGACAGTAGTTTTGGGTTTAGAATTTCAACCAACCTTACTCTTTTACTTATTCTTTACTTATTTACTTTTGATGTATCTATGATTGCTAGAGGAGCTTCCTATATTTTTACTGATGATCCTGATATGATGCGGTACATGACATGGATTCTCAGAGGTAATTCTTGGGATCCAAATTATGAGCCTTATTAATGTATATGAATATCAAGTTATGACACTGATGAGGGAAATTTCAGTATGGATTCAACAATGCCTGACGATATGGAACTGTTTATCAAGTTTTATATGGACATGCTCCATGGATTCTAGGAGGATTACATGGTAAATAGCCTTGGGTCCTAGCCCAAGTTGGTCAATATTATACCATGTTTTCTATGGATTCTCTCTGTGAATTCGAGGAGGATTTCTTGGTCAATAGCCTTAGGTACTGGACCTAGTAGGTCTATATTATGCTAAGTTTTCTATAGATGCACTCCTTAGACTCAAAGAGGATGACTTAGTTAATAGACCTAGGTCATCACCCTTGTAGGAATGATACTTGATACATTCAGTGTAGGTTTTAATTTATATAGTGACATTTTTATAGGATTGTATGTCACTACATGACATCCTTCATTATAGTGATCAGAGGTGAGTGCGGGTGAACCCAGGGTTAGGACATATACACCCCTATGGAGACATATATTACTTAGAGACAATTCCAAATCTGGCCAAAGAAGGCATTGTAGATTAGGATTTCGGACCCAGGGATTGACTTAATTATACATGGATTGAGTATTACGACATCTAGATCAATGCCTTTTTCATAGGATGTTTAGACGACTGAGATTACAGACCTAAGGATCAACTGTCATTTGATTCATGTTCACCTTACTCACACACACACACACACACACATTTATGGGAATACACACAAACACACACACATATATGTGTGTATATATATTCCCATATATATATATATATATATATATATATATTTATGGGAACACACACACACACACATATGAAGACACCTTATTCCAGTAGTGTCTTAGCTAGGTTGAGCACTTTCCTTGAGCATGTCTTTCATGACTTTATCTTTTAGTTTATTTAAAAAAATTACTATATTATTGTTATCCTAATGAGTATATCACATTTACATACAATAAAAATTACTGGCTATGTATGGGTTCACACCGGTGGTTCCCGATTGAGTTTTTTACTCACACCCTGCTCAGACCGCCATTGCACTGGGGTATGCGAGCATACGTTCACTTGGTTGTAGACACAGGTTTGGGTTGAGGCCCGAGATCGATCAAGTAGGTTGGATTGGATATTTTAATATAGAATTGGTATTTGGTTCAGATTAGAGATATAAATATAGCCTTGTAATTTTATTTCTGTTTATTTTATTTAATCCTTTATATGTGATTGGCCCAGTGGGTGTTCAATGTTGTATGTATGACACTACTGTTCAGGACCTTAATGAATTCCATTTATTATTACAACATGCTCCTATTTCATTTTATTTTTTACTTATGCACTCCAATTATTACTACTATGGAATTTATCAGGTTATTTTCTCTATTTTCTTACTTTGGTATGAGAGTATAGTCTCCCCAATATCACACCCTAGGCCCTCACTACTAATCAGCAACCTCTGGAATATGGGGAGGTGCATTTGAGGTCTTATGGAAAACCAACTCAGGGAATATGATTAGTGTAATATGGGTAGGTATGCTACACAAAACATAGTTTATACCATTAACCACCTATATCTACAACAATATTAAGAGTATATTCACATCAACATGGATATAATGATGCTCAGCAATGCAATTAAGGTAGTAAAATTCAATGGTAATAATTTTAATAAGTAGAAGAATAAGATGTACTTGTTTCTTACATATCTCAACTTGGTGTACGTGCTCTCAACTCTAAAGCCCCCCCACATTTGAAGATGATACACTTCAAGTTTCTCATGTTAGAAAAAAATGAGATAATTGAAATCTCATGTATTGAAGACACATACTCAACACCTTAAATCATGATCTCTTTGGCACTTATCAATACATTCTAACAAAAAAGGAGATCTAGGATGCTTTGGAACAAAAATACATCACTAAAGATGCGGTGAAAAATAAATTACTGGTAAGAAAGTTTATTTCATACAAAATGGTAGGTGTTAGATTTATCATAGAATAGTTCTATAAAATAAAACATATCTTGCAACATTTAAATCAAAACAATATGAACATGGATCGTTCCATCATTTTCACATCCATAATCTATATACTCACCCCTTATTGTAATAATGTTAAACTTTATCTAAAACAATAAAAGGAAGATATTTCCCAATAATGAGTAACTCAACTACATATAAATTGAGTAGGAATATAAAAATAATGAGAAGGAAAATGAATTTAAATATGATAAATCCAAGTTACTCATAATAGAGGGAGCAGGTTTATCTAAATTCTAAAAGGGGAAAAATTTCAAAACTACCATTAAAAATGAAAGGATTAATTAAATAAGTAGAAAGGGGCATGCTACTTCTATGGCGAGCCGAGACACTTCAAACAGAATTTTTATCTCCATAAGAAAAAATAAGGCAATAATAATTCTCCAAAGAGAACTCCATGACCATGATATTTTAATCAAATGTGTTTAAATATAACACTTCTTTGAAGATTGATTTTGGAGCTACAAGACATGTGTGAAACAAAAAAATCTCTCTTTAGCGGGGTGGAATCAATCAATCATGGAAAATATCTCGACATGGGGAAATATACAAGAATAAACATATAAGGGATGAGTGTGGTTGATCTCAAGTTTACCTTAAGAAAGATCCTAACTTTAAATGATGTCTTTTATGTACTTGAAGTTTGTATAAACTTAGTTTTGAGGATCTTATTAAACAATACTGGTTTGAAGCTTGTATTTTAGGAAACTAACATTGTTCTATCCTAGGGTGGGATCTTTATTGGAAAGGTTCACTTGTATAATGGATTATATAAATTAAATATAAATTTTATTTCTAGTTACTTTCTATATTACTTTGAATTATTAAATAATTGTTTAGGTCACATAACTTATAAGAAAATACATGTCTTGTCAAAAATGGAATTATTACCCAGTATAAATAAAAATGACATTAACTATATGAATTTCATGTAAACTAAAATAATTTGGAAACCATTTCTAACTATAAAAAGGAAAATAAATTTTCTATAATTAATACATAGCAATGTATGTGATTTTTATACTACACCCACCATAGGTAATAAAAATAACATTGTAACTTTTATCGATGATTGTTGTATATTTTTCCATGTTTTTATTTTATATTCTAAAATTAAAATTATAAATATGTTTAATATCTATAAAAATGATTTTTAAAACCAATTTGGACTTATAATTAAATTCCTTAGATCCAACAGGGGAGGAGAATATTATAGTTATTTATCATTTGAATCCCTAGGGATTATAAATGAAGCGATAAATCATTATAAACCTTAATAAAATGATGTAATTGAGAGAAAGAATAAATCCTTACTGGAAATGGTCAACTCAATGATGTATATCTTGAGTCTCTCAGAATAATTTTGGGGAGATGCATTATTAACTATATATCACATCATAAATATAGTTCCCCAAAAAAGAAAATTTATAACTCTATATAAATTATGGTAGCATAAGAAACCCTATCTAAATTGTTTAAAGGTTTTGGGTTGTCACACAATTGTAAGAGTACCTAAACCTAAAATTGAAAGGTTAGATAAAATTTGTAGGGAAAGGTTGGATAAAAGTGGTATTAATAGCATATTTATTGTATATATGGATAATTAAAAATCTTATATATTTATGGTAGTAGAATCAAATAATTTAGTATCTATTAACATAGTAATTGAATCAAGATATGCTATATTTGATAAATTAAACTTTACCTCTTTCCCTAATCAAGTGAAAATAGATAAATATATCTTAAATAAAGGATTATCTCAAAAAGGTAAAGTTGAGGAGGTTCATAAATATAAACAAACTTAGATATACAAGACATACATGTCTGATTTCTGTATACAATTTCTGGAAAGAACTAATGATAATATTATTATTAAAGCTCTTCCTTTTCTTAATATAGATCCCAACCTAAAAAAATTTCAAATAATTTATGTTATCCACTGATATATCACTTTGTAAGGAAGCTAAAAATGATAAAATGGACTCTAAAACTAAGAACAATACTTAAATATTATTTTATCCTCTTAAAGGATCACAATCGATAGGTTTTAAGTGGGTATTTATAAGGAAACAAAATATATTTTTAGTTAACCAAGTTGTTAAATGTGTTTATAATAGGTTTCATAATATCCATTGTGTGTTTATTTTTTTATATGTTGATCACATGTTAAGTTTTATAACTGATATGAATCTAGTAAATGGGTATTAATCCATTTTATCTAGAAAATATTATATGAAAGACTAAGGTGAAGAAAGTTTCATTTTGGGAATAAAAATTTATTAGGAATAATATTTTTTTATTTCTTAGTCTCATTCCATTGAAAAGGTGTTATATTTCTTTGATTTTTTTTCACTTGTTTTTTCCATATATACTTCTAGAAGTAGGATGCTACCAAATCCTAGTAGATTAGTTTCTCAATTGAAATACACAAGGGTTATCAGGTGCCTCATGTGTGTTATTAAAAGTAAAAACCTGATATTAAATATGTTGTTGGAATATAAAGTTGGTACAAAATTAATCCATATTATGGACAATGGATTGTGGTTAAAAGCGTACTCAAATATATTAAGGGTATATGGATTACTACATATGTTATAGTGAAAACCTAAGGGTACTGGAAGGATTTTATGATGAAAATAAGATCAATAATATTGTGGATCAATATTTTATGAGTGGTTGGGTTTCTATACTTATAGGTGGAGTGATCTCCTGGGTATAAAAGAAAAAAACCTATATAATGATCTTTACAATGGATTCTAAGTTTATTTCTTTAGCAACTATTGGGAAAGAAGCGAAATAGATTAAATATATTTTATTAGATATACATTTTTATCATATAACGATGTATCTGGTTTCTATAAATTGCTATAGTTAAGTAGTTATGGTTAGGGTATATACGGATACTTATAATATAAAATCAAGGCACATTGGTCTTAAACATAACTATATGAGGCAGTTGATACAAGATGGTATCATAAATGTGGAATCTGTTAGATTGAGAAATAATTTTTTGGATCCAATAATAAGGGGAATTTCAATGTATTTTTTGCACAAAAATTCCTTAGGGTTGGGTTTAAAATACTTTTCAAAAATATTCACCATTATTCAGACCTCAACTTAACTTGTGATAAATTTTCATGTCTAAGTTCAATGTATGAAATTATATCATATGTGTGAAGGAAACACCAAAATTATACTACATCCCAGGATAACGGTGTTTGGTGCCCATGAAAAATGGAGGGTGAGTTTAAAAATCTTAATGAATAAAGGAAATAAAACATGTGTCGAAACATGGGAAAAAATTTGGATTCACCTATGTTAATATAGGAGTGGGGCCACTCCAAATAGCTTAAAAATTTAGCACTCAAATACTCATGAAAGGATAATTGATACATGGCCATAATGTTGTCTAGGAGTAGATGAATAATTAATGAATTTGAATAGACTTGTGTAGGATGAATCCAGATGATAATAAGAGTTATATGTTTAATACAATGTCCACTTGTTTCTCTATTAAACATTTATTTACCTTTACTATATAAATGTTCAAATCAAGAGATACCTTTATTTATGAATGTTGTTTCTAAGATAGTATGTTGATTGATTTTTAAAGGTTTTTTAAATATTTTAAAATAGTTAATGTTTTTTTTATTTTTAATTTTTTAAAATATTTAAAAAATGTTTTTTATTTTGGTTTTTTAAATGGTAATACTTTTGGATTCCCACATTTTAAAGTGGGTTGGAGTGGGGTCTCCTTTATAATAGGGAAATATTTTGTAATTATTTAAAATGTTAAAGTGGGGAGGAAAAATACTACGAGGGATGGTGCACCACACTGTCTCCACTCACACACATTCATGGCTATGAAATGCGGCACTTTGATGGAAATATTTTCACTTCACATATTGAGTTAGTGATTAGAGATGCATTTATTTTTCCCAATGGATCAATAGGGTGTATCAGCTTAGGCCCATTTCTGAATGGGTATGTTTGGTGGGCTGACCGAGTTCACTAAAAGTGTTTAACATGGACCTTCGATCAAATGAGGCATGATCTAATAGACATGACTGTTCACCAGTGGGTGTGATTTGGGCCACTTATTCAATTGAGTGTCATTCAATAGATAAGATTAATCCAGATAGGATATTCCCTTCCAAAATAGGTGTATACCCAATTCCAAGGGGTGGTATACCATATATGAAGGGGTAATCCAATGATTATATAAGGATGATTCATGGGATGGAAAATTCATCCACCTCAATATGATCAATTCCTAACCACTCCAATCAGTCTCATAGATTGATAATTCTTTCAAGTATTCTACAAGTATCAAGGGCTCTTTTTTTGGTGCACAACAATAAAGACCTTTCATCGCTATCTTGATTCCAAAAACTCTTCAAGGATTACTCTCTACTAAGTAAATGTGTAAATTAATGATCCACTATTGTATCATAAATAGGATTCAATTATAACCCATTATACTACCAATTTAGTGGGGGTGGATCTACTTTTAAGGAGAGAAACATCATACCATGCCTTGGTGGGATCCATCTATTACCATCCAAAAAAAATTCTATACCATTTCCCACTTATATATATAACAATATTAAGAGTATATTTTCATTAATATGGATGTGTAAATGCTCAAAAACATAATGAAGTGGGAGTAATTTGATCAAAAAAATTTCAAAAGGTGACAAAATAGGATGCACTTTTTACTTTCATTTCTCAAAGTAGTGCACACGCTCTCAACTCTGAATCCCCCCATATCTAATGATGAGATGCTTCAAGTTTCTTATGTATGATAAGAATTAGAGAACGATGATATCATGTGTCGAGGACACATAATCAACACCTGAATTGATTATATCATTTATACTTATTAATACCTCCTGATGAAAAATGATATATGGGATACTTTGGAACAAAAATAAATCACCAAGGATGTGATGAGAAATAAATTATTAGTAATAAAGTTCATTTCATACAAAATGGTAGATAATAGATCTATCATATAAAAATTCTATGAAATATCACATATCTTAAAACATAAAAATAAAAACAATATGAACTTGTATACTTCCATATTTGTCACATAAATCAATGATAAACTATCCCTTCATGGAAGAATGTTAAACATTATCTAAAACATAAGAAGCAATATATTTACCTCAATGGGTTTCTTGAATACCTAAAAATTAATGAGGAATATAAAAAGTATAAGGATGAAAATGAATATAAGGATAATAAATCCAAGTCCCTCTTGGAAACATAATTGGGTCCATATTGTCTATCAAAGTGGAAAAAACTTCCAAACCATCCTTCTAAAGGAAAGGCTTAATTCAAGAAGAAGAAAAAGGGCATGTTACTTCTTTGGAAATATAGAACAATTCAAACATGACTTTCATATCCATAATAAGTAATATGGAAAAAACAATACTTTCAAGGAGCAATTTTAATCCATTATATTCAAATATAATGTGCTAAAAAATAGTTATTCCTAGAGGATTGATTCTGAAGCTGCATGACAAGTGTGTAACAGAAAATATATCTTCAAGAGGATGAAATCAATCAAGGATGGGTCATCTATCGATATAGGGAACTCTATAATAATAAAAATACAAGGAAAGTGTGAGGTTTATCTCAAGTTTACCTCATTAAGGATACTCACTTTAAATGATGTATTTTATTTGATTGAAGTATGTAGAAACTTAGTTTTAGGGATCTTGTTAAAAAAGGATGGGTTTAATCTTGTATTTGAGGCATATATATTTTTTCTATCCAATGGTGGGATCTTTATTAGAAAGGGTCACTTATATGATAGATTATTCAAAATAAATATAAATATTTTTGTTTCTTATTTTATAGATTATTTTGATATATGGAATAATATTTTAGGTTAAATAAATTAAAAGAAAATTCATCTCATCTCAAAAATGGAATTATTACTTGGCATGAATAAAATTGACCATAAATGTATTACTTGCATGTAAAATAAAATTTTTTGGAAACCATTTACAATTATATAAAGGAAAAATAATTTTTTAGAATTAATACACTGTGATGTATGCGATTTTTATTCTACACCCACCATTGGTAATAAAAATTTCTTTGAAACTTTTTTTAATGATTATTGCATATTTTAACGTGTTTATATTTTACATGATAAATATAAAGTTATAGATAAGTTTATTATCTATAAAAATGAGGTTTAAAAATAGTGTGGTATTACAATTAATGTATCACCCCAATATTTTGTGATTTTTTTAGAATTAATTTAATCTTTTGATATTTTTCATTTCACCCAACACTGAATATAGATTTTGTTATACGAAAGCACTAAGTGTGGCTTGCATTATACACAAAAAAATCATATCTATACTAAATGAAACACTCAAATTATATTGTGGTACACACCAAACTATGTTTGGATTGTATTACACACAATACTAAGTCCCTTTGATAGCTTGTATTACATGCATGACTGAGTTTTATCGAACTACAATATATTATTAATAATATTATTAAAATATTATTATAGTTTCTACCAAGATGTTGGAATGAAAGTAATGAATAAGATTAACTAAATTGTGAAAATATTATTTAAAAATTTATATAAAATGAACCCTTCAATTATAAATTACTAGAAGTGAATGTAATTACTATTTGAAAATAAAGAAATTACTTTTCTAAGAAAACTATTTTTCTATTTACAAACACAATTTTATCTCAATAAATTTAAACAAGAAACTTTTGATTAATGATTTAAATAAAATTTATATATTTTATATATTCAATTAATATTTTTTATACTCATCCAATATATTTTATAAGTATAATATAATAATAAATCCAATTTTATGAATAAAAAGATGCATTCTTCTAAAAGGTAATTTTACCACCTTTTAATGGAAGACCCATTTTAAATATTATTTTTACACTTTTATAATTTTTATTTGAAAAATAAACTTAATTTTTGAAATAGTAACATAAAAATTATATTAGGGTGAATATTTGGTATTTTTCTGTGAAGTTTCAATTTTTTTGATGAATAGTGAATAATAATGAATTTTAATTCAAAAACTATTTTTCATCTAATTTATTTATAAGGTTAAATTATGTATTTGATTAGTTTTAAATTCCATTTAGATACATTATATATCAATTAATCCAATATTGGTCATTGGAATTAATTTCACTTTGAAATTGGATATAAAAACTTACCAAAATTTTGAACATTTTTACTTTAAAAACCCGCTTTATCATCTCATATATAGGATTAAATTTGAATTAATTTCTACCAATTTTGTGTTTAGAATTTGTAAAAATGGATTAAATTTTTGGAATAATAATAATATATAATTTCAAATAAATTCAACTTAGTTTTTGAAAAAAAATATTAGTGAAAATAATTAAAATTAATTACAACGATTAAGTGGAAAATTAGTTCAATAAGGGATAAAATGACCTAGAAACTTGTCCAAAATACATTTTATGGACATATTTTAACCCTATACTCAATTTTATCTATTTTTTACTTATTGGATCCATTTTTCATAGTAAAAACATGGGTGAAATTCCCTTTTCAAAAATTTACAAGAACATCACTCCTCCTCCACTATAAAAAGACACTCACCCCTCTCACTCATTAACACATATAAAGCCATTTTTCTTGACCAAAATCTTCTCAAATAAGCTCCCAAAATCCCTAAATTAATCCTATAAGACTCTCTATGGGTATAAATCCATCCAAGTAATTCCTTTGGTGCAAACCAAAAGAAGTTACCCAATAAATAGGTAACATCCTTCTTCAAGATCTTTTGTTTTATTTTAATTATACACAACCTAAAATAATCATATTACATGATTATATAATAAAATAATTATAATAAATATATTTAGATGTTTTTATTCTAAGTTTTCTACCTAAAATTACACACACATTCATCTAATGGGTAACGAACTTACCATTCTTGTGTACGACGAACTGCCGCCTCACGAAATGATGTTGTTCATTTTTACTTTACCACATATCATGGTTAGGAATTATGATAGAAACTATATTTTTATATGATATATATGATATTTATGATATATTAGTCTTATGTAATTATTATATAACACATATATTTATGTTTTCCATTTTGTGTAAATATGATAATTTCGTTTGGGGAAGTGTGGACCACTACCACCTCAAAAAGATGTGATTCATTCACACTCTACATGGAATGTATTAAAGATGAGTTTAGTGAAAATATATAATATATATGAAATAATAGTACTACTATAATGATATTATATATATATATATTTCATTTATTATTTTCTTTCAATATGACAATAAAATGGAAACAACATTCATGCGTACGTACGACCCGCCGTCTCCATGAACGATGTATTCCATTTCATATATATATTATATATATTATTATAAATACATATATAATGAATATATTTGATATTTATATAATTATTTACATTCTATAAATAAGTAAATCAGGATCCAAGTAAGAGTATCAAGAATAACAAGCCAAAATATATACAAAAAACAAAGAAAATGTTACCCAAAACGTAACATTAACATAGAGTTATTAATAAGAGGGTAATATAAATTCATAACCAAATCATATATGATATTATATATAATAATATGGTTTTGTTTTATATTTATAATAAAATTATATTTATGATATAGGAGGTTTGAATGTGTATGAATAAAGTTAAGACTTAAGGTAAGAGAATTTCGTCTAACTTTTTATTTCTATGAGATACATACCATATTCACCACTCAATTATATTGTGTGGTGTGTATAATTCCATATGAAATTTTATATAATTAATTTACTTTATTTAATGATATTATAAGTTAAAATTATTTTATTCTTTCATGGGGATCACAATTCAAAAGTTACTCAAGTAGTAAGGGTTATCTTGTCTCACTTTTATCTTTCGTGAGACACAAGCCATGTACACCTCATATTTCTTATATTAGGTGTGTATAATACCCATTGATGTATTCTAAGATTATTATAATTAAATTTATGGGTATTTATTTACCATTTTAAGATCTTTATTTCATGGGTTTTATGTTTCAAAAGTTACGAAACTGGTAAAGTAATTTTGTCTCAATTTGTCTTCTTTGAGACACATGCCATGTTATGAACCTATATTTTTCTATGAGGTGTATATACTGAATTTGAAATGTAATATAATTAATTTAATTATTTTAGTAATATTTTAATCTTCTTTTAATGTTATTATTTTTATTTTATTATGATTCAAAGTCACCAAAGTGTTAACAGTTTATTTATATGGTCTCATAGTTTATCGAGATTGTTTATGATTATGCTTACATTGATGAAATATTATGATCCATATCTCAATAAATCTCATTAATTTTCTTAAAATCTGGTTATTAATGTTATATATAAGTAATGGTACCATTTTCCCACTATTTTGTACTTAATATAATTAATAAAACGTTTTTATGAAAATTCAAATTTATTTCTACTTTAGGTCAGAAATATGTGTTCTTTTAAAACCGTGTTTTTTAAAAACGTGTTCAAAATTATTTTAATATTATCCTATGATGTTAAAAAGAAATTTTTACCCATGTATTACCTTTTTAAAATAAAATTTGAAAAGTAATATTCTTTTCATTTTCTGATCAAGTCACTTTTCTAAACTTTTAAGGTGCAAAAGGAATGTTCGGCATGTATTGACTTACCTTCTTTCATGACCTACATTTCCTTGATTCTTCCTTGGAATGATTACAATATTATTTTTTTAAAAGAAAGTTTTTTCCTAATATTATGGAATTTTGTTTATTTTAAAATGTTTTTCAAAGAAAAAGGGTTTTCAAAAATGGTTTTATGTATAAAAAGTGTTTTAAATGATTTTCAAAGATTCCTTTATATATTTTCAAAAGGTAGTTTTCAAATAAATGGATTTAAATGATCTCAATTATTATTTTATAAGTTTTAAAAATATTTTAAAATAAAAATGCTTTAATTTTTTTTCAAGATTCTTTTATAAGTTTTCAAGGAAAAAGGTTTTAAAAATGTTTTTAAACCTCTTTATATGTTTTCAAGGTTATTTTCGAGGAAAATGGTATTCAAATTTTTTTATGTTTTAGAAATAAATTTTCAAATCATTAAAGATATTTTCCTCAAGAAATGATTTAAATGTTTTTTCATTATTCCTTTATATGTTTTCAAATTGATTTCAAGGAAAAGTATTTTGAAAATGTTATATGTTTTAAAAAGTGATTTTCAAAGAAAATTTATGTTCCAAGTGATCTTTAACAATCCTTATCCATCTAAGATGAAAAAATTGGTTATAGTTTATAATTTAATAGGGATATGATACAATGATACCATTTATATTATTTTTATGAATGGTATATGTTTTTCTTACTTAATGTTATTGAAACCTATTTCTCTTCAATGGGTTATACCATGATAAATGCTTATAAAACCCACTTCCTTTTATAGGTTATTCTAGGATGAAATGATTATGAAACCTATATATTTTTAAATAGGTTATGATATGATTAAATGTTATGATACCCATTTCATTTCATGGGTTATGATATGATGTTTTTTAAACCCATATCTTTTTATGGGTCATGATAAGATGAATGTTTTATGGCACACGTATGTATGACTTCATTATGAGATGGGTGAGACCTATATCTACATCCAATTAATTGGGTAAATATTTATATCTCATGATATAGTGATGGGAAAAAAGTCAAAGAGCTGGATCCAAAATGAGAAAATGGTGCATCCTGATCCAAAATGGGAAATAGGTGTGTCCTGATCCACTATGAGAAGATGGGGAAACCTGATACACTATGGAAAGATTGGGAAACCTGATCTAATATAGGAAGATGGAGAAACATGATCCATTATAAGAAAATGATTGTGATTGGGGATGGTGGTGTGTCCCACCCCATAAATGTAGTCCCCATGAAGTGCCCTGATAAGTTTTTGGCAACGAGCTTTGACTTATAGGGAATGATGTTACATGTTTATGCATTTTCCATAAATTCTATGTCTTATGCCTTTAATATTCTCACATAGTTCATGTTCTTGATTATCTTATGATTAATTCATTATGAACTTCCAATATTTATGCCATGTATCATGATTATGATCTTTTTATGCTGGGTATGATCTTGAAATGTTATGTTCATGTTATCATACCCTTATGCTCATGTTATGATTACATATTTCCTTTATTTACCCATACTGAGCATTCAAGATCACCCCTTTCTTATGTTTCCTTTCCTTAGGTTCTTGAATTAATTTCCAAATATTCCTGAAAAACCCAATGTAGAATCAATCCTCATATAATTCATGTGGCACATAATACAATTATTAAGATATTGAAAGTTGGTATTAGTAAAGTTGAGGGGTACAAGTTGAGCTAACAACTTTAAACTAAGTTCTTTCTTAGAGGAATCCCAACATCATTATGTTTTTTATTTTATTATATTTTATTATATTTTTGTGTATTTATATATTAAAAAAATAAAATTTTAAAAAATAATTTTATTATCATTAATTGTTATTATTTTTCTTCTTCTTTTCTTCTCTTTTTCATCTTGATCATTTTTTCCTTTTCAATTTGTCTTTATTCTATGTAATGTGTGTTTTATTCTATGTATTCATATTTATTTTATTTTTTATTTTATTTTTTTTAAAAGTGGGAGGTAAAAAAATTAAAAAATAATGTGTATATATATGTATATATATTTTTACAAAACATGCCTCACATGTCAAAGGCGGGCATGACGGGACTCGAACCTGCAACCTTTATGAAAGAGTCGAATGTAGCTTCCAATGAACTATGGGAAATAATGATTCCCACTTCTTATTTTTAAATATATATAATAAAAAATTAATAATAACAATAATAATATTATGCACAAAAGGGTAGGCTGCAATTCAAATGCAGAAAAACCCACTGCGAGACTCGAACCCGCGACCTCAGGGTGATAATGGAGCACACCTTCCACTAACCTATAAACCGCCCTACACACATCATCAATAATTTATATATATATTTTTATATATATATAATAGTGTTTTTATATATTTATATATATATATATATATATGTATTTATATTTTATTTCATTTTTTATATAACTCGAGTCTATGTTTAATATTCTTCATTTAACTGGTACATTTTTTTCTCCCACTTCTTTCCTTTTTTTCCTTTATTTATTTTTAGTTAGGGGAACCTATTAGGGTTTTTTATGGTTTCTAATTTGATTTGTGTATGATAATTAGGTGATGTTAAGGTCAAAGTTTTTTAGAGAAATCACCTATATCCAGAAATTCCACACCATTCTACCGTCCACTATGGGGAGTCCATGAATGAAATGGGATCAAAGGATCAATTTTTTTGTGGCATGACCTTCATCAGTATACCACCAGGTGACAGTGTTCCATTATTAATTTTCAAATTTTAATTTTGGGGACCCCTCTCCTCTTACACTACCCTCTTATGAATTCTATTTTCTTTAAACATTGAGGACAATGTTATTATAACTTGATGGGGTGAAAAGAAACAAAAAAATTCATGTCAAATAAAATTTTATGTGCATAAATAGAAGAAGAAATTAATTTAACCTTGAACAAGATAATACAAATTAAAAACTTTGAAACTGAATAATAAATAATTTTACATGTATTGATTCTGATTTTAATCCACGGTTAAGTTCATGAGCATATGTTTTGGAAAGTGTGGATGTCTAATGTGATTTTCACCATTTAAATTTTCATCCAAAAAATAAAAATGAACATCATTTGGATTGTGGGGTATTAGTTTGAGTTCATGGGTCCCACAATAAATACCATAGGTTTGGTGATCATTTTAATTTTAAAATGAGTATTCAAAAAAATCATAAAAAAAATATTAAAAAAAATATACAAAACAATTGCACGTAGAGTAGTGAATTGACCTAATGTGTGGATTTTGACACTTGGGGATCATGAATCCATAGTTGTCTGGCCCATAGTTTGGAATTTTTTATCTATTTGTGGTAATTTGAATTTGTTTTTTATTGAGTTAGCTTGAGATGATGCTTGAGTATGTGAGCTTCACTTGGTGCCTTGAGGTCTTTGATCCTGGGAGTCATCAGCAAAGTCTCGCTATAGGTGTTGTATTGATTGAGTTTAATTTCAATTACCATGGAAAAAGTGAAAAAAAGCAATAATACTAATAATAATAAAATGTGATTCCACCTAGAGCTTCTATCTTTTCCCCTTGAATAAAAATGAACCCCCCATGTCTATTGTGACGAACAACAAATCATCATCATTAATTGAAATTGGATGTAATGTGGCAATGAATTTGAAAAAATGAATGAGCTTGGGATGTGATTATGAACCTATATTTTGTTAAATTATTTTTATGGGTTTAATAATTTTTTGGTATGAGGTCTTTTGGTGAGCATTGTGTATTAAAATTATTTTGGAAAAGGGAATTCAAATTTCATATTTTTGAGATACATTTTTCTCAGGACTAAAAAAATCAAGTTAGGAGGTGTGATTAGCCACTTTATAATATTAATTTTTAATATATATAACTTTCATGTGCTTAATTATTCATAAACACCATTTTTGGTTCATTTTACAAATTGAACATTATTTCACATTATGATTTTAATTCCTTCTTAAAGTGCACTATTACATAGCATATTTTTGAACACCTCATAAAACAAAAAATAATATTTATTTTATTTTCATATTTTATTTTTAGGTATATCATGATATAAGTAACAATTCATCCATTTAGATCACTTTGAAGATTCCCATTGGAAGACCACCAAAGTGTACCTTGAACCAAGAACATTCTGGGAAAAGTGAACTAGACAACAACCTAATAAAATTATTGTTTTGACCAATATATAAGCACAATGATGCTAATATTTAAACTAGAGATATAGGAAATGATGAATAACATTTCATAAAATAGTTAAAAGATCTAATTATTAGTTTTAAAAGGAGTTTCAGGCGACCTAAGTTGAAGATGAAATTCTGGGTCAAATTCTATGGCCTAGAAAAACATACCGCTATTTAAATCATTCTAAAAAAAATCCATTTGGGCTAAAATTTTATAGTATGACGGGGAACATCTGGTGATTCATTTTATTATTATATATCCCACCCCAAGTTATCCATATAGAAGGTCATTTCAGTGCCTCTATTTGATAGATGCAAGCTGGTTTCCATTTTGGGTCAAGGGTGGAAAAGTATTATATCCATTAACTTTCCACCAACCTAGGCCTACCAAAATTAATTGGGGAGACTTATACTATTGGGGGATCTAACCAAGACTCTTTAAATTCCTATTTAAGGTAGTGGCAGTGAAGTAGTCGAGGATTCTTGGTGTATGTTTTCATTTTTATGTTATGATTTCAATTTGATGTTATAATTGCATTTCTTCAATTATAAGTTTCTCAAATCACCTTAGTTTATTAATTAAACTTATTATTATTCTCATTTTCTATTATTATTGTTAATAAATTGACATAGTTTTATGAAGGTTTTAATTTATTCACACAACTAAGAGAGAAATCCTTCAAAAAATGGTGGAGTGTTCATTATTTCATTTTTTTTCACTTCTTCAATTCGACCCTCATGAGTCTACTTACTACTTACATTGAGAGAATAGAATCAATGGAGGGATAAAAATCTTATGGGTTTATCCAAAGGAGTATAAAGAGGATATATTTTATGTTATTTATCACTCTATAAATGTTTAATAATATCTTTTATTTGAGTTTTTCATTCAATGATTTTCTCTCTTCCTCTTCCTTGTTGAATTTTATCACCCCAATTTTATGTGATAATAATATCCTTTACCTTGAAGTGATCATGAAAATGATTGTCTAAGTGTATAGGTGATTAATATTTATTTTTGAAGGTTTTAAACTAGTAAGTTATAAGTTTAGTTGATTTCATTGAATGAATCCTTCTTGAGTTAATGAAATTAAAATAATTTAAGAAGAATTTCATCCAATCCACCCCTTGTAATATACTAGGATCAACTCTTTATCATAAATTGAATTCACTTAGGTCTCTTATTTTTAATTTAAACCATATTAAAACAAACCAAAGTTTTCTATTTAATATCAAAAAACAATCCATAGAATGTATGTGTTTGTAGGTTTCTTCTTAGGTCTCTAAGGATTCAACAACCCAAGCTACACTATAAGTGACCAGTTAACCCTAAAAACTTGGGTAAATATGGATGTGACCAAAAGGTTTTAATTAGTAGTACTAAAAGGGAATATATTTAATGTATATTTTTAATATCTTTCACTAAACTAGAATAATGTGTTCCATGTTTCCAAATAAACTAAAATATTTTGGTCCTCAGGCACATATTTTTTGTAATATGCTGAATATTCATCTAAAATGATGTAATATCCATGTCTATTCATCCTAGATCTCTATAGTTGGTGTCAAAGTAAAGTTTTAGTCAAAATTTAGAAAATAAGATGATAAAACTTAAGTGACATCCCTATAAATATTTCTAAGGATATGTTTAGGGATGTCTCTAAGGATAAGTCTAAGGAGAAGTTAAAGTATAAAAAAATGTCCTAGAATCTTGGAAAAGGATAGAGTGAGTGTTTTTTTAGAAACACATACCTATATAGACACAAAAATTGGATGTGGATATTGCACATATTTACATAGTGTAACAACCCAGAAAACATCATATTGAACTAGACTCGATTGGGAACTGGTGCATGAAAATGGGCCTTACTGCACACCTGGTTTGACACTCCTGGGGACTATACTTTGAGAATTAAAAAACTCTTTAAGAACCATCATGAAGGATTTAAATAGAATATAACTATGAATAAACTTGGATAAACCTAAGTTTTTATAGATTAAATAAGTATGTATCATGATTTAGACATCCGATAAGTAATTTTTTTCACGATTATGTGATTTTATGCTATGATAAGTGTTGCTCACACTATGCTTTCTAGTGTTAGTCAATAGAAAGAACTATAAATAAATAGGTTAAAATTTAATGTTTCAAATGTGAAAAGTATGGGAATTATACAAATATATTTCCTAATATCCCATAAAGAGAATCAGGAAGGTGGTATGAGTATTGGTTATACTCCTGAAGACAAAGAGAATTTAAACAACATGTGAAAGTATGGGACGTTCTAACGATATTGTTTACATTAAACATAAGAAGAATAATTAGATTGAGTTTGAGGAAACTTAATTCAGGATTCATATTTAATATTATAGGACAAGGGGAATTAAGGAATAAGATTATGAAGCATGAGTAATGGTTTGATAATAAAGTTGGATGATTGAAGTGTATATGTTTTGGAGTTTAAAGATTATGTTATATGAATCATCAAATATATAAGTATTTTTAGTATAATTTTTTCATTAAGGATTAAAAAGGATATGTTTAATGGTAATTTAATATAAATTTTATATTTTGAAATAAGGGAAGGTAAACCTTATTGTGTTCAAAATTTTGAGACAATTGTGTTTAGGTTGGATAAAGAGATGATTAATATGGATAAAGTAAATTGGATAGTAATGATTGACCTGGAACTGAATATTGATTTGTTGAAAAAGTGGTCTATATAATCATGGATTAATTTTATAACTTCTGATATTTAAGGAATATATACAGTAATCTTTGGAATAAGGAAAAATGCATATTTTCTAAAAATATTTATGATAATTCAGGTTATTACCATGTTTCAAGAGAATATATGACGAGGTTATTCACATGTTTGAAATGTGACAACCAAGATATACTTTTTGATTTATGAGGGACCAATGTTAAGTTTATTTCTTAACCTTATTTCTATAGTTTTGGATTTTCATATTTCAAAAGGCTTATAAGGTTGACCATTTATGGAAAGTTTATGTTAAACTTTGGATGAAGTTTGTGAGATTAAAGTAATATCTCACCACATAAGGATTTATGAATATTGGATAACCTATTCTAATCACTTTGTGTTGATGGTAACTGGAGATAGTTGGGACGACTTATCATGGATCTCATGATCTATTAGTGCTCAAGGAATGAAAAATTTACCTTCCTTTTTGGAGAAAGAGGTGAAGTGGAAATTGGTTAAGACACGACCAAAGTGTGAGATTTTACTTATGAAAGGGAGTGAAACCAAGTAAGTATATCTTCTTGTGATATTTTTTCAAATTTAGTAAAATGGTATTGAAATAATTTTTTTCCTATTATCATCATTTTTATGATATTAATTATTTCTTTTGTGCTTATTCACTTTAAGGTTTTGTGATTGTTAACTTTTTATAGATCACCCAATTTATTATGATTAGTGATATTTATCAATATATATGATTATTTAAGTTTTTATTATATGCCCAATCTTCCCTTCCCACCTATGTTCTTATATGTGGAAACCTAGTTATGTGATACTTTGGGTAACCATTATGTTTTCAAATTTCCCTTTTAAAGGAAGTTTTAGTATTCATTTTTACGATGTGGGTTTCTATGAAAGGAATATTCAAGTATCAATATTTTAATAACCCAGATGATTTTAAAATGAGAAATTCATTTTAAGGGGGGTAGAATGTAACACCCCAAAATTTTGTGATTTTTTTTCAAATTAATTAAATATTTTGATATTTTTCATTTCACACAACACTAAATATAGCTTTCGTTATATGAAATCACTAGGTGTATCTTACGTTATATGCAACACCAAGTCAAGATTTCACTATAAGAAACACTTATATTAGCTTTCGATAGATGAAACACTATGTTTTTCTTGTATTGAACATAATATTGAGTCCCTTCAATAGATTGTGTTACACACAAGGCCAAGTTTTACTGAATTATAATATACTATTAATATTATTATTAAAATATTATTATAGTTACCACTTAGCCATTGGAATGGAAGTTACAAATAAGATTAACTAAATTTTGAAAATATTATTTACACATGTATATAAAATTAATCATTTGATTATCAATTAATATAAGTGAATATAAGAACTATTTGAAAATAAAGAAATTATTTTTCTAAGAAAACCATTTTTCTATGTACAAACACAATTTTATCTCAATAAATTAAGAAAAACAGTTTTGATTAATGTTTTCAATAAAATTTATATATATTATATATTAAATAAATATTTTTGATACTCATACAATAGATTTTATAGATATAAGATAATAATAAATCCAATTTTATGATTAAAAATATACATTCTTATAAAAGGTACTTTTACGACCTTTTAATGGTGAACCCATTTTAAGTCTGATTTTTTAAAATTTTATATATTTTTTAAAAAATAAAATTTATTTTTGAAATAGGAACATAAAAATTATATTAGGGTTAATTTTTGGTATTTTTTGTGAAGTTTTATTTTTTGATGAATAATGAATAATACTGAATTTTAATTCAAAACTTTTTTTTCATCTAATTTATTTTTAAGGTTAAATTATATTTTTGATTTTTTTAAAGTAAATTTTATAAATTATACATATATTAATAAAATTTATGTCATTTTAATTAATTTAACTTTGAAATTAGATAAAAAACTTACCAAAGTTTTGAACATTTTTACTTTGAAAACCCACTTTGTCATCCCATTTGTGGAATTAAATTTGAATTAATTTATGAAACTTATGTTTTTGGAATTTGAAAAAATGGATTCCATATTTGGAATCAGTATAATATATATTGTCAAGTAAGTTCAACTTAGTTTTTTACAAAAAATATTGGTGAAAGTGATTAAAATTAATTACAATGATTAAGAGTAAAATTAGTTTAAAAAAGGACTAAACCTTACATTTAAGGGACAAAATGACCTATAAACTTGTCCAAAATACATTTTATAGAAATATTTCGATCCTATTCTCCATTTTTTTAATTTGTTTCATTATTGGATCCACTTTTCATTGGAAAAACGTGGGTGGAATTCCTTTTCAAAAATTTACAAGAATGTCACTCCTCTTCTACTATAAAAAGGCAGTCACCCCTCCTACTTATTCAAACTTATAAAGCCCTTTGTCTCACAAAAAATATGCTCAAATAAGCTCCCAAAATCCTTCACTTCATTATAGAAACCTACCTTTTTTCATAAATCTATAAAAGTAATCCCTTTGGTGCAAACCAAAATGAGTTACCCAAAGAAGAGGTAACATTCTTCCTCAAGGTCTTTTGTTTTATTTTCATTATCCACCTCCTAAAATATTTATATTCCATGATTATATAATAAAATAAATATTATAAATATAATTATATGTTGTTATTTTAAGGGTTCTTTCTATACTTACATACACATCCATCTATTGGGTAACAAACTTACCGCTCTTATATATGAAAAAATATCGCCTCACAAAACGATGTTGTTTGTTTTTCCTTTACCTCCTATCATGGTTGGGAATTATTATGAAAAAAATATTTTTAGATGATATATATGATATATATGATATATATGATATATTTATTCTTATTTAATTATTATATAACACATACCTTCATGCTTTCTATTATGTGTAAATATGATAATTTTGTTTGGGGAAGTGTGGACTACCGCCTCCTCAAAGCGATGTGATTCGTTCACAGTCTACATGGAATGTATTAAGGATGGTTTTAGTGAAATTATATAATATATATTAAATAATAACAATATTTTAATGATATTATATACATAAATATATTTAATTTACTTACTTTCTTTTAATATTATAATAAAACAGAAACAACATTCATGCGTACTTACGAGCTACCGTCTCCATGAACAGTGTATTCCATTTCATATTTATATATTCTATAGATTATTATAAATAAATATATAATTAATATATATGATATTTATATAATTATTTAAATTATATAAATAATTAAATCATGATATAAGTAAGAGTATAAATAATAACAAGCTAAAACATATATGAAAAACAAAGCATATATTACCCAAAACGTAACATTAACATAGAGTTGTTAATAATAGGATAATATAAAGCCATAAACAAATAATATATGGTATTATATATAATAAAATTGTTCTGTGGTAGATTCCTAATAAACTTATATTTATTATATAGGAGGTTTGAACATATACAAAGAAATTCAAGTCTTAAGGTAAGGGAATTTCATATCACTTTTTATTTCTGTGAGATACATGCCATATTCACCACTTGCATATATTGTGTTATGTATATACTATCCTATGAAATGTTATATCATTAATTTATTTTATTTAATGAAATCCTAATTTTAAATTTATGTTATTCTATCCTGAGGATTATGATTCAAAAATTACTCAAGTAGTAAGAGTTTTCCCATCTCACATTTATATTACGTGAGACACAAGCCATGTTCACCTCCTATTTCTTATATATGGTGTGTATAATACCCATATATGTATTATATTATTATTATACTTAAATTTATAGGTATTTACATATCCATTTTATGATCTTTCTTTCATGGGGTTTATGTTTTAAAATTTACCAAATCAGTAAAGTAATTTTGTCTCAATTTACTTTCTTTGAGACACATGCCGTGTTATGTACCTATATTTTTCTATGAGGTGTATATACTATCTTGGAAATGTTATATAATGAATATAATTAGTTTCAATATATTTTAAAATTTATTAAATTTTATTACTTTCATTTTATTTTGATTAAAAGTTACCAAAGTGGTTATAGTTTATTGCTATAATCTCATCGTTTATCGAGATTGTTTATGATTATGCTTCCATTGATGAAATATTATGATCCATATCTCAAGAAAGCTCATAATTTTTATTACCCTATGTTTATTAATGTTATATCCAAGTAATGGTACCATTTTCCACTATTTTTTACTTAAGATAATTAATAAAATATTTTTATGAAAATTTGACTTTATTTCTACTTTCGTTCAAAAATCCATATTCTTTCAAAACCATTTTTTCTAAAAATGTGTTAAAAAGTCTTTTACTATTATCCTATGATGTTTAAAATAAATTTTTACCCATGTATTACCTTTTTAAAAAACAGTTTTAAATAGAATCTTCTTATCATTTTCAGATCAAGGCACTTTTTAAACTTTTAAGGTGAAAAAATGTTTGGCATGTACGAACTTACCTGCTATCATGACCGTAATTTCCTTGATGCTTAATTTGTAAGTTTAAAAGGTTATTTTTTAAATAATTTTTTTAAAAATATTATGAAAATTTGTTTATTTTAAAATGGTTTTCAAATAAAAAGGGTTTTCAAAAATGGTTTTATGTTTAAATAGTGTTTTAAATGATCACTACCACAAAACTAGGAAAGGCATGCGCCTGCCTTTATCAGCGCTAACGGAAAAGCGCTGATAAAGGGGTGGACCTTTATCAGAGATTTTTTTAGTGCTGATAAAGGTTGTATTTATCAGCGCTTTTTATTTTAGCGCTGATAAATACATCCTTTATCAGCGCTTTTTACTAGCGCTGATAAAGGCTCACGCGGATTTGTTAAAAACCCGCGGGTCCTCTTCCTCCTCCCTACACCCGGTCAAGCTCTCGCGGAAGCCCTCCTCTGCACCGCTGCTGCCGCCTCCTCCTCCTCCGCCGCGACCGCCGCCTCCTCCTGCTCCTCCTCCTCCGGCCGCCGCCTCCTCCTCTGGCCGCCGCCTCCTCCTTCTCCTCCTCCTCCGGCCGCCGCCTCCTCCTCCGGCTGCCACCTCCTCCTTATTCTTCTCCTCCGGACGCCTCCTCCGGACGCCTCCTCTTCTGCTCCTCCTCCTCCTCCTCCACCGCAGCCTCGTCCTCCTCCTCCTCCACCGGTGCTTCCTCCTCCTCCTCCTAGTCCGCTGCCTCATCCTCCTCCTCCACCGGCGCCTCCTCCTCCTCCTCCTCTGCCTACTCTGCTGCCTCCTCCTCCACCGCGGTTTGAGAGGTGCCTCAAGTACTCAGGTGAGTCTCAAAAGCTTTATTTTAGTTTTATATGATGTTTTTTGGAGATTTTTCAAATGGAACATGGTTTTGTGTTCATATTTTTTGAGAAACAATGTAGAACCTTGAGCATGAGGAGGTTTTCAGTCCTCTTTCTAAATCACATAGTTGACTTTCATGGTTAGTGAAGGTTAACCATGGGATATCTTAGAGGAAACCATGTGAGGTGGATTTTAGTTAGGGATTAACATACCATTTTTTCATTATTTCATACAAAACATGTGAAATTTTGTAGACTGAGGTAGTTTCAATTTACATAATTAATGCATAGTTTGGTAAACTATGTTGACCAAATATTTGAAGGGGTTTTCTTGTACAGTGCCACCACATTATTAATATATGGTTTGGAAAATTGTGTAGAACATTAAAATTATATTTTCATCTTTTTCCCTCTGAAATTTCAATAGGGGAAGCCCCCATTTCTCATCCTCCCTCTTATATAATGCCCAATCGACCCACCCCCTTATTCCTCTTTGATTCCCCTTTCCATGGAGAGTTTTTTAGTGGATTTATTCAACAATTCTAAGTGATTTCACCATCTTCCTTACCATTTTATTCTTTATATTTAGTTTCTATTGATTTTTGATTTATCTAGATTAGGTTTTATGGGTGATTCAACTGGAGCACGGTGGTATCATATTGATTTGATGGGGGTGTTTTCCTACCTCATGTATAAGAGGCATCATGATGGTATCTGCAAGTCACCAATCATTATGAAGGATTTGTGTTTCCTTTTGTAGTTTTCATGGATATTGGATCAAATTATATAATGTTGTCTATGGATTTGGTTCTTATGGTTGGGTATTTTTCCTAAGATGGCACTAAGATCCCACTTCAGATCTTATATGGATTTTTGGTCTTGGTTCTAACATGAAAAGTCCACAAGATGAGTTTCTAGTGAATATAACTAGTTTAAATTGATTTGGATAATTAATTATAAATGTTATAATTTAATAATTTTGGTTTTTTGGAGAGAGGAAGGAGCTATATTGATGAGTTGATCTTGGGGTAGACATTGGACGAGGCTTAGCGAGCCTAGGAGAAGTTTTCAACTTGGAATTAAAATAGTATAAACATATAAAATAGGTATGTGGTATTGGTAATTTCTTTATGGATTTATAAATTCCTTAATGGGTGTTATTAGAGTGAGTGTGACTTAGAGGACCTTGTTAGGGGGAACCTGGAGACCTCTTGGAATACATTCTGTGACTTTTATGTATTTGTTCCCATAGGCCACACATGGAACTAGTGATACATCAGAGCCCATGGCCTTATTGAATTGAACCTAAAGTGTGTGAACATCCCCCTTGGGGATGTGACTACTTGGGTGGGTATAACTTTGTAAGGTTGTTGATAGGCTGGATGTGTAGACTGACCCAGAACAAACCTATATATTGAAATGGGACATGAGCCATCTCTTGAGACTATTTATAGTATGGAATATTACCATGTAAATATTATGAGGCTATACCATGTAAGACACTGATAAATAATATGATGCTCTCATGCTATGAGTGTTTCACTACATCATGTGCTTCTATTGGATGGTGACGTTGCAATGATGGTCTTCATTCTTAACAGCTTATTGATCCAAACCTTTAATGGTTTTCCTTTCTAAACATTGGTTTTAATGTATTAAGGTCTTTCTCAGGTTTCATTTCAGCCCTTCATTTTAAAATAACAACCGTATAACAGCATGAATAACATAACTCAAGTTGATAGAGAAGAAAATTTATGAAGGCATTGGATTCCCTTCGAGCCAGATGGATTAGTGCTGTCCCCATGGATAGTAAAACCCCTTTTGGAGATCATGGAATAGTTGATAATAGGTTGTTTGGATCATTCATTGCTTCTAGATATTTTTCCAGATTTTCCTTGGTGTTTTTGGTTTATACTTCTCTCAATCCCTACTGGTGTAAGTTCTTTTCACCTTGTGTTTGTACTTATACTCTTTTTTTAATTGAGTCCTTTGGGGCATGAATTAGGTGACCAATTCATGTCACCACTTTTATTAAAAAAACGACCTTGAGGTGGTATTTTATTGAAATGGAAAAAATTACATAGTAGTGAGGTCTATAATACTACTAATAGAGATGCCATTGATTTTGAGTAGTGATTATATTTGTTATGAAAAGTGGATAGGTGAGAGATTTCAGTCCTTATTGTGTATTTGGCCTATTTGGTTGAGTGTCCTGCACTACTGGGGTTAAGTTATTGGGAAAAATTTTATACTAGTATGGATACTACTCAAGTTGTGATAATGGGATGGAGGTTTTCCAGGTTATTATCATATTCACCAGGGTGAGTTTATATCTAGTGTAATTATCAATGTATACTAGGGTGAAAGACCTCATGATTATTCTTATGGTTGGTATAGTCATCACAATGTTCTCAAATACACTTTGGCACTAGCCAAAGTTGGTATGGATGATCGAGGCTATGAACCTGAGGATCAATGATGATTTATTTATTTATTTTTTAGATATTATTTATTTATTCAGAGCATGAAACATGCACATATAACTAAAAACTAGAATTTATGAAACCACATTGGTGGTTCCCTACTGAGTACCCAAGAAATCCTCATGTATTGAAGGTCAGGTAGAATTGGGTCCCAGTGTTGCCAGATCGAGTTGGAGTAACTTTGATGGGTTTTAGAGATCTAGATGATGTGAGGCTTGGGAATTGTAGTGGTTCCCAATATATTTTTTATTTTGGTATTTATTTATTCCTTTATTTCCTTGAAGTATCTTGTTTTTTATCTAAATTATACTCATATTCCTTCTCCTTTAACCTATATACTTATCCTATGGATTTTAAATAGGATGAATATAAATAAAGAATGGATGAATGCCAATCGGTTGACAAAAGAGTATGAAGAAGGCATGAAAGAATTTATCAAGTTTGCAAAAGATCATGCATGTGACTCTTCTCAAATCCTTTGTCCGTGTTTACGCTATTGTTATTCAAAACAAATTAGTCCAGATGAGTTGGAAGAACACTTGATCTGTCACGGAATAGATCAAAGTTATACATGTTGGAATAAACACGGGGAAACAACGAATGTAGGTAGTGACTGGGGTGACACTGCGTTTTATGGATCATCTGATATGATTACAAACATGAACAATGAAGATGACCGTATGGAGGATGTGATTACAGATGTGAATGATGATGAAGATCGTATTGAGAAAATGACAAGGACCTTCGAAGATGAACTTCGTGATTGCCCAAAATTGTTTTAGAAGTTAAAAAGTTGTGAAAAGACGCCATTGTATGCTGGTTGCACTAAATATACAGCATTGTCAGCCATACTGAAGCTGTATAATTTGAAAGCAGATAACGGGTGGAGTGACGACAGTTTTACGAAACTACTTGCCCTCTTGAATGACATGCTCCCAGAAGACAATGAGCTCCCGAGCTGAACATATGATGCCAAACGAATGCTACGCTCTATGGGTATGATCTCTGAAAGAATACACGCCTGCCCGAATGACTGTATACTGTTTCGCAAGGACCACAAATCACTTAAAGAATGCCCAAAGTGTGGTGCTTCTCGATACAAGAAAGATGAATCCAATCCTACTAAAGTTGTATGGTACTTTCCAATCATTCTAAGGTTTAGACGTCTATATGGAAGTGAGGAGACTACAGAATAATTAACATGGCATGCAGATACAAGAATTAAAGATGGGATACTACGTCACCCAGCAGACTCTCCTCAGTGGAAGAGAATCGATCATGAGTATCCTGAATTTGGAAACGAGTCAAGAAACCTTCGTCTTGCGTTATCTACAGATGGAGTGAATCCTTTTGGTTTTCAAAGCAACAGTTACAGTACATGGCCGGTTATGTTGATAAATTATAACTTACCACCATGGTTATGCATGAAACGAAAATAAATCATGTTATCTGCTTATATCAGGACCAAAACAACCGGGTAATGATATTGATGTTTATTTAGCTCCATTGATCGAAGATTTGAAATTATTGTGGGATTCAGGTGTTACATTGTATGATGCTTACAGAAAGGAAGATTTCACTTTGAGAGTCATGTTGTATGGGATGATAAATGACTTCCCAGCTTATGGAAATTTGTCAGGATATAGCATTAAAGGAACTCAAGGATTTCCCATTTGCGAAGAAGGTACACAATCAATTAGGTTGAAACATTCATCGAAAACCGTGTTTCTAGGACATCGCAGATTTCTACCGCGACGACATAAGTACCGTTCTTGGAAGACATCATTTGATGGAAGTTCAGAAGAATGTACAACACCGTCTCCACTAACAGGAGATCAATTGTTTGAGAAAGTTAAAAATTTGGACACTACTTTTGGTAAACCGGCTTCGAAAAACCTTACGAAAATCAGTTGGAAAAAGAGATCAATTTTTTTTGAATTACAATACTGGAATTGTCTATATGTAAGACATTTTATTGATGTTATGCATGTAGAAAAAATGCATTTGACAGTGTTATCGGCACGTTGCTAAATACATCTGGAAAAACAAAAGATAGAATTAAGGCTAGGTTGGACATGGTTGAGATGGGAATACGAGAAGAGTTGGCACCAGTAAAGGGTGAAAAACGAACATTTCTTCCTCCTGCTGCTTACACTCTTTCCAGGCAGGAGAGATATCAGTTTTGCAACTTCTTGAATGACGTAAAGGTTCCAGAGGGGTATTCGTCAAATATCAGTAACCTTGTGTCAATGAGCGACTTAAAGTTAAAGGGTCTGAAATCACATGACTGTCATGTTTTGATGCAAAATCTCATTCCAATTGCTTGACGTTGAATTTTGCCCAAGAATGTCCTCCATACATTAACGAAACTGTGTTTCTTCTTCAAAGCTATATGCAGAAAAGTTATAGACCCGGCGAAATTGCCAACTATGGAAAAAGAAATTGCCGTCATATTATGTGAATTAGAAATGTTCTTCCCGCCTTCATTTTTTGATATGATGGTTCATTTGATGGTCCACTTGGTGAGAGAGATTCGACTATGTGGTCCTGTACATTATAGATGGATGTACCCCATTGAACGGTATATGAAGATTTTGAAAGGGTATGTCAAAAATCGAAGTCGGCCAGAGGGTTGTATTGCAGAGCGATATATTGTTGAGGAAGCCGTTGAATTCTGTACCGAATACTTGTCTGGTGTGGAAAGCATTGGATTACCGAAATCTCGTCACACTGGGCGGCTAGAGGGTGAAGGAATTTCTGGAAGAAAGGTTGTCACAATCAATATTACAGATCGGGAGAAGGCCCACCTTTATGTTTTGCATAACAGTTTGGACGTTGACCCATATGTTGAAATCCACAAAGAAATTCTTAGGCAATTGAATCCATCAAGGGCTGAAAAAATGGATATCAGATACACATAATCGACAGTTTATAGGATGGTTTCGAGATCATATTTTTAAGAAGTCAGATGAAAATCCAAAGTCTATTTCGGAACGACTTCGATGGCTAGCCGGAGGACCAAGTGTGTATGCATTATCTTACAATGCTTATGTAGTTAATGGTTATACATTTTATACTAATGAACATCATGAAGACAGTACCATGCAGAATAGTGGGGTTACACTTGTGGCTGAAGCGATGCATGTTTCCGGTGCTAAGGACAGAAATCCAATTTATGCGAATATGTCATACTTTGGCATCATCAAACAAATATGGGAGTTGGATTATACGGAATTTCAAGTTCCGATATTTCAATGCAAGTGGGTTGATAACAGGAGTGCTGTTAAAATAGATGATTTGGGATTTGTGAAAGTTGATTTCAGTAAGGAAGGGGAGAAATACAAACCATTTATAATGGCATCACAGGCAGTGAAAGTATTTTATGTTCCCGATCTCGCAAACCGAAACTGGTCAATTGTTCTGTTATCGACCAAAACAGCTGAAGGGTCAGATGAAAATTCAACGGAAGATGACCCTTTCATTGGGATTTCACAATCATTTCGCAGTGGTCTCAATGTAGATGACGTTTTGTATGTCAGAGGAGACCACAATGAAGGTATATGGATAGTTGATAGAGGGGTCAAATCCCTTCAGCCTTTTAAAAAAAAGGGAGTTCAATAATCAGGTTATTGATTTTTATTGTAATATAGATTGTGTTACATTATGTTATTATCTGTTCGCTGCTGCTTTTATGTGATCTAACTTAAATTTTAAACCAGTTCTGCAGATAATGACTTCTTCACCTGCTGATGCACCCAATCCCGAGACACAACACGTCTCTCAACTTGTTGCAGCTAGTCCCACTGCTGAGAGACAACAGGCCTCTCAACCTGTTGCAGCTGGTCCCACTACTGACGTACAATAGGTCTCTCAACCTGTTGCAGCTGGTCCCACTGCTGAGAGACAACAGGTCTCTCAACCTGTTGCAGCTGGTCCCACTGCTGACGTACAACAGGTCTCTCAACCTGTTGCAGCTGGTGTCAGTGCCGAAGCTAGCGCTTCAGAGAAACATAATGATGATGCAGAAACTGAGGAAATGGTAGGCGATGAAGCCCCATCAACACAAAAAAAAAAACAGGTGCGCCGTAGTTTGACAGTTTTAGCAAAAATACTTAAGGCAAAAGCAAAAGGCATAAAATATGAGGTGGGATGGAATAAGCTAGGCCATCATGTAAACCCCAATAAAGCCATGTTTAGTAGCTACATTGGAATCGTCACTCGACAACGCGTGCCGATTGATTTAGAGTCGTGGCACCATGTTGTCAGCGGGTTGAAAACATTAATGTGGGAAGAGATTACGGTAAAATTATGATATCATCTATTTAATTTATTAAAATAAAATAAAATAAAATATTGAAATATTGACTAACCCTTCATCATCTCTTGCATAGTGAATTTATAGCAGATGTTTTGCACAAAGAATATGTTTTCAGACTGGCAGGAAGGATTCATAGAGGCTTTCGCACCATTTTAATGAAAAATCATCTTAAATATGCCGAAGGGAAAATCAAGCCGCACCCACCTCCTCTTTATGCACACTTGATATCCCAAGGAACATGGGATGCATTTTGCAACCGTCGTGCGGAAAAGAATTTTCAGGTACATTGTGTTTGGTAACACATTGTGTAATGTTGCTTGTATTCATCACATTGATTGATAGGTTTTTATTTATGAAACAACAACTGAGTGCTGAAAATAAAGAACGGGCAGCAAAACCAGCGTACCCCTACCATAAAGCAAGGTTGGGGTACGCTTCAATTGAAAAACAATTGGTATGTATTTTAAAAGTACTGTAATAATTTTATATGACATAAAACAACACTGTAACCATGTTTCTCTGTTTATATGCAAATTGATGAAGCAAAATCTCAAGTCACTTCCATTCCACACCATGTGCTATGGAAGGAGGCTCGTGTTAATAAAGAGGGAAAACTGATAGATGAAAACACACAAAAAGTGTGGGAAACATGTGTAAGTATGACATAATATAAACTTGTTTTGCTTTAAATCACTATTACATAATGATGCTTACTTATTTTTTCATATTTTCTATTTGACATAGTCACAGGAATCAACAACACCCGCACCGGATGCAGACATACTTTCAACGGCCTTGAAACAGCCAGAACAGTATGGCCGCGTTAGAGGTGTGGGTTTTGGGGTGTCACCCAAGACATATTTTAAGAAAAAAACAAGAGGATGAACAAAATAAAGAATTGCATGTAATGAGAGATAGAGTAGCTACCCTTGAAGAACTAATCCAAACTCAGGGAGAGATGCTAAAGAGTTTGATGGAGGAGAGGCGAAGAGAACAAACAACTCAAGAACAACCCCCGTGAGAAGATCCACCCCTCACCAGCTTTGAGGCGATCCATTCCCATCAAAGACCTGACTTAACCGAGGTAATCAATGTTATAATATTCGTTTTTGTAAGATGTGAATCACATAGACACTGATACCTTTCATTTAATGATATTCTGCAGGGTGAAAATGACTGTGATTTATATCTGTCAACTCCCACCCATCGCCTTGTAGCGAGGGCTACAGTGTTCAATATGCAGAATGACACGCTACACTCCAGACCACTTGCAACCGGTCATGTCAAAGTGTCGATTAACGTAGCTCATGAGCCGAGCGCCGAGCTACCCGTGCCAAATGACGATGACGACATTCATACGGTGGAAAAAGCTATTGGAACATTCGTTGCATGGCCGTCGAATCTTGTAAAAAAACACGTCGAGCAGGAGGTATTCATTTCCAGTTCATTTTTCAAGCAGAACCTTTAACATTAAATTAGAAAATGGTTGAATCGATGAATGTTATTACAGAAGGATAAAATGGAGAAGCTAAAATGAAAGAACGGCTCGAAGATTGGATCAACCAACCGATCAAAACGATCTACTGAGAGCGCGTTCACCCCGCCCGTTCTATATCCACATTTAATATCATTGCAAGCTCATCTAGATACGAAAATGAAAGACGGAAAGAGTCATACAATTGTTTGTGAAAAAGATATGTATGGAGAGGAAACAATAGATTTCGTTAGTGCAGACGCTGTTTCTGAGATCATCACATACGACTGGCTAGGCGCCTCAGTTATAAATGTATACATGAGGTATGTTTTCATGATTTGATTTTACAGAAGATGATATACTTTGATAATTATGGATAAATACATCTCATATTTTTCACAGGTGTATATATGAAAAACAATTGAAGGGATTTGCCCATGAATATAAATTTGGACTCGTTAGTCCTCACACCATTTCTACATAACGAACAGAAATAGATTCTAATTTTCAGGCTGAATTGATGTCAAATCTGCTCAGAACGTTTCAAAGAAGAATTACGACTGACAGGCTCTTTTTAATACCAACGATGCAAGGGTAAAAATCTACATTTTAATCATATCAATTATATTTTCATTTCTATCAGTACTTATTTCTTTTTGTGTTTTTAGGGAACATTGGATGCTCATTGCAGTCAATTTGGATCCTCCAAAGATTTATTTTCTGGATTCACTGCATGGATATCCAACTAACCGACCACACATGATGGTGATTGTCAATTTGTAATACAATAGATCCAACATTTTAGAACTAAATATCTAGTTATATAATTTATATTATCTTTTAATGAGGATTTTGTTATGATAGGGCGGTGTATGAATATCGTCTAAAGGCTGGAATGAATCTAAGGCATAAGGACGAAAATTCCCACAAGATATACAAATGGAGAATTATCTGGGTATATATAATTATATTTCACTATCCAAATACATATCAAAACAAATTACTTATTTTTCTCGATGTTTTTACAGTGTCCAAAACAACCAAATGACAAGGACTGCGGTTATTATGTTTGTAAATTTATGAAAGAGATCATATTTCATGAACAAACTAGCATCCCTGAAGAGGTATTTTTGAAAATAATTTATAATTTATTTAAAATAATTATTAATACTTTGTGTATTTATATTTTTTTAGTACTACTATGACTGTCACAAAAACTTCTATTCAGAAGATGATATAAATGTCTTTAGAAACGAATGTGCAGCGTACCTGATCGAAGAATGTAAACAAATAGGACAATGAAGGTGAATTCCTAATACTTATGTTATCTTTATATGGTCATTGATATCTCCCTTTACAGTTATTGAGCATCTATGATCTCCCTTTATTATGTTTCATATCCTTAGATTAGTGAATTCCTACTACTTAGTTTCAAATTGAGATAACCTTTGGAAAACAACACCAATTACATACGCCAAACTGAGCAAACACGTTCAGATTGTTTTGATACTTTAGGAAAATGATCCACGAGTCATTTGTGATGTGTACGAATCGACTGCACCTCAATCCGACGCACGGTGTGACCGGTATGGCAAAAAGTGTCTGATATCAGTTTCAAATTGAGACAAACTTTGGAAAACAACACCAATGACATACGGAAAACCGAGAAAACACGTTCGGATTGTTTTGATACTTTATGAAAACAATCCACGAGTCATTTGTGACGTGTATGAATTGACCGCACCTCAATCCGACGCACCGTGTGACCGGTATGGCTAAAATTGTCTGATATCAGTTTGAAAATGACATAAACTTTGGAAAACAACAGCAATGACACACGGAAAACCGAGAAAATGCATTCGGATTGTTTTGATACTTTAGGACAATGATCCACGAGTCATTTGTGACGTGTACGAATCGACCGTACCTCAATCCGACGCACGGTGTGACCGGTATGACTAAAATTGTCTGATATCAGTTTGAAAATGACATAAAATTTGGAAAACAACACCAATGACACACGGAAAACCGAGAAAACGCATTCGGATTGTTTTGATACTTTAGTAAAACGATCCACGAGTCATTTTTGACGTGTACGAATTGACCGCACCTCAATCCGACGCACAGTGTGACCGGTATGGCTAAAATTTTCTGATATCATTTTGAAAATGACATAAAATTTAGAAAACAACACCAATGACATACATCAAACCAAGAAAACGCATTCGGATTGTTTTGATACTTTAGGAAAACGATCCATGAGTCATTTGTGACATGTACGAATCGACCACACCTCAATCCGACGCACGGTGTGACCGGTATGGCTAAAAGTGTCTGATATTTGTTTCAAATTGAGATAAACTTTGGAAAACAACACCAATGACACACGGAAAATCGAGAAAACACATTCGGATTGTTTTGATACTTTAGGAAAACGATCCAAGAGTCATTTGTGACGTGTAAGAATCAACCGCACCTCAATCCGATGCACGGTGTGACCGGTATGGCTAAAAGTGTCTGATATCAGTTTGAAAATGACATAAACTTTGGAAAACAACACCAATGACACATAGAAAACCAAGAAAACGCATTTGGATTGTTTTGATACTTTAGGACAACGATCCACGAGTCATTTGTGACGTGTACAAATCGACCGCACCTCAATCTGACGCACGGTGTGACCGGTATGGCTAAAAGTGTCTGATATCAGTTTCAAATTGAGATAAACTTTGGAAAACAACACCAATGACATACGCCAAACCGAAAAAATGCGTTCGGATTGTTTTTATACTTTAGGAAAACGATCCACGAGTCATTTTTGACGTGTAAAAATCGACCGCACCTCAATCCGACGCACGGTGTGACCGGTATGGATAAAAGTGTCTGATATCAGTTTGAAAATGACATAAACTTGGGAAAACAACACCAATGACATACGCCAAACTGAGCAAACGCGTTCGGATTGTTTTGATACTTTAGGAAAATGATCCAAGAGTCATTTGTGACGTGTACGAATTGACCGCACCTCAATCCGATGCACGGTGTGACCGGTATGGCTAAAATTGTCTGATATCAGTTTGTAAATGACATAAACTTTAGAAAAAAACACCAATGACATACGCCAAACCAAGAAAACGCATTCAGATTGTTTTGATACTTTAGGAAAACGATCCACGAGTCATTTGTGATGTGTTCGAATTGACCGCACCTCAATCCGACGCACGGTGTGACCGGTATGGCTAAAATTGTCTGATATCAGTTTGAAAATGACATAAACTTTGGAAAACAACACCAATGACATACGCCAAACTGAGCAAATGCATTCAGATTGTTTTGATACTTTAGTAAAACGATCCACAACTCATTTGTGACGTGTACGAATTGACCGCACCTCAATCCGGCGCACAGTGTGATCGGTATGGCTAAAAGTGTCTGATATCAGTTTCAAATTGAGATAAAATTTGGAAAACAACACCAATGAAATACGCCAAACCGAGCAAACACATTCGAATTGTTTTGATACTTTAGGAAAAATATACACGAGTCATTTGTGATGTGTACGAATCGACCGCACCTCAATCCGACGCACGGTGTGACCGGTATGGCTAAAAGTGTCTAATATCAGTTTCAAATTGAGATAAACTTTGGAAAACAACACCAATGACATACGCCATACCGAGCAAACGCATTCGGATTGTTTTAATACTTTAGGAAAACGATCTACGAGTCATTGTTGACATGTAATAATTTACCACACCTCAATCCGATGCACGGTGTGACCGGTATAGCTAAAATTGTCTGATATCAGTTTGAAAATGACATAAACTTTGGAAAACAACACCAATGACATACGCCAAACCGAGCAAACGTGTTCGGATTGTTTTGATACTTTAAGACAACGATCCAAGAATCATTTGTGACGTGTACGAATCGACCGCACCTCAATCCGATGCACAGTGTGACCAGTAAATCTTTTCATTAGATAAAGAATCAGTATTTATTAAATGAGATAAATCAATCAAAAACATATTGATTTTACATTATTCCATTTCATTATTATGAAAATGAAAACTTTTGAGTTTAAAATTTAATATTTTAGTTTCACATTTCCATATTAATGTATTCTTTCATATTACTGTTTTAATTTCTTTCATTATTGCATTAATAACATAATATTTGTTTTCTTATATAGGTGAATTTTTTTCCTTGAGTTCGGATGCTTTGTTCGGCAACAAATACCGTCGAGAGCGGATCACGAATATCAAAGGATGAAACATGAATGTTTATAACTGTTGTTGAATAATTGTAAATGTAACCATGTAAAACAATGTTTGAAATGTATATAGCAATGCATTTTTTTTGTATTCATGATGTTAAGTAAATGTATATACCGTTGTCAGTCAAAATATTGGGTGCGGGTGCTATGGTGTGCAAGTGTGCATGTGCTACTTTGTGCAGGTATTCTAGTGTGCAGGTGTGCAGGTACTATTTTTTAGGTGCAGGCGCTGGGGCCTTTATCAGCGCTCCGAGAAGCGCTGATATAGGTGGCCTTTATCAGCGCTCCATGACGCGCTGATAAAGGACCCCTATATCAGCGCTCCGAGAAGCACTGATATAGGGGACCCCCCTTTATCTACGCCGGAATTAACAGCGCTTTTCTAGCGCTGTTAATGCTGGTTTTTAGCGCTGATAAAGGGGCAGGTTGTAGTAGTGGATTTACAAAGCTTCCTTTATATGTTTTCAAAATATTATTTTAAAAGAAAATGATTTCAATGATCTCAAATATTATTTTATAATTTTTAAAATTATTTTCAAAGAATTTTTTTTCAAAATGTTTTTAATATTATTTTATAAGTTTTCAAGGAAAAAAGTTTTCAAAATGTTTTCAAGCTTCTTTATATGTTTTTAAAGGTTATTTTCATAGAAAATGGTCTTCAAAATATTTTAGGTTTTAAAAAGTATTTTTCAAAATGTAAAGGATATTTTCATCAAGAAATGTTTTAAATAATTTTTTATGATTCCTTTATATGTTTTCAAAGGGGTTTCAAGGAAAAATATTTTGAAAAAGTTATATGTTTTAAAAAGTGATTTTCAAAGAAAATTTATGTTCTAAGTGATCTTTTAAAATACATCTCCATCTAAGATGACATACTTGGTTATTGTTTATGATTTACTATAGATATTATCCAAGTATACCATTCATAGTATTTATATGAATGGTCTATGTTTTCATGGATTGATGTTTATGAAACCTGTTTCTCTTCAATGGGTTATACCATGATAAATGTTTATGAAACCTGCATCATTTCACAGGTTATTCTAGGATGGAATGACTTTGAAACATATCTATTTTACATAGGTTATGATATGATGAAATTTTTATTATACCAATTTCATTTAATGGGTTACAATATGATTTTTATGAAACCCATCTCTTTTATGGGTCATGATAAGATGAATGTTTTATGGCACACGTATGTATGAATTCATTATGATATGGGTGGGACCTATATATTCATCCAATGCATTGTATACATATTTATATCTCATGAGATAATGATATGAAAAAAGTCGATGGGATTGATCCAAAATGGTAAATAGGTTCTCCCTGATCCAAAATGGGAAATAGGTGTGTCTTGATCCACTGTGGGAATATGGGGAAACCCGATCCACTATGGGAAGATGGGAAAACCCGATCCACTATGGGAAGATGGGGAAACCTAATACCTTATAAAGAAAGTACTGCGACTGGGGATGGTGGTGTGTCCTACCCAATAGGTTTAGTCCCTATGAAGTTCCTTGATAAGTTTTTGGAAATGAGCCTTTGACTTATAGGTAATTATGTTACATGTTTATCTTTCTACCATAAATTTCATGTCTTATTCCTTTGATATTATCACATGTTTCATTTTATTGATTATATTATGATTCATGTATTATTAACTGCTAGTATTTATGTCATGTATAATTATTATGATCTTTTTATATAGGGTATGATCTTAAAATTTTATGATCATGTTCTCATACCCTTATTCTCATGTTATGCTCACATATTTCCTTTATTTACTCATACTAAGAATTTGAGCTCACCACTTTATTATGTTTCCTTTCATTAGGTTATAAATAAAGGTTTTAAGTTGGAGTAATGAAGGGGAATATCTTTAAGGGATATGTTGAATATATTTCACAAAACTAGAATAATGTGTTCCAAGTTTCCAAATACACTAAAGTATTATGGTCCTCGGGTATGTATTTTTTTGTAATGTTCTGAATATTCATCTAAAATGATGTAATATCCATATATGTTAATCTTGGGTTTCTATAATTAAATAAATTAAATCCATTAGGGGAGGATAATATTATATTACATCAATATTTTAATACCTAAGGATCATGCATGAAGTGACAACTCCCTATATACCACAATGAAATGGTATAGCTGAGAGAAAGAATAAAACATTGATAGAAGTGGTCAACTCCATGATGTCTATCTCGGGTATCTCAAGAGGAATTTGGGGAGAGGAATTATTAACTTCTTTCCATATACTAAATATAATTACCATTAAAGTAAATTCCCTGACACCATATTATTTATGGAAACACGAGTAACCAAAAATCAATAATTTATAGGTTTGGAGCTGTCATAAAATTGCAAGAGTACCAGAACCTAAAAGGAAAAAGTAAGAAAATCAAGGTATTGATTTTATATTTCTTAGATATATATATCATTAAAAATATTATATATACATGATTATAGAACCAAATATTTTATTATATATTAAAAAAATTATTGAATTAATAGATGCCATCTTTAATGAATCTAGGTTTATCACTTTATTTAAGAAAGTAAAAATAGAGGACTCCATCTAAAATAAAAGAGTATCTAAAAAAGGTATGATCAAATAGATTTATAAAAATAAATAAACAAATATACTCAATTCACAAGCATATAATTTTTATATGTACTTGTTATAAGGGACTTATTATAGTATTGCTACAAAAACTATGGTTTTTATTAATATAGAGTCTATACCAAAAACATTCAAAGAAGATTTATTATTTTTTGACGAATCTATTTATAAGGAAGATATAGATAATGAAATAGAATCTATAACTAGGATCAATACTTGGATAATAGTTGATCTTCCTCAATTTTCACAACCCATAGGTTTTAAGAGGTTATTTAGAAAGAAATAAAAAGTCAAAAGTACCATTGAAAAATATATATCCACATTGGTATCCAAGGGGTTTACTCAAAAATAAGGAATCAATTATTTCAATAAGGTATAGGAATACTTCTCTTAGAATTATTATCAGTTTATATTATATATATAATTTGGAAATTCATCAAACAGATGTTAAAAAAACATTCTTAAATGGTGAATTAGATAAATAAATATATATGTAAAGTATGAAATATCAAGATGAAGTCCAATGAGTTAACCATAAGAGTCAAAAATACCTTTTATGCAATTCTCTAAGGAAAATTTCACTAAATAAAAATATTACTATTCATATAATGAAAATATGGAATATCAATATATGATCAACCAGAATTAGTAACCAATAATCATCAAGAATTTCAATACATTTCCCATGTCAATAAAAGGGATAACATGATTATAATCCATCCTGAGAAAGAAGGTGGATGGTCAACAATACATAACCAACTTTACAATAATCAATCGTATTGGAATAACTATATACAAAATGATAATAATTTTCCCCATGTTAATAGAATAATATTATTTCCAAGTGAACATCATCCAATCTGAATTATGTAAAAATGTGATGTTCATACTGTATATAGTAATGAGAATACATCTAATTAAATACTATAATAACATGATCATAAGATATACAAAGAAATAAGGTAGATGGTTTCAAAATAACACAAACCCAATGTAACAAAGAAAATTTATAAGGACGCTGACATAGATGAAAAATTCTTGAAAATAAAATTCTTCGAATTGTATCACAAAAGAAGAGATTAAGAATTAAATTTCTTGATACCACATGTTCAATCCCACAAATTATAACACATATATTTTAGAGGATAAATCATGAAACATAAAATCCATTATGGGAAATACTAATGAAAATAAAAACAGAAGTGAAAATAAAAACTTAAAATAGCTTATAGATTTTTTTAACATTGATATAAAATAAAAATTTATATGTTGCTTTCAAAGGGAAATTTTGAAAATTTGAATTGAAATATTTTGAAAACCTTTAATTTTAAAAATAATAAAAAAAATGTAACCTTGAAAATTCATAAATTTTATATTGAATAAATTAGGATAGGATTACAAAAAATATTAAAGTGAAAGGAGAAATCCTTTTTATTATTTTCCAAAATACATTTTTTCAAAACTCACACTGTAAGAAGAGTAAAAAACATTCATTTGTATTAAAGCTCTATTTTCCCAAATAGGATTGTAAAATACCTTATAATAAAATATTAGTATGGGAGAACCCAATCATAGAAGAAATAATTTCATGAAGAAACAATATAACTCAAGGAAAGGAGACTTGAGTTATCAATATCCCTTATGGGAAACATACTCTATGAGACATGAAACATTTTAAACGGGGTTCATGTTGTTAAAATTTAAAAAATGAGTGAATAAAATGTAATACAATCAAAGGGATATAATGTATTAAAATTATATGAAATAATTTCAAGTGAATGATAATAACTCAATAAAATAAAATTGAGTTACCAAAAAATATTACGACTGAGGTAACACTTGATTCAAAAGGCATTTTAAGAAAAGAACTTTATTTGAATTATTTTATCCCATTAAGTATAAGGAAAAATTTATAGAAAATTCATGGGATATAAAATCAATAGAACTCCATACAAAAGAAACATGGTGTATAACATGTGACATATCTCAAAGAATCAGAATTGGGACTATGAAAGCTATTGTAGCTTGAGTAACATCTTAATAAAAAAACTTAAAATAGAGGGATTGAAATTGAAATTAAAATACCATGATTAAAATACAATTCATGATATGATATCTCAAATTATATACACTGTAACATCATACCCCTCCTCATTGGATTTAGTCGAGGTGAAATTGCTACTTGGCCTTAAGAAATATCCCCAAGGTGCCAAAGGTTGGAAATGAATTCCAAGGGCTTGAATACAATTAGGGTATGATTTTCCCTTTGAGAAATAAAAAAATCCAACCAAACATGTCATAATAAAATAAAAATAGATTATGAATGATAAAAATTTAAAACAACTCAAAGTAATATCATTAATATCAAAACTAATCCATAACTGAGTACCATAATAGAAGATTACAACCATAAAAGTACAAAGTAGAAGAAAAAAATAACAAAACCTAAAGAATCCAAAGACATAAATCCACAGCTCCAACCATGATCCATGATACAAATATAAAATATAGTCCAAGTATCAAGATGAACCACTAAAGAAGTGAAATACATTACCTTTTCTTGTGTTCCGATAATCAATATTTTTAAAATCACCAATATTTTAAAGTAGGGGTGAGTAATGAAACTTGGTAGTATTTCCCCAAATGAATTCCCTACCCACACCACTCAGATAGAACAAGTTAGCACATTTATATAAAATAATTTATATAAAAAACACTTTAAATAGTTTAACAATCCGTAACAAAGTAAAATAGTTTCATACCAAAATAGTTTCCAAGGAAAAGAAACTAAACAATACTTTAAACCATTTCACATTACTTTTTGGAATACCCATTCCATGATTCAAAAACACACCAAAAAATGAATTCTCTAGTGACATTTACGTACTCATGAATGATTTCTCATCCATCCACTAAGTCATAACGAATTGTACAATCTTCTTTCTCCTTAAGGACACACTCCCCTTATCCAGGGTCACATCCCATTGTACCCCAATGGTACACACCCCTTATTCAGGGTCACATCGAAAGCATAAACTTACACAACCCATGTATGCCAAAATAATTTCAAATAAACCACTTCAATACACTTCAATAAAACCACACTTTTATTGAAATCCTTTCACATGAACCATTTACATGAATCAAACAAACAACCATTTTAAAATCACCATTTTAAAATCATTTAACAAATAACTTTTTGCAACAATTTCACAATTCCACTAAATACTCAAACCATCACTAAAGAGGATTTATAACATTATTTGCACAAAAATTTCACAATAAAATTTAATAAATTTAACCAAATCAAAACTAATACTTCAAGTTATAAGAAGATGAGTCAAGAGTGAATCCACCTACCTTGATAATTATGGTGAAAACGAATAATGAAATGAAAACGCCCACAAAACTGGGTCGAATCTCTAAAACCCCAACTTAGATATCTTCCCCTAAAAACAAAAAGGCCAAAAATAACCATTATTGGTATCAACCACATTGGATCTATCCACAAAAGACTAGATCTAAGAAAAAAAGAGAGGGAATAAAGTAGATCTAAGAAAAACTATGAAAAACTACCACAAAAGGAGACTTACCAAGGGAATTAGGCTTTAACGCACAAAGAAAAGTCTCTAAATAACTTTTAGTTCAGCGGGGAAATCCTACACTTATTTTGGGAGGAATAAATTTTGAGTTAGGGCATAAATAGAGTAAAAATGAGGTGTTTATAGTTAATACTGACCTAGATCCAATTTTTTAGGATCTATTTTTTAAACCGTGCATAGTTAGTTGCACAGTTTGGAAAAATGTGCGCTAACCATGCACTAGCCTCTACCTTAATGAGAATCTTTCATGGTTGGACTACACGGTTATAAAAACCATTTTCCAACCTTGAAAAATCCCTATGTTCCACTTTGCATGGTTTATCTTGGGTTTTTACACAGTTTGGACAAATCGTGTGCCTAACCATGTGCCTTCCCATTAACCCCTATCTCACTATGAACAGTTTTCTATAGGAGGTTCATGGTTTCCAAAAACCATGCTCAAACTGTACACCTTTATAAAATTTCAAAAAACATTCCAAAAGTTTTTCAAACCCTCCCAAACTTCACCCAAACACTTTACATACTTAAAAATTCTAAAGAAATGGTTACTTGAAACTAGGGGTGCTACATTCTCCCCACCATTGGACTTTTTGTCCCCATAAAATATAAAAATATCATTTCTATGAAATAGTTATGGCCATTTCTTGACCATTTCCTTCTCCCGTTCCCTAGTATATTCCTGAATTCAACCATATTTAAACAAAACCCGAACTAGAATGACGATTTTCCCATGTAAGAATTTATCTTGGATATCCACAATCCATACCGATATATGAAACAATGAAGAATCCGACTCTAGATTAATGTGATCCCATCGAATCACATGGTTAGGACCAGGCTAGCACATTTTCAACTGAGATACATATGAAACACATTATGCACCACACTGAACCATGGTGGAAAATACAACTGATATGACACCTCACCAACCTATTCAAGTATCTCAAAAGGTCTTATGTATTGAGGAGATAACTTTACCTGATTCTCAAAATTACGATGCCCAAGTCTTGGAGAGATTTTCAAGAAAACATGATCACTCACCTTGAACGATAATGACCATCGACAATGATCAACATATGATTTATGACAATTCTGAGCTATCTCTATCCTCTTCCTGATCAACCTAATATTCTATATTGTTTCTTATACAATGCTCAGACCAAATAGTGAAGTATCATATGTTTCTACCCAAAAAGTGGATAACAAAAAAGATTCCCATACAATGATTCAAAAAGATCCATACGTATCAAGGCTTGATAACTATTGTTATATGAGAAATCCACTAATGGTACGTAATCTTCCCATGAGACACCAAAATCCATTACACAAACCTAAAACATATATTACAATGTTTCTATCATCTATTTATATTGTCTATCCATTTGTGGATGATACACCATACTCATAGTCAACTGAGTCCCAAGTTCTTTCTGTAAGGATTTCCAGAAATGTGACGTAAATTTTGAGTCTCTATCCGATACTATTGAAACTGGTATGTCATGACTCTTTACAAATTCTTGGATATAGATCTTTGAAAAGTCCTCCACCATATGGGATTCATGAATAAGGATAAAATGAACCAACTTTGTGAGACGGTCCTCTATCACCCATATGGAATAGTGTTTCCGAACCATTCATGGGAGACCTCTTACAAAATCCATACTTCTCCCATTTCTAAACAAGAATAGGTAAGGATGACAACATACCTATTGGTTGTTGATTATCTGCCTTATCTTGATGACAATTTAATCAATTTGAAATAAACTTAGCCACCTTCATTTTTATACTAACCCACCAAAACTGTGATTTCAACACCTTATACATATTCTATATTATAGGATGAAGAACCCATCTCAAATAGTGGTAAGCATGAAGAATTTGTTCTTGACAAGCCACAGGTACAACTATATGAATTCTGAACCACAACATTGAACTACCATCCAGACTCCAGACCTCAATGGTATCCCCACCATTGAGTTTTTACCTTATGAAAGCACATTTTTGAATAAAAAATTTATTCCAATTTAACCATATCCATCAAATTAGGAACAGATGAAACTAGAAAGAAAACCATAACTTTACCTCATTATTTACATTCCAAGTTCTTATCAGCTAGGACCAACATCAACTACCACTCATCTAATATTTCTTTTTCTAGATGAGCATATGAATTTCTATTTAATGCATCCTCCACAAAATTTCCCTTACCCGGTGTATACATTAAGTAAAAGTAAAACATTTAGAGATATTCCATCCATCTTATTTATCTCAGGTTCAAATCCCTTTGTGATAAAATATGTTTTAAGATCTTACGATATGTAAACATTGTAAATTTCTCACTAAAGAGTCAATGAAACCAAGTCTTCAAATCATGGACTATGATGACTAACTCAAAATCGTGTGTTGTGTAGTTCTTATCATGAAAATGTAACTATATTGAGTCATAAGCAACAAAATGATCTCCTTGCATGAGAACACATCCCAACCCAGATCTTAAAGCATCACAATACGCTATGTACCCTTGTCCTGATTCTATAAAAATCAAGATTCATAACGATGTAATAAGAACTTTAAGATCCTAAAAAGACTTTTGAAATTCCTCATTATAATGAAATGGAACATTAATTCTTGTCAATACTGTCATAGGTGAGTCTATTTGTGAAAAGTCATGAACAAAGCATCGGTAATATCTAGCTAGACTAAGGGTACTATGTATCTCAAAGACATTATTTGGTGGTTTCCAAGAGATAAAAAGATATATCTTTTTTGGATCCATAGAAACACATTTTTCAAAGATTACAAGGCCAAGGAAACATACCTATTATATCTAAAAATCACACTTTAATGGTTTGAAATACAAAAGATGATCTATAAAGATTGACAAAACTATTTCTAAGTATTTCTCATGCTCATAACTTGTCCTTGAATACACCGATATGTCATCCACAAACACCACCACAAAAGAATCCAAATATCTCTAAAATATTGAATTAATCAATTCCATAAAGACCACTGGTTAATTCATAAGACAAAAGATATTAACACATAGTCATAATAGCCATATATACTTCTAAAATCTTTCTTTGGAATATCCTCCTTCCGAACCCACAATTGGTGATATCTTGATCGCAGGATGATTTTAGAGAACCACTGAGCTCCCATTAATTGATCAAATAGATCATCAATACATGGAAGTGGATGCTGATTATTTATTATAACTTGATTAAAATTACAATAATCCACACAAAACTAAAGAGTTACATCTGCCTTTTTGACAAACAAGATTGGTGCTTCCTACAGAGACGTGTTAGGCCAAATAAACCCTTTGATTTCTAGATCTTCCAATTGCACTTTCATTTCCATTAATTATTTTGGTTTCATCGAATAAGATAGAAGGGAAATAGGTATGGTTCCTAGAAGAAGATATATTGTAAACTATAATTCTCTTGTGGTTTTAAACCTTAATAATTTTCAGGGAAAATAACCAAAAACTAATCAACAACCGTTGGAAAAATACTATTCTCGATATCTTCTATCGATGCAAAAGTCAAAGCTACCAATTGGTATGGTATCATTCCAACTGATGGTGCCAAAAATCCCATGGAACTTGCCTTTAAATTTTAGTCCCCTCTAAAGAGATGCTTGACACCATCATCAGACGTAAAAATAACCCTTTGGGTATAAAAATTTATGTAAGTATTGCACATTTTCAACCAATACATACCCATAATTATATCATAGACATCCATCTCAACTGCAGAGAAATCTCATATCATCTTAGATCCATTTAAATTTATAGAACATGTTTTACACATGAAGGATAAAAATTATCTTTGAAGAAGAGGAGTTTTTAGTTTTTACACAGAATGCATCATCTCAACATTTAGACTCAGAAAATCAATAGAATAAGAAGAAATAAAGGAATGAGATGAACCTGTATAAAAAAAATATTGCATAAGGGAATAATTCAAAATAATCATATCTATTATGGTTGATGGTTTAGAATAATTATCCACAATAACTTTCTCATCTCTATATAATTTCTTGATCATGGAAATTTGTTCTTTATTGACCTATTGAGATTTCTATTATTAAGGAGTCATGGTTTTCCTAGAATCACCATGGATACCTCTGTTCTGATGACAAGATTTGTTATGCTTCCCTCATCTTCTTGAAGCATATGATATCTGTGACACATGATAAGTGTCCTGAACACCTGAACTCAGAGAACTATAAAAATAGAACTGAATATGCCGCTTATGATTGAAATTGTGGAATGATCTTGGTGGTTTTGTACGCTCTCACTTCATGTGGTTGAACGAACCACAATGTAAACATCCAACTTTACTCTTGGGTCTTGGAGGAAGATTCACCAATCCAGCCTTATGATTCCAAGTCATTCCACTACCTTAGAAATAGGTGTAATTATTCCTATTTATCCTAACATTAGAGTTCCCACCATTTCCTATAGGTATGTAAATTCTTCCTCCTCTCATAGATCCTAATATGACCCTTTCTGCCACCATCTCTCTATTGACTATCTCCATATAATCTGGTATAAAAAGTATAAAAATATTCAGGCGAATCTCCTTCCTTGGACCCAATTCAAAAATGTGTGCCTTCAAGGACACACTAACAACAAATTTGGGTGAAAATAAGACTAAATTCATGAATTTATCCCCGTACTCTATCACTGAGAGGTTTTAACATTTCAATATGAAGAAGACCGTCATTCTTATAATCCTGAACGTATGAGGATAGAATTGTTTTTTGAAAAATTCTTCAAAATCCTCCCATGCAAAGCCTTTGTCTAATTTTTCATGAACTACTAAATCCCATAATTAGCATGAAAGATCCTACAACATATACATCACCAAATTTACTTTAAAATCTACTAGTGTGCTAAGGAAATTGAATATTATATTCATAATGTTCAACCACACCTCTACTTTCTCTAGTTCAAAATCACCCAAAAAAATGGGTGGACTCTATTTTTGGAAATGTATGGAATAATCCACTTGCCTTGGTTCATCCCTCCAGTTCCCTCTGTCCACATCCTAAAAATATTGAACTAAACTTATAACCATCTATTAATTCTCCTATGGCTCAAGTGAAACCATGTTCTTAGCAACTTCCTCCTCTTGGTTTCTATGACACCTACCAGGTGACATTTTCTAAAAACACAACAAACACAACAAACACCATAATTCTCACTCTTTATAAATTAAAGGCTTAATGATTTCAAATTCTACCATATCATACATATCACAACATTTCATTCCAAAATTTAACATTTTCCACATTCGACCATTTTTTAAAATTTCCCCATGCATTTGAAAATCATTCTATTTTCAAAATATCATTTCATTCCTTTTAAAAATATCTCATTTGAAAATAACTTTACAATTTTCAAGAATAAATAATTTTGTACCAAATAATATATCACTACTCAAAATGAAATATGAACTCCTAGTGGGAAGTCATTTCTAAAATGCATGTCATGCTCTTATCATTGGCTTAACCAACAACAATGAGATTATAAATCTTATAAGTGTATCCAAAACACTAATGTACCCAACTACCTCGTAGCTTGAAGTTCAACATAAAAGGTTATTTATGTCTTTTTATATTATACATTTCAAGTCCCAAAAATCACACTCTTTTATACCATCCCAACTCAAGAAATATACCATAATTAATTTCAACTCCAAGACTGAGAAAAGATAACTGATTCATAGAATGACCAAGACTAATACTACTTTCAAGTCAAGGACCAAACAAGATGATACCACTTGTAACATCCCACCCCTACTCATTAAACTGAGTCAATTTAAACATTCTATTTGGCCTTAAGAGACATCCCCAAGGCACCAGAGGCTGAAAATGAATGCCCAGGGCTTAAATACAATTGGGGGATGAGTTTCCCTTTGAGAAATAAAACATCCCAACCAAACATGTCATAACAAAATACTAATACATGATGCATGATAAAAATGTAAAACAACTCAAAGTAATATCATTGATATAAAAACTAAGCCATAATAGAGTACCATAATGGAAGACTACAACCATAAAAGTACAAAGCAGAAGATAAAACCAACAAATCCCAAAGACTCCAAAGACATAAATCTACATCTACAACCATGTTCCATGATCCAACTCCACAATACAACCCAAATATTATGATTAGCCACTAAATAAGTGTGATACTTTACCTTTTCCTATGTCCTAATAAATAGTATCTAAAAAAGCACAAAATTTCCAAAGTAGGGGTGATTAATGAAACTTATTATGATTTCCCCAAATGACCTCCCTACTCACACCACTAGGATAGAACAAGTTATCATATTTATATAAAAACAACTTTAAACAATATAAAAATCTATAAAAAATCCAAAAAATTTCATACCAAAACTAATTCCAAGGAAAAGCAACCAAACAATTCTTTAAAGCATTTCACATTCCTTTTTGGCATACCCATTCCACGATTTACAAACACACCCACACATGCATGCTATAGTGATGGTTCCATACTCATGAGTGGTTTCTAATACATCCACTAAGTCATCAAAGAGTGTTCAATATCTTTGTACCCCAATGATGCATTCCCCTTATCCAGGTTTATGTCCCTTTGTACCATAATGGTTTACACCCCTTATTCAGGGTCACGTTGAAAGCATGAACTCACTCAACCCATGAATGCCAAAACCATTTCAAATCTAGAATTTAAAGATACTTAAATAAAACTATAATTTTATTGAAAAACTTTAACAACAACCATATCCATGAATCAAAAGAACAACCATTTTAAAATCATTCAACAAATTAATATTCACAAAAATTCCACAATTCCACTAAATTATTAAACCATCACTAAAAAGGGGTTGTAACATGATTTCCACACCAATTTCATAATAAAATTCAATAAATTTAACCAAATTGAAACTAAGTCTTCAATTTATAAGAAGTAGAGTCGAGAGTGAATCCACCTACCTCAAGAATTACGGTGAGAGCCAAGAACAACATGAAAATGCCCATAAAACCAGGTTGAATTTCCAAAAAACCACATGATTTATCTTCCCCTAACAACAACAAGGCCAAAACAAACCATGATTGGCATCAAACACCTTAGATCTATCCGAAACAGACTAGATCTAAGAAACTGAGAGTGGGAAGAGAGTATATCTAAGAAAAACTATGAAAAACTTCTACAAAAGTATACTTACTAAGGGAATTAGGATTCAACACACCAAGAAAAGCCTTCATATCACTTCCAATTCAATCTGGAAATCCTACAATGCCTTTAAGAGGAATAAATTTCAAGTTAGGGATGAAATAGAGAAAAAATGAGGGGTTTAGAGTTAATACCAACCTAGATACACTTTTTTAGGATCTATTTTTTAAACCATGCATGGTTAGTCACACGGTAAGGAAAACTGTGTGCTAACCATGTGCCAACCTCTACCTCAAGGAGCACCTCGTATGGTTGGCCTACACAGTTAGACAAACTCTACGACAACCATGAAAAATCCATCTATCCCAATTTTCATGGTTTTTCCTGGGTTTCCACATAGTTTGGACAAATAGTGCATCTAAACATACACCTTCCCATTAACTCTTGTCTCCCTGTGTGCAGTTTCTTATTGGATTTACAAAGTTTCCACAAACTGTGATCAAACTATGCACATTTAGAAAAGCCCCAAAACATTCCAAAAGTATTCAGAACCCTCCCAAACTTCACCCAAACACTTTATATACTTAATAAATAAATGGTTACTTAAAACCAGGGTGCTACATAGACCACATAAATTAAATTAATTACATAATACCAAATATTTCTCAAAGAGAAGAATTTAAGTTGAAAACCCTTAACTCGGTCCTAATTTATTCTTAAATTTCACAAAACATCTTGATTAAATAAATTAATTTCATTAAATACATATCCCAGAACCATATTCATAACTATAACCATTTATACTCTTTATTTATAATCATTCTATATATATAAATATTAGTTAGTTTTTATATATTTTCAACACTGGGTATAAGTAATCTTTATTGCTTTGAAATAGTTTCATAAAAGTGTTGTTATATATTATTTTGAAAAAATATACCATTCTTAGATAATATAATTTAATGGAATATATGTTACAAGATAGCTTATAAATATGTAATATCATTTCATATCAGCTTTGGTTATGGTCTATGAGGTTGAAATAAGCGATGATCATGTTTCGGTGATTCTTAATGGACGAAGAGTGAAAAATTAATTAGAGAGTTAAATGTTGATATAAAATTATTTACATATTTATATAATATTATACCAATAAATAATTTCTCAGAGTCATCTATGATATAAATTCATAATATTTTTCAAGTAGGTGGTTAAACTGACCCAAACAAGAACCTATCACGATTCATGGATGATTATGAGGTGGTTTAGTTGTAATATAATTATACCAAAAGAATAATGATATTATTTAGTGTTTATTATTGTGATATATTAAAATTTTAATTAAGTATTATAATAATTAATTAGTATGAATATACTATGTAGTATAATTAAAAATAACTTCCTTTTAGTATTATTATTTAAGACGGTTAATGTTACAATGATTGCTTATTTTTGATATTAATTATAGATTTATAATTTATATTTATAGAATATAAATCATTAAATAAATAATATAAATATTCACTAAACCCATTTATATTACCATACTTGAAAGGTTGTGATGAAAAACAAAATGTATTGTTTATGGAGGCTGTTTTCCGCACACGCACATGACAAACATTTTAATTTTTTCGATTGAATGAGTGGAATAGATAATGGATATAACATAAATATAATAAAATTTTACTATATTATTTATAATTATGAAATCATGTACATATGGTTATAATGGGTTTTTAGGAGGGTGGATGGGAAAGATAAAGACTAAAAGTAAAAGGGTAAGTAATAATTACATTGAGAATTTAGATCTTCTCTTGAAGTATCCTTTGTAAATGAAGGACTTTAGGCACTTTATTGAGAATATAGGATTCTAAAAATGTATAGAGGATCTAGAAGAATTAAATTGGACATATTTTCATGGTAATTTCAAACTATATGCGTGACTTGAAGTGGGAGGAAGTGAACTCCTTTTATAAGTGAAAAATAGGGACAACTCTTTAGAAAAGAATATTCGGTAAGGGATAAGAATGGAATTTCATGAGAGTTAGGTGGATAAATAGTATACTAGTCACATGGTTATGAATTTAATACCTAAAAATTCTTTATAGATGGTGTATGTTACCTTTTAATTATTAAAAATTTGAGATACCTCATTCACAAATTTTAACCTTATTAATCTTGATTAAAAATTAACCATGGTAATTATTTTATTACTTAAAATATTATATGACCCTTATTAACAAATTTATACATGTTGAATCTTAATTCTGGATCCATTTTACCTAATTAAATTTCTAAATATTATAAAATTGAATTTTAAATTAAAACCTAAGATACAAGAAAAGTAATTTTTTTAGAAAAACATTTTTTTTGTATATTAAGTGTTTTTTATTCTTATTTACTATAAATTATTAATTGAATGAGTGTTTATATATATTTTTATGTTCTAAAACATCATATTATATAAATATTTTAAATTGTATTAATCTTATTTATTTAGATAAAAATCAATTCTTAAAAAAAACCATTTTACTTTTACCGTGGTATTTAATCTTTATCATAAATAATTTATTTTCAGTGACTAAAAATAAGACTAAAATTATTACATATTTTTTACCTACTGATTCTAAATATAAATTATATTTTATCAAATAATATTAATATGTGTAGGAAAAATTAATTTTAGAATTTGTGCGCATAAAACCCATTTTAGAAAAAATCAAAAAAATTCATCCAAAATTAATATTACTATGATGACTCCAAAAATAATGTCGATTTTTAAATATTAAAATTCTAAATTCTAGAAATTTAACATTTAAATAAAAAGGTGAGATGTAATGGAAAACTGTTTTTATAGGAAAATATTTTTTTTATAATTTTAACAATTCTCATTCATATTTTCTATTATTTACTAATTAAATTACTATTAGAATTTTTTTGTATAAAATATATTTTATCATAATTAATCACAACTTTATTTAAATATAAATTCATATCACATAAAAAATAATTTTTTAAATAATAAATGATCTTATTAGTTATTTTTGGAAAACTAATTAAATTTCATTTATATTAAAAGTGACACTTATTTTCCTTATACATATATTTCATGAAGTGGTTAATCTTATTAATTCATGCTAATTCAATGTATATATTTTAATGGTAATACTTAAATATTTATACATTTTCTAAATATCATGATTTCGTTGAAGTTTGGTGTTTCCTGTGGAGCAAGCTATAAAATACATTGACTTATATAAAAGAAATCATCTATTAAAATCTAGGGGTGTTATATTCTATCCCTTAAATAAATTAATCTACAAAATTTTAACTATTACTCATTGAAGAAAGTAATGGAGGGTATTCTTAACATATTCATCATTCAGGGTATAACCTCTAATATGTCATCTACCATACTCTCTTAGGCTATACCAAGTTACTTATCTTTCCTCAAACAACATTAATCATTACTACAATCATATACCTAATTATATATATACCCTAATCATATATTCTCTATAACATACCATTACCAAAAGTATTTTAATCTACAAGTCAATAAACCATAATAAAATTATACATTCTTCCAAAAATTAACTCTATCTTTAACCCTCAAATAACATTAACCACTAATTCATACGGTCACACACAAGTCAATTTATATCATAATCCCAAGAATGTGATAAACTTTAAAAATATCATGAATCAATTATCAATCCCAAGGTTACTAATACTATCTAAATTCTTCAAAATAAATCCACCCTTTATTAGCTCAACATTAAGCATATATTAATCCTAAGAGTTATCCATACCTCAATCATGTGTTCTCTAATAGTTATCCTAAAAAATATAACCTTTTCATAAAATAATTTTTCAAGGTTATTAATACAATCTAATATATGATTCCAAACCATTAATGAAAAAATATTAAATAATTATCCTTATATTTTTCACATAATCTTCAATAACAATTTAAATATACAAAAACACCATTGACAAATATAAATTCCCTAATTAAAATAGCTAAGAGTATCAAGAATTTATTTTTATTAAATTATCAATCTCAATACCATAGGTAAGACTATGAAACTCACCTTTTACATCATAATAAGAATATATCAAGATTGTAAACTCTTTAAGTATGTTCCCTTTTTCAGTTGTAATACCCTGTTATTTCTCGATACATACCTTTCTCAGCTTAATTTTCATAATAATGTTTCAACAAAATACTAAAACATAAAATTATTATCAATAAAAGTTGATTAAATTATCATATGAATATGAAAACTCAATCCTAATATGTATTATCCAATTAAACCTTCATTTCACCCTTTGATACTTCAAGTTCAATCAACTTTGATTTTAGTTAGGTTCTCTTGTACTTATTAACCTAATACCTTAAATTAATTATGAAATAAATACTTCATAATGGTTTGTAAAGAGAATATGATCAACCAAATCATATCCCCAAGGAGTGTCTAGTTAGGTGTGTATTCATAGGCCCACTCATCATGCATCCGAGTGATGATTGAGTCAACCCTCAACCAACCATTTTTGAAGTGATTACCCCTAGGTGATTCTATGGCACAACCATATACACTTTCTAGTAACTAGACAAGGATTTATTACAAGTAAAACCATATAATAAAGACTTTACCAATATTTAAAAATATCATCCTTTACTTATAACAATCTCTAGGATTTTTACTAAGGTTCTCTAACCCTAATGCTTATACATTATTATATTAACATTAAATCATATACTTATCCCAAAGGGTTATTTATACTAATGAAATTTTGATCAAACTCAACTTATCAACCCTTAAGTTATCATAAAAAACATCATAATCTCAAAATTTATATAAAAATTTCCTTTTATACCAACCATGACACCCCAAACCTGCACTTCTGAATCTGGTACCATAAACACACACTTTATATATTTACTTTGATACGAGCTATAAAATCCTAGATATAACCATCCTTAATTACAAAATCAATGATGATTATTTAATATCTTATATTATAAGGATATTTTTTTGATTATATATTAAGATAATCAAGAAAAAATATAAAATAATAAATCCCATGTTATTTGTATCAAAGCGACATTTTCCCACTATATACGAAACTACTTAATCTATAATGAATCTTCAATATCTCCCATAAATTATTTCACATGTGATATTATTCTAAATATGTAACGTGTACCAATTTTCATCATAACCTAGGGAAATGGAAACATAATATGTATTTAGATCAAACACTTAGTAAGGGAAATATACTACTATGGAAATCATGTCTTAAACATGACATAAATATTATGATATGAATAATTAAGAAACATGAATCCATAATCAACTTGAAACTGAGAGCTTGATATATCTATAATAACAAATAAAAACATGGATATCAATAATACTAATATCATATTAATGGAATGAATTAATTTAGACATCAAAAACATGTTTTCAAGGTCATGTTCCAAGACACTATCCTATTATAGGGAGAGGTATACCCCTAAAACCAACCTTTTAGTCTCATGAGACCCATCGATGGGCTATATAATTATGTGACCACCCATCACCTGATCAATACCAATTCATTCACCATAATATTAAAAAATAACTTTCATACCATTCCCTATGGAATTTGATTAAATACATGAATATCCATATAATAAAAAATACAGAATATCAGTACATGATAAACCAACGTTAATAGTCAATAATCTTCAAGAGTATAAATAGTTTTCCCTATGTCAATAAAAGGGATAACATGATCATAATACACACCAAGAAAGAAATTGGACGGTGAAACAATACATAATAAAATTTATAATAATCATTCATATTAGAATAACTACATATGGAATGATAATAAATTCCTCTATGTCAATATAATAATATTATTTCTAAGAAAACTCCATCCAATCTGAATTATCTAAGAATATAATGTTTACATCAAATAGAGTAATGACTATAAGACTAAGTCAATACTAGAATAACAAGATCAAAATCATTCCATAAAAAGAAGGTATACAATTTAAAAATAAAATAACCCAAGTGTAATAAAAGAAACTTAGAAAGATGTTGGAATATATGAAAAACATCTATGTAAAAAGAATTCTTTGAATGATATCACAAAATAAGGGATCAAGAATTGAATTGTTTAATATTGTGAGTTCAATCCCCAAAATGATAACACATATATATTAGAGGAAAAATCAAGAAACATAAACCCCATTGGGTTAAATACTTTAAAAAATAAAAAGGGAATTGGAAATGAAAACTTAAAAGATATTTTTGAATTTTTTTTAACATTGATGTAAAATAAAAATCTATATGTCACTTTCAAAGGTAAATTTTGAAAATGTGATGTGAAAGATTTTTAAATCCTTTAATTTTGAAAATAATCTCCAATAATTAATCCTTGAAAAGAAATAATGTTTATCTTGGAGAAATAAGAGGAGGAGTAAAAAACTTATGAAATTGAAAGAAGTATCCCTTTTTATTATTTTCCAAAATACATTTGTTCAAAACTCACATTGTAATAAGAGAAACAAAAAATTAATTTTTATTAAAAATTCATTTTCCCAAAGATGATTATAAAATACCAAATAATAAAATATTAGTGTAGGAGAAACCAAGCATGGAAAGAATAAGTTCACGAATAAACAATATAACTAAAGAAAATTAGACTTGAATTATTAATATTCTTTATAGGGAAAATAATCCATGAGGTATGAAACATTTGAAAAGGGGTTTATGTGGTTAAAATTTAAACAATTATAGAATATCACATAATAAAATAAAATAATAATAATGTACCCAAATTATATAAAATAAGTTCAAGTGAATGATCATAACTCAATGAACAAAAATTGAGTTACAAAAATTCTTACGACTGGGGAAACACTTGAGTCAAAATACATTTGTAGAATATAAATTTATTTGGATTATTTTATCCCATAAATTTCATGGAAAAAAATTTATAGAAAATTCATGGTATATAAAATCAATATAACACTATACAAAGGAAACATGGTGCATAACATGTAACATGTCTCAAAGAATCAGAATTGAGACCAAGAAAACTATTATGGCTTTAGTTAAAATTTAATCAAAACCCCTTGAAAGTGAGGGATTGAAATTGAACATAAAATAACATGATTAAAATATAATTCATGATATTATATCTTGTATAGGGAGTATATACATCACATTAATGAAATTAGCTTCATAATAAAAAATATGTCTAAAAGAGAGGAACTTGAGAAAAAAACCCTTACCTCAGTCCTAATTCATTATTAACTTGAACCAAACCTCTTGAATAACTAAATTAAGTTAATTAAATACATATATAATAACCTTATTCATAACACCAGGTGTAATAAATCTTTACCGTTTTGAACCTGTTTTGTAAAAGTGGTGTTGGTATATATAATTTTACCAAATTAAATCATTCTTAGGTCATATAAGGCACAATAATAGTTGATATTGGATAGTTTATAAATCTATAATCTCATTTTATGGTAGCTTTGGTTATGATACCTGAGGTTGAAATTGGATATGAGAATGTTTTAGTGATTCTTAGTGAACGAAGGAAAATTTATTAATTAATGAGTTAAATATTGATATAAAATTATTTATATATTTATATCATATTATTCTAGTAAATAATTTCTCATAGTCATCCTTGATATAAATTTATAGTATTGTTCAAGTAGGTAGTTAAACCAACCCAAACATAAACATACCTTGATTAATGTATGATTATGAGGTGGTTTAACACCCCGATATTTTGAGAATTATTTAATCCGAATTAATTTAAACTTTGTGATATTTTTTATTTCACATAAAACTGAAAATATTTTATTTTATATTAAAGCACTATGTCTGTCTTGTATTATACGCAACACCAAGTTAATTGTGCACTACACACAAATTTTTTTAGCTTTCTATACACCAAATATTGAGGTTAACTTATTAATTTTCGTATATTACACAAAACACTAACTTGGTATACACAACATGCAACACTGACTTGGTGTATGTTGTATGAAATACTGAGTTTATACAAAATTTCTTTTTATTATTATAACTATTTAAATGATATAATTATAATCTAGCTGTCAAACTTAGTAATATGAATAGTGATAAGTACTTTTAAAATATTTTTTATAATGGTTTTATATAAATAAAAAATATTGATAATGAAAAATATTTTTTTTGGTAAAGTCCATATATGTTTAAAAATACTATTTTCTCAAATAATCCACTTTTCATGTCCTTCTATGAAAAAAATAAAAATAATTTTAGACACATTTAGAAATTTAATATGATAAAATATAATTCTTTTTTGAATTTATAATGTCAAAATTATCTCAGTGTTTTTTTTGTATTTTTCTTAGAAACTTCATTTTTGGATGAATAGTGAAAAATACCAAATTTTAATTCAAAACTACATTTCCATATATTTTATTTATAAGGTAAAATTATATTTTAAATTGGTTTGAAAGTATAATTTAATAATATTTTAATCAATTAATCTAATTTAGGTCATTTTAATCTATTTCATTTTGAAATTGAGTATAAAAACTTAGCAAAAGTTTGGACGTTTTTACTTTAAAAACCCGCAGCGTCGTCCTGTCAGCGGGATTAATTTTAAATTAATTTTTTACAATTATGTGATTAGAATTTGGAAAAATGGATTCTGTTTTTGAAAGAACCATAATTTATAATTTCTTATAAGTTCATTTTTTTACCAAAAAGATTAGTGAAAGTGATTAAAATTAATTACAATAGTTAAGAGAAAAATTAGGTTAATAAAATAATAAACCTTAAATTTAAGACCCAAAATGACCGAGAAAATTTTACAAAACCCATTCACTATCCATTATTAACCCTTTAAAATTATATTGTTTAGTTTGGTTGGTCTTGTATGACTCTTTTAGGTGAAAATTTGGGTACACCTAACTTTCTTTAAAAAATGCCAAGTGTGTCCTTTCCCTTACTTATAAAAGGACACCACATATACACCTTCTTTACACCTATAAAACCACTTAGGTTCAGAAAATATCTACCCAATACACTTCCCAGAATCCTTAACTTCCTCCTTTAATCCTCTCTTTAGGAATAAATTCTTCCAAGGAATCCTTTTGACACAAACCAAAAGGAGTTACTCGATTAAGAGGTAACACCTTCTCTCAAGCTCTATTATTTTATTTTACTTCTCCACCCTGCACTCTCTTTATTAAATTATTTTATAAAAAAACCAGTATAATAAATATACTAGGATATTTTTATGTAAAGGTTTAAACTTTCACTTAAACACACCTGAATCCAATGGGTAACAAACATACTGTTTTTGTGTATGACGAACTACCACCTCATGAAACGATGATTGTTCATTTTTTACTTTAATGCCTCTCATGGAGGACATTATGATAGAAAATATGTTTATATATGTCATATATTATATTTATTATTTATTTAATCTTATTTATTTCTTTTAAAACACATATCTTTTTTACTTTCTATTTGGTGTAAATGCGATAACTTCGTTTGAGGAAGCATGGACTACCACCCCCTCAAAGCAATGTGATTCATTCAAAAACTACATTGAATATATTAAGAATGGGTTTAGTGAAATTATATTGTATATATAAAATTATAATGTTAATTTAATGGTATTATATACATATATGTATATAGGTAATTTTCTTTATTTCTTTCAATATGACAATAAAAACGGAAATAATGTTCATGCGTACGTATGACTTACCATCTCTGTGAACAATGTATTCCATTTCATACTTATATATTATATATATTATTACAATAAAAATTTAATGAATGTAAATGATATTTATATCATTTTCTACATTCTTTAATCAATATATAAGTATAAGGACCCAAGATATAACAAATTAAGACACACGCGAAGAACAAAGTGAATATAACCTGAAGTGAAACCTTAACATAGGATTGTTAACAAGAGGGTAAATCGATAAAACAGTTTTGTCTCAATTTTCCTTCTTTGAGACTCATGCTTTTTTATGCACCTAAATTCTTTTTAGAGGTGTATATACTTCCATTTTACATTTTATATCATGAATATAATCATTTTCATGATATTTTAAGCTTTATTTAATTTCAATTTATTACATAGGGATTATGGTTCAAAGTTACTAAGTGACGAGAGTTTATTGAAACAATGTCATCAATTTTCAAGATTATTTACGATTATTATTCCTTTATTGAAATATTATTATCCATACCTCAAGAGAACTCATGAATTTTATTATGCTCTAAATATTAATGATATATTCATATATTGGTACCATTTTTCTACTCTTTGTTACATAATATAGTTAAGAAAGTGTTTTTAATAAATCATGACTTTACCCTCTCTTCGGTTAGAAATATATGTTCCTTCAAAACCATGTTTTCTAAAAAGGGTTTCCAAGAATATTATACCATTATACTATAATATTTAAAATAAATTTTTACCCTTTTTTTATTTTACCAATATCTTCAAAGGAATCTTTTTTTTTCACTTTTCAAAAAATTATTTTTTCTAACCTTTTTACCATACAAAAGGAATGTTCTTTTTACCTCATACGACATATAGAGATTTTCCCGGCGTAATTTATTTGAATATTTATTTTCATTTTTAAATGGATAATTTTTAAGAATATGTTTTTAGAATTAATTTTCAAGGAATTTTTTTTCAAAATGTTTTCAAGGTTCTTTGATTTGTTTTCAACAATTTTTTTTCAAAATGTTTTCAAGATCATTTTATATGTTTTAAATGAAAATGGTTTTCAAAATGTTTTCAAGCCTTATTTATAAGTTTTAAAAGTATTTTCAAAGAAATGGTTTTCAAAAAAATTTCAAGCTTCTTTCATATGTTTTCATGTAAAAAGGTTTTCAAAACATATACAATATTTCTTTATAAGTTTTCAAAGAAAAAGGTTTTAAAAAGGTTTTGAATCTTATTTTATAAGTTTTCAAGGAAAAAGGTTTTTAAAATGATTTCAAGTATTATTTATAAGTTTTCAAGGTCTTTTATAAGAAAATGATTTTCAAATTTTTTTATGTATTAAAAAGACTTTTTCAAATAAGAAAGTATATTTTCCTGAATAAACATTTTTAAAAGACATTTCAAAATTATTTTCCATATAAGATGACATTTTTTGATATTAATCACACCCTTCTAGGAAATGATCTAAAGGTTGCATTCATATTATTTCTATTAATGGCTTATGCTTAATGTCATGGTATTTATGAAACCCATTTCTCTTTAACAAGTTATATGTTTATGAAACACATTTTTCTTTCACGAGTTATGATTTTGATGAAACGATTATGAAACCTATATCTTTTTCCACAGGTTATGATATGTTTACATGTTTATGATACCCAATTAATTTAAAGGGTTATAATATGGTTGTTTATGATTTTTTAGAACATGTATGTATGATTTAATTATGGGATGGGTGAGACCTATATCTACCTCCAATGTATTGGTTAAATATTTATATCTCATGATATAGACATGGATTGAACAAGATATGAACTCGGTTCAGTATTATATTGATTGGAGGAGAAATAAACTTGGTTTAGTAATATAGGGATGCAATGAGGAGTGAAATTGATTCAGTAATATTGGGATGGAATGAGGAGTGAACTCATTTTAGTAATATAGGTTTGGAATGGGGTGTGAACCCTGTTCAGTAAATTAATTTTTCACTAAGATGACCTTGGAAACAATTCTTTAACTACTATGAACATAATTATTATATACTTATGTGTTTTCCATAATTCCATGTTTTATTCATATGTTATGATTTTATGGATTATGTATTTATTTCCTTATGATTCATGTCTCATGAATTTTCCAAGATTTATACCATGATTCATGTATATGATCTTTGATATGCAGGGTATGATATTATATTTTCATTATCATGTTCAAATACTATTATTATCATGATTATGCTTACATATATCCCTTTTTTACCCTTGTTAATCATCTTAGATCACCTCTTTTTATGTTTCCTTTCCCCAGGTTATAAAGATATTTATTATGTTTGATATGTCTAAGAAGGGTTCTAGTTAATAATAACCTAATGGGAGATGATGTAGCTCATTTATGTACCAGTTTTTATGTTTCCATATTTCCAAAGGCACTAAACTAATACCATCTTTGGGTGTTTGTTTGTATAATATATTAAGTATTTTTCAAAAGTGATGTAATGTTAATGTATGAAAAGCAAGAGTCGCTATAGTTTAATTATAATATCATTATAACATAATAATAATGATTTTATTTAGCTTTTATTAGTGTGATATATTAAAATTTTAAGGAATTATAATAATAATTAATGGATATGAAAATATTAGATAGTATGAATAAAAATATTTTCCTCTTAGCAGGCTTGTTTAAGACAGTTCATATCACAATGATCAATTATTTCTAATATTAATCATATAATTACTAATTTATATTTAAAGAATAAAATCATTATATAAATAAAATATCTATTCACTAAAACCATTTCTATAACCATCCTTGAAACATGGTGATGAAAAATGAAACCCATCGTTCATGGAGGCGGTAGTCCGCATATGCGCATGAGAAATGTTTTCATTTTTTTGATTAAATGTGAGAGGAATAGATAATGGTTATACCATAAATATAATAAAATATTAGTATATATGAATATAATTATATATATATGGTTAGAATTAGTTTGGATAAGGGTGTATGGGAAGGATAAAGAATAAAAGTAAAAGGGTAAATAATACTTACATTGAGAATTTAGATCTTCTCTTGAAGTATCCTTTGAAAATGAAGGTATCAAGACACTTTGTTGAGGCTTGGGGATTTAAAATGTGTAAAACAGATATATAAGAATTAAATTGGGTATATTTTTATGGTAATTTTGAACCATAGGCATGGCTTTAAGTGGGACCAGGTGATCTCCTTTTATAGGTGAAAAAGAGGAAAAAATATTCAGAAAAGAATGTTAAGTAAGAGATAAGAATAGAATTGCATGAGAGTTAGGTGAGTTATGTGGATAAATGGCAGGTGAGACATGTAGGTATGAATTTAATACCTAAAAAGTATTTATATAACGTTTATGTGACTTTTAATTATTAAAAATTTAATATACCTCATTTCCCATTTTACCCTTATTAATCTTGATTAAAAATTAATAATGGTAATTATTTTATTTATAAAAATATAACACGACCCTTCTTATAAAATTTAAATTTTATGAATCTAAATTTGGTATATATTTAACCTAATTCAATCTTTAAATATTAAAAAAATTAACTTTTAAATTTAAACATAAGATATAGGAAAAACAATTTTTATAGAAAAATGTTTTTTTATATTAAGTGTTTTTTATTATTTACTATTAATTATTAATTTAATGGTTGTTTGTATATTTTTTATGTGTTATAAATTCATACTATATTAATATTTTAAATTATATTAATCTAATTTATTTAGATAAAAATTATTTCTTTGAAAACAACCATTTCACTTTTACTGTGGTAATTAATCTTTGGCCTAAGTAATTTAGTTTCAATGAATAAAAAATAGATTGAAATATTTACATAATTTGGACCTACTAATTATAAATATAAATTAAATTTTATTAATTAATATTAATATATGTAGGGAAAATTAATTGTAAAATTTGTACGCATGAAACCCGTTTTTTAGAAAAAACACAAAAATCAATCTTAAGTTAATATTACTAAGACAACTCCAAAAATAATGTTCATTTTTTAGAATTTAAAATCTAAATTTTATAAATTTAACTTTGAGATAAAAATGCGAGATATAATGAAAAACCATTATTATAGGAAAATAACATTTTTTGGAATATAAAACATTTTCATTCATATTTTATATTATTTACTAATTAAATTAATATTAACCAAATATTCATTTAAAATATATTTTATAATCATTAATCACCAGTTTCTTGAAATAGAAATTCATATCACATAAAAAGGAAATTTTTATAAAAATAATTTTCTAAACAAAAATTGATCTTATTATTCATTTTAGGAAAACCAATTTAATTTAATTTATATTAAAAGTAGCCTTTGTTTTCCATATACTTATATTTCATCGAGTGGTTACTATAACAACCCAGTCTTAAAATACATACACATTATATTATTTTTGAAATTTTTTTAAAAAATTAAACAAATAAATACCCAAAGACTGTATTAGTCTAGTGCCTTTTAAAACATGGAGACATAAACACTAGTACATAAGCAAGCTACATTATCTCCCACTAGGTTCTTTATAACTAGCATCCTTCTTAGAAACATCATAATTAATACATATCTTCATAACTTGGGGAAGAAAATATAAAAATGGGGTGAGATCAGATGCCCAATAAGGGTAAAAAATGGATACATGTAAGCATAAACATGATCATAGGGGTATGAGAATGTGATAATAACATTGTAAGATCGTACCCTACATATCATAATACCAGAAACATGAATCATGGAATAAATCTTGGAAGTTTATAAGACATGAATGATAAGGAAATAAAGAACACAAGCCATGAAATCATATCATAGGAACAAGACATGGAATTTTGTCATAAATAAACATGTGATATCAATCCCTGTAAGTCAATATGCTTTGCTACAACTTATTAGGGTACTTAGTTGGAATTAAACCTATTGGGTAGGACACACCACCATCCCCAGTCATAGTCCTTTCCTTATAAGGGATCAGGTTTCCCCATCTTCCTAGAGTGTATCGGGTTTCCTCATATTCCTATAGTGGATATGGTTTCCCCATATTTTATTATGGTGACTACACTAACTGGGTGGGACACACCACCTTCCCCAGTTGTAGTCCTTACCATGTAAGGGATCAAGTTTCCCCATCTTTCCATAGTGGATCAAGCCTGTCAACTTGATTCACATCATTATCTCATGAGATATAAATATTTTCCCAATTTATTGGAGGGAGATATAGGTCCCACCCATCTTATAGTAAAATCATTCATACATGTTCCACAAGATAATAAAACTTTCATCATATCATGACTCATAAAAATAGATTGGTTATATAAACATCGAATCATAACCCATGAAATCAAATGGGTATCATTTAAATTTCATCACATCATAACCTATGGAAAATAGATAGGTTTCATAATCATTTTATTAAATAATAACCTGTGAAAATAAGCGGGTTTCAATATCATATAACCTGTAGAAGAGAAACGAGTGTCATAAACATCATTCCATCAAAACATAAACCATCTAAGAAAGAATATGAATGGAACCTTTGAATAATTTACTATAAGGGCATGATTAATATAAACAAATGTTATATTTGATGGAAAATAGCTTGGAAGGATATTTTTAAAACATTTCTTGAGGTTAATATCCTTTCTTCTTTGAAAAAGTCTCTTTAAAACATAAAACCTTTTGAAAACCATTTTCTTGAAAATAAAATTGAAAAATTATAAAGGAAGATTAAAAAACATTTTGAAAATGGTTTTCCTTGAAAATAATTTGAAATCATATAAAAAAAATCTTTGAGGTAATTTAATTCCTTTTCTTTGAAAAAAATCTTTTGAAAATATATAAATGATGTTTTGAAAATCATTTAAAACACTTTTTTAAACATAAAATACTTTTGAAAAACTTTTTCTTTAAAAAAATATTTTTTTAAAAAAATTTCTAGAATATTAATAAAAAAATTTCTTTTAAATAAAAATAACGTTTTAGTCTTGTAAAGGATGATTCATGGGAATTATAGTCATGGCGTTGGGTAAATCCACACATGCTGAACATTTCTTTTGCACTGTAAAAAATTTAAGAAAGTGCCTCAAATAAAAAATGACAAGAAGATTACTTTTTATAAACCTTTTTTTTAAAAGTTAAAACATGGGTAAAATGTATCTTAATTATCATATTATAATAGAAGAATATTTTTTTGGAAACCTTTTATAAAACATGGTTTTAAAGGAATATAGATTTCCGACCAAAGAGAGAGGTAAAGTTGGACTTTCTTAAAAACACATTCTTGATCATCTTATGTAAAAAATACAAGAAAAATGGGACCATTAATTGGATATAACATGAATAAATATAGGTTAAGAAGACTAATGAGAGTTCTTGAGTGATTTATCATAATATTTCATCAATGAGAGCATAATCATAAAGAATCTCGATAAACAGTGAGATTCTAGCTATAAACTGTTACCAATTTGGTAACTTTAAATCATAACATAATGGAAAGGATAACATGAAAGTAAGATAAAAAAATCATGAATATAGATATATTCATGATATTACATGTTAAAGATAGTATATACACATCATGTAATAATTTAAGTGCATAACATGGCATGTGTCTCAAAGGAGGCAATTTGAGACAAAAATACTTTACCGATTTGGTAACTTTTGAAACATAAACCCCATGAGAGAAGAATCATAAAATGGATATGTAAATACCCATAAATTTAAGTATAATAGTCATATAATACATTCATGGGCAGTATATATACCATAAAAATAAATTAGTGGTGCATAATTCATGTATCTCATGAAAATAAAAAGTGAGATGAAATTCCCTTACCATCTATCTTGACTCTGATTGTACTCATTCAAACCTACTTTATAATAAATATAATTTTATAATAAATATTTCATATATCCATATTATTATATCTAATATAATATATGGTTTGATTATACCTTTATATTACACACTTATTAATATTTCTATGTTAAAGTTTCGCTTCGGGTAATATTCTTCTTGTTTTTCACATATGTCTTAATTTGTTGTATCTTTAGTCCTTATACATATATCATGATTTTAAGAAATTAAAACATGTTATAAATATCATTTATATTAATTATATGTGTATTATAATAATATATAAAATATAGAAGTATGAAAATGGAATACACCATTCATGAAGACAGTATGCCGTACGTATGAATGAACGTTGTTTCTATTTTATTATCATATTGAAAGAAAGAAAGAAAATGACATATATGTATATATGTATATAATAAAATTAAATTATTATTATTATTTTACATATATCATATAAGTTCACTAAACAAATCCTCAATACATTCCATGTAGTGTGTGAACAAATCACATCACTTTGAGGGGGCGATAGTCCACACTTCCTCAAACAAAATTATCATATTTACACAAGATGGAAAGCATAAAGGTATGTGATAAATAAAAATTATAGAAGAATAAATACATTATAAATATCATATATATCATATATAAATAGTTTTACCATCATAATTTCCACCATGAGGGGTGATAAATGAGAAATGAACAATCATCATTTCGTGAGGCGGTAGTTTGCCGTACACATAAACAATATGTTTGTTACCCATTATATGGAATTATGTGTAAGTGTAGGTATAAAAATTATAATAAAATAATACTAGTATAGTGATTATAATTTTTATTTTATAAAATCATGGGATAATAAGAGTTTAGGGAGTAGAGAATGGAAAATAAAAGAATGGAGATTGAGGAGGGATATTTCCTCTTCTTTGGGAAACTCCTTTTGGTTTTCACCAAATGGATTCCTTGGATTTATTTCTTACCAAAGGTAGGATTGAAGGTGTAAGGAAAGGATTTTTGGAAGTGTATTGGGAATACATTTTCTGAACCTAATATGTTTGAGAGGTGTGAATAAGAGTTATAGGTTGTGGCCTTTCATAGGGAAGGGAGGGGACACACTTGGCATTTTTGAAAAAAAATTAGGTGTACCCATGTTTTTTCCTAAAAAAATCCTTAAAAAACCAACTAAAATAAATAATTTAAGATTTAATAATGAAATATGTCTATAAAATGGGTGTCATAAAAGTTTCTAGGTCATTTAGGCCCTTAAATTTAATGTTTAGTTCATTGTTAAGCTTAATTTTTCCTTAATCAATGTAATTGATTTTAATTACTTTCACTAATATTTTAGGTAAAAAACTAATTTTAAATTTTTAGAAATTATAAATTATTAATATTAAAAATATGGAATTCATTTTTCAAAATTCCAATCATAAAAGTGGTAGAAATTAATTTAAATTTAACCCCGTAGATGGGATGACAAAGTAGATTTTTAAAGTAAAAACCTCCAAAAGTTTTCTATGTTTTCATAGTAAATTTCAAAGTAAAATTGATTCCACTTACCTAAATTGAATTAATTTATATAAATATAATCAAATTAAACATTAAAAACAATTTAAAATAAAATTTAACCTTATAGATAATTAGATAAAAAAACAGTTTTGAATTAAATTTCAGTATTTTTCACTATTTATTAAAAAATGAAACTTCATAGAAAAATGAAAATTTCTTACCCTAAACTAATTTTTATTTTTTTATTTAAAATAATAAGTTTAGTTAAACATATATAATCCATAAAATTTCCAAAAATTGGATTTAAAATAGGTTTTCCATTAAAAGACAGTAAAAACATCTTAATAATAATATAGTATTTTTTGCATAAAATTTGGTTTGTTTTTATATTAAGCCTAAGAAATATTTTGGGGGAATATAAAAAATAATTTATTGAATATATAATATGTAAATCACATTAATATCACTCACTAATTGTAATTAATTTAATTTATTAGGGTAAAATAACTTTTCGGGCATAATAATAATAATATTTTCCTTTATATTCAATCGATTTTCATATTCATTTCTAATTAATTTATAACCAATGAATTAATTTAATATTTGTGTAGAAAATTGATTATCATAATATATTTAACCCTTTTTATAACTAATAATTTAACATCTAGGTTATATTAAATAATATTTTAATAACATATCATTATCATTATTCAGACTTGTGTGTTACATAGGTCATTGAGGAAAGTCATTATTGCATGTAAAGCAAGCTATCCTCGGTGTTCCATGCAGAGAAAGATAAAATTTATGTTTTTTGTAGTTCATGATTAACTTGGTTTTTCATATAACTTAATCCAAACATATAAAATAAACTATTTTCAGTGTTGCATGAAATGAAAAATATCAAAAAGATTAAATTAATTCGAAAAAAATAATTGAAAAAATATCGGGGTGTTACAGTTAATCCTATTCATTCTTGCTAGTTCAATGGTTATGTTTTAATAATCATCCAAATTTTTTGATATTTTATCAAAATATATCATAGTTTTTTTAAGTTCAGTGTTGAGTGTGGTGGAAGCTATCAAACACATTAACTTATTTAAAGGTAATCATATATTAAAATATCAAGGTGTTACATGTATGTCGTGACAAGAAGAAGACACAAAATTTCATATATCATTGGAAATTTTATAAGGTATATAAGTAATCTAGGTTATGTATAATGAGATGTTATTAATGGAGTACTGACCAAGAAAGTCCATCTAGAAGCAAATATTTTGACCATTTATTAAGAAATAAAAAGTATAGAGGAGTGTCGAACAAGGTCAAAGAAGTAGAATTGCCATCATAAAAAAAACAGGTCTACATATCATAATACTACATGTTATTTCTATAATCAGAGTCACCAATAGTGTCTCACTCAGATCAAGACTTATCCCAATTAAAAATCTTGAGGACATCTGAATCCACCTTCCTTGAAACTTTATAAGATGATCTAGTAGACACAATCCTCGGAAGATTAGAATAATCCTTACGTGGTTTCCTATTTGAGGGAACAGAGGTGAAACCCTCACTATCAGTCATCTTTTCCTTGGGATTTAAGATTTAGTCCTTGTAAGAGGAATTTCAACCACTACCCGGAGCACTAGGATGGGTAACAACATTCCCTGTTTTATCCTATGAAACAATCCCCCATTTATTAGATAATTTAAATGCCTAAAAAAGTCTCTTGATTTCCTGATGATAGTCAACATACTATTGTTCATCATTCCAATTGGAGACAACAACCTGAGAGGGAGGATGGGTCATCAATCACAGAGACCGTGCAGGGGACACAACTGAGGTAACCTCATTATCCAAATCAACCTGAGTATTAGAGGGGCCACTAGGTGCTCTCTCCAAAGACACATCCACCAGCGTTCCTTTACCTTTCAAATAAGTAACTTGGGAACTAGATATCCTAGCAATAAACACATCAAACACAGAGGGAATTGGATCTTTAAGTGAACCACCATCATGAGCAGTGGGCTTTGACAAAGCCGATTCTTTCATTTTTGACTTACTTTGACAAAGATTCACTGGATAACCTCTCATCCCACATTCCTTACATAAAACATTCTTCTGACATAACTCTAAAGAGTGCCCAATATCCATACATTTATTATAGAAAAGAGGATTTTTTTCATATTCCACATCAATTTTGATGTTATCAGAAGGTGTATAAAGGGTTAACTTGCCAATCAAAGTGGAGCTGCGATCAATATCTACCAATAACTTAAATATATTAAGTGTAATATAGATTACTATATTTATTATTTTGTAAACCGAAGGGTATTGGAAGGATTTTCTCATAGAACATGGATCAATAATATAGTGTATTACCCTTATATGAGTGCTTGGGTTTTTTATAGATAGAGGTAGATAAATATATTATGGATCAATGAAACAAACTTGTATAATGGACTCCACAATGGCTTCTGAGTTTGTTGCTTTAGAATCTACTAGAAAAGAAGTGGAATGACTTGGATCTATTTTATCAGATCTACTTGTTTTCTATGAAAATGTCTCGAGTTGATATACATTGTGATAGTCAAGAAATGATATCCAGGGAATATAACAATAATTATAATGAAAAATCAAGACACATTGGTCTCATAGATATCTATGTGAGTTAGCTGATACAAGATGGTATCATAATTATGAATTTTGTTATATTGAGCCAGAATTTGGAAGATCCACAAACAAATGGGATTTCAAGGGAGTTGGTGTATAAAAATTCCTTAGGGATGAATTTAAATTCCTTATAAAAAAATTCAATAATGATGGGATTCCATCCTAACATATGAAAAATTCACATGTCTATGTTAAATGTAGGAAATTCTATCATACATGTGAAGGAAACACTAATATTATGTCAAAGTTTGAAATTAAGATATTGTTATAGTTTGAGTTATTGGAGTGACTCTTTTCTCTTTTATCTATTATTATTTTATTATAATTTTAAAACTATATCTTTTAGGTTTTTATTTTTATAATACGATACTCTATATTTTATGTTTTTATTTTTATATTTACAAAACTACATATTTTCAATTTTATACTTGTTAAATTTTATTTTAAAATAATGTTGACTATAATTTATTTTATATATTTTTTATCTTTATTTAAATTTTACTTTAATTATTTATTATATTTATTTTAATTTTACTTTAAGTATTTTATGCTTATAATATTTAAAAAATAATTCTTTTGTATGAAGTTTTTGAAAATTTGACATGCTGTTTGAACCTTAAGAAGTTTATTTTTAACCTTACGAAGTTTTTTTGGAAAAGGACATAAACCTTATAAACTTGAAATAAAACTTACGAACTCTTAAAATAAACCTTACAAAGTGGATTTTTGGAAAATTTTATGAACCTTATAAACTTAAAATTAACCTTAAAATGTCTAAAATTAAACCTTATGAAGTTTACTTGAAATTTCTCTATGTATTAATTGAGTCTTACAAACATATAGAATGACAATTCCAATATATACTATGAATCTTGAAAATTATACTATGAATCTACTGATGTATTGATTACTATTATATTTTTATTTACTCTGACAAAATTGATTCTGTTATAATTTTTCATATTTTGTTGAAATGGTTATTGGAAGTTACAATAGTTAATTATAGAAAGATATAACTTGAAGTGTTTATAAGATAAATTCATTTCACCAAAGAGTATTTTATCTTATTTTTTATATATATTTGTTTCGTGCCATTTTTTTTTATTTATCATAGTTTTAAAATCATTATATGATATATTAAAACTAATTTTAAGTGATAATAGACTACTTTTTATTTGGTAACCACAACTAATCCAACCATTTAATGAGAATTAGGAAACATTGTGGAATTATTATTGGGGAATTCATTTATAAATAAATATTGAATGAACTGGATGAAGAGTATACATTACTGGAATATACTGATGAACTATTGTGATCACTATTTCTAACTTGTTGAGATCATTTTGAAGAATTTCATCATAATGAACCAAATTTCATAAAGTAACTATAATTATTATTCCATATTCTTTTGTTTTGTTTTTATTGAGTCGTATTGTTGTATCTTTCTTTATATTATTTCTCTATCTGCTTTATGATTTTCCCTTACAAAAGTAATATTTTCTCAATTATACCTCCAATATAAAAGGTATTTTTTTTCTTATTTGTGCCTTTATTTAAAAAAGACATGCCTATATGGTTGTTCTTTCTACTTAAAAGGAAGGGTTTGTAATGAGGTTGTGACTCCCACAAAAAATAAGGTTGTTCTAGTTATACATCCATTAGAAAAGGTATTCTGTAATTGAGTTATAGAAATCATACAAAAGTTAGGTTTAGTGAATACCATTTCTATTAAGGAGTACATATAAGTGAAGAATAAATGTAGGGTCATTTTGATCTGAACTACTATAAAAATTCTAGTTCTCATTGTTTTATTGTCTGCTACACATGCACTTGAACTTGAACTTGTTTTATAAGTTTAAAATCTGATTTAAATTCTATTTAAATATTTTAAATTGGTCAATTAACCCCCACTCTTTACCTTCTTGACATCTCAACCTTAGAAAAAAATTTGTATAAGTAATTAGATCTATGGTTGTTTTCTTTATTATATTTTTGTTTATATAATCTTTTCTATAAGCTATAAAAATTCATGGAAAGATATATTTTGAGATATTAGGTTTAATTTTTAATTATGGATAGAGTCTTCAAAGACTAAATTACTTTGAAGGTAATTATTATAGATAATGGAAAGCTCAAATGAATTCTTATCTTAAGCACCTACGTATTGACCACTGGATGATCATGGTAAAACCTTAATAACTACTTAAGTCTAACCTAGATTCCATAACTATAAATGAAATGGTAAATCATGTGTTAAATTAAAATGTTTTTTTTTCTATTATTTTATTAGTATAAGTGTATTTAGTTATGTTTTAGTATGAAAAACTGTGCAAGAGATTGAGATAATTCTACAAGTTACCCATTACGGAACAAAAAAATGAAGAGAACCAAAATTGAAATGGTTTGAGCTGAATATCGAGAATTCAATATGGGAGAAGAAGCATCAATCAGTCAAATGTTCCATAATTTCATGAGTATTATAAATATAATGAGTGCGCTCGGTGAAGCCTTATATAATAAAATTCTTATTGAAAGATTTATGAGATCCCTACAAAAGAAATGAAATTCTAAGAAGGTTTCCATTGATAAAATAAATAATTTCAAATAGTACACACTTGATGAACTCATCGATTCATTACTCCAATATGATCTAGAACTAAAGAACATTGCTGAAGAAGAAACTATGAAAAATAAATCTATTAATTTTGAATCAAAAATAAATATTTCATTTGACTCTTCTGATATTGATATATTGGGAAGATAAAAGGATGGAGTAGCTCATATTCTAAAATATGTATATAAAAAATGAAAATAAATAAAGGATTCAAATATATATATATATATATATATATATAAAATATTATTCTATGGATTATCTAAAAGGAAATAAGAAAAATAACTCTATGACTTATAACAATGTTTCAAATTTAACTTGTTATGAATAGAGAAATAAAGGACATATTAAGTAAGACTACCAAAAATTGTATCATGAAATAAAAGATTAAAAGTAAAAGAAAAAGGTAAAAGTGAGTTAGATTCTGGTTAGAGTTTCATAGAGGACTCATATTCAAGTGATTAATCTATAATAGAAAAATAGATAACTAATTCATGTCTTATGAATACTATAAATAAGATTAGTAGTGATTATGTTTTTAGTTTTGATTATTATTTTGAATACAAAAAAAAAAACATGTATAAAAGAGTTGAATGAATAAAATAAAAAACTACAATGAGATATTATAAGTATTGATGAGTTGTATAAGGATATTAAAGGATAAAATAAAAGGGTTATTAAGGTGGATAATATTATTTCTCAAGAAAATGGAAAACTCAAAAATGCATCTTTAAAAACTAATGAAAAAGTTTGTTTAAGATTTATAAATTACTCAAAAATAAATTAAAAATTAGAAAAAGGAAATTTTAATTTTAATGAAAAACCTATGTACTTTTATACTAGAAAAATTAATTTATCATAAGATAGTGTCTATAAATAAAGAAAATAAAAATAAAAATTCTATTGTATGTGATATAAAATTAACAAAAATGTATAAAATATTATTTATTTAAAGTTTTTAAGTACTTATTTCAATAGTTACATTTTTTAGATATAGAGTGAAAGTAAATTATGAAAATGAATTTTCTTTAAGGTTTCCATAATATTTAGGATATACTAAATCATTTATTTCTACGAGATTATCTTTAAGATTACCAAAAAATACATATTTAAAATATTTTTGGGTATCAAAAAATTCTTTTACTAATCCTATTGGACCCAATGTTTCATGGGTACCAAAATTATTTTCTGAAATTTTTTATTTAAAATTACTTAAAAGTTTTAGGAAGAACATATAGTATATAGAAAATGGTTTCTCTTTGAACATGACTGTAGATACATAAAATATATTATCCTATAATTAATGTAATAGAGGAACTGTTACATTTGGAGACAAATAAAAAAGTAAAGTTAAAAGTTTCAGTTAAGTTGGTATTTTTAACTATGTTATTATTTATAAAATTTTATATATTAAAGGATTAAAGAATAATATAATTAGTAATTTTTGACCATATGATGATGGCATGTTTTTGAAATGTGAAAATAATAAATTACTTATTTTAAAAAATGATTCTATTCTATTTTATGCTAACTAAATGTATAATATCTATTATATTAATTTTGTTGAGCTAACAATTTAAAATGTAAAGTGTATTAATTCTATAAAGAAAAATGATATCTTATGGAATAAAATTCTTGGACATACAAATTTTAGACAACTATAAAAACTATAAAATCATTGATAAGTACTACATCTACCTAAACTCAAAGTGAACAAACATCATGCTTGTGATTCATGTCTGAAAGTAAAGTAGTAAAAAGAACGATTCAGATCTATAAATATATGGAAATATTAATCTTTAACTTGTTCATTTAGATTTATATAAACCAATTCAGACTAGTAGTATTGTTGGTAAAAATACGATTTTTTTATTAATGATTATTTTAATATATTTAATTGGATATATTTTCTATCTCATAAAAATGAAACTTTATCAAAGTTTTTTATTTTATATAAACTAGTTTAAAATGAAAAATTTTATTCAATTATTACTATTATAAGTAGGAGATGTAGATAATTATAAAATTTATAATTTTATAAATTTTATGATCTGAATGATTATTTTCATAATTTCTTATCCCCTAGATCACCTTAATAGAATTTTATTATAGAAATGAAGAATTGTACTTTTCATGAAATGACTATATCTATGTTGAATGAATTTAGTTTACTTAAATATACCATCACTGAAGTAATAAATACCCCTTTTTATGTTTCAAATAGGATTATTATTTGACCAATACTTAAGAAAAATTCTTATGAATTATAGAAAGGAAATAAACCAAAAGTTGTGTATTTTAGATTTTTGGTTTTAAAGTTTTTATTTTTAATACTAAAGATTCATTAGATAAGTTTGATGATAAATCAAGTATATGAATTTTTTTAGTTATTCCAATTTGAGTAAATATTATAGAGTTTATAATAAGATATCCATGGTTATTGAAAAATATTTTAATATTAAATTTAATGGTAATGGTTTAAGGAAGAAGAATTCAGATTTAAAACAAAGTAAATAAGTTTTTAGAGAATTTAATTTTGGAGAAGATATAAATCAAGATGATATTGTTAATATTTAATAAGATAATGATCATGAAAGTAATTAAAAAACTCATAAGTACCGTTATATCAAAATAAATATTAAAAATGTTGATTCTGGAGTGTAGCCCAGAAATTCTTTAAGGAATTTTTGTACCCACTCATCTTTTATTTTAGATTTTATCACAAATGTTTTTTAGAATATTTAAAGTGTTTTAATTTTATTTTAGCTATAAGATAAGATCTTAATAATTTTTTTCTATAAATGATGTTTATAATTTAGTCAAACCTTATAAAGATCAAGAAATTATTGGTACCAAGTGGATTTTTAGGAATAAACTAGATGAGTCTTAACAGATTATAAGGAAAAAATCTAGATTGGTTTCTCAAGGATTTTGTTAAGAAGAATGGATTTTTTTATCATGATACAACTTCTCTTAGAATTATTATCACTTTATATTATATTTATAATTTGGAAATTCATTAAATGTATGTTAAAAAACATTCTTAAATGGTGAATTAGATAAAGAAATATATATGTAAAGTATGAAATATCCAGATTAAGTCCAATTAATTCACCATAAGAGAAAAAAAGACCTTTCATGCAATTCCTTATAGAAAATTTCACTAAATAAAAATATTACTATTCATATAATGAAAAAATAGAATATGAATATATGATCAACTCTAATTAGTGACCAACAATCATCAAGAATTTCAATACATTTCCCTTGTAAATAAATGGGATAACATGATCATAACCCATCCTGAGAGATAAAGTGGATGGCCAACAATACATAACCAACTTTTCAATAATCAATCGTATTGGAGTAACTATATAAAAAATGATAATAATTTTTCCCATGTTAATAGAATAATATTCTTTCCAAGTGAACATCATCCAATCTGAATTATGTAAAAATGTGATGTTCATACTTTATATAGTAATGTTCATACATCTAATCAAATACTATAATAACATGATCATAAGAGTTATAAAGAAATAAGGTAGATGGTTTCAAAATAACATAACCCCAATGTATCAAAGGAAACTTAGTTAGACATTGACATATCTGAAAAAAATTCTTGTAAATAGAATTATTCGAATTGTATGAGAAAAAAAGGGATCAAGAATTAATTTTTTTGATGCCACAAGTTAAATCCCACAAATGATAACACATATATTTTAGATTATAAATCACAAAACATAAAATCCTTTATGGGAAATCATGATGAAAATAAAAAGGGAAGTGAAAATAAAAACTTAAAATAGCTTCTAGAAAACATTTTTAACATTGAAATAAAATAGAAATTTTTATGTTGATTTCAAAGGAAAATTTTGAAAAAGTGAATTGAAAGATTTTGAAAACATTTACTTTTAAAAATAATAAAAAATAATGGAACCTTGAAAATTCATAAATTTTATATTTAATAAATTAGGATATGAGGAAAAATAATATTAAAGTGAAAGGAGAAATCCTTTTTACTATTTTTCAAAATACCTTTGTTTAAAACTCACATTGTAAGAAGAGTAATCAAACATTCATTTGTATTAAAACTATATTTTCCAAAATAGGATTATAAAATACCGAATAATAAAATATTATTATAAGAGAACTGAATAATAGAAGAAATAATTTCATGAAGAAACAATATAACTCAAGGAAAGGAGACTTAAGTTATCAATATCCCTCATGGGAAAAATACTCCATGAGACATGAAACATTTGAAAAGGGGTTCATATAGTTAAAATTAAAAAAATGAGTGAATAAAATGTAATACAATCAAAGGGGTATAATGCATGAAACTTATATGAAATAATTTTAAGTGAATGATCATAACTCAATAAAATAAAATTGAGTTACCAAAAACTCTTACGACTAAGGTAACACTGGAGTCAAAATGCATTTTAATAAAAGAACTTTATTTGGATTATTTTATACCATTAAGTACAAGGAAAACTTTATAGAACATTCATGAGATATAAAATCAATAGAAAAAAATACAAAGGAAACATGGTGCATAACTTGTGACATATCTCAAAGAATCAAAATTGGGACCACGAAAGCTATTGTAGCTTGAGTAACACCTTAATAGAAAAACTTAAAATAGAGGGATTGAAATTGAAATTTAAATACCATGATTAAAATAAAATTCATGATATGATATATCAAATTATATACATTATAACATCCCACCCCACCTCATTGGATTTAGTTGAGGCAAAATTGCTACTTGGCTATAAGAAATATCCCTAAGGTGCCAAAGGCTGGAAATGAATTCCAAGGAATTAAATACAATTAGGGTATGATTTTACTTTTTTGAAATAAAAAAATCAAGATAAACATGTCCTAATTAAATACTACTACATTATGCAAGATAAAAATTTAAAACAACTCAAAGTAATATCATTAATATCAAAACTAATCCATAACAGAGTACCATAGTAGAAGATTACAACCATTAAAGTACAAAGTAGAAGAAAAAACCAACAAAACCCAAAGACACCAAAGATATAAATCCAGAGCTCCAATCATTATCCATGATTCAACTCTACAATACAGTCCAAGTATCACAATTCACCACTAAAGAAGTGAAATAAATTACCTTTTCTTGTGCCCCAATAAATAAATTTTTCAAAATCACCAAATTTTTAAAGAAGGGGTGAGTAATGAAACTTCGTAGGATTTCCACAAAATGAATTCTCTACTCACTCCACTAGGATAGAACAAGTTAGCACATTTATATAAAATAATTTATATAAAAAATAATTTAAATAGTTTAACAATCTATAACAAAGTAAAACAGTTTCGTACCAAAATAGTTTCTAAGGAAAAGAAACCAAACAATACTTCAAACCATTTCACATTACTTTTTGGAATACCCATTCCATGATTCACAAACACACCAAAAAATGAATACTCTCGTGACATTTCCATACTCATGAATGATTTCTCATCTATCCACTAAGTCATAAAAAATTGGCCAATCTTCTTGTTCCTTAATGACACACTCCCCTTATACAGGGTCACTTCCCATTGTACCCTAATAGTACACACCCCTTATTCAGGGTCACATCGAAAGCATAAACTCACACAAACCATGTATTCCAAAATAATTTCAAATAAACCATTTAAATACACTTCAATAAAACCATAATTTTATTTAAATCCTTTCACATGAACCATTTCTATGAATCAAACAAACAACCATTTAAAAATCACCATTTAAAAATCATTTACCAGATAGCTTTTTGCATCAATTCCACAATTCCTCTAAATACTCAAACCATCACTAAAGAGGATTTATACCATGCTTTTTACATGAATTTCACATTCAAATTCAATATATTTGACCAAATTGAAACTAATCCTTCAAGTTATAAGAAGAGGAGTCAAGATTGAATCCACCTACCTTGAGAATTATGGTGAAAATGAAGAACGAAATGAAAATGGCCACAAAACCGAGTTGAATCTCCAAAAACCCACCTTAGATATCTTCCCCTAAAAACAAAAAGGCCAAAACTAACCATGTTTGGTATCAACCACATTGGATCTATCCACAATGGACTAGATCTAGGAAAAAAATGGGAATAAAATTGATCTAAGAAAAATTATGAAAAACTACCATAAAAGGAAACTTACCAAGGGAATCAAGATTTAACACACCAAGAAAAGCCTCTAAATAACTTCTGGTTCAATGGGGAAATCCTCCACTACTATTGGGAGGAAGAAATTTTGAGTTAGGGAATAAATAGAGTAAAAATGAGAGGGTTTATAGTTAATACTGACCTATATCCAATTTTTTAGGTTCTATTTTTAAACTGTGCATAGTTAGTTGCACGGTTAGGAAAATTGTGCGCTAACCATGCACCAGCCTCTACCTCAATGAGCAGCTTTCATGGTTGGACCGCATAGTTAGAAACACCATTTTACAACCTTGAAAAAGCCCTCTGTCCCATTTTTCATGGTTTCTCATGGGTTTCTACATGGTTTAGATAAATCGTGTGCCATGTGCCTTACCATTAGCCCCCATCTCACTATGAAGAATTCTCTATTGGATATTCATGGTTTCCAAAAACCATGCTCAAAATGTTCACCTTTATAAAATTTTCAAAAACATTCCAAAAGTTTTCCGAACCCTCCCAGACCTCACCCAAACACTTTACATACTTAAAAATATTAAAGAAAGGGTTACTTACTTGAAATTAGGGGTGCTACATTCTCCCCACCATTGGAATTTTTGTCCCCATAAAGTATAAAAATATCATTTCTATGAAAGAGTTATGGCCATTTATCAACCATTTCCTTCTCTCATTCCTTAGTCTCTTCCCGAATCTGACCATGTTCCCACAATACCTAAACTAGAGTGACAATTTTCCCATACAATACTTTCTCTTGGATATCCACAATCTATACTGATATATGAACCAATGAAGAATCTGAATCTTTATCAATGTGATCCCATCAAATCAGATGGTTAGGACCATACTGATACTTTTTCAACTGAGATACATGAAACACATTATGCACCACACTGATCCCTGAAAGAAAATACAACCGATATGACACCTGACCAACCTGTTCAAGTATTTCAAAAGGTCCTATGTATTGAGGAGAAAAATTTACCTACTTCCCAAGATTATGATGCCCAAGTCTTGGAGATATTTTAAAGAAAAAATGATCACTCACCTTGAACGATAATAACCATCGACAATGATCAACATACGATTTCTGAAAACTATGAGCCATCTCGATCCTCTTCCTAATCAACTGAATATTCTATACTATTTCTTATACAATGATCAGACCAAATAGTGAAGTCTCACATGTTTACACCCAAAAAAGTGGATAAAGAAAAGGATTCCCATACAATGATTAAAAAAGATCCATATGTATCAAGGATTTATAACTATTTTTATATGAGAAATCCACTAATAGTACGTGCTCTTCCCATAAGACACCAAAATCCATTACACAAGCCTAAAACATATATTCCAATGTTTGTATCATCAATTTATATTGTCCATCCATTTGTGAATGATACACTATACTCATAGTCAACTGAGTCCCAAGGTCTTTCTATAAGGATTTCCAGAAATGCGATGTAAACCTCGAGTTTCTATCAAATACTATTGAAACTGGTATGTCATGAATCTTTACCACTTCTTGGATATAGATATTTGAAAAGTCCTCCACCATATGAGATTCATGAATAGGGATAAAATGAACCAACTTTGTGAGATTATCCTCTATCACCCATATGACATCATGTTTCTGAACCGTTTTTGGGATACCTATTACAAAATCCATACTTATCCAATTTCTAAACAAGAATAGGTACGGGCGATAACATACCTATTGGTTTTTGATTATCTACCTTAACTTGATGATAAGTTAATCAATTTAAAATAAACTTATCCACATTCACTTTTATAATAACCCACCAAAACTATTATTTCAACACCTTATACATCTTCTATATTATAGGTTGAACAACCCATCTCGAATGGTGGTAAGCATGAAGAAGTTGTTCCTAAAAAGCCACAGGTACGACCATATGAATTCTGAACCACAACACTGAACTCCCATCCAGACTCCAGATCTCAATGGTATCCCCACCATTGAGTTTTTACCTTATGAAAACACATTTTGAATTAGAAATTTGTGCCACCTTAACCATCTCTACCAAATTAGGAACGAATTAAACTAGAAAGAAAACCATAACTTCACCTCATTCTTCACATTCCAAGTTCTTATCAGCTAGGACCAATATCAACTACCACTCATCTAATGCTTCTTTTTTCCAACCGAGCATATGAATTTCTATTTAATGCATCCTCCAAAAAATTTCCCTTACCCAATGTATACATCAAGTCAAAGTTTAACATTTAGAGATACTCCATCCATCTTATTTATCTCAAGTTCAAATCCCTTTGTGAGAAAATATGTTTCAAGATCTTATGATCTGTAAGCTTTGTAAATTTATCACTAAAGAGGTAATGACACCAAGTCTTGAAATCATGGACTACGATGACTAAATCAAAATCATGTGTTGTGTAGTTCTACTCATGCAACTGTAACTATATTGAGCCATAAGCAACAAAATGATCTTCTTTCATGATAACACATCCCAACCCGGATCTTAAAGCATTACAATACACCATGTACCCTTGTCCTGATTCTATAAAAATTAAGATTCATACTGATGTAAGGTGAATTTTAATAACTTTAAAAGACTTTTGACATTCTTCATTCTAGTGAAATAGAACATTCTTCCTTGTAAATACTATCATTGGTGAGTCCAGTCATGAAAAATCATGAACAAAGCATCGGTAATAACTATCTAAACTAAGGGTACTACGTATCTCGAAGACATTCTTTGGTGGTTTCTAAGAGATAAAAAACTATATCTTTTTTGGATCCATAGAAACACATTTTTCAGAGATTACATGGCCAAGGAAACATACCTTTTGTATCTAAAAATCACACTTTGATGGTTTGGAATACAAACAATGATATATAAAGATTGACAACACTATTTCCAAGTATTTCCCATGTTCATACCTTGTCCTTGAATACACCGATATGTCATCCACAAACACCACCACAAAAGAATCTAAATATCTCTAAAATATATGATTCATAAATTCCATAAAGAACACTAGTGAATTTATAATACAAAAGGTATTACCACATACTCATAATATCCACGTCTACTTCTTAAATCTATATTTGGAATATCCTCTTTCCGAACCCACAATTGGTGATATCTTGACCGCATGTCGATTTTAGAGAACCACTGAGATCCCCTTATTTGATTAAATAGAAAATTAATGAATGTAAGTAGACACCAATTATTTATCATAAATTGATTAAAATTATAATAATCCACAAACAACCGAAGCATTATATCTGCTTTTTTGACAAACAAGGATGGTGCTACCCACAGAGATGTGTTAGGTCGAATGGACCCTTTGATTTATAGATCTTACAACTACACTTTCATTTCCATTAATTATGTTGGTTCCATCGAATAATATATAAGGGAAATAGGTATGTTCCCTGGAAGGAGATCAATTGTAAACTCTACTTCTCTTGTGGTTGGAAACCCTAATAAATTTTCATGAAAAACATCCAAAAACTGATCAACAACTGCTGGAAAAAACTATTCTCCATATCTTCTATCGATGTAAAAGTCAAAGCTACCAATTGGTATGAGATCATTCCAACTGATGGTGCCAAAAATCCCATGAAACCTGCCATTACATTTTATTCCCCTCTAAAGAGATGATAGACACCATCATCAAACATAAAACTAACCCTTCATGTATAACAATTTATGTGAGCCTTGAACATTTTCAAGCAATCAATACCCATAATTATATCATAGACATCCATATCAAGCACATATAAATCCCATATCATCTCTAATCCATTTAAATTTATATAACATGTTTTACACATGAAGGCTCAAAATTCTCTTTGATGAAGAGGAGTTTGTAGTTTTATCACAGAAGGAATCATCTCAACATTTAGACTCATAAAATAAATAGAACAAAAAAAAAATAAAGGAATGGGATGAACCTATATAAAAAAAATCTTGTATAAAATAATAATTCAAAAGAATCGTATCTATCATGGTTGATGGTTTAGAATGATTATACACAATAAATTTCTCCACTATATATAATTTATTGATCATGTAAATTTTTTATTTATTGAACTATTGAGATTTCTATTGCTAAGGAGTCATGGTTTTCCTAGAATTACCATGGATAGATCAGTTCTGATGGTGAGAGTTGTTATGCTTCCCTCATCCTGTTGAAGCATACGATGTCTGTGACACATGATAAGTGTCTCGAACACCTAACCTTAGAGAAATATAAAAATAGAACTAAATATTCTATATATGATTGAAATTGTGGAATTCTCTTGGTGGTTCTATACACTCTCACTTCATTTGGTCGAACAAAACACACTGAAAACATCCAACTTTACTCTTGGGTCTTGGAGGAAGATTCACCAATCCAACTGTATGATTCCAAGTCATTCCACTACCTTAGAAATAGGTGTACTTATTCCTATTTCTGCCAGCATTAGAGTTCCCACCATTTCTGATAGGTATCTAAGTTATTTCTACTCTCATAGATCCTAATATGACCCTTTCTGCCATCATCTCTCTATTGACTATCTCCGTATAATCTATTATACAAATTATAAAAATATTTGTGTGAATCTCCTTCCTCAGACCCAATTAAAAAATGTGTTCCTTCAAGGACACACTAACAATAATTTTGGGTGAAAAGAAGACTAAATTCATGAATTTATCCTCGTACTCTATCACTAAGAGGTTTTCCTGTTTCATGATGAAGAAGACCGTCATTCTTATAATCCTGAACGTATGAGGATATAATTGTTTTTTGAACAATTCTTCAAAATCCTCCCATGCAAGGCCTTTGTCTAATTTTTCATAAACTACTAAATCCCATCATTAGCGTGAAATATCCTACATCATATACATTTACAAATTGACTTTAAAATCTTCTAGTGTGCTAAGGAAATTGAATATTTGATTCATCATGTTTAGCCACACCTCTACTTTCTCTGGTTCAAAATCACCCCAAAATATGTGTGGATTCTATTTTTGGAACTGTATGGAATAATCCACTTGCCTTGGTTCATCCCTCCTATTCCCTCTGTCCACATCCTAAAAATATTGAACTATACTTATAAACAACTATTAATTCTCCTATGGCTCAAGTGAAACCATGTTCTCATCAACTTCCTCCTGTTGGTTTCTATGACACCTACCGGGTTCCATTTTATAAAAACACAACAAACACCATAAGTCTCACTCTTTAAAAACTGAAGGTTTAATGATTTCAAATTATACTATATCATACATATCACAACATTTCTTTCCAAAATTCAACTTTTTCCACATTCAAACATTTTTTAAAATTTCCCCATGCATTTGAAAATCATTCTATTTTCAAAATAACCATTTCATTGCTTTTAAAAATATCTCATTTGAAAATAAATTTACAATTTTCAAGAATCAATACTTTTATACCAAATCATAAATCACTACTCAAAATGAAATATAAACTCTAGGTGGGAATCCATTTCTAAAAAGCATGCCATGCTTTTATCATTGGTTAAACCCAAAACAATGAGATTCTAAATCTTATAAGTGTATCCAAAACATTGATGTACCCAATTACTAGGAAACTTTAAGTTCATCATAAAAAAGTTATCCATGCATTTTTATACTTTACATTTTATGTCCCGAAAATCCTACTCCTTTATACCATCCCAACTCAAGAAATAGACCATAATTAATTTCAACTCCAAGATTGAGAAAAGATAAATGATTCATAGATTGACCAAGACTAATACTACTTGAAAGTCAAGGACCGAGTGGTATGATACCACTTATAACATCACTCCCCTAATAATTAAATTGATTCAAGGTATAATTTCTATTCATCCTTAAGAAACATCCCCAAGGCACTAAAGACTGACAATTAATGCCCAGGGTTAAATACAATTGGGGGATGATTTTACCTTTGAGAAATAAAAAATCCCAACCAAACATGTCATAACAAAAGACTAATACATGATGAATTATAAAAATGTAAAACAACTCAACATAATATCATTGATATAAAAACTAATCCATAACAGAGTACCATAATGGAAGACTAAAACCATAAAAGTACAAAGTAGAAGATAAAACCAACAAACCCAAAAACTCTAAAGACATTAATCCACATCTACAACCATTCTCCATGCTCTAACTTCACAATACAACCCAAATATCATGATTAACCACTAAATAAGTTTGATACTTTACCTTTTCTTATGTCTCAAGAAAAAATATCTAAAAAATCACAAAATTTCCAAAGTAAGGTTGTGTAATGAAACTTAGTAAGATTTCCCCGAATGACCTCCCTACTCACACCACTAGGATAGAACAAGTTAGTATATTTATATAAAAAAAACATTAAAAAGTTTAAAAATATATAACAAATCTAAGTAATTTCATACCAAAACTATTTATAAGGAAAATCAACCAAACAATACATTAAACAATTTCACATTCCTTTTTAGCATACCCATTCCATGATTCACAAACACACCCACACATGAATGCTTTAGTGATAGTTCCATACTCATGAGTGGTTTCTAATCAATCCACTAAGTCATCACAAAGGGGCCAATATCCTTGTCCCCCAATGATGCATTCCCCTTATTCAGGTTCATGTCCCTTCTTACCATAATAATTTACACCCCTTATTTAGGGTCACGTCGAAAGCATGAACTCACACAACCCATGTATACCAAAACCATTTCAAATAAACCATTTAAATCCACTTTAACAAAACTATAATTTTATTGAAAAACTTTAACAATAACCATTTCCATGAATAAAAAAACAAACATTTTAAAATCATTCAACAAATCAATTTTCACAAAAATTCCACAATTCCACTGAATACTCAAATCATCACTAAAGAGGGTTATAACATGATTTCTACACCAATTTAATAATAAAATTAAATAAATTTAACCAAATTGAAACTAAGTCTTCAATTTATAAAAAGTGGAGTAGATAGTGAAGCCACCTACCTTAGGAGTTACGGTGAGAATGAAGAACGACATGAAAATTCCCATAAAACCAGGTTGAATCTCCAAAAAACCACATGATATATCTTCCCCTAACAAAAAAAAGGCCAAAACTAACCATGATTGGCATCAAACACCTTAGATCTATCTGTAGGGGACTGGATATAAGAAACTGAGAGAGGGAAGAAAGCATATCTAAGAAAAACTATGAAAAACTTCTAAAAAAAGAGACTTACTAAGGGAATTAGGATTCTACGCATAAATAAAAGCCTTCATATCACTTTTGGTTCAATATGAAAATCGTCCAATGCCTTTGGGAGAAAGAAATTTAAATTTAGGGATAAAATGGAGGAAAATGAGGAGTTTTGAGTTAATCCCTACATAGATACACTTTTTTAGGATCTATTTTTTAAACCATGCACGGTTAGTCACACAGTTAGAAAAACTATGTGCTAACCATTCACTAACCACTACCTCAAGGAGCACCTCACATGGTTGGCCCATATGGCCTCTATCTCACTTTTCATAATTTCTCCTAGGTTTCCAAATAGTTTGCCCAAACAGTGCATCTAAACATGCACCTTACCATTAACTCTTGTCTCACTGTGTGCAGTTTCTTATAGGATTTACACAGTTTCCACAAATTGTGATCAAGCCATGCACCTTTAGAAGATCCCCAAAACATTACAAAAGTATTAAGAACCCTCCTAAACTTCACCCAAACACTTTACATACTTAAAAATCATAAATAAATGGTTAATTGAAACCGGGGTGCTACATACACCTCATAAATTAAATTAATTACATAATACTAAATATTTATCAAAGAGAGGAATTTAAGATAAAAACCCTTAACTCGGTCCTAATTTATTCTAAATTATCACCAAACATATTGATTAAATAGATTAATTTCGTTAAATACATATCCCAGAACAATATTCATAACTATAACCATTTATACTCTTCATTTATAATCATTATATATATATATAAATATTAGTTAGTTTTTATATATTTTCAACACTGGGTATAAGTAATCTTTATCGCTTTGAAATTGTTTCACAAAAGTGTTGTTATATATTATTTTGAAAAATTATATCATTCTTAGATAATATAATTTAATGGAATATATGTTCCAAGATAGCTTATAAAGATGTAATATCATTTTATATCAGATTTGTTATGGTCTATGAGGTTGAAATAAGCGACGATCATGTTTTGGTGATTCTTAATGAATGAAGAGTGAAAAATTAATTAGAGAGTTAAATATTGATATAAAATTCTTTACATATTTATGTCACATTATACCAATAAATATGTTCTAAAAGTCATCCATTATAAAATTTTATATTATTTTTCAAGTAGGTGGTTAAACCGACCCAAACATGAACCTATCAGGATTCATGGATGATTATGAAGTGGTTTAGTTGTAATATAATTATACCAAAAGAATAATGATATTATTTAGTGTTTATTAGTGTGATATATTAAAATTGGAAGGAATTATTTTAATAATTAATTGGTATGAATATACTATGTAGTATGAATAAAAATAACTTCCTTTTAGTATTCTTTTTTAAGACAGTTAACATTACAATGATTTCTTATTTATGATATTAATTATAGAATTATTAATTTATATTTATAGAATATAAATCTTTAAATAAATAATATATATATTCACTAAACCCATTTATATTACCATACTTGAAAGGTTGTGATGACAAACAAAATGTGTTGTTTATGGAGGCAGTTGTCCACACATGCACATGATAACTATTTTAATTTTTTGATTGAATGAGATTGGAATAGATAATGGATATAACATAAATATAATAAAATTTTATTATATTATTTAAAATTATGTCATTATGTACATATGGTTATAATGGGTTTGTAGGAGGGTGGATGGGAAAGATAAAGACTAAAAGTAAAAGGGTAAGTAATACTTACGTTGAGAATTTAGATCTTCTATTGAAGTATACTTTGTAAATGAAGGACTTGAGGAACTTTATTGAGCATAGAGGATTCTAAAAATATATAGAGGATCTAAAAGAATTAAATTGGGCATAGTTTCATGGTAATTTCAAACCATATGTGTGACTTGAAGTGGGAGGAATTGAACTCCTTTTATAAGTGAAAAAGAGGGACTACTCTTTAGAAAAGAATGTTCGGTAAGGGATAAAAATGTAATTTCATGAGAGTTAGGTGGAGAAATAGTAAAATAGTTGTGTGGTTATGAATTTAATACCTAAAAAGGCTTTATATAAGGTGTATGTTACCTTTTAATTGTTAAAAATTTGAGATACCTCATTCACCAATTTTACCCATATTAATCTTGATTAAAAATTAACCATGGTAATTATTTTATTACATAAAATATTATATGACCATTGTTAACAAATTTATATATGATGAATATTAATTTTAGATCCATTTTACCTAATTCAATTTCTAAATATTTTAAAATTAAATTTTAAATTAAAACATAAAATACAAGAAAAGTAGTTTTTTTAGAAAAGCATTTTTTATATATTAAGTGTTTTTTATTATTATTTCCTATAAATTATAAATTTAATGAGTGTTTATATTTATATATTTTATATTATTAAGTATCATATTATATAAATATTTTAAATTTTATTATTCTTATTTATTTAGATAAAAATCAATTCTTTGAAAACAACCATTTTACTTTAACTTTGGTATTTAATATTTACCCTAAGTAATTTATTTTCAGTGACTAAAAATAAGACTAACGTTGTCAAATATTTTTCAAATACTTATTCTAAATATAAATTCTATTTTATAAAATAATATTAATATGTGTAGGGAAAATTAATTTTAACATTTGTGCGCATAAAACCCATTTTGAAAAAAAAATCACAAAAAATAATCAAAAATTAATATTACTATGATGACTGTAAAAATAATGTTCATTTTTAAAAATAAAAATTCTAAATATTAGAAATTTTACTTTTAAATAAAATGGTGGGATGTAATGGAAAAATGTTTTTATAGGAAAATAATTTTTTTATAATTTTAACAATTCTCATTCATATTTCCTATTATTTACTAATTAAATTACTACTAGAAAATTTTTATTGTAAAATATATTTTATCATAATTAATCACAATTTTATTTAAATATAAATTCATATCACCTAAAAAATAAATTTTTAGAAAATTAATTTTCTAAATAATAAATGATCTTTTTAGTCATTTTAGTAAAACTAATTGAATTTTTTTTTATTAAAAGTGACCTTTATTTTCTTTATATTTATATTTAATAAAGTGATTAATCTTAATAATTATTGCTAATTAGATGTCTATATTTTAATGGTAATACTTAAATATTTATATTTTTTCTAAATATATAATTATTTTGTTGAAGTTTGGTGTTTCCTATGGAGCAGGCTATAAAATACATTGAATTATTTAAACGAAATCATATATTAAAATCTAGGGGTGTTATATTCTCCCCCTTTAAATAAATTAATCTATTTTTTTTAATTTTTACTCATTGATGAAAGTAATGGAGGGTATTCTTAACATATTCATAATTCGGGGTATAACCTCTAATATGCCATCTACCATACTCTCTTAGGCTATACCAAGTTACTTATCTTTCCTCAAAAAACATTAATCATTCCTATAATCATATACCCAAGTATGTATGTACCCTAATCATATATTCTCTATAACATACCATTCCCAAAACTATTTTAATATCCAAGTCAATAAACCATAATAAAGTTATATATTCTTCCAAAAATCAAATCTATCTTTAACTCTCATATAACATTAACCACTAATTCATATGGTCACACAGTAGTCAATTTATATCATAATCCCAAGAATGTGATGAACTTTAAAAATATCATGAATCAATTATCAATCCCAAGGTTACTAATACTATCTAACTTATTCAAAATAAAACCACCCTTTATTATCTCAACATCAAGCATATATTAATCCTAAGAGTTATCCATACCTTAATCATGTGTTCTCCAATAGTGATCCCAAAAAATATAACCTTTTTATAAAATAAATTTTCAAGGTTATTAATACAATCTAGCTAATATATGATTCCAACCCATTAATGCAAAACTATTGAAGAATTATCCTAATATGTTTCACATAATATTAAATAACAATTTAAATATACCAAAACACCATTGATAAATATCAATTTCCTAATTAAAATAGCTTAAAGTATCAAGAATTAATTTTTATTAAAATATCAATCTCAATACCTTAGGTAAGACTTAGAAACTCACATTTTCCATTATTACAAGAATATATCAAGATTATAAACTCTTTAAGTTGTTCCCTTATTTATTTATAATACCTATTTATTTCTCGATACATACCTTTCTCAACATAATTTTCATAATAACGTTTAAACCAAATACTAAAACATAAAATTATTATCAATAAAATTAGACTAAATGATCATATGAATATGAAAACTCAATCTTAATATGTATTCTCTAATAAAAACTTGATTTCATCCTTTGATACTTCAAGTTCAATCTACTTTAATTTTAGTTAGGTTCTCTTGTACTTGTTAACCTAATACCTTAAATTAATTGAAAATAAATCCTTCATAATGGTTTGTAAAGAGAATATGATCAACCAAATCATATCCCCAAGGAGTGTCTAGATAGGTGTGTAGTCTTAGGCCCACTCATCATGCATCAGAGTGATGCTTGATTCGATCCTCAACTAACCATTTTCGATGTGATTACCCCTAGGTGAATATGTGCCACAAACATATCCACTTTCTAGTAACTAGACAAGGATTTATTAAAATTAAAACCATAAAATAAAGTCTTTACCAATATTTACAAATATCATCCTATACTTATAACAATCTATAGGGTTTTCACTAAGGTTCTTTAATCCTAATGCTTATACATTATTATCTTAACATTAAATCATATCCTTATCCCAAAGGGTTATCTATACTATTGAAATTGTGATAAAACTCAACTTAAAAACCCTTAATTTATCCTAAAAAAAATCATAATATAAAAATTTATATAAACCTTTCCTTTTATACCAACCATGATACCCCAAACCTGCACTTCTGAATCTGGTACCATAAACATACACTTTTTATATTTAATTTGATACCAACTATAAAAGCCTAGATATAACCATCCTTAATTACAAAATAAATGATGATTTTTGAATATATTATATTCTAAGGATATTTTTTGGTTTATATATTTTGATAATAAAGAAAAAAATATAAACTAATAAATCCCATGTTCTTTGTATCAAAGAGACATTTTCCCACTATATACGAAACTACTTAATCTATAATGAATCTTCAACATCTCCCATAAATTATTTCACATGTGTTATTATTATAAACATATAACATGTACCAATTTTCATCATAACCTAGGCAAATGAAAACATAATATGGGGTGAGATCAAACACTTAGTATGGGAAACATACAACTATATAAATCATGTCTTAAACATGACATAAATATTATGATAGGAATAAGTAAGAAACATGAAGCCATAATAAACTTAAAATTGAGAGCATGATATATCTATAATAATAAGTGAAAAAATGTATATCAATAATACTAATCTCATACTAATGGAATTCATTAATTCGGACATCAAAAACATGTTTTCTAGGTCATTTTCCAAGACACTATCCTATTATAGGCATAGGTATACCCCTAAAACCAACCTTTTTAGTCTCATGAGACCCGTCGATGCATTGATGGGCTATATAATTATGTGCCCCACCCATCAACTGATCAATACAAATAGATTCACTATAAGATTAAAAAATACCTTTCATACCATTCCCTATGGAACCTTTGGCTGATTAAAGACATGAATATCCATATAATAAAAAATACAGAATATCAATACATGATAAACCAACGTTAATAGTTAATAATCATCATGAGTATAAATAGTTTTCACTATGTTAATAAAAGGGATAACAAGATCATAATCCATCATGAGAAAGAAATTGGATGGTCAAACAATACATAATAAAATTTATAATAATCATTAATATTAGAATAACTACATATGGAATGATAAAAAAATCCTCTCTGTCAATTGAATAATATTATTTGTAGGTGAAAATCATCCAATATGAATTACCTAAAAATATAATGTTTACATCATATAGAGCAATGAGTATATGATTAAGTCAATACTATAATAACATGATCAAAATCCATACATAGAAAGAAGAAAGAAAGTTTCAAAAGAAAATAACCCTAGTGTAATAAAAGAAACTTAGAAAGATGTTGGCATATATGAAAAACATCCATGTAAAAAGAATTATTTGAATGGTATCATAAAATAAGGGATCAAGAATTGAATTGTTTGATACTGTGAGTTTAATCCCTAAAATGATAACAAATATATATTAGAGGAAAAATCAGGAAACATTAACCCCATTTGGGTAGATTCTTTTAAAAATAAAAAAGTAATTGGAAATGAAAACTTAAAATATATTTTTGTTTTTTTAACATTGATATAAAATAAAATCTATATGTCACTTTCAAAGGTAAATTTTTAAAAGGTGATGTGACATATTTTTAAAACCTTTAATTTTGAAAATAATCTCTAATAATGCAGCCTTGAAAATAAATAATGTTTATCTTTGATAAATAATAAGATAAGTACAAAAAATATGAAATTTAAAGGAGTATCCATTTTTGTTATTTTCCAAAATAACTTTGTTCAAAACTGACATTATAAGAAGAGAAACACAAAATTAATTTTTATTAAAAATTAATTTTCCCAAAGATGATTATAAAATAAAAAATAATAAAATGTTAGTGTAGGAGAACCCAATAATGGAAGAAATAAGTTCATGAATAAACTATATAACTCAAGAAAATTATACTTGCGTTATCAATATACTTTATAGGGAAAATAATCTATGAGTTATGAAACATTTGAAAAGGGGTTTATGTGGTTAAAATTTAAACAGTTATATAATATCACATAATAAAATCAAATGGGAATAATGTACCCAACTTATATGAAATAAGTTCAAGTGAACGATCATAACTCAATGAACAAAAATCAAGTTACAAAAATTCTTACAATAGGGGTAACACTTGAGTCAAAATACATTTGTAGAATATAACTTTATTTGGATTAGTTTATCCCATAAATTACATAGAAAAAATTTATAGAACATTAATGGTATAGAAAATCAATATAACACTATACAAAGGAAATATGGTGCATAACATGCAACATGTCTCAAAGAATCAGAATTGAGACCAAGAAAAATATTACAAATTGAGTAAAAATTTAATCAAAACCCCTTGAAATTGAGGGATTGTAATTGAACATAAAATAACATGATTAAAATATAATTCATGATATTATATCTTGTATAGGTAGTATATACATCACATTAATGAAATTATCTTCATAATACCAAATATGTCTAAAAGAGAGGAACTTGAGATGGAAACCCTTACCTCAGTCCTAATTCATTATTCACTTACACCAAACCTCCTGAATAAGTAAATTAAGTTAATTAAATATATACATAATAACCTTATTCATAACACGAGGTGTAAATAATATTTACTATTCTAAATGTGTTTTATAAAATTTGTGTTGGTATATATCATTTTACTAAATTAAATCCTTCTTAGATCATATAAGGTATACTAATAGATGCTATATGATAGTTTATAAATCTATAATCTCATTTTATGGTAGCTTTGGTTACGATCCTTGAGGTTGAAATTGAAGATGAGCATGTTTCAGTGATTCTTAGTGAACGAAGGAAAATTTATTAATTAATGATTTAAATATTGATATAAAATTATTTATATATTTATATCATATTATACTAGTAAATATGTTCTCATAGTCATCCTTGATATAAATTCATAGTATTGTTCAAGTAGGTAGTTAAACTGACCCAAAAATGAACCTATCATGATTAATGTATGATTAAAAGGTGGTTTATGTAACACCCCAAGATTTTGTGAATTATTTTTTTTCAAATTAATTTAAACTTTGTGATATTTTTCATTTCACATAACACTGAAAATGTTTTATTTTATTTTAAAGCACTATGTTTGGATTTCATTATACGCAACACCAAGTTAATCATGCACTACACACAACATAAATTTTAGCTTACTCTATACAAAATACTGAGGTTAACTTGTGACTTTTCATATGTTACACAAAACACTGACTTGACATATGCAACATGCAACACTGACTTGGTTTATGTTGCATGCAACACTGAGTTTCTACAAAATGTCTTTTTATTATTATAACTATTTAAATGATATAATTATAATCTAGTTGTTAAAATTTGTAATATTAATAGTGATAAATACTTTTAAAATATATTTTTTATAATGGTTTTATATAAATAAAAAATATTGATGATGAAAGATATAATTTTTGCTAAAGTCCATATATGTTTAAAAGTACTATTTTCTCAAATAAACTACATTTCACGTCCTTCTATGAAAAATAATAATATTAATTTTAGACACATTTATAAATTTAATTTGATAAAATAAACTTCTTTTTTGAATTTATAATGTAAAAATTATCTCAAGGTGATTTTTTTGGATTTTTCTGAGAAACTTCATTTTTGGATGAATAGTGAAAAATACCAGATTTTAATTCAGAAACGCCTTTTCATCTATTTTATTAATAAGGTAAAATTGAATTTTATATTTGTTTCAAAGTATAATCAAATAATATTTTATCAATTAGTCCAATTTAGGTCATTTTAATAAATTTCATTTTGAAATTGAGTATAAAAACTTAGCAAAAGTTTGGACGTTTTTACTTTTAAAACCCGCAGTGTCGTTCTGTCAACTAGATTAATTTTAAATTAATTTTTGCCAATTATGTTATTAGAATTTGGAAAAATGGATTAAATTTTTGAAATAACCATAATTTATAATTTCTAATAAGGTCAAATTTTTTACCAAAAAGATTAGTGAAAGTGATTAAAATTAATTACAACAGTTAAAAGAAAAATTAGGTTAATAAAGTAATAAACCTTAAAATTAAGACAATAATGACCTAGAAAATTTTCCATTGGGTGTCCATTATTACCCCATTAACCTTATATTATTTATTTTTTTGGTCTTTTATGAATCTTTTAGGTAAAAATGTGGGTACACCTAACTTGCTTTCAAAAATGCCAAGTGTGTCCTTTCCCTTACCTTTAAAAGGACACCACCTCTCCCTCTTCTTTACACCTATAAAACAACTTTGGTTCGGAAAATATCTACCCAATACACTTACCAGAATACCTCCATTCCTTCTTGAATCTTCCCTTTGGGAATAAATTCTTCCAAGTAATCCTTTTGATACAAACCATAAGGAGTTACCCGATTAAGAGGTAACACCTTCTCTCAAGATCCATTATTTTATTTTCCTTCTCAACCCTCCAATCTCTTTATTACATTATTTTATAAAAAAATAGTATAATAAATATACTAGGATATTTTTATGCTAATATTTTAACCTTCACTTACACACACCACAATCCAATGGGTAACGAACATACTATTTATGTGTACGGCGAACTACCGCCTCACTAAACGATGATTGTTCATTTTTTACTTTAATGCCTATCATGGTGGATATTATGATGGAAAATATTTTTATATATGTTATATATTTTATTTATTATGTATTTAATCTTCTTTATTTCTTTTTAAACACATATCTTTTTTACTTTCTATTTGGTGTAAATACGATAACTTTGTTTAGGGAAGTGTGAACTACCACCCCCTCAAAGCAATGTGATTCATTCACGCACTACATTAAGTGTATTAAAAATGGGTTTAGTGAAATTATATGATATATATAAAATTATAATTATAATTTAATGGTATTATATACATACATTCATATAGTTCATTTTCTTTCTTTCTTTTAATACGACAATAAAAACGGAAATAATATTCATGCGTACATACGACTTACTATCTCTCTGAACAGTGTATTCCATTTCATAATTATATGTTATATAGAATATTATAATAAAAATTTACTGAATATAAAATATATTTATATAATTTTTTACATTCTTTAATCATTATATAATTACAAGGACCCAAGATATAACAAATTAATACACATGTGAAGAACAAAGCGAATAATACCTGAAGTGAAACCTTAACATTGGATTGTTAACAAGAGGGTAATATAAGGTCATGATAAAACCATATGTGGTATTATATATAATAAAATGATTCTTTAAAATATGTATAAAAAATTTTTGTTTATTATACAGGTGTTTTGAATGAGTATGACGAGAGTCAAGATACATGGTAAGGGGATTTCTTCTCACTTTTTCTTTCCATGAGATAAATAATTTATTCACCACCCATTACTTTTGTGTGTGGTGTGTATACTTCCCATGGAGGTATTAAATGATTATTATACTTATATTTATGGATATTTAAATATTAATTGTATGATCTATATTTCATGGGGGTTAAGTTTCAAAATTTAGCAAATCGATAAAGCAGTTTTGTCTTAATTTTCCTTCTTTGAGACTCATGTTTTGTTATGCACCTAGATTCTTTTTCGAGGTGTATATACTTAAATTTTACATGTTAAACCATGGATATAATTATGTTCATGATATTTTATTCTTCATGTAATTTCACTTTATTACATAAGTATTATAGTTTAAAGTTACTAAGTGAAGAATGTTTATTAAAACAATCTCATCAATTTTAGAGATTGATTATGATTATTATTCCTTTATTGAAATATTATGATCCATAATTCAAGATAACTCATGGATGTTATTATCCTATGGATATTAATGATATATTAATATATTGGTATCATTTTGATACTCTTTTTAATATAATATAGTTAATAAAGTGTTTTTAAGAAAGCCTGATTTTACCCTCTCTTCAGTTAGAAATATATGTTCCTTCAAAACCATGTTTTCTAAAAAGGATTTCCAAGAATATCATACCATTATCCTATAATATTTAAAATAAATTTTTACACTTTTTTTATTTTACCAATCTCTTCAAAGGATTATTTTTTTCACTTTTCTAACAATTCATTTTTCTAATATTTTTACCATACAAAAGGAATACTCTTTTTACCTCGTAAGACATACACAGATTTACCTGCCATCATTTATTTGAAGCTTCCTTTTCATTTTTAAATGGATAATTTTTAAGAATATGTTTTTAAAATTAATTTTCAATTAATTTTTTTTCAAAATGTTTTCAAGGTTCTTTTATATCTTTTCAACATTTTTTTTTCAAAATGTTTTCAAGCTTATTTTATATGTTTTCAAGAAAAATTGTTTTCAAAATGTTTTCAAGACTTATTTATAAGTTTTCAAAGTATTTTCAAAGAAATGGGTTTTAAAAAAATTTCAAGATTCTTTCATATGTTTTCAAGTAAAAAGGTTTTCAAAACATTTATAATCTTTCTTTATAAGTTTTCAAAGTGTTTTCAAAGAAAGAGGTTTTAAAAATGTTTTGAATCTTATTTTATAAGTTTTCAAGGAAAAAGGTTTTCAAAATGATTTCAAGTATTATTTATAAGTTTTGAAGTTATTTTATAAGAAAAATATTTTCAAATGGTTTTATGTATTAAAAATACTTTTTCAAATAATAAAGGATATTTTCCTAAAGAAACATTTTAAAAAGACATTTCAAATTATTTTCCATCTAAGATGACATTTGTTGATGTTACTCACTACCTTATAGGAAATGATCTAAAGGTTCGATTCATATTATTTTTATGAATATTTTATGATTAATGTCATGGTATTTATGAAACCCATTTCTCTTTTATGGGTTATATGTTTATGAAATATGTTTCTCTTTCACGAGTTATGATTTTGATGAAATGATTATGAAACCTGTATCGTTTTCCACAAGTTATGATATGTTTACATGTTTATGATACAAAATTCTTTTAAAGGGTTATAATATGATTGTTTATGATTTTGTGGAACATTTTTGTATGATTTAATTATGAAATGGGTGGGACCTATATCTACCTCCAATGTATTGGGTAAATATTTATATCTCATGAGAGAGACATGGATTGAACGAGATATGAACTCGATTCAGTATTATAGGGTTGGGAGGAGAAATTAACTTTGTTCAGTAATATAAGGCTGGAATGAACAAGATGGAAAGCATAAAGGCATATTATAAATAAAAATTATAGAAAAATAAATACATTATAAATATCATATATATCACATATAAATATTTTTTCCATCATAATTTCTACCATGAGGGGTGATAAAGTAGAAATGAACAATCATTGTTTCGTGAGGCTGTAGTTTTCCATACACATAAACAATATGTTTATTACCCATTAGATGGAAGTATGTGTAAGTGTAGGTATAAAACTTATAATAAAAGAATATTAGTATATTGAGGATAATTTTTATTTTATAAAATTATGGAATAATACGAATTTAGGGAGTTGATAATGGAAAATAAAAGAATGGAGCTTGAGCCGGGATGTTACCTCTTCTTTGGATAACTCCTTTTGGTTTTCACCAAAGGGATTCCTTGGATTTATTTATTCCCAAAGGTAGGATTTAATGTATAAGTTAGGTATGTTTGGTAGTGTATTAGGAAGATATTTTCTGAACCTAAGATGTTTGAGAGTTGTCAATAAGAGGTATAGGTTGTGGCCTTTTATAGGAAAGGGAGGGGACACACTTGGCATTTTTGAAAACAAATTAGGTGTACCCATGTTTTTACCTAAAAAAGCCATAAAAAACAAACAAAACTAAATAATATAAGTTTTATGAATCAAATATGTCCATAAAATGGGTGTTGGACAAGTTTCTAGGTCATTTAGGCCCTTAAATTTAAGTTTTAGTCCATTATTAAGCTTAATTTTGCCTTAATCAATGTAATTGCTTTTAATTACTTTCACTAATATTTTTGGTCCAAAACTAATTTTAAATTATTAGAAATTATAAATTATTATTATTAAAAATATGGAATCCATTTTTAAAAATTACAATTATATAAATGGTAGAAATTAATTTAAATTTAATCCCGCAGATGGGATGACAAAGCGGGTTTTTAAAGTAAAAACCTCCAAAAGTTTTCAATGTTTTCATAGTATATTTCAAAGTGAAATTGAGTACACTAACCTAAAATGGATTAATTTATATAAATATTATCTAACTAAACTTTAAAAACAATTTAAAATATAATTTAAACTTATAGATAAATTAGATAAAAAAGCAGTTTTGAATTAAATTTCAGTATTTATCACTATTTATTAAAAAACGAATCTTCATAGAAAAATGAATTTTTTTACCCTAACCTAATTTTTATGTTTTTTATTTAAAATAATAATTTTATTTAAACATATATAATCCATAAAATTTCCAAAATTTTTATTTAAAATAGGTTTTCCATTAAAAGACAGTAAAAATGTCTTAATAAAAATATAGTATTTTATGCATAAAATTGGGTTTGTTTTTATCTTAAGCCTAAGAAATATTTTGGATGAATATAAAAAATATTTTATTGAATATATAATATGTAAATAAAATTAATATCACTCACTAATTTTAATTAATTTAATTTATTAGGGTAAAATAACTTTGTGGGCATAATAATTATAATATTTTCCTTTATATTCAATCGATTTTCATATTCATTTATAATTAATTTATAACCAATGCATTCATTTTATATTTGTTTAAAAAATTGATTTTCATAATTTAGTTAAACCTTTTGATAACTAATAATTTAACATCTAGGTTATATTAAATAATATTTTAATAACATATCATTATCGTTATTCCGTCTTTCATGTTACATAGGTCATTGAGGAAAGTCATTGTTGCATGAAAAGCAAGCTATACTCAGTGTACCATGCAGAGAAAGATAAAATTTATGTTTTGTTTAATGCATGATTAATTTTTTTTTTCATATAACTTGATCCAAACATATAAAAATAAACTACTTTCAATGTTGCATGAAATGAAAAATATCAAAAAGATTAAATTAATTCTAAAAAAATAATTCAAAAAATATCAAGGTGTTACAATTACTTCTATTAATTATTTTAGTTTAATGGTTATTTTTTAATATTCATCCATAAATTTTGATATTTTATCAAAATATATCATATATTTTTTAAGTTCAGTGTTGAGTGTGGTGGAAGCTATTGAACACATTAAATTATTTAAAGGTAATCATATATTAAAATATCAAGGTGTTACACGTATGTAGTGATAAGAAGAAGACCCAATATTTCATATACCATTGGAATGTTGATAATGTATATAAGTAATCTGAGTTTTTTATAATGAGATGTGATTAATGGAGTACTTACCAAGCCAGTCCATCTAGAATCAAAGATTTTGACCATTTATTAAGAAATAAAAAGTATAGAGGAGTGTCGAATGAGGTCAAAGGAGTATAATTTCCCTCATCCAACAAAAAAAAGGTCTAAATATCATAATACTACATGTTATTTCCAAAATCAGAGTCACCAATAGTGTCCCACTCAGATTGAGACTTATCCCAATTAAAAATCTTGAGGAAATCTGAATCCACTTTCCTTGAAACTTTATAATATGATCTATTAGACACAGTCCTGGGAAGATTAGAACAATCCTTGCATGGTTTCCTCTTTGAGGGAACAAAGGTGAAACCCTCACTATCAATCATCTTTTCCTTGGAACTTAAGATTTCATCCTTGTAATAGGAATGTCCACCACTGCTGGGAGGAATAGGATGGGTACCAACATTCCCCATTTTATCCTCAAAAACTTCCCCCCATTTCTTAGATAATTTAGAGGCCTCACAAAGTCTCTGGATTTCCTTATGATAATCATCATGATTTTGTGCATCATTCTAATTGAAGACAACAACCTGAGAGGGAGGAGGGGTCATCAATCACAGAGACCGTGTAGGGGCCACAACTGAGGTAACCTCTTTACCCAAATCAACCGGAGTATTAGAGGGGCCACTAGGTGCTCTCTCCGGAGACACATCCACCAGCGTTCCTTTACATTTCAAATAAGTCACTTGGGAACTAGATTTCCCAGCAATCAGCACATCATCCAGAGAAGGAATTGGATCTTTAAGTGAATCACCATCATGAACGGTGGGCTTTGACAAAGATGAGTCTTTCATTTTTGACTTAATTCAACAAATATTCGCTGTATAACCTCTCATCCCACATTCCCCACAGAAAACATTCTTCCAAAAAAACTCCAAAGAGTGCCCAATATCCATACATTTATTATAGAAAAGAGGTTTTTTCTTTCATTTTCAACATCAATTTAGATGTTGTTAGAAGGTGTAGAAAGGGTTACCTTGTCAATCAGAGTGGATATGATATCAATATCTACCAATACCTTAAATATATTAAGTGTACTATATATTACTATATTTTCTATTGTGTAAACCAAAGGGTATTGGAAGTATTTTCTTATAGAATATGATTGATAATATAGTGTATCACCCTTGTATGAGTTCTTGGGTTTTTATAGTTAGAGGTAGATAAATATATTATAGATCAATGAAACAAACTTGTATAATGGACCCTACAATGGATTATGAGTTTGTTGCTTTATAAGCTAATAGAAAAGAAGTAGAATCACATAGATCTCTTTTATCAGATCTACTTAATTTCTATGCTAATGTCCCCAGTTGATATACATTGTGATAGTCAAGAAATGATAGCTAGGGAATTTAACAATACTTATAATGAAAAATCAAGACACATTGATTTCATAGATATCTATGTGAGGTAGTTGATACAAGATGGTATCAATAATATGAATTTTGTTATATTGAGCCAGAATTTGGAAGATCCACTAACAAATGGTTTTTTAAGGGAGTTGGTGTATAAAAATCCCTTTGGGATGGATTTAAATTCCTTATAAGAAAATTCAATAATGATGGGATTCCAACCTAACACATGAAAAATTCACATGTTTATGTTTAATGTAGGAAATTCTATTATACATGTGAAGGAAACACTAATATTATGTCAAAGTTTGAAATTAATATATTGTTATAGTACGAGTTATTGGAGTGACTCTTTTCTCTTTTATCTCTTATTATTTTATTATAATTTTAAAAATATATCTTCTAGGTTTTTATTTTTATAATACAACACTATATATTTTATTTTTTTATTTTTATATTTACAAAACTAAATCTTTTCTATTTTATACTTGTTAAATTTTATTTTAAAATTATTTTGACTCTAATGGATTTTCTATATTTTTTATATTTATTTAAATTTTAGTTTAATTATTTATTATATTTATTTTAATTTTACTTTAATTATTTTATGCTTACACTATTTAAAAAATAATTCTTTTGTATAATGTTTTTGAAAATTTGACATGCTGTTTGAACCTTAAGAAGTTCAATTTTAACCCTATGAAGTTTTTTTTTGAAAAAGGACATAATACTTATGAACTTGAAGTTAACCTTAAAAACTCTTAAAATAAGCCTTATAAAGTGGATTTTTAGAAAATTTTATGAACCTTATAAACTTAAAATCAACATTATAAAGTATAAAATTAAACCTTATGAAGTTTACTTGAAATTTCTCTATGTATGAAATGAGTCTTACAAACATATAGAATAACAATTTCAGAGTAAACTATGAATCTTGAAAAGTATACTATAAATCTAATGATAAATTTTTTACTATTATATTTTTAGATACTCTAACAAAATCGATTCTATTATAATTTTTCTTATTTTATTGAAATGGTTATTGGAAGTTACAATAGTTAATTATCGAAAGATATAACTTGAAGTGTTTAGAAGATAAATTATTTTCACCAAAGAGTATTTTATTTTATTATATATATATATTTGTTTAGTGCCATTTTTTTGTATTTATCATAGGTTTAAAATCATTCTATGATATATTGAAACTATTTTAAGTGATAATAGACTACTTTTTATTTGGAAACCACAACTAATCAAATCATTTACCGAGAATTAAAAAACATTATGGAATTATTATTGGAGAATTCATTTATAAAGAAATATGAAATGAACTGGATGAAGAGTACACATTACTGGAATATACTGAGGAACTATTGTGATCACTATTGCTAACTTGATGAGATCATTTTGAATAATTTCATCATGATGAACCATATTTCACAAAGTAACTATAATGATTATTACATATTCTTTTGTTTGGTTTTTTATTGAGTCGTATTGTTGTATCTTTATCTATATTATTTCTATGTCTGCTTTATGATTTTACCTTACAGAAGTAATATTTTCTCAATTATATCTCCACTATAAAAGGTATTTTTTCTTATTTTTTCCTTTACTTGAAAAATACCTGCCTATATGGTTGTTATTTCTACTTAAAAGGAAGGGTTTGTAATTGGGTTGTGAATCCCACAAAAAATAAGGTTGTTTTAGATATACATCCATTAGAAATAGTATTATGTAATTGAGTTGTGACAATCTTACACAAATCAGGTTTAGTGAATACCATTTCTATTAAGGAGTAGAGATAAGTGAAGAACAAATTTAGGGTCCTTTTGATCCGAACTACTATAAAAATTCTAGTGCTCATTGTTTTATTTTCTGCTACACATGAACCTGAACTAGAATGTGTTTTATAAGTTTAAACTCTAATTTAAATTCTATTTAAAAATTTTAAACTGGTCAATTAACCCTCCCTCTTGTCCTTCTTGAAATATCAACCTTAGAAAAAAATTGGTATAAGGAATTTACCTTTAGATCTATGGTTGTTTTCTTTATTATATTTTTGTTTATATAATTTTTTCTATATGATATAAAATTCATGGAAAGATATTTTTTGAGATATTAGGTTTAAATTTTAATGATGGATAGACTCTTCAAAGACCAACCTACTTTAATGGTAATTATTATAGATAATGGAAAGATCAAATGGATGCTTATCTTAAGAACCTAAGTATTGACCACCAGATGATTGTGGAAAACCTTAAGAACTACTTAAGTCTAACCTAGATTACATAAATACAAATGAAATGGTAAATAAAGTGTTAAATTACAATGTTATGATTTTTTTCTATTATGTTATTAGTATAAGTGTATTTAGTTATGTTTTAGTATGAAAAACTGTGTAAGAGATTAGGATAATTCTACAAGTTACCCATTACAGAACAAAAAAATTAAGAGAACCAAACTTGTAATGGTTTAAGCTAAATATCAAGATTTCAATATGGGAGAAGAAGAATATATCAATCAAATGTTCCATAAATTCATGCGTATTATAAATAGAATTACTCCTCTTGTTGAATCCTTAGATAATACAATTCTTATTGAAAGATTTATGAGATCCCTACAAAAGAAATGAAATGATAAGAAGGTTTACATTGATAAAATAAATAATTTCAAATAGTACACACTTGATGAACTCATCGATTCATTACTCCAATATGATCTAGAACTAAAGAACATTGCTAATGAAGAAACTATGGAAAATAAATATATTAATTTTGAATCAAAAATAAATATTTCATTTGACTCTACTGATTCTGAGATATTGGGAAGATAAAAGGATGGAGTAGCTCATCTTCTAAAATGTGTATATAAATAAAGAAAATAAATAAAGGATTAAAATATATATATTGAATATATTATTCTAAGTATGATCTAAAAATAAATAAGAAAAATAACTCTATGACTTATAATAATGTTTAAAAATTTAACTTGTTATGAATATAGAAATAAAGTACATATTAAGTAAGACTACCCAAAATTAAATCATGGAAGAAAAGATAAAAAGTAAAAGAAAAAGGTAAAAGTGAATTAGATTCTGGTTAGAGTTTTATAAAGGACTCATATTCAAGTGATAAATCTATAATAGAAAAGGATATAACTATTTCGTGTCTTATGTATACTATAAATAATATTAGTAGTGATTATGGTTTTAGTCCTGATTATGATTTTGAATACAAAAAATAGGTATAAAAGAGTTGAATGAATAAAATAAAAAACTATAATGAGATATTATAATAATTGATGATTTGTATAAGGATATTAAAGGATAAAATAAAAGTGTTATTAAGGTTTATAATATTATTTCTCAAGAAAATGGAAAACTCAAGAATACATATATAAGCACTAATGAAAAAGTTTGTGAAGATTTATAAATTACTCAAAAATAAATTGAAAATCAGAAAAAGGAGATTTTAATTTTAATAAAAAACCTGTGTAATTTTATACTAGAAAAATAAAGCTATCATAATATGGTGTCTATAAATAAAGAAATTTAAAATTAAAATTCTATTTTATATGATATAAAATTAACAAAAATGTATAAAATATTATTTATTTAATGTTTTTAAGTAATTATTTCAATAGTTACATGTTTTAGATATAGAGTGAAAGTTCATTATGCAACTGAATTTTATTTAATGTCTCCACAATATTTAGGATATACTAATGCATTTATTTCTAAGAAATTATCTTTAATATTACCCAAAAATACCTCTTTAAAATATTTTTGGGTACGAAAATATCCTTTTACTAAACCTATTGGACCCAAAGTTTCATGGGTACCAAAATTATTTTATAACTTTTTTTGGAAAAATTCCTTAAAATTATTAGGAAGAACATATATTATATGGAAAATGGTATCTCTTGGAACATGAATGGAGAACCATAAAATTTATTATCCTATAATTAATGTAATGGAGGAACTGTGACATTTAGAGACAAATCAAAAGACAAAGTTAAAAGTTCCATTTAAGTTGGTATTTTTAACTATGTTATTATTTATAAAAGTTTATACATTTAAGGATTAAATAATTATCTAATTAGTAATTTTTAACCATATGATGATGAAATGCTTGTGAAATTTGAAAATAATAAATTACTTATTTTCAAAAATGATTCTATTCTATTTTATGCTAACTAAAAGTATAATATCTATTATATTGATTTTTTTAAGCTAAAAATTTAAAATGTAAAGTGTATTAATGCTATTATAAAATGATATATTATGTAATAAAAGACTTGGAAATACAAATTTGGGACTACTATAAAAACTATAAAATCATTGATAAGCACTACATCTACCTGAACTCAAAGTGAACAAACATCATGTATGTGATTCATGTATGAAAGTAAAGTAGTGAAAAAAAGATTCAAATCTATTAATATATAAAAATATTAATCTTTAACTTATTTATTTAGATTTATATAGACCATTTCATAATACTATTATTTTTGGTAAAAAATATGATTTTGTTTTTAATGATGATTTTAATAGATTTAAATGGATTTATTTTCTATCTCATAAAAATGAAACTTTATCAATTTTTTTATTTTCTATAAACTAGTTCAAAATGAAAAATTTTATTCAATTATCACTATTATAAGTTGGAGAGGTAGATAATTATAAAATTTAGAATTTTATAAATTTTATAAACTGAATTATCATTTTCATAATTTATTATCCCATAGATCCCACCCAATAGAATGGTATTATAGAAATGAAGAATCATAATTTTAATGAAATGACTAGATCTATGTTGAATAAATTTAGTTTACCTAAATATATCAATGATAAAGTAATAAATAAACATTTTTATGTTTCAAATAGGATTATTATTTGACTTATAATTAAGAAAAATTATTATGAATTATATACAAGAAAGAAACCAAAATTTGTATATTTTAGATTTTTGGTTTTAAAGTTTTTATTTTGAATACTAAAGATTTATTAGATAAGTTTGATAATAAATCAAATACATGATTTTTTTTGGTTATTTGAATGTCAGTAAATATTATAGAGTTTATAATAACATATCTATGGTTATTGAAAAATATTTTCATGTTAAATTTAATGATAATGGTTTAAGGAATAATAATTCAGATTTAAAACAAATTAAATAAGTTTTTAGAGAATTTAATTTTAGAGAAGATATAAATCAAGATGATATTGTTAATATTTAATAATATAATTATCATGAAAGTAATTAAAAAACTCATAAGGACCATTCTATCAAAATAAATATTAAATTTTTTGATTCTGAAGTGTTTCCTAGAAATTCTTTAAGGAATGTTTGCGCCCACTAATCTTTTACTTAATATTTTATCACAAATGTTTTTTAGAATCTTTAAAGGATTTTAATTTTATTTTAGCTATGGGATAAGATGTTAATAATTTTTTCTATAAATGATGTTTATAATTTAGTCAAACCTTACAAAGATCAAGAAATTATTAGAACCAAGTGGTTTTTTAGGAATAAACTCGATGAGTCTGGACAGATTATAAGGAAAAAATCTAGATTGTTTTCTCAAGGATTTTGTTAAGAAGAATGGATTTTTTATCATGTGACTTTTTAAATATTTATTGATTAGATAATATTCTTATTTTAATAGATTATAATAATTTCAAGGTTTTAATCATTATCAAATGGATGTGAAAAGTGAATTTTTAAATGGACTTATTTTTGAAGAAGTATATATTAAACAACCACTTAGTTCTGAATATGAGAAATATATTTATCATGTTTTAAAATTATCTAAAGTCTTATATATACGTAATTCATCCCCTCAATAATGGTATGAAATCATTTCTTTATTTTTTTAAATAATGGTTTTGTAAAAGGAAATTTTAACCCTACTATATTTATTAAGATTTTTTCTAAAAATATTTTGATTATTCATATTTTTATTGATGAAATTAAATTTGTATCTTCAAGTGAATTTTTATGTAATTAATTTTTAGATTTTATGACTTTTGAATTTGATATGAGTCGTATGGGATAATTGAAATTCTTTTTAGGGCTTCATATTTTTCAAAGAGATGATTGGGTTTTTATTAATCCGAGTAAGTATGCTAAAGAGTTAGTTAAGATATTTGGACTCAACTCTAGTAAAATTTTAAGAATCCCTATGAGTACTAATTTTAGGTTAGTTTTTGATACTTCTAGAAATTATATCTATATTGAAGTTTTTAGCGGTATGATAGGTAATTTTCTTTATCTAACTACTATTTGAACCGATCTTATGTTTAGTGTCTGCATGTGGGCTAGATTTTAAGATGAACCTAAGGAAAGTCACCTGAAAGATATTAAAACTATTATTAGATATTTTAAAGTAATAGTTAATCATTTTTTATCAAGGAAATACCTCATTTGACTTGGTTAGTTATTCAATTTTTGATTTTGGAAGATGAAAAAATGACATGAAAAGTACTTATGGTATCTTTCACCTTTTATGAAAGAGTTTGATTTATTAGTGTTATATGAAGATATTATCAGGTTATTTTCCAACTACTAAAGTAGAATACATTTCTAGTGCTTGTTTTTTCTCAATAATTATTTATTAAACAATCTTTATTTGATTTTTATATTCATTTTGGAATAATTCCCATTCTTTGTGAAAATTATTATGCTATTTATATTTATAAGAACCCTTTACAATATTCTACGATTAAGTATATTTAATTGAGATATAATTTTATTAAATATCATGTTTGTAAAGGAGATATATGTTTGGAATATATTTCTACAAATGATTAGTTAGAAAATATCTTTACGAAAACTTTTGATGTAATAAAGTTTGAGAAAATTAAGTATGAGATTGGAATGATGGAAATTTAAGTAGTGTATATGCTGGATAATTTTGTATCTGCTATTATTTATTCATTATTACTTTTAAATATTTTAATTGGTACGTTATATATTATTATTATCTATTTATAAAAGAAATTAGAAAGGTTGGATGGATCACTGTTATATCAATTTCAATAAGAGGAAACTGAAATTATAGGGAAGTTATCACTGTTTTACTATTTATTTATTTCTTATATTATTTTTGATAAATACTTAGATTTTAAAAATTTAGTTATTTTTAAGTATGTATTAATTTATGGGTAGCCATTTTTTTAATTTATTATAATTAATTTTATTATTTTTATGCATGATTATGTGATTTCTATTTTACCAATTTACTTAAAAGGGGATATTTTATTTTCAATAATTTATTTCGACTAAAGGGGAGTTTGTTATTATTATTTATTTTTTAAAAACTGTTTATTTTTACAAAAATGGGGGATTTTTTTTTGAAATGATTGGTTTTATAATGACAAAAAGGGGGGAGATTATTAGAGTTTGAAATTGTGATATTCTTAGAGTTTCATTTATTGGAGTGAATCTTTTCTCTCTTATTTTTTTATTATAATAATAAAACTCTATATTTTATGTTTTTATTTTCATAATTGAAAAAATTCATATTTTATGTTTTAAACTTGTTTTATTTTTATTTTATAATGAAGGTGACTTTGATGGATTTTACATATTTTATAATATTTTTTTAAAATTTTTCTTTCATTATATGTTATCTTTATTTTAATTATTCTTTATGTATTTTATGTGCGTAATATTTAAAAAATAATTCTTTTTCATGAAGCTTTTTAATTTTTGACAAACTGTTTAAAACTTAATAAGTTTAATTTTAACCTTATAAAGTTTTAGTTTAAACCTTATGGAGTTTTTTTTTTGAAAAAGGGCATAAACCTTACACACTTGAAATAAACCTTACCAAATCTTAAAATGAACCCTATAGAGTAGATTTTTAGTGAATTATGTTGGATATATTATTGAGTCAATTGAGAATTTACATAATTTGTTTTAGAAATCACAATGTTCTTGTTAGTGAGTTTGATTTAACTTTAAATGTTGTTTTTTTTGTTTTTTTAAGTTTCATGATGAAAACACAGTAAACTTAATTTCATGTGAGATTTAATTTCATCAAATGTTTAACTTTGAATATTATTTTATAGTTGTTTTTTAGTTGTAGTATGAAAATATAGTGAACTATATTTCAAACCAGTTTTAATTTCATCAAATATACAAGAAATGTGTTAATGTAGAATTGAAATAATCAAAAGATGGGAAGATACACTGAGTTCATTTGAAGATTAAGAAGCTCCTTCTGATGTTGTTACAACTGATTCTGAAGAATGAATATTTTAAATGTTTAAGTTTATTACAACTTCTTATATAAATAAAACCACAGATTCATGGATCATAAAAAGTATTATTGATCATTATAAAATTATGTGGTATTTTTTAATTTTTACAATTGATTGTTTTTTAGAACACTTTCGGTTAGTGTAATAGTTTTTTTTAGGTTTTTTCTAAGAGATACTACTATGTGAGGTTTTATATTATAAATATATTTATAGTTTTTCATTTTTATTTCATTGTAATCATGGGATTCTAGTGATAGGAATATAGACAACATTATGATGAGTTTAAGTTGAGAGATTTTATAGATTGGAAGATAAAAAACCTTTCAATGGGTTTAATTTAAGGGATTCCATGGATTAAAATGCATAACAACTTTTGAAGGGTTTAAGTTGAGGGCTTATGTGGATAGAATGGAAGGTACCCTAAATCTGGTTAAAATACCATCCTTAAAACTTTGGATAAAAGTGTGGAGTTATAATATCCTTTAAAGGAGTTTTTAGATTGTGATCCAATACACCATGATTTGTTAATTTTATACAGTGTATATTTTATACTTTTACTTTTTTCTAATTTTACTAAAGTTTTAAAAAATTTAATTTAAACTATGATTAATCAATGTAATTACTTTTACATGATGTTTATATTTATTATATTGATTACTAAATTTTTACTAACTTTTATTTTTAATTAATTTTATGAAATTTATTTGTTAAATTTTTTATTATTTCAGTAAAATATTTATAAAAATTTACAATAATTTATTATCAGAATATATGAGTAGAAGTATTCATGAGATATATTCTTCATGAAAAATAGTATTTAATTTTATTATATATATATATATATATTTGTTTCATGATATTTTTTGTTTTATTTTCCACAGGTTTAAAATCATGATGTGATATATAGAAATAATTTTAAAGCACCACCAAACTACCCATTATTTGGAAACCATGGATTATGAAACCTTTGAATGTGATTTAGGAAAAACTGTATAATAACTATTAGATAATTCATCTATAAATAAAGATAAAAGGAACTAGTTGATTAATAAACATTAATAAAACATATTGATGAACTATTATGACCATTACTATCAACTTCTTAAGATCACTATGAAGAGCTTCATCATGCAGAACCACATTGGACAAAGTGATCAAGCTGTAACAACTCTTCCACATTCTTATGTTATGTTTTTATCAATTTGTATTATTGTATATTTCTCTATATTATTTTTAGGTTTTATTTATTCTTTTACCTTATAAAATAAATATTGAATCTGTTATACATTTTCTATAAAAGGTATATTTTTTATTGGTTACGCCTCCACTTATAAAAGGTAGGTTTGTGTGGTTGTGATTTCCACTTAAAAGGAAGGGTTTTCTGTTGAGTCGTGACTCCCATAAAATATAGGTTTTTTTGGTTATACCTCCACTATAAATGGTATTATGTAATTGAGGTGTAACACTTTTACAAAATTCAAGTTTAGTGGATATTATTTCACTCCAAGAGTAGAGTGAACTAAAGGGTAGATATTGGATCATTTTTATCTGAACTAATATAAAAATTTGGGTGTTCATTATTTTATTTTTCACAACACATGAAACTTCACTTTAATGTGTTTTATAAATTTGGAATCTAATTTAAAATTATATTTAAAGTTTTAAATAGGTCATTTCAACCCCTATTAACCTTCTCAGTATCTCAATTTTTGAAAACAAATTATATTAGATTTGTTCGGTGCCCATAGTTGGATGATTTCTTGAGTGGTAAAGTCACCCTAAAATTATTCATATGATCGGGGTTCAAATTCTGGTAGACTTAATTGGGGGGGGGGGGGTATTTCTGATCCATTTATAGTCAATGGAATAGACGATGGTGAAAGTAGAGTTGCAGAACCAAGTACACACTGGCACAACACAAGACATAGCTAGAAGGCCTTTAGTCTTGAAAAAAGGGGCCTTTAAGCCATCAAATGGTGGGACTTAAGGCTTTAAAATAATTATAACAGGTTAGTTATAGAGTGGGTAAAATATTGTATATGGATATGATATGTCTTTACTGGCCTATGGGTGTGTGTTGTTTCATTTCTTATAACCTCCAAGATTTTGAATAAATAAAAAATAATTATATTATTAAGAAAAAAGAAATTGGGGGATTAACTGAGTGGTAAAGTCTCCTCAGAATCTTGCATTATACCTGGGTTCAAATCTGAGTGGTTGTGATTTTTTGTGACACTATAACAGTATGGGTATTATAGCAGTGGTACTATTCATAACAAATGGAATTTCAAGCCATGAAAAACTTCCTTCTAGACACATGATCTATAGGACATAAAAATATTAATTCTTTGGGATGAAACTATAATAGATTCTTCTTGGTTGAGTATAAGGCAATGTGAGGGAGGACACCCAAAAAGAAGTTGGACATTGGATGACTACAAACCAAGTGGCAGGTTATGGATGAAACTTCAGGTTGACACTACTAGAAATCTGGGCTGTAGCCACAGACCTATAGCCATGGTTTTATAGGTCCGTGGCTATAGCCTTTATATTACCATGGTTAAATTTCATTTCCGTGGCTATATCAGTTTCATCATTTTTTCCCAATCTTTATTGGGCTCCTCCTCCTCCCCCGATCCGTAGCCTTCCTCCTCCTCCCCCGATTTGCACACCACACATCCCTCATCCCCGACGATGTCTCATCCTCCCCGCAGCCCTCCTCTCCTCCCCCGATTCGCAGCCCTATCACTACGTAGCCCTCCTCCCCGATGATGTCTCCTCCTGCCCACAGCCCTCATCATCCTCCCCCAGTTCGCAGCCATATCACCGCGTAGCCCTCCTCCCCGACGACATATCCTTCTCCCGACGATCTCCCCGACGATCTCACCATGCAACCCTCTCTCATAGAGGCGCCCTCCTCCCCAATGAACTCTCCCACAGTGGTTCCCTCCTCCTCAATGAACTATCCCACAACAGCACACTATGTACAAAAGGGATGTCACTTTTCATTTTTCTTTCATTGTTCTCTCATTATCGTTCAGCACCCTCTCCCCAAACTCGAATTTCATCAAGTATTTTCATTTTTTTAATTTAATACATGCACTGTGGATCGATTTTAATGAAGTTATTCATCCATTTTTTCATCTCAAACACTGTTATATGTGTATTCATTGATTATATCATCAATCTTCATCGAATTAGTGTTGCACTCATTTTCAATATTATTTAAAATATTATGTTGATTGAAATTGTGCTTGGTTTGATATTTACATTTCTTATTCTCAATTGAATATTGGTTAATTTTTTAATCCCAATAATTACATGACTGTTAGTAATTTAATCTCAATATTTGTTTCCATGTAAAATATGCTTTCAATTTCATGCCAATTTGTGATCGATTATACCATGACTAACTAAACTTATTTGGGTAGTGATCAAGAGTAGGGGTTTTTGAATCTTGTTAATCATTAATTATAATCTTTTTAATCTTAAGGAATTGAAATTAGGTTAAATAAAAATTGTAAATTACATTAGATTAAGAAACCATGACCATGTTATATTTAAATGAATTTCCCTGACCTAATTGATGTAGAATAGGATATTACGAGTAGACTATGAAAAGTTATACCATAGAATACATGCTTAATGAATTTATGATGTAGTTATCTCTAGAACACAAAATAACATCCTCAATGATAGATATACATGTTTTTACCATGATAAACTAGTGACATCATCTTTCTTTTCAGCCTAAACCTTGAGAACATACTGATTTAGAATTAAGATCATCTTTTTTCATGACCCCAAAAATTGATCTCGATCACTTCCTTATCTCTGATCCTAAACCCAGTTATCTTTGAGTTAGTTTTCCCAAAGAAAATAATCATGAGAGGACTCATGTCCCAAAGGGTTCTATAATTAGATCATGTTTTCCACCTCATACCCCCTATAGAATAGACCCCGCACTTTCAAAACACTACACCTTAATAGAAAATGTAGTTTTGGAAACAATAAATCTAATATGACCATAGCCTATATGAATTAAACTACGTGTACAGGAACATCATTTTGAAAACCATGTAATTATTAATAAAAACACATCTTGTTTAGTTCTAGTAGTATCTAGTTCTAATTCACTTATGCTAAAATATCTTACATTAATAGTGAATCTACTAACTGGTAAATTAATTTTTCATAAAACCCTAATAAAATAGTAATTTATTTTTCAAGGACTGATATTTGGATCATACCATGGGTTATCTATATAATGAATTTTACAAAAAAATTATGAAATTTTCAATTATTTAACTTCTAATATTGATTATTTTAAAAATAATGAAAACATGAATACAATATATGATTTGGGAAGGAACAAATAACTAATATTTGACAATTAATAATATAGAAAAAATTGGGTATAACAAACTAAATGTGCAATAATGAAATGAAGATAAAGGTTATTGGGTAATGATATAATCACTTGGTCATATAGGTGTGTGTCCAAACCCCATGAATAAGATAATATCATGTTATTACATTCAATTTTTTCTAAAACACATTCATCATTTTTATGTATGATTTAAATCAGCAGATATCCTACTATATAAGATTCTACCATTTTTTAATGCTTGAACATCTATTTTTTTATGAATATGCTCTTTTCATTTTTTCTGGATTAGTGGATTAGTTTTTTAGTTTGTTTAAATATTATATAATAACTTAAGAATAAATAATTTCCTAATTTTAGGGATAATGTATGCTGTGTAACGGAAAATTTGGTGAGTTAGTATATAACAGCTTTAATGTTTGTCCATGAGGCTTTGAATTAGTAATTGGACCTACAAAAATGAGGGACAAATTCCCAGAGTGTTTCTATATATATATAATGATATTATATGGATTTTATTCTTTTAAAAGGATTCTTTTGTGGTTTGAATCTAAAGAAAGTATATATAATATTGTTTGTTATATCAAATATCATTGCAGATTGCATAATATAAAAGTATCAGTTGGTATTTTAAAACCTTTAGGCTATATCATATAAACACCCACAACTAAATTCCCAACATGTAAATTTGTTTAGAAATCTTTTTGATATATCTCATAATCAATGTGAGTATATGTGATATATATGAATATAAAATATCATCAAAATAGGTGAAATAGTTTCTGTATTGTCAATACTATTAATTATATTGTAACCTTTTACAATTAGGTTTTATTTATATTTAGAGAAACTACAATCCTTGTCAGTTCTCATTTAGAAATCCCAATTTCACCGAAATGTTCTCACCCTTTCATGTTCATCTAATAAGTTCCAAAATTGGTTAATGTACAAAGAACCTATTTTACATTCCATATCTTTTTACCATTTCTTAGAATCAGAACAATCTATGGCCTCCTGATAGGTAGTAGGTTAATCTCCTGTGAACATCTCCTTATCATCATTAACTATGAAATATAAATATCTCATGATCTATTAAAAAATCCTACCCCACCCTCAAGGGTCTCATATGGATGGAGTATGTTGTCCTTCTAAAAATCATTTTAAATTTATCTCAACCTCTATCTCTGGAGTACATCCTATTTTTTTATTGATCTTATCTTTTTTCATCTTTACTCCTACTAACTCCTAAATTTTGGTGTTTCTAATTAATAAGAACAACAAATATCGTCATAATTTTTTGTTCAATTTGATTACAGAAATAATATCCCATACGTTTCTTAAGATGGAAAATAAATAATAATTTTGTATATTTACAGTCTAGTGTATAAGTATCAAAATATTTTTTGATTGATTAAAATTCATAAATTTTAATGTAATAACTTATAGGATGTTTTCAATTACATATCTTATATGAAATATCTAAAAATTATTTTTGAAAGAAAATAGTTTACTATAATTTCAATGGATTTTATTATGTAATACTAGAATAAAATAGTAAGGTCGCACTGACTCATCATTGATAAAAAATATCAACAAAATAGAAAATTAATCCTTTTAGATTCACAACTTCATTATGTTGTTCCAAGAGAAGTGTGTTGTGGAATTGTTCCATAATCCCTTAGAAGATCAATGAACATCTGGATCAGGTTTTCACCACCCTAATCATATATGATGATCTATAAACTTTTTCCTATTAGATTTTGGTTTTTATTACTAGGATATTCGTCTTCTAAAAAATTTCATATATTTTTTATCATTATAAACTCATTTAGAAACAAACTATATATATATATAAATATAATTATGTACAAAAAATTACCCCTTTATTGAGTACTCATTGGTCTATATACATCGCTATGATTGAGATCTAATATTATACTAGATTATCCAACACTTCTACTTAAACGATTTTTATACAAATTACAAAATAAATAATTTTTTTTTATTTTAAAATGATTCATAATTGAATGATTATAATAATATATCATCATGGGGTATTTGGATGCATTTAGATTGCACTGGATAATGGATCCACATTCATGACATGAAGATCCAGATTGTTTAAGAATATGTGGAAGTGGCATCTTCATAGATGATTAATTAAGATTCATGGATGAAGAGATATTTACCCAAAATCATGAATGTAATGTTACTTCCAATGATAATACTCATTCTCGTTTATTGGTAGTTCCCATGATTCTTCATTAAATGATGAATTTAAATTTTAATGGAATATGTTACATCCTATTGATTTTTATTTTAATTTGAATGTTCCAAACAGATTGATATGATTTAAATGAGAAAACAATTTGGGAATCAATTAATTAAACTATGTGGGGATGATGTGGTGGAATATCCATTCATAAAAAGATACTATGGTGAATGAAACATAATGTCAGGTTGCATCAAAAACACACCAGACTATATTTTCCCAATGTATATTCGAGCCACATCCAGCCCACACCAGCCCCCTTCCACCTTCATTTCAGCCCGCTGCCACCAGTATTCCAGCCCGCAACATCCCCCCTGCCACCTTCGAATTAGCCCACACCATCCTCCCAACACCTGCAACCATCCCCCTTCCACCAGCATTCCAGCCCCTTCCACCTGAATTCAAGACCTAACCGAATTAGGTATATCAGGGGTCATCCAATCCTCTAGTCACCACAGATTAGCATTCACTTCTTTAAATATTCTGAGAAAACATCCTCTCATGCCATCCATATCATCATATTTGAAACTAAGTGGAAGATGCTGCCCCGCAGATATCGTTGGACTGGGCCAACACGCTGCAGTCACGCCGCGGTCACACCGCGGTCACGTCACGGTCACACCGCTGTAATGCCATGATTTGGCCCTGCTCCAGCCACATCCAGCCCACACCAGCCCCCTTCCATCTTCATTTCAGCCCGCTGCCACCAGCATTCCAGCCCGCAACAGCCCCCCTGCCTGTCACAACCCGACCCTACCCGGGCTCGAGCCGCAACTACCCCAAGCCCGCCTCCATAGGCCAGGGGCTGGCGACCAGTGCCTAAGGCACAACAACTCGGGGAGGCCTTTGCCTAAGTACCTATATACACACACGCAACACACTCAATGCAACAATGCAGAGTAAAAGGGAAGACACGTAAAGAAAATGGTAACTGCTATATATAACCACAAGAGTGCATCGACCTCTAAACAGTACAAGTAAAGTGCTGAAAAGGAAAAAGGAAAAAAACACGCGCCCAACCAGAAAAGGTGCCACAACCCGGCATCAGGTAAACAAAAGAAACAACTGATAGGTCCCCCACCTCAAACCTGACTACGACCACCGCACGCGGTCCAAGCTCCCGAACTCCTATGCTCCACTGAAGTCACGCTCCACCTGTCCGTCGTCTGCAAGGGCACACCAAGTGCGGGAAAAGCCCAAGCAGGGGTGAGTATAAAAATACTCAGTAAGATACCCCGAAGGCTCGAGGGAGCAACAAAAGGAGGTACCGAAGGGTGAGCAGTAGAGCGAATAGGGAATGTAAAGGGGTACAATAGAGGGTACAGTAGAATACCAGTACAGTCCAGCTCAACCCAACAAGAGAAAGGTAGAAGACTCGTCCAAACACAAGGAGCTGGAAACGGTGAGAAGATGAACTTCCCGTCGAGTCTTCGCTACCTATAGCAGGAGAGTAGACTCATCCAACCATGAGAATCTAGACACGGAAAGCACGTGGCATACCCCGCGTGTCTTTGCCTCTCCTGGAAGGAGAGTAAGCAAACACAAGAAATGGGTACTAGAACAAGGTATATACATATATATGCTCTGCAAAGAAGCCCAAACAAGCTCGTAAGGGGATCTCTGTCCCGTAGCTCAGCCTAAGAGAGTCGCCAACAGTCCCAGAAGAAATACCATCGATGCCCATCATCCCGCACGTCTGCCCCGAACCGCAACCCAAGGGGCTCAATCACCACACCTCGACACTATTCGCTTTGGGCAGCACTAACTCGCCCGCATGGTTTTAGATCGCGTCACAAGAATGCGTCTTGGTGGGGAAAGTGCCCCTCGTACTTGATAGTTCTAGGGAAAGTCAAACCACACCTCGTCACTGCCTTGCAGTCGAGAGGTCTCCTCAAAGTCAAGGTCGTCACAACACTGACCCGTAACCAGGGGTCCCGCCCCTGTAATCACGGAGGAAAACCACAGGCTAGCCTAGTAGAAAGGACTGAGCCTGGATTGCCAACAGGTGTCCCACTTCCTAGCCCTGCTGGAGGGTAATCCATAACCAGATATCAGGTGACCCACTGTCCGGCCCCACTGGAGGGTAAACCATAACACAACATCAGGCGACCCACTGCCCAGCCCCACTGGAGGGTAAACCATAACACACCATCAGGCGACCCACTACCCAGCCCCGCTGGAGGGTAGACCATATTACATCATCAGGCGACCCACTTCCCAGCCCCGCTGGAGGGTAGACCTGGAATAAGTCGATAGGCGACCCACTGCCCAGCCCCGCTAGAGGGTAGACCATAACACATCATCCGGCGACCCACTGCCCAGCCCCGCTGGAGGGTAGACCTTATTACATCATCAGGCGACCCACTGCCCAGCCCCGCTGGATGGTAGACCTGGAATAAGTCAACAGGCGACCCACTGCCCAGCCTCACTGGAGGGTAGACCTGGAACTAGACGACGACGACCCACTGCCCAGCCCTACTGGAGGGTAGACCCTGAGAGATCGTCGGGTGACCCACTGCCCAGTCCCTGCTGGAGGGTAAACCCTAGAAGCTGATGTGTAACCCACTGCCCAGCCCCGCTGGAGGGTAAAACTCAGAACTACCCTGGCCATCTAAACTGGAGGTTACAACACTGGCCAACCGAACACGGAGTGGGTATCACGAAACCACCCAACTCCAGCACAACTCACCCAAAGGGGGTTCAGCGCCTGTTCCATCACTGGGTGTCACCAACACCGCTACTGGCCGATCCATCGAGAACAAGACCAGGGGGAGACCGCTCAACCCTACTGGTCAGACAAAAGAGCACCAGGCCAGGGGAAACTCCACCCTGCTGGTCAAACAAACAAGCACAGAGGGACCCTCTATGTCGCGAGAGGTCGAAGTACGTAAGGCAGAACAGAACACGCACATGGGGCCCACACGACGTGTGGCCCCAAGTCAACCCCAACTGAGTGCACAAACATCCTCAGGTACAAACAACCACACGTACCTCCAAGCGCTCCTATATACTCCCAGAGTATACCTCGTTCCAGCCCTAAGGCTATCGTGCACAAGGCACCCAATGTCAACGCAAAGGCGTGACGTAAAAACTCTACCTCAAAGGCCGAGGCACGACCAACCACATCTTGTGGACCAATTATATCACTCTCCCAAGAGTGCGTGATCACACGCCAAGGGTCCGCTACAACAAGGTAGGGCGAACCACCACTGGAGCACCTTCCATACTTCCACATTTAACAAGATCGCTCAAGAGACTCCGCACAACCAAACAGATCACACCGTTGTAATCCTCACGGAGAAACACGCGAGATCGACTACTTACTCACCTCAAACGGATATCCGACGGAAAAGTCTCCAACACCGCCTCACGCCCGAACGGCGTCCGGTGATCCTGATCCTCGGCCCCGAAAACAGTCAGGCACATCGCACCTTTGCGATCCCCTCAAGAAAACACGTCAAAAGCATTACTCACATGAGTGTAACGGATATCCGGAGAAAAAGGTGCATCCCGGCGCACCGCACCCGAGCGGTGCCACGTGAGACCCACATCCCAGTCCCGAAACTCAATAAACGGATTGCACCATTGCGATCCTCTCGAAAAAGTACACGAAATGGACTAATCACTTGTCCAAAACGGTCGCCGGTGATAAAGCTAGAAATCACCGTCAACTCCCGAAATGGCCCTCGCGGGGACCGCACCAGCGTGCAGAATTAGAGTGGTCAGACTGCGCCAATGCGATGCCCTCGGAAAAACATCCAACATCGACTGCTTGCACACCCCGAACGGATGTCCGAGGAAAAAGTCGCTAAAACGCTGCACACAGCTCAAAAGACGGGTCGTGGGGCCTGTGCCTCAACTTCGGCCTCAACGCCCGGAATCGCCCTGGAAACCGCCGCCTTAGTGCTAGGGTCACAACTCCGCTGGCGACGCTCAAAACGGACGTTGGACGCGTCCGCGCCGTCCAAAACAAGAATCCCGGAAGAAAACGCTCATCTACTTAAAGACACGTCGCACCTCCACGTCCCCTCGTTTCGGGAATTAAAAATTTCCAAAACCATCTCAAAAAGTCCGCCTCGTCAATACGGTTCCACCGCCACAGACGGCGCGTCAATCGGACACACCGTTTAAGAGTTACGGCCCCCCCGAGTGCAAGGGGGCCTACCCGGGCCGGTCCACCCCGGCCGGCCCGGTCTGAGCCGCCGGCCCGCTGGCCGCGGCCCGCCTCAAACCGCCGGACCCGAGCGGGTCCGGCCCTCCTCATCTGACCGGACGAAAAGCCGGTCTCCTGTTGCAGTGCAGAACCAGCCTCATGCGGGTCCTTGCCTCCTTTGAAACGGACCGGCCGAAGCCGGTCCTCGTTGACCCCGGGAAGACCGCGCACGAGTCTTCCCTCCTCCGCCGGACGCGACCGGCGTACCGGCCTCCTCCGCGGCCGCTCTGCCTGACGCCGCTGCCGATGCCCCAGCACCCCGCTGCCAATGCCCAGCGCCCCCGCCGGATACCCGCTGCCGCGCCCCGCGCTTCCATCGGACACCCGCGGACACCCCGCGGACACCCCGCTGCCGCGCCGTCCGCCCTCGTCACGCCGCCGGTCGATCCCACCGGAAACCGAAAACCCACCAACTTCGGCGGACGATTGCGAACGCCTCCGATATTCGATTTCAAATCTGAAATAAGCGTCGGAAAGAGAAAATTGTATACTACGCTTTCATGGGATTCGTTCGAAAGGAAAACAACAAATCGATGCTAAAATTGGGGTTCAAATGGAGGTCCGAGAATTAAAACGCAAAAACATAACCCTACTTCTTGGGCTTCGCCCGAAGCTTCGCCGCACGATCCGCCACCTTGCCGGAGCTGACTCGCCAGAGCCGCCTTGCCAGAGGTAGAGGAGGAGAGGGAGAGGAGGGGCTGCCACGCTAGGGAGAACAACCAAGAGGGGGGGGGGAGAAGTGTTTAATAACAAAACACTTAAACCCCCGCCCGTGGGCCCCGTACCCAAACTCCCGACGGGGTTGGTATTTAGCCTCCCCTAGGCTAAGAACCACGCTCTGAGCGCAACGGCGGTCTCAGAATTTTATTCTGAGACCCCGTTCAAAAGTTATAAAACTCAACGCCCGAGGGCGCCAAATTACAAAAACGTCCCTGGGACCATTTTTCACAAACGGCCCGCGCCCGCGAAACTTATACCCCTCCTAGGGTAAATGGCACGCTTTGAACTCAACGGTGCCCTCAGTTTTCCAATCCGAGCCACCGTTTAGGAGATACTAGCGTGTCACCATTAAAAGAATTAATTAATTTATCCGTTTAACATTCCACAAGCGGGCGAGGGGTCCAAACATCCTGCGCCGACAAGTTTTATGTCATTCCTAGGGTAAACACCTCATTCCAGACCCATCCGCACACTCGGATCTCTAATACGGATCACCGTTTAGGAGTTATCACATTTATTTGGTGTTTTCAGTGTGAACGCACTGAAAATTTAATTCTGGCCACTCCGGGGCTCAGAATCGCACGCCGTCTGAAGGCACTGCTCTGGAATATCATCAAGAATATTCCAAAGTTTTTCACAGAAAAAACCGAGTTCTTAAATCATTCCCTCCTTCATGCTTTTCATCCCCGAAAAGCAAAACTAGGGAGAAACACAGGGTACTAATCCCACACCTGGCTTTCCCATACCCAGAAGAACCCATACACAGCTCTGTGTCGCCGCACACAGACCAAAGGATTGATCCGTTCATTCGAGGTCAGCCCTTGTTGATGTCGTGCACCCACTCCAGAATTTGGGGTTAGGGCAAGTCAGTAGAGAGCCTCGCCATCCCTCTGCACGGTCTCAAACGGCCCGAAGGCTCTCGGGGGTAGCTCACCACCCCGGTCAAACCTCTACGTCGTACGTCGCGACAGGAATCACCGCTTGGGCATGGGCAAGGCCCGATGATTCCCTCCTTCAGAATATCCATATGGTGAAGCACCCAAGGATATCTGGTCACGCAAGATTTCACAGCCGATGCTATCTTACACGCTCAAAAGGCGAAGGAGTCAATACCATCGACTAAAGGAAAAGGTCTCACGCCATTTTCCTTACCAACACAGGGTTACACCTGACGCCTTATGTCACCCTGGTAACACCTCAAACAAGGAGCAGGGAGAAAATCCTTTCACACACAGAGCCCAACAATTCTACTGAAAAAAGTAGAAGAGTCGCAAGGGGTACCTCTCACCATCCCATGCACTGCAGGATTGTAGACATCCAAAGCTCACGACCGCCCACGGTCCCAACCGTCAGCTCCCGGAGCCTGACGTGGACCGCCTAGTGGTGATGGGGAGATCTCGTAACGTCGTCCCCCCACCTCCAGCTCCTCCCACTCCTCTGCTAGCACCACCTCTCTGGCCACTACTCTGATCACGGCGCTACCCCTGCCGTGGGGGTGCGCCTGCTGCCTGCCCGAAGCTCTCAGCAACTCGGGTCGGGCAGTCTCGTGCCAAGTGACCTCACCCATCACAAGCATAACACCGGCGCTCTATGGCTGCCCTGGTGCCCTCCAGTGCCACTGTGGTGTACGACCACAGCCCGGAATCCACTCACGGAAGGGCATCCGCGGCTGAGGCCCTGCACCTTTCCGCCACAGTGGTATACGACCACGTCTCCGAAACTGGAAGTGGGAAGGCCACCTGCATCGAGGTCCTATCCTCCGGCGCCTGATAGCTACGGTAGACGTCCCGGCTCCGTCGTGCCCACTGCCACTACCAACCACAAAACATGACAGGAAGCCCTCTATCACCAGCGTATGCTCTAGCACCCCGACATATGTGGAAATGCCCAAGGGTACTATGACAGCACGAATCTCTCGGTGGAGACCCTGCTCAAACTTCTGCACTCGGAGGTTGTCGTCATGAACCAAGTCTAGGTAAAAGCGTGCACAGTCTGAAAAACTAGCCGCGTACTCGGCCACCGTCATACCTCCCTGCTGAAACTGCAAGAGCTCCTGAATCCGAATGGAGTGCAAGCAGGAGGGGAAAAACTCCTCATGAAACAACAACCGAAAGTCACCCCATGAAAGCGACGACTCGTAAAGAATCTGAGTCACCAGACTCCACCAATGCCAAGCTGATCTACCAAAAAGGGGTGGTTGCCAAAGCCGCTCTCTGATCTGTCGGTGTCTACACAAGCCTGAAGAGACTAACCACTGCCTCGAGCCAAAACTCTGCTGCCTGAGGGTCTAGCTCACCACTGAAACTCAGCGGTCTCTGCCGCTGGAACTCACAGAGCGCTCTCAACCTACGCTCAAGCTCAGCATGCTCTGCTGAAACTGCCTGCTGCTCAATAGGTGGGGCTGCTGCCACCGGCCCACCCGGAGAAAGGGCTCGCATGATGGGTCCTGGAATGAGGCCTCGTAGCTCACAGGGTCGTCGTCACGAACCAAAGCTGGTATCTGGGCTGACTGTCTTCGCGGAGACATCCTAAATATTATCAAGGAGTGCCGCAGTCAGATGAGCATATATGTATATACCACAACAACAACGATGGGGAGCTGACTCAAGAAGGACAGTCAAAGACTCAATCCTATGTGATACACAAAAAAATTTTCCCTGCAACAAGTGTCTCAGCATGCCGAGTCGACAAGCGGGTTATCAAGGTCCTGGTGAATGGATACGTTGGCCGCCGCACCATCACTGGACTCCCTGGCCTGAGAGACACTCTTGAGACATGTCAACACTGTTGCCCTAAATCCCAACCAATTCCTCTTTTAGGGACGTCCGCACAATATACCAAGGAACGAACCGCCTTTGATACCACTTTGTCACGACCCGACCCTACCCGGGCTCGAGCCGCAACTACCCCAAGCCCGCCTCCATAGGCCAGGGGCTGGCGACCACCGCCTAAGGCACAACAACTCGGGGATGCCTTTGCCTAAGTACCTGTACACACACACGCAACACACTCAATGCAACAGTGCAGAGTAAAAGGGAAGACAAGTAAAGAAAAGGGCAATTGCTATATATAACCACAAGAGTGCATCAACCTCTAAACAGTACAAGTAAAGTGCTGAAAAGGAAAAAGGGGCAAAACACGCGCCCAACCAGAAAAGGTGCCACAACCCGGCAACAGGTAAACAAAAGAAACAGCTGATAGGTCCCCCACCTGGAACCCGACTACGACCACCGCACGCGGTCCAAGCTCCCGAACTCCTATGATCCACTGAAGTCACGCTCCACCTGTCCGTCGTCTGCAAGGGCACACCAAGTGCGGGCAAAGCCCAAGAAGGGGTGAGTATAAAAATACTCAGTAAGATACCCCGAAGGCTCGAGGGAGTAACAAAAGGAGGTACCGAAGGGTGAGCAGCAGAGCGAATAGGTAAAGTAAAGGGGTACAACAGAGGGTACAATAGAATACCAGTAGAGTCTAGCTCAACCCAACAAGAGAAAGGTAGAAGACTCGTCCAAACACAAGGAGCTGGAAATGGTGAGAAGATGAACTTCCCATCGAGTCTTCGCTACCTATAGTAGGAGAGTAGACTCATCCAACCATGAGAAGCTAGACACAGAAAGCACGTGGCATACCCCGTGCGTCTTCACCTCTCCTGGAAGGAGAGTAACCAAACCCAAGAAATGGGTACTAGAACAAGGTATATACATATATATGCTCCTCCAAGAAGCCCGAACAAGCTCATAAGGGGATCTCAGTCCCGTAGCTCAGCCTAAGAGAGTCACCAACAGTCCCAGAAGAAACAACATCGATGCCCAGCATCCCGCACATCTGCCCCGAACCGCAAGCCAAGGGGCTCAATCACCACACCTCGACACTATCTGCTTTGGGCGACACTGACTCGCCCGCACGGTTTTAGATCGTGTCACAAGAACGCGTCTCGGTGGGGAAAGTTCCCCTCGTACTTGAGAGTTCTAGGGAAAGTCAAACCACACCTCGTCACTGCCTTGCAGTCGAGAGGTCTCCTCAAAGTCAATGTCATCACAACACTGACCCGTAACCAGGGGTCCCGCCCTGGTAATCATGGAGCAAAACCACAGGCTAGCCTAGTAGAAAGGACTGAGCCTGGAATGCCAACAGGTGTCCCACTGCCCAGCCCTGCTGGAGGGTAATCCATAAATAGATATCAGGTGACCCACTGCCCGGCCCCGCTGGAGGGTAAACCATAACACACCATCAGGAAACCCACTGCCCAGCCCCGCTGGAGGGTAAACCATAACACACCATCAGGCAACCCACTACCCAGCCCCGCTGGAGGGTAGACCGTATTACATCATCATGTGACCCACTTCCCAGCCCCGCTAGAGGGTAGACCTGGAATAAGTCGACAGGTGACCCACTGCCCAGCCCCGCTGGAGGGTAGACCTGGAATAAGTCAGCAGGCGACCCACTGCCCAGCCTCGCTGGAGGGTAGACCTAGAATTAGACGACGGGCGACCCACTGCCCAGCCCTGCTGGAGGGTAGACCCTGAGAGGTCGTCGGGTGACCCATTGCCCAGTCCCTGCTGGAGGGTAAACCCTAGAAGCCGATGAGTAACCCACTGCCCAGCCCCGCTGGTGGGTAAAACTCAGAACTACCCTGGCCATCTAAACTGGAGGGTACAACACTGGCCAACCGAACACGGAGTGGGTATCGCGCAACCACCCAACTCTAGCACAACTCACCCAAAGGGGGTTTAGCGCCTGTTCCATCACTGGGTGTCACCAGCACCGCTACCGGCCGATCCATCGAGAATAAGACCAGGGGGAGACCGCTCAACCCTACTGGTCAGAAAAAAGAGCACCAGGCCAGGGGAAACTCCACCCTGATGGTCAAACAAATGAGCACAGAGGGACACTCTACGTCGCGAGAGGTCGAAGTGCGTAAGGCAGAACACGGCACGCACATGGGGCCCACACGACGTGTGGCCCCAAGTCAACCCCAAATGAGCGCACAAACATCCTCAGGTACAAACAACCACACGTACCTCCAAGCGCTCCCGTATACTCCCAGAGTATACCTCGTTCTAGCCCTAAGGCTATCGTGCACATGACACCCAACGTCAACGCAAAGGCGTGACGTAACAACTCCACCTCAAAGGCCCAGGCATGGACAACCACATCTCCTGGACCAATTATATCACTCTCCCAAGAGTGCGTGATCACACGCCAAGGGTCCGCTACAACAAGGTAGGGAGAACCACCACTGAAGCACCTTCCATGCTTCCACATTTAACAAGATCGCGCAAGAGACTCTGCACAACCAAATGGATCGCACCGTTGTAATCCTCGCGGAGAAACACGCAAGATCGACTACTTACTCGCCTCAAATGGATATCCGACGGAAAAGTTGCCAACACCGCCTCACGCCCGAACGGCGTCCCGTGATCCCGAGCCTCGGCCCCGAAAACAGTTGGGCACATCGCACCTTTGCGATCCCCTCGGGAAAACACGTCAAAAGCACTACTCACATGAGTGTAACGGATATCCGGAGAAAAAAGTGCATCCCAGCGCACCGCACCCGAGCGGTGCCACGTGGGACCTGCATCCCGGTCCTGAAACTCAATGAACGGATTGTACCGTTGCGATCCTCTCGAAAAAGTACACGAAATGGACTAATCACTTGTCCAAAACGATTGCTGGTGATAAAGCTAGAAATCACCGTCAACTCCCGAAATGGCCCTCGCGGGGCCCGCACCAGCGTGCGGAATTAGAGCGGGCAGACTGCGCCAACGTGATGCCCTCGAAAAAACATCCAACATCGACTACTCGCACACCCCGAACAGACGTTCGAGGAAAAAGTCGCTAAAACGCTGCACGCAGCTCAAAAGACGGGTCGTGGGGCCCGCACCTCAACTTCGGCCTCAATGCCCGGAACCGCCCTAGAAACCTCCGCCTCAGTGCCAGGGTCACAACGCCGCTAGCGGCGCTCAAAACGGACGTCGGACGCGTCCGCGCCGTCCAAAACAAGAATCCCGGAAGAAAATGCTCGTCTACTTAAAGACACGTCGCGCCTCCGCGGCCCCTCGTTTCGGGAATTAAAAATTCTTAAAAACATCTCAAAAATTCCGCCTCGTCCATACGGTTCCACATCCATAGACGGCGCGTCAATCGGACGCACCGTTTAAGAGTTACGACCCCCCGAGTGCAAGGGGGCCTACCCAGGCCGGTCCACCCCGGCCGGCCCAGTCCGAGCCGCCGGCCCGCTGGCCGCGGCCTGCCTCAAACCGCCGGACCCGAGCGGGTCCGGCCCTCCTCATCCGACCGGCCAAAAGGCCGGTCTCCTGTTGCAGCGCAGGACCCACCTCATGCGGGTCCTTGCCTCCTTTGAAACGGACCGGCCGAAGCCGGTCCTCATTGACCTTGGGAAGACCGCGCAGTGGTCTTCCCTCCTCCGCGGCCGCTCCGCCTGACGCCGCTGCCGACGCCCCAGCACCCCGCTGCCAACGCCCATCGTCCCCACCGGACACCCACTGCCGCGCCCTGCGCTTCCACCGGAAACCCGCGGACACCCCGCTGCCGCGCCGTCCGCCCTCGTCGCGCCGCCGCTCGATCCCTCCAGAAACCGAAAACCCGCCAACTTCGGCGGACGATTGCGAACGCCTCTGATCTCTGATTTCAAATCCGAAACAAGCTTCGGAAAGAGAAAATTGTATACTACGCATTCATGGGCTTCGTTCGAAAAGAAAACAATAAATAGATGGTAAAATTGGGGTTCAAAGGGAGGTCTGGGAATTAAAACACAAAAACATAACCCTACCTCTTGGGCTTCGCCCGAAACTTCGCCGCATGATCCGCCGCCTTGCCGAAGCTGCCTCGCTAGAGCCACCTTGCCGGAGGTGGAGGAGGAGAGGGAGAGGAGGGGATACCACGCTAGGGAGAACAACCAAGAGGGGGGGGGGGGAGTGTTTAAAAACAAAACACTTAAACCCCCGCCTGTGGGCCCCGTACCCGAACTCCCGATGGGGTCAGGATTTAGCCTCCCTTAGGCTAAGAACCACGCTCTGAGCGCAACGGATGTCTCAAAATTTTATTACGAGACCCCGTTCAAAAGTTATAAAACTCAACGCCCGAGGGCGCCAAATTACGAAGACGCCCCTGGGACCATTTTTCACAAACGGCCCGCGCCCGCGAAACTTATACCCCTCCTAGGGTAAACGACACGCTCTGAACTCAACGGTGCCCTCGGTTTTCCAATCCGAGCCACCGTTTAGGATATACTAGCATTTCACCATTAAACGAATTAATTAATTAATTAATTTATCCATTTAACATTCCAGAAGCGGGCGAGGGGTCCAAACATCCCGCGCCGACAAGTTTTATGTCGTTCCTAGGGTAAACACCCCATTCCGGACCCATACGTACACTCGGATCTATGATCCGGATCACTGTTTAGGAGTTATCACATTTATTTGGCGTTTCCAGTGTGAACGCACTGAAAATTTAATTCCGGCCACTCCGGGGCTCGGAATCGCACGCCGTCTGAAGGCGCTGCTATGGAATATCATCAAGAATATTCCAAAGTTTTTCACAGAAAAACTGGGTTCTTACACTACCACCTTCGAATCAGCCCACACCATCCCCCGAGCACCTGCAACTAGCCCCCTTCCACCAGCATTCCGGCCTCCTTCCATCTGCATTCGAGCCCTCACCGAATTAGGTATATCAGGGGTCATCCAATCCTCTAGTCGTCACAGATTAGCATTCATTTATTTAAATATTGTGAGAAAACATCCTCTCATGCCATCCATATAATCCTATTTGAAACTAAGTGGAAGATGCTGCCCCGCAGATATCGCTGGACTGGGCCAACACGCAGCAGTCACGCCGCGGTCACGCCACGGTCACGCCGCGGTAATGCCATGATTTAGCCCTGCTCCAGCCACATCCAGCCCACACCAGCCCCCTTCCACCTTCATTTTAGCCTGCTTCCACCTGCATTCCAGCCCGCAACAACCCCCTGTCACCTTCGAATCAGCTCGCACCATCCCCCCAGCACCTGCAACCAGCCCCCTTCCACCATCATTCCATCCCCCTTCCACCTGCATTCGAGCCCTCAATGAATTAGGTATATCGGGGGTCATCCAATCCTCTAGTCATCATAGATTAGCATTCATTTCTTTAAATATTCTGAGAAAACATCCTCTCATGCCATCCATATCATCATATTTGAAACTAAGTAGAAGATGCTGCCCTACGGATGTCGCTGGACCGGGCCAATACGCTGCGGTCACGCCGCGGTCACGCCACGGTCACGCCGCTGTAATGCCGTGATTTGGCCCTGCTCCAGCCACATCCAGCCCACAATATCCCCCTTCCACCTTCATTTCATCCCGCTTCCACCAGTATTCCAGCCCAAAATAGACCCCCTGCCACCTTCGAATCAGCCCGCACCATCCCCCCAACACCTGCAACCAGCCCCCTTTCACCAGCATTCTAGCCCCCTTCCACCTGTATTCGAGCCCTCACCGAATTAGGTATATTGGGGGTCATCCAATCCTCTAGTCATTACAGATTAGAATTCATTTCTTTAAATATTCTGAGAAAACATCCTCTCATTCCATCCATATCATCCTATTTGAAACTAAGTGAAAGATGTTTCCCCGCGGATGTCGCTGGACCGGGCCAACACGCTGCGGTCACGCCGCGGTCACGCCACAGTCATGCTGTGATTTGGCCCTGCTCCAGCCAAATCCAGCCCACACCATCCCCCTTCCACCTTCATTTCAGCCCGCTGCCACCAGTATTCTAGCCTGCAACAGCCCCCCCTGCCACCTTCGAATCAGCCCACACCATCCCCCCAGCACCTCCAACCAGCCCCCTTCCACCAGCATTTCAGCCCCCTTCCACCTGCATTCGAGCCCTCACCGAATTAGGTATATCAGGGGTCATCCAATTCTCTAGTCATCATAGATTAGAATTCATTTCTTTAAATATTCTGAGAAAACATCCTCTTATTCCATCTATATCATCCTATTTGAAACTAAGTGGAAGATACTGCCCCGCGGATGTCGCTGAACCAGGCCAACACGCTGCGGTCACGCCGCGGTCGCGCCCCGGTTGCGCCGCGGTAATGCTGTGATTTGGCCCTGCTCCAGCCACATCCAGCCCACACCAGCCCCCTTCCACCTTCATTTCAGCCCGCTGCCACCAGCATTCCAGCCTGCAATAGGCCCCCTTCCACCTTCGAATCAGCCCGCACCATCCCCCCAGCACCTGTAACCAGCCCCCTTCCACCAGTATTCCAGCCCCCTTCAACCTGCATTAGAGCCCGCACCAGCCCCCAGCCACCTGCAATCCAACCCGCACCATTTAGGTCATGTCCTTTGGATTAAATAATGATGACACTACATACCAACACCACACACATTATATCATTAATACCTTCTTAGAAAGAATATATGAATGATTTTGTTAATGAAATGGTTATCAAATCTCAATAGAGATGTGATCATTTCAAAGATCTTTAAACAATATTTAACAAGTTGCAGTAGCACAACCTAAACATGAAACTGGTAAAATGTGTTTACAGGATAACTCTAGAGAAATTCGATAGATTTGTGGTGTGATACCCTGAAATTGAGTTTGAATCTAAAAAAACAAGTTCAGTTTTATCAATTTAACTCCCTCAGATTCTTAAAGAATTGAGGGGGCAGGGTGGGTGGTGTCCATGGTCTGGGGGCGGGGGTCTGTCCTGGGTGGGTGGGGGGGATGGCAGTGGGGGACTGAAGGGGGGAATTTTCAGGGGCAGGGGGGGACTGGCAGGGGGTGGGGGGGGGGGGGGTGGTATGGGGGGATTGGAGGGGGGTAGAGAAAGTATCTCTACTAGATCTGACCGGAGTGGTTATTTCCTAGATTCCTTATTGAGGAGAGTAGTGTTAGTTTGAATCTTCAATGAAATAAGAAATATTGGATGATATAAAATTTTTATAGATGATGAAATATTCCTTAGACCATCTTTTATTTGAGAAGGGATATCACTTTTTTAGATATGAGGTTCTTAGAGTAGTTGGCCTCATTTTTTCAGGTTCCACTCAATATGTGGTACATCTTATAGAAAATTCAACAAAGGGTGGGCCTTATTGTTGAAATAAGATGTCATTGTGGGGAGTACCTTCAAATCCAACACCATCATGGGAAGGAATACCATTATGGCTCAACATCTAGTCATATGAAGGATTCTTACAACATATTCCCTAGGGAGAACCACTGGGGTAGAAAATGATTGATTTGGAAAGGGGAGGACCTTCATGTTTATTGATATTTCAATTTAGAGAATTATTTTTATGACTCTCTCCATGATAAGAGTCATCATGATCAATATTTATATTTATATGGGTATGAACTTCATGATGTATTCTCTAGGGAGGGTCAGTAGAGTTGCTAGTAATAATATTTTAGAGAGGACCTTTGCAACTGAAGTTGCTTCCTTATGATATGAAATCATCATATTATTTGTTCGTTATTGAAAAAATATTCACAATATTAAGAAAATCAAAATTAAATAGGGTGAGTATATAGGCTTGCTCCTATATTTTGGGATTCTATTAGAGATACTTTCTCTTAGATGATCTTTATTTGGCATTTGGGGTCATGTGTTATGCACCACAACCATCACATATGGGATCCCACTTAGGAGATCTCATTTTTTCTTTAGAATATGTCTATGAGTTTTTTTAAGGTTGAAAGTAATATGGTTCTGCCTTGAAGTGACCATTTAAATGGTCTGATGATCTCCAATTAGAACAACGATATGATCTTGGTCCTATTTTTTATTCTTCACCAGAATACACCATTGATTCTCATGAACGAGAGTAGTAATATGTGAAAACTCATAATTATCTCTTTAATCATGTTAATAAACTACTTAAATGGTGATGGGAAGAATATAGATATCTCCCCTACTGATCGTCGGGATATGGAAATAGTGGCCTTTCACTGCTGCTGCCAAAATACACTGATAGTCTCAAAAGGCTTGAGTGGGGATATGATTCTACCCTTAAATTGGTTCCAGGATATGCTAATAGAATTATTTGATAGAAACAAGAATCTGTGAATGTTATTTAATGAGAGTGGGGATATAATATTATCCTTTTCGTCCATTTTTCATAAGGATATGTCGACTGGCTTCATATGCAGGGGTGGGAGCATGTGTCAGCCTCTATTTGTTTTTGGTATCTATAGGAACAATTATTCATATATTTCCATTTTATAGTGTCAAGATTCATGTATTATTCTAATATTTAGTTATGAATTGTCTAGTTATTAATTAGTTTATGTTATTGCAGAAGTGAAGGGCTACACTTGTCATCGGTTTTAGGAACGTTCCTGATTGAGGATGGTCCCTATTATTTTTTTATGCTGTAAATCCTGCTTGGGAAGCTCTCTCAAAGTCTCTATAGTCAGGTATGTCCTGTAATTGCAGGCTGTTCAATGCAGTAGCTTCAATAATCCATTTTTCTTCATTTTTTAAGATTATTTAATCTTTGGAAAATCTGTATAATTACCTAAAGCGTGTACAATGTGTCCTTTTTTCTGCCTATTGTAATTTATAGTTTTTTCACCATATTAAACATGATAATAGAGGCAGTTTTCCACCTTATTGAATCTATGTTGTTGTTTGTTAGTTTCTCTATTAAAGGATAACCTATTACTGGATTTGGTGGAAGAGGAATTTCCAATGCTTCTGTCTTGATGAACAGGCTGGGTTTTTGTTTTCTGCCGATTTGTGAGCTCGAGGTGGAGTGGAGTGGATTGGTTTTGCTGTGGCAGTAGGCAAGGGGAAGGGGTCCTGTCTGGGTGGATAGGGTCTGTAGGGAATAGGGGAGGGGTGCAGGAGGGTGGGGGGTGGGGTCTGCAGGGGAGAGGTGCAGGGGGGAGTGGGGGGGGGGTGTTCAGGGTCTGGAGGGGGGAATTTGCAGGGGCAGGGGGGGGGGGGGTCTGTAGGGCAGTGGGGAGGAGGTCAGGGGGGAGGGTGCAGGGGGGAGGGTGTAGGGGGTTCTGCAGGGCATAGGGGAGGGGTGCAGGAGGGTGGTGGGGGGTCTGTAGGGTAGTGGGGAGGGGTGCAAGGGGGGAGGGTCTGCAGGGCATAGGGGAGGGGTGCAGGAGGGCAGGGGGGAGGGTGCATGGGGGGGGGGGGGGGTCTGCAGGGAATAGGGGGGTGTAGAAGGGCAGGGGGTCTGCAGGGTAGTGGGGAGGGGTGCAAGGGGGGAGGGTCTGTAGGGCATAGGGGAGGGGTGCAGGAGGGCAGGGGGGGGGGGTCTTCTAGGGAGAGGTGCAGGAGGGCAGGGGGGGAGTGGGGGGGGTGTCCAGGGTCTGGAGGGGGGGGGGGACTGGAGGGGGGAATTTGCAGGGGCAGGGGAGGACTTGTGCAGGAGGGTGGGGTGTCTGCAGGGCAGTGGGGAGGAGGGCGGGGGGGGGGGGGGGTCTGCAGGGCCTAGGGGAGGGGTGCAGGAGGGCGAGGGGGGGGGGGGGTCTGCAGGGTAGTGGGGAGGGGTGCAAGGGGGGCGGGTCTGCAGGGCATATGGGAGGGGTGCAGGAGGGGGGGGGTCTATAGGGAATAGTGGTTTTCATGTGTTTTTTGATTTATTTATGATATATTGACGTTTTGATGTAAAACTCTCGATATCGGGAATTTTGGTGATTTCTGGGTGATTTGATTGTGTATTTTTATTAGGAAGTTTCTTGTTAGATCAGTTAAGGGGTGGCTGATTTCTTATTATCAGGGGTGAATGTATGGGGTTTGGTTGTTATGCTTGGTGTGTAGGAGAGTAACCCTTAGATTATTATGATAAACCTTAGGGTTTGGTGTTTTGGAAATGATATTTTGTTATGAAGTATGGATTAAAGGTAGTTTCATGATTTTTTGGTAATAATTCATGCTTAGGATTGTGGCGCGATGGGTTTCTAATTAGTAATTTTGTTATTACCGAATAATGTTGAGTCAAAATTCATCAACAAAACATATAATTAGGATGAAATTGTGTTCTCATGGGAAATATGATCAAGTGGTCGTTTCCCTCATATTATGTTACAACTACTTTGATCCATTGACCAAGGCCTTCGAAAAGGAAAAAACAATGGTTTTCTAAGTTACCCATGAGTTATAGGAGTAGCATTATCTTATTTTTAGTAGTGACATGGGATCGTAGGATTTTTAGAATATGTTGAAGAAAGTTTAGTTTCTATTTGAAAGGATTGGAACTCTAGAGGATATATGTGTGAAACTAGAAGTTTCTAAATTCAAAGGAGATGAATTAGAATGGATAAATACATTTGATCATAAAAGAAGGAATGAGGAGGTTTTATGGATCGAGTTTTAGTCCCTCTTCTATGAGAGGCTATGGTAGATTTACAGAATAAGAGCATGTTTTGGGAATTCATGGATATATATCATTTTTGGGCCAGGATCTTCTATAGTGATCATAATGTGATATTAGGAACTAGACATGTGTATATAGGATTGATGATGGTATCGATAATACTATAGCAGGGAGATTCATACTCGTCTTTTTTGAGTTAAATCTATATCAAGGGATGGTGATCATTATCAAGGTTGTAAAATGTATGAACTTAGATATTAAATGGATGAATTTAGTGTCTGGAGTTGGATGTTGGATGAACCATATTTGGTTCCAAGACCGCACCAAAATTAATGATTTACCTATAGTGGTTGGTATAGTCAGTGTGTTCAGTTAATTATGAGGAGTTTATATTGGTAAATATGCTATTTAGAGATTCTGTATTTCTAAGATTTCATTCAGATCAATGCATTGGGTTAAGTATAAATATTTGATATTGTAGTGGGCTAGTGCTTGACAATTCTAGTTTGGAGTTTGAAAGGGAGCCTAAAAAGGGTACTCTAAAGGCTGTTGAAAGTGTGTGTGGAAGGGAAACCAAGTTGTCCAAATTGTTAAGAATTTATTACATAGATTCCATAACAATAATAATTGTTGAAAGATAAAAGGAAAGAACCAATTATCGCATGTTTGGAAATAGTTTCTATAAATAATGAATATACAATCAAGAAGAAGGAAGATCATGCACCAAAATATTGTCTAATCATATTAGCAAACTGGTTTGAAAAATTCAAGCGGATTGAGTAAGAATAAAAGAAGGAAAATTCTCTACTTTATAAAATTGATGAACCTATATAAACTAATAATAAAGGTGACTTACAGAAGAAGAACATGCTAAAAAATGAGGTTTCAATCTAGAAAATTAAGAAGGATATAGGCATAAAGAGTTTTAGGTATTTTATACATTCAAATAATGAATTTTCTAGGTTAATAACAATGTCTAATCCCTATTTCTCTCTTTTAAGTGATGATGGAGGTTTACTTTATTATCATATTTTGGTGATTTTTGAATAAGAAATTGAAGGCGATGTTTGAAAAATAAAGAGCTTTATTAATGATCATGTTATTTAGTATTGGGATGTACATATCAATCTAAATATTATTTGTTCATTGTTGGTTATAGATTCATGTATAATTTATCATGTACAGTTGACACACTGATCACATATATATAAGTAGTCATTATATCTCATTTTCTACCACTATTTTCTTATAGGTGGTTTCTTATGACGAGATCGGTTCTATCCACCACCATCGATGATAGTGAATTCAACATCGGATTTGGGTAAGGTTTATTCCGTTTTTATTCTTTGGCCCAATTTTAATTAGGGCATTTGTGATTTTTTGGGTTTTTTATATTTTTGCAGTGCGTTTTGGATTTCGTTAAGGTGGATTCAAGTCGCCATTGACGAATACTTACATGTGTATGCATAGGTAGGCATATACATATATAAGTTCCCCCTTTATATATTTTCACTCATGGAAGTATGAATATATATATTCACTCATGGAAGTATGAATATATATATTGGGGCTAGGTGTACTTATATATAGATATGAAAAATTCATACATGTGTAAGTTTAAAGGGGTATATGCAAGTATAAACATATATCTAAGGACCCCCTTGTGCATATTTGTCCATGAAAATATGTACATAGGGGATAAGTGTCCTTATATATATATGCGAAGTTGAATATGCGTGCCAGCATAAAAAAGAAAGATTCGAGTTGTCATCGTCAAAAGCAACACGCTTGAGGTTGAGGTAGGTTCCCTTTGATTAAACCTTTAATTTGAATTCTATAATTTTTTGATTGTTTTAAAAACTTGTTTTCATAATTCCTTTAGTGTTTTAAAAAATGGTTTTCTAATAACCACTAGCTTTGTCAAGGAAGAATATGAATATATCCCTTGAACTTATTTATAGGCCTTGTTCAAAGAGGTTAACAAATGCTAGTAGTTTCTAGATACTAGAATGAGAGATCTAAAAACCATACATTGATCATACTTAGAGACATTCATGATTTCATTCAACTTCCCATCAAATTCATCACAAAAGACCACTACTTAATTTTAGGGATCTATCAGTTCAAATACCAAGCTTCTTGACATCTTCTCTGGTATCATGGAACTCACTCATAATATTCCTCTTGAAATCTTGCATAAGGAATGGTGTGAACATATCACACTATAGGGACTGAATCTGTAAGGATACATAATTCAATTTTGGGAGAAATTAATCAACTCCACTCTAAAAAGATGAACTAAAGGTTCTGAGGTGGAAGTTATATAGGGTTGAAACCTTTTGATGAACTCAAACTAGCTTAATACAACACTTTATAAAGTGTGTAGGATTCCCTTCATTTCAGTCCCGAAAGACTTAACTTCGTCAAGAACATATTTAGACATGTCTAATTGCACCATTGAAATATTTTGGAAAATGTACCTTTGAGATACAACCGTTCACCAAGATAATTTAACTCAGACTTGGTAGTATAAACATCCTTAAAATATCTAACTAGAACATTCACATCCTTAAGCTCTTTGAAACTCACTTTAGAAACAACTTTTTGAATAGGAGGGAATGATTGGAGATTCTTAATCAATTTTTTTGGGTAGTCATTAACCCAACCAACTTGTCAAAATCAACCTTGGGAATATAGGACTTCTTAAGTTCTCTAATATCATCATTAGTATATTTTAACTTCTCTTTTAGGTCATTATAATCTCCTCAAATATTATCAAACTCATTTAGAATATCAGAGGAAAAATATTACATTTTATAACTTTATGAGATCTTACTAATAGAGGGAGATTTCTCATGCATAATTGGAGGTGGTGATGGTATATGTGGTGTATGAGAATGTTCAACAGTTTTCATAACCACATAATCAGTTCAATCTTCATCAATAAGTGATCCAAGGATAATTGGATCCATTGACTGATGCTCCACCTCCGGTTTAGCTCTTCCTTCATAATTGGCCTTTCTTCAGGAATAAGAACAGTTGTCTCAATAATTTTCCAGCAGGGGGGAGGGGTGTCTATCAGGGGGGTGCTGTCCAGGCAGGGGGAAGAGGTGTCTCGGGGGGTTGTCCAGGCAGTGGGGGGTGTTGGGCGGAGAAGAGTGATGGCAAGAGGGGGGTGAATTGCCTTTTAAAAATTAATTAACAATTTAAAATCAAAGTAAAAGTGCAGCGGAAATAAAAGAGGCAAGACACGCAACTTGATAACAGAGTTCAGCTTAAACCCAAGCCTACGTCTCCGCTCCCAACTCAACCGTTGAGAGATTTACTACCGCTTGATTTTCAATGGTTTTAGCAAGAAGCCCACTAGACTTTAAGGTAGTCTAGAACCTATTACAGCTTGCTTTTAATGGTTGAGCAAGAACCCGCTTGCTTTTAATGGTTGAGCAAGAACCCACTAGCCTTCTTACAGGTGAAGGCTAGCTCACCTATGACTCAAGCCTTTTAAAGGGAAGGCTTGACTAACCTCTTCACACCTTGAAGGTGGTGTGAAAACCCAAAGGAAAGGGAGATGAGAGAAAGAGGGGTTTGTAGGCACAAACCCAAATTGAAGCTCAAAATAATAAAACAATGAAAAACCGTAATGGGGAGAAGCCTTGGGTGCCAAAGGATTGATGGAGTTGATGAAGAGCGCTCCCAAGCTTCTATGGTGGTGCTCCTTGGATGTGGAAATGTGTTGGAGCAATTGGGGGTTCCTTGGAGGAATGCGCCGGAGGTTCGCCAAATGATCAAAAATGTTCCCGTGGGCTTCCGTACGTTTCCCGGGCTTCCTAGTCCTTTATTTATAGAGGGGGAACCCTCAAATGGCCTTTGGGAGTCTTCGGAGCCGTTGGAGAGGCCTTCGGAGCCGTTGGGAGGCAAGTGGACAAGTCTGGTCAAAGCCCAACGACTAGTTTGACTGGCTCCACCGGCTGACCGGTGCTTGGCCACCGGTTGGCCGGTGCTTTGAAAAAGGGAGAGGGCTCGGGCTCAGGCACCACCGGCTGGCCGGTGAGGAGGCCACCGGTTGGCCGGTGCTGAGGCAGTAGCTGACACTATTTGTCTGGGTTCCACCGGCTGGCCGGTGGTGGGACACCGGTTGGCCGGTGGTCTGGACAGAGGGATGCCTTCTGTCTAGGCCTCCATCGGCTGGCCGATGGTCTTCCACCGGTTGGCCGGTGGGACTGAAATCAGTCCACTTTGCTTCTTGCTTTCTTGGCCCAATTCCTTGGCAACCTGAAATCATGCCTATCATCCAAAAATACTTAAAACAAGATTAGATAAATAAGAGAGTGATTGTGATCATGAAAATTAAACCACGAGGGGTACGAGAGGTACAACAATCTCCCCCTATTTTGATGATCACAATCACCAAAACAAACAATGTAAAAGAGAGGCATGATTTAAACGATAAATTGAAAAGCGAAGAATGAGAGAAAGATTTCTCCCCCAATCAACCAAGAATTTCTCCCCCTTTGTGATTATCAAAATAGCACGGGGCATAAAACTTGATTGAGGGAAAGAATAAAAAACAAGATAGAGATTTTAAACCAATTGAAATTTTTGAAATTTGAATTGAAAAGTTTTGAAATGAAAGTTTTGAATTAAAAAACTTTGAATTGAAAATTGAAAATTTTGAATATAAAGCAAAAAGGCTTAGACGATCCTAACTCCCCCTAAATAAAAACAACAAATCACCGGGGAGCGATTTTTAGAACCGAGACAAATTTTGGCCCGGTGAGACTCGCTAAAAGGGATTTTTCAATCCACACTTTTCTAGTGGCGGGTCTTCTCCTATAAAATTCATCATTAAAGAAAATAGTTTTGGGCCTTCCATACCGGGCATTTTTGCAATCGCACTCATAAATTAAGTGCCCGGGTTTTTTGCAATAATTACAAAATTTATATTGGGAGCTCCCCCTTACAAAAATAGTTGGAGCATGGGAAGAGAAAGCTTGCTTGGAATAGCCAAGCCCTTGGGTGGTTCTAGATACGCATTGGGAACCAAGTAATGTGGTCAAATTTTGTTCACCTTGGGTGAACTTGGAAAGAGATTCCCTTAAATCCTTGATTATTGATTCCATAGAATCAACATCAGGAAGGTTTTGGATCTTGGGGGACAACTCTTCCTTTTCTTTGAGAAGTTGTTCCTTTTCGGAAGAAAGTTTTTTGAAATTCTTTTTTAAAGCAATAAATTTGGAAGAAAGTTCGTGAAAACCTTCCTCCAATTGATCTCTAGCATGTTGGAGATTTTCATAAGATAAATGATTGAAAGAATTGGAAGAACTAGATGATGAGGAGTTGGAAGAGGTTACCTCATGAAATGCCATTAGGCATTTTTTACCGTTGTCACTTGAGGAGGAGGAGGAGGAGGATGTGGAGCTATCACTCCATGTGGCCTTGAAAGCCTTCTTCTTTTCCTTTTGCTTGGCCTTTTTCTTGTTGAGTGGACAATCGGGCTTGTAATGGCCTTTTTTGCCACACCCGTTACATGTTACCTCGGGCTCGGATTTTTCGTTGGGTTGAGCCTTGCGGGATTTATTCTTCTTGTGCTTCTTCATGAACTTGTGCATCTTGCGGGCAAGATTCTCCATTTCTGAATCGCCGCTTGAAGTGGAAGAAGATGAGGAGGAGGAGCTTTCTTCTTGTTGAACTTTGAAGGCGATGTTATTTGGAACTTTGATCGGTTTGCCTTCCTTTTCAGCTTGCCTCCTCATGGTAATCTCATAGGTCATGAGGGATCTGATGAGCTCTTCGACCGGCATGTTCTTGATGTCTTTTTCTTCTTGAATTGCCGTGAACTTTGGTGCCCATGAGCTTGGTAGGATCCATAGGATCTTCTTGACCATCGTTTCTGCAGACACATCATCACCAAGGGACTTTCTCCCATTGCAAACGTCAGTAAAGCGAGTAAACATTTCAGTAATTGATTCAGATGGATGCATGGTGAAAGACTCGAAATCTTGACGGTACATATCCAATCGAGTATCCTTGACTTTGTTGGTCCCCTCATGGGTAACCTCCAATAGTTTCCAGATTTCATGTGATGAGGTGCATGTGGAAACTCGATTGAACTCATTACGATCAAGGCCACAATGAAGAGCGTTCATGGCTTTGCCATCAAGCTCGAAATTTTTAATATTGGCTCGGGTCCATTTGGATTCATCGGGAGAAGAGAGAGAATAACCATGCATGACAATTCTAAAAATAGGATAACCAATGCTTCTAAGAAAAGGGGTCATGCGGGTTTTCCAATAGGTATAGTCGGTTCCATCAAAAAATGGAGCACGACCCAAAGAATAGCCTTCGGGGGCGAAAGAGGTTGAAGCCATCACAATGGATCTTGAATTTGAAACTGGTGAAGGTATTACTCAAATTTTTTCCTTTGATACCAAATGTTGGGCGGAGAAGAGTGATGGCAAGAGGGGGGTGAATTGCCTTTTAAAAATTAATTAACAATTTAAAATCAAAGTAAAAGTGCAGCTGAAATAAAAGAGGCAAGACACGCAACTTGATAACGGAGTTCGGCTTAAACCCAAGCCTACGTCTCCGCTCCCAACTCAACCCTTGAGAGATTTACTACCGCTTGCTTTTCAATGGTTTTAGCAAGAAACCCACTAGACTTTAAGGTAGTCTAGAACCTATTACAGCTTGCTTTTAATGGTTGATCAAGAACCCACTTGCTTTTAATGGTTGAGCAAGAACCCACTAGCCTTCTTACAGGTGAAGGCTAGCTCACCTATGACTCAAGCCTTTTAAAGGGAAGGCTTGAATAACCTCTTCACACCTTGAAGGTGGTGTGAAAACCCAAAGGAAAGGGAGATGAGAGAAAGAGGGGTTTGTAGGCACAAACCCAAATTGAAGCTCAAAATAATAAAACAATGAAAAACCGTAATGGGGAGAAGCCTTGGGCGCCAAAGGATTGATGGAGTTGATGAAGAGCACTCCCAAGATTCTATGGTGGTGCTCCTTGGATGTGGAAATGTGTTAGAGCAATTGGGGGTTCCTTGGAGGAATGCGCCGGAGGTTCTCCAAATGATCAAAAATGTTCCCGTGGGCTTCTGTACGTTTTCGGGGCATCCTAGTCCTTTATTTATAGAGGGGGAACCCTCAAATGGCCTTTGGGAGTCTTCGGAGCCGTTGGAGAGGCCTTCGGAGCCGTTGGGAGGCAAGTGGACAAGTCTGGTCAAAGCCCAACGGCTAGTTTGACTGGCTCCACCAGCTGACCGGTGCTTGGCCACCGGTTGGCCGGTGCTTTGAAAAAGAGAGAGGGCTCGGGCTCAGGCACCACCAGCTGGCCGGTGAGGAGGCCACCGGTTGGCCGGTGCTGAGGCAGTAGCTGGCACTATTTGTCTGGGTTCCACCGGCTGGCCGGTGGTGGGACACCGGTTGGCCGGTGGTCTGGACAGAGGGATGCCTTCTGTCCAGGCCTCCATCGGCTGGCCGGTGGTCTTCCACCGATTGGCCGGTGGGACTGAAATCAGTCCACTTTGGCTTCTTGCTTTCTTGGCCCAATTCCTTGGCAACCTGAAATCATGCCTATCATCCAAAAATACTTAAAACAAGATTAGATAAATAAGAGAGTGATTGTGATCATGAAAATTAAACCACGAGGGGTACGAGAGGTACAACAAGGGGGCTGTCCAGGGTGGGGGAGGGGTGTCCAGCAGGGGGGGCTGTCCAGGCAGGGGGAGGGGCTGTCCAGGTAGGGGGAGGGGTGTCCAGCAGGGGGGGGGGGGTGCTGTCCAGGCAGGGGGGAGGGGTGTCCAGCAGGGGTGGTGCTGTCCAAGCAGGGGGGAGGGGTGTCCAGTAGGGGGGGGGGGTGATATCCAGGCAGGGGGGATGTCCAGGCAGGGGGTGCTGTACAGGAAGGGGGGAGGGGTGTCTAGTAGGGGTGGTGCTGTCCAGGTAGGGGGAAGGGGTGTCCAGGAAGGAGGGAGGGGGGGGGGGGGTGCTGTCCAGGCAGGGGGGAGGGGTGTCCAGGCAAGGGGGGGGGGGGGGCTGTCCAAGCAGGGGGGTGCTGTCCAGGTAGGGGGGAGGGGTGTCCAAGAGGGAGGGAGGGGGGTGCTATCTAGGCAGGGGGAGGGGTGTCCAGTATGGGGGGGGGGTGCTGTCCAGGCAGGGGGGAGAGGTGTCCGGGGGGGGGGGGAGGGGGTGCTTTCCAAGTAGGGGGGAGGGGTGTCCAGGTGGGGGGGTGCTGTATTAAACTGCATAATGATAAGATTGTTTATCTTTATCACCAATTATCTCAAAGGAACAATATCTCAAAGTCGATCTCTTAGATCCACCCCTCAATTTTTTTCTGGCTTGAAATTAAAGCTGAATACCACTTTAAACAATCAATTATCTTCCAATCTTGGACACATTATTGTTTGACATGCTGTAGTTAGGGTTTCAAGTCACAATTTTTCCATCGACAGAAGAACTCTCTTGAGGTGATGCATAACTTACAATGTGTAAAGAACACCCATCTTCTAAGATGTCACATGAGTCTATTTTGGCAGCTCATGATGGAGATATTGATCATTTAACTTGTGCAGGGATGCAACCTAATCCATATCTAGTGTAGAGGAAGGTAAATAAGTTTTTATTTTGTACAGATTGGGTCCTCAGTGCTAGTGGAAGACTGCTTGCCTCAGGTCTATGGAATTTCTTAGATTTTTAATCACCCAGAAGGGTGTCGTACAAATAGTTCATCCAAAAATTCCTCTTCACCCTAAGGAATCCCAAGACCAAGCCTCCCTGCATCCAAGGGACTAATACAGATGAAATATTCCAAAATATTGTGGTTGCTACTTGCGAATTTGCAGTAAGGTCAAGGACATAGGCAAAACAACATGAAGGGGAGGGGGTATTTTTTATTATTTATTTTTAGACCCTATAGCCACGGTTTCAAATCGTGGAAATAAAGGTTGTCTGTCCTCTCTTATAGCCACAGTTCTAAACCGTGGCTATAGTGATATTACCACGGTTTGAACCGTGGCTGTATACCTATAGCCACGGTTCAAACCGTGGCTATAGTTCTAGAGCCACGGTTCCAAACCGTGGCTATAGGTCTAGGCCTATAGCCACGCCAAACTTAGCCATGGTTCCTCAAACCATGGCTATTACCTATAGACACGGTTTGAGGACCTATATCCATGATTTAAAACCATGGATATAGCCTAAATTTCCAATATTGTTAAGGAAAGTACATGCATATAACATGATAGTAGAATGAGTTGTTAAATTTTGGGGCCTATGTCTATAGGAATTCAGGCCATGTATTAGGGACTTTTTCCTTCAGGACTTCAATCTATTTATTTTGGGCTTGAAATACATGTAAAGGTTCCATGCCAACCTAGTTAAAAAGTGGGATTATAAAAAAATTAAATAAAAATAGAATTAGAGGTGTTTAGTGTTTATGAGAAAAGGAGGGTGTGTTTAAAATTCTTAATGAACCATAGAAATCAAATAATTATTAAAACATGGGAACACTATTTGGTCCACCTATGTGAATTTAGAAGTGGGACTTCTTGAAAGAGATTATGACCATAACTCTCAAATATTCATGAAAGGATAAGTGGAAATGTATATAATGGTGTATAGGAGTAGAAGAACTAATTAATTTGAATGGTCTTGTATAGGATGAATCCAAATGATAATAAGAGTTATATGTTTAAGGCAGTGTTTTCCCATTTCTCTATTCAACTATGATTTTCCTATAGGATATAAAGGTTTAAATCAAGAGATACCTTTATTTATGAAAGTTCATTTTAAGAAAGTATGATTCTTGATTTTTGAATATGTTTTTAAAATTTTTAAAATGGTGTGGCATTGTTGGATTTTTAAGTTATTAAAATATTGAAAAATTAATTTTATCATGGTGTTTCAAAGGATAAGACTTCTAGAATCCCATATTGGAAAGTGGGTTGGATTATAGTCTCATTTATAAGGGGGAAATATTTTATCATTATTTAAAATGATAAAGTGTGGAGGAAGAATCTTGCAGGGGATGGTCTACTACAACATACTCACATGAACATGCACGATTGCATAATACAGTGCTTTGATAGTTCACTTTACACTTCACATGTCACATTAGTGCTTATAGGTGCCTTTATTTTTTCCAAAAATATCGTTTGGTTATACTGGTTATAGCCCAAGACCGAAGGGGTATGCCATGTGGGTTGACCCAGTTGACCAAATGACTATGATCTGGAATGTTGATCAGATTAGGCATGACCTAACATATATGTCTTTTCGTTAGCGAGTGTGATCTGGGCCACTTATTCAATCAAGTGTGATTCAATAAACATGATTAATTTGAATAAGATATACCATTCTATAATTGGTGTTTACCCAATTACAAGGGGTATGATACCATATTCAAATGGGTGCTCCAATTATTATAAAAGGAGGACCATGTTATGGAAAATTCATCCACCTCAATTTAATCGATTTACAAGAACTCCAATCCCTTTAATATATTGAGATTCATTTCAATTCTATTATAGGAATCAAGGGATATTTTTTGGTTCACAATAATGAATAACTTTAATTACTATCTTGATTCTAAAGTCTCTTAAAGTGTTACTATCCACTAAATACAAGTGTAGAGTAATGAGACACCATTTTATATTAAAGACGATTCGCTTCCAACCCATTGTACTACTGATTTGGTTTAAAAAATTATACTCTTCAAGATAACGAGTCTTGTAAGGATCCATCTAATACCATTCAAAGAAAATTCCATACTATTACCACCTACATCCCCAATAATCTTAAAACATATTTATATCAACATGGATATGGTAATTCCGGACAATTTAATAAAGGTGGAGAAAGTCTGTGGAAATATTTTCAAGAGGTGGAAAACGAGGATTCATTTTATAATTATTCCTCTTAAATTGGTGCACATGATTTCAACTCTGAGCCACCCATATTCAAATACAAGACGCTTTTCCCACATGATTAAAAAATGTGATAATGATGATATAATGTATTGAGGACACATAATCAATGATTTAACTAGTGATATCTTCAATACTTTCCAAGACCTCCTGATGAAAAAGGAGATTTGGGATTCTTTGGAACAAAAATACTTCAATGATTATATGATGAGCATGAATTTACTATTAAGAAAGTACATTTCAGAAAAAAGGTATATAATAGATCTATTGTAGACCAGTTCTATGAAATACAATATATCTTATAGCATCTAAAGAAAAACAAGATGAACATGGATGATGGAATCATTGTCATATCCATCATTGATAAATGACACCATTTTGCACAAGAGACTGAGCCCAGTTGGTGAGGGATCGACAAGTTCATCCAAGAGACCGGAGTTCAAAGCCAAGAGAAGACATATTTCCAGGTTAATATAGTAGTACTATAGCAGGTAATGCATCTGGACTGTAGCAGGTACTGTTCGGTATTGTAGTAACTAGAACTATTCATCTGTTTGGGATTTCGGGCCACCTGTATGGTCCCCGGGACCTTTAAGGCCTTAAGGCCACCCAAGGCCTTCAGAACAGTAAGGATTTCATGACACCTCAAGGCCTTCGGTACACCTCAAGCCCTTCAGGACAGCTCAAGGATTTTGGGACACCTAAACTTGTGATGAATAGACTAGGTAGATTCTACAAAGGAGCAGACTCTGGATGAGGATTCAGACCAGGAGTATTCACCATAGAATAGGCTAATGGATGTGGAAGAAAGAGAGGGTATGGTGTTGCCATTGGGACCATCCTGTGCATGTACAAGAAGCCTAGCTGAAGATTCATGAAATGGTGGAGAGTTGATATCATGATGAAGACGCTGGGGAAGAGCAGTTCCATATAGTTATAGTTTGGATATTTCCTCTAAGGCCAATTGGTCATGTAATCTCTAAGTCTACAGGCTTTTTAAGGGTTCCCCCTTATCCCTTGAAAGGGGGGTTATCAAAAATCAATAAAAATAAGGCCTTAAGGATATTTGGGTTGATAAATTACACCCTTATTAGAATAAATTTAAACATAATAATAAGGAATATGTTTTCCTCAATGAATTATTAAACTACCTACAAATTGGTAAGGAGTATAAAAATAACATGGAAGAAAATGAATTTAAGGATAATAAATCCAAGGCCCTCATGGAAGGGGGTGTGGGTCTATCTGTGTTCTAAAAGGGGAAAAAATGTCCAAACCATCCTTCAAAAGGAGAGTATTAATTTACAACACCCAAATATTTTATAAAATATTTTTAATTTATTTGATAGATTTCATTTCATGCATCATAGATTTTAAACAAACCCTGATATACTATTAAAATTTTATTATTTAAAATGATAGTTACTACCTAGCTGTTGTATTGGAGGGTGTGAATAGGACTAACTAAATTATAAAAATTTTATGTTTATATATATATAATTAATTTATTGGTTATCAATTGATAATAAATGAATAAAAAAATATTTTGAAAGAAAAAGAAATATTTTTCTAATTTTTTTTATGCATGCAATGTATTTTTATTAATTCCTATTAGTGAATGATTTTAATTAAATGAATATATTATTTAATTTATTAAATGTTTTAAACATTTAATAAATATTTATCTAGGTATAGGATAATAATAAATAAAGTTTTATGCTTAAAAACGTTTTTTTCAAAAAAAGTTGTTTTCATCATATTTTGTGAACTTTCATTAAAATTAATTTCTAAAATTTATAGGTATTGAATTAGATAAAATTAATTATATATTTAGAATTAAGAGGTTCAAATTTGGTAAATAGTCCCCATTTATTTTTGTTCAATATGAATACCAAGTGTTGTAAAATTTCTCACCTCAATAAAGGGTAAATTGGGTTAATCTAGATTAAAAATAAGAGATAAGGCCATAATTATTCATCAAAATTTTTATTGGATGAAATTAATTCAACCCTTATCACCTTCGTATTTAAATTGAGTTGTTTAATGGACACTTTTCCATGAAAATGAATTATATATTATTTAAATCAAATATTGTTACAAAATGTCACTATGTTTTTAATATCCTTTTGGTGTTCACATAGAGACAAAAATCAGTTATGTATGAATATTAATAGAAATTTTGTACATAATGAAATTATATTCATAATGGAAATTTATTTATAATTTTTAGCTATTATATAATTACTTTAAATGATTACACAACACCAAAACAATATTTATTCAATTAATGTAAAAATAAAATAAATGATATTAAAATTATTAAAAGTGCAATAATTTGAGTAATTTATTTTGTTCCAAAAATTTAATAGGTTAATATTTAATATTATTGTTTTATTAAAATATTATATTTTAATTAAAACTTTTTATTTATGTATTTTAAGTCAAATTAAAAGAATGGTGCAAAATCATCAATAATGATATTTTATCAAAATAAGATTTTATTAAATTATTTTAAAATCATAAAAATATTAAAATAAGATAAGATGGTTATGATATGGTTGAAAATGTCATAAAGTTTCCATTTATTGTCATATTTTTACCTTATAAATAAAAAATGGCAATCTTTAATTTTAAATTTTTTTACCATTGTTAAAATTAAAATAGGTTAACTATGAGGTAATAAGAATGGTAAGGTTTAAAATTACACCATAAATTTTCTAAATTCTATTAGTTGATGGGATTAAAACTCTATCCTGCCTTATCTTCAAATACAAGCACATTTTGAGGAATTTTTCTTAAGAATGAATTTATTATAATTTAATATTTTGGGAAATTTAAAAAGTGCCCCACACCTCAATAATAAAAGTGCACCTACTCCATAACTTATTTACATGACATTGAGCATTATATATTGACCAAAATCTACCAATTTACATTAATAACTTATATAGAAACATCATATAAGTTTTTTATTCTCAAAATACAAACCCTAGAGCCCTTTATAGGTGATCTAAAGGAGTTGTTGCAAAGAAGAGGTATTCACCCTAACTAATCATTTTATTTTATAATATTCTTTAACTTCTCTAAATCCTTGTTATTTATCATAAAATAAAAATTTGGAATACTCAGTATGTTTAAGTTTTATTTTGATTATTAAAACACAATTATACACTCTCGTTCCCATCAAATGAGAAGTAAAATTATCGCTTGTGCATATGTACGACTTTCCATCTCTACGTAGTGATACAATTAATTTTTCATAACTATATTTTAAGGATGGGTATTATGATGGGTTTTATAAGGAACAAGCCTTAAAATTTATATAATCTAGTAAATTTCTTCAGAATTCACTTCTTTACATTCCTAAACAACCTTTCGGTTTTAGAGTTTACAAAATTCATAAATAATTCATACATATCAACCCACAAGCATACAAGGTTGGTATTACTAAAATAGTGTCCATTTATTACATAATACAAAAGTTTTTAATAAAAAAATGAAATATTTTCATGAAAAGTTTTCACAACTTTCATCTTGGATTCTCTGTTTCTCTTACCCATCCTCAAAAACTATGAAAAACATTTTAAAACTTTGTATTAACACTAAAAGACCAGTAAGGTACATAAAAATAAGGAGGTAAACCATTAGTACATGAATACTTATAAACATATGAAATTATTTTCACAAAGACATACTTCTCATCCAATAAGTATCATATAGTTACTTTGTGAAAACATGTGATTTCCATAAAATATAGAAAACATAAATAATAAAATAAAGGTAACTTGGGGAATTAATTACTTATGATTTTAACCCTCATGGATACCATATGATTTGTAACCCACATAGCTACCTTACAATTCAACCCTCATGGATACCTTATGATGTAACCCTCATGGCTACCTTATGGTGTAACCATCACAATTACACCTGGAGTAACCATATGATCAACCTCCTATATAAACATTAGAAATGCACTAGAAATATATATATGTCCCACCCTTAATAATAAAAAGTTTCCAAGAAATATAACATATTCATAAAATAATAATACTTTCATGAAAACATTCCTTTTGGATTTTGTAAAAATAGAAAATTTTAAGGGTATTTTTATAGAAAATTCCCTAAAAAATATCATATAATTGAAGTGAGAACTGATAAAAAGAATTGAATATGTGTAACATTGTAAATCAACATAATACAACATAATATAAACAAAATTAATTTCACAAATAATCTTTGTACCATATAATCAATAAAGTAGAAGGTTAACCCAAAGAATGGAAACTGGGTTAAGAATTACCTTACCCCAGGTTCATCTTACTTCAAAAGCATTAAAAACTCCTCTATAATGGTTTAAAGAGTGTTATTAATATATTAAATAACCATATTAATATTTATATTTAGTTATATGATATTATTATAACATATTTCTACCAATTTATTAATAATATTTTGTTATTTTTATTATTTCAGGTGCATTTATTTCATTTTTTTCATGGTTGGTTCATTATAAATTTTATTGTTGAATGGAAGAAAAAGTTTTAGAAGTGGAATTAAATGGTGTTAATATGTTTCTAGAATTTTAAATGATACCATATATAATTTTTTTTCTAATATGAGGAAGAATCATTACATAAAACAATAATGATAATGATTTAATTTATTTTGGCAGTTTTTATGATCATCGTGAACTTATATAATTTTATTCAATATCATGTTTATATACTGGTTACAAGAAATTAAATAAATTATAATATGTATAATAAAAAATTATTTAACCATAATAATAGTTTTATGACCATACTGTAAGGATCTAATGAAAAATTAATGTGTATCGCCCATGGTGGCGGTTAATCAACACATCACAAATGATGTTCTCATTTTTAGAATAAAAGGGATAGGATAAAAATTTTGATGATGAATTTTTACATAAACATGATAAAATTAAAGTCCATATAAGATAATAGAGTTTTAATTCCACCTCTATAATGGGATTATAAGAGATTTTAATAAAATAAAAATAAATAAAAATAAAATAAAAGAAAATGAAAGAGGATTTTACCTCTTGAATTCTCCTCCTTTAGAACATCCTTAAGACCCTTGGTTTTGGACATTTCGTGAGACCAGAAGGTCTTGGATGTGGTAAAGATGCTTGGGAATAGAATTGGATAAAAATTAAACAAGCTACATGGATTTGATGTGTGAGGAGAAGAGTTAGTGAGGGGTGTGTTTTTATAATGGAGGAGAGAGGTATTTTTTGAATATTTTATTAATTTGTTTATTATTTTGGATCAAGATTATGAATAGTTTGGAAAATATCACCAAATATATTAAAATAATTAAGCTAAGTTATAGATTATGGTGTTTACATAATTTATGAATAAATTAACAGTTTATTTATCTTATAATGTATATATACCATAAATTACCATATTTTACCATTCACAAAAAATTCAAGTATTTTAGAAAGTAAAGGAAACATAAGAGGGAGGAAAAACTAGAAAATTAAATATCCAAAATGCATCAGAAATAAAAAAAACAAAAAAAATATTAGATCAAGGGAATTTCCTAAACACCTCTAAAGGAAATCCATGTATGTACTAAGTTCGGACTCACCTTCCATCATATGGTGCAGCTTCATAGTCAATAACCAAATAGCATCTCTAAACTAGTCAATCCACTGGAACGTACCACCTAGACTCTTAGTAAATCTAGTGGTACTAACCCATTTAATTGAGGTTAACAAGAAACCTTCACTCAACCCTCTATATGGCACCAAATAATCCCATGATAATAATAATGATACTCAGTAAAACATGTTATAACAACCATAACCCACAACATTCTCATGCATGATCCACTAAAGGGGAATGCTACTAGGGTCTAGTAGACTCAATACCAAAAAAGTTACCATGTACGAGCACTAGAGGGGAACACATCCAAGTCCTAGTAGAATAAATACCATAGGCCAAATCACCATGAATACACATGAAGAAACATTTCTTTCACAAGTTTCAATTGGGCCATCACATCATTTGAGTTTCAAAAATCACTTTCCCAATAATTTTTAAATAAAAATCTGGCCTCATACTTCCCAAGTTTCTAATTTATTTTCCAAAACATGCCAACATTCCCACCAAAAACACACATCACATAAGTTCCAAAACAAATTTTTACAAAATTAAAAGGTGCCAATTGGGCATTCACATCATTTCATATCAAACCATATTTTTAAAGGCAACACAAAATACCAACCAGTCCTTTATGATTTCCAATCAAAATATTTTTACAAATATATTTCTAAAACATTTACAAAGTCAATATAAAACACCACTTTCAAATTCATAATGTTAAATGGTCTTTTACATTTCAAATCCAACACTCTTTTAAGCCAAAGTGAAAACATGAAACATCACGAGAAGTTCCAAATGATACTTTATCATTTTAGAAACCAAGCCACCTCACCATGCCAAATGGGCCCTTATATCATTTTAGTTACTAAGTGTGTCTAAAGTTCCAAACAGGCCTTTGATTCAAAACTTCATTGAGACATATTTCAAAATTCAAAATTAGACAAGATTTCAAAAACACATTTTAAACCACATTTAATGTCCCATATAAATTTCCTTAAAGCACCAAGGCCATTTGGAAATACATTTCACACCACTTACACAATTCATAAAAACCATTTGGAATACAACAAGAAAAGAACACATGAAATCCAACCATTTCCATAGGAAAAGTTTCTATCAAATCCACATGCACACCAAACATATTTTAAAACATTTTTCTCACCAATTTCACAATTCATAGTACACCTTTAAGAAACATAAAAAATAATCCCACATGTAAGAAAACCATTTTCTTTAGAAAACTAAATTTTAACACATTTGTACCTTAAAACCCTTTTAAAAAATATTTCATATCTTTAACAAAATATATTGGACACATTTAAAGATTACTATAAATAGGTACACATGAAACACAATAAAATTACTTTAAAAAAATATTAGCTTGAAAGAACCATTTTGAAGAAACACCACTTGTTTTATCACCAAAAAAAATAAGTCACACATAAGTGTCAAACCAAAAAAGTAACCAAGTCTAATATAGAACACCCAATTCAAAACCCAACCACATTAGTGTTACATGATCAAGGGAAAATGACACCTAAAGAACCTAGTTTTACTTTAAAAGATTGATTGGCATTTTATCAAACACCTTGTGTGCATTCAAATATAGTACTAATTAAAGAAACCCTTTAAAAAAAAATTTGCTCCAATTTTACTTTATTAAAATAGAAAATAAATTAATTATAACACATAAAAAGAAATAGAAACACATTTATAAATCATTTAGGAAATCTCAAGCATCAAATGGAATGTACTAGAAAGGAAATGGATAGAAACACATACCTCAAAAATGTGCGAACACATCCAAACCTAGGGATAAGTAAGAACCAAGCCCGAGAGATAATCTACACACCCTAACATTAATGTAAAACATCAAACACATCAACCCTAACCCTTAGAGTTTGACCAAGGTGAAACCCCAACAAGGGAAACCAAGAAATAAAGATAGAAAAGATAAAAGAGGAGGAATCCAACCAAAAACCATGAAGAACACACCTTAAACTCTTCAAAATTCATCCATGGGAAAGGGATGGCCAAATGATGGAATATTGGGAGCTCCCACAGTGTGCCAAGGTTGATCAAGGGAGGATAAACCCAAAATAGGGTTAAAATATCAGAGGGGACAAGCAGTAATTTTCAACTTTTAATGACATTGGAAACCTGCACGGTTTACCAAACCGTGCACCAATTGTGAACCCCTCGCTATCCAAGAGGAACATACTATACAGTTATCCCCCACAGTTTACCAAACCATGAACCAATCATGCACCTCTCACCAAACAATAGGAACATATGATTCATAGTTTCCTAGGTGACGGTAGACGGTTTTCCCTAACCACACGCCAATTGTGCACCACCTATTATCAAGCCCAAAAATATCCAAAGATAAAAAATTCAAACCAGGAACTAAACCTGAACCCCATAAAAATACCTAAATACAAGAAAATAATAAAATAAATGAAATTCCATAATCGATGCGTGAAAATTCTCCCCACTAAAAATACTTTCTACCCCAAAAAAGTTACCCAACCTCATGGGGAACTAGGATCCAACAAAAAACCCAATCAAAGATGAAAAAAACATGAACCTTGGGGAAACCTTTCACTCAAAAAGTCACACCCGATCAGTCCCAAGATAAAACATAATAGAAAGGATCACAAAAAATATGAGGATTCTCCCCAATATAATAATCTGACTAAAACTATGGGAAAGCTTCAGATAGACCCAATTCAGGAACTCCCAACACAAACTTACAAAAACTTATCCATGAAATCTAGACAATGCTACCACCAGGACTGAGAATTACTAAAAATTCCATTATGGGATAACCAACATGGTAATTCTCAATTCGAACTGAAAACCTCCCACACCCAAAGGGAAAACTCACAGAAGTTATCGAGACCAAACAGGGAACAAAACCACAATTCATCATTTCCACAAAATCCAAACATCTCCAAAAAAACACAACTAGAAACCAAAAACAATCTGAATAAATACTAAGAACAAACAAAACAGAAAAAAGATTCAAAGAATCTCATTAAAAAGGCACAACTATTATAATTAAAAAATAATGAAATCACCAAGCTTCTTACAATCATAGGTAACTTACAACAACATAGAAAACTACAACAAAGAACTTCAACCATATCCACTCCAATTCTGGAGACAAAAATCTAGGAAAAGGTTTCCCACACCCCAAAAAATTCTTGAAATAAATCATTTACATTTAAAAAACCATTTTCATTTTAAAATCCCACTCACACCAACCAAAACCAAAACAAAACACAAATCACACCAACTACTAGAATGAAGAACTAGTTGCCATGCCTAACCCGATGACATGGTTAGTGGTCCATGCCCCAAGTAAGAATTAACTACTAAGAGGACCTTGAATTGTGTACTCAAACTCCACATGGGTTACTATTCTATGTGATATCACAACATAACACTAGCTCACCCCTATTTTCATTCCTCTTCTACACAAACTAAAATAAAACAAAGACTCAAATCCAGTGCTACCCTTGGAAGCTTGAGGATATGAACGAGGAAGGGTTCATGACATCCTTCCCATACCTACCTATGGAGTCTTTAAATTCCTAATATTTAAGCTACCTGACACCACAAATAATGAGGACTAGCTATGATACCATTTTTGTCACAAACCAGGCTGGGATTCCATCTGAACTGACACCCAAACTGATCTGATATATGGATTGAAGGGTGTTCTCAATCCCCATGGGATGGAAACTAGTATTGAGCATCAAAATAATCCATATGGGAATGATTTATCCTAAAAAAAACCATGATAAAATAATCAAAATAGAGCACACAACACAACTAATAACTGAACATCAATAAATATACAAAGCAATCTAGATAAAATATCTGAACAAAAATAGAAACTGAATACAAAATAGAGACCAAATCATGAAACATGACCTCTAAATGACCTATTGGTCACTACCAACCATAAGACTAACCTACTCTAAGGAAAACCAAACCAGAAACCTCAACCTGCAAAAAAACTCGGGTCTACCGACGCCGAGTGGCACAAGTAGGGTGTGATCTTAAACAAATTAGTAGTTAATCACCACATATTCCATGTATTTCCTTTACTGAGATAGTCCAAAAACACTTGTTTGAAATAAATTTAAAAAATAGTCTTTTAAATAATTTTTAATCACTAAACATTGCTTTCCAAAAATTCTCTTTTTAAATCCACACACATAGCTTCACTTTATAAAAATAGTTTCACTTTTCAAAACCCGGTTCAAAAACCATAACCCATATGCAATCCATACCAAGTAACCAAAAAAAGGGGTTGTGTATCAAGTAAAAAAGAAATAAAATAGGTATAAAAAACTAGTAAATACAATATCCAAAATGAAATATAAATAAAAATATCATACAAAATAGTATATCATGAGAATTTCCTAACATGAATAGAGGAAATCCTTGGATGTACTTAGTTCAGATTCACCTTATGACATATGGTGAAACTATACAGTAAATAATCAATTGTCCTCTCTAAACTATCCAATCCAATGAAACATCCCACCTAGACTCTAAGAAAATACAGGGGGTACCGACTCGTCTAATCAGATTCGACAATAAATTATCACTTAAAAATCTATATGACGCTCAATAATACCATGATAATAATAATGATAAACAAAAAAACATGGTATGGAAACCATGACCCACAACATTCTCATGCATGATCCACAAAAGGGGAACTCATCCTAGGGTCTAGTGGACTCAATAACAACAACATTCTCATGCACAAGCCACTAGAGGGGAACATATCCCAAGGTTCAGTGGAATCAATACCATATGACAAATCATCACAAATACACATGAAGAACCATTTATTTCACAAGTTCCAATCTGGACGTCACATAAATTGAGTTTCAAAAATCGCTTTCCCAATAATTTTAAAATACCAACCCAGCCTAAAAAAATCCAAGTTTTCAATTCATTTTCCAAAACATTCCAACATGACCATCAGTCCCACACATCACATAAGTTTTAAAAAAAATTCCACAACATCACAAGGTGCCAATCCAGAATTCACATCATTTCACATAAAACAATATTTTCAAAGAAAACACAAAATTCAAACTGGGCCTTTAGGATTTCAAATCCAAATACATTTACAAATCCATTTCTATACAATTTCCAAATTCAATATAAAACACCACTTTCACATGCATAATGCCAAACAACCCTTTATATTTAAAATCCAACACTCTTCCCATGACAAATTGAAAACACGCAATAAATGAGAAGTTCCAAATGATCCTTCATTTTAGAAACCAAGCCACCTCACAATGACAAATGTGACCTTATATAATTTTAGTTACCAAGTGTGTATAAAGTTCCAAATGATCCTTTGCACCGAAACTTCAGCAAGACATATTTCAAAATGCCAAATAGTCCAAGATTTCAGAAAAATGTTTGAAACCACATTTAATATCCCATATAAATTCACTTAAAGAACCATGGATATTTGGAAACACATTTCACACCACTTACAATTCATAAAACCAATTTGTAACATAATAAGAAAAGAAAAAATGAAATCAAACCATTTACATAGGAAAAGTTTCTTTCAAATTCACATGCACACCAAACCAATTTTAAAACATGATTCATATCAATTACACAATTAATAACACACCTTTAACAAACATAATAAATAATCCCATGATAGACAAAAACCATTATCTTTAGAAAACCAATTTTCATCACATTTGTACCTCAAAACCATTTTAAAAAATATTTTTCATATTTAACACAATCAATTGAACACATTGAAAGAGAAGTACAAAGAGGTGCACTTGAAACACAATCAAATGACTTTGAAATCAATATTATCTTGAAAGAACTATTTTGAAGAAACACCACTTGTTTTTTCCCTAAAGACAATAAGCCACACATAAGCATCAAACCACAAAGGTCACCAAGTCCCATATATAACACCCAATTCACAACCCAACCACATTACTATTACATGATCAAGATAAAAACCCACCAAAATCACCTAGTTTCACTTTAAAATATTGATTGAAATTTTATCAAACACCTTGTGTGCATTAAAATCTAAGAATAATTAATGAAACCCTTAATAAAACCATTTCACACCAATTTTCTGTTATCAAAACACAAAATAAATTCATTATAACACATAAAAATAAAGGAAAACAAATTTATAAATCATTTAGGAAAGCTCAATCATCAAATAGAATTTTTTATAAAGGAAATGGACTGAAACACCTACCTAAAAAACGTGAGAACGCAACCAAACCTTGGGAGAAGGAAGAACCAATAATAAGAGACAATTTTCACTCCCTAACATCAAAAGAAAACATCCCACATATAAAAACTAACCATTAGGGTTTTTAAAAGGTGAAAACCCACCAAGGGAAACCAAGAAACCAAGAGATAAAATAGAAAAGGGGAGGAATCCAACCAAAAACCATGAAGAACTCACCTTGGAATTTTCAAAATGCATCCATGGTAAATGGAGGGACAAAAAAGGGAGGCATGGGAGTTCCCATGGTGTGCCTAGTTTGATAAAGGGAGGACCAAGGGAAAGAATATTGGGAGATCCCATGGTACACCTAGGTCAAGCAAGGGAGGAGAAACCCAAAATGGGGTTAAAATATCAGAGTGGAAAAGAGATAATTTTTAACTTTTAATGACCTAGGAAACTCACATGGTTTTTCTTCATGGTTTTACAAACTATTTTCCAACCTTTAACTCATCACTATCCAAGAATAATCTAATAAAATACTAAAATAAAGATAATTCCAAGATTGGGGTGTGACAAATCTACTCATAAGGAGTGGGGAATTGTAACGTTCCTCAATGGGCTCCATCTACTGCCATCTAAGGAAAATTATATACTATTATCCACACATATACCTAATAATTTTAATATTATAGTACCATTAATATAGATATGGAAATTCTCAACAACATAATGAGGGTGGATCAATTCGATGAAAACAATTTTAGTATGTAGAAAAAGTGGATGAACTTGTTACCTATATCTCTTAAAGTGGTGTAAATTCTATAGACTCTAAATCCCCCCCATATCTAAATATGAGGCACTTAATATTTCCCACATGAGAAAAAATGGGATAATGATGATATCATGTGTTGAGGACACATAATCAATGCCTTAACTAATTGTCTATTTGACACTTACCAACACATCATGAAAAAAACGATATAGATGATGCTTTGGAACAAACAAACATCACTTAGGATGAAACGATCATGAAATTACTAATATAAAAGTTAATTTCATACAAAGTGGTAGAAAATAGATCTGTCATAGAGCATTTATATGAAATAAAACATATCTTATACCATCTAAAGGAAAACAATACAAACATAGATAATGCCACCATTATCACATTCATCATCAATAAAATCCACCCTTCTTAGAGTAATGTTAAATATTATATAAAATATAATAAGGAATATATTTTCATCAGTGATTTACTCAACTACCTACAAATTGAGGAGGAATATAAAAAGAAACAGGAGGAAAATGAATCTAAGGATGATAAATACAAGGTCCTCGTAGTGGAGGGAGTGGGTACTTATGAGTTCTCAAAGGATAAAAATGTCAAAATCATCCTTCAAATGTAAAGTTTCAGTTCAAGAATAAAAAATGGGATTACTAATTTTATATCAATATAGGTAACATCAAACAAGATTATTGTCTCTTCAAGAAGAAATATGTAAATAAAAATACTCCTAAGGATCATTTTATAGCCATGATCTTAGAATTTAATATGCTTGAAGATAGATCTTTTTGGAGGATTTATTCAAGATCTACATGACACATGTGCAATAGCAAATATCTATACAAAATAATAGAATCAATCAATGATGATACATTTCTATATGAAGGGAACTCTATAAGTATAAACATATAAGGGAAGGGTGGGGTTTATCTTGAGTTTACCCTAGGAAAGATCCTAACTTAAAATCATTTCTTGCATGTTCTTAAAGTTCATAGAAACATAGTTTCAAGGATCTTGTTAAAAAATCATGGTTTTAATCTTATATTTTAGGAATATAACTTTATTCTTTATAAGGGTGGGGTATTTTTTATAAAGTATTAATTATATGATATATTATTGAAATTAAATATAAATTTTGTTTATACTTACTCTATAGAGTATTTTGATTTATGGTATGGTTTTTCATCTCACATAAATTATAAGAAAATTCATGATGTTAAAATAATATAATTATTACTTATCATCAATAAAAATGATCATAATTGTGTGACTTTCATGCCAACTAAAATAGTTAAGAAACCATATCAAACTATATAAATAAAAATTAATTTGTTATAATTGATATATAGCGATATGTGTGATTTTCATGCTATACTCACTATATGTAATAAAAATAAATTTTTAACTTTTATTGGTAATTATTGTAGATTTTTCCATGTATATCTTTTACATTTTAAAGATGAAGTTATGAACAAGTTTAGTATTTATAAACATGAGGTTGAAAAGAAATGTGGACTAAATTACTTAGATTTGACAGGGGAGTATAATATTATATAATTTCATTATTTGAATCCCTAAGTACCATAAATGAAGTTATAACTCCCAATATACCTTAACAAAATAGTGTAATAGAGAGAAAGAAAAAAAACATTTATGGAAATGGTCAACTCTATGATGTCTATATCGGGTCTCTTAATAGAAATTTAGGGAGATGAATTGTTAACTGTGTATCACATACAATATAGAGTTCCCAATAAATGAAAATATATGAAAATATATTAATTATATAATAATAATAAACCAAACCTTAATTATTTAAAGGTTTGATGTTACCACAAAACTGTAAGAGTACCTAAACCTTCATGGGAAAAGTATGATAACAGAGGTATTAATAGCATATTTATTGAATATGTGGATCATTAAAAAGAGTATAGATTAATGGATATATAAACAAATGATGTAGTTGTTGATAAAATAGTTATTTAATTAATATATTCTATCTTTGATGAATCTACATCTACCTCTTTACCAAAGAAAATCCAAATAGAGGAATCTAGATAAAAATAAAAAGCATCCTTAAAAGGTAAGATCGAGGAGGTTTATATGTTTAAATAATATTAGATACCGAAGATATATATATATATATGATTTTTATATGTACTTATTGGAATGACATAATTATATTATTGTTACACAAACTCTTTTTTTCTTAATATGAAGTATGGACCAAAACATTTCAAAGAAGGTATGTTATCTTCCGATTCATCTCTTTTTAAGGAAGCTATAAATGTTCAAATGGACTCTATAACTGGGAATAATAATTAGATATTAGTTGGTTTTCATCAAGGTTTACAACTAATATTTTTTAAGTAGGTATTTAGAAGGAAATGAAATGTTGACAGTGTTGTTGAAAAATATAAACCAAATTGGTATCCAAGGGGTTTACTCAAAAATAAAGAATCAATTATTTCAGTACCTATTCTCCAATGGCTAGGATTGATTCTATTAGAATTATTATCACTTTATATTCTATATATAATTTATAAATTAATTAAATGGATGTTAAAAAACATTCTTAAATAGTGAATTAGATGAATAAATATACATGGAACAACTGTAAGGATTTACAATACCTAGAAAAGAAAAGAAGGTTTTCAAATTGGTATGATCCTTATATGGTTTAAAACAAGCTCTAAAAAAATGGCATGAAAAATTTAATGAAGTAATTTTATAAAATTTATTTATATTTAACCAAGATGACAAATGTGTTTATACGAGGTTTAATAATAACCATTTTGTTCTTTTTTGATTATTTGTTGATGACATATTAATTTTTGTAACTAATATCAATTAAGTAAATGAGGATAAGTCCATTTTATCTAGAAAATTTAATGAAAAATAATTAGGTGAAGAAAATTTCATTTTGGGAATCAAAATTACTAATAATAATAATTTTATTTTTCTTTCCCAGACTCATTATATTGAAAAGTTATTAAATAGGTTCAAAAAATTTGATTATACACTAGTTTTTACCCCATATTTTTATGGGAGTAAGATTCTAAAAAATCCTGAAATGATAATTAATCAACTTGAATATGAAAGGATTATTAAGTGTTTCATATATTCCATGACATGTACAAGGCCTAATATTGTATATGTTGTTGAAAATTTGATCATGTATACAATTAATCTGGGTTATACACAATAGGATAAGGTAAAAATAGCACTCTAATATCTTAAGTGTACTATGTATTATTGTATATGTTGTGGTGGAAATCAAATGGTGTTGGAAGGATTTTCCAATGAAATTTGAATTACTAATTCAAAGTATCACTCTTTTATGAGTGTTTGGGTGTTTACACTTGAAGGCGGAGCAATCTATTTAGGATAAAAAATATGTACATTTTACAAATTCTAATAAATATAAGAAATATTCAAGGAGGGGAAAGTTTTTTCATCACTGATGATCTAAAAAATTCTTGAAGATTTTTGTAACAACTTATTACTTTGAGAGAACTTCATTTTAATTTTTTAGTGAGTATTGTTATTAATGAATCCTCAATGAGGATATTTTTTAAATTATTTAATAATCTATGCGTTTGTAATTTTTTGTCTAATCAATATTGATCAAGGGATCTTGGGATTTTGAGATACAAAGTTTAATCCAATATAGTGTGATTAAGGGTTCCTGAGGCTTGGGAAACATAGGTTCTTCTGATCTTAATATCAAGGTATTTATTACTATAAGAAAGAGAAAACTTTAAAATTAGGTGAAAATAATTTATACCTAAAGTCAGGGTTATTAACTTACTTAAAACTTAAGGTTAAATTTTAGATCTTATTATAAATGTTCCAATAAGTTTTCCTACATAATTTTTATAATATTTGTTATCACTTGTTTTTAAATATTTTTTTTCACTATGAATAATAAGTAAAGTTTATATATTTGATCACAAACTTTTCTAAAACTTTATATCAGATAGAATCTTCATATGATAAACCAAATTAATGAGGTTAGTGAAAATTTTATGTTTTATTTATAAACAATAATTCACCCTCCTCTTATAGTAAAATTGTTACTTTTATGATCTTTCATTCCCCATACCCAACATGGGAAGATAATATTATCATCCTTAATTTTTTTAATACCTGGGGATTATATATGAAGTGAAACCTCCCTATACACCTTAATAAAATGGTTTAGCTAAGAGAAATAATATAACATTAATATAAATGGTCAACTACATGATGTCTATCTCAGGTATCTCAGGAGGATTTTGGAGAGAGGCATTGTTTACTACATATTAAATCCTAAATAGTGTTCCTACAAAAGGAAGAAATATGAACACATATGAATTATAGAAGAATAATGAGCAAAACCTAAATTATTTAATGGTTTGGGGCTGCCAATAAATTTTAATAGTACTTGAAACTAATAGGGAAAAGTTAGATATAAGGTGTATTCATAGTATATTTCTTGGATATGTGGATTATTTAGAATCTTATAGATTAATGGTTTTATAATCAAGATCTATTATATATTAATTTAGTTATTTAATCAAGATATATAATCATTAATGAATCTTGGTTTACCAATTTATCTAATAAAGTTCAAATAGAGGATTTTTTCTGAAATAAAATATTATATCAAGATGGTACAGTTGAGGAGGTTCATAAATGTAAAAAAACTTGGATATACAAGTTACATGGATTGGATTTCTATATATACTTATTATAAGGAACTAATGATATATTTATAACAAAAAATCCAGTTTTACTTAATATATAACTCGACCTACAAAATATCAAAGAAGTTATGTTATCTTTTGATACATATCTTTAGAAGGAAGTTATAAATGATGAAATGGGCTTTATAACTGGGAAAATACTTGGATATTAGTTGATGTTTCTCAAGGTTTTCAATTGAAAAGTTGTAAGTGGGTATTTAGATGGAAACAAAAAGTTGATGTCATAGTTGAAAAATAGAAATCTAGATTGGTTTCCAAGGGGTTCACTAAAAATAAGGAATAAATTATTTCTATACCTATGATCATGTGGCTAGTAAAAGTTCTATCATAAATTTTATCACTTGATATTCTATATAAAAATCATAAATTCAAAAAATGGATGTTAAAAAAACATTCTCAAATGGTGAATTAGATGAAGAATATATATATATATATATATATATATATAACAACTGAAAGGATTCATAGTACTAGGAAAATAAAATAAGGTTTTAAAATTGGAATAGACCCTATAAGGTTTATAATAAGATCCAATAAATGACATGATAAATTTAATGAAGTAATTTTATCAATTGTATTTATATTCAAACAAGTAGATAAATGTTTTTATAATAGATTTTATAATAAACATAGTGTGGTAATTTGTTTATGTGTCAATGGTATGTTACTATTTAGAAATAATATGAATCAAGTAAATGAGGCTAAGTAAATTTTATGTTTAAACATTGATATTAAAAACATAGGTGAAAAAATGTCATTTTACGAATCAAAATTATCTAGAATAAGAATTTTACCTTTCCATCCCAGTCTCATTATATTGAAAAGGCTTTCTTGTGGAATTAAAATGGTATTGGAATGATTTTTTAATGCTATATGTATTACCAATTAGAAGGATAACTCTTCAATTATTGGTTGGGTTTTTACACTTTTAGGTGGAGTGATTTCTTGGTGATCAAAGAAACAAACTTGTATAACAAACCCCAAAATGTTTTATGAGTCTATTACCATAAAATTACTAGAAAATATGCATAAAGTTTTATTTATCTCTTTATCAAATCTATCATTTTGGTCTATATTGATTTCTTTGGTTTATATGCATTATCATTGTTAAGAAATGATGGTTAGGGAATATAAAAATACTTATAATGGAAAATCAAGGAAAATTAACCCCAAACATAGCTATATGAAAGAGTTGACACAATATGGAAACATAACTTTGGAATTTGTTATATCATGCTAGAATTTTGAAGATCCTCTAACAAAGGGACTTTCATGGGAGTTGGTTTACAAAATCACTCTTGGGTTTTGTTTAAAGTACTTATAAAAAATCACAAATAATGGGACCTTAACTAAAAATGTGACAAATTCTTATGTATAAGTTAAATATAAGAAATTATATATTATGTGTGAAGTAAAAAACAAAATTATATCACATAGTAGGATAATTTTGTTTGGTTCCCATGAGAAAAGGAGTATGAGTTTAAAACTCTTAATGAACTAAGAAAATTAAATAGGTGTTGATGTATGGGACTTTTTTTGATTCACCCTTGTAAATGTATAAGTGAGGTCACTCAAAAGATATTATGAATTTATCACTCAAACATTCATGAAAGGATAAGTTACACATGTACATAATGGTGTCTAGGTGTATTTGAATAATTGTGGAATTTGAACGATCTTGTACTGGATAAATCTAGATGATAATAAGAATTACATGTTCAAGAAAAGGACAACTATTTCTTTATTCATATTTGATTTATCTTTACTAAATAAAAGTTCAAGTTTATATATACCTTTATTTATTAAAGTTCTTTCTAGGATGTTATGATTAATTATTTTCACATTTATCTTTAAATATTTTAAAATAGTGGGTGATTTTTAGTTTTTTATGTTTTTAAAATATTTAAAAATTAATTTTATCTTTTATTTTTAAAGGGAAATACTTTTGTAATACCACTTTGGAAAGTGGGTTGAAGTGGGGTCTCCTATATAAATTGGAACTAGTTTATGATTATTTAAAATGATAAATTGAGGAGGAAAAATCCTATGTGGGATGGTGCACCACACCAGCTGAGCACACGGATGCACGCGATCGTGAAATGTGGTGGTTTTATGGTGTACTTTTCACTTTGTATTCCATGTTAGTGATTAAAGGTGATTTTATTTTTCCAAAAAGATTAGTAAGTTATACTAGTTTGGTACCAATACCAAAAATTTAGGTTAGGTGGATCAACCCAGTTCATTGAATAGTTATGATATAGACCATTGATTAGACCATGAAATATATAACAGAAATATATGTTCATTAGATAGTGTGATTTGGGACAATTATTTGAATAGGAATGATTTTACGTAATGTATTAACATGAATAAGACAAACCTTTCCAAAATTTCTACCCAATTACAAGGGTTATGATACCTTACATTAAGGGGTATTTCAATTTATATTAAAAAAGGATTCATGGGATAAAAAATACATTAACCTTGATTCAATTGATTACCAAGCACTCCAATCCCTTACATAGATTGATATTTCTTTCAATTATTGTACAAGAATAAAGGGATCTTTTTATGTGTGAAGTAATGAGGAACTTTCATTACTCTCTTAATTTCGAAGCCTCTTTAAGGGTTACTCTCCAATAAGTAAAAGTGTAGAGTAAAAATCCACCATTTTATCCTAAATAGGATTCGCTTTCATCCCATTATACTAATAATTTGGTGGGGGGAGAATCTACTCTTAAGCAGAGCATAATCCAAATAAAATTATATATAATCACCCAATTATATCACCAAAAATATTATGAGTATATTCCTCTCAATATGGATATAACAATGCTCAATAATATAATGAAGGTGGATAAATATAATGGAAACAATTTCAAGAGGTGAAAAAAGATGCACTTGGTACTTGCATATCTGAAAGTGGTTCATGCGTACTCAACTCTGAATCCTCACACATTAAAATATGAGATGAATAAAGATTAATATTATAGTAAAAAATGGTGAAAAAATGATATCATGTGTCAAAAACACATACTCAATTCCTTAAACAATGATCTATTTGAAACTTACCAACACCTTTCAAGGGAAAAGTAGACATGGGATGCATTAAAACCAAAATACATAACTGATTATGTGGTGAGCATGAAATCCATATAAAGCAAGTTCATCAAATAAAAAATGTTACATAATAGATCTTTCATAGAGTAATTCTATGAAATATAATATATCTTAAAACATCTAAAGAAAAAAACACAAATGAAGTCATTATTGTCACACCCAAAATCAATAAATTCCCTCCTTGGAATAATGAAAAACATTCTCCAAAACATAAGAAGGAATATGTTTTCATTATTGAGTTAATCAAATTCCTATAAATTAAGGAGGAATAAAAAAAGAATAAGGAGGAAAATGAATCTAAGTATGATAAATCCATGGTCCACATGGAAAAAAGAGTGGGTCTATCTGGGTTTACAAAGGGGATAAAACATCAAAACCATTATTTAAAAGGAAAATATTAATTAAAGAAAAATAAAGGTGTGTGCTACTTACATGGAAAACTGAGACACTTTAAATGGTATTGTTGTCTCTATAAGAAGAAAGATGGTAAAAAACACTCTTTAGAAGCACTTTGCATCCCTGATATTCAAATCTAATGTGATCTAAGATAGATCTTCTTAGAGTATTGATTCTGAAGTTCCATGGAATTTTTGAAATAATAGATCTCTTTTTAAGAGGATGAACTCTATCAATGACGGGATATCACTCTACACAAGGAACCCTATAAGTATAAATTTATAAGGGAAATGTTATTTTGATATGGATTTTACCTTAGGAAAGATCCTCACACTAAATGAAATATTTAATGTGCCTAATGTTCACATAAATTTTGATTTAGGGATCTTGTTAAATAAACTCGGGTTTAGGATGGTATTTGAGGTAGATAACTTTATATTTTTCAAGGGTGGGATTTTTGTTGGAAATGGTCACTTGTATGATAAATTATTAAAATTAAATATAAATGTTGTTTATATTTATTTTCTAGATTATTTTGATTTATGAAATAATTTTTTAGGTTACATAAATTATAAAAAAATTCATGACATTTCAAAAAAGAAAATTTTACATAACATGAATAAAAATGATCATAAATGTGTGACTTTCATGAAAACTAAATCAGTTATAAAACCATTTCCAACTATAGAAAGGAAAAGTGATTTTTTAGAATTAATAATTGTGATGTATGTGATTTTCATGCTACACCTACCATATATAATACAAAGTAATTTGTAATTATTATTAATGATTATTATATTTTCTAATATATTTATCTTTTATATCCTAAATATTAAGTTATAGATAAGTTTAGTATTTATAAAAATGATGTTAAAAACTAATGTGAAATTATAATTAAATGCTTGAGATTTTATAGGCGAGGATAATATTATTTTCCTTTATTGTTTGAATCCTTATAGATCATACATGAAGTGGAAGATAAATATAAACCTCAACAAAATGGTGTAGCTGAGAGAAAAAATAGAACATTAATGGAAATGATCAACTCCATGATGTATATATCGGGTCTCTCAAGAGGATTTTGGGGAGATTCATTGTAAATTGAGTGTCATATTCTAAATAGTGTTCCCATAAAAGGGATATCTATGTATCCATATAAATTATGGAAGTATAAGAAACTAAACCTAAATTATTTAAAGGTCTAGGCTTCTCATGAAATTGTAAGAGTACTTGAATCTGAAAGGGAAAAGTTTAATAAAAGAGATATTGATAACATATTTCTTATATATTTAAAGCATTAAAACGATTATATATTATTGGTTATAAAATTAAATGATTTAATATCTATTACCATTATTATTTAATCAAGAGATGTTATCTTTGATTAATCTATGATTACCACTTTACCTAAAAATTTTCAAGTAAATGAATCTAGATTAAATAAAATATCATCTTAAGAAGGTATGGTTGAATAGGTTTGTAATATTAAACGACCTAAAATAATCAAGATATATGGATATAATTTCTATATTCACTTGTTGGAAAAACTAATGATAACATTGTTACAAAATCTCTAATTTTTATTAATATAGAGCCTGACCTAAAAAATTTCAAAGAATATATGATATATTCTATTGAATATATTTTGAAGAAAGTTACAAATGATGAAATAGAATTTATAGATAAGAACAATACTTGGATATTAGTTTATATTCATCAATATTCACAATAGATAGGTTGTAAGTAGGTATTTAGAAGAAAAAAAGGTTGATGGTATAATTAAAAAACATAAATCCATATTGGTATTAAGGGGTTTAGTCAAAAATAAAGAATCAATTATTTCAAAACCTATGTTCCCATGGATATGACTACTTCTGTTATAATTATTCTCTCATTAGCTTCTATATATGATTTGAAAATTCATCAAATGGATGTTAAAACAACATTCTTAAATGGAGAATTTGATGAATAAATATATATGGAATAACTAGAAGGATTCATAGTACTTAAAAAAGAAAACAAGGCTTGAAAATTGGTATGGTATCTATATGGTTTAAAATAAGCTCCAAAACAATGACATGATAAATTTAATGGAGTAATTTTATCAAATGGTTTTATAGTTAAAAAAACTGATAAATGTGTTTATAGTAGGTTTTATAATAACCATGGTGTAGTTATTTGTCTATATTTTAATGAATTATTGACCACTCTAGTCCATGTTATAGATTTATATTTCTTTAAACTATTCTAAAAGCATCAAAGAATATTTATTGGTGTAAAAAAATGAAGGAATTTCATTACTTTCTTGATTACAAATCCTATTAATGAGTTCCTCTCCACTAATTAAAAGTGTATATTAATGAGGAATTGTTGTATCCTAAAGATAATTCACTTGAAACCCATTGTAAAATCAATTTGGTGGGAGGATAATCCACTCTTAAGGAGAGTGAAATAATAAAAAACCTTAGTGGTAACCTTCTACTACTATCCAAAGTGTAAGATCATATGTTTTCCTGAGTTGGAAATTTCTGAAGGATTTTGAATATTTAATTACTGGATGGGTCAAATATTGAACGAAGATTCAAAATGAGAGTTAAAATGTTGGAATGCCTATAAATAATGTTTTTAGACATAGCATGAGGATTGGTTTGTAGATCAGAGGTTTCAGAAGTGTCCTTCAGGTTTTGGGCGTGAACCCCAAGTTTTGGAAAGGCACAGATCATAACGCACAGTTGGTTCATGGTTAGTGATAATTGTGTGGCCTAACCATGTGGTTGATTTTATATAGGTCATAGTTTGAGAAAATGTACGGTAGTCCAGAAGAAACCATCGAGGTGGTATGCAATTTTATATAGACATGTTGCACAATTGGCACATAGTTTGACTAATCGTGCACTGCAATTGTGTGAGGTGGAGTGTGCCATAGACAATAGAGGTTCATGGTTGGTGAATAGTCTATCAAACCGTGTGTTTAAACTATGTGATATGAGGGACCAAGATAGTTCTGACCACATGATTGATGTATGGTTTATAAAATTGTGTCCCCTTTGCATATAAACCTCTTACTGCCTTCCTCCATGGTAGATCTCCCTTGTTCTTGGTTAGAATCAGATGTTTTTAGGTGTGTTGTAAGACTTGAGGTAAGACTTCATCTATGTTATCCTCAGTTGTATTATTTTACTTATTATTATAACCTAGGTTCTTCTAGTTAGGGTTTTTGGTCCTTATTCCATTAGAGCATGGTGGGATCATATATCGGTGAGGCTATATGTACTTCACCACATTCTGTTTCATTGAGGTATATCACCATAGTAAAATTTTTAAATCTTTAAAGATTAAATTTAAATTGATAAATGGTTGTTTTGATGTCTTTTCTTAGGTTTTATGCTTGTCTTGAGGTTGCCCTAATGTTGTGGGATGTTATCGAGCGCTATGCCTCAGTTTTATAGTGGCAAGATCATTTGGTAAGATTTTGGGTGTTATATCAATTTTAAATAAAATGGATCTTTAAGATAAATCATTGGGTTTTAATTAATTAATTGTAATTTTGTTATAATTAATTGTTCATGGTGTTTTTGTTGCGAGACAGGACCCAACAAGACTTTTTTTGAGCTTAGACAGGCCTTTACATCTTTTTATTACCTTGGGAAATTAAATAGTTAAGGCTCCCTAAAGGTAGATGGTCCATTGTACACGCCTTAGAGTATTTATGCATGTTTATATAGTATGCGTGTAGTTGGGATTTCCCCTGAGTGTAACACCCCAAGCTTCCACGGTACGCTTCTCTTTGAATAATACAGTAGCGTGTGTTGTACGCAACTTCGAGTTCAAACAAACACCACAACCAATCAAACTAGCCATTATCAATAGTAATACCCACTTTTTGAAATTTTATAAATTTTATCTTTCAAAATGGACTTCATTTTTGGATTCGAAATATCGAAATTAGCTTAGGGTGAATTTTTGGTATTTTTCTGAAAACATTCAATTTTTGATGAATAGTGAAAGAACACTGAGTTATAGTTTAAAACCGAATTTTTATTTAAATAATTATTTATTTTATTTAAATTTAATTAAGGTCAAAATGGATACATAATACCTATATAAGTTCAATGTAATTCATTGGAGTTAGTTTAGAATAATTTTAGATATATAAAAACTTTTATGGAACTTTTCACCATCTTTTACCCACCTCCTAGAAGAATTTGGAAATTTACATAAAACATAATTTTACCGCTTCTGTGAGTGGAATTTAAAAAATCCAAGAGATTTGGTTAATATCAAGGTGTAAAATGTGGTTTAATAAGTTAAAAATAATTCTTGGTGAATAGTAATGTTTTACTTTTATTTACCACGGTTAAAAGTAAATAGGGTAATTAAGTGTAAAAATGATATTAATATTACCCTAACACATGTCCTAATTATATTGGACAAGTGTATCTCGACCAAAAACAACCTTAGGAATAAAATATTATCATTTAGGTCCACTTGGATTAGATTAGGACATTTATTATTATTTAATTTAAAGAAGAGTTAAAAGAGTTAAAATCAAAGTTTAATTAATAAAAATTTTTTAATATAGGATTATACATAAGATAAATTTGATTATAAATATTCATTATAAATATAAAAATATTTCCTAAATAATGGTATTTTATTTATAATTTTTAAACATTAAATAATTTAATTTATTTATGACACAATGGTGATGCCGTAATTACCTAATTAATGAAATATTAAAATAATTGATATTATAAATATCAAAATAAATGTAATTTGAGACTTTTTATGAATTACACTAATTTTCTAGGTTAATATGACATATTAGGATTGGTTATATAAATTTTTTTCGAAGTAATAATGATGTTATAAAATTACCAAAAACAAAATACCCAATAGTGTTAAAATTGACATAAAAGAGTTTTTAAAAAAAATATTATATTATTAATTGATATTCCATTCCTAAAAATATAAGGATCAGCCAAAGTACTTATATAATGATAGGTGTATAATTAATGGACCACTTGGGGGTCTCTTGGAGGTATATAGTAATTTTATTAACTATATAATATAAAAATACAAAGAGACATGGTAAATGTCAAATTATTTAACTAAGAGTTAAATATAAATGATAAGGTTAATATAGTGACCCAAACCTGTATAAAATCTATTATATTAGATTATTTCGACCCATACCCACCTTATACTTTTAATAATATACTTTGGAGCCATTAGAAACCGAATATGAATTTATTATAAATTAATACTTTAAGTTTTTCCTAAAGAGACTCTCCTCCCCCTTATAAAAGTGCACCACTTCTAACCAATTCTTCATATGTTAAAAGACTTTTTGTTCATCCAACATCTGCCCAAATACCCTCTCAACTATCCTACCTTCATCCTAGATTCCTTTTTTTAGTCATAAAGCCAACCTAAGGAGCCCTTTTGATCAAATCAAAAGGAATAACCCGAAGAAGAGTTAATGTTTTCACCACCCTCTTTCAAGTTCCTTTCTTCTTCAACTTATTATTTCTTTGTTATTCCAATTATAAAATAATAACTCCAGTATATTCTATATACTGTGATGTTATTATAAATATGGTGCAACCATATTCAGTATTCTATCCATCCTTTGAATGACATGTCACCATACGTGCGTACGTACGACTTACCGTCTCCACGCCGTGGTGTAATTGTTATTCAAAACATTATTATTTGGATGGGTATAAAAATGATGTGTAATTCATTTAAATAATAAATATAACATGATAATGATTCTGTATTTATGATATACTATCCAATTATATATTATTTTAATATCAAAAGAGTGATATTGTCTCTCGTGCGTGCGTACGGACTACCGTCCCCACGAACGTGATGAGATTCATTACCCATCATATCCATTCAAGTATAATTATAATTTGATGATTAAAAATAATTTTTAAGGACTTTATATCATTCTGGATATGAATATGATATCACCTATCCATAACAAACACGACTTATGTAACAAAACATACAAAAGAAAATGAGTAAGTTAACACCTGAAACGATGATAATACTAAGATATTATTAACAAAGAAATGTTAAAAGATCATATATGATATCATATTAATGTATATGATTATTTTATAATTTAATAACAATCATTTCACCATTATACAGGAGGTTAACCTACCCTCAATCAAGAAAAAGTATAAGGTAAGGGTTTATTTCACAATCTCTTCAATATCCGAGGTTGTTTATACATAATGATCTACTGGGACCTCTTTATCATCCACACCCATGTTTATCAAAAATGCATTTCAAAACATTCTTACTATTTTACAGAATATGGGTTAAAGTCATTAATACCCTTTTTTGAATTTTTATAAGATGTTTATAAAGGAATCTTTCCGTCATTTTCCAAACAAGGTACTTTTTAACCTTTTCGACAAAATTAAGGTAAGAATGTATATTTTTAACTTATACGGTGGGTGTGGCTATTTTCTACCATTATAAACTCATTGAAGCTTCCCGTACAAGCTTATAAGAATATTTTCAAAGTAAATGTTTTATTTTATAATTATGTGACTCTTAAATGATTTCAAAATAGAAAGATATATTTCTCTAAAAAGATTTTTGATTTCATCTATGTCAACATCCCTTGATGGATTTTAAGTTTATTTGGAGTTGATTTATTATGATACAAAACTTCCATATTGTATTGAAGGTTTTGTGATATTTTTGACTATGAATGTGCTATTTTTATACCATTCATGATTTATGGTTAAAGTGTTGACATTTCGTATGCTAGTTTTAATACGAATGTTTATGATATGTTTAAAACTTTTCATATGAGGAATGTATTGGACTTAGTAAGTAACAGGTGGAGCCCGCTATAGCTCCTCGATGTATTGGTAGGTCTCATGAGACAACTAGACGTGGAATTGGCCAAGGCCCTTTCCCAATTTGATTTATGGTTTTGGCGAGGCGTTAATCATTTTTAGACGTCTTGGCCGAGGCCTTGACAAAATGTTTCAGAATGTCCCTCATTATACATTCCCTCATTATGGAAATAATATTGATGGTTCATGTGGTCATTCAACTAGTAGAATACCCATGATTATGTTTTATTATGGAATTATTTACTCAGCTCATATTCTTTCTATAAAAGTATTCATGTTTATTATTGGCAATGGCATGTGGTTTCAATTATTTACCATGCTTAATATTTATGTCATTTTCCGCTGTATTACTTACCCTTATTGAGCGTTTGAGTTCACCCCTTTCTTTTGTTTTATTTTCCCAGGATTTGAAGAAGTTAGTTATGAGTGACCAGCAGGCATAATCTAGGAGTCTGGGATGTTTCTAATGAAATATATTTGTGTTGTTTTTCTTTTCAAGTTGTAAAGTTGAACTTATGTATGAATCTTATTTCCAATAATACTAAACTGATCGGTCTTTCGAGACATGATTTTCTTATGATCATGCCAATGTTATGTAATAATGCACCGACTCTGGGTAACTGGGGTCGGGGAATTTCAGTTGGTATAAGAGGAAGTTTAGTAAAAACCTTGGAAGCTAGATTTAGATAAAATCTAATTAGAGCACATAGCCCTAAGATAGACTTTGAGGATTAGTATAGAAGAACTTCCTAGAATTTTGGTATTGTAGAGATTTTGTGAGTTTTCTAAACTATACATCCCTTTCTGGATACGAGCAGGTAGAGGCGGCTCTGGGACAGATGTACCTAGGGGTAAAACCTGGAAACACTTCTTTGAGCTAGACTCAAATGAGAACTGGTGCACGACAACAGGCCTTGCTGCACTCTTGGTTACGAAACTCCCGAGGGTTATGCTTAGGGTAATTCTGATTTTCTTTTCAAACAATTATGAAGGGTTTATGAGTATATACTTCCTCAAAGAAAACATTTTTATGATTATGGATTATATCCATAAATAGTTCAATTTATGTTAAGTGTTTTACAAGTATAGAATTATGTATTTTGATTCATAAACTGATCTAGTTTAGGCCATTGTTTAGAAATGGTGCCTAGTGGAAGAAATGTAAACTGTATCAATGCATGCACTCCATATAGGGATTTCCCTCCTGTTCAAGATAATTATAATGAAGCTGGTGATACAACTGGTTCTGATCAGCTAATCACCGTACTAGGACAACTCACTCAGGTTATGAATAATAACCTTACCCGTATGGAGCACCCTGATCCACAATGTGGAGGATCAATGTTAGATTGCTTCATGAGGAAAAAACCACCAACATTCAATGGGAGTAAAAATCCCTTAGTAGCTGAGCAATGGATAAATTCTTTAGAGAAAATATTTTATGCCTTGGGGAGTAGTGAAAGGGAAAAAGTTATCATGGCAGTTTACCGCCTCACTAGAGATGCTGATCAATGGGGGTCATTGATTCAAAATATGAAGAAAGATGATGAGGTATCAAATATGGAATAAAGGTAGTTCAAATATCTATTTTTATAAAAATACTTTCCTCGTGACCATCGAGCAGATATGAAAAGGAAATTTCTGAGTTTGAGACAAAAGGAGGATGAGAATGTCACAAAGTATGAGGCTAACTTTACAAGGTTAGCAAGGTATGCTCCATATTATATACGTAACCCAAGAAGTAATATTGATTATTTATTTGATGGGTTAAAACTGTTTCTCCATCGAGAATTGGTCTCACAACCCTTCTCGTCATACGAAGATATTGTCTCATGAGCTATCAAGACAGAAAAATAATTCTCTAAGTCTTATGACTTTAAATCAAAGCAAGAGAAGAAGAGATTTGATGAACACTCTGGGAAAGAAAATAAGGAAACAGGGAAGAAGGGAAGAATTGAATTTCCACCTTGTGATAATTACAGAAGGAAGCACCCTGGTGCCTGTCTAAAAGGAAAAGGAGTATGCTACAAGTGTGGAAAAAAAGTCCATCTAGCTGGTGATTGTAAAGGAAAGAAAGACGCTACCAATGTTCAATGCTACAATTGCAGGGAGATGGGACATTATACAAATGAATGTCCTAAGCGTCAGGGAAAATTACCTTAGAAAAGGCCAAGGGATCAAGACCAAGATTATGCAATCACTACTGCTGAGGTTGAAGCCCCGAAAGACATGGTGGAAGGTAATTTAATGGTTTCCTCAAGTTTAGAAAATGATTTATTTGATTCTAGATCATCGCATTATTTCATATCTTACCAGTTTTTCAAGAAAATTAGATATTTCCAATTTGATTTAACAAGGGAGTTGTCAGTTAAAACTTCTAAGGGAAGTATCATTGCTACAAAGTTCTGTGGATCCGTTCCCATTAGGGCACATAAATATTCTTTATCTTCGTATCTCATCGTCATACCTATGATTGAATTTGATATAATCCTCGGTATGTATTGGCTTTCAGACCATGATGCAAAAATTTATTGTAAGAAGAAGGAGGTTACTATTTTTGATGATGATGATAAGGAACACCTTATCTTTAGAGCCGAATCTTCACCACCTAATTCTTACCTAGATCCACCCCCAGTAGCTCAACTAAATTCAATTATTGGGGAGGAAGAGAATGAAATCACTGTGGGTGAGGAAAGAAATGTTAAAATAGAGTATGTACCTATTGTGAGAGAATATGTTGATGTGTTTCTGGAAGATTTACCTGGATATCCTACAGAATGAGAAATTGAGTTTTCCATTGATTTAATTCCTGGTTCAAGGCCTATATCAAAGATCCCTTATAGAATAGCCACTGTGGAATTAGTTGAAATAAAGAAACAACTAGAGGAATTGAGTAATAAGGTATTTATTCGCCCTAGTGTTTCTCCATGGGGATCCCCTGACCCTTTTGTTAAGAAGAAAGATGGATCTATGAGGTTATGTATCGACTACAGGGAAATCGTTGCTATAACAATAAAGAACAAGTATCCCCTACCTCGCATTGATGATTTATTTGATCAACTGCATGGAGCTCAAAACTTTTCAAAGATTGAACTTCGATCTGGATACCATTAGTTGTGTGTGAAGAAGGAAGACATTCCGAAGACAGCATTTTGAACCAGGTACGGGCATTACGAGTTTACAGTAATGCCTTTTGGATAGACTAATGCACCCTCTGTATTCATGGATCTAATGAATAGAGTTTTCAAGGAATATCTCGATGATTTTATGGTGGTATTTATTGATGATATCTTGGTATACTCCAAAGATCTATGAGGATCATGAAAATCACTTGCGCATTATCCTGAAGACTCTTAGAAGACATGAATTATATGGGAAGTTTAGTAAGTGTGAATTCTGGCTTCAAGAGATTTCTTTTCATGGCCATATTGTCTCTAAGGATGGAATCTATGTTGATCCTTCTAAGATAAGAGCAAACCCAGAATGGCCAGCACCGACGAGTATAACCAAGGTATGCAGTTTTATTGTCTTAGCAGGTTATTATCGGCGTTTCATCCAGAACTTTGCCCGATTGGATAACCCATTAAGGAAGCTCACACGTAAAGGGGTTAAATTTGTTTGGACAAAAGAGTGTGAATAATTTTATGAATAACTGAAGATAATATTAGTCAATGATTATATTTTGACTCTACCATCGTGAAATGACAGGTTTGTTATTTATAGTGATGCATCAAAGAAATGACTTGGCTGTGTCCTTATGAAAAATGATAGAGTTATTGCCTATGAATCACGATATCTGAAAATTCATGGGTAAAACTATCGTACTCATGATCTTGAGTTAGCTGCTGTAATATTTGCTTTGAATATTTAGAGACACTATCTCTGTGGTGAAAAATGTGAGATTTATACTGATCATAAGAGTTTTAAGTATATTTTCTCACAGAAAGAACTCAACATGAGGCAAAGAAGATGGCTTGAACTACTCAAGGATTATGATTGTACGATACACTACCACCTGAGGAAGGAAAATAAGGTGGAAGATGCTTTGATTAGAAAGGATCATGGAGTTTTGAACAAGATGAGAGTTTAAAAGGATCCTATATACATGGATCTAGTAAAGATGGATATGGGAATCACCATGGAAGGTGAAACCTCAATAATTTTTCAAATGGTTGCAAAACCATCTTTACTAGAGAGGATAAAGAGTTATCAAACCTATGATGAAGAGTTTCAAAAGAAGATTAAAGCTATGAATGATGGTAGATTGAGTGACTTTGTTTATGAAGATGGAATTTTGAAATTTGGGAAGAGAATTTGTGTTCCAAATATACCTGTTCTAAAAAGAGAGTTTTTGGATGATTCTCATAGTTCCAATTTCTCTATACACCCTAGGAGCACCAAAATGTATAAAGATTTGAAGGAAAATTTTTGGTGGGACAACATAAAGAGGGAGATTGATGATTTTGTGTGAAGATGTATGGTTTTTCAACAAGTGAAATATGGAAGGCAACAGCCTGGAGGAGTCATGCAACCTCTTCCCATACCTGAGTGGAAATGGGATAATATTACGATGGACTTTATCATGGGACTACCAAAGACTCATAGAAGGAACAATGCAATATGGGTTATTGTTGATCCTCTTACCAAGTCAGCACATTTTCTTGCTATAAGGGAGGATTTACCTCTCGAAAGCCTAGTAAGACTATATATTAATGAAGTTGTGAGACTTTATGGAGTACCCCTATCTATTGTTTTGGATCGTGATCCCCATTTTACTTCAAGATTCTGGAAGAGTCTTCAGAAATCCTTGGATACTGAACTTCGTTTGAGCACTGCCTACCTGTCACATACATGACATATTTTAAAGGTGTTTTTTTTATTTATTTACATTATTGTTTTTTTTGGGGTTTTCAATGCATTTTTGAAGGAAATGGTGGGTTTCCATAATTTGGGTCAACTCGAGAGCCCATTTCCAGTTTTGACAATGAATTTTGTTTGTTTAATAACTCCCTCGTTTTTCAACATTTTTAACTCATTAAACTTCCAAAATGACCTTAACTTAACTATTAAAACCACCAATGAATTTTGGCCCCCTTAAAAATTCATTTGCATCTTGGATTTGGGTGATCAAGTTAGGTATTGGGCCAACCCGAAAGCCCATTTCCAGTTTTAAAATTGTTTTGTAATTATTTCATAAAATATTCAATTTTTATTATTTTTTGGTGATTCCACCTCTCACCTTCTCCCACTGTACCTGGCCGCACCCCCAGCTTCGTTTCCCCCTCTTTGGAGATCGCATCTGTCGCGAATTAGGGCCTAACTTCTCTGGTTTCTAAAAACGTCCAGTTTTCTCAAGTAAGTGACTATCCTTCTAGTTCTCTCCTTTTCCTTGAGATTTATCTTTTTTTTCTTGAATCCCCAAATTTCCAGAAGCTAGGGCTTCGTGCCTAGGGTTTCATTTTGTGTTTCATGGTTCAATCCTCTGGTTTTAGTTTTGATATCACTTCCTTGTGGCGCGGTGGTCGTGCGGTTGAAGTTCCGCACTAGGATTTGCGGTTCTTGAATCTTTTGGTAGGTGATTCCATTGTGTGTGCAATTTTTGGGAATTTGCTTGCTGTGTTGAGGGTGAATTAATGCTTATTGAATTTTAATGTTTCTGTAAAAATTTGTTTTAGTTTCATTTACAATGCAAATGAATTTTATGTTACAATTTTTGGTGAAATTGAGGGTTTTTCATGCAAGTCTTTATTGGTTCATTTTGGGATGAACTCTAATTACATAGTTGATTTTATTGAACTGTATTAGGAATTAAAATAATGTTTTAAATATTTATTCTTTTTGGTTGTGGCTGCAAAAGTTTGTTTAAATTGTGTTTGAGAAGCAAATGGGCATTAAGTGCCATGTTGGTGTGAAAATGGTGGTTTTTAAAATATATAATTTCTTGGTTCACATTGGGCTGCCCCATAACTGAATCTTTGGTTTTATTAAATTGTGTTGAACTGAAATTTTGTTTTGATGACTTACAAGTGTTCACATACTGTGAAAAGTGGATATTTTAAAGAGTTTTGGGTGCAAAACAATGTGAAGTTTTGAGAGGTTGTTTTATTGAAGATCAAAATATTTTATTGACTGTTTCAAATGATATAAAATGTGTGTAGCTACTGTACTATTTGTTTGTGACCAGTAGTGATACATTACATGAAAAAGTATGTGTGTTGTTTGCTGAAATTGTTTGAGCACAAAAGGGGGAATCCTGGGTACTTAGGTGGGCGGATATGTACTAGTACAGCTAGTGGACCGGATGGGTTGTGTCCCTGTTTCACTGAGCAAATGGATAACGACAACACTAACTGAACTATGTGGATGTTATTTGGGGACCACTAGGTTATGGGTTTGTTCCCTACTAGTGGCTCGTGCACGGGAAAGGATTGTGACTTGGATACTTTACACCGAGGTACGAGGTACATAGGGCCCGAGACTATCTAGTTGCCTAGGGGTGTTCCCAATTTTTGTGCTCATTAGAATTGTAGTATTTACCCTTGTTGTGGGATCTTTTGGCAGTACTTTACAGTAGCTCACATGTTTATTTAATGTGTTATCATTCTGAAATTCTTGGATTGAAAACTATTTTCATTTGAAAGTTGCTTTTCTCGAAATTTTTAACATTGTTTCACCTTGTGTGTTAAAATTGCTAGTTTTGTTCCCATTGTATTGCATCCTCTTTGGAATCATCTGGTGGTATCCTATTGGGCTTAGGCTCACACCCTACTTACGCCCCTTGGGTGTAAGTAGAACTTCTTATGCTTGACTCAGGTAAAGAGAAGGCTAAGGGTGATGGCGCTTCAGGGTGTTAGTCCCCATCGTTGGGGCAGGGTTGTGGAGAAGGCTTGCGGGTGATGACACCCTTGTTGTGTGAAGTGATTGGGGATGTCTTGATGTTGTCATTATTTGTATTTGGACCACTTGTAGTGTCTTTAAACATATGTATTCAGATCTGGTTTTGTTAAGAATGGTTTAGCATGGAAATTTCAGATTCTTATTATTGATTGTTTTATTTGTTTTATGCTTTCATACTCGGGTAAATCGTTCCCAAATCATATTGTTTTATACCCGGGCACTTGTGCCAGCCCGTGGGGATAGGGAATTCCCTTCGGGCCTTGTCATGGGCCGGGTTTGGTGCCATTAATGGTGGCGACCAGATCTGGTACGTGACAAAATGGTATCAGAGGAGGTTAATGTTTTTGGGTTATATTGTTATTTTGAGATGAGTCGGGATAGACAGGAGCTAGGACTGTCGGGGCTCGGGGTATTGGTTGTGAGTAGGGTGCCTGGCCCGCACCTCTCATGGCAGACCTTGAGTCACCAGAGGATGTTGGAATTTACTGATTTACTTCACTTCCAGGTGAGACGTGTGGGCTGCAGACCACATGTGGACATCAGGCAGATGTGGAGTAGTTGTTTCTTTTATTACAAGAATGTGTTTAGTTTGTTTATATTTGATGAATTTGATTACAATTTTCAGAATTGTGGTATTGACTATTTGTTCTGTGACTGTTGCATTTTGTAGCAACATGCCTCCCCGGAAAGCTCCCACACACCCACAGGAGGAAGCTGGAGAGAGTTCTCCCACGCCGATTGATCAGAGGCTAGTCGAGGCCGTGGTCCGGGCTGTCCAGGCTCTAGGATATGGACCAGCTCTAGCTCCAGCTCCTGTTAGAGAGGATTATACTGGTCCTAGAAAGGACAAGGCCCAGGAGTTCCTGAAAAATAAGCCTCCAACCTTCCGAGGCAGCTCAGAACCCCAGGATGCAGAAGAATGGCTCGAGAAGATCGATCGTATGTTTGAGTTCCTGGAAACACCCGAGGAGCTCAGGGTGAAGTGTGCCTCCTTTCTGTTGGAGGGTCCCAGCCGTAAATGGTGGGATTCGGTGCTTCAGTCTGGGAAGAATGAGCAGATGCGCTGGGGAGATTTCAAGGCTGTCTTCAATGAACAGTATTGCCCTGAGGTGTTGGCTTATGCCAGGTCTAGAGAGTTCATGGAACTTGTTCAGGGGAATCTATCTGTGATGGAGTATGCCAACCGTTTCGCTGAATTGGTTCGGTACGCTCCGGAAATTGTCTCTAATGAGCAAGCGATGGCCCAAAGGTTTGAGAAAGGCTTGCGACCAGAGATATACTCCCAGGTGTTCTTGTTTAAGCTGAGGACCTATGCTGAGGTCGTTGATCGGGCGTGCATGGTGGATATTGATAGAAAAGGCAGGGCTGGTTTCTATGGTTCTGTATCAGCAGTGGGAAGTGGAAGCTCCTCAGAGAAGAAGAGGAAGCGGGAGGATCATGTGAAGAAAGGAGGGGGTAGTTCAGGCCACTCTTCCAGGCAGTTTTCTTCTGCGGCTTCTGATGCGAGATCGGTCGTGTGCCACCAATGTGGGAGGCCTGGGCATATCCGACCAGCATGTCCTCTTCCTCCGAATCCTTGTTTCCAGTGTGGAGGTATGGGGCATTTGCAGCGTTTCTGTGGTGTGGCACGTCCACTTCCGAGTGGGGTTGGTTCAGTGGCTTCAAAAGGAGTGTCAGCACAGTCTGAGCCATCGAGGACTGGGGGATCTCGATTTGGAAGTCGTGGTGGAAGGGTTGGATCATCTTCTGAGCAGAGCCAGTTCAGGGCACAGCCTCAGGCTAGCGGTCATCCTCAGACAGATACTGGACACCTCCATGCAGTGGATCAGACACCAGTAGGATCAGAGGTGGGACCGTCGACAGTTCGAGGTACCGTTCTGATTGCATCTTCTATTGCTACTGCTCTTTTTGATACTGGTGCCTCTATTTCATTCATTTCTGCCCATTTTGTGGACATTCTGAATTTTCCAACTGAGTTGATGTCTTTCGCGATGGAGTTGGTGACACCGCTGGGAAAGAAGAAGGAGCAGGGCCTTAGGTGCCCCTCATGTGCACTTTCTGTATCAGGGGTCGAGATGGAGTGGGACCTTATGGTCTTAGATATGGACCTTTTTGATGTCATACTCGGGATGGATTGGCTAGTTCACTTCCAGGCACACATCGACTGCTACAGAAGGCGTGTGAGTTTCACGGCACCTGACGGGAGTCGTCAGGTTTTTCATGGTGAATGGGATCCTCGGTCAGGTCGCGCAGGGCCTCCACTCCCAGAGTTGGGAAGTATTATCTTCCAGTTATCTTCGCTCATGCTAGAAGATGGTATTTCTTCTAATGGTTCACTACCTCATGTAGTGAATGAGTTTCCAGAGGTATTCCCGGATGATTTTTCGGGTTTGCCCCCAGAGCGGGATGTGGAGTTTTCGATTAATCTGGCACCGGGAACACAGCCGATATCTCTTCCCTCTTATCGCATGGCCCCCACCGAGTTGAGGGAATTAAAGATGCAGCTGGACGACTTAGAATCCAAAGGATTCATTCGCCCGAGCGTCTCTCCTTGGGCCGCTCCTGTGTTGTTCGCAAAAAAGGCTGATGGATCCCTCCGTCTATGCATTGACTACCGGAAGCTGAATAAGGTAACAATTAAAAACAAATACCCTTTGCCCAGAATAGATGATTTGTTTGACCAGTTGAAGGGAGAAAAGTGGTTCTCAAAGATAGACCTGCGTTCAGGGTATCATCAACTCAGGGTGAAGGAGTCAGATATCCCAAAGACAGCCTTTCGGTGCAGGTACGGCCACTTTGAGTATTTGGTCATGCCCTTCGGATTGACCAATGCTCCAGCAGTCTTTATGGCACTCATGAATAGGGTGTTTCATCAGTATCTCGATTCCTTTATTGTGGTGTTCGTGGATGATATTCTGGTATACTCTAGCTCTGAGGAGGAACACGAACATCACTTGAGGATCGTTTTAGGTACATTACGGGATCACCGCCTCTATGCAAAGTTGTCAAAGTGCACCTTCTGGATCAGAGAGGTGAGATTTCTGGGGCATGTGATCTCAGAGCACGGAGTTTCAGTGGACCATGAGAAAATTAGTGCGGTTATGTCATGGGAGCAGCCGAAGAATGTGTTCGAGATCAGGAGTTTCCTTGGCCTAGCTGGTTACTACAGGCGATTCGTTCGGGATTTCTCTCGGCTTGCATCACCAATGACTGCGCTCACCCGGAAAGGGGTGAAGTTTGTATGGGGTCCAGAATGTCAAGCATCATTCGAGGAGCTGAAGAGACGGTTGACTACCGCCCCTGTGCTGATTTTGCCTGAGGCCGGGAGGGGTTATGTGGTTTATTGTGATGCTTCAGGTATGGGTCTTGGGTGTGTGCTTATGCAGGATGATCACGTGGTGGCTTATGGCTCTCGCCAACTCCGACCACATGAAAAGAACTACCCTACCCATGACTTGGAGTTGGCAGCGGTGATGCATGCTTTGAAGACATGGCGTCACTACCTCTTTGGCGAGAAGTTTGTGGTCTACTCTGATCACAAAAGCTTGGCTTATATCTTTTCGCAGAAGGACCTCAACTTGAGGCAACGTCGCTGGATCGAGTACTTGCAGGGGTTCAACTTTGACATTGTCTATACCCCAGGCAAGGGTAATGTGGTGGCTGACGCTTTGAGCAGAAGAGTTCCAGTGCAGGCTTTGAGGAAGTCTAGTGATGAGTGGACATTGATGGGGCTCTTTTCTCAAATGCATGTGGAGGCTAGGGAACACAGTGGAGGGGCATTCTTGGCGAGTGTCCAGTTGACTCCTTCTCTGTTGGAGTTGATTCAGCGGGAACAACCCAGTGATGAGCTTTGTCAGCGATCTAGGCAGTTTCTTCATGGTGGGGAGACATCCTCTGATTGGTCGTCGTCTCCCGAGGGCATCTTGTGCTTCAAGGGCCGTTCAGTAGTACCGTTATCTCTACGGAAGGCAGTGATGCATGATAGCCACCAGTCTCAGTGGGCTGTCCATCCAGGTGCCACTAAGATGTATTATGATGTCCGTCGGCATTTTTGGTGGCCTGGTATGAGACGAGACATAGCAGACTTTGTTTCGAGATGCTACACATGCCAGCAGGTGAAAGCAGAGCACCAAAGGCCCTCCGGTTTGCTCCAGCCATTACCCATTCCTACCTGGAAGTGGGACGAGGTTGCCATGGACTTCATTGTTGGCTTACCTCGTACACCTCGGGGTAAGAATTCCATTTGGGTGGTGATTGATCGTCTGACCAAATCAGCCCACTTCATTCCGATCAGAGATACATCTAAAGTGGATGAGTTGGGCCATTTGTATCTTAAGGAGGTGGTGAGACTCCATGGTGTACCATCAGCTGTTGTCTCGGATAGAGACCCCCGCTTCACTTCTCGATTTTGGGAAGGCCTTCAGAAGGCCTTGGGCTCTCAGATTAAGATGAGCACGTCGTACCACCCTCAGACGGATGGTCAGACAGAGCGGGCGAATCAGATTTTGGAGGACATGCTTCGTGCATGTGTCTTGGACTTTGGAGGTTCTTGGGATAGCCATTTGGGATTGGTTGAGTTTGCTTATAATAATAGTTACCAATCCTCAATTCGAATGGCCCCTTTTGAGGCGCTCTATGGTCGGCCATGTCGGTCCCCCCTATGTTGGGCTGAGGTAGGAGAGACTTCACTATTGGGGCCGAGCCTTGTGCAGGAGACTTCTGAGAAGGTCAAATTGATCAGGAAGCGCTTATTGACAGCTCAGAGTCGTCATAAATCTTATGCTGACCGGAGGCGTCGAGACCTAGAGTTTTCTGTGGGTGACAGGGTATTCTTAAAAGTGGCCCCTCGTCTGGGCCATCGTCGATTGGGGAAGCAAGGCAAGTTGATGCCACGGTATGTCGGACCCTTTGAGATCACCGAGCGTATTGGTAAGGTGGCATACAGGTTGGCCTTACCTTCTCATTTGACATCTATCCATGATGTCTTCCACGTCTCCCAGTTGAAGAAATACAATCCAGATCCATCCCATGTGTTGAGTTGGGAAGAACTAGAGATAGAGCCTGACTTGTCAATTGTTGAGAGGCCGGTGAAAATTGTGGACTCCCAAGAGAATATACTTCGAGGGAAGTCTATTCCATTAGTTCGGGTTCTATGGCGGCATGGGAATGATACACATGAGACTTGGGAGCGAAAGTCATGGGTCGAGGAAGAGTACCCATTCTAGTTTACCAACCAAGAATCATGTTGACTTTCCGGGGCGGAAAGTCCTTCATGGTGGGGAGAATTGTCACATACATGACATATTTTAAAGGTGTTTTTTTTATTTATTTACATTATTGTTTTTTTGGGGTTTTCAATGCATTTTTGAAGGAAATGGTGGGTTTCCATAATTTGGGTCAACTCGAGAGCCCATTTCCAGTTTTGACAATGAATTTTGTTTGTTTAATAACTCCCTCGTTTTTCAACATTTTTAACTCATTAAACTTCCAAAATGACCTTAACTTAACTATTAAAACCACCAATGAATTTTGGCCCCCTTAAAAATTCATTTGCATCTTGGATTTGGGTGATCAAGTTAGGTATTGGGCCAACCCGAAAGCCCATTTCCAGTTTTAAAATTGTTTTGTAATTATTTCATAAAATATTCAATTTTTATTATTTTTCGGTGATTCCACCTCTCACCTTCTCCCACTGTACCTGGCCGCACCCCCAGCTTCGTTTCCCCCTCTTTGGAGATCGCATCTGTCGCGAATTAGGGCCTAACTTCTCTGGTTTCTAAAAACGTCCAGTTTTCTCAAGTAAGTGACTATCCTTCTAGTTCTCTCCTTTTCCTTGAGATTTATCTTTTTTTTCTTGAATCCCCAAATTTCCAGAAGCTAGGGCTTCGTGCCTAGGGTTTCATTTTGTGTTTCATGGTTCAATCCTCTGGTTTTAGGTTTGATATCACTTCCTTGTGGCGCGGTGGTCGTGCGGTTGAAGTTCCGCACTAGGATTTGCGGTTCTTGAATCTTTTGGTAGGTGATTCCATTGTGTGTGCAATTTTTGGGAATTTGCTTGCTGTGTTGAGGGTGAATTAATTCTTATTGAATTTTAATATTTCTGTAAAAATTTGTTTTAGTTTCATTTACAATGCAAATGAATTTTATGTTACAATTTTTGGTGAAATTGAGGGTTTTTCATGCAAGTCTTTATTGGTTCATTTTGGGATGAACTCTAATTACATAGTTGATTTTATTGAAATGTATTAGGAATTAAAATAATGTTTTAAATATTTATTCTTTTTGGTTGTGGCTGCAAAAGTTTGTTTAAATTGTGTTTGAGAAGCAAATGGGCATTAAGTGCCATGTTGGTGTGAAAATGGTGGTTTTTAAAATATATAATTTCTTGGTTCACATTGGGCTGCCCCATAACTGAATCTTTGGTTTTATTAAATTGTGTCGAACTGAAATTTTGTTTTGATGACTTACAAGTGTTCACATACTGTGAAAAGTGGATATTTTAAAGAGTTTTGGGTGCAAAACAATGTGAAGTTTTGAGAGGTTGTTTTATTGAAGATCAAAATATTTTATTGACTGTTTCAAATGATATAAAATGTGTGTAGCTACTGTACTATTTGTTTGTGACCAGTAGTGATACATTACATGAAAAAGTATGTGTGTTGTTTGCTGAAATTGTTTGAGCACAAAAGGGGGAATCCTGGGTACTTAGGTGGGCGGATATGTACTAGTACGGCTAGTGGACCGGATGGGTTGTGTCCCTGTTTCACTGAGCAAATGGATAACGACAACACTAACTGAACTATGTGGATGTTATTTGGGGACCACTAGGTTATGGGTTTGTTCCCTACTAGTGGCTCGTGCACGGGAAAGGATTGTGACTTGGATACTTTACACCGAGGTACGAGGTACATAGGGCCCGAGACTATCTAGTTGCCTAGGGGTGTTCCCAATTTTTGTGCTCATTAGAATTGTAGTATTTACCCTTGTTGTGGGATCTTTTGGCAGTACTTTATAGTAGCTCACATGTTTATTTAATGTGTTATCATTCTGAAATTCTTGGATTGAAAACTGTTTTCATTTGAAAGTTGCTTTTCTCGAAATTTTTAACATTGTTTCACCTTGTGTGTTAAAATTGCTAGTTTTGTTCCCATTGTATTGCATCCTCTTTGGAATCATCTGGTGGTATCCTATTGGGCTTAGGCTCACACCCTACTTACGCCCCTTGGGTGTAAGTAGAACTTCTTATGCTTGACTCAGGTAAAGGGAAGGCTAAGGGTGATGGCGCTTCAGGGTGTTAGTCCCCATCGTTGGGGCAGGGTTGTGGAGAAGGCTTGCGGGTGATGACACCCTTGTTGTGTGAAGTGATTGGGGATGTCTTGATGTTGTCATTATTTGTATTTGGACCACTTGTAGTGTCTTTAAACATATGTATTCAGATCTGGTTTTGTTAAGAATGGTTTAGCATGGAAATTTCAGATTCTTATTATTGATTGTTTTATTTGTTTTATGCTTTCATACTCGGGTAAATCGTTCCCAAATCATATTGTTTTATACCCGGGCACTTGTGCCAGCCCGTGGGGATAGGGAATGCCCTTCGGGCCTTGTCATGGGCCGGGTTTGGTGCCATTAATGGTGGCGACCAGATCTGGTACGTGACACTACCACCCTCAAACAGATGGACAATCAGAACGAACTATTCAAACCTTAGAAGACATGTTGAGATCTTGCTCACCTGACTTTTAGGGTATGTGGGATCAATATTTACCTCTGGTAGAATTTTACTATAATAATAGCTTCCATTCAAGTATTCAGATGGCACCATATGAAGCGTTATACGGAAAGAGATGTCGCACACCAACCTATTGGGATGACGTTGGTGAAAGAAAACTTGCAGGCCCAGAATTGGTGGTGGAAACGATAGAAAAGGTAAAGGTAATCCAAAACCACATCAAAGCATCTCAAAGTAGGCAGAAGAGCTATGCCGATAACCGAAGGAAGGATTTGGAATTTCAGGTAGGAGATCATGTTTTCTTGAAGGTATCTTCATGGAAGGGAGTTATACATTTCGGTAAGAAGGGTAAATTAAGTCCCAAGTACATCAGATCTTTCAAAATTCTAGAACTAATTGGGGCTATAACTTAACTTTTGGCAATGCCGCCAAATCTCTCCAAAGTTCACGATGTGTTCCACATATCACTGTTGAGAAAATACATGCCTGACCCAACACATGTACTCACCTATGAGGAATTAGATCGGGAACTTGATCTGTCTTATTGCGAAGAGGCCATCAGGATTCTTGATACAAGAGAACAAGTGCTGAGAAAACGGACGACTTGTCTGGTAAAAGTTCTATGGAGAAACCATAAGATGGAAGAGGCAACGTGGGAACCCGAGGAACTTATGATAAAGAACCACCCAAGTCTTTTCATGTGGAAGTATTCTAGAAAATTTGAGGATGAAATTATTTAAATTAGGGGAGAATGTAACACCCCAATCTTCCACGGTATGCTTCTCTTTGAATAATACAGTAGCGTGTGTTGTACGCAACTTAGAGTTCTAACACACACCACAACAAATCAAACTAGCCGTTATGAATAGTAATACCCACCTTTTAAAATTTTATAAATTTTTTCTTTCAAAATGGACTTCATTTTTGGATTTGGAATATCAAAATTAGCTTTGGGTGATTTTTTGGTATTTTTCTAAAAACATTCAATTTTTGATGAATAGTGAAAAAACATGGAGTTATAGTTTAAAAACAAATTTTTATTTAAATAATTACTTATTTTATTTAAATTTAATTAAGGTCAAAATGGATACATAATACCTATATAAGTTCAATGTAATTTATCGGAGTTAGTTTAGAATAATTTTAGATATATAAAAATTTTATGGAACTTTTCACCGTCTTTTACCCACCTCCTAGTAGAATTTGGAAATTCACATAAAACTTAATTTTATTGCATATTTGAGTGTAATTTCAAAAATATGAGAGATATGGTTAATATCAAGGAGTAAAATATGGTTCAATAAGATAAAAATAATTTTTGGTGAATAATAACTTTTTACTTTTATTTACCACGGTTAAAAGTAAATAGTGTAATTAAGGGTAAAAATGATATTAATATTACCCTAACACATGTCCTAATTCTATTGGACAAGTGTATCTCGACCAAAAAAACCTTAGTAATAAAATATTATCATTTAGGTCCACTTGTATTAGATTAGGACATTTATTATTATTTAATTCAAAGAAGAGTTAAAAGAGTTAAAATCAAAGTTTAATTACTGAAATTTTTTTAATATAGGGTTATACATAAGATAAATTCAATTATAAATATTAATTAGAAAGATAAAAATATTTCCTACATAATGGTATTTTATTTATAATTTTTAGACATTAAATAATTTAATTTATTTATGACACAATGGTGATAAATTAATTACCTAATTAATGAAATATTAAAATAATTGATATTATAAATATCAAAATAAATGTAATTTGAGACTTTTTATAAATTAAAATAATTTTCTAGGTTAATATGACATATTATTACTGGTTATATAAATTTTTTTTCGAAGTAATAATGCTGTTATGAAATTACCAAAAACAAAATACCCAATAGTGTCAAAATTGACATAAAAGAGTTTTTAAAACAAATATTATATTATTAATTGATATTCTATTTTTAAAAATATAAGGTCCAGAAAAAGTACTTATATAATGATAGGTGTATTATTAATGGAACACTTGGGGGTATCTTGGAGGTATATAGTATGTTTATTAACTATATAATATAAAAATATAAAGAGACATGGTAAATGTCAAACTATTTAACTAAGAGTTAAATATAAATGATAAGGTTAATATAGTGACCCAAACCTATCTAAAATCTATTGGATGAAATTATTTCGACCCATACCCACCTTAGACTTTTAATTATACACTTTTTAGCCATTATAAACCGAATATAAATTTATTATAAATTAATACTTTATGTTTTTCCTAAAGAGCCCCTCCTCCCCCTTATAAAAGGGCACCACTTCTAACCAATTATTCATACTTTAAAATCCTTTTGGTTCGACCAAAATCTGAAAAAATACCCTCTAAACTATCCTCCCTTCATCTTAGAGGCCTTCCTTTAGTTATAAATCCAACCTAAGGAGCCCTTTTGATCAAATCAAAAGGAAGAACCTGAAGAAGAGGTAATGTTTTCACCACCCTCTTTCAAGTTCCTTTCTTCTTCAACTTCTTCTTTCTTTTCTATTCACATTCTAAAATAATAACTCCATTATCTTCTATATAATGTGATGTTATTATAAATATGGTGCAACAATATTCAGTATTCTATCCATCCTTTGAATGAAATGTCACTATACGTGCGTACGTACGGCTTACCGTCTCCACATCATGGTGTAATTGTTATTCAAAACATTATTATTTGGATGGGTACAATAATGATGTGTAATTAATGTAAATAATAAATATAACATAATAATTATTCTGTATATATGATATAATGTCCAATTATATATTATTTTAATATCAAAAGAGTGATATTGTCGCTCGTGCGTACGGATGGACTACCGTCTCCACGAACGCGATGAGAATCATTCCCCATCAAATCCATTCAAGTCTAATTCTCATTTGATGATTAAAAATAATGTTTAAGGACTTGATATAATTATAGATATTAATAATATACAACCTATCCATAACAAACACGACTTATGTAACAAAACATATAAAAGAAAACGAGTAAGTTAACACCAGAAACGACGATAATACTAAGATATTATTAAAAAAGCAATGTTAAAAGATCATATATGATATCATATTAACGTATATGATTATGGTATAATTTAATAACAACAATTTCACCACTATACAGGAGGTTAAACTACCCTCAACCAAGTAAAAGTACAAGGTAAGGGTTTATTTCACAATCTCTTCATTATCCGAGGTTGTTTATACATAATTATCTACTAGGACCTCTTTATCATCCACATCCATGTTTCTTAAAAATGTATTTAAAAACATTAGTACTATTTTACAGAATATGGGTTAAAGTCATTAATACCCTATTTGACTTTTTATAATATGATTATGAAGAAATATTTCCATCGTTTTCCAAACAAGGTCCTTTTTAACCTTTTCGACAAAATTAAGGTAAGAATGTCTCTTTTTAACTTATACGGTGGGTGTGGATATTTTCTACCATTATAAACACGTCGAAGCTTCCCTTACGAGATTATAAGAATATTTTCAAAGTAAATGTTTTATTTTATAATTATGTGACTCTTAAATGATTTCAAAATAGAAAGAGATATTTCTCTAAAAAGAGTTTTCATTTCATCTATGTCAACATCCTTTGACGGATTTTAAGTTTATTTAGAGTTGATTTATTATGATAAAAAACTTCTATATTGTATTGAAGGTTTTGTGATATGTTTGACTGTGAATGTGCTATTTTTATACCATTCATGATTTATGGTTAAAGTATTGACATTTCATATGCTAGTTTTAATACGAATGTTTATGATACGTTTAAACCTTTTCATATGAAGAATGTATTGGACTTAGTAAGTGATGGGTGGAGCCCTCTATAGCTCCTCGATGCATCGTTAGGTCTCATGAGACAACTAGATATGGAATTGGCCGAGGCCCTTTCCCAATTTGATTTATAGTTTTGGACAAGGCCTTAATCATTTTTAGATGTCTTGGCTGAGGCCTTGAAAAAACGTTTCATAATGTCTGGAATTATACATTCCCTCATTATGGAAATAATATTGATGTTTAATGTGGTCATTAGACTAGTATAATACCCATGATTATGTTTTATTATGGCATTATTTACTCAGATCATATTCTTGCCATAAAAGTACTCATGTTTATTATTGGTAATGGCACGTGGTTTCAATTATTTAACATGCTTAATATTTATGTCATTTTACGCTGTATTACTTACCCTTACTGAGCGTTTGAGCTCACCCCTTTCTTATGTTTTATTTTCCCAGGATATGAAGAAGTTAGTTATGAGTGACGAGAAGGCATAATATAGGAGGCTTGGATGTTTCTAATGAAATATATTTGTGTTGTATTTCTTTTCAAGTTGTAAAGTTGAACTTATGTATGAATGTTGTTTCCAATAATACTAAACTGATCAGTCTTTTGAGACATGATTTCCTTATGATCATGCCAATGTTATTTAATAATGCACTGACTCTGGGTAACTGGGGTCAGGGTGTTACACTGAGGGTGACAACCCCTATTTAGATTTACCCCAATGAACTGTTAATCAAATTATTTAATTTCATAATTAAATGGATGAATTTTAGGGGATACTAACAACCCATGTGTGCTAGCTTCATACTTTGAACTATCACTGAAGTTGAGGTTCCCCTTTGAGATGCCTCCATGTATGATATGACCTAGAGGATCCCATGTAGGATGACTCCTTTTACTTACTCCTTATGAGGACCCCAATGGGGATGAATTTACTTACATGATGGTTGTATCCCCCGTAGGATGCCTCTTTGTATTCTCACACAAGGGACCCAATGGGTACCTTGGTAGTTGACCAACCCAAACCTAGTGCACTGGGGGTTTAGGTGTAGATAGTAGTGGGTGTCACCTTATAACCATACCAAACTTTAAATACTAATAGGATATGAAATTAGTGATGGGTTTAGGCATTCAGAGAATCTAACTCTTTTACTTATGCTTCACTTAGTTACTGTTGATGCAACTATGATTGCTAGAGCTGCTTCTTGACTTTTGGATGATGATACTAACATGATGTGGTACATGATAGGAAAATTTATTTATAATTTTTAGCTATTATATAATTACTTTAAATGATTACACAACACCAAAACAATATTTATTCAATTAATGTAAAAATAAAATAAATGATATTAAAATTATTAAAAGTGCAATAATTTGAGTAATTTATTTTGTTCCAAAAATTTAATAGGTTAATATTTAATATTATTGTTTTATTAAAATATTATATTTTAATTAAAACTTTTTATTTATGTATTTTAAGTCAAATTAAAAAAATGGTGCAAAATCATTAATAATGATATTTTATCAAAATAAGATTTTATTAAATTATTTTAAAATCATAAAAATATTAAAATAAGATAAGATGGTTATGATATGGTTGAAAATGTCATAAAGTTTCCATTTATTGTCATATTTTTACCTTATAAATAAAAAATGGCAATCTTTAATTTTAAATTTTTTTACCATTGTTAAAATTAAAATAGGTTAACAATGAGGTAATAAGAATGGTAAGGTTTAAAATTACACCATAAATTTTCTAAATTCTATTAGTTGATGGGATTAAAACTCTATCCTGCCTTATCTTCAAATACAAGCACATTTTGAGGAATTTTTCTTAAGAATGAATTTATTATAATTTAATATTTTGGGAAATTTAAAAAGTGCCCCACACCTCAATAATAAAAGTGCACCTACTCCATAACTTATTTACATGACATTGAGCATTATATATTGACCAAAATTGTAAAGTCCCGTAAAATTCAAGGGAAATTTTTTTTTAATTTTCTTTAGAATTTTACAAGAGCGCGGTTTCAGACGGCACCTGATTCCGAGGCCCGGAGTGCCCGGAATTAATTTCCGAAGTTTTGCTCGGGTACGTTCAGTGAACGAACGAGCGGGAATTCCTAACTTTTGATCCGGTGCTCGGAATTGAAATCCGAGGGCACCGATGAACTCGCAGCGCCGATATTCGCTTAAAGAGACCTTTTCGGGAGTTGCGGGTTGAAAGTTAAGTTTTGGGGTTTTTAGTTTGAGTTAAATAAAATTTGAAGAACAATTTTATTTTTACTTGTTAAAACCTATCAAAGGAAGTTGGAAGCGGGACCCACACCCACTTAACCTCCCTTGGGAGGATTAAGTGTGGTGGGGCCCACACGAACCCCTAATTCTTTTCAAATTCCCTAACCCCTCTAAACCCCCTCTTAAATACGTAACTCTTCCCTACTTTATTTCTTGCCAACCTATCTCTTCATTTAATTTTGTCAACTCTAGATTTAATTAATGAATTGAATTCAACTTTTGAATTTTGAAAGGTTGGCAAAGTAAAAATAAAATAAGGTGTAGCTTATTTTATTTTGGGTTGATCGTTTGTCTTCTGGAGAGGTTGAGAGCTCTTCTTCTTCTTCAAACTCAACGAAGAACGCGAAGAACGTCGTTCTTCAACGAAGAACTTCTCCGCCGAAGAACACGGTTCATCCGCGACGCCGTATCCGCGACGCGACGTACTTCTTCCGCGTCATCTCTTCCGCGACGGTTTTCCGCGACGAACGCCTTCGACAACGACTCTTCCTCCGACGTCAAAGGAATCGAGTGCGACTATCGAGGTAGAGGTTCTTGAGTTCGTTGTTTTCTTTATTAATTGACTTTCCTCAAGTCTTGACGAGGAACGCTCAATTTCCGACGAAGAACGCCGCTCCGCTCTTCTTCGTTTACCGTGTCAACGAAAGGGGACGCCACCTCTTCCTCGGACAATCTTCGTCGGCGTACAAGTTTCGCCAACGACGTGTCACTTCGAACGCATTCCTTCGTCATCGGATTTGACGAACGGCTTCCGCGACGCCCGACCTCCGCGACGTCGTCTTCCGCGGAACGTTGACAAATCCTCGAACCTTACACCCGAGGTAGGGGTTGTTGAATTCATTTTGGTTTCCTTATTTCTTTTCTTGCTCGTGGATCGCATGTCTACGTGAGACATTTAAATATTTTATTTAAGTGTTATTGTTAACGCGAGGGGGGCCGGACCGCACGAACACGGCCGAACCCCCCTCCAACGTTCATGTTTATTCATGCGGGTGGAAGCAAGTAGCGTGGTGCCGTCGCACCACGCGGATGATCGTACAATTAATTTACGCAACGCCGTCGCGCTACGCCGAGGAGAATCTTCAAGAACGCGACGCCGTCGCGCCGCGTTGGAAGGAATCATTGTACGGCGAAGGGGTGCGGTGCCGTCGCACCGCGCCGGACGACGAACACCGCGGCCGGTTCCGGGCCGCGGCGGGACGAGAAGACCGCGGCCGGTTCCGGGCCGCGGCGGAAGAGGAGACCGGCGGCCGGGCCGCCGGCGTCGGAAGTCAAAGGCGGGACCGGAATTTCCGGTCCCGTTGGTAAAAACCGGCCGGCCAGCTGGCCGGCCGGATGACTTAAAACCGGGGAATTTAATTCCCCGGCCAACCCTTTAAAACCCCCCTCTTAATAAGGGGGGCAGTTCTTGAGGGAAGGGGGCAGCCGCCCCCTTGGTTCGGCGCCAGCAAGCCCCCCCACGTGAGGGGGGGGGGCGGTTTTAAAAAAAAACCGGCGCGGCACATAGGCCGCGCCACTTGAAGAACCGCGGGGCTTAGCCCCCGCGGCCCGCCGCCGCCGCCGCCGCCCGCCCGCCGCCGCGGCCCGCCGCCGCCGCGGCCCGCCGCCGCCGCGGCCCGCCGCCGCCGCCGCCGCCCGCCGCCGCGCCGCCCCGGGGGGGGGGGGGGGGGGGGGGTCGGGCCGGGTCGGCCCGGACCCGGACCCCCCCGTTTCGAACCAGATTTGGTTTTTGGCTCATAACTTGAGCCTCGGACCTCCGATCGACGAACCGTCAGCGGCAACGCGATCCTCGGATCAAGACGGTCGTTTCGGTATATCGCACTCAAGGTTTTGGGTTACTTTGAGTTCGGCCGGGTTGGTTCGTTCACGAAACCAACCGGGCCTTCGGAGCGGAAACGCTCATATCTTGAGCTACGGACGTCCGATTGACGTGCCGTCAGTCGCGTAGTGTTCCTCTTAGTGAGACGGATCTTTTAGCATACTCCGCCCGAGGTTTGGACGCAGGTGGAGTACGGTCGGGTTGGTTTTGCCTTAAAAACCAACCGGGCCCCGGAGACGAAAATGCCAATAACTCTCAGACCGGGCGTCCGATCGACGCACCGTCTGTTGCGTTGACTTCCTGATGACAATACGGAACTTTTGACATACTCCGCCCGAGTTTTGGATACAGTTGGAGTATGGCCGGGTTGGATCGTATCTGAAATCCCACCGGCCCCTGGAACGGAAAAGCTGATATCTTTCAGACAGGACGTCCGTTTGACGAACCGTCAGCGGCGTTGATGATCACGATGAGAAACGGTCCCTATGAGCATACCCTATGAGAGTTCAGGGTACAGTTGAGATTTGGCCGGGTTTTGGTTCGCTCACGAAACCAACCGGGCCCTCGGGACGAAAAGCCTAATAACTCACAGACCGGGCGTCCGATCGACGCGCCGTCTGTTGCGTTGAGACCCCTGTGACGAGACGGTCATTTGAGATTCTTCTTTGCGGGACTTGTGATACTTGGAGTATCGACCAGTAGCTCGTGGAGCGGACCCTCCCGGAGACGAGCGTGCAGAGTACGGAGACCGTGTAACTGGCTGAGACCTGACGACTGCTTGACCGACTCGACTTGGAGTGAGTCGACTAGCCCAGTGGACGGAGCACTACTTTCTGAGGTGCAGACCCATGGCGGACGGAGCACTACGTGTGTGACAGTACAGACCCGCGGTACTCGTCCGGAGAGTACCTCAGCAGGCTACTAGGGGGTGTGCACTACTGTGTTTGGGTGACATACCTCGGCGGGGAGCACTACTGTGTCTGGGTGGCTGACCCGCAGTACTCGACAGGAGGAGTACTTCAGCAGTCTTAGGTTAGTGAGCAGTACCTCGGAGTCGTGACAGGACTACTGCACACTTCAGAGACGGGGCTCTTCAGCAGTTACAGTTTCGATAATGAAAATCCTGGTTTGAGCTGAGACTTTTGACCTTTGTGTTTCCTCATGATTGAGATGGGTTACTTGATAACTTAGGTATATGTATGGGCATATACCTGGGTAGTGGTTATCCGTTGATCTCGTGATCCTTGTGTTTCCTCATGACTGAGATGGGTTACTTGATAACTTAGGTATATGTATGGGCATATACCTAAGTAGAGTTTATCTGTTGAGATCTTCTTGTGTTTATCCTTGTTGGTTTTAGTGAGACCTTGAGGGTCTCGGGGTCCCTACTGAGTATCGTTATACTCACCCCTGCACGGGCTATGCCCGCACCTCGTTGTGTTGGTTGCAGACGACGGCCAGTACTGACAGAGGCTGAGTGTTCGAGGACTGGACGAAACCTGGAGGTGGACTACACGACGAGGCGGTACCCGGAGGTGGACCACTGAACGGGACATACTCGGAGCGGACGGCGGGACCCGAGGAGCAGAGGAGCTATCTGTACCCACCCTTCAGGTGGGATTTCCAGTGGACAACTCGGCGTAGCAGCTTTACTTTTCAGTCGTTGTTTTCCCTTTCGAGTTGTACTTTACAGTTGGGCTTGTATTTCCGGCCCTTTTACTTTTCCGCACTTTCAGTTGTACTCTGTTTTTGTTTAGTGTTTACTTTCCGCTTGCTTACTCTGTGGTGCTTGTTTTCTTTTATAAAGGCAATGCCTTCCCAATTATTGGGATTTTACGCCTTTGGTGCTAGTCGCCAGCCCCTGGCCTATGGAAGGCGGGCTTGGGGTAGTCACGGCATGGGCCCCGAGGACGGGTCGTGACAGTGACAACATATACAGTTTTGACAGAGGGTTACGGCATGGTCTGCGCATGGTTGGAAAATTGTGTGGGTTTCTCGTGTGGGAATAGATCCTTAGTAAGTGGATCCCATGTGGTTTCTTCATGGTTTATAAAACCATGTGGGTAAACCATGTCTCTTGTATAATATTCCTTTTTTAGTGTTTCTTTATCTCACTTTTCCCTTTTTCATTCTTCTTTCCTCCCCTTATTCTTCCTTTTCTCAGACAATAGAGGTTTTTACCCTCTTTTTCCTCCTCCCAAAGATTTTGTTCCTCCTCCTCAACCGGTGATCTATTCTTTGATCCATAGGATGCTATAGGAGCACATCGGTAAGGATAAACCCATGTGTGCTTCCTATTTGTTTATCTTTCACCTAATGGAGCTTTACCTCTATCTGAGACGATTTCAATAACATTGATGGAAACTCATATCTATGTTGATCATCTTCGAATTGGATCTCTATATGGGGTGTGTCTACATCTACAAGTCTAGGGTAGGTGGTTTATACCTTACGTTGTGTTTTTATGGACTTTTCGGGGCACGGATCAAATCACTCATTTTGGGTATTTTGAATGGGACCCTAATATACCTCATGCTTCATATCAAAATGAACATATAACTCTTGGGATGTCATTGGGCATGCCCAATGCCTATTTCACATGATTAGGAATGGGTTAGAGGTTGTTTCTCAATAGGTTATTTTTTTGGGGTGCCAAATTTTCCTAAATTGATTTGTTTTAATTTAAATTGATTTGTTTAAATTTTTATGTATTGGTTAAATGACTTAGTGTAATTCGAGACCGCCATTCTAATATGTTGTAATTTTTAAATTTTTAAATTCAATATATTAAATTTAATTTCATTATTAAAATGTTTTTAATTAATTTAAATATATATATATATATATTATTTTATTGATATTTTATATGTTGAGACCCATTAGTTCGTGATGGGCATGCCATGAGGTTTAGATAACATAGCCATCAGGATTGAGTTCTGTTGATCACTAGCTAGGCTTGGCCCATTTTTTCTTAAGTGTTTTGGACAACAGGATTGGGCGTCTTGGACATCAGATTGAGGGGGTGAGGCTGTCTTGTTGGGCATGTCCCATGATACATTAATTAAATGACCATCAGATTTGAGTGAAATGGTCGTAGGGAAATGAGGTGTCGGTTGGTGTGTGTAAGAACCTGGATCTTCAATTAAGTTGTGGATCTTTATTTTGGGTTTTTTTAGGAAAAATGAATATTTGAAAATTTTCTAAGTACACAAAAAGTATCTTGTTTCCATAGGTAGCCGTGTACTGGTCATGAAAAGTCCAAGTATATGGTCATGTAGGTGGCCTAGAAGACCACCTAAAGTAGGGGTCGACGGAGGATAGTACACAGTGTGTTCATTAAATGAACATGTCGGGTACGTTTCTTTTTATTGGATTAATAGGACCATGGTCATGTCTAATATTTAGAAGCATCTTCTTCTTCACGTGACTCGTACAAGATAGCAACTTATGGATGAAGATCTTTTAGCTCCTCCCATTCTTCTGTCCAAGCTCTGATTGAGATATCATCAGGTGCATTGGATTCCCACCAATCTACAATGTTATAGGCTAATTCAAGGGCTGACATTCAAGATTGTTCACCATACCACATTGAGGTTGGTGTTTTTTTCCTTTCATTGATTGTCTTTGAATTATATAGGCTAAAAGTGAAAAATACCCATCTTTAGGGTAATGTGTGTTTGTGATATTTACCATGTTGAATACTTGTTATGGTGTGTTTGTTTGAGAAAGGGGTTTTGATTATGCATAAAGTTTATTTCCTTGATTTTGGATGTGTTTCCCATGTTTTATTGGTAATGGTTGTTGGGTCAAGAAAGCATGGTAGGCTTCTTTTTTTCATTCCTAGTGTTGTTAGGATGGAGTTTATGTTTATTTGAGATGAATGTGATTCTCATTATTAATGTATGACCAAGAGGAATTGATTGTGAGAGTTTCCCAAGGTAGGGTCTTTTAATTGTGTTTTTTTGTTATGATTGACCCAATGTATTGATAGTGAGAGATGTCTTGGGGTTAATTAATAGAGGGGTTACACTGTGAGAGCTACCCAGAGGGTCGTTAGTAAATAAATGTTGGACCATAGGGAATTGGATGTGAGAGATACCATTGGGTCATTATAATGCAGAACAAGGGGGTATTGGCTGCGAGAGCTACCCAGGTGGTCATTTGTATTTGATTAGTGCTATGTGAGACCAAAGGGGTTAGACTGTGTGAGCTTTCTCGAAGGGTATTTATTAATATTGAATGGGTGATATGTGAAACCAAAAGGTATTAGACTTTGAGATCTATCACAGAGGGTTGATTGTGAATTTTTTAATGTTGGTGATGAGTCTTCCAAAACAAATCAAAAGATTGGACTTTGTCTTGCATGATTGTTAGATAGTCTTCAGAGATGTCTGTTTTTTATTTTCATATAGGGGTTTATAAAACATAGGCTATATCCCAAGGTACATTATTCAATGGATTGAAAATTTAATAAATGAAAATGAATGTAACTGGAAATTGTAGTATTGTTTACTTTTGAGTACTTCCTTGTTTATTACTTCATTTATTCATATTACTAGCTATATATATTCACTGATAGTTAGGTATAGATCTTTTGGTGGTTTCTTACTAGGATTCATCTCACACACTATTTGGGTCATGATTTTTTCACCAAAAAATATTATAGGATTGTTGTTATAGAAAAAGAGAAGCACCCTTTTCATCAGGTACTTGATTGATGTTGGAGATGGTGAGAAAGGGACTAATCTGAGGCTTTTGATGCTATTGGAGTTTACTATTTTCTATATATTGGATTTAGTATTTTATTTTGATAATTTTGACATATTTGGATACTTTCCTAGATACTTGTGACATGAATCATTTATTTATATTTGTTGTAGTTGTTTATACTAATAGTCTTCCGCTTCATACTTCTATCATATAATATTACTATTTCCTCTACTTTTTACTCTATGTCACCACTCTGTTACTCTACCTATGAGGGCATAGTTTCCCTAGTATCACACCCAAGGACCTTGCTACTAGTTGGCATCCTCTGGCATTTGGGGAAATGTGCTTGAGTCCATATGACTAACTGGGTATGGGGCACCTTTCGGCAGCTCCTGGATATGGGACATTATAGTGTGGCGTAGGTTTCTTATATGGTGATTGTATCTCAACCATGAAGGCCAAAATGCTGATTAAGTCATGTGCACATAGGTTGAATCCGTAATGAAAGGTTTTTGACCTCTCATTTGGGTAGAGTCCCTATTAGTTACAGGTTAGGTACTTATGTTTTGGGGATACTTATTGTAGAAGGACACATGGAAGGTGAGGAGAATTTGGTTGATAGCGATGAGGAAATATGGTTGGGGGATAAGGATCACCATGATTTAGGCTTTGGGACTGGATATTAATTGAAGATGGAAAACGATGTTCCTTCGGTTTGTAGGACTTGGGTTGAAGCGAGCTTTTAAGCTGGGGTTTGTGGGACCAAGATATTATTTCTTGTGTATTGCTTCGGGATGCCGGTACTTTTGAGACATGAGGTTTTAGGAGGCACATGGCACCAGGTTACTTTTTTGAGGTAGAACCTAAGGGTTCACCAGAGTTGTGACATTAGATATGCCTTAGGAAATGGGCCAAAAACATTCTTCTATTATGTATTCTAGTATTGGCCGAGGAAGGTGATGGTTTCCTAGTGTCTTTTGAGCACCAAGGAAACCTTTTTTATTTATTACATTCAGGTGTTTATTCTAGTTGTTATAACACTCCTTCTTATGGAATTATTCTTGGTATGCACCATTTGGTGGTATCCTATTATGATTCATCTCATACCCTACATGGGTCCTTCGGGATTTGTGTAGGATTTATGAATTTATGTTTAGGTAAAAGACCAGCCTCAAGGGTTCGATCATGGTAGCCACTTTCATGGATTTGTCATAGACCTTGGGGTCATGCCTAGATGAAGTCTCTATTTAGTTTTTTCTCTATTTTGGCATGTTATTTTGTATATAGTATATAGCTATGGTGATTAGTCTTGGGAGACCTTTTTGTACTTGACATGTATGACCTATTATGAAATTCATGACTTTATTGTTTGTTTAGTAATGGCTAATAATGATTTTTGGCATGTTGATCTTTCTATTTTCTTCTTATACTTATTCTTCTTGCTTATTGCTTCCTATATTTATTTGATATTGTTATTCTTCAACTTTTTGGGTCTGGTTCGAGTATATTGGGTCTTATTTCAACTATATGTTACATTATTATACTTGGATTAGTGTATCTTCCATCCTCATAGGGTATAGTCTCCAAAAAAATTAATATTATACCCTCGTCGCTAGTCAGAAGCCTTTGGCATTCGAGTAGTTATAGCTAATTCTAGTGGCACCCGGTTGGATAGCACTGTTAGGGTGGTTGTTCGGGTTGAGGATGCTACAAGTGGTACTAGAGGCATTTATTTTACTTATTTTCATGGTATTACTATTTGTTTTTTTGTATACTGGAGACTGGGTTCCAGTTGGAACTGGATTTTAGACTCATTCTTAGGTGCTTGCAACCCCATGTATGGAGGATGGATTGAGTTTCCTTGGGTGGGAATTATTGTTTTTCTTTTTCCAAACTTACATTTTATATGATTTTCACCTCATTGGATCACTTATAATGTGATGTTATTTGTTGTGATATGGGTACCTTGACCCGGTTAGGTAAGGGAGGAGAATATAGACCCTTGGCCTGGTACAACAAGGGGGATGTGATACTTGTTTTTTGTGACTTTGATAGGTATGTATTAGTGTATTTCAATTTTATAAATGAATGTATGCTTTTTAAAGTGATAATACCATGTGAATAATATCAAATTCTATGTGAAATGTCATATACCATACCTTATAGATATATGTAGAGTTTCATTAGGCATGAGAAATGTGTTTGGTTCATATAGAAGCAGGAAAGTATTATGGAGGAGGTGATTTTTATCACTAGGATTGGGCAACTAGGTCGTTAGTTTGAGGTGACATTGGTTGTTAATATGGGCATGGCCTAGGGTTATATTTATAATTGGATCTATTGAGGGTGGGTATGATTCAATAGGGAGGGTAAGGGTAGTGATTTTTCACTGCCTTTTACTGTTTTCTCTATTTGTGTGTTATATATATGATGTGGGTTGTCTAACTATTTATGGTATTTAGCGGGTTCCTCTAGGATGAATCATATTAAGCTTTAGGTGGGTTATGATACAATGTTGCAGGATCACATATATGTTTACACCCCTGAGGGTAGTAACAGCATGAGTCGTAGGTACCAGATTAGGTTCAGGATCAGTGTAGGTAGGGTGGATGTCAGACATGATAGTATTTTGGTCATTACTTGATGAGCAGCTCTGATTGATCCTGGTACATGTATTGTAGGGGATTGACATAGGATCTCATGGAGTAGATCCCTCTATGGCTTACCTTACATGGGAATTTCAGTCACAACACATGTCAATTTTTCAGAGTGAGGGTGGACCTTAGGCTACTAAAAACTGGATTGAGAGCATGTAGATGATCTTAGAACATCTCAAGATGACTCCAGGGTGTAGGGTAAAGCTTTATATATATATTATTAGGGTCCATCTAAGTGTTGTAGTGATGTGTAGGTGTAGGTAGGGATACATGAGGGACTGGCCTGGAAGGATTTGGAGGCCAGGTTCTTCAAGAATTTTTTTCCAAGAGATGATGGGGGTGGAGAGATCTCGAGAGTTCTTAACCCTTCAGTAGGGTGACATGTCCATCATGGAATTTTTAGTTTCCTTCACTGAGGTGTCTCAATTTTCACCAAGTATGGTTATAAATGACACCATTATGGTGAGGCACATCGAAGATAGTTTACGACATGGTATTAGAGTATTAATAAACATATTTAGGATGGCCTCGTTCTTTGAGGTGGTGAATCAGGCATTCATAGACAAGGGAAACCTAGAGGAAATGTTCTACTTGAGCATAGAAGTGGCATCATGTGATGGTTCAAATGGAAGAAAATGTGGTTCGGATGAGTTCCAACGTAGAAATTAGGCCAAGGACACAAGCAGACCACCATGGATTGGATATTCAATAGTTTTCATCCTGTGTAGATAGCCAGGTCATCCTTAGACTTAGTGTGAGTGGCCTCCATATGATATTTCTGAATGTGGAAAGAATGAAAAACCTTGAATGTTTCTGCATTCATCCTTCATAGATAGTAGGAAGGTATGGACCGAGGAAGAAACATGCCTCATTGATCGATTCAGGATCAATAACTAGTGAGTGTATCCAAGTTCCAGCTACACGTGGAGGACGTGGTAGGGGTATGGGACCCAAATATGGGGTTAGTGTTTAGTATTTATGGAAGCATTGAAAGGATAATAGGCTTTAGGAAATCATGTGTTAGGGTAGGGTTTGAGCAGGATGGTAATATGATGATGGTTAGAGGTGTGCCATGGGCATGGGCGAGATTTAATTTTGTTTTTCTTTTTCCATGACCTATTAAAACATGTCAATTTTGGGTGCATGAGTTTCACCGACTGTATTTGTACTAACTAGATGTTGGTTAGTAGTTTGGAATCATATGATGTGTTATATATATATATATATATATATATATATATATATATATATATATATATATATATATGATGAAGATATGGACATCAGGAGCAGCAATTAATGTGAGTTTTGTGGTGCCTTTGGCATCAGGTTATCAAGGAAAGAAGATTGCATGAGGTTCCTTTGACATTGGGGCATCAAGGATGTGGTATTATTTAAGATTTTAGGCACTAGGGATTGTTTGAGAATCAATGGGATGAATTAACTTATAGTTCCATGGGTTCTGTGGGCTTGAGGCAGGCATTGATGCGGTGAGGGATCTGATTTTGGGTGTCGAGAGTGACCAGGGATCACCTGATGAGGTGTGGGAGTGACGATGTGTCATGAGGGGACCACGGGTCTATGAATTTTTTAATATACCTTTCATTGATTTTATTTTTGGATTGGAATGGATCGATTTAGGAAATTCCAAGGTGGGGAGCCCCCCCCCTCCCTTGAAGAATTTGGAAATAACCCTTCACACATGGGTATTTTGGGTTCTTTTTACTAGGATGGGTATGTTTGGTACCATCTCTAGGATTAATTTTATATCTTCGGGACAAGCTATGTTAATTTGTGGAGATTTTAACGTCTTGGGTTTTTTATTTTGGTTGAAAACCACTCCCGTTTTTAACTTTTCTATTATTGGATATACTGCGTTTTGTATTGTTGATCGGAACTCAAGTAGGAGATTTTTTGGATTTATATGATGTTTTTTGGTTATTCTAGGGGATTGGAGAGTGTCTCGAGTGTTTTGGTTTGGTTTTTAGATAGTTGGAGTCCAAATGGCCATCTTTGAAGTTGCAAGTCCGGGCACATGGTTTAGTGTAAATCGTGCGGAACCTTGTTGGTAATCGTGTAGCCCAATTTTGTACTTATTCATGGTTTGTGTAAACCGTTTGTGGGAGTTTCATCGTCATTAGACCACCTCTGTAATTTTAATAGATTATTTCCACACGATTTTCACATGGTTGGAAAAGTGTGTGGGAAGCTCATGTGGGCGTAGAACCTTAGGCAGTGGGTTTCACACGGTTTGGAAAACCATGTGGGTAAACCATGTGGCCTATAGAAGATTATTTTTTTAGTTGTTATTTTATCTTTATTTTTCCTTTTTATTTCTTATTTCTTACCCTTCTTCTTCCTTTTCTCACATAGCATATGCTTTTTCCCTCTCTTTCCTCCTCTTAAGGATTTTGATCCCTCTCCTCAACATGTGATCTATTCTTCAATCTGTAGGAGGCTATAGGAACGAATCGGTAAGGCTAACCCCATGTGTGCTTCCTCTTTATTTATATTTCTCATAATGGACTATTGTTTCCATATGAGCTAAGTTCATGGTTTTTTATGGAAACTCAGATCTATGTTGATCAGATTCGAATTGGATCTCAATATCTGACCTACCTACGTCTATGAGTCTAAGGCAGGTGGATCATATCATTGTGTTTTTAGGACTTTTGGGGGAACATATCAAAGCACGCATTTTGTGTATTCTGAGAGGGACCCAAATATACCTCATGATTCATATCAAAATGAATGTGTGACTATGGGATGCCATTGGGAAAGTCCAATACCTATTTATATTGTGCAAGGTCAGGTTAGAGTTCATTTCTCCTTGGGGTATTTTGGTCTGGGGGTCTGAATTTTTCTAAATTGAACTGTTTTTATTTAAATTGATTCATTTAAATTTTTATAGATTTGTTAAATGAATTTGAGGCATTAATGAAGGCCATGTTGATATATTTTAATTGTTAGATTGTGAAGTTAAATCTATTAAATTGAATTGTATGCTTAAAATGTTTTAAATTGATATATATATATATATATATATATATATATTATTTTCTTGAGATTTTATATTTTGAGACCCATTAAGTTGTGATAGGATTGTCTTGAGGATGGGATGACATGACCATTGGGATTGATTGGTGTTGATCACTAGTTGGGAATGGCCTAGTTATTCTTTAGTGGTTTTGACCACAATATTGGGCGTCATGGATGTCAGATTGAGTCGTGAGGCTATCAAGTTGGGCATGGACTGTGATTCTTGGATGGCATGGCTACCATATTTGATCAACACGATCATAGGGGAATGATTTTATGGTTATTGTAGATGAGGTCCTTTATTTGGTGATTTTCTCTCACCTGTGAAGGCCGAAACACCGATTGAGTCGTGTTCATAGAGGTTGACTCTGTAATGATGTGGTTTTGACCACTCATGTTAGAAGAAGACCCTGATAGTTTTAGATTAGTTACATATTTTTTGGGGGTTATTTACATTTAATTCCACTTGGAAGGTGAGGATCCTTTGGTTGATAGTGATAAGGCTATCTGTTGGTGGTCGAGGCTCATCGTAATTGAGGTTGTGGGCCTGGATATTAATTGAAGATAAAAATCAGTATTCCTTTGGTTTTCGGGCCTTAGGTTGACATGCGATTTCGATCAAGTGTTTGTGGGACTATGATACTATTTCTTGGGCGTTCCTTCAATATGTCAATATATTTGATACATGAGGTGTCAGGGGGAATGTGGTGTTGAGTTACTTATTTGAGGTAGAACATGAGGGTCCACAAGAGTTGTGACATCAGAGTTGAGTTGGTCCATAGGCCAAGGACCTTATTCTGTTATGGATCATCACATTGGACGAGGAAAGTGATGCTTTCCTAGTGGTTTTTGAGGACTAATGAAACCTTTTTAATTTATTTCATTGAGTTTTTTTGCCTACTTGTTGTAATAGTCTTTCTTAAACACTTATTCTTGGTAGGAAGTATTTGGTGTTATCCTACTAATATTCATCTCACACCTTGCATGGGTCCTTCAGGATTCATGTAGACATTATGAATTTACATTTAGGTAAAGGACCATCCTCATGAGATAGATCTTAGTAGTTTCTTTCATTGAGTGGGGATAGTCCTTAAGGTCACACCTGGATAGATTTTCGGTTTATTTTCATCTCTATATAAGATTTTTATTTTATATAGAGAGTATGTAGCTAAAGTGGTTAGCCATGGGAACCCTTTTTGTACTTGACATGTATGACATTTTATGAAATTAATTCCTTGATTTTCTATTAAGTAGTGGAAACTAATGATTTTTTGTATGTTGATATATTTGTTTACTTTCACTTCTTATTATATTTATTCATTACTTACTCTTTTTATCTGATATTTTTATGCTTCAACTTTGTGGGTCGAGTTAGAGTCTTATGGGTCTTATTTTCCCTCCATTTACATTATTATAGTTGGAAAATTACATTATATATCCCCAAAGGGTATAGTCTCCCGAACTTGTTAAATTACACCCTCACTGCTAGTTGTAAGCCTTTGGAATTCTGGGAGGTGAGCCTAAGGCTAGTGGCACCGGGTCCGATAGCACTGTTAGGGTGTCTGTTTGGGTCGAGGATGCTACATGATGATATCTATAATGATGGTCAATATAATAAACGTACTGAGCTCTATTTAGTTGATCAAACAATTCATCGATGCATGGTATAGGATATTTTTTTATTAATTGTGATCTTGTTAAGTTCCCAATAATCAATATAGAGTCATATTGATCCATATTTATTATATATATTAGGTTATTTAGGGTACAATTACATTAAACACACACACCACACAAATTGGACATAATGGTAGGTCATATCCCCCCCCCAAGGATAGACCACCCATCAATCCTTATTTATTCAGTACATTTCCAAAAGGCCCAATGGGAATGAAGCCCATAACATAGCCAAAAGGCCCACAAAATAGACTGATGGACCAGTGCAGCGTCATGCCTGCATCATACTAATAGGCATATCATATGTCTGTTCATAATATCAAATGTGACTTCCTTTCCTCAACAATTTATGTGGTATTTATGTAAAGAAAGATAAGGAATTCGTAAAATTAAATCAAATTCAACCGTATGGAGAATAAAAATATTTACTTGAAGAACATTCATCTAGAAATAAATCAGAGATGAATCATATACCTGAGATACAATCATTATACCATTATGGGTTTTCACTTATAATTCAAAATCTAATAGTTGGGGTGGCACTTTGATAACTTTAAAAATTATTCAGATATTAATGAGTGGTTAAAATGAGAGTAAAATAATACATTAGTATTTCTAGAGTGTAGGATATGTGTAAATTTCACCACATCTTTATCGTACACCTCGTCAATAATAGTGATTTCATGATATTTCCCTTTGTATCTCATCTTAAGAGGTTCCCAATGTTGACTATCATCATTAACCATGGGATTTGTGAACTAGTTAGCATAACTCCCATACTCCTTGAATTTCAAACACTATAGTGTGGGTGGTACATTCTATGGATCTTTCTCTCTATTCGTATCATTAGCTAACATCTTCCAAAAATTTCAGTATTCAATTTCCTGATGAACATCCGCTCCATGCATAAATCATTTACTAGTCCCCTTAAGAAAATTCCAACAATGTTTCCTTCTGCACTTTGAGCATAAAGGAAACCACATCTTCTTCTCTCCATGTTTTTTATAATTTCCTTTAAAATAGATAATTATTTTCATATCAAAATAATGAGATGGATAGAAAAATCTAATATCTATTTACACCTTTATAACACATCAAATTATTTTGTCATATCTACTGAATTATATTACAGATAACTCCCTTAAAAACTTGTTTGTAAGAATTTTATTAATTGATAAACAATAATTTCAGGTTGGATTATAATACTAGAAGTTAACCTTGAAAGTATCATAAAATTTTCCTCATAGTTTCTAGTAGATTCATTAACCTTATTATTTAGATCAAGTAATTCCTTTTCTATTTTCATATGAAGATTGTGATGAAATTACTCATTGGAAAATAATCTCTTAAACTCATCCCACTCCATGGAGTCAATTTCCTCTTGTTTCCTCATATTCTAGATAATATTCCACCACTAATCCAATTTTTATTCCAAATGATAGATAAAAAAATGAATTTTCCATTCAATGAACAATGGACGATGAAAAATATCTTTTCACTGGTAGTAATCCATTCCTCAACAACTCACAAATCATTGGAGCCACTAAAAGAAGGTTGAAATTCCCTCATAAAGAATTCAAAAGAATGTTGTTCTCTCATTTGATCATTTGTATGTTCAGCATGATTCATAATCTAATAAAGGTATTTGATCATAAAAAAGGTATTTTGTATTCTATCTCTCATAACATTGGTTTATCAGGAGGAAAATCATTTCATTATGTTTCATATTTATCATTAACATGATTATTTTGGGTTCTATCCACTTAATAAAACCAAAATCATAGTGTGAGAAAAAAATAATCATAGTATAAAACTACATAATCTAGAAAAATTATTTACAATATTTCTAAATCTAAACCCCTTGTTTTAAATAAATAAATACTTAGGTTTAAACTAGTAAATTTATGGTTATATTAAAAACATTAAGATGTAATCCTATACATAAAACTATCCCCAGGGTTCTCACTAATGTTTTCTCATCCTAGTTTCCAAAGGTTAACTAAAATCTTCATTGATACCAACAATAAAGTACCATAATTTTCATACATAGATATTAAAAATAGATGAATGTTCAATACATAAATGATGTCGTTAATGTCTCTGGAGGTCCTGTGGTTAATCAAGCTATCTTCATTCTGGGGCCTCATTAGAATGATTCACGGGTCTTTAAGACACAACTGGATTGCTCTGGTATTCCCTCTAAAGAGAGTTTTTCATCGTCCCTAATGGGAATCCCTATCACCAAGAACCCCAGGAAAATGAACAAGGGGATCATAGAGTTCATCCCCTCGCATCTAATGTCCCTTGGATTGATGTATTGGCCTAATATAATGATTAGGTTGTTCTTTTCTCACTTGTTCTACATAAAATGTTTGATAGAAGGAAGATCTACACAGATTCAACTATGGAAACTGTCAATTCTTTCAATAAAATCACCATGTTGAGTGGAATATTTTGGGATGATGACACTGAGGTTATTCCATCTTTTGATGTTCCCTCTGATTCCTCTGGGAAAATTGATAAGACGCAAATAATGAAATGAAGAATGGTAGAGTAAGGAAGAATAAGAGTATAGCGGGATCAGTACTAAAGGGTTGGCCTCACAAGAGGAGAAAATCCTCTCTCAACAAATGAATATCTTATACCTGAATAGTCAAGGTATAGGGAACCCTCCCATGGTCAAGGCCCAAAGACATTTCATTATGACCAATATTCCAATGATGGTAGGTTTTGTTGATCCAAAAATAAAATTTGATAATTATAAAGCTTTCATGTGGTCCTCATTACGTTACTCCTTTGACTTAAAAAATTTCAATTATAATGATGTTGAGACTCTTTGGGTTTAAAATAATGAAAGTATACATATTGACTTACATGTGAATCATTATAAAGTTGTCTCAATTGATAATGGAATTTAGGGATAGGTTTTTTCCCTATCCATTATTTATGCTTCCAATTATTATTTGAAAGGTAAATATCTATGAATAGAACATGAAGCAAAATCTGAGTATTTGTCTCACATTTTGGTGGTCTTAATTGATTTTAACAACATTTTGAGACCAGATTAAATATCTTGTGATCAATTTAATAGGTTGGATACCTCTGATTTATCCTCTTTTAATGATTTTTGTAATCCGGTTGAAGCCCCCACTGTTGTTGGAGACTTTACTTGAGTAGATACACAATTAATGGAAGATAGAAAAATAAATTAGACAGGTGTTTTTTAAGGTAATGATCGAAATTATGAAATTAATTTCTCTGGGATCATTTTACCTAAATATAATTCTAACCATAACCCTCTCTTTGTGGCTATTTTCACTGGAAATTTAAGGAAAACTCCCCTTCCATATAAGTTCTCTAATTTATGGCTTGTTGTGTAGGGTTTTAGAGCAGTTGCCATTAATTCCTAGAAGATTAATCCTTTAGGAAGTTCTATTTTCATTTTTATCCACTATGCTTAAGAATGTTTAAAGGGTGATGGGGTAATGTATTATAGAATCTTTCACCAACATGGATAATGATATTAAGGTTGTTAAGAAACACTTTTTTCAGTGAACAAATTTGAATCAGAATCGGGATTCCCCTTCGAGTGACAAGATTCAAGCTCTCTCTGATCTTGAGGACATGCTTTCTTTCAAAGAAAGGTTATCATGTAATCAATGATGTATCATATGGATTTAGGAATGGGACATAAATTCTATATTCTTTTATGGTTTTCATAGGGAAATGAAATTTTATAGAAGTGTCACTTTGCATGAAATTAATGGGTAACTATTTAAATCAAAAAAATGAAATCTCAAATGATATGGTCACCAATTTGGAGATCCTTTACTCTGAACATGGGGATAATCACACTCACATGATGGTTAATAAAATTTCACCCAATATTGACATGAATCATAATGTGATATTGAATAGATCTCCTCATGAGAGGGAAATTAAGGTTTTCTTATTCATGATGAAAATTTATAGTGTAGTGGGTCTGAATGGCTTCACCAACATGTTTTTTATTTTTTATTGGGAAATAATTATTATTGTGATCACTAATAGTGTAAAAGAGTTTTTAATTCATGCCTTGAGTCCAAATGGTGTTAATCAGAGTTTTATAGATCTGATTTTTAAAATAGACAATACAATGAACATTAGGGATTTCAGGTTAGTTTCCATTGGAAACACGGTTCCATAAGTCATTATAAAAATCATTTACTTCGTCTTTTATCTATTTTTGAGTGGTAAATAATTAATTAATCTCATTTTAATCTCATGTGCCTTCTCACGCAGATTCTAGGATTCTATTTAATCAATTATTTCATTGCATTTGAGGATTAACTGTCTTTAAAATATGTTGATATCAGTCAATGAAGTAGGCCATAGTGAACAAGTCCATGAAATTATTCTTAATGTAGTTGCTTCCATATTTCATTTTATCTAGAAATCATCGAAGGGATGCGCCTTTGAATATCATAATATATCTTTCCAAGAAGGTTTGAATTTCATGTATATGGAGGTTATTTATACCTCAAAAATTCATATATGTGGCAGAAAAAATGATATTTCTTATCTTATCATCTTAAAAACTTTTAGTGTTATTATCAGGGTCGTGAAGCCTCTTGTTATTTAGTCCATTATATGGATACCTATAATTTATTTTTTGCTGAAAGTTAATGTAGATGGAGTGGTTTCATGTATACCTTTGGCTTGTGGTGTCATCTTATGCACAAATCAGGGATTTGTTAAAGGTTGTTTCTATCATTACATTGGTAACGGATCTTCCATTTGAGCTGAATTATGGGAAATAATCTAGGCTATCAAGTATGTTATCCATCATAACCATAGATACCATTGGGTGGAAACTAACTCTACCACAATGCTTCACTTCATGAAGACTAGTTCTAGGGATTTTAATTGTAAAATGATTTTTTCATGGATTGAGTGTCTTCATCCTTATGGGAACATTCACTTAGATGTCACTCATGCTTATAGGGAGACCAATAAAGTTGATAATGCATTATCGAAAATATAAATTGTGGAGGCAAGCTAAAGATGGTCTTTTTTTACTCCATATTTTTATTCACATCTTTTTGATTCGGTTATTCATGGTGTTATGAATTCTTGAATATTTCAACCCTCTTTTAATTACACTTTTTATATTTTATAATACTTTTTTTAGGAACTGTCTTGCCTATCTCCTAAACCTTTTTGAATAAATAACCATGTCAGAATCGTATAGGTCTAGTACCATTGGAAACTTAGATACAAAAGAAATGGTTAATAAGTTCACTATAAATTTTTCCTTTAAAATTTTATTAACAGGCCCCCTTCTTAGAAATATCATACTTATTACCTTTCTTCATAACTCAAGGAAAAGGAAACATAAGAAAGTGCGGATGAAGATGTTTGGGAGGGTAAAACAGGGTGATATCAATGATCACTTGAGAATAAAATGTGTGTAAGGGTTTGATAACATGATCAAAATTTTTAAAATAATACCTTACATATCATATATCATAATATTGAGTCATGAAATAAATCATGGTATTTCATAAAACAAGAATCATATAAGAATCAAAGAAAATGAGTCTTGAAAGCATGACATTAGAAGAAGACATGAGTTTGTGGCATACAGATAAGCATAAAAAACAATTTCCATACTAGTTAAGGATATATTCTAAGACTATCATAATTGATTGGGATCACTCACCAATCCATCATAGTAGTCAAGGTTCACTCCCAAGGCTAGAGAAGTGAATAAATCCCCTTACTAAATTGGGTTCACTCCCCATTCCAGTCCCACTTATGTCATTAGATATCAATATTTACACAATGAATTGAAGGGATATGTAATTCTAGGACCACCCATATAAATATGAAAATCAAACATATATTTACCACAAGATCATAAAAAATTCATCATATCATAACCCATGAAAATGAAATTGTTTTTATAATTATTTCGTCATGGAATAGCCTGTGGAAGATAAATGGGTTTCATAATTATTAAATCAATTCATCATTTTATAACACAAAGAAAAAGGAATAGTTTCATTAAAATATTATCATAAAAATCATAAACCATCCAATGAAATAATAAGGATGGTATCATGGGATCATATTCCCGGTAAAACATAATTCACATCAATGGATCTTATCATAGTTGATATTTAATTTAAAATAATCACTAAAATATTTCATGATAAAAATAACATTTTCACTTTGAAATAACTTATTTAAACTATAATTTTTTTCCAAATAAGAAGGAAAAATTTTATTTGAAAATAACCTTAAAAACATATAAATTAATGTTTAATGTATTGACTGGTCATGATGGTGGTAAATTCTATTCATGATATACAAGTTAAAAGAAAATATTACTTTTACACTTTTATAAAAAGCCAAACAATATCTCGTTTAGAAAATGACATGAAGATTAATTTCAAAATAAAACTGTAAAAATTAAAGAAACGGTGAAAATAAATTTTAAAAATCATTAGAGAATATTAAAAATATTATTCAAAACATTTTTAGAAAACATGGGCATCAAAGACAAAATACTTTCGATTAAGGAGAGAAATAAATATTATTTTCATTAAAAAATCTTCTAGAATATTAAGTTATTAAAGAGAGAAATTGAAATTAAAATATTTAATTTAAATAATTAACTATAAGAGTAGAAAATTCATGTTTTTATTTATATTTATATCATAATAATCCGTTATCGGAAACTAAATCAAAAACAATCACATTAAAAAATGTGATGGTAAATAAAACCCTTGTCGCTTTGGTAAAATTTTGATCGTAATCCCCATTAAATAAATAAACTTAAATTGGTTTGTAAATAACCATAACATAAATAATTATAATCATAAATTATTTTCATGTGTATTATATACATTGCATAAAATAAATAAGTTGTAAGTATGTCATGTGTCTCACAAAACAAATGAGATGAAAATTCGTTACCTCAGGTCCCACTTCCTTGGAACGTGTTCAAAATACCTGTATAATATATATATATATATATATATATATAATTATTATAAATATTTTAAAGAAACATACTAATATATATCATAAATTCTATTATTTACCTATACCCTTTATCACTCATATATTAATAATTATTTATTAAAATCATTGTCTCGAGTGATATATCTTTTTTCCCTATATATTTTGGTTTGGTAGTTATGATATTTTTACATTGATCATGGTTACATAATATAAATAATGATAAAAATTATTTTAATATAATTTATATTCATCATATATATTTATAGTTATCAATAAAAGATAGATATAGAAAAATGAATTACACCGTTCACTGAGACGGTAAGTCATACGTACGCATGAACCCTATTTTTCACCTTTTTATGGATGGAATTAGAGAAAGTTAAATATTAATTCAAATTTAAAGAGCCACTATTATATCATATATATCATATATATTCATTATAAATATCATTATTACCATCTATATAATGTGAAAATGGAAAACAAATCACATCGCTTCGTGGAGGCTATAGACCAAAGTTACACTCGAGCAACATTATCATTTTCTGATATATTGGTAGGTAAGAAGATATATGTTATATTATAATTAAATAATTATAATTATTTTATTATTATAATATATTAATATTAAGTACATTAAAATAAACATCCATGAAGTATTTTGGTGGAAAACAGATTGTATCGATATGTGGAGACGGTAAGCCATACATATACACGAGCAATACATTCACTTCCCATTTGATGGGAAAGAGGGTGGATAATTTTTATTTCAAAATAATAAACTTTTATTATGTTGAGGATACTGAATTTATTATTTTATGATAAATACCATATATCTGTAGGGGTAAATAATAATAAAAAAGAAAGTAATCAGTAAAGACAATTTTCTCTTCTTTTAAATAACTCCTTTAGATCTCCTATTAAGGATCCTAGGGAAGATATTTTGGGAATACCAAAACATCTATAATGTGTCAAATTATGTTTACAATGTATTCTAGTTTGTTATTGTTGATATATTTGGCTCAAAATATTTTTTGAAGTGAGGGGAAGAGGTTCTATTTTATAATTGAGGTGAGGGGAACTTTTGGAAATAATTAAAAGATTAAAATATAAAAAAAGTAATTGTAAAAAAATGCATCCAAATGGAAATTAATTATAATAAAAATATCTGGGGTTTAAATAAAATCAACAAATAAAATTTAGATGTGTTTTTCTGTCATTTTAGATCTTATTTTTCTATTAATCCCTTTGTTAATTATCTTTAACCTTAACCACAGTAACAACTATTTTAACCATAAATGGTTAAGAATGTGACCAAAAATGGAAAAGTGACACGCAAATATAACATTTTTATTGTTTTAAATAATATTTAATTCAAATGTATTGAGAGAAAAAATTTATTAATTTTAAATCATTAAATAAATTATTATTTATTATAAAAATCATTAATGTCAATTTTGAAACTAGTCATTTAATTTGACATAAAAGACCCCAATACAAGGTTTAAGTTATAATATAGTCTTTTTAAACATCACTAATATGTTATTATTATCAAAAAGATAATTTAACACTATAATTCACTCAAATCATATTACTTTTAATATTTAAAAATCATTTATTTTATTTTTCTAATTAATTGAATAAATATTTTATTAGCCTTGTGCAAGAATTTAATAATATTATTTATTTTATAAAAATTAGAAATAAATTTTCACCATGATAATAATTTGATTATTCTCAAATTATATATTTATATTCATTAATATCTTTCTTTTTTTTGACTATGTTAACTCAAAAGAAATATTTAAAACTAAGAGAGTGAAATTGTGTAACTTTCTTTGCATTAATTATTATATACATCATTTTCATGGAAATGTGTCATTAAAAAATACATTTAGAGAATAAGGTTATAATATCTTAATAAAATTAATTAAAAACAATCAGGATGAAAATATTTTCTTATCACCTAGTTTTAACCTTGAAAACATGATTTACCCTTTATCGCGAGGATAAAGTTAACCATGATTACTATTCATAACACCTAAACATAAAAGCAGAATTTTTACCAAATTTGGACCTACTGATTCCAAATATTGAATAAAATTTTCAATTTTCATTTTATATAAGTGGAAAATTTTAATTTTAAAAATAAGCATGAAAAACGCGACAAACCCCTCTTTTGGGAAAATAAATTTTTAAGTATAAAACTTGTTTTATCTTTATCCCATGATGAGAAAAGTTATTAAATGAATGTCAAAAAAATTGATTTGATATAAAATATATACATTAATTAAAAAAATTAAATAATAGTGATTAATTTTATTTATTAATTAAATAATACATTGTGTGCATAAAAATAGTTTTTAATAAAAACCTTATTTTTAATCTTCAAATGATTTTATTTTTATTTATAATTAACTAAAAACAAGTGAATTAATTTTATATATATTTGACCATAGGTTCTTAACAATTTATTTTGTCATATTCATACCTTCTAGTCCAATGTTGAGGCGATAACTATTAGATAATAATATTCTAATAGTATACCGTGGTTTGTTTAAACTCTGTGTTTCATAGATGAAATCAAATTATTAAAAGAGAAATATATTGAAAAATATAAAGGTGTTACAAATTTGATATTTAGTTCCAATAATATTGATAATTATATCTTCTTTTTGTGTTGATCATTTAGGAAATAATATCTTATATCTATATGTTTTTCTCATGAGTGATGTGTTATGTTTTTAGATGAAAAAACACATTTGTGCTGTAATATAGAACAAATTTACTCTCGATCATACAGACCAGATCTAATATAAAAAAAATTTATAGATAAATAAGTTAGTTAAATCTACAAAAGGGTGGGTGAACTATAGTTGATAATAAACATAAAACATTTCCCTCTTTAGTGTTTAGTTTACTAGTACTTACAAACTTATGATAAACTAATAGATAATAGTTAGTAAATATAGTGAAAATTAGACAATTCATCAAGCTAATTTTAAAGTATTGTAAAAACAACATATAATAAAACATTTAAGCACATAAGAAATAATATGAAACATAGATTACTAGTTAACAAACCGAGCACTCCTTTAAATGATATTATTAAAAGATAACACCCTATAATAAGGGAGGCATATACTTTAACTCAATGTAACAAGGGAGTCCTTGACTTGACTCTAGGTATCCCCTTCCAAGAACTTAATTAGTTCATAAAAACATCATAAAATCCAAGCTTGAACTCTAAGAAGCTTCTCTTACACCACAATAAGCAATAGATTCCAAGCCCCATAATATCATGGTGAACCTGATTGAAATAACTTTCTCATACATTCAGAATCCCCTAAATCAACACTATTGGAAAAATATTACTTCCACACATCATAAGCTCATCGACACAATATCCATAAGATTAGGTATTATAATAAGATAACATTGATCATTTAAACTGAGACCTCAAAAATTGATTATCTAAGAATAGACACTTAGAAAGGAAAATTACTACATTCGGAACCACACTCTATAACATGACAGTCTAAGCTTTAAAACTACATGTAGATATTTCGAAGGAATAATATATCACAATGATCTTCTAATCCATAATAATATAGGTACAATTTATATATGCTCCTCTAATTGTCATATTCCATAAACCTCAGGTTCAATGTCAATGACATTAGAAGTAGAAACCTCCATTTTCTAATAGATTCAATGAAACTACATATCTATTGATGATAAAAAAAATTGTTCTGATACATCACTCTATCATCTGGTAAAATCAATATGACATGAAATTTCATATCACCATATTTTCATGCACTATATATCATACATAAATTCACAGGATATATGTTTTTTATTTTTTCATCCTGGAAAAAAATAAACTAACACAATCTTTGTGTTAAATCAAGTTCATATTAAAGTGTTTAATTATTTTCAAAAATAAAATTATTTAAAAGATTCATTTTATCAAAAAATGAAACATCAATATTTTTAAATATAATTTAAATCCATTTCTTTAAGTCCGATAAAGGGTAATTTAATTTTGATGAAAATAAAATAGTGAAAATGTTTGATATTTCACACAAATGAGTGACATTTTGTTGGTAGTGAAAAGTTTTCAGATATGTTATAGAGTTTCTAATTATAGAATTAAGTAATATTGTTATGTTATGGAGTATGAATCTAGTTTTTTTAGATTTTTAATGCATCTATTTCTAATTCCATGATGGTGGGATAGTGGTGATACACTATGTTTATTTTGGTTATAGTGTCAATGAAGGTTATGGAGTTTGTGTCATGTCTTCATTGGTTGTTGGATTCACTATATCCACTGGTTTTTTATTCATTTTGAACATATTAGTAATTAATATAATAAGAGAGGTATCTTAATAGTGTTTTGGATAGAGGTATTAACAAACAACATGATCTTATTGTGTGTTTCTAACTTATTATTACTGGTAGTGAATTTCCTTCTACTTCTAATGGACACTAATCAAGGTATTTCCAATTATACATCTTATTTGTAGTTTATATAATGTTTTAATGGGTTTTTTACTACAAATTCCCCTTTATGTAGATATTATTTATTGAAATTTTAGTGTTTCTTCAATAATTGGGATAATGTAAATTCCACTATAAGTGTCCAGCGACTGTATTTCACTAAAAGTGTCACGAACGTTTTACTGAATGTTTGTTTTATCAAGAGTTAAAACTATCACTAAAACTGTAGAATGAGTTATCAAAAATTTCATTAATAGTTTCACTAAAACATTGACTATAATATTCCCTAGTTTCACCAAAATTTTCGATAATAATTTCACTATAATATTGACTAAAATTTTCACTTAATGTTTCAAGTGAACAAATTGAAAGTTACTAAAATGTTCATTGGAAAATTTCATGAAACAAGAATCCATAGTCTAGTTGGAAGTATTATAATTATCAAATTAGTTTGTATTGATGTGTATATTAATAAAAAAAATTATATAAAATTTTTATAAATAATCAGAATGAATGATAATGAAGCATATAGTCATTTCCTTTGAGACATATATGGGGTGTGAAATTTTCTTTTCCAATTTTAGTAATTTTAAAAGGATTTTAGTATTTAAAATATATACAAATATAGGGTTATTGGTCATGAAAATTCTCTAATATTTATAATAAAGTCTATATTAAAAGGAAAAAAGTATGAAAATGGTGATAGATTCAAAAAAAATAGAAGCTATAAGTTGATATTTGAAACAATTGAATAAAAAAAAATTTCTCATGTTATGATACTGGAATGATTTTCTTTTATGAGATGTTTAATTTATAAGCCTTCTATTGATAAATTAATCTAGTATATTAAATATATTTTCTTTTAATTTAGGTATTCATAGATAAATCAAAATATGATTCATCTATTGTAACCATAAAACACATTTAAAGGTAATTTTGGTAGTTGCATCAACCCTCTATATAAGTTATCTAATTGTTTTTATTATTTTTATATTGTATCAAGACTCTTCAACCAATTTCCAACATCAAATTTGGATTAATACTACTATAGAATTAAAATATAGGTCAGTGCATACATTGTATCACATTTTTTAGATTTTCTTAATTGTGATGCTTCTATAAATCAGTTACATGTTGTTTGAATTATAATGAATTTTGAAGATGTTTCATGTTTTCTTTATTTGTTTAGTTATATTATATAATTTTTATATGAGTCTCATATTATGATTTTAAAATATAATAATTCTGGGTTTTATTTATGTAACTATAGTTTGTATGATTTCTATGTATGAAACAGAAAGTTAAAGGCCAAATTGGACACTATTTCAGACCATATATATTTAAAAAAATGATCTATTCCACTAGTTGTGTAAAACAATTAATGCGAGAATACTTTTTTTAACACTACCGATAAAACATGATTCATCCTAGAAACATCATTTTATTAGTTTTATATATTCATCCCACACCCTTGAACTGTGGTATTTGATTATTTACCTTGATGTTGGAAGAACTGAATCAAATAGAACCTATATGCTTTTAAAATAGGTTTCTGACCAATTGTTTGAAGAGTTGAAAAGTAAGTTGTGCAGTATATAAATTCACTTTTTATCAACTTATCCTAGGTTAGGGTTCTTGTTATTTTGCTTCTCTATTTTCATATTCTATATAAGATAGAAAATTATTATTGTGCAAGCTAATCTTGTGTCACCTTATTTAGGTGTTTAAATATTTCACAATGAACACTAGATTTATATTCTATTAGTAATTAGGGATTCATTTCTTGATGGTTTTCTTAATAAATCCTTTTTTAAGTGTATACGGTTAAATAAAATAAATATTCAGTTCCCATTTGGTCAATTTAAATGTTGATTTCATGGGAAAAACAATAAAATATACAATTATTGAGGCATCATTTTTATACATATCAAGCACATCATTACCCAACCGATGTTTTATTGATTTTTAGTTTGTGAAATATTTAATTTAAAAATTATAAAATTTCATTGTTGATAGGAATGAAAATTTTCTTATTTAACATGTGTAAATATTTTATTAGTTTATCTCTCAATAATTCTATTAATTTGTAATTTTTACATGAAATAATTCCCATATAAAATTTTATAAAGTTATAAGAATTGTTAAGAATATAACTTTTAACTTTGGGAGTATAGACAATAGTATAATAACTATAGAATCACTGGTAATGAATATGAAATTATCTAGGAATGTTATGGATATATTCCCTATTGAAAATTTGTTTTTTATTATTTAAACATACACATTTATTACTTTCTATAATTTAAAATAAGTGGAGTATGTGAATTAAATTATAATTAGTTATGATAATTTATTTTAAAATAAGTTTGGTTAACTAAAATACTCACTATTATGTTAATTTTTTCATAAGAGATGAAATTTAATCTGATGAAACTCTTTGTACCTTATTTTTAGACTCCCAAACATATTTTCTAGACAACAATAATAATGAACTATAAAAACGAATGTATTGTAAAAGGGACTTAAAAATAATACTAAATTTTCCCAAAAACATACCTATCAGGATCCAATTTATTAATATATTGAATATGGTTATAATTTTATTTCTTGAACTGTATACTCTTCTTGACTAATTTTGATATAAAAAATGGCCATAAATAACCATTTTATTTTCTGATTCCCCTTTAACATTGTGTATGTCAATGATTTATTTCATCCTAGATGCTACTTCCATTGATTCTGAATTTTTTGTTGTTATTCTTCTTATTATTGTTATTTCATAAATGGATTTAAATTCTAAAATCTTCCCTTTTTTAGCCTTTGATTACAAATTTCTAGTTAGTAATATCATCTAGAGAGTTTATGGTTTAGTGTTCTCTGGTGTGTTTCTAACTGTTGGATCTGTTCTTTGTTCATTGTTGTCCACCTTAGTTTTTTTCATCCTCCTTATGGTTGACTATTTCACATTCTTCTACACTTATGGCACTATTATCCATTATTGTGATCCAGTTTTGTTTTGGATAATTTTTATATCATTGGTTCCAAACTATAGGGCTTAATCTCTCTTCATAGTTGGGTTTCAGAAAATTAGCTACCCTTATTTCTTCTTGGTCATTTTTAGTGGTTCTCTTCTTCTGATAATCTTCTTTTTTACTAATCCCTTCCATTTAATTATAATATTTTCCTCTATATTTATTACCAAATCTAGATATCAACTAATTATTAATTTTTTGATTATTTTTCTCTTTTCTCCTCACATTGGATTTCATATTTTTTTTATTTTTAATATTACATTCTCCACTTTATTGATGTGTAGTCGGAAATTTTCAACCTTCAAAATTTCTTGAGCTACAACACCAAATTCCTTGGTAGATTTTTTTCAAATTGCATTCTTTGTGTTCCCTTTATTAATATTTAGTAGCATTGAATTTCTCTTTAAAATATCTGTATTTTTTAAGAGAATCATGAAAATAATACTAAAATTGGAATACATACTCAAGTAGATTCAATTTTTTGACACCTGAGTTTCTTATTTATGTATACATTCAAGTATACCAAGATCCATTTTGTAAAAGGTGTTGAAGTTAGTGTCTTATAACCAACTATTTTATAATTTCAATAGAGACTATATTTAAAATATTAATATATTAATATATATCTTCTCATATGATGATTGTTCTTATGTGTAACAATAATGTGATAATTTCTTTAGAGTATCATTTGTATTTAAATGTCATAATATTTCCCTTCTATGATGAGGACTTTAAAATGTTATGATGATATTCTTGAATTCATATTACATCATTTGACTGTTCATTGATGATACAGGATATTGGGGGTAGGGTCTTATAGGACATTGAGACTTCTTATTATGATGTTCTCTCCTAGAAATATCCAAGAGAAGAGGTAATAAGAACAAACTCACCCACATAAATTCTACATGTAATATGTGTCACTGTATATTATTATCCATGGGTGTTTTTTTTGTTCCATAGACTTGGTATTATTATTAATGAAAGTTATGAATCAGTTACTTTGATGTATTGATGCAAACATGACAATATATTCTCATAGTGAGGTAGGATAGCTTGGGATCATCATGAGTGACATGAAATTATTGAAAAATTCAACAACAATGATTTATCCCTTCAATTTTAATTGAAGTAGATATATCCTTCCATTTGATTCAAATAAAATAATTGGATAAATATGTAACACTTCAAGATTTTAGTATGTATTCTCTTATAAATAGAAGAAATATGTTTGACAGCTTTTTATACATGCAACATTGTAATAAATTGAATAATACATTACTAAAATACAAAAAATTTAAAAAATTCAAAAATATTTAAATGAAACTAATTGAAAAAATAAATGATTTTTTATAATTAAGAAGAATCAAATTTAATTAGAAAAATACCATTAATTCTAGAGAAATTTGTTGGATGAATTGTGTATTTTTTGATAAATTCAATAAATTTTACGAAATGATATCGATAAAATGAATTGATCAAATTATAATATTGGTTAGTAAAATAAATTATTAACATGTATAAATAATTATATAACTATAAGTAATTTTATTTTAATTATTCATGTCTTAACATTGTTTTTTAACATTATTTTTATTATATATTATATATGTTTCATCTAGGAAATAAATTTTAAAATTTTAAAATTTTATTTTGATAAAATAAAATTTATTTTTAGATTAATAATTTCAAAATTTTCTTAGTCTAAAATTGTGATATTTTTCATGGATGGTTTTTAGGTGAATGGTGAAAATATTGTTTTTACAAATACGGTAACTTTTATGACTTCATTATGACATAATCAGGACTTGAAAATATATGAAACCTTTTTCTTGGACAAAAAATAATTTATGATTTAAAATGATTTATTTAAAATTAATATTTTTAAATTATAAATCAATTCTTCCCTTTTTGGAACCTAAGTTGTATTTTATTCTAATAAAAATATTATTGTGGTTATTTTACATTAGTTATGTATTTACAATGATCCATTTGGTTTTGGATTTCTTATATAGTCACATAAATAATATCATTTATCCATAAACTAAAAAATTTCATGGGAACTAATACTATAAATGATTTGGGAGTAAATTAATTTTATGCTTAAAATGATAATTTTATAAAAAATGATTACATTTCATTAAAGATATTTTTATTAATATTATATTTTACCACACCGATAAATTCAATATTGTACATTGGTTTTCATATTTCGAATTATCACACTCAAGTTAGGTAAAAAGTTCCATTTCATTTTTTCCAAGACCACCTCTCTTCAATGTGTACCCCTCCTAGGACGGAAATGGGAGAATATTGATAGTGGTGCTTGAGTCTGGCCTCCAGTAGGCCTCGGGTTTGAGACTAGCACCGAGGGTATAGTAAACACACAAATAAAAGGCATTATCCTCTAATATAACACATTCAGAAGTGGGAGATAAGGCATCCAACAACTAAATCCTTCTTAGACTACAATATAAAATCAAACCCAAGTACAAAAACGTAATATCATGTAAGAACTACTACAAATAGAAGGGAAACTTCTAGGTACTGAAAAGGAATGTAAAGATGGCAACAAACACAAAGCCCAAAATCTTTCGCAAAACTCCGATATAGTTGTAACCATATTGATCTCCAACCTATTATAAGTGACCTGAAATATAATTTATATATATATTGGGTGAGTATAATAGTACACTCATTATGATCCTCCCCTGAGTCTCTCGTTCAAAAGTAAAGAATGAATGCTAAAGATCAATGAACAACAAGTGAAACTAACTTGTCACATAAACAGGTATAAAAGTTTCTAGCCTCACCATGGATCCTCTCATCCTGTATCACATATAGAAGAATATAATATAATAATTAATATCATGGGTAACCTACTACCACTTCCCACTATTTTTTGGATTTTCCCCAAAGTCACACGTCCTTAGAATCTCTCTCCAAAAACGATTTCCCAAATACACCTAGGTGAAACACCAAAGAGTTCACCTTATGAAACACACCACCATAGCCATATACCCAAAACTAACCAGGTAGTTTCCAGGAGCCACTATAGCTTAAATAATGTGTTCAATATATCGGGTATTATACCAAGCAACTATAGCTCATACATTATGTAAGGATCCTCAATCCATCATAGCCTACACATGTTACACCTATAGCAGTCCGTAGGAAACTATATCTAGAATATATGTGTGAAATAACCACAATCCATTGAAAACCTCTACACACATATATGTGGAAAACTAACCATGGTGCATACCATTACAAGTAACTACCAAGAGAATAGTGGGGGGGAAGGGGTAGTTAGCAATCCATCCTCCCACCGGGATGTTGGGGAAAACACCCCCCCCCCCCAGGGCTCAAAATCCCCAGGGTGATAGTTTTTCTAACCAATAGGGTGGAGTAGCATATATAAAAAAGTACAAGATATAATATATCTCACAAACACACTATAGGCATAATATAGTATCAGAAACCACTGCAGCTAACATCTCTCAGGCTCCCAGCTACCACTACTAAGAAAAAATATCATATAAGCACACAACCATTTAAATAGCTACATTAAATTATTGTTTTATTTTTTTATCAGATTCACTTTACATTTATTAATTCCATAACCATTAATTAACCATTATCATTTTACACATTCCATTACCTTAGCATCACAATATAGTTACATGCCCTCCAGGAATAACCAAAATGGTTCCATAGCTTCCCAAGAATCATAACCTCAGCATTGCATCCCATAAAGATCTAAACCCATTGGTTAAGCATTAATTCATTCATTTATCAACAAAATTAATAGTTTTCATAATTATAGGTACTCTATGAAAACCTTATAAGCCACCAAACACAAGAGGCTCATAATAGTGAGTAGATGAACTACTTGTTGAGTCTTTTCAACCTATAGAAAAAGTGTAGACCCATCCAACCACAAGAGAATAACATGAAAATCACGTGTTATACCCCATGAATATTTACCTCTATTGGAAGGAGATTAAGAAAAACCATATTCCTTAAGAATTTGGGAAGGTTGATTAGGTAAAAAAATAATAGATTCCGTAGGCATCAAACTTTCACATCAATGGGTAAACACAGCTTCAACTTGTTCCATTATCTATAGTGTCATCCCCAACACCCAAATGCATAATTGATTTTACTCACCACTCCATGTGTCAACTATTATCACAATATTCAGGCCTCCCTGGGAAACATACCATAACATCCCTCTAGGATAATCCATCCCAGGATCACAACACATCACAATAATTTGGAAACAGACCATGCAACTTGGCTCTTTTCCATAAACAATGCATTCATACTTCATAAAAAACAACCTCTTACAGCTCAAATGCACAAGCAACTTGGCCTTTACAACAGGAAGGAAACTCAATATCTATAATGGAATTATATTTTATTTATAAAACTAATTCTTAACCAACTAAAATAAACATGAATATTGACATCAATTTGATAAAAATACAACAACAATAACCAGGTTCATTAACATGCCTCTATAACCATTTAGCCAAATAATTATCAATTAATTATTGATTTAAATTCATTAAAAATTTACATCAAGAACAACCTGATAACCAAGAAATTTATATATATCACATAATCTAACAAATCAAAAGGCAAAATTTTATCCCTGTACAAAGCAACACAATCGTTACGCAATCGATAGAAATTGTTGAATCCGTTTTAAATAATTTTTATGTCAATTTCATTATGATAAAAAAACATAATACTTTAATCTCTATGATTTCATGTAAATAAATTTTAAATAAAGAAATCCAATACCTTGAAAGGTCATTGATATTATTCGCATGAGGATAGACTACCCAAAGGATCACAATCACCCCCCCCCCCAATGATTGCATCCACCTGAGGACGTTGCGACACAACCGCATCAACCATCAACCAAGAAAAATCCATTAGAAACATGGATATCACATTTCATCACATTGAAATGATAAATGGGAGAAAATTGATCTATGAATCAACAATAATGGAGGTATAACATACCTTATATCGAATAGTGATTAAAACTTCCCGGTTACACCAAAACAAGGGGAGTGCATGTAGAAGGATGAATCTCTAGGGAAAACATGATCCAATGTATACCGAACAATCTCATGAATCCTCGAGAAATAAAGGTTAAGGGATCCTCGTACCAAGATAAATGATAAGTAGTTAATGAAGGGTATTCCCATGGCATAGAAGGATTAGATCCAAGACGCATGAAATATTAAATGATTTTGAATTTCCATTAAATCTAGATCCAAACAAAACCACACGATTTGACCAAATAAAATCCCTTGGAATATTAAGGATTTATTGATATGACTCATATCCCATGAAATGGCTTCATTCCACTTTAATATAGAATAATACTCATTTCACATCAAAAAAAGACATCAAAAGGTCAAAACGAGAGAAACTTGAAAAATGAAAAACTGTTCGAAATGAATCACCATTGGATGAGTCACTAATGTGAGTCATCAGTGAGAGTCATTAGTGTGATTCACCATTTTCCAAGTTATCGGTGTGTGTTACTAATGCAACTCACCATTCGGTGAGCTACTGTTGTAAATCGCCATCCAAAATCAGTGGTCTGACCTACCAGTCTAGACCCACCATTCTGAATCACCATTCTTGACTCACCATCATGACCTACTGGTGTGAGTCATCATTGTGAGATATTGGTGTGAGTCACCATCGTGAGATACTAGTGTGATTCGATGTTGTGACTCAGTGTCGTGACCTACCATTAGTGACATACCATTGGAGAACCTGTAAAACTGGAAATTTTTCAAAAGTTTTGGAATAAGTCACCTTGACCTCCCATAACACCTCAAAAATCTAATTTTCACAAAGGAATGGACGGGAGAGATTTGGGAAATTACATCAGATACCTCTGAAAATATTCTCACCCTCAATAATCCAAAACCATCCTAGAGAGGAAACAGAAAAGGGTTCTTCCAAAAATCCGCCCTGTAGGATACCTCACAATGATCTCTCCACTATAGGATATCAACCTCTTCATCAAAGGAACACCATGAAACCACGCAAAAACTACAACTAGCTCATAACCACTCTCCCAAGGGAGATAGCTCTCAAAAGAGAGAAAAATACACAAAAAGAAACAAGATAAATCCATATAATAAATAGAAAGGGCTTACACCCACAAAAAACCATTAAAAAGTAGAGATTAACATCAAACAAATATGGGTACGGAGTGTGTATCTACGACTTAGGTTCCTAGGTACTCTCTTCCACACCATAGTTCCACCAGAAGACATGAACTAAGGCTATATAATCCCCATGAAAAACCATATCTGGACAGTCCTGGATCTCCATAGGCTGCTCCTTGAAGGTCTCATTATCATCAACATAGATATCACCCCCAACTAATGATGTGGGAGTCATCATGAAGATAATGACAGAGCTACGACAAATGTAAAACATCATATATCCAGCTCATCTGTCTGTGAAGTGTTATCTAATACACCATGGATCCAACATGAGCCAACATCATGAACGCCTGACAAACTGGGGATAATGAAAACTCTGAAGACCAAACCATCACTATACTCGATGGGGAGTCACCTTCAGAAACAAATGATCCCAAACTCTAAACTATATAGGTCTCCTCCTCCAATCGGTATCGGATTTCTAACAATCCTACACTAATTTATATCATCTCAGGAATCACCTGAATCATATATATCATATTTTCTACTAGTTTTGGCCCAAGAATTTCTAACTCACTAACCCCATTCCAACATAATGGAGAACAAAAAAATCAGCCATATAAGACTTCAAACAGAACCATACCAATAGTGGTGTAAAAACTATTGTTGTAAGAAAACTCTACCAATGTAAGGTTTCTCATCCATGAACGTTTGATATCCAAGACACAAGAGAAAAATGTGAATTCTAGAGTCTGAAGTTTCCACTCTGTTTGATCATCTTTCTACAGATGAAAAGTTGTGCTAAGGAATAATTGATAACCAAAATCATTTTGGAGACCTCTCCATACCATAGAGGTAGAACAAGAATCCTAATTGGAAATGATCATCCTTGGGACTTTGTAGAGCCTCACTAACTCCTCCCAATATTGCCTCAACCAAACCTCCATTGATCTCAGTACCTAGATTGCTATGAAGGGGGTTGATTTATTGAAATGATCCACTACCACCCATATAGTGTTATAGCCTCCATAAGAACAGTGTAAACTGGTAAAAAAGTCCATCGATATGTCCTCTGACTTCCATTTAAAGACATCAATCAGCTATAGAAAACCATTTGGAACACAGTGCTTGACCTTCACCTTTTGGATGACCAAATATCAAGACACAAACTCTAGAACTGTATGCTTCAACCCGGGCCACCAGATCTGAATCCTCAATGCTCGGTACATCTTTTTCACACTAGGATATCCTGCTAAGGGTGAACTATGGAACTCTCTGAGAACCATCTCACGCATCCCCATGGGAATGAAAATTCTTCCCTAAAACGACACCCAGTGTTGTTCATCCCCAGACCAACCATCAGGGGCCTCACCACAAAAAACTTGGTCCCACCATACATCGACCTCAAGAACCCAAAACTGAGATTCCTCCACTTGCTGCACTAGGGATGACTTCCCCTTCATCTGAGAAAGACTACCTCTACCCCCAACTTCTCCCACGTCTAGATGTAATGATGAAAATTTTTCTATCACTATCTAAGAATCACCCGATTCATACACTGCATTACTGCACGGCTTCCTGATCAGCGCATTAGCTTAAGAAATCCCATTTCCAGGTTTATATGAAATTTTGAAGTTGTAATCCTATAAAAAATCCATCCACTGACATAGATGAAAGTTAAATTCATTCTAGGAGAAAACATATATCGTTCATTTATGTTTAGTGAAGACCACAAAATACTCACCAATGAGGTAATGTCTTCACAACATCAGAGATAATACCATGAACACCAGCTCAAGATCACGGGTGGAATAATTACAGTTGTGGGGACACAACTTCTAAGACCCATAAGAAAAAATGGATTTTTGTTGAATAAGAACATAGACAAACCTCATACATGAATCATCATAGCAAACATCATACTAAACTCATTCTACTAGATGAAAAAAAATTAGAACACTAACCATCATATCTTTCAAATAATAAAAAGCCTCCTCATACTAATCATTCCACACAAACACCTCATCCTTTATAGAAAACTAGGTCAAAGGAGTCATAGCCCAAGAAAATTCATCTATGAAACTCATGTAATATCCTGAAAGACCAAGTAAGCTTCACACCTCTTCCCATATATTGAGAGCTGCCTAAGAAACAACCGCTTCAACCATTGACAGATCCAAAACAACTCCCTCTTGGGATATAAAATTACCCAAGAAAAAGGACTTCTCGAGCACAAAACTCACACTTAGATAACATCAGAAAAAGCTTCTCCTGGTGAAGAACTCCTAATATGGCACTCAGATTCTCTACATGATTCTCCTCAAAAACATAGTACACAAGGATTTCATCAATCAAAACCACCAAGAACTTATCTCTGAACTCACAGAACATAGTTTTCATTAAACCCATGAACATATCTAGATCATTCATCACACCGAACGAAATCATAACAAACTTGTAATTCCCCTAACGACAATGGAAATAAATCTTTAGGATATCCTCATCCTTCACACACATTTGATTATATCCTGACTGCAAATCGATCTTAGAGATCCAACTTTCACCCTTCAGTTGATCGAATAAATCATTAATACATGGAAGAGTATATTTTTTCTTCACTATCACTTGGTTTAAGCGATGATGATTGATACACAATCACAAACTTCTATCATTCTTCTTCAAAAAAGTGGTGCACCCCATGGTGAAACACTTGGCTGAAAAACTGCACTGTAATAGACCATCGAGATATATATGCAAATCTTGTAGTTCAGAATGATCCATCCTATATGGATACATTGATATAGGAGACACACCTGGTTGTAGCTCAATCCTAAACTCGATCTCTCCTTCAGGAGGTAATGCTAGAACCTCCTCTTGCAATACATCAAGGAACTCTTCGATGACCCTAGAAAATACCAACTATTGAACCTCCGATGAACTCAGAATCAACTTAGCCATCAAGTTTGATAAGGATTAATCATGCCTCGGACCCATATGAGGGTATTTCTCACCAAAAAACATTTTTGGTTCTCCATAATCATTAAAGAACACAACCTTCCTCTTGAATCAATCCATAATATCCTACACCAAATACAAACAATGCATTTCGAGGATGACATGTTATAGTTTTATTTGTAATCATAAAAAACTATCCCTAAGAGAGATGCATCCCGAGCACTAGCTCACAGTATATACATACTTCAAACAAGTCTTCTCGGTCTCCAACAGGCGTATTCAATGCCAAGGGCACTGAAAGTATCTCTACCTCATGTCCTAAATAATGGACAATGGTTTGTGATATAAAGGAGTGTTTCGATCTTGGATCAAAAAAATATTGCATCTAAGTGGAAAACAAGCAGAGGATACCTCGAACGACATTTGGCTCACCTAGCACTGGAAACGCTAAAGCATGAAGCTAACCATGAACTGCTCTATGACCTCTCTCACCCTGCTGACAACCACCTCCATGGCTACACTCTGCTCGATGAGGATAATGTCATGAATGTCCTCGGCCTACCCCATCGACTCTCTACTGATCCCAAACTAGAGAAACTTGTTGCTACTACCTTAAATAAAACTAAAATAGTGGAGCAACATGAAATGGACTGACAAGCACACAGTAATTACACTAAATGATCTATAACTCTCTCCACTTATGAACTCGACCTCCATAAAAAAGCATATGATCCCTTAGCATAGGCCTGAGAGCCAACTCCGCTAGTGAAATGAGATACTGAGAAATGGTACCTACCCCCGGCTGATCAAAAAATATTCTTCCCTGAAATATGGGATCCCTGAACCACAGCTCTACTTCATGAGAAATCATGAAGAATTCCCACTAAATATGATCAAGTTCTGAATAATGTCCTCTCGATGACCTTTTCCCTCTCTAGCACCTCGAGATACATTGTCAGGAAAAATGGGGTGACCTGGTGTGGTATCTTTGGACTCAGCACCCTCAAAATTCCTATCCTTGGTCTCCTCATCTAGAAACTGGTCTGAATCATATCACATAAGGTTTCTGAAATAGATCCTGAACTCTTGAACACTAAAGATTCCCTACCGAAGGGTAAGTAGCTCCTAGAGATCAGATGCCTTCGCAGTCGAAGAATGAAACTCGGACCTAAACTATCCTCAGAACTCCTCCAACAAGACTACTAACTCCTCGTAATCCCTAAGGAAAAAATAACCAACAATGACTTGCTAACCCATGAAACATCGTCACAACCAACGATACCCAGTGCTCCTTCCAAGGAAGGATCGAAATAAAGGCTATCTAAACCTCCTCCAACCTATCTTTTATGAATACATCTAAAATGGATCCCTTTAAATTCAACAGACTCTGGTGATTAAACTCTAAGACTGTCCTCCACCAAGATTCATAATTATGAAACTCTAATCTATGACGATCTATTGGTGCGACCTGCTGAACAACTTCAATGCGAACATGATGAACACATTGACCTAGAGTCATACCTACAAAAAAACAGTTAGATTTTCTAAAACTGAAATATGGAATAATTTAATATTCATTAATTGTTTTCATTTATAAATTTTAGGTTATCATATCTCACGGTCTACCCAATTCAAACACATGCCCAAAGAAGAGTGGTACATGATCCTTTACTAGGTCTCCACCTTGAAACATGTAACACCACATTTAGTAGCCACTATAATCTTTATGGTCTATGCATCAGATCATAGGGGAACCTAAATACATGTGCCTCAACCGGTCTCTTGTGTTTACAGCACTTTCTAAACTTAGCTGACATAATTTTTTTAACAACCCATGAAACATTACATGTGGATAACTCAAAACTCCATCTTATCCCTCTAACTTCGCTCGGGTACCACTCTGTCATTACCCCTTCCCCTAAAAGTGTACCCCTCTTGGTCCTAAAATGGGGAATAAAGAGAGTGACACGTGTGTCCCACCTCTAGTAGGCCTCCGGTTGGAAAATAGCATCGAGGGTATAGTAAACACTGAAATGGGAGGCATTTCCCTCTAAGAGAACACAGGTAGAAGTTAGAGATAAGATAAAAACCAAAAAAAACTCTTATTCAAACTACAATATAAAATAATACCCAAGTACAAAAAATTTAAATCCATGAAAGAACTACTACAACTGGAAGGGATAACTTTAAGTACCAAAAAAAAAGTAAAGAAGGCCATGACCATGAATCTCAAACAGCTCCCACAAAACCCAAATCTAGTAGTAACTATCCTAATCATCAACATACTCCAATTGACCTGAAAATAGTTTATATAAACATAGGGTGAGTATAATAATATACTCAGTCAGATCCTCCCTGAAGCCTCTAATGAAAAAGTAATGAAATCATGTTAAACAGTAGTGAACAATAAGTGAAACTAACTCATCACCAAAACATGTATACTAATTTCCCAGCCTCACTATGGATACTCTCACCAAGTATCTCATAAAGGAGAATATAATATAATAAAAAATATCAGGTTACCCCACTACCACCTCCCCACTAATTTTCTGTTTTTTCCTAATGCCGCACATCCTGAGCATCTCTCTATAAACAGGCTAGCCCACCACAATATGCACCTCATGCAACTCACCACCACATCCACATAACCAAAATTAACCAGGTAGTTTTCAGTAGCCACCACATCCCACATAACGTGCATCATACATATAGTATTATAACAAGACATTACATCCCATACACCGAGTAAGGATTCTCAAGCCATCATAGCCTACACACATTACACCGATAGTAGCATGTAGGAAACTATATCCAGAATATATGTTTGTGAAATAACCACAAGCCATTATATCCCTCTACAAACATATAAGCAGAAAACTAATAATCCTACATACTATCACAAGTAACTATGAAGAGAAGAGAACGAGGCCAAAAGGGGGTAGTTAGCCATCAATCCTCCCACTCGGATTTTGAGGACCCCCCCCCCAAGGCTTTGAATCCTAGGGGTGTCATTTTCCCTAACTGAAAAGCTGGAATATCATATAGAGACACAAAAATTACATGATATAATATATCTCACAACCAAACTATGGTCATAATCTAGTCTCAAACACCACTGCAGCAAACTTCTCTCAGACTCTTGGCTTCCACTACTAAGACCAGATATCCTATAAAAACACGACCATTTAAAGTTCTGTATTAAATTACTTTTTCTGTTTTTATCATTTCCAATTTCAATTAATTAATTCATTTACAATTAATTAACTATTATCATCTTCCAATTTTTTTACCTTAGCATCACAATATAGTTCAATTCCCTCTAGTCATAACCAAACTGAGTCCCTGACTTCTCAGGAATCATAACCTCAGCATTGCAACCCATCAAGCTCCAATACCATGGGTTAAAATTTTATTCATTCATTTATTAAAAAACATTTAAACATTCCATAATTCCAGGTATTTTAAGAAATAATTATAATAAAAAATTACAAGGTAATCAACATGATGAATAGATGAACTACCCATTGAGTCTTTTCCACCTATAGCAGAAGTGTAGACCCATCCAACCACAAGAGGATAAACCCAGAAAGAATGTGGCATACCCAGTGTATCTTCAACTATCTTAGAAGGAGAGTAATAAAAACTATCCACCTCATGCAGTGGGGAAGGTAAAGCATGTAAAAAACATCTAAAATAAGAATACAACTTTTATATCAATGGGTAAACATATCTTCAACGCATTTCATCATCTCGGGTGTCTCCTTGACACCCACATGCCTAAATGATACACCTATCCACTTTAGGATTCAACTGTTGTCACAAAAACTAGACCTTTATACCCCACATACCATAACAACCCTTGAGGCTCATCCATATTTGGCTCACAACACATCACAAGTAGTAGGATACAAACAAAGTAACTAGTATCCTAGCCCTAAACAAGTCATTTTTCTTTCACACACAATAAGTTATCATGGCTCCAATACATAAGGCATATGGCCTTTACAAAAATTATAAAACTCATACCCCAAAATGGAATCATCTTTTTTTTATACAACCAGTTCTTAACCAATTCAATTAAACATGCATATCTACATCAATTTGATCAAAATACAACAATAACTGCATTCATTAACATACCTCGTTAACCATTTACCCAAATAATTATCAAGTAATTCTTGTGTTACATTCATTACCAATTTCCATCAAGAAAGTCATAATAACCAAGAAAGACATATATCACACTATCTAGAAAATCAAGAAACAAAATGTTATCACGGTACAAAGAAATAACTTTTCTATGTGATTGATACCAATTATTTAATCTTGTTAAAATAATTATGATACCAATTTCATTGTGATATAAAGTGATAAATCCAACTATCTCTATGATTTCAGGTGAATAAATAGAAAATAAATGAATCTCATGGCTCAAAAGGTCACCAAAATTCTTTGCACGAGAATGGACCATGCATCAAATCACGATCACCTCTCCCACATCAACTACATCCACCTAAGGACGCCACGACACAGCCGCATGAACCAACAACCAATAAAACTACATTAGAAACATAGAGATCACGTTTCATCACATGGAAATGAAAAATGGGAGGAAAAGATTAATGAACCCACAATAACAGAGGTATAACATACCTTATATCAATTACGGATTGACACTTCTTGGTTGCACAAAAATATTTGGAACGCATGAATTAATAAGAAAATCCAAGGAAACCATGATCCATGTTCTATACCCCAATCACACAACTCCTCTTGAAATAAAGGTTTTGGGTTCCTTGGACCGAGAGAAATGAGTAGGAATGAATGAAAGGAAGGCCCCCCCAGCTTAGAATGATTATATTTGAGACTCACAAAATATGACATGGTTTTGAATTTCCATTACAGCCCGATCTCAGAAAAACCATGAATTTTGACAAATTAAAAGCCCATGGACTCTTAAGGATTTAAATATATGAATCATAGCAATTGAAATAGCTTCCAAAAAAACATAAATATAGTATAATACTCATTTCATGTCAAAAAAGACCTCAAAAGTTCAACACTAGAAAAACTGGAAAAACTGAAAACTATTAGAAATGACTCACCATTACATGAGTCACTTCTGGGACTCACTGATCGTACCATGATTCGGTATTTTATTTCACCATTATACTAATGTATTAAACTGGTATTGTATTGAAAATTCCAAGTATAAGAACAAATTTCACTTCATTTTTGGTTCAATAATTTAATGATAATCACTGTTAAAAAGGTCTATTTCACTTATTTTTGTGTTTTTGTTATAGGTGGAGGTGATTTGGAAGTCCCAATATGAAGTTGATGAACAATGGGCCAAATTGTGGAGGAATATGAGTTCAATTAGGGACTCAAACACATAATCTTACTGATCCATGAGTCCAGCTTGGATGAAATTTTGTGGCCAGATCCAAAATTCAGTGGCATAAAACTTTCATAAAGGAATTCAAGACCAATGTTTCCATTAAAAGGCCCAAACAAACTAATCTATCCAATAAAATGAATCCACGTAGATTTAAAAAATTTCCTTTTTATTTTAGAAATATATCTTATTACAAACTATATCTTGCACAAAATTTTATAGGGATAAATCCAAAATGTTAGCCAAAAGGTTTTTAGTTTTTTTGTAAAGAAATATAATATTTTTTGGTGGTTGACAACCATGTGACAGTTGGTATCTCAAAATCATGGTGCCCAAACCCAACTCTCGTTTTGGGTATAATAGAACACCTTGGGAACCTCATTTAAGAGTTTGAATATGAGGAATGGTGCTTCCATTTTGGAGTCCCAAAGGAGTCCTATCATCATCCATAGAAGTTCTAGAGGATATTGGAAGTGATACATCAACATCTCTTTCTTCCTCCACTCCCATGGATTTCTACACTCCTTGGGATCAGCCAAAGAGGAACATGATGTTATCTGGAGATTCTTATTTTTATTACTTTGAATGAAATTTTTAATTCCAATTTGTATGTTGTTTTTATTTATCCTGTATTATTATGTAATTAATTTATATATTGGTACATCATAGTAAAACTCAAATGTTCATGTTTGGGGGTACCCTTTCATGTGATGTTTCATATATCATTCATCCCTTTTTTTTACCCCTTTCAATTGCGGTGTTTATGTAGTTCATATTGGTCAATTGAACTCACATAAACACTACCGTGGCCATGTAATATAATTTCATTGTCACACATTGAAATAACATACTAACCTGGAAAACGCATCAAGTTTTTCGTGTGTTTCCTCATTGAGTTTTTGTTATAATATTGAACACAAATCACATAATCATCGGTAGTATCTGGTGAACCATTGTGTGTTTTAGAATGAACCGTATGAGGTATCCAAGTTTAAAATTAGTAACATTATGGTTATAGGTGTTACAAACTAGGGATTAATATATCATAACCATGTCTCTTGAAGCTATGAAGGATGAGAATCATGAGATTCCTTGGGTTGATCATGCTTAATCGAATATATCAATTTTAGTTTTCTTGTATCACTTTCTTTTATATGATTCCATATTAAATCAAAACAAAATTATTGAATCCCATTCCCATTTTTCATAATAATTTGTTTAATTTAATTATCTAATTCTTTTTCGAGAGATGACCTATGTTTCCTTCTATACTATATAAATTCTAGTAAAAACTAAACATTTAATTTGACGTTCTCGACAACGCGATAAAATTTTAGTGCCATTTTTGAGGGATCCAATATCATTTTTTCCTTTTATTTACTTTTATTTATTTATTTTACTTCTTAATTATCTTGCCTTTTAATATCCCCCATCCCTTTTAATTTTTTTATTATTTATTTTTTTCTGTGTTTATTCATTTTTCTCTCTCTCTTCCTCTCTCTGTCTCTCTAATTATATAGTATAAAATTATCTTATATTATTTCCTTTAAACCATCTTAAGTAATTTTATTTCACACATCATCAATCATAAATGGGAAAAAATTCCAAAAAAAACATCACAACTTATTTTCATGACCCATTTAGAAAAAGAAAATCCAGTTGAATTTGACCTAAAAAATGAAAAGACACTTCACTCACAAATTAGGTAATCTAGAGTAGGGAAATAAGGTAAAACTAAGGAACCATTTCTGTAACCAATAGTTATTGGAACAAATAAAAAATTGAACCAAATCAAACCCCAAAAAATATGGCTACAAATTACCGAACATTAAAAGAACTGACAACCCAATATGTAGATTACCAACTTAGATACATCCAATATTCTATGGAAGGATCCAACTTTAAGCTGAGGTAAAGAATCATCCACCTAATTCCTAAATTTTATATCCTTGCAAGTGAGGGCCCTCAAAAATATCTCATGGAGTTTCACATAGTTTTCTCCATTATGAAACCCCAAAATGTGTCAAGGAACCTCATAAAGTTTAAGGCATTTTTTCTCCTTGATGGTGTAGCCAAATATTTTCTATACTAATTTACTACCACAATTGGGGGATGTAATGACCTTAAAAGACTCTTTATATAGAATTTATTCCCAACCTCACAAACTATATCAATTAGAAAATAAATTTGTGGAATTAGGCAATCACAAGGAGAGACCCTTTATGAATATTGGGAGAGATTCAAAAGACTTTGTTCAAGTTTCCCCAACCACCAAATTAGCTAAAAAATGAAAATTCAACAATTCTATGAGGGAATTGTCCCTATGGATATTTTAATGATATATTTTTCATCCATCGGTGCCATATTTGATAAAAAGCCTTCTTCTATTGGTGACTTAATAGGAAACATGCCTCAAAATGCACAATAATTTGGTACACGAGCAATTTCACCGACATGAGGATTTCATGATGTAAGTCCTTCATAACTATAATAAAAGGTAGATAATAAAATTTATGAGATTAATATCCTTCTAATTATATGGGATCAAGCACAAGTTTACTCACACTCCTCTTCCATTCCATTCCATTGTGATATTTTTTCTGATAACACTCATTTTTTTTGTCTAGTGCCTACAACTTTAGGATTCATCTGAGTCTTGTTCATTAGTATTCCTTAGGAATTATTTTCAGAAAGCACCACCCTTTAAGAAAGAACCATTAAAACCAAATCCAAACCCCAGGTGGAAATCACAACCACAATACCAACATGTAGCAAACTCGATCTACCCTAAATAAAACCAGTATCAACAGGGACAACGTATGCAACCTTATTATCCTTCAACATCCCAAAACAATCCTCATCCTACAAAATTAGAACCAATCCTTGAGGATATTGTGAAGAAAATGGAAACCCAGAATAGTCAGTTCTAATATAGCACACAATTGGTTATTCAAGACCTATGAACTCAAGTGGGGAAATTAGAAAAAAACACATGTCAGATAAAGATGCAAGATTCTTGAAAACTACCATCCCAACATATTGCTAATCCAAAAGAAAAATATAATGTATTTTCAATCACACTTTTTAGTGGTAAATAAGTTTTTTCAATGATTCTACAAAAAAACGTATTCTCCCCTCCTTAAAACTCTCTTTTCCTACCCTAAAAAGATTATAATTATGAAAAAAAAACAAAAAAAAAATAAACAAATTTTCATTGAGGATTCCATGTAGTAATTGATTCATCCTACATTCCCCCCAACCCCCCATTGATTCTATTAATATAAGAAAAAATTTGATAATGATATTGATAAAGAGATAACAGGTACATTTAAAAATGTACAATTTAACATTTGTTTATTGGATGCTGTTAAACAAATATAACTATATGAAATATTTATGAAAGATCTTTACACCCATAGATGGTGACTCAAGGGGAATGAGAGAGTCAACCTGGGAATAAATTTCTTAGCCTTGATTCAACCACCAGTTCCAACCAAATCCAAAGATCTGGGAACATTCACAATACCTTTAAACATAGGGGGTACATTCTTTTAAAAAGTTATGCTAGATTTATGTGCTTAAATTAATGTGATTACTTACTCCATGTACACTTCTCTACATGTTGTAGAGATTCAATCAACTGGCATCATCATTAAACATTCCAACCAGAGCACAACAATCCCATCAAGAGTGATCGAGGATGTCCTCATAAAAGTGAGTAATCTCGTCTTCCAAGCTAATTTCTACATTATTGATATGGAAGATACTTGAACCCATAGACATTATCCTCTCATAAATCGGAGTCCATTCTTTAAAATATAATTTATGGCCATCAATGGTTATAATGGTATGCTTTCCATGTATTTTGGTGGTGAAAATGTAAGTTTTATCATCCTTGAGGTTATAAAACACCCCATTGAAGATCACTCCACTATTCTTGTATATTTGATAGAAGTGATATCAAATTATACACACACACACACAATTATCTCTTCAACCCATACATTGATTCATTTTCCTCTTCTCAACCCTTTGTATAATATGTGTTTTTATCATGTTTTGAGTGTTGTGTGGGTTCCGAAATGTGTAAATTATGTACTTTAAATTATGAGTGTGTTTGTTAGGAGGTATCCATGACCATTGATGATTATGAAAATCTCATTTCTATAGATTCTCTTTCCTTGGATAATAAACATGAGAAGATAGAAAGTTTCATGGAACCCACTCCCCGTAAATACCCTCCATCAATAAAAAAACCACCAGTGTTGAAATAAAAACGGTTTCATCTCATTTAAAATATACCAATCTTATCGGAATTGACTAATTTCCCATCATTATTTCCAATAACCTCTCTCTATAGAAGGAATCATAACTGTCCAACCTTTTAAGATATTGTAAAAATGCAATTGGATGGACATAGGCTAATATTTCTAGGATTATCCCATCTATTTGTATAAACCATATACTTTTAGATGATGAGGCTAAGCCCATAAGGCATGTTCAATGCTAGTTAAATCCCACTATCCTTGGATTAGGAAAATTGGACATCAGAACATTACTTGTTTTTGTGATCATTTATTATATATTTGATAGTAAATGGGTTATCCCAACACTTATTGTGCCTAAAAATGAAATAATAGTTGTGTCAAATGAACGGAATGAACTAGTTTATACACGTGTGGAAAATAGTTGGTGAGTTTGTATTGACTACCGTCAACTGAATCAAGACATGTGAAAGGACCACTTTCCTTTACCTTTCGTTTACCAAATGCTAGAAAGATTGGATAGTAAGTCCCATTATTGTTTCCTTGAGGGCTATTCTGGTTATTTTAAAATCCATGTATCCTAGAAGGATTAAGAAAAGACAAACATTACATATCCATTTAATACATTTTCATACAGAAGGATTACTTTTGGTCTATGCAATGCTCCTGGTACTTTTCAGCGATGTATGTTGAGTATTTTTTTGAGTACCTTGAGAATTTATGGAAGTATTTATTGATGATTTGATGGTTTAAGGAACTTCCTTTGATGAATTTTTGGAACAACTTGGTCCTTTCATCCGTCATTTCATTGAAAAAGATCTTGTATTTGATTACGAGAAATGTCATTTAATGGTTGAGCAGTGGATAGTTCTTGGTTATGTTTTATCAAATGAGGGAATTGAAGGGTAGAAATCAAAAATTGAATTAATTTCAACCATCTATATCTGAAATCTATTTGTGAGGTGAAATATTTCTTTGGTCAGGCATGTTTTTTCCACTAATTCATTAAAGTATTTAGTAAGATCACACTTCCCTTATCTTGATTATTCTAAAGGGATGGTGAATTTTTTTTTATAAAAATTGTGAGTATGCTTTATATTTCCTCAAAATGATTCTCACCTCACCTGCAATCATCCAACCACCATGGTGGGATCTCCCCTTCAATCTTATGTGTGATGCCTCCAACTTTATAGTTGGGGATGTTTTATCATACAGGATTGAGAAGTCTCCTCTTATCATTGTGTATTACATGTGTACCCTTTACCCTACTTGGGAAAACTACTCCACCACTAAAAAATAAATCCATTATATTGTGTTTTCATTGTAAAATTTTTGTTCTTATCTTATAATGACAAAAATCATTTTGTTTTTGAATCATTATTCCCTTCGATTTCTTATAAAGAATCTTGAAGCTATGCCCCGCCTCATTTGGTGGATGCTCCTCCTGGTAGAGTTTGAACTTGAGATTCGTGATAAGCTAGGTGTGGAAAAAAATTTAGCTAAACAAATTAGTAGGATTTTGCCACTATTGGACCACCATGTTGACTCATCCATCCCCATTGGATAATTATTCCCTCATGAGAACCTTTGTGATTTTTTGACCTTACCCCTTAGTGTGTAGTCATTGTGAATTTTCTAGAAACATGTAGGGTACCCACATATTTTAGCACTTAAGAGTCCCAGAGACTAAATCATGATTTATAACGGTATATTTTGGAAGACCCATATTTTTGTAGAATTCGAAGTGACCAATTTGTTTGTTGGTGTGTGTCGGACCATGAGTTCACCTCTATTTTGACCTTCTTCCACACATTGTCTTGTGGGGGCCACATTGTCTCTCAAAGCATAGTTCGAATAGTCCATGACTCATGAATTTATTTAATAATATTGTATAGAGATGACCATCAGTTTTGTAAGTCATGTACTCAATGTCAATTCACAGGGAATACCTCCAAGAGGAATGAAATTCCCCAACATCCCATGTTATTTTGTGAGATCTTTGATGCATAGAGAATTGAATTCATGGGGACTTTTCCAAAATAATTTGTATTTTTCTACATAGTATTTTTATAGAATATGTCTATAAATTGGTGGAATCAAAATCTATAAGGACTAATGACTCTTGAGTGGTTGTGGACTTTTTGAGGTCTCATATTTTCAGCAGGTTTAGTTTGCTGAGATTCATCATTAGGGATTAGGTTCAAATTTTTTCAATCACAAAATGAAAAATATAATTCATATGTATGGGGATATTCATAAAGTATCCACTTAATATCACCCCCAAACTAACTGACAGGAAGAAATCTCCAATCAGGAAGTTAAGATAATCTTTTATAAAATGGTATAACCCAATAAGAATGATTGAAGTTTTCACATGGATGATGCACTTTTGGCGTACCATATAGCTTCTAAAACCCCAATAAGATTTTCTCCATATAGTATTGTGTTTGGAAAGGATTTTCACCTCCTAATAGAGGTATATAGTTATGTATATTTGGTTTTTAAACAATGTAATATGAATATCTCAAATATAGGTGAGGATACGAAGTTATAGATTTAGAAGTTGGAAGAAATTTGGTGTGATGCATATGAGAACTCCCAAATCTATAAAGTAAAGAAAATATATTTTAATGATGGGATGATTCATAAGTAAAAGTTTAATTTTGTTTATAAAGTCCTCATGTACAACTCCATGCTAAATCTCCACCCAGGTAATCATTCTTCCTGATGGCTCGGTCCATATACAGTTACTGATTTTTACCATTTTTTTGAAATACATGTCTTGCATGAGATGAGTGGACAATGAATTATTGTCAATGGGTAGAGACTTAAAAACTATTATGAGGGCTGTCCAAATCACCTGGTAAAGAAAATCCACCTTCATGAAGCAACATACAAGTGAAACCCACCAGGTTTTATCCATCATTCCCAAATTTTCTTTTATTATAGTGAGGACACTGCACACTCTAGGTGTGGGGGGTTGGTATATTCCTAGGTTAGTTAGGAATTTTCATCTTCTTTATTTCTTTTTCTCTTGTTTTCTTTATTTTTCTCTTTTTTTACTTTTTTGTATTATCACTTTTCACCCTCATTTCCCCCACTCACTTTTGTGTTGGAATGTTAATTTTGTATGCCCACTTTATCATGGAAAATTCATCCCACTTAATTATAGATGTTATTGAAAATTCATAAAGAATTTCCTTATTTCATATTGTTTTAACATTTAAAAATATTTTTTGAATGATGAAATATGTGTTTTAACATCAATTTAACCTTTTGGTTTGACTTTCACTTGAAAATTGGTTGATTTTCGATGATATAAATGGTTGTATCATTTTAAAACCATCGAGAAGAATGATTCCCTTTGTGTCGATAGTTTAAGGGAAAATTGTGTCACTTAATTTCTCCACACATCTTTACACCCAACCATGAAGTGTGGATTTTTTTACACAGTAGAAGGTAAATATAAGTTAAGTTAATATTCATCTTATTTCCAAAAGGGTTTTCCCATATGTTCATTCCTTATCCTGTCTTTATCATTACTACACCAAAATGACATATGTGTGTGTACCTGTTTTTTGATTGTTTCACACCCTAAGAAAATAAAAAACTATAAAAAAAAATGACAAAAGGAGGAGTTTTTTCATTTCCATGTCAAAACCCACCCTTTCTCAACCTTTGATCTTATTATAACTATTACAATTAGTGTCATGAGGAGATCAAAAAAGTGTTGAGAGAAGAGTGTCACATTTAATCTAAGTGAAACTTTTCAAAAAAGACAATAATATTAATATTAATAAATTAGGGGAGTGATAAAATTTAAAACATATGGGGATAACTTTGTCGAGAGCTTGGGTTTTTAATTTTTGAATTTCTTAATCGAGTGGGTTTTGAAATTTGATTGCAAAGGATGTACGGAAGGTTCGGTGGACAAAATCATTTAAGAAGAGAAATTTTAAAATAACCTATATTTACTAAATAGAATGTGGAAATAATTTCATTGAATGGTTTTCAAACAAAAATATGTGGAGATTTAGTGGCATGGTTGAATTTTGAATTCCATTCTCATTTTAGTATCATAAATCTATTTTAATTTCATTGTGATATAATTTATGGGACATATCATTCCATTATCACTGGGAATAACTCATTGGTGTGGTTTCTGATTTGATCACATTATATTAATGAATTAAAATCTCCTTGAATGCTAAATCTTATTTAAGTTGAGAATATATCAATGCATAATTATGGGAAATGTGACTTTTCCCAGGAGTGAAAATGTTTTGGTATGGGTGTGCGATCGTATCATCCTTCCATATTTTATTTCACCCTTATACCAACGTATTAAACTAGTTTTGTATTGAATATTACAAGGATAGTAACAAATTTCACTTAATTTATTGTTCAATAATTTAATTATTATCCATATTATAATTTTATATTTCACTTGTTATTGTTTTTTTGTTATAGGTGGAGGTGATTTTGAAGGCACAATACGAAGTTGATGAAAACTGGGAAAAATTGCACAGGAATCCAACTACATCAATGGAATCAATCGCATACTTTTTCTGATTTGTTTATCCAATGAAGATGAAATTTTTTGGGCTGATCTAAAATTTATTAGGATATAGATTTCATGAAGGAATCCAAGCCAAATTAATCTATTAAGAGGTTGAAACTAACCAATCAGTCCAATAAAATGAATCATCATGTTAAAAAATGTTTGCCTATGTATTTTGAAAATATATTTTATTATAAACAATACCCCGCTGCCAAATGTAACAAGGGGAAAAACAAGATTTCGACCAAAATTTTTTTAGTTTTTTGTAAAGAGATATATGATTTTATAGTGGTTAAAAACCATAGTCCAAGTGGTTTCTCAAAATCCGGGTTCTCAAAATCCGGGTTCCCAAAACCACATCTCATTTTGGATATAAAAGAACATCATGGGCACCTCGTTTAGTAGTTCTACTAGGAGGAACGGTGCTTCCATTTTGGAGTCCCAAATGAGTCATATAATAATCCCATGATGTTTCAGAGGCTATGGTAAGTGATATATCAACATCTCCTTCTTCCTTGTAACACCCCAAGCTTCCACGATATGCTTCTCTTTGAATAATATGATAGCGTGTGATATACGCAACACCGAGTTCAAAAACACCACAACCTAACAAAATATCCATTTAGATGGCTTTCATGAATAGTAATTACCAAATTTTTAATTTTATATTTATCCCATATAATTTTGACATTCATATCTTGTGTTTCTTATACATAATATAAGGAAAAATTCAATTTTTCAGATAAAAGATGTATTTTTCAAAAAATGCAGTTTTTCCACCTTTTAATGGTGAACCCTTTCTAAATCCAATATTTGGAACTTTTATATATTAAATTTCATGAAATTAAATTATTCATTATAATCGGAACATAAAAATTTAGTTTGTATAAATTTTTGGGTTTTTTCTGATAACTTTTATGTTTTGATGAATAATGAAAGATACTAAATTTTAATTAAAAACAACTTTTTTAATAAAAATAAATTATAGTGTTAAATTATACATTTGAATGGTTTTCAAGTATAATTAGATTATATTTTCATCATTTAATAAAATTTTGGTCATTTTAAGTTATTTCACTTTTAAACTTGACATAAACACATAAATCTTTTGATAATTTTTACTTTTCAAAAACCCGCTTTCTGGTTTTCACAACGGGAATTAATTTTAAATTAATTAATGCAACTTCTATGTTTTGAATTTGGTAAAATAGTTATCATTTCTGGATTCAGAATATCAAAAATATATTAGGGTAAATTATTGGTATTTTTTTGAAAACCATCAATTTTTGATGAATAGTGAAAAACACTGTGTTGTTTAAAAACCGACTTTTTATTTACATAATTATTTAATTTATTTAAATTATTTTTTAATTAAAAAATAGATACATAATACCTATATTATTTCAATTTAATTAATTGGATTCATTTTATAATAAAAATACATGTATAAAAGTTTGTTTAATTTTTTTAATGTTTTTACCCACATTCTAGTCACGTTAGCAAATTTGCATAAAACATAATTTTACCACTTCAGTGAATTGAATTTCAAAAATCCGGGAGACACATTTTATATCAGTAATTAAATTGTGTTTCAATAAGCTGAAAATATTTTTTGGCGAATAGTAACTTTTCACTTTTATTTACCATGGTTAAAAGTAAATATGGTAATTAAAGGTAAAAACGATATTATAATTACCCTAACACATGTCCTAATTATATTGGATAAGTGTTTTTAGACAAAAATAAATTGTAGGAATAAAATATTGTCCTCTTTGGTCCACTTGGATTAGATTGGGACATTTATTATCATATTATTTAAAGAAGAGTTAATATTGTTAAATTCAAATATTCATAACTAAAACATTTTTAATATAGGGTTATACATAAGATAAATTGGACTATAAATATTCATTAAAAAGATAATTATATTTCCTACATCATGGTATTTTATTTATAATTTTTATATGTTAAATAATTAAATTTATTTATGGCACAATGATGATAGAATAATTACCTTATTAATGAAAGATTAAAATAATTGACACTATAAATATCAAAATAAATGTAAATTGATACTTTTGATGAATTCCAAGAATTTTAAAGATTACTATGACATTTTGGGTTGATTATTATTATTAATTTTTTAAGAAATAATATTTTTATGACTTTCACAAAAACCAAATACTAAATAATGTCAAAATTGACATAAATGAGTTTTTAAAACAAATACTACATTATTAAATGATATAATTGTCCTAAAAATATAAGGATACGACAAAGGACTTATATACTAATATATATGTCATTAATGAACCATTTTGGGTTTGTTTGTCATTTTATAGTAATTTTATTAACCATATAATATAAAAATACAAGGATACATGGTAAATGTTAAAGTATTTAAGCAAGAGTTAAATCTAAATGATAAGGTTAATATGGTGGCCTAAAACTGTATAAAACCTATTGGTTGAAGTTTTTTTAACTTATAACCACCTTACCCTAAAAATAAATCATTTTGGAGCCATTATAAAGCGAATATTACTGTATAATAAAATAATATTTCAATGTTTTCCTAGAGTGACCCTCACCTCTCTTATTAAAGAGAACTTCCCCTTATCTGAAAATAATACATCCAAATCCATTTGGATCAGCCAAAACCTACTCAAATATCATCCCAACTACTCTAAATTTAACGTAGAGTCCTTAATTTTATCATAAATCCAACCTAAAGATCACTTTTGATCAAATCAATAGGAATCACCCGAAGGAGAGGTAATTATTTCATCACCTCTTTCAATGTTTTTTTCTTCTTCCACTTCCTATTTCTTTGTTTTTTCCAAGACAAAATAATAACACCAGTACCTTCTAAATATTTTGATGTTATTATAAATATTGTACAACCATTTTTATTATTCTATCCATCCTATGAATGACAAAGTCACCATACGTGCGTACTTACGGCTTGTCGTCTCCATGTCGTGGTGTAGTTTGTTATTCAACACCTAATTATTTTTATGGGTATAATAATGAGTTTAATTGATTTAAATAATAAATATAACATGTTAATGATTCTATATATATGAATTACCATCCAATTACATACAATTACATCATCAATAGAATGGTATTGTCCCTCGTGCGTACGTACGAATTACCGTCTCCATGAACGTGATGAGATTCATTCCCCACCATAACCATTGAAGAATAAATATCATTTTATGATTAAAAAATGATTTTTAAGAACATAATATTAGTATTTATATGAATCAAATACATCTTATCCATAACAAGTATGACTTACGTAACAAAACATATAAAGAAAAATGAATATGTTAACACCCAAAACAATGATACTACTGAAGTATTATTAACAACACAATATTAAAAGATCATATATGATATCATATTTATGTATATGGTTATTTTATAATTTAATATAAATTATTTCACAATTATAAAGGACGTTAAGGTACCCTCAACTAAGGAAAATTACATGGTAATGGGTTTTTTATCTGACTTTTAATTTCGTGAAATTTCCATTGTTCGTCACTTATTTACTTCATGTGGTGTTTTGTGTACTGCCATTTGATATATATTATCATGATTCTCTTTATATTAATGATATTATGTTATTCATTTTGTGGTTATTAATTTTTTATCATATGACTAGATTTATTATAATGTGGTAAGGGGTTTTCATCACACTTTTACTCTCGTGAGATTCATGTTATATTTCCCGCTAATACCTTTTGTGTGGTGCATGTACTTCCCATGATTTCATCCTTTGTGTAATATACTTTAATTTATGGGTATTTACATCATCATTTTATTATACTTCTTTCGTGTGGTGTATGTTTCATAAGTTACCAAATCAGTAAGGGAATTTTGAATTTCAATTTCCACTCATTGGGTTTTACGTAAACTTCATTGATTATTTTACTCCAATATTATGTGCGAAATCACTTTTTATTTAATTATGAAGTAATTTCAACTCCCCTTTGTGTGGATATACTTTTGATACACATAATCACTCCATTGATAAATTATCAAGTAATCGATATGAACTTGATAAGAGTAATTTTTAACTCAATTTCTATTCATTGAGTTAGAAATCCAAGTCATTGGTGTTGTTTTAACAAGAACATGTGTGAATGTCCTCTAATTGATTTACACTAAATATCCAATAATATAGAGTGTATTTATATTTTTCACACATAATTATTTCATTGATTTATCCTTAACCTAAGGATATGGTCTGTATAAGGGATTTCATCTCAATTTACATTCCATTGAGACTACATTATTTTTATATGCCAATTCACTTTTATATAGTTTATATACTATAATTTAAAATAGTATCTCATGAATACCTTTATTCTCATGATATTAAAATGTTTTTATTACCTCAATTGTTTTTATTCAAGCCTCTCTCATTTGGTTAGGAACTCTAACTAAAATATCATTTTAAATGTTTTAAAGATTTATTATTCTAAATATTTCTCATTAATGTCCATGTTTTAAAAATGGTTTTAAGGATTTATTTATGTGGAAATTAATTTTTTAAAATTAAAATTCATTTTTAAATTATCAAATTGGTATGGGAAACATTAATTCAATAATCTCTTTCAAACGTCTTCTTGATAAATAGTGAGACTTTTAAATGTTTTCAAGAAAAAAGGGAGATATTTCTCTCATATAGTTGTGATGATTATTTTCATCTATGTCAATATAATTCATTATTATCAATTGAGGTTAATTTATTATAATACAATATTACATATTTTATTTAATGAGTTATGTTTTACTGTGGATGTGCTGTTTTTATACCATTCATGGTTTGTGGTTAAAGTATTAACATTTTGTATTATAGTTTTAATACGAATGTCTCTGTCATGTTTAAACCTTTACATATGAGAAATGCATTTAACTTAGTAAGTGACAGGTGGAGCCCACTATATCTCCTCAATGCATCAGTTGGTCTCATGATACAAACTAGTGTCTTGTCACAGGTTATTGAGAAAATCATATTTGTAGTCTTAGCACAAGGCCTTGACTAAGTGGTTATGATGTCTAAAATTATTCATTCCATCATTATGAAATTAGATATTGATATTACATGTGATTATTCGACTAGTAGAAAATCCATGTGAATAAGTAAATGGAATTATTTGATTTATAGTTTCCATATTATACTGAAGTTTATGTTTAAAAGGCTTTTGTTTTAGTCTTATAGATTTCCTTAAACGTTTAGGATTATTCATGATAGTTTCCTTTATATTGTTGTCCTTAATGAGCATCTAATCTCACCCCTTTCTTATGTTTTATTTTTCCCATGATGTGAAGAAGTATATTATGACTAACCTATAGAAATAGTCTAAGGGATATAAGAGTGTTCAAAGGAGACACAATGTTGTTTTTTTCATTTTATAATGTAATGTAAAACTTATGTATGTATCTAGTACTTCCAAGGATAATAAACTGATTGTTCTTTCAATACATGATCTATTGTGATCAAGACAATTTTAAGTAATAATTCACCAACTCTTTGTAGCTAGGGTTTGGGTGTTATATTCCTCCCCTCCCATGGATTTCTAAACTACTTATGATCACCTGGGGGGAATGTGATGTAATCACGAGCTTCATGTTTGTATTATTTTGAATAATCTTTTTAATTCCAGTTTTTATGTTGTTTTCCACCATCTTTTCCTCTTATTTAATTTATTTATATATCGGTACATCATACTCAAAATGAAATGATCATGTTTGGGGGTACCCTTTCATCTAATGTTTCACACACCGTTCATCCATTTTTTTCCTCCTTTCAATTGTCGTGTTTATTTGGTTCATATTGGTTAATTGAAATCACATAAAAATTTCTATGTACATTTACTTTAATTTTATGCTAACACATTTAAATAACATAAAATCTTGGATAGCACATCAAGTTCTTTGTGATTTACCTCGGAGAGTTTCAATTATGAAGTTGAACACAAATCACCCTATCATCAGCAGTATCTTATGAATCATTATAGGCCTTTAACTATAACCTAAGAGGTATTATATTTTAAACTTAGTAAAATTATGGTTATAGGTTTTACAAACCATTTATTATAGTTCCATAACCCTATCTCTTAAAGCGATGCAGGATGAGCATCATGAGATTCCCAAGGTTGATCACACTTATTAAAATATGTCAATTTATGATGTCTTGTATCACTTTATTTTGTATGCTTCCATATTAAAAAAATCCAAATTCCCTATAATCCAATTCCCCTTTTCATATTCAAAACATTATTTTTAAATTAATGATCTAAGTCTCCATCGAGAGACGACCTAGGGTTCCTGCTATACTACAAAAATTCTAGTAAAAACTAAAAATTAAATTTGTTACACTCAACAACACAATCAGTCGCTGGTGCGAGTCATCGGTTCGAGTCACTGATGTGATTCATCAGTGCAAGTCACTATTGTGATTCACCATTCGGTGAGATATAGGTGTGAGTCACCAATGCGACTCACCGTTCGGTGAGCTACCATTGCAACTCACCATCCTGACTCACAGGTCAGACTCACTAGTCTTGACACGTCATTTTGACTCATCGGTCCTAACTTACCATCAGGACCTAGTAGTGTGAGTTACCATTGAGAGCTACCTATGTGATTCACCGTTGTGAGTTACCGGTGTGAGTAACTATTGCGACTCACCTTCGTAACCTACCGCCAACGACCTACCATTGGAGAACCTAAAAAACTGGACATTTTTAAAAAGTGTTCGAAAAAGTTTCCTTCACCTCCCATAACACATAAAAAATTATATTTTCATAATGAAATGTACTATAGAGGCTCGGTATATTAAATTTCCTTTCATAAATATTAGTTATCATGGAAAATTTTAGTCATTATGATAAAGGGTAAAAGGGTTGATGGGGGTTGAACTATGGTATAAGGCCACAGTGTCAACAAAACTTGTACCTAATTGATTGGTTGAGTGTATTATAGACCTAACTTATCCTAAATATGAAATTAAACTAATTTTCTTCAACATTACCTTGATAATTACAAATATTTACTTTAAAGTTATAAATATTTATGAAAGAGACACCCCTCCCACTTATAAAAGTTTCCATTCACCACCTCACTTTTCTTCTCATCCTAATAACTATATATCAATTAATACCTTTAAAAATTACTCCCCAAATATCTTTCTCACATATTAGAAGTTCCATTTTTGGAAAATTAATATCCTTACAAGGCTTAAGGAGACATCTAATGAAGGATATTCAAGGAAGAGGTAATTTTGATAACTGAGTTCTTTCAAGTTTATTTATTCCTAAACCTCCTCCAAATATTCTATAAACATTAAAATATAATTAAATAAATATCATTTACACATATTTTTATTATTTTTATGTAATAACCATTCACTACCTCCATTTCATCCATTCGACAATGAAAATGTTGTTGTGTTATCTGCAGACTACTGCCTCCATGAAAGACAAATTTCATTTTTCATCACATCCTTACATGAATGATTATAAAAATTTATTTAATGAAAAAATATTATATTTATTAAATTATTAAGGTTACATAAAGATTATTTTTCCATTATATTAAAAAAAATTATTAATAAACGGTCATAATAAAATTTAATAGCCTACAATGAGCATACCATGAAACTTTGTGAATTATAACTTCTTAGCATTGTATTTTATTTATATTATTCATCTAAATATTTTTAAATATGATTTATAAATTTTATAAAAAGTTACTTAAATCATTAATCTTCTAAAAAATTGATGTTGTTATTATCAAATATCATTTTCTTATTCATTCATTCATTCATTATAACACACTCTCATTAGGGTCGATTTTACCACCTATATGAACCATGTTATAATGTTTATGCCATGAATGATTAAGGGTTGTTTAATATTTGAAATATTTTGTAAAATTAATTAATTTTAGATGTTTTCATTATTATTTAATAGTTATATACATATTTTTATTCACTAATAAAATTAATTCTATTTATAGAATTAAAATTTCAAAAAATATATTTTTAAGATTTCCATTTAAATCATCACCATATGTTACATGAAGTGGCCATGTAACACTATAAATTTATCAATAACATAATATAAAACTTCATTAAAATTTTTTATTTAATGAATACAATATCAAAGTGAAATGAATGGAACCACATAATTGAAACAAGCGTGGAAAACATAATAGATACCACAAAAATATTGATTTTGATAAAGAATTATTACTATGTTGGTAATAATAAACTATAAGTTAATGGAATACATTGTGATAAATATAAATATTAATAAATATTGATTTATTATACATGGAATTTTCATCATGTTTTAATAAGAATAAATCCAATATAAGGGTTTCATTTTCTCAATTTCAATTTCTAGAGGCATGTTTCATGTTGTGCACAATGTTTTATTTTATATGATGTAATTAATACCCCATGAACATGTTTTTAAATATAATTTCATGTAATTCATAGTATTTCTATAACATTATCATGTTTTAACTATCAATGGATTTTGAATCTAAATTTACCAAATTCATATGGGTTTATTTTACAATCTCACATTTTATCGAGATTTTTTATGTTTCAATTTATATTGGGGGAAATTTTATGTTTTTTTCTTCCCAAAAACCCATATATTTTATTATAATATGGTAATTTTATTTTTTAAAAAATTATTTTTCCTATTTTCCCTTTATATGGTAGTTAAAACAATTTAAATAATGTTTATAAGAAAATGTGACCTTATTTATCCTTTTTTTGTGAATAATTCTCTTCCATATCAATGTTATTTATTTTCTTCAATAATGTTATTTTATATAATTAATTTTTTTATTAAGATCAAATTTTGTTATTTTTTAGTTTCTACTCAAAATTTTAAAAGGAATATTTCTACTGTTTACCGGACAAGTAATTAATAACTTTCTTTACCAAATTATGAAAATAACCTCTTTTTAATGTTTCCCACATGAATGAATTTTACCATCATTATGACCATTATTAATTATTTTGATTCTTTTACCTGTTATAATGGTTTTAAAAAGTTATATATATTCCCATTATTTTATGAATTTTTCATTTTTTATCAAAATAAATTTATTTTAATTTCATAAAATGTTTGAAAAGGGATTTCATTTCACTTGTATATATTTTTAACTTACACTTAAAATTTTCTTCTTTATGTATTATTTATCTTCAAGATTAAATTATTTTAAAATATATTATAAATAATGTTTTAAATCCTTGTTTACATTTCATGAATAGATATTTGAAAATAATTTATAATTTTTTCAAAAAATCATAAAATCATTAAGGGAAATAAATTTTACAGTTTCACTTCCATTTTCTTTTATATTTTATAAAAGACATTCCATTAGAAAAAAATCATAATTTATGGTGATTCGATGGTCTCCTTTCATATACTACTAATTTATCTTTTATAAATTAACTTTTTATAATGATTATTATTTTTTCACACACTTCCTTATGTTTATGTTCTTTATCACTCTCCATCTCCCATTGGACTTTATTTTTCTCCCTTGTTTCTGGGTTCTTTCTTATCATGGTTGTATACTATAAAATTTATAGGATTCTGGGGGCGGATTCTATTCTATATATTTTTGGTGCTCAATCTATTCCTATTTTTGGGTCTCTTCTTGAATTTGAGGGCTTCTAGGGGGATAACAGCATGAGTTTGCAGGATTATTTTCAGGGGTCTAAGTCTGCAGATAGTTCAGAGATGGAATTTTTTAGTGTAGGGATACCTAGCTCAAATCCTAGTATCTAAGAATCATTTATAGATCTTCCTATTAATATATTTTTTGTGTATAATGTTAATACAAGAGTTCTCTTTCATAATAAGTTTGAGATTTTTTAAAGTATATTGTGGGTAATGTCGATACGGAGGAATGGGTAACTCCGGTGTCAAAAGGAAAAAAGGGAAAAAAGTTTGTGTTAAGAGATAATGGGATGAGTTTATAATGCATATTCAATAATATCCATGTCATAGAGAGAGATCAATTACATCTAATGAGAATCCTGAAGGTGAGATGAAACTCTCCAGTACTGATATGATTTTGTATCACATCACCATGTACTTTCATCTTAATTTGAAGAATATGGGAAGGATTAAATTTTTTTCAAAGAACATAAAGAAGGTAAGGTTCAACACAGAGGAAAATTCTATTAATAATGTTGATAAAAAATATACCCTATAAATATTATTCCTACCTCCCTGACCTAATAACCACCAGATCACTGGGTAATGGTTCAAGACCCAAGGAATGTATGTTTTCTATTATAAAAGATACAATTCTAGTCAAAAAGACTTTACACCAAAAAAATATTTAAATGAAATTTGGAATATAAATTAGATCATCAAGGTATGATCAAGGATTGGAATCATCCAACATATCTACCAAAAAAAGTAGAGGTGTACTGAATGATTCGGGAATGGATAAGGATGATAAAAACTCTATATGGAAATTATAAAGTGAATTTCATATTGAGTTCTTTACATAACTTTTATCAAATTAAATTAATGATCTTTATAATCGATTTTTCAAGGCCTAATAGAAGGAACGTGATGAGGTTAGGTAAAGGATTTGTGAATTATCTTTATAAGGGAAGGGAACTTTGAAGGCAATGGAGAAACCTTGGGGATTGGACAAGTCCGTCCTCTTTTGGTTTTCCACACACTTAGATTAGATCATTCAATAAGTGTATGCTCTTTATTTTTTCTTTGATGATATGGTTGAGCATGTGGAATTTATTTTTAGATCATTATAAGACTAGTTTCATCTGCATCTAACCCTTGATGTCAATGTCACGACCCGTCCTCGGGGCCCATGTCGTGAATACCCCAAGCCCGTCTTCCATAGGCCAGGGGCTGGCGACTAGAACCAAGGTGTAAATCCCGGTAAAAAGGAAAGGCGTTGCCTTTGTAAATTAAACAAACACCACAGAGCAAGCAAGCAGTAGAAGTAAACACTAAGTAAAAACTGAGTACAACAGTATGTGCGGAAAAGTAAGTGGGCCAGTATACAAAACCAAACTGAAAGTAAAGTACAAGTGGAAGGGAAAATAGCAACTGAAATGTAATGTCGCAGCGTCAAGTCGTCCAATGGAAGTCCCACCTGAAGGGTGAGTACAGATAGCCTCCACAGCTCCTCGGTCCAACCGTCCACTCCGAGTACGTCCCGCCCAGTGGTCTACCTCCAGGTATCGTCCTGCTCCGCAAGACTCAACCACGATCAGTGTTGTCCATCTTCTGTAATCAACACAACGTATTGCGGGCATAGCCCGTGAAGGGGTGAGTATAAGCTACTCAGTAGGGACCCTGAGACTCCCGAAGGTCTCCCAGAATCCACAAAGGAAAGATACAATCATGAAGTAACATCCGACACTGCTTAGGTATATGCCCATACATATACCTATGTCATCAATCCTCGTTAAGCTCCAATATCCGAGCCTAAGTACAACCCAGTCCACACAGGAAAGCAAAATGTAAATCCACACAGGATAGCACAACACAATCCACATAGGGAAGCAAAACAGGATTCAACTCACACAGGTATACTTCTTTGTATGACGATAGAGATGATCAGGTATATCCACTGACTCATCTAAGTCATCAGACCCACAAAGGATCGATAGGTACTAACCCCCGCAATGACCCACAAAGGATCTGACCCACAAAGGATTGATAGGTAACTAACCCCCGCAAAGACCCACAAAGGATCTAACCCACAAAGAATCTGTAGGTAACTAACCCCCGAAAAGACCCACACAAGATCGGACCCACACAGGATCTGTAGGAGCTGGCCCACATAGGACCGCTGAGCGCTGACCCACACAGGATCGGACCCACAAATGATCTGTATCACTGACCCACATAGGATCGCTGAGTGCTGTAGTCGTTGTCGTCTAATCCACTGAGGATCTCTGTACAGTCGTCGTCGTCACAGTCGCAGCCAGCTCTAGGGTTTTCGCACACAGCAAGCTCATTCAGGAGGGTCCGCTCCACGAGCCGAGAGGCTGATACATCAACTGACACATAGTCCAGAGTTGATGTATCCAAAAGTTCCGTATCATCAACAGGAACTCAACATCGCAGACAGCGCGTCAATCGGACGCCTGGTCTGAGAGTTATTGGCTTTTTCGTTCCAGGGGCCCGGTTGGTTTTTAAGGCAAAACCAACCCGACCATACTCCACCTACATCCAAACCTTGGGCGGAGTAAGCCAAAAGATCCGTCTCACTTAGAGGAATCTAACAAAGTTGACGGCACGTCAATCGGACGCCCGGAGTTTAAGATATAAGTGTTTCCGCTCCGAGGGCCCGGTTGGTTTCGTGTACGAACCAACTCGGCCAAACCCAAAGTACTCTGAAACCTTGAGTGCGATATACTGAAACGACCGTCTCGATCCAAGGATCGCATCGCCGCTGACAGTGCATCTATCGGAGGCACGCAACTCATGTTATAAGCAAAATACCGAAAAGGTCTGAAAACGGGGGGTCTAGGCCCGGAACGACCCGGCCGGCGTGGCCCGGCCTGGCCGGGTTGGGCCGGCCCGGCCTGGGCGCGACCCGGCCCGGCATGGGCACGACCTGGCCCGGCCGGCGGGTCGGCTCTGCCGGTTACGACCGAGCGGAGCGGGGGGCGTGCTGTCCCTGCGTGAGAGAACCACGACCCCGCGTGGGGCCGCCCTAGCCAGCGGACGTGGCTAGGCCACTACATCCCGTGCTCCTCCGGTCCCGCGCGGTCGTGGGACTACACTGCTGCCACCACGGCTTCAGCCATGGCGGTTATCCACGCCGGCGCGCCGGGCGCCGCTGTGTCGGCGGGTCGCTCCACGGACCACCGGATGAGTTCCGGTGGTCAGAAATTCACGCCGTCTTCGCCAAATGTCCTCCCGGGGTCCGTCCTTCACTACGAGGACCCCGCATCACCCGTGCGGCCTACTTTGTTGATTTCCTCCATTTCGCACACCAAGAATGAAAGGGGCGGTGGGTTCGGCCTTGTTAGTTAGTCCGCACCCACCGCGTTAGCGGTTTTAAAAGTCTCACAAAAAAAAGATTAATCAAATGTCGTAGGTATAAATCACAAATATTTAAATAAAACAGACCCCTACTTCGTCCTCGGGGCCCGTGCCGTGACTACCCCAAGCCCGCCTTCCATAGGCCAGGAGCTGGCGACTAGCACCAAGGCGTAAATCCCGGTAAAAAGGGAAGGCATTGCCTTTGTAAAGTAAACAAACACCATAGAGAAAGCAAGCAGTAGAAGTAAACACTAAGTAAAAACTGAGTACAACAGTAAGTGTAGAAAAGTAAGTGGGCCAGTATACAAACCCAAACTGAAAGTAAAGTACAAGTGGAAGGGAAAAACAGCAACTGAAAAGTAAAGCCGCAGCGTCGAGCCGTCCACATGAAGTCCCACCTGAAGGGTGAGTAAAGATAGCCTCCACAACTCCTCGGTCCAGCCGTCAACTCCGAGTACGTCCCACCCAGTGGTCTACCTCCATGTACTGTCCTTCTCCACAAGCCTCAACCACGATCAGCGATGTCCGTTGTCTGCAACCAACACAACGTAGTGTGGGCATAGCCCGTGCAGGGGTGAGTATAAGATACTCAGTAGGGACCTCGAGACCCCTGAAGGTCTCCCAGAATCCACAAAGGAAATATACAATCACGAAGTAACATCTAACACTGCTTAGGTATATGCCCATACATATACCTAAGTCATCAATCCTCGTTCGGCTCCAACATCCGAGCCTAAGTACAACCTAGTCCACACAGGAAAGCAAAACGTAAATCCACACAGGATAGCACAACACAATCCACATAGGAAAGCAAAACAGGATTTAGCTCACACAGGTATACTTCTTTGTATGACGATAGAGATGATCTGGTATTTCCACCGACTCATCTAAGTCATCGAACCCACAAAGGATCGATAGGTACTAAGCCCTGCAATGACCCACAAAGGATCTGACCCACAAAGGATCGATAGGTAACTAACCCCCGCAGTGACCCACAAAGGATCTGACCCACAAAGGATCGATATGTAACTAACCCCCGCAAAGACCCACACAGGATCGGACCCACAAAGGATCTGTAGGCGTTGGCCCACACAGGACCGCTGAGCGCTGACCCACACAGCATTGTACCCACAAAGGATTTGTAGCACTGACCCACGTAGGATCGCTGAGTGTTGTAGTCTTCGCCGTCGAATCCACTGAGGATCTCTGTACAGTCGTCGTCGTCACAGTCGCAGCCAGCTCTAGGGTTCCCGCACACAACAAGCTCATTCGGGAGGGTCGTCTCCACGAGCCGAGAGGCTGATACATCAACTGACACATAGTCTAGATTTGATATATCCAAAATTTCTGTATCATCAACAGGAACTCAACGTCGCAGACGGCGCGTCAATCGGACGCCCCGTCTGAGAGTTATTGGCTTTTTCGTTCGAGGGGCCCAGTTGGTTTTTTAGGCAAAACAAACCCAACCGTACTCCACCTGCATCCAAACCTCGGGCGGAGTAATCCAAAAGATCCGCCTCACTTATAGGAATCCAACAAAGTCGACTGCACGTCAATCGGACGCCCAGAGTTTAAGATATAAGCGTTTCTGCTCTGAGGGCCCGGTTGGTTTCGTGTATGAACCAACTCGGACAAACCCAGTGTACTCCGAAACCTTGAGTCCAATATACCAAAAAGACCGTATCGATCCAAGGATCGCATCACCACTGACGGTGCGTCGATCGGAGGCCCGTAGCTCAAGTTATGAGTAAAAGACTGAAGAGGTCCGAAAACGGGTGGTCTGGGCCTGGACGGACCCGACCCAACCCCCTGGGTCGGCCCGAACCGGGTCCAGGTCCGACCCGGCTGGCACGGCCCAGCCGGGGCATGACCCAGCCCGGCCTGGGTGCAACCCAGACCGTCCGGCGGGTCGGCTCGGCCGGTTACGGCCGAGCGGAGCGGGGGGCGTGCTGCCCCGGCATTAGAGAACCTCGGCCCCGCGTGGGGCCGCCCTTGCCAGCGGACGTGGCTGGGCCACCGCGTTCCGTGCTCCTCTGGTCCCGTGCGGTCACGGGACCATGCTGCTGCCAATGTGGCTGAAGCCGCGGCGGTTCCCCAAGGCGGCGCGCCGGTGGGTCGCTCCGCGGACCACTGGACGAGTTTCGGTGGTCGGAAATTCACGACGTCTTCGCCAAAGGTCCTCCCGGGGTCTGTCCTTCAATGTGAGGACCCCGCATCACCCGTACGGGCTACTTTGTCAACGTTCGCCATTTCGCACACCAAGAACGAAAGGGCGGTGGGTTCGGACTTGTTCGTTAGTCCGCACCCACCGTGTTAGCAGTTTTAAAAGTCTCACAACAACAAAAAAAGTTTAATCAAACGCCGCAGGTATAAATCACAAAGATTTAAATAAAACAAACCCCTACTTCATCGTTGTCATCGGACATGAGTTCTTCATGGAATTAACCATTGCGTAAGGAGAGGATCGTCGCGTCGCGGAAGGGGCATCACGTCGTCGCGGTACACGGCGTCACGTCGACGATCTCCGAGGGTTAAAGAAAACACATAGATTTAAGTGCACGTTTAAACCCATGTTGAGGATAAAATCCACAAAGGAAATTAAAAGATCTGTAATCCCTTACCTCAATCGGTGTTTATCGAAGATTATCGGGGGGGAAGGAACGTCACGGAATAACGTCGCGGAAGGAGAATCGTCGGCGTCGCGGTACACGGCATCGCGTCGTCGATCTCCGAGGGTGCGGCGTTCTTCGTCGCCTTTCGTCGAAGGCCGGAATTCTTGGTGTTCTTTACGTTCTTCACGTTCTTTGCGTTCTTTGCATTCTTCACAAAGGAGGATGAAGATAGAGTTTCTCCAAATCCTCTCAACAAGCCACACCCAAGAAAGACATGCGTTGGTCTTATTTTATTTACATGCCAACAATTTGAAAAACAAGTTAAGAAACGAACCATTAATTCGGTGAATTAATGGTAACATCTTAACTGTCCAAATAAAAGAGGCGTTAAGAAAATAAGAAAACGCACCGGTTGACTTTCATTTAAGAGGGGTTTTCGCGGGTGCGATACTTAGAGAAAAAGAAACGGTGGGGATCGTGTGGGCCCCACCTCACAAATATCCTACCAATGGGTAGGATATTTTGGGTTCCACCCTATCCGCTTCAACTTAGCTTAAGTGGATTCAAGTGGCTTTAAGTGAAATAAAATAAAGTTGTCGCACCACTTTATTTTATTTTCTTAACTTAACCCCAAACACTAAAAACCACACCCGAGAAAACGCAACTCCGGAAAAGGCGTTTCTAAGCAAATACCGGTGCTGCGATTCAATCGGTGCACTCGGAATTCGATTCCGAGCACCGGTTCAAGAGTTAGAAAAAAACCGCTGGTTCGTTTACTGAACGTACCCGATCCAAACATCAGAAAATGATTCCGGGCACACCAGGCCTCGGAATCAGGAGCCGTCAGAAACTGCATTGTTGTAAAATTCCATAGAAAATTAAGAAAAAAATTTTCTTGAATTTTACGGGTCTTTACATCACTCCCACCTCAGGGCTTTACGTCCCCGTAAAGATACATCATAAACTAGGGAAATAAATGCGGGTACTAAGCACGCATCTGAGCATCCCGCTCCCAAGTGCTCTCTTGGAGGTTCCCGTGCTGCCATCTGATGCGAACAAGAGGAATCGATCATCCATGTAGGACCCGCTCCTATCGATCCTTGATCTCTATCGGGACCTCCGCAAAAGTCTCCCCATCATCAACGTCCAGCTCCCCATGGTAAATGATATGCATCGGGGCGTGCACGTATCTCCTTAGCTGAGATACGTGGAAGACGTCGTGCACCCGGTACAACTGAGGTGGTAGAGCTAGGCAATAAACCACCTCGCCAATCCTGCTGAGGACCTAGAATGGTTCGATGAAGCATGGAGACAACTTTCCGCCTCGGCCAATGCTCCGTAAACCACGTCGAGGTGAGACATGCAAGAAGACATGGTCGCCATCCTCGAACTCTAGTGGCCTCCGCCTCCTGTCAGCATAAGACTTCTGCCGGCTCTGAGCTGTCCTCATCTGCTCCTGGATGACCTGGACCTTCTCTGTTGTGGCCCAGACCATCTCTGGTCCCACAAGTGCTGACTCCCCAGGGTCTGTCCAGCACAAAGGAGATCTGCAAGGTCGGTCGTACAATGCCTCGTATGGTGCCATCCTGATGGTGGAGTGGTAACTGTTGTTGTATGTGCACTCCACCAAGGGTAGGTGCTCCTCCCAGCTGCGACCAAAGTCGAGGACACATGCGCAAAGCATGTCCTCGAGAGTCTGAATGGTCCTCTCCGTCTGACCATCCGTCTGAGGGTGAAAGTAGATGCTCAGACGTAGCTGCGTCCCGAACGCCTCCTGCAACCCCTTCCAAAGCCGGGAAGTAAAGTGAGAATCTCTATCAGAGACGATAGATGATGGAACACCGTGAAGCCGTACAATCTCTTGAATGTATAGACGTCCCAAGCTCTCCACCGAGCCCTGCTCTTTGATGGGTAAGAAGTGAGCCGACTTGGTGTGTCGGTCGACAATTACCCAAATAGAGTCATGACCCCTGGAAGTGCGTGGAAGTCCGGTCGTGAAGTCCATAGATATCCCATCCCACTTCAACTCCGGGACCTACAAGGGCTGTACCAAGCCTGCTGGTACATGCTGCTCTGCCTTCACCTACTGGCAGGTGAGGCATCGAGAAAGAAACATTGCCACAACCTTCTTCATGCCCGGCCACCAGTGTTGTCGTCTGAGGTCCTGGTACATCTTCGCCACTCCAGGATGTACTTCCAAAAGAGAAGTGTGAAACTATCTCTACACCTCCTCCCGTAAAGCAACGGGTACCAAGGTACGTCCTCTGAAAAGGATGTCTTGCTCTGCTCCAAAGGAGAAACGATTAGGTGCCTGTTCTGAGGTTATCTGCGCACGCCGCGTCTCACAGTCAGCGTCCCCACGCTGTGCCTCTCTGACCCGCTGTAGTAGTGGAGGGGTGACTGTGAGAGACTGAAGGAAGGTTTCTCCATCCCTATCCATGAAGGATATTTGCAAAGAGGGTAGCTGCTCTGTCGCCTCCTCAAGTAGCTGAATGCTCGTCCTCCTGCTGAGATCATCGGCTACCACGTTCCCCTTCCTAGGTGTATAGAGTTTCTCAAATTCATAGTCCTGGAGTAACTCGAGCCATCGTCGCTGTCTCGGGTTCACGTCCTTCTGAGAGAAGATGTACCTGAGACTCTGATGGTCAAAAAAGACTGTAAAGCGTTCGCCCATCAGATAGTGCTGCCATGTCTTCAGAGAGAAGACCACTGTTGCTAACTCCAGGTCATGGGTAGCATAGTTCTGCTCATGCGGCCTCAACTAAAGTGATCCATAGGTGATCAGTTCCCGCTCCTGCATCAGGACACCTCTGAGTCTAGTCCCTGATGCATCGCAGTAGACTATGTACCCTACTCCCTCCTCAGGCAACCTCAAGATAGGGGCGCTGGTCAATCTCTATCTCAGCTCCTGGAAGCTCTGCTGACATCTGTCTGACCACACAAAGGGTTTCCCCTTCTTTATCAAATTTGAGAGTCGTGCCACAACTCTGGAAAAGTTTGGCACAAATCTCCGGTAGTATCCAGCTAGTCCCAAGAAACTTTTCACCTCTATCACGCTCCTGGGTGGCTCCCAAGCTAGAACTGTCTCGATCTTCGCAGGATCCACCGCAACTCCCGCCTTAGAGATGACGTTCCCCAAGAAGTGGACCTCGCGTATCCAGAACTAACACTTCGAGAGCTTTCCATAAAGCTGGTGCTCTCGGATTTTTTTCAGTACAACTCACAAGTGGTAGGCGTGCTCCTCCTCCGTGGTCAAGTATATCAAAATGTCGTCGATGAAGACCATGACAAATCGATAGAGGTATGGCTGAAAGATCCTATTCATGAGGCCCATGAACACTGCCAGAGCATTGGTTACGCTGAAGGGAATATCCAAGAACTCATAGTGGCCATACCGACATTTGAAGGTCGTCTTCTGCACGTCCTCGTCCCAAACACTGAGCTGATGATAGCCTGAACGGAGGTCTATCTTTGAGAACCACCGAGCTCCCTTGAGCTGATCAAAGAGGTCATCAATCCTCATTATCGGATACTTGTTCCTCACTGTCACCTGGTTCAGGTGACGATAGTCGACACAAAGTCGCAAGCTCCCGTCCGCCTTCTTGGCGAACAGTATCGGGGAACCCTAGCGTGAAACACTGGGTCGGATGAATCCCTTGCCCTACAAGTCCTCCAACTGTACCCATAGCACTCGAAGATCAATGGGGGCCATCCGATATGCTGGAGTCGATATCGGGGTTGTCCCAGGGTACAGGTCAATATAAATGTCTACCTCTCTGCAAGGAGGTAGTCCTGGAACGTCATCGGGGAAGACGTCCGCATACTGATCCACCACTGCAGGAAAACTAGGACTCCACACGTCAAATGCTCCTAGGACGAGGCTAGCCAACTGATGAGTTATGGGATGTCCTCTCCTCTGCGGAAGTCCATCATGTGCTGCGAAGGCTCCCTTCTCGCCGGTGAAGGTGAACCTACTCCCGTTGGTGCATACACATCACACCTTGGGCCTAATACATTCAATATGAGCATGGACTGTAGATAACCAATCCATGCCCAAGATGATGTCGTAAGGCCTCGACGCCACTACAAGAAGATCCCATCAAATGCTCTCGCCTCCTAGAGTAAGCTCACACTGTCGGCACCAGTGTGTAATCGTCGAGTCTGCTCCCGTAGGAGTCTCTAGCCGTAAGGATCGAGCCAACGCCTCAGTCGGAATCTCCGGGCTCCGAACAAGGGCAGCGGCAATGAAAGAGTGACTCGCTCCTGTGTCTATAAGTGAGACAGATCTTTTGGCTTACTCTGCCCGAGGTTTGGACGCAGGTGGAGTACGGTCGGGTTGGTTTTGCCTTAAAAACCAACCGGGCCCCTGGAACGAAAATGCCAATAACTCTTAGACCGGGCGTCCGATTGACATGTCGTCTGTGACATTGAGTTCCTGTTGATGATACAGAACTTTTGGATACATTAAATCTGGACTATGTGTCAGTTGACACATCATCCTCTCAGCTCATGGAGCGGACCCTCCCGAACGAGCTTGATGTGTGCGGGAACCCTAGCGCTGGTTGCGACTGTGACGACGACGACTGTACAGAGATCCTCAGTGGATTCAACAACGACGACTACAGCACTCAGCGATCCTACATGGGTCAGTGCTAAAGATCCTTTGTGGGTCCGATCCTGTGTGGGTCAGCGCTCAGTGGTCCTGTGTGGGCCAGCACCAACAGATCATGTGTGGGTCTGATCCTGTGTGGGTCTTTGCGGGGGTTAGTTACCTACAGATCCTTTGTGGGTCAGATCCTTTGTGGGTCATTGCGGGGGTTAGTTACCTATCGATCCTTTGTAGGTCAGATCCTTTGTGGGTCATTGCGAGGGTTAGTACCTATCAATACTTCGTGGGTCCGACGACTTAGATGAGTCAGTGGCAATACCTGATCATCTCTATCGTCATTAAACGAAGTATACCTGTGTGAACTGAATCATGTTTTTCTTTCCTATGTGGATTGTGTTGTGCTATCCTGTGTGGATTTACATTTTTCTTTCATGTGTGGACTGGGTTGTAATTAGGCTCGGATGTTGGATCCAAATGAGGATTGATGACTTAGGTATATGTATGGGCATATACCTAAGCAGTTTCGGATGTTACTTCGTGATTGTATCTTCCTTTATGTATTCTGGGAGACCTTTGGGGGTCTCGGGGTCCCTACTGAGTAGCTTATACTCACCCATGCACGGGCTATGCCCGTACTATGTTGTGTTGGTTGTAGACGATGGACAGCGCTGATCGTGGTTGAGGCTTGTGGAGCAGGACAATACCTGGAGGTAGACCACTGGGCGGGATGTACTCGGAGTGGACGGTTTGACCGAGGAGTTGTGGAGGCTATCTGTACTCACCCTTTAGGTGGGACTTCTAGTGGACGGCTTGACGCTACGGCTTTACTTTTCAGTTGTTGTTTTTCCCTTCCACTTGTACTTTACTTTCAGTTTGGGTTTGTATACTGGCCCACTTACTTTTCCGCACTTACTGTTGTACTCAGTTTTTACTTAGTGTTTACTTCTACTGCTTTCTTGCTCTGTGGTGTTTGTTTACTTTACAAAGGCAAAGCCTTCCCTTTTTATCGGGATTTACTCCTTGGTGCTAGTCACCAGCCCCTAGCCTATGGAAGGCGGGCTTGGGGTAGTCACGGCACGGGCCCTGAGGACGGGTCGTGACAAATTGGTATCAATGGAGTTCGGTTCTACCACAGAACTTGGGGCTCTGATATTTTTCTATGTGAAGCAATAATGTTAGGCATATTGGGTGTGGTTATCAGTTCAGGGAGTCCAGTGTTGGTGCGGCGGCCAACGTATCCGTACACCAGGACCCTGACTTCTGATTTCTGACTTAATGCACGAAAACATTTATTGCATGTGTGTTTCATGTTTTTTTTTGTGATTACTTTATGTCATCTCACCAGGTATATTGTTCTGATCGTGGCGCACCTATTTCCTTTTCAGGATGGCCCCACGATGGAAGCCAGCTAGGGTTCCGAAAGTTGAGCGTGACAACAGCCCCCCGAGCAACGAGGCCTCGGTACAGGGCCCTTTGACAGTTGAGGCACCGGCAATACCTTTACCCACCGAGCCACCGATGCTTCCAGCCCTAGCCGCTGACGATGCACGTCTCCTTAGTGCACTGCACAAGTTCCAGTGCTAGCGACCACCTAGGTTCCGTGGGGAGATGGACCCCCAGGCAGCCGAGGATTGGCTGGAGGCAGTGGTACGGGTTTTCCGGTTAGTGAGGACACCAGAAGACCTCATGGTGATCCTCACAGCGAGCCTACTGCATGCTGCAGCAGGCAGATGGTGGAGCTTGATGCTCCAGGTGCACGATGAGGCATCTCTTCTTTGGACGGACTTTGAGAGCCTCTTCCGCTCAGAGTTCGTCCCATCCACCCTCTGTGTGGTGCGCATCCAGGAGCTTCTTCATCTTCCGCAGGGCAGCTTGACAGTCGCCCAGTACTCGGCGAGATTTACCGATCTCTCGCGCTACTCGACAGACCTGGTACGGGACCCATTCGTCCGGGCCCGGACCTTTGAGCAGGGATTGAGGCATGAGATCAGGTCATCGCTGATCTCCCTCAACATTCTGACTCAGGCAGGAGTACTGGAGTGAGCCCTTTTGATAGAGAGCTTTCTTACTGAGTCTACACCAGTGGTGAGACCTACCGCAGGGCGGCACGTAGCAGAATCTTCTGCAGCAGGCAGTCGACGGATGACTCATTGGTCCAGGCAGAACAGACCCTCATGCAGACAACCTCAGGAAACTGGCTCAGTAGTGCGGGGCACACAGCGCAGAGCCGGTCTTTCGAGAGGCAGGCAGTGTTATACATGCGGCGGGCAGGGTCACATGGCTCGTGACTACTCGACCCACCGTGCCGAGGAGCAGCAGATGGTTGAGGGGCCACCCAGGAAGAGGCAGAGGGTTGACCGTGGCGGTCCTCAAGGAGCAGGCAGATGAGGCAGAGGAGATGGCCGAGCAGCAGGTGGTGGGAGACGCTTTGAGGCTCTACCCCCACCACCACCAGGAGGTCCACCCCGGCCACATGGAGCAGGCAGGCAGAGACAGGCACGGCTCCAGGCAGTGGAGGCCTATGACCACGGTGCGCACGAGATGATTCGAGGTACTATCTGTGTCTATTCCACCCTTGCTGCAGTTCTTATAGACATGGGAGAGAGTCACTCTTTCATAACTGTCGCCCTTGTTTGGAGCTCGGAGATTCTGACTGAGTCGTTGGCTCGATCCTTATGGCTAGAGACTTTTACGGGAGCAGACTCGACGATTACGCACTGGTGCCGGTAGTGTGAGCTTACTCTAGGAGGCGAGAGCTTCGGCCGGGATCTTCTTATAGTGGCGTCGAGGCCTTATGACGTCATCTTGGGCATGGATTGGTTATCTACAGTCCATGCTCAGATTGACTGTATTAGGCGCAAGGTGCGATGTGTACGCACCGACGGGAGCAGGTTCACCTTCACCGGCGAGAAGGGAGCCTTCGCAGCACAGGATGGACTTCCATAGAGGAGAGGACAGCCCATCACTCATCAGTTGGCTAGCCTCATCCTAGGAGCAGTTGCCGTGCGGAGTCCTAGTTTTCCTGCAGTGGTGGATCAGTATGCGGACGTCTTCCCCGACGACATTCTAGGACTACCTCCTCGTAGAGAGGTAGACTTTTATATTTTCTTGTACCCCAAGACAGCCCAGATATTGACTCCAGCATATCGAATAGCCCCCGCTGAACTTCGAGATCTACGGGTACAGTTGGAGGACTTGTAGGGCAAGGGATTCATCCGACCCAGTGTTTCACCCTGGGCTTCCCTGATACTATTCACCAAGAAGGTGGATGGGAGCTTGCGACTTTATGTCGACTAGCGTCGCCTGAACCAGGTGACAGTGAGGAACAAGTATCCGCTACCGAGGATTTATGACCTCTTCGATCAGCTCAAGGGAGCTCGGTGGTTCTCGAAGATAGACCTCAGGTCAGGCTATCATTAGCTCAGAGTTCGGGACGAGGAAGTGCAGAAGACGACCTTCAGATGTCAGTATGGCCACTATGAGTTATTGGTTATTCCCTTAGGCATAACCAATGCTCTGGTAGTGTTCATGGGACTCATGAACAGGATCTTTCATCCATACCTTGATCGATTTGTCGTGGTCTTCATCAACGACATTTTGATATACTCGACCACGGAGGAGGAGCACGCCTACCACTTGCGAGTTATACTGGACACACTCCGAGAGCACCAGCTTTATGGAAAGCTCTCGAAGGGTCAGTTCTGGATACATGAGGTCCACTTCTTGGGGAACTTCATCTCTGAGGTGGGAGTTTTGGTGGATCCTGTGAAGATCGAGGTAGTGCTAGCTTGGGAGCCACCCCGGAGCGTGACGGAGGTGCGGAGTTTCTTGGGACTAGCTGGATACTACCGGAGATTTGTGCCAGACTTATCCAGAGTTGCGTCACCACTCTCAGCTTTGACAAAGAAGGGTAAACCCTTTGTGTGGTCAGACAGATGTCAGCAAATCTTCCAGGAGTTGAGACATAGATTGACCAGTTCCCCTATCTTAAGGTTGCCTGAGGAGGGAGTAGGGTACGTAGTCTACTGCAATGCATCAGGGACCAGACTCGGATGTGTCCTGATGCAGGATCGGGCAGTGATAGCCTATGGATCACGTCAGTTGAGGCCGCATGAGCAGAACTACGCTACCCATGACCTGGAGTTAGCAGTAGTGGTCTTTGCTCTGAAGACATGGTGGCACTATCTGATGGGCGAGCGCTTTACAGTCTTTTCTGACCATCAAAATCTCAGGTACATCTTCTCTTTAAAGGACCTAAACCTGAGACTGCGGCGATGCTCGAGTTCCTCCCGGACTATGACTTTGAGATAATCTATACTCCTGGGAAGCGGAACGTGGTAGCCGATGCTCTCAGTAGGAGGATGGACATTCAGCTATATGGGGAGGTGAAAGAGAAGCTAGCCTCTTTGCAGATATCCTTCGTGGATAGGGATGGAGTAGCCTTCCTTCAGTCTCTCACAGTCACCCCTCCACTATTGCAGCGGGTCAGAGAGGCACAGCGTGGGGACGCTGACTGTGAGATACGGCGTGCGCAGATAACCTCAAGACAGGCAGCTGATGGTTTCTCATTTAGAGCAGAGCATGACATCCTTTTCAGAGGATGTAACTTGGTACCAGTTGCTTTACAGGAGGAGGTGCTAAGATAATTTCACACTTCTCCTTTGGCAGTACATCCTGGAGTGGCGAAGATGTACCAGGACCTCAGACGACAGTACTGGTGGCCGGGCATGAAGAAGGTTGTGGCAGAGTTCGTTTCTCGATGTCTCACCTGCTAGCAGGTGAAGGCATAGCATCAGGTACCAGCAGGCTTGGTACAACCCTTGGAGGTCCTGAAGTGGACGTGGGACGGGATATCTATGGACTTCGTGACCGGACATCCACGCACTTCCAGAGGTCACGACTCCATTTGGGTAATTGACGACCAACTCACCAATTCGGCTCACTTCTTACCCATTAGAGAGTAGGGCTCAGTGGAGAGCTTGGGACGTCTCTAAGTTAAAGAGATTGTATGGATTCACAGTGTTCCATCATCTATCATCTCCGATAGAGATTCTCGCTTTACTTCCCGGCTTTGGAAGGGCTTGCAGGAGACGTTTGGGACGCAGCTACGTCTGAGCACCACCTTTCACCCTCAGATGGATGGTCAGACAGAGAGGACCATTCAGACTCTCAAGGACGTGCTCCGTGCATGTGTCCTTGACTTTGGTTGCAGCTGGGAGGACCACCTACCCTTGGTGGAGTTCGCGTACAACAACAGTTACCACTCCACCATCGGGATGGCACCATACGAGGTGTTGTACAACCGACCTTGCAGATCGCCTTTGTGCTGGACAGACCCTGGGGAGTCATCACTTGTGGGACCAGAGATGGTCCGGGCCATGATAGAGAAGGTCCAGGTCATCCAGGAGCGGATGAGGATAGCTCAGAGCTGGCATAAGTCTTATGCTGACAGGAGGCGGAGGCCACAAGAGTTCGAGGATGGTGACCACGTCTTCTTGCGTGTCTCACCTCGACGTGGTTTACGGAGATTTGCCCTAGGCGGCAAGTTGTCTCCACGCTTCATCGGACCATTCCAGGTCCTTAGCAGGATTGGAGAGGTGGCTTATCGCCTGGCTCTACCACCTCAGTTGCACCGGGGTGCACGACGTCTTCCACGTATCTCAGCTGAGGAGATACGTGCATCACCCGACGCATATCATTGACCATGGGGAGCTGGATGTTGATGATGGGGAGACTTTTGCAGAGGTCCTAGTGGAGATCGAGGATCGACAGGAGCGGGTCCTACGTGGAAGATCGATTCCTCTTGTGCGCATCAGATGGCAGCATTGGAACTTCCAGGAGAGCACATGGGAGAGGGAGGCTCAGATGCATGCTCAGTACCCGCATTTGTTTCCCTAGTTTATGATGTATCTTTACGGGGATGTAAAGCCCTGAGGTGGGAGTGATGTAAAGACCTGTAAAATTTAAGGGATTTTTTTTCTTAATTTTCTATGGAATTTTACAAGAACGCAGTTTCTGACGGCACCTGATTCTGAGGCCTGGTGTGCCCGGAATCATTTTCTAAAGTTTGGCTCGGGTGCGTTCAGTAAACGAACGAGAAGGTATTTCTAACTCTTGAACTGGTGCTTGGAATCAAATTCTGAGGGCACCGATGGAATCGCAGCACTGGTATTTTCTTAGAAACACCTTTTCCGGAGTTGCGTTTGCTCGGGTGTGGTTTTTAGTTTTTGGGGTTAAGTTATGAAAATAAAATAAAGTGGTGCGACAACTTTATTTTATTTCACTTAAAGCCACTTGAAGCCACATAAGCTAAGTTGAAGCAGATAGGGTGGAACCCAAAATATCCTACCCACATGGTAGGATATTTGTGAGGTGAGGCCCGCATGAGCCCCACCATTTATTTTCCTCTAAGTAACGCACCCGTGAAAACCCCACTTAAAATGAAAGTCAACCGGTGCATTTTATTATTTTCTTAATGGCCCTTTTAATTGGACAGTTAAGACATTACCATTAATTCACCGAATTAATGGTTCATTTCTTAACTTGTTTTTCAAATTGTTGGCATGTAAATAAAATAAGACCAACACATGTCATTATTGGGTGTGGCTTGTTGAGAGGATTTGGAGAAACTCTATCTTCATCCTCCTTCGTGAAGAATGCGAAGAACGTGAAGAATTCCAGCCTTTGATGAAAGGCGACGAAGAACGTCGAACCCTCGGAGATCGACGACGCGATGTTGTGTACTGCGATGCCGACGATTCTCCTTCTGCGACGTTCTTCTGCGATGTTCCTTCCCCATGACAATCTTCGATCAACACCGATTGAGGTAGGGGATTACAGATCTTTTAATTTCCTTTGTGGATTTTATCCTCAACATGGGTTTAAACGTGCAATTAAATCTGTGTGTTTTCTTTAACCCTCAGAGATCGTCGACGTTGCGGTACACGGAGTCGCGTCGTCGATCTCTGAGGGTTCAGTGTTCTTCGTTGCCTTTCGTCGAAAGTCGGCGTTCTTCTCATTCTTCACGTTCTTCGCGAAGGAGGATGAAGATAGAGTTTCTCCAAATCCTCTCAACAAGCCACACCCAATAAAGACATGTGTTGGTCTTATTTTATTTACATGCCAACAATTTGAAAAACAAGTTAAGAAACGAAAAATTAATTCGGTGAATTAATGTTAATGTCTTAACTATCCAATTAAAAGGGGGATTAAGAAAATAAGAAAACGCACCGGTTGACTTTCATTTTAAGAGGGGTTTTCGCGGGTGCGTTATTTAGAGGAAAAGAAATGGTGGGGCTCGTGTGGGCCCCACCTCACAAATATCCTACCAAGTGGGTAGGATATTTTGGGTTCCACCCTATCCGCTTCAACTTAGCTTAAGTGGCTTCAAGTGGCTTTAAGTGAAATAAAATAAAGTTGTCGCACCACTTTATTTTATTTTCTTAACATAACCTCAAAAACTAAAAACCACACCCGAGCAAACGCAACTCCGAAAACAGTTTTTATAAGCAAATACCGGTGCTGCGATTCCATCAGGGCCCTCAGAATTCGATTCCGAGCACCGGTTCAAGAGTTAGAAAAACCCGCTAATTCATTTACTAAACGTACCTGAGCCAAACATTGGAAAATGATTCCAGGCACACCGGGCCTCGGAATCAAGTGCCGTCAGAAACTGTGTTCTTGTAAAATTCCAAATAAAATTAAGAAAAAAAATTCCCTGAATTTTACGGGTCGTTGCAGTCAAAGTCCTATATTGGAAATACCATTTTTCATAGGTCTTGTCTGCAATGATGGGTAGTGAAATATTTTTTTCTAGGTTCATTTTTCATCTGGATCGCTAAGGCAGTTTTTCCTTCCTATTTTTTTGGTAAATTTGTTTCTTTTTTATGTGTATAATTTCATTTGGTTTCTTTGTTTTATGTCTTATTTATTTTTTTCAGTTCAAACTAAACCCCTAAAAGTGTTTTATATTGATTAATAAAAAATTCATTTAACAGAGTATACTCATTACTCTATACAGTTTGAATACCCTATCATAGATAAATCATATTTGAGGGTGTTTATTTAGAAATATAGTCTAGTTATTGAATTAGAAATTATTGATAATATGTATACTTTTTAGTTCCAAACAAGTGATTATTGATTACTAAAGGAAAATTGGTTATGTATTTAGAACATTGAAAATCTATTATCTTAATACATATGATTACTAATTATAAAGACAGTTCGGTCATTCATTATATAGTTTATTAATTCCATTTCATATTATAAATTCATTGAAATTATTTAAGTGATTTTCTTGGTCTATAATAATACATCACCTTGATGCATAATTTGGGACTCATGAGACAAACTATAATGAGTATTATTTGATGTATTCCTACCCATATAAAGAAACTTTTTGGTTGAAACCCTAATGAAATGGATAATTTTATTAATAATGTTCTTGGATAAGGCCTTAATGGTAAGGTAACATCCTAAATTTTAAGTTATTCCTTATTTTAATCTTTATACATATGTAATAGTGAAATTAAACAAGTTGAGGCTTGTATGGATGTTTGGATAAGGAAATGACACAAAGGATGGAAACTGGCTACAAGAGAGGTTCACATCATGAATGGATACTCATGATGTGCATAGCTTTTTTGATGAATCCATGAATCTGCATTCTATACATTAAATTTATTCATGATGTGATGAGTAAATTCGTGATTTTAATGGGTTTTTAAGGATTTTAAGCTAAAGTTGTGTGATTTTCAGGGTATTGGTCTTCCCAAATGTTTATAACATGAATCCATAATTCACATAGTGAATGTCTCCAATTCAAGAAAATAAATGTTTGGAGAACTCATTTAACTTCTCATTCACATCCCTTCCTAATACTATAAATGCTAAGATCCCACTCAGTAATTTCAGGTTTCTATCCTCCTTATATCCCTTCTCTCTAATACCCAAACAATAGTTGTATTTCTCACTTCCAATCTGATGAATTATATCTTAACCTAGATCAATTATATTATATTTCAACTGGTCAAAAACTATTAGTTTTTTATTTAACTAATCAGATCTAAGGGTTTTTTGAGTGGTCGAATAGGGGTATTATATTCATTGATAAAATCGACACCCGAATTCTTGGTTTTGTTGTATCCACATTGTTTAAGCCTATACCATTATAGGGATTAAATATTATTTGTTTTGTGTTATCATTTCCTACCTTTTTATTATGGACTCTCGAAAATCTTTATCCATGAATTATAATCATGAAATATCAGTAATGGTTCTTGAATTTGGTAGTACAATTGGACTTTAACATCAATGCTTATCATCAATCATTGTGGCATCTAAGGTAGTAAGTCCTTGAAATTAGTGTATGTTTATAAGGTTTATTATAATAATTGTTTTGTTTGTGTGTGTGTACCTATGAGACCTATGTTTTATTTTGATCACATGAGGTGTGTGTGTAGCCCTGTGAAACCGATGTTGATGTTTTCTCACATATGGCTTTTTATGGGTGTGAATATTTCCTGATATGAAAATGTTTGATTTATCATCTTATATACATGTTTTAATGTGATGTTTTATATTCATTATTCACTTGATTGTGTAGGTTGATTCATATGGAATATCCCTATGATAGTTATGTGTAAGATATTGACCAACATGTACATTGATTTCCCCTTTTAGGGGGATGTGTAAAACTTGTTTTATAGACTATATCATTAAAGGGGGATTTATAGCATGGATGGTTGGAATTAATTATATAATGGTTCCATAGTAGGTATAGTCAGTCTCTAGGGACCCATGACATATGTTATATTTGTGTTATATACTTATATATTACCTATGTTCTATATACTTTCATGGATTTAACAAGTATATCTTATGTACTTATGTTAAGGTTAATTGGTGATGTCCTACTAAATTTCATACTCAAAACCTACTTAGTTATTTTAGTACATGTGTATATATCATGAACAGGGATCTGGTGAAGGGAAAGGTCCTTTTAGTGGGTGGTTAAGTAGATTTAGTAGGATGATGTGGTCATTACAGGATGGACTTCAGGATGGATGCCTACTTATATTTTTTTAGCTATTTTACTTCATATATTAATCCACTACATGTGATGATCCTTTCTTTTTTTGGGTCATGTGATTGATATGTCATACTTTTACTTCATGGGTTGGAAATTATCATTATGTTTCTACTTTGTTGATTTGTTAATTTGTTATTTATTTTTTGATTTTATTATTATTAAATCCATTAATATGTTCAACATTATGCATTTCACCACTATTAAGACAATTATATATGTCTATGTGATTATATACAGTGTTTTGTTATCCTCAGACATATAACATTTTTATGTTATTGATTATATAACACATTTTTTGATTTTTTACTCTTCTATATTACTCATATTTTGTTTCTCTATAATCACTTACATTTTATGCCACCCTTATTGAGTGTTTTATCTCACCCTTCTTATGTTTCCATTTCCCCATGATATAAATAAAATTATTCTGTGTGATATGTCTAGAAGGGTATCATTTGTAGAGAAATTTATGAGAAATTTTGAAGTCGTATTGGGGAATAAGAGGGGAAATGTTTATTGGGTGAGAAATATATGGGTTTTGTTAACTAATTAGTTTCTTAATTCTCTAAATTTCTAAACCTAAAGAAGTATTTGATTATGTATATGAATCTATAATTTATTTTTATTTTTTAATTATGGATTGTTAAAATATTATATCATCAATTGGTATCAATCCATAATGTAAATATTACATTTTTTTCTCTAGATTTAGAAGTATGGTTTCGCTTTTTCATGGTTGGTATCATAGTAGAGTTTATACACCTTTAGAAGTTAGGATTGTAATGTCCTGGTTCCAGGTTTCACCCAAAGGTGCCCCAAATCCGGTTGGTCACATAACCTCAAGAAAATTTCCCCAAACTCCATAGGCTGCTAACTAGAGGCGAGGGCCAAGGTAAGACATTGGGGAAACTATGCCCTCATTGCAATAGTATACACAGTGGAATGAAAAATGATAAACAATATCATAAGCAGTAATAAAATGAAACAAAAGTAAACATCGGAAGACTGATAGTAAATAAACAACTAGGGCACACATATAAATGATGCATGTCACATATGACTAGGAAAGCATCCAAAAAAGTTACAATGCTAGAAATAAAATACTAAACCAAGTTAAAAATAAAAAAATTAAACTATTATAGCATCATAAGCCTCATCTTGGCCCATTATCTCCAACTCCAATAGAAATCAAGTACTTAATGAAGAAAGGAACTTTCCCTTATCTATACCTGCAACCATATAATCTGGTTGGGTCCAAAAGCATGACCCAAGAAGGGTGTGAGAAGATTACCAGTAGGTGACCACCAAAAGATTTGTGCCTAATAGTCAATGAATGTATATAGAAGGAAATAAGAAAAAAATGAAGCAATAAACTAGAAGGTACTCAAAAGTAAACAATCCTATAGTTTTTTAATTACATTCAAGTACATTTATAAATTATTCAAACTGTTGAATAATTTAACCTCGGGATCTATCCAAAGCTCTGTATCCCCCAGTATAATAAATCAAACAGACATCTCAAAAGACCATCTAAACAACCAAGTAAGATCGAGTCCAAGCTTGTGCTTTGGCTTGGCAGACTCACCACAATCATTCAAACAATCATTCATAACAACCCTCTGGGAAATCTATCATAGTCTAACCCCTTTGGTTTAACATAGCACTTATCAATATCAGATGAAAACCAGGGAAGCTATCGTGATCAATACCCCTGGGTCCACATGGCATCAATAATTTATACACAAACTCTGAGTAGCTCTCATGGTCAATACCCCCTAGGTCAATATGGAATCATTAATTTATACATGGCCTTATGGTAGCTCTCACGGTCAATACCCCCTGGGTAAAAATCTACACCAAGTCTGTTATGGTCCTGTGTAAATAAACATGGAAACCCCCATAGTTTCCCTTGTACAATGATCTCATGGTCCAAGAAATATCAGCACACATACAACATTTATTAAAGGCTATACATGCAATCCAAACTATTACATAGTTCAACTTTAATCAAATAATAGAAACATGCATCACAAATAACAAAACAACTCCATACTAAACAAATAAATGCATGGAAACATGGTACGCCTCATAGGAAACCTAGGCCCAACAGCCCATAATAGTCAAACAAGGGAATACACCCATGCGGTGTCCCATAAACAAGGTTTTAAAATATTATACATAGGGAGAAACCCTTAATCAAGCAACCAAACAATATCAGTTATTAAATAGGGTCAAAATCCAAAATAAAAAATACCCCAACATGGGTATTCGACCAACTCAAGCATATATAATACAAAGACAATCAAAGAAAGGAATGAAACACCTACCTCTATGTGGTATGGTGAACACGCTCGAACATCGATCGCTGAATCCGCCTAGAACATCATAGATTTACAAATAATTAAAAATCGTTCAACCTTAAATAACTTATGAGATATGGGAATTCATTAATAGAGGATCTAGTAAAATGGAGAACTTGTCGATCGGAATCCAACGCACCTAGCTGCATATCAATCAGAGCTTGAATGGAGGAAATGGAGGAGCTCGAATATTTTTGGACATACGTCACTCTCTTGGACAAGACATAAGAAGAAGATGATGATTATGGAGATAAGACGTGACCCTTGTCCGATTAATCAGATAAAAATAAAAGTACACAGTGTGTTCATTTAATGTACACACTATGTACTAGCCTCAACTGGCCCCCGCTTTAGGCGGTCTTCCAGGTCACCCACATGGCCATGTACTCAGCCCGTATACTACCAGTACAACATTATCCTCAGCAAATGGGTATATGATGTGTACTCCAAAGTACATAGAAAGTACATAGAAAAATATTGTTTCTTTCTTTTTCCTCAAAAACAACCCGAAATAATTATCCATACCAAAAATGAAGATCCGAGTTCTTATAACCCCCCCCCCCCCCAATGAAATTCTCCCCTGAATTACCCTTCTAAGGGTGGAACTCTATCCATTGGGATCGAACGTCGGCCTACCTATCACAAGTATCATATTGTACTCTCCAGTCCTTCCATAGCACCAATACCGTAAGAACAGACCATCCATGAAGAACCTTTGTGATGTGATCCACAATCCATATAAGGTGCTCCTCAAAGGATGCATCCACCTCCAACTCAACCTTCTCGGGTCGAAAAATGTGATACAGGTGTAAAAATTAACTTCGTAGCTAAGTAACATGAAAGACATCATGCATATACCAGTACCTCTTAGGTAAATGCAACATATAGGAAACCAGACTGACTCTCTCCAAAACCTCAAATAGCCCGATGTATCTCAGTGAAAGATTTCCCTCCCTCCTAGTCCTCTTGTGTCCCAACCTTGGGGTGACACGTAAGAAAACCAGATCCCCGACCTCGAACTCCAGAGGTCGTGTCTATCGATCAACATAACATTTCTACCAAATGTGTATAGTATCCATCCTATTCTGAATTAACTCCACCTGCTCAGTGGTCTCTTGGACATGGCGAGGTCTAAACATAGCTGCCTCCCCTACCTCTAGCCAACATAGGGGTGATCAACCCGAAATACCGTACAAAACCTCATAATGTGCCATCTGAATCATCATTTGAATACAATTATTGTAGGTAAACTCTACTATGTTTATATTTCTTTCCCAAGAACCCTTGAAATCCAAGATGCATGCTCGTAGCATGTCCTACAAAACTTGAATTGTGTGCTCAGATTGGCCATCTGTCTAGGGATGGTAAGTTGTACACATAAATTCCTATGTACCCAATGCCCTCTATAGTCCCTTCCAGACCTGAGAAGTAAAATGAGTGTCCCTATCTAAAATGATAGAGTGAGGAACCTCATGTAAATTTACAATCTCTCAGATGTACAACCTTCTAATCTCATCAACACTGAAGGTTTCCTTAATCGGAAAGAAATGTGAATCCTTTGTGTCTCTATCTACAACAACCCATACTGCATCATTACCTCAAGGCGACCTTGGTACACCCATTACCATATCTATCATGACATCATTCCACTTCCACTCGGGAATGGGTAACTTGTGGAAAATCCCTGTTGGTCTCTGATATCATGCCTTCACCTAATGACAGGTGGAACATCACATAACAAAACTAGAAACATCCCTCCTCATACCTGGCCACCAATAATGACGGTGTAGATCTTGATACATCTTGGTGATTCCAGGAATAACATCCCAAACTGAGGAATGAAAATCTCTCAAAATATCCTCACTTATGTCTACTGACACCCATACGCACCCATGGAAATGTAAGACATCATCCTTTTTTACGGTCCACCAAGGAGTAGGGTCCTCTCCCGAAACACTCTCCCATAGGACTAGGCCTTTGGAATATGATAGTTGCCTCATCCGCACTCCCTCTAAAAGAGTATAGGTAACTGCTACAGAAGAAAGTAAATTCAATCCGTGTTAGTCATGCACCTCCAGATGCATCTTATAGAACATAGACATAAGATTCCACTCACTACTGAACTCTTGAACTGGATATATCTTATTCCTCCTTCTCAACACATCATCCACTATGTTAAACTTCCTAGTCGTATAGGTGAGTTAAAATTCAAAACACTGAATGTACTAATCCCACCTTCGATTTCTCAAATTTTGATCATGAAAAGTAAATATATACTTGATGCTCTTGTTGTCAGTGAAAACCACAAAATTCACTCCCAAAATAAAATGTCTCCAAAAATTCAAAGCATGAAAAACTACAACCCACTCAAGATCGTGTGTTGAGTAATTCCCCTCATGTGGCCTCAACTGTCAAGACATGTATGCAACGACTCTTTCCACTTGCATAAGCACTGCTCCCAGCCTGATACTTGATACATCACAGTATATAGTGTAACACTTTCCTGGCACTAGAAAAACCAGTTTCAGCGTAGAAGTTAATATTTATTTCATCTCCTGAAAGGCTAAATCACAGGAATCTATATGTAGGTACTTTTCACCCTTCTAAGTCAGGACCATTAGTGGCACTATTGTGCATGAAAAGTTCTGTATAAATTGTCTGATGTAACCAACCATCCCAAGAAAACTCTATACCTCAATGACATTATTCGGATGCTCCTAGGAAACTACTGCTCTCACTTTATCTGGGTCTACTAATACTCTTGTATCTGAGATAATATGACTCAATAAGTGAATCTGGTTTATCCAAAAGTAGAATTTTGAGAGTTTGGCATATAATTTATGATCTCTCAGTGTACTCAAGACAATATCAAGATGAGTGGAATGTTCGGGCCGAGTTTGATAGAACACCAATATATCATCCATGAAGACTACCAAAAAAGAATCCAAGTTAGAATAGAACACTCGGATCATCAGTTCCATGAAAACTGTGGGCACATTCGTGAGACTGAACGGAATAACTACATACTCATATAGAACATACCTACTCTGAAAGTATTTAAGAGGTATATATGTTGGTATAACACACAACAGATGATAATCAGATCTAAAATCAATCTTTGAGAACAAATGGTCTTCTCTAAGATGATAAAAGAGATCATAAATCTTCAGTAAGGAATATTAGTTCTTAACCGTCAAATGCTTCAGCTTCTGATAATCCACAAAATTTATGATCAAACCATCTGCCTTCTTCACAAAAAAAGATATGAAAATCCCAAGGATAAGTACTGGGTTGGATGAAACCCTTTTCTCGCAACTCCTCCAACTTCTTATTGAGCTCCTATAACTCTGGTGTAGCAATCCTATACAGAGGAATGAACACTACTTCCACTCAAAGAACAATATCAATAGATAAATATACCTCTATCTATGGAGGTAAACTTGAGAAGCCATCTAGAAAGACAGTTCTGAAATGATCCACCACTAGAGAAAAGTCCATCTGTGAAGTCCCATGGTCATCTAGATATAAACTAGCAATCTGGGATGTAATTCCTCCAAACACATGATTCTCGGGTCCATCTCTACTCGCCTGAACATCCCATTCTCATTTTTGTAGAAAAGAACTGCCCATTAGTGACATGAAACTCACCCTACAGTGATAGGAGTCAACAATGACCTAAAAGGCTACTATCTAGTCTGTTTTGAGAATGACTCTGAATCTTGTCATCTCTAAGACATAGAAGTCCCATAAGAAGTGATACCCACCACCCTCAAGAGGGAACTCCTTGCACTAATGTACACTAGTCATCCTAGTCCCCAACAGAGTGTCTATCATCATAACATCCTCAGAATTAAGGATAAAGATCCCAAGGAAATCCACAACAGAAATAGATATACAAATATGGTAATCCCATGTATGAAAAATAGAAGAAGCTAAAATGGAGGCAACTAGAATAATACCTCTACACTTAGAGGGTTCGGGATCTAGATCCTGGTGGGTCTGCTCCACTACAAATCACTGACCTATACCACGGCCCTACAACCTTGAATGGCTACCCTGTGGTGATCCACCCAATGGTCGTTGAAAACCTTCTGAATGGCTACCATAACCATGACCTCCTCCTCAACTTGAATGGCTTGAAGAACTCTATTTCCTGGGCTGAGGAGAAAATGGTGTTCCTGCCCCTGAACATGGAGTCCTAACTGATCCCCTCTCACTAGCTGATGGTTAGAAGAACCGGAAAAAAATGCAGAAGATGACCCATCTTTTCGCAATATCGACACTCAAATAGGTCTCTCGGGAACTAAGGTATCATGTTCCCACTCTTCCTACATTGGTATCACCTCACCTAGATACATGTAGATACATCTCTTCAATTAGAATAACCACACGAAGCCTCCCTAAATGGTCTGTAACATCCTCAAAAATCTTTCATGAAACTGTACATCAACACATGTATCTGGTATGATAGTTGGTGCCAAGATAGGCACAATAGGAGGATATAATGGTAGTCCCTGATCTATCTTTTCCGATTTCTGGTCATTTCCATGTACCTGTCACACAACCAGAGAATGTATTGGAATCATGAATATGCAATGTCAAGCACACATCGCTGTTTAATATTATCAATGAATTAAATTTAGAATTACAAGAAAGGTATAGGAGAAGAAAGAATTCAAGTTTTAAAAAATAGGGTTACACGATGTGTATAACCCTCACATATTGTGTTCCCTTTATGACTTACATGGTCATGTACCTCTACCCAACCTGGTCATGTAACACCCATACACTCATTGTGTACATCCTCTGACACAGCATGTACTTGAATCTTTCTCTCCCTCCAAAGTTTCTTCTACACAGCTAAACCACACATTTCTCTCTTGGGTAACACTATATGGCGTGTTCAACCTAGACACAGTGTGTACTACCTAATCCTTAACAACCCGTGTTGTTATTCACACGGTCGGATACATGGTCGACTTCCACATGATGTGTTCAAGCTGTACACAGTGTGTACTACCCGAAATTCATCCACCCATGTTGTTAGTCACACTGTCGGATACATGGTCACGATAGCACGACGTTTAAAATCCATACACAACGTTATCTACCAATATTTACCCAACCTCGCGTCTCTTCTCGCACATTCATTCACACGGTCAAGCACTACATGGAATTTACTCTCAGTACACAGTATGTACTTACGGAAAGTAAGTTCTTCCATAATAGAAGAAGACATGGCTTTTTTTCATAACACCACACATCGTGTTTTTTTGGGTTTTTAGATATTAAACCTCTGAAACATTTTTGAACCCTTAAAAACATAAAATTTTGTTCAAGTCATGACAAATTCCGACCCGTGAGAGCCCATACTCCCAGGAATAAAATCTGGGCATCCTTATTCATATCAAAACTTGAAAAAAAGAAATTAATATTCAAACATGATCCATCAAATTCTAATCCAAGAGGACCCATTTCATCCCAGGTACTAAATTCTAGTGTTCATCCAAATGAAACCTTACAAAAGATTATGTTTTAGTGGGAAGAAGGCATGAAATCTTTTGAATATGAAAATATTTCTCCAAACATAAAGTATCTTGAACTAGAAATGAAATTGGGAAATTTTGAAGAGAAACAATATGAAACATCCAAATATTATGAGAAAAGAATTTTTTCCAAGGATTCATCTGATAATAGTCCTATTTCTGAAAAGACTAAATCTAGTTCCATGAAGAACAAGAGATTATATAATGATATATCTATCACAGAATCTTTGAAGAAGGTAACCCTTTATCCTGATAAATCTATGTGTACTAATGTTGTCTTAAGGACTAGTTAAAATTCAACATTTAAATTTTGAGAATCATGGGTGAAGAAAAATATTCATAAATCTAAAAAAAATTAGAGATGGGTGTATTTAAATTTAGAAATTATTATTCCCCAAAGAAAGCACTGAAGAATAAATGTGCTACCCAAAAATAGAAAATGTCGAAGATAGTCATAATTTTTCACATAAGAAGAAATCAATATTTTTTAGCTACTATTGGTGTTGTTGGAAGATTGGGCATCAAAACATTAATTGTTGGAATAATATTTCATTTTATGAAAATAACACAAAAAATTCATTTATGGGTATTAAAGCTAAAGAAAAATTGAAACCTACACAACAAAAGAAGAATTCATATAAAAGGAATTTGTTTATCAAGAAAAGATATGATTACTTTGAACTTTTCTATAATTATTGCAATAAAAGTGGTCATTGTTATGATGAGTGATGGTATGAAAGAATTATACACAAATCATTTTTTGAATCAAATAAAAGATCACAACAAAATAGAATTAGGTAAGAAATGAATATAACAGGTCATCGTTCAGATGTAAAGAAAATAAGTTTGTTGTTAAATAAACAACTCCCAATTAATTTTTGAAAAATGATGTGAGGAGTGTCATACCAAATAAAATGTGTTTCTATTGTGGTAAGAATGGTCACATCATGTTGAATCTAAAAAGTTTCCTAAAAGTATCACCTTTTATGAATTAAAATGTTTTGTGTGATGGGTGAAACATGTATGGATTTTCAAGTAAAAAAATTGAATTTGTTATTTGTTAAAAAAGTAATTATTGAATAGGAATAGAACTAATATGTGACATCAAATGTTGTGAAAAAGAATTCTACACATAGAGTGAAGAATGATCATGTTTGGGAAGAGATTTTGATCATATTTTCCGAATAGTTGGAAGAGGAAAGAAAGATAAAACAATAAGAGAGAAATTAAACCACATTACTAGCAAATATGAAGAATACTTTTTCATTGAAGAGGATTGTTGGGTTGAGAAACAACTCTTTACCTTGTTTTTCTAACTAAAGAGCATTGAAGAACAACCTTATTCCCATAAATATTTTCATTATTTTTCAATTTGGGAATTGAAGGTGAATCATATATTCATTGGGCGACCTGAATTTATAAAATTAGTGAATATTTTATAGCTTGAAAGGTGTCCATCATGGAAGACTATTGGCATTATTTTGTCAATTTTTAACATCTCAAATAATCTCAAAAGGCATTTGGAATTTATTCTTGATGAAATTAAATTATGATAAAGAAGTATTATGTTCATATCATGTGGGGGAGTATATAAAATCAGTGGTTAGACATTTCTTTCTTAGTTGGAATCATATAAATATCAGAAATTCTAGAGAGGTATGAATCTGATCATTCAAAAAAATTATTAAATTGAAGCTTGTCATCATTGAGTTATTATTTATTTCATCTCCTATTTTTATGAGCAAAATTTATCAATTTTATATGGAATATGTTTATTATTTGATGAAAAAATATAAAATAAATCATTTCACTTGAATTTTCCTAATCTTTGGGTTGATATGTATGTAGGAGATTAGTTGAAAATATTTTTTGAAATTCCTAAAAAGTATTAGTGATTGGTTTTACATGCTAGAAATTATTTGAAAACATTGATGTTAAACTTGATCACTCTTGCTTTCTACATAGAGAATTTCTTCTTTAGAATTAGTGATGGCTAATATTATCACTTTTCTAATATAGTACTAATTCCATCCTTCCCAGATAAAAATTATAAAATATGTGTCAGGAGAGAAGCAGATATTCATATAATTTGAATTTTAGAAATGAAAATTTCTTCCCTTTATTATAACTTTGGCTTTATTTTCAATAAGGGTAGAAGATATCATTGGCTCTTAAAAGTCAGGTATTGAAAATAAATCTAAAGGGGGAGATTGAAGATTTCAAATGATTTTGTTAATTTGAAATTATTTTCAATTTCTTAAAATGATGAAAATTCAATGAATGTTTTAATTATGTTGATTATATAGTTGGTCTATATTTCATAAAACATGTTTCTTTGGCTTCATGTAGTGACATTTTTTTTACAATAGTGAATGGAGTTAAAAATAAAAACATCTCATGCATGGGGAGAATGATTTGATATTTTTAAAAGAATCCATGCATGAGGGTAATTTGTATTCCTAAAAAGTTCGATTTTATTGGATTTTAATTTTATGTGGATATTGGTTAATCTTTTTTTAATGGTTCTACATTAAAAAATTACCACCCTTGCTAGCCAGACTATGGGTGTAGCACACCACAGTGGGTAGTCGAGCTCAAACCTATACCGACCAATATGAGTTCATAGTGGAGGAATTGTAAGGCTGCATCTACGTAAGGAAAATCAACAGCAGAGCAACACCATTCAGGGTGACATATTGGCAGATTTAGGCATAGGGATGTGCTTGCAGAACTGGTATAGGGTGGTATCGGGGAGGAAAAGGATATTTCTGAGTCATGGATGGCTCATCTTGTTATATAAAGGAGTGGAAATTTGTTTATCATTTCAATGTGGGATTCAATTTTTTACCACAGAATTCATTATAGCCATTGGATCTATTTGGTGAAATATCATGGTCATTCGATTGTCTCTTCATTCTTTTAACCATGTGATTTGTCCAATGAATGATCTAATACATCCAAAATTTTCCGCACATTGTCTTCTCTAGGAAGCATCATTCGAGAAGCTTTTGATCATCATCAAGGTCTCTTGTTCACCTGAAGCTCCATTGCAATGTTGATCTGAATCTCCTCATAATCCATTCATTATCTATAGATCTGAAGCTTCGTTGTGATTCTATATTGTTCTTGCTTTGTTGATTGTTTCTTGAAGTTTCTAAGTTGTTGATAAATGCTTATAAATATAGTATTTTTAGATCATTTACTAGTATAATTAATTTCACTTCTGATATATATTTTTTATAGAGAAATGGGGTTCTGTGAGCGTCTAGTTTGTGAAGAGAATTTTGCACCTACTGTTTGTGTGAGGGAGTTAAGACTCCCATGGGAATCCTATATGTGTAGTTCACACTAGTGTATCTTCATGAAGATTATAATTCCACAAAGCAATCGAGATAATGTGTTTATTTTATGCATATATCTACTAATATTTTTACAAACAAATTTGAATAATCGAATACTATTCTAGTTCGTGAAGAAGAAGGTGATATTGCATATTTTTCTTAATGAAGAACTTGTGTCACATAGTAATTTTAGAAAGCATAATAATCTTCATGATAATTCATTTTGTTTTCATGATCTATATGAGAATATCATATATGATTCATTGTGTATCTCTAAGTTGAAATAAGTTCTGAACACTATAAAAAAAGAAATAGAGTTTTTGTGGAGTGTTTTCTTCATGAAGGTTTTATCTACAAAGCACTTGGGTTTAAACTGAAAACATTACTATGTTTTCACATAGTGCATACAAGAAGAAACATATAAAGTGATATTTTGTGGTTGTGCATGGAGTAGTATATACCTCAAAGTGAGTATAGTTTTTCCGTGAAGGAACTGTGTCTATGAGACAGAAATAATGCACAATACACATTCACATGCATGATACATATGCATAGAACAAAGACAAATAAAATATTGTGAATGTGATATGTGTGTGTGTGGAGGTTTTGAGATGGGAAGCATACATTATTAAAACAATATGCAAGATAAGTCCTCCATGCTCTAAGTATCAAATATTTTACATTGTGTGCGTGAAGAAAAATATTTGATAAAGTGTGAAGTTCTTGTTCAAGTGAACATTCTATATAGTGGTGTGCATGAATTAAATACATACCTTCACATGAAATTTCATTGATATAAGTTGAAAATATCATGAAGTGTGTTATATACATGCATGATGTTTGAAAAAGTCCATGTTCAATATATGTTTTTGAATTTGGAGTAGTTATTTGGGACCGAAGCCACTATATCTTTATCATATTATTTCATAATAATTTCTATTTTCAATTTTTCAATGGTTAGTGAGGCCAATTATTCTATAGAAGAAAGATTTCTTACCCAAGAAGTTATTTACTGAGGCATCTAATTATATTCAGTGATAATAATTATCAGAGAAATACCAGCATCAGTGAAAAGGTACCTGAGATGTACACGAGAAACTGTGATCCAGAAATATCATAGAAGACAATAAATCAATCATCCTATCTTTGGATCAGATATTCAGGATAAGAATAAGGCGCTTGTGATTGGGGGTCTAACTAGTTGTTGAAGAGGCTCGAGAGATTTGGGGTCTAACCAGTCGAATGGTTGGGGGGTTTAACCAACTGAGGAAAAAGAGTTTGATATCTATGGGTATAACAAATTCAAATAAAGGATTGATTACTGGGGTATATAAGTAGTTTCTTCCTGATCCAGTATAATTGATAAAAGTATTATAGTGGATAATCCATGTTTGTGGTTAACCAAAATGGAAAATATGTATATCTTAGTACCGAACCTTGTAAAAATAATGTGTGTGTGTTTTTATTTATTTTCTTTATTGGATGCATGATCCACTCATCCTAACAGGTGAAAGAGGTTCAAATATACAGGTGAAAAGTAATTCAGTAAAATTGGTAAACCCTGATTCACCCCCCCCCCTCTTAGTGTGAATGTACGATCCTTGGACACATCATATACCATGTGACACTCGAAACAATCCCCTCTTTTATTTTTTCATACTAAACCTATTCAATATCTTGTCAATATATGTACATCGACTCAGCCCATGAAGCCTCTGGGATATTTCACGTGTGATCTTGATCCCTATAATGGTGGTTTCATCATCTAATCCATCATATAGAAGTACATTATCAACCATTCTTTAACCTCTCATGAGGTTGGTATATCATTTATAATTAGTAATATTTCATCTACATATACTATTATAAAAACGGTACTCCTACTAAATCACTTGTAAACACATGGATCATGTTCATTCTTAATGAGAGTAAATTCATTTATGGCTTCATCGAATAAAATGTTCTATGAAATGGATTCTTGATTTAATCCATAAATGGATATCTATAACTTGAATACCTTTTTGGTACTTCTTGGAGGCACAAACCCTTTTGGTTATTCCATATACACATCCTCTTTAATATTCCTAATAAGGAAATAAATTTTGATATCCATTTTCTAAATCTTATAGTCTCGGTTAGATTATATGTAAAACAGAATTCTGATGGATTTAAAAATAGAAACTATAGAAAAGGTTTAATCATAGTAAATTAGTTGACATTGTATAAACTCTTTATCCATTATACTTTCATTATAGGTATTTAATTTACCTACCATATACAGCTTTATCTTGATTACCAATTTACTCCCAATAAGTTTTACATCAACTGGTAGATAAATCAATACCCAAACACAGTTTTGATACATGGAATTAATCACAGAATTCATATATTCTTTCCATCTTGCGGCCTCTAAGATCTTTAATTCCTCCTTTCAGTATAGAGGATCATCTTTATCAACAAATAATGAGTGACCATCATTAGTTACTATAAAATAATATCTCTATAGTTCTCTTACCTCTCTTATACTCATATCCAGCACTTTTGTTTCAAGAACAACATCCCCATGGGGACCTCTGGAATCAGTTCATGTACCAACTCTTGTGTATCTTGAGCATCAAAGTCATAAAATTTGATCTTAATATCACTATCCTCCTAGAGTTTGTTCCCCCTCCCAAGAAATAAGAACTATATTTTTATAGTTTCTTTCTTATCTAAAATTTTTATTAAATAGAATCCCTTTTTCCCTGGGATACCCTATAAAGATACACTTTGTGATTTGGGTTGCTACTTTGTTTCTTAAGATAGACTTAACAAACACCTTGCAACCCCATGCTTGACCATGTGAAAAAACAGGTTTGTTTCCACTCCATAACTCCAAGGGAATACTATTTTATGCTTTATTTAGCACTTGGTTTAATCAGTATAGTGTTTTCTTTAATTAATTTTTCTAAAAGAATAATGGAAGACTTGTGTGACTCGTCAGTGACATTATCCTATCCAATAATGTGTGGTTCCCAATTTCAAAAAAACCCTTCCACTATGGTTTATATGGTATATTTAGATGAGATATTACCTTATAATAATATCGAAATTTTATTATGTCTTGATTAAGATATTCACCACCTAGATCTGATAAATTATTTTTATCTTATTACCAAGATAATTCATAACATCATTCTTGAAATCATTGAACTTATCAAAGGATTATAACTTATACCTCATCGTGTAGATATAACTATACCAACTCAAGTGATCAATAAAAGTAATAAAGTATGATTATCCATCTCTATCTTCTACAAGAAAAGGTCCACCCACATCGGTGTGTACTAATTCTATAAGATCTTTGGACCTTTCACCTTGACCAATGAATGGTGGTCTTTCCATTTTTCCATGTAAACAATCATGGAATATTTCAAGTGTCATTATCTCAAAAGAGTTTAAATAAACATCTTAATATAGTTTTATCATACAATTATCGTTTACGTGACCAAGATGGTGATTCCACAATTGGGTTTCATATGAGTCACTCATATTAGTTTCATTATCAATTTACAATATTAGGTTTACTCAATAAGAAATTCACTTAAAGATTTCTATTTCTTCCTAGGTTGGGTGAAAGTCCTCTTTCATTGTCCCTTTTTTCTACATGAAAAACATAATGTATTATGTTCATTTCCATGACCTTGTATCTTCTTTGCAATGACCCGATCATTTATGAATAAAATTACGTTTATTTTAATGTCTTATGGATATATATAACACATGCACTGTTTTTATTATTATTCTTGGGTTTAAATGACCTTTTAGTATCATTATCATTGATAATATAGTCATTGAACAGTGATTACACAACTAATAAAAAATAAGGTTTTAAAATATCCTTTCGATGCCGACAAAGGAGATGATGGACTCAAGCAGTAGACTTGGGTCGTATGATGTACATTTTTTGAAGATCAAAAAGGAGGTAGTGTCACTGGGATACTCTCTTGTCCAATCTCAATCCGAGCTTCAACACGTTAATCTTGAATGGAATCACCTATGGGATATGTTCAACTTAATAGAGATTACCACCCGAGCAATATTATCTGAGAAGCCCTAAGAGTCTACTAAAATCGCACACCTTAACCTTAGGTATTATGAAGGTTTTATAAGGGTTTATGTAACAAGTTATTAGTTACTTATTATGTAATATATTTATATGAAAAATTTTGTATTCCATTAATTCCTTTATGGGAGAAGACTTTCTTAAAAAATTATGAATTTGATAAATTGATTTTTCGGGTAAAAATACAACTTTTGAGAAATATATGTATTATTATATTAAACTGTGTTTTAATTAATAATATTATAAAAAAAATTCTTAAAAATTATGATTATATAGGTTTCTTATCTATGAATGATTAGGTAATCAGTTTGATAAGAGTTATATTTTTATATGAGAAAACAGAAAGTGTATTTTTTAAAATTAAAGAATTTATTTTAAGGAATTAATGAATTATTGAAATAATTAATATTTTAATAAAATATTATTATCAAGTTACTTTTATTAATAATAAGTGAGTATATAATTTTTATGAAGTCAAGTGTAATTTTTATTAAGGTTTAAAAACTATTTTTATCAAAACCTGCCAATTTTTAATAAATGTCAGTTCTCATTTAAAAAGTGAAAATTCACATATTTAGAAAAAAAAATTAAATAAAATGAATATATTTTTTGAAATCAGGATGTTGAAATTATCCAAGAGTTAATATTTCTTAATTTTCAGAGATAGTAAAATTTTTGGGTAAAAATTAAATAATATATAAACATATAATGTGTTTAATGACATAATAATGGCCTAATAGTTATATAATAAATACCATAAAAAGGATCTTAGACCAAATATATTTTTTAAATTTAAAATATTTTTATTTTATATTATTTTGAATTATTTAATAATTCCTTAGTGAATCCTTTAAAATGTTTAACATATTTTATGATTTTAAGTTCATTTCTTTAATAATGGGACTCACCTCCACATAAAAAAGACTAATATTTTAATATCATCATCGCATGGCCTTATAAAACAATTTTTTACACTCCTATTTTGAAAAACCCATGGGAAAACCCATATTAAGGTTTTTTTTTGTAATATTTAATTAAATAGATTCCACAACCAATGTTTGAGAAATATTAAAGAATTCTCCTCTAATTTCATATATCAACCCGCCCAACCTCCTAGTTCTCTTCACTAAAAATCATTTTATAACGTCATTACTCTATCATATCCTCTCTATAATCCTCCCAAGGCACCCCAATCTCTAATCCCCTCTTCAAGATTTTGAATTCACACTCTCAATTAAGGGTTTACTTCCTTTCTCATTTTTATCCAAGTATCCTTATATTGTTACACCATTTTATTTTCAATAAAAAATTATGGGTTATGTTTTCTCACTACCCTCATACTACCATTATTATTTTTGAATGATGTGATAACCCATTATATCTCATTAATCCCTCCTATGTACACTGGTTACCGTGCCGAAATTTCGTAAGATTTATTTGATTCTTCCTCTTTCTTCAGGTTTCTTTTGTTATGTTACGCCTTCTATTAAAAAATTACTTATGTTGGAAAATGTATTTATATGACCCTATTACTTCCCATTTTATTTATATATTATGTGAGACCCCTTTCTCTCTCATCAACTCTTTTTATGAATTTTTATGTCACGTTGTTATGCTGTCGAAATTGCATCGTGATTTTCCATGCTAAAATCACCATATAGTGAATACCATGCCCATTCCTCTATCTTGGGTATTTACCTTTATGAACATATACCTTTTTTATTTAGTACTTAAATGTATTTATTATACACTCCTTGATCAATGAATGATTTATGATGAAAAATGAATCCATGTTTTATGATCTGTGTGGCACAGTTAAGCATGAGATTAAAACATTCATGAAGGGTGGGCTCTAATAGTGATACAATGCATTGGGTAATGTTTAGTATCATGACACATCATGTTAGGATATAGTTTTACCTGATTCTTTTATATTACTTGTTTCCATCATGTTGGGATATGGTTTTATCTAATTCCTTTGTGTTAATGATGGAGTGTTTTATGTTGGTACCACATTTCCATGCTATGATAATCATGCTATATGAGGCTTATATGTTCATGTTTCTCTTATGATCTATTAAAATACCTATTTCCTAACATGTATTGAAGTGTTCATGTTGTTCGTTTTTTACTCCCTCACTGGTATTTATATCTCACCTTTTCTTATGTATGTCCTCAGGTTATCTCATGAAATGCTAAGTACGAATGAATGTTGTGGTCATGTAAAAAACGTTTTCAATAAAGATGTTGTATTTTAGGTCTTAAGTTTTCATGTAATGTTCCCAATCCCAAAATACACTGTACCTCTCGATATTATAGATTTTATTAAGTGAAATTTTATGTAATAAATCATGTTTAAATGTATTATAAAGATAAGGGTTGCTATATTCTTCTTCTTGGAATGATAGTGCCCATAAGCCTTAAAAATAGGATGAGTATTTAGTCCATTTTCCTAGTTCTTCCTATTCATATTAACCATAATGATGGAAGGTTTTTCATTCCCCATGTCTTTATCAAATTAGTGAATAAGAGTAATAAGTTCTGAAAGTTTCATCTCACTACTGTTCATATTATTATTCATAATAAAACTTGAGAAGGTTTTGGGTAGTGAGGAAAGAATGAGATCTATGTATAGATCATTAGATATATTAATCCCATGATATATAGGTGTTTAATGTATCCAATCATATTGACTACATTTTCTCCAGCTTTCATATAATCTCCAAGCTTCCACATGAATAGTGCAATAGTGATATCATATATCTCTAATATCACCTTATCTTGAGAGAGATTCTTAAGATGAGAAATGATGTAATATACATCCATGTACTCTTATTACTTTAAAATATCATTGCATATAGAGGATATAATGAAACATTATACATAAATACTATCTTCCACATTCTTCATATAGAGAGAAGACTTCCTATGTATTAGCCTCTTTGGAAATGAACTTAGTATGTGGGGTTTTTAGCAAGTATAACTTCCATTCATGGAATAGTATAACACAAAATTTCCTATACCATTCTTGGAAATTCACATTAGTGAGAAGGTTTTCCATATCTTTTATGGATATCCATGATATTTACTATGTCTTTTGATTTTCCATTTCAACAAATTAAACAAATATGAGTAATAATTTATTTTATTATAGAAATATTTTAATAAATTTAAATTTATTTAAATTCCTTTAATCTACCACTATATATCAATACATGATATCCCACACCATTAGGTTTCAAATAACTTTTCACTTGGATATTATAGTGTCAAGGATCCATATTCCCTTCTTGTAACTCATACTTGGTCTTAAAACCCTATTTTAAGGGTTTTAGGTTGGCGTAACTTGTCAACTACATTAAATTGTTGTTCTTTGATATGTCAAGTGGACTCCACAATCCTGAAATATTATTTTAGTATTTTATCAACCATTTCCTCTTAATTAAACCTTTTTCTACTTGGGTAGTAAACCCTTTATGTAAACTAAGTTAAGTTAATCCAAAACTCAAGATAAAATTTCCATGGTAATTTAAATCACCCCAACTTGGGTTGGTCATGTACTTTGAACTATGAGGTTAATTCTAACGTAAGTAGTGGAATGATAAGATGACTTAATATTTCAATTGATGGGTTTTTGTATGTATATGTAAAACCCATTTTATTATTTAATATACCATATTAATATTAAGGTAATTTTACTTAAGTGATTAACCATGTTTCAAAAAACATTTACACATAATACTATTATATTTTATTCTATCTTTCATGATAATTTATTTATTTATTAAGAAATCATGTGGTATCTGCAAACCTAAATAATTAACCATTAAACTGATAGAAATAAAATATAAGTGGAAGTATCATGAGAATTTACAATGGTTATTTTATCTAGAATATGATAAATTAACCCTTGGACTAGGAGAAAACACCTTGAACCAATAATTTGTTAATGTTACATCATTACACATATAGTTCCATTGAATCTCCATGATTTATTTTTTCATAGCTCCTTGAACCGAACGACCTCCACTCACTCGGGAGATCCATCCTAACATAATATTTTACTCACATGCTAGTGAGGGGATCCAATGGATTTGATAAAGGGGGTTTACATAAAAATAAACTATGGGCACACAATACCTTACATAATGAGGAGGGGATAGATCAAAGTAAATAAATAATAATTTAACAAATTAAATTAAAAGAAACCAATCATGTATAAATGGTTGGTCAATCTCATTATCATCCACACATCAAGAAACAAGCATACATTTTCAATATATTTATCAATTAATTTGATTTATTGTTTAATTAATATAACGCACCATGAATTAATCAAATTAATTAAATCTATCATAATTTCATCCAACCATCCTTAAATTACAATCATCTGTAATTTTAACCAAAGTTAAATTCATTTAATATTAATGCAGTACATAAGTGTACTCATAGGGAAACTCATTTGTTCTTCAAAAAAATTACATGGAAATTAATTTAATATATAATTTTTAATACTATAAAACTGTGTGTACTATCAAATGAATCAAACAAGGAACACATAATCAATAAGTTTAATTATACATTTAATTCTTATTTCTGTGACAATTTGAAAACACTACCAGTAATAGACTACATGGTGTCTACAAAACTAAACATCGTGTATATGTCTTGTACCCATGTTAGTGGCACAAGACATAGTTTTGGTAATGTATTTTTCCTTGGAAGTGTTCTATGTACATAGATTTTACTAGGAATATATGACATGTAACCTCTAACTTTCATGTAATGTATGTCCTCATGTTGTGTATCTAATACATGGCTCGCTAGGACACCCCATTTTCTTAGTCACAAGAAGACAGGGACTCTATGATGTGTATTTCTACATTTCATGTGTCTATCTATCCTTATCTACACATTGATTCAAACTATTTAGATATTATAGATGATATTTTGGATCTGATCCGATAAAGTAAGATATGGATATAGAATAAAAACTACATTGTGTGTACCTTGTGAGTAAATGGAGTATACTTTTTTCATCTAAGTATATCCTTCATCACCTCCATATGAAAATATACTAATGATTATTTGTTTTTAATCATTAACCAACTATTATTTATATTGTAGAGAATGAATAACAGAAGCGAACGCGATTTCATATTATAAAAATGAATCATTTTTTATTAAGATAAAACAAAAATTCATGCAATCAATCAATGAATAATAAATAATCATAAATTAAACATGTGAAAAATCTAATACCATTTGTATATTGTATGTTTATAAAAAGTTTAGAGTTGTTCGTATTTCTAAAACAATGGTTTTACAAAAATATATGGTATAGAGTTCTCTGTAAATCACAGTGTGACCTGCATTTCCTCAAATCATATTTCTATGGAAAGTATACCCTAGGAGTACATTCCATCGTATTCTCTACCCACGGTGACCCATCCTCGACTTTTATTTTTATATCGTTTTTATTTAACATATTATTGGTGAGTTATATATCAATTACGTAGTATTATCCTATTGCAGTTTCACCATATTTGATTGTAGTTTCTTTAGACAATAGAGCTCACTGTGTGTAGAGTGGCGACGAAACAATATTTTTCCAAGATTTCTTATGAAATGGTCTTACTCCTACTTCCATACTTTGGATTTATATTAATAAATTCTAATATATATTATTTTAATGAGATGATATGAGTAGAGTTTGGGTGTGTCTTGGATAAGTGATAGAAATGTTTTTTAATATTGGGTCCTCTTTGACTTATTATTTTTTGATTTGAGTAAGGGGTTGCATTTGTTTCCTTATTTGATTTTTTGGTCTTCTTTAATGGATAATTTAATTCATTATTTTAGTGAAATTTATATTTCTAACCATAATACCACCTTGATTAACCCTTTTTATATTCTTATTACGATAGTGATTTCCAATAATATATTAAAATTAGATTTTGGTGAGTAGCGAGATGATGGATGTGATATGTTACATTCTGATGATTTTTTCGGTATGTTATTTTTTTATAATGAGGTAATTTCATAGGATAATTATAAATTATATAAAATTAATATCTATACTTAGGGGAGGAGGAACGTAACCTCAAGATTAGATCTCATATTCACTTGATCAAATTTGATTCCTTATTTAGAAGATATATATATTACTTACACTATGTGATTTTGTATACAATCTTTTATAGGTATAGATTATACCATTTTATGCTAGGTTGTTCTATTTTCATGGGTATTTTACTAAAATTATTTTGAGGAATTATTAATCTAAGCATAATTTGTGATAGGATATTAGAAAATATTATCACCTTGTGAATTAAATAAATTTGAAAGGATATATGATTTCACTTTATATCATTTAAATATGGTATTGATTGAATCCTACATAGAATGAATATTATTCCAAAACACCCCTTAAAATGAATATCGGTTTTATTTATATATCTAAAATATTGAATATTCTATGAAATATTCTAGTTGAAGATGATTCTCCATAATATAATCCACATCTCATTCAAATCCAATTTTGAGAATAGTTAAATAAAATGAATAATAAATTACATTCTATACTAAAACAACACATTAATTTATAAATAAAATAGAAATAATAGTCTAACATAACCATTAAAAATATTTTGTACTACCACCTCACATTATTGTAAGGAAATACTAATTACATAATTTTTTTCGCAAACTATAAAATAAAACCACACTAACCAGAACCAACCCAGACTACATTTTACTAAACCAAACTAATGAAATGGGACCTAAACCTACATGAATTGAAATGATTTAGAATAACCCAAACCAAAATAAACTAAGTCGAGATTACCCAAATAATCCAAACTCAAATGGGACAAAATGGATCAAAATTAAATCTTAACCAAATAGAACCAAATTTACTTGAAATGACTTGATATAAACAAAAAATTGAACCAAAACAAACTAATCAAAAGTGATATATACCAGGAAGATCAAATTCAAAAAAAAATAAACTAAATTGAAATGAATTAATCAAACTCTTAGCAAACGAAATTTTACCAAACCACCCAAAATAGGTATAAAATTAAAAAAAACTAACCAATAATCCCTTTACACACTAAAACCTATCAAAAAAGCTATTTATATCATAACTGAACCGACTTGATCAAAAACAATAATTGAATTAAAATTACTTGATCTGGCCCAAGTAGACTTGAGTAGACCTAAAATACACTGAACTTTATCAAACTAAACTAAAATAAAAATAATTGAACTAAATTGAACCTAACTAAAAGAAATATTGTAGTAATGATAAAAAATGAAATGACTTAAACAATCTTAAATAAAACCATAACAGGAATGCACTGACCCAAACCAAATAAAAAAGTAAAAAACAACAAAACAAAATTAGCCATGACTAAACTAATCCTAAACAAACAAAAATGACCAAAACTGATCAGAATCAAATAGAAAATATAGAAAAAATAGATTAAATGTATTGAATTATCCCAAACCAACCCAAAACAAACCAAATAAACCAAAATTAAACTAACCTAAAGAAAACCAAAAAAAAATCAACTAACTAAAACATAAAAAATGAATTAAGGAAACCCAAAGTGAAGATAATTTAATTTAATTTATCTAAACCAAACCTAACCAACATAAATGACATATTGTAGATTTAAACTAAACCAACCCAAGAAATAAAACTAGAAAGTAAAATATTTGAACTAAACCAATCCAAAATGACCCCACATGAATAGAAACAAGTTGTAAAAAATTGAACCAAACCATATCAAATAACCCCAAACCAAACAAAATAGAATTGATTTAAACCAAAGTAAATAGAACTGATTTGAACTAAACTAACCAACTTTTAATCAAACTATCCCAAATTGAAGGAAATGAAATTGAACCAAACCATATGCAATTGAACTAAATATACACAACCACACCAAGTAAATATACTACATTGAAGATTGTGACCTAGAATTCATAATCTTTTATTCATGAATATATTAAATAAGAATAAAATTAGTTAAAAATAGATGGAATAAGAAAAAAAATGAAAACATAAATTATAAACACATGTTTTTGTAGTATTATGTATAGTTATTACTCATTTATATAATTGAATTAAATATCATGGTTTTATATTTATAGTATTTTGTTATATATAAACTAGTTTTTTGTCTCTTGTATTATGATTCCAATATATACTAGTGTATTAGTTATAGTTTCATATAAAGAGAACAATTATCATTTCCTGAAATATATTTTCTTTTAAAATTCAATCTTATTTAATTGATTTTATAACATGACATGTAACATTTTTTATAGAATGGATTGAAGTTGGAAGTATAAAACCAATTATTTCTCAATAAATTTTCAAAACAATTTGGAGATATTTTTTAATTTTCTATTTAACAATGCTTTAGATAGTGGTCACATACACTACCCATGTAATAATTGTGTTAGAAGACCTTGGTTGAGTCATTAAAAAGTTAGATACCATATCACATAATATGGTTTTTAAACAAAATATTGTGTCTGATATCACAATGGGGATAAAATATAATCTCAAAATGCTAATGATATGAATGAGAGGAATGGATTGAAGAATTTATTAGATGATTGATTTTCATTTATTCATTATCATGAGAAGAAAATTATGCTGACTAATGAAGACTTATAAACCATCAAACATGATGTATGTAATGAAAATGATGATATTTATAGGGTGAAAGAATTTAATGATGCAACCATGAATCTAGTATATCGAAAATTCGGTAAAATGAAAATGCTGGAATTTTTAATCTAACTATTTCATTGGAAAACTTTTTATGGGATTTATAATAATGTCATAATTTACAATATTATGTTTTTAAAGGAATTAATTCTAGATGATTAAGATATTCCATCAAACCATTATATGGAATGGAAGTTATTTGAGGAACATGGATATTAAAAAAACAAAATTCATGCTTTACATAAATATAACATCTTATTCTGGGAGGAAACTATCGAATAGAATGACTGTATAAAATTTGTCACATCCCAATAGAATCAAGAAGATGATAGAACACCATCTCATGTTCCATATAAATTAATGTGGCACTTTCCATTTATAGCAGACCAACCTTTTCTTACATTAATATTACATCATTGTAAAGATAAACAACATAATAGTATTACACATAGAGGATCCAAAGGTTTAGTGTCTTGGAAAAACTAGGACCATACATAACAAATACAACATCAAGCATAAACATTTATTTAATTTCTTCTTCTCTAGCTTCTTATTGGCACTTGTCCTCTCCTTAGTGCATGTAGCCACCTGAGGATATACATCAAAAGGGGGTGAGCTAGAATCCGAGTAAGAGGATAGATAAGAACAATATAGCATGGGGTGATCATAATCATAACATGTGAAAAAGGTCATGAACATGAGAGGAAGAATAAATATATGACTTGAAAGGTGGAAAGGCAAAAAAATGAAACATCATGTCTTATTGGTTAACTACCACACATACTTGTGAACCAAGATAGCATCTTGTTCACACATAATTTCACATTTACTCATGAGATTAATCACTTTAGCTAATTCATTAGAGCACTGTATAATTTGGGTGCACCCATCACATTTAAACATTCCTATTGTGCTATATAATTCTGGGCGCACCCGTCACATCATAACATTATCATTAACTTGCATGACACAAAGAGCATATATCAATAATGAACATAACTAACCAATGGAAATTAATGGGTTTCATCTCATAAAAACACATTCATAAACTTTGGGTTCCCAATATAAATAGGGAATAACATACATGTTTCAAGAACTGTCCACTTTGAGAGAGAAGTAAAAGGTGTGTTCTTAAAATAAGAGTTATTTTGAAATACATTTTGTTTGACATAAAAACCAGTGAAAAAAATGTAAATCTTATAAAAGGAAAGATAATTATGAACAAATGATCTTTAAGGAGTAACCATATAAAAAAGTGTGAAAGAGGGAGAACCCGAAGGATGAAAGTTGGGTTAGAGAATTTCCCCTTACCTTGTATCTGAATGATTCCTTCTCTTTAATGTCCTGTATAATGACATTATATTGATTAATTAGAAATCCATAAACTTTTGTACATTAATATGGTTGATTATGGTTTCATTAAGTGATTTTATGTTCCTTTTGATGAGTTATAGAGTTTAAAAACATTATTCGGGAATGTTGGTTTTTTATGGTTTTCTTGAGTGGCTCACTTGTATTCTTAAATTGATGTTCAGGTAGAACATGGGTAAACATTAAGAACTGATATTACATGTTATTAATGATATTTCAGGATATTGAATTATCTTATAATTAATCATATCATATCCATGTGGATGAATCATTAGATAAAAATTAAATGATGATTATTTGGGTTAATTTGGGCAGTTTTTCTATCACAATGAACTTGTTTTAACTTATCACTTAGTAATATGGACATAGGTTATTTACATAACATTAAATAGGAAATAATACATATATAAATTATTTTTTCTACTATAAAAATGGTTTCATGAATAGATCTGAAGGTTGAAATGGATGAAGAAATCATGTCGTTCTTGAAGGTGATAAATTAACACCTCAAGAACAACGTTCTCTTTAATGATATAAAAGGAAGGGGGAAAGGTGGGTGGATGGTATAATATCCCATTAGCATCATAAAATTCCATTATATGTATAATACTGGAGTTACAATACCATTTATATGAATATAGGTGGGGAGAGATCAAGAAATGAACTTGAACTTGAAAGGAAATTAAAGGAGAAGAGGGAGAGAAATTACCTCTTAAATCCTTCTCTTGAGATTATCCTTAAGAAAGATAGGTTTGGTCTTTTTATGAGACCAGAAGCTCTTGAACGTGGGAGAGAGGCTAGGTAATATTTGTCACGACCCATACTTGGGGCCTGTGTCGTGACTACCCCAAACCCGCCTTCTATAGGCCAGGGGCTGGTGACTAGCACCAAAGGCGTAAATCTCGATAACTGGGAAGGCATTGCCTTTATAATAGAAAAAAAACATCACAGAGTACAAGCGGAAGTAATACACTAAGTACAAAAGGAAGTGCTGAAAAGAAAGTGGCCAGAATACAAACTCATCTGAAAGTACAGCTACAACTGAACGAAAGTACAACAGAAAAAGAGAAACAGCTGGAAGAATGGAAGTAGATCCTTGGTCTTCCTCCTCGGATTCTACCTGAAGGCTAGGTACAGATAGCGCAGCTCCTGGATCATCCACCACGGATCCTACCTAAAGGGTAGGTACAGATAGCGCAGCTCCTGGATCGTCCACCATGGATCCTACCTAAAGGGTAGGTACAGATAGTCTCCACAACGCTCTCTCCCGTCATCCTCCTCCGAGTGTCGTCTCGTCGTGAAGTCCACCTCCGGATACTGACTCGTCGTGAGGTCCACCTCCGGGTACCATCCAGTCCTCGAACACTCGGCCTCTGTCAGCGCTGCCCATCGTCTGCAACCAACACAATGAGGTGCGGGCATAGCTCGTGTAGGGGTGAGTATACGATACTCAGTAGGGACCCTGAGACCCTCAAGGTCTCCTTAAATCCAACAAGGATAACCACAAAGAATAATCTCCATAGATAAACCTTACTTAGGTATAAGCCCATACTTATACCTAAGTTATCAAGTAACCCATATCAATCATAAGGAAACACAAAGGTTATGAAATCAACGGATAACCACTACCTAGGTATATACCCATACATATACCTAAGTTATCAAGTGACCCATCTCAATCATGAGGTAAACACAAAGGTCATAGACTCAGCTCAAACCAGGATGTTCATTATCGAAACTGTAAGTGCTGAAGATCCCCATCTCTGGAATGTACAGTGATCCTATCACGACTCTGAGGTACTGCTCACTAACCTAAGACTGCTGAGGTACTCCTCCTGTCGAGTACCGCGGGTCAGCCACCCAAACACAGTAGTGCTTCCCGCCGGGGTCTGCCACCCAAACACAGTAATGCATCCCCCCTAATAGCCTGCAGAGGTACTCTCCAGATGAGTACCACGGGTATGCACCCAAACTCAGTAGTGCTCCGTCCGCCATGGGTCTGCACCCAAACAAAGTAGTGCTCTGTCCACTGGGCTCGTCGACTCACTCCAAGTCGAGTCGGTCAATCAGTCGTCAGGTCTCAGCCGGCTACACGGTCTCCGTACTCCGTACGCTCGTCTCTGGGAGGGTCTGCTCCATGAGCTACAGTTTGATACTCTAAGCATCACAAAGTCCCACGAAGAAGTATCTCAAAGGACTGCCTCGTCATAGGGGTCTCAACGCAACAGACGGCGCGTCAATCGGATGCCCGGTCTGTGAGTTATTAGCCTTTTAGTCCCAAGGGCCCGGTTGGTTTTGTATGTGAACCAACCCGTCCGTATCTCAAATGTACCCAGAACTCTCATAGGGTATACTCATAGGGACTGTTTCTCAATGTGATCACCAACGCCGCTGACGGTTCCTCAAACGGACATCCGGTCTGAGAGCTATCAGCTTTTCCATTCCAGGGGCCCGGTTGGATTTTGGGTACATTCCAACCTGGCCATACTCCAACTGAGTCCAAATCTCAGGCGAAGTATTCCAAAAGTTCTGTCTCATCTAGAGTAATCCAACAAAGTTGGTGGCACGTCAATCAGACGTCCATAGCTCAAGTTATAAGTGTTTCCGCTCCGCGGGCCCGATTGGTTTCGTGCTCGAACCAACCCGGCCGTACCCAAAATTCTCTGAAACCTTGAGTGTAATATACTAAAACGACCGTCTCAATCCAAGGATCACATCACAACTGATGGTGCATCGATCGGAGGTCTATAGCCCATGTTATGGGAAAAATACCAAAAGCTACCCGAAAAATAGGGTGTTCGGGCCTGGTCCGACCCGGCCCGAGACCCCCTGGGTCGGCCCGAACCGGGTCGAACCAACCCGGGTCCGAGTCCGGCCCACTAGGGCGTGGCCCGGCCCCGGCCCGGCCCCGGCCCGGCCTGATGGCCGGTTGGCCTTCCACACTGGCGCGGCCCGCGTGGCCAGCTCGGCTGTCCAAGCTGAGCGAAACAGGGGGGCGCGCTGCCCCTTCTGATTGATGAACCCCCCCCCCATGTGGGGGCTGCTATCCATCTAGCCGGGGGTTATGAACCCCCGGTGTCTTCGATCAGCTGGCCTGGCTGGCAGGCCGTGCTGCTGCCGCGAGACCACCGGGGTCCCGCCCTCCTGCTCCGGCTCGCCGGTGGCTGGTAGCCTGGATGCCACTCCCTGCTCTGTCGCGGCCTTGGTCCGACCGTCATGGCGTGATGGCGCCGCGCCCCTCCACCGCGGCCCCGCTCCGGCCGCGGTGTCTTCGGGGTTCTCCAGCGCGGCGCGACGACGCCGCGCCCCTTCACCGCGGCCAGACTCCGACCGCAGGTTCGTTTGTCCTCAAAGGCGCAGCGCGACGGCACCGCGCATCTTCGCCACATTTCCCCATGTTACCATGCGGTTTCGTTGCACCACACCGCCTTCTTTCGAACCGCAACAAACATAATCATCAAGGTGGAGGAGGGGCGGTCGTGTTCATGCGGTCCGACCTCCTCCCATTATTGTGATAACAGGATGCCTATTTAGAAAACGATGAATGACAACGAAGTATTCACGAAGAAGAAATTAACCCCTTCCTTAAAAAGACGTCGCATGTCATCAAGCCGTGGAAAGAGGCAAGCGCCGCGATGATCGATCGTCATGGAAGATCGGTGCCTATTCCGTTGTCATCAGAGGAAGAGTCGTCGTCGATGGTGACGTTCCCCGTAGTGGTGTCTCCTCCCTTGACGTAGAGGAAGAAGAAGAGAAGGCATGTCGTCGGTGTCTTCGCGTTCTCCATCGGAGGTGTTATTCATCAGAAGGAAGTTCTCTTTTTCTTCACACCCAAGTTCTCCCAAAAACTCCAGAACGTTGTTAAGGTTTTCTCACATACCAAAAGCTCCAAAATAATATCCCATGATATTATTTTTATCTACACCTCAAAGATTTTAAAATTCAAACCAAACCACATAATTAATTAAATGAAGAGGCTCATCTCATTAATTAAGGCATGTTGGGATGAATTAATGGTGGAAGGAAAAGGTGAAGAGTTATACAAACTTTAAGGAGGAGGAGATTAAAGAGGAGTTGGCACATTAAGTGCATGGGAGTTTAGGGGAGTTATAAGAAGTTCAAGGGGTTATGGTCTCGTGTGGGCCCCACCACACTAAACTCTCCCATGAGAGGTTAGGTGGGTGTGGGCCCCACCTCCCACATATTCACACATGGGAAGTTGGGTGGTTGTGGACCCCACCAACAACTTCCCATGGTAGATTTTAACTTCCTTGAATATCAAAAAAAAAATTGTTCAGAATTTTATTTATTTCTTCCTTACACCCCAAAATTTAACTTCTTCTCCCATGCAAACGCACCTACGGTAAAAGTCCTCTTAAGCAAATACCAGTGTTGTGAGTTCATCAGTGCCCTCAGATTTCAATTCCGAGCATTGGTTAAAAATATAGAAAAACCCGCTCATTCGTTCATTGAATGTACCTGAGCCAAACTTCGGAATTTGATTCCGGGCACACCAGGCCTCAGAATCAGGTGCCGTCAGAAACCGCGTTCTTCTAAAATCCCAAAGAAATTAAGAAAAAATTTCCCTTGAAATTTTCAGGTCTTTACATTACTCCCACCTCAGGGATTTACGTCCCCATAAAGCTTTAACACAAACTAGGGATACAAATGTGGTACATAGCACGCATCTGAGCTTTCCGATCCCATGTGCTCTCCTGGAGGTTCCCGTGCTGCCAATGAAAGTGCACAAGAGGAATCGACCGTCCTCATAGGACCTGCTCCTGTCGATCTTCAACCTCTACTGGAACCCCACAAAATTCACCCCATCGCCAAAGTCCAGCTCCCCATGGTCGATGATATGCACTGGGTCAAGCACGTATCTCCTCTGTTGAGATACGTGGAAGTTGCCGTGCACCCTGTGCAACTGATGTGGAAAGGTCAAGTGGTAAACCACCTCACCTACCTTGCTGAGGAAATAGAAAGGTCTGTTGAACCTCAGAGATAAATTTCCACCTCGACCACATCTTCGTAAACCTCGTCGAGGTGATACCCGTATAAAGATGTGGTTGTAATCCTCAAACTCTAGAGGTCTCCCTTTCCTGATTAGAACTGAAACTCAAAACTCCTGCTGCCACGTGGGTGAAGTTGGCCGACTCAAGAGTGATCGGATACACCTTCCTATGCATGATTCCATCATGTGCTGCCTGGGTTTTCCTTTTCACCGACCAAGGAAAACCCATTCCGACGTTGTAGTTAGACCACAACCTTTTTCCTAATACAGTCAATCTGTGTATGAACTGTGGATCCAATACATACTCAGACCAACATCGTAATGCCTCGACGCTGCCACCAAGAGATTCCAACCGAAACTCTCACCTAGTGGGTCAGATCACACTGTCGGTGTAAGTGTGATTATTGAGTCTCCTCCCAAGTTATCTCCAAACGTGAGGGTCAAGTCTACGGCTTACCAAAAACTCTAGGTCTGGGAAAAGATTCGTGGAAGGAAGGAATGATTCATATCTACTTCTGTTACTACGGTAGCTAGTAGTGGACACATACTATCCCTAGAATCATTCTTAGAGCCATTGGGTCATACTCCTTGACGGCATGCAGCTACTCTCTTCCCCTGCCCTCCAGCTCCCTGAGCCTAGCGGGGACTACAAAGGCGGGTGATTGTAACATATCGAAAAGTACACCACCCCATGCTGCTCTTCTAGCTCTGCTTCCACGTATGCTGCTCTGCAGATTCATCTTTCCTTGACACATCCTCTTATTGAAACATTTTACACGTCCAAGTCTCTGAGACTGACGCCAGTTCGCATCTTCCCACTACTAATATTCACAGGCTATAACCGATCAGCCAAAGAACATTCAATCACAAAGGTTCTCTCTAGCACCCTAACATAAGTAGGAATGCATAGAGAAAAGAGTGCTTACTCAGATATCCTTTAAACACACCTCGCTTTGCAGTACGAGCTCTAAATCACTGATCTTATTGTATTCATCAAGTACCAAGAATGATTGGTACGCCCCAATGAATTATCAGCTACTGACATGTCATCCTCCCAAAGCAGTATAAGCTCTAGAAAACTCTCAGCCACTTCCTCAAGCCAGTCCTCAACTGCCTGTGAGTCGGTCTTGCATCAGAACTTGAGGTTATCTGATGTTGGAACACGTGTAAGATAGTAAGTCTACAAGTGTCACATACCGGTACCGCCAGTTTTAACTGCTAACCAACAGGTAGTGATGTATAGCTGACACAGACCCGAAGTCACTATCTCAGGCATCGGTCCACATACCGAAGCCTCATCACTATGCAGACCATACTCATGGTCATTCACTGGAAAACACTTGTAGCCAAGTCCATCATCCACTCTTCTGATGTCTCAGCTAGGTGGAAAACTCTAGAAATTGCCTCCAGCCAGTCCTCTGCTGTCTAGGAATCTTCCTCACTTCGTAACCTCGGAGACGGCTGCTGCTGGAACTCATGCTACGCACTCTGCCAGCATGCACAGTTTGCTAGTATGGCTGGTGGTATCTCCTACCCAACAGGTGGTGTTGTTGCTGGTACACCACCCGAGGGTGCCAAAATAGTAAAAATGGCCCTGCACCGGAGCCTCGTCTCTCGGTGGGTTGTCATCGAGTACTCTCTCGGAACTCCAACTGACTGTCTGCGTGGAGACATCCTGAACAGATGCGACACGGTCAACGATTTATACCTGGTGAGAAAACCTGGTTTGATCTGACATTAAAACTTTTGGAAACACACATGCAATCAGTTTTTTCATGCACAAAGTCGGAAATCAGAAGTCAGGGTCCTAGTGTAAGGATACGTCGGCCGCCGCACCAACACTGGACTCCCTAAACTGAAGACCACACTCAATACCCTTAACACTATTGCTTCACAGAAAGAAAATATCAGAGTTATAAGTTTTGCAGTAGAACTGACTCCTTTGATATCAATTTGTCACGACCCATCCTCGGGGCCCGTGCCGTGATTACCCTAATCCCACCTTCTATAGGCCAGAGGCTGGAGACTAGAACCAAAGGCATAAATCCCGATAACTGGGAAGGAATTTCCTTTATAATAGCAACAAAACATCACAGAGTACAAGCGGAAGTAATACACTAACTACAAAAGGATTTGCTGAAAAGAAAGTGGGCCAGAATACAAACTCATCTGAAAGTACAGCTACAACTGAACGAAAGTACAATAGAAAAAGAGAAACAGATGGAAGACTGGATGCAACTCCTGGGTCGTCCTCCTTAGATCCTACCTAAAGGGTAGGTACAGATAGCGCAACTCCTGGATCGTCCACCACAGATCCTACCTGAAGGGTAGGTACAGATAGCACAGCTCCTGGATCGTCCACCATGGATCCTACCTGAAGGGTAGGTACAGATAGTCTCCACAATTCTCTCGCCCGTCAACCTCCTCCGAGTGTCGTCTCGTTATGAAGTCCACCTCCGGATAATGACTCGTCATGAGGTCCACCTCCGGGTACCGTCCAGTCCTCAAACACTCGGCCTCTGTCAGCGCTGCCCGTCGTCTGCAACTAACACAATGAGGTGCGGGTATAGCCCATGTAGGGGTGAGTATACGATACTCAGTAGGGACCCCGAGACCCTCAAGGTCTCACTAAATCCAACAAGGATAACCACAAAGAATAATCTCCACATATAACCCTTACTTACCTATAAGCCCATACATATACCTAAGTTTTCAAGTAACCCATCACAATCATGAGGAAACACAAAGGTTGTGAAATCAACGGATAACCACTACATAGGTATATGCCCATACATATACCTAAGTTATCAAGTGACCCATCTCAATCATGAGGTAAACACAAAGGTCATAGACTCAACTCAAACCAGGATTTTCATTATCGAAACCTTAATTGCTGAAGATCCCCGTCTCTAGATTGTATAGTGCTCCTGTCACGACTCTGAGGTACTTCTCACTAACCTAAGACTGCTGAGGTACTCCTCCTATCGAGTGCCGTAGGTCAGCCACCCAAACATAGTAGTGCTTCCCGCCGGGTTCTGCCACCCAAACACAGTAATGCATCCCCCCTAATAGCCTGAAAAGGTACTCTACGGACGAGTACCACGGGTCTGCACCCAAACTAAGTAGTGCTCCGTCCGCCATGGGTCTGCACCCAAACAAAGTAGTGCTCCGTCCACTGGGCTAGTCGAATCACTCAATGTCGAGTCGGTCAAGCAGTCATCAGGTCTCAGCCTGCTACACGGTCTCCGTACTCCGTACGCTCATCTCCGGGAGGGTCCGCTCCATTAGTTACAGGTTGATACTCCAAGAATCACAAAGTCCCACGAATAAGTATCTCAAAGGACCGCCTCGTCATAGGGGTCTCAATGCAACAGACGGCGCGTCAATCGGACGTCGGGTCTGTGAGTTATTAGCCTTTTCGTCCCAGGGGCCCGGTTGGTTTCGTATGCGAACCAACCCATCAGTATCTCAACTGTACCCCTAACTCTCATAGGGTATACTCATAGGGACCGTTTCTCAACATGATCACCAACGCCGCTGACGGTTCGTCAAATGGATGTGTGGTCTGAAAGCTATCAGCTTTTCCGTTCCAGGGGCCCTGTTGGATTTCGGGTACAGTCTTACCCGGCCATACTCCAACTACAACAAAATCTCAGTAGAAGTATTCCAAAAGTTCCTTCTCATCAAGAGGAATCCATCAAAGTCGACGGTATGTCAATTGGACGTCCGGAGCTCAAGTTATAAGTGTTTTCGCTCCGTGGGCCCGGTTGGTTTCGTCCTCGAACCAACCCGGCCGTACCCAAAGTTCCTTGAAACCTTGAGTGTAATATACCGAAACGACTGTCTCGATCCAAGAATCTCATCACAACTGACGGTGCATCGATCGGAGGTCCGTAGCCCAAGTTATGGGCAAAAGACCAAAAGCTTCCTGAAAAATAGGGGGTTCGGGCCCGGTCCGACCCGGCCCGAGACCCCCTGGGTCGGCCCGAATTAGGTCGACCCGCCCGGTTTTGGGTTCAGCCCATGAGGGCGCGGCCCAGCCTGGCCCAGCGGCCGGTTAGCCTGCCGCGCTGGCGCGGCCCGCGTGGCCTGCTCGGCTGTCCGAGCTGAGCGAAACAGGGGGGCGTGCTGCCCCCCTGACTGATGAACCTTGCCCCCCCCCACACGTGGGGGCCGCTCTCCTTCCAGCCGGGGGTTACAAACCCCCGGTCTCTTCGATTGGCCAGCCCGTCTGGCCGGCCGTGCTGCTGCCGCGGGATAGCCGGGGACCCGCCCTCTTGCTCCGGCTCGCCGGCGGCCTCAAAGCCGCGGCGCGACTGCGTCGCGCATCTTTGCCACATTTTCCCATGTTACTGTGTGGTGTCGTTGCACTTCACTGGCTTCTATCGAACCGCAACAAACATAATCATCAAGGGGGAGGAGGGGCAGCCGTGTTCGTGCGGTCTGACCTCCTCCTGTTATTGTGATAACATGCTGCCTATTTAGAAAACGATGAACGACGACGAAGTATTCACGGAGAAGAAATTAACCCCTACCTCGAAAAGACGTCGCATGTCGTCGAGCCGCGAAAAGAGGCAAGCATCGCGATGATCGATCGTCGCCAAAGATCGGTGCCGATTTTGTTGTCATCGGAGGAAGAGCCATCGTCGATGGCGACGTTCCCCGCGGTGGTGTCTCCTCCCTTGACGCGGAGGAAGAAGAAGAGAAGGCACGTCGTTGGTGTCTTCGCGTTCTCTGTCGGAGGCGTTCTTCGTCAGAAGGAAGTTCTCCTCTTCTTCACACCCATGTTCTCCAAAAAACTCCAAAACGTTGTTAAGGTTTTCTCACATACCAAAAGCTCCAAAATAATAACCCATGATATTATTTTTATCCACACTTCAATGATTTTAAAATTCAACCCAAACCACATAATTAATTAAATGAAGAGGCTCATCTCATTAATTAAGGCATGTTGGGATGAATTAATGGTGGAAGGAAAAAGGTGAAGAGTTATACAAACTTTAAGGGGGAGGATATTAAAGAGGAGTTGGCACATTAAGTGCAAGGGAGTTTAAGGGAGTTATAAGAAGTTCAAGGGGTTATGGTCTCGTGTGGGCCCCACCACACTAAACTCTCCCTTGGGAGGTTAGGTGGGTGTGGGCCCCACCTCCCACATATTCAAAAATGGGAAGTTGGGTGGTTGTGGACCCCACCAACAACTTCCCATGGTAGATTTTAACTTCCTTGAATATCAAAAATAAAATTGTTCATAATATTATTTATTTCTTCCTTAAACCCCAAAATTTAACTTCTTCTCCCATGAAAATGAACCTACGGTAAAAGTCCTATTAAGAAAATACAGGATCTGCGAGTTCATCGGTGCCCTCAGATTTCAATTCCGAGCACTGGTTGAAAAGATAGAAAAACCTGCTCGTTCGTTCACTGAACGTACCCGAGCCAAACTTCAAAAAGTGATTCCGGGCACATCGGGCCTCGGAATCAGGTGCTGTCAGAAACTATGTTCTTGTAAAATCCCAAAGAAATTAAGAAAAAAATTTCCTTGAAATTTTCAGGTCTTTACAATATTTTTGGAGAGTGTTTAGGGAAGGCTTGGAGCTTGAGATGTGTGAGGAAATGAGGGTGTGAAGGGTGGTTCTTATAGTGGAGGGGAGAGGGGTTTTCTTAATATAAAATTCACCAGTTTATTATTTCTCTACAAGACAAGTAATAGTGAGTATTCCATGACCAATAATAATAATTTTTTCATGTTATACTGAACCAACTGGGCTTACATCAGTAGAACATCACACATGACTCTATAATTAGCTTATTTTGTAAATTATGTTATTTCACTATTCATCAAAAATTCAAGTATCTCAGAAAAATCCAAAAAATTTACCCAAACCATTTTTCGAAGTATATAATCCTAAAATGAAGTCCATTTTTCAATAATTTTTTTCTATATATTATTAATTTAACATTTAATTAATATCATAATTTACTTAAAAACAGTTTTTAAAATTAAAACTAATTTTATAGTGCTTTCAAAAATTACGTAGGGTCTTATAAAATTATAAAAAAACTATAAGACATTGATTTGATAATTAATGAACACATTTTAAGAAAATAAGTTTTCTTTTAAATTAATTAATTAATTATAATTATTTATTTATGAATTACAAAATACCAAAACGTTTACTAAGGTCAAATTGTCACTTTCTAAGTTGTCTAAATTTTATTTAATTATCCATGGGTAAGGTTACTCTTATGTTGGATTATTTACTATTAAAAAGGTTCATATTACTATTCATAAGGGTATGTTACTATTCATACGGGTAGGTTAATTTTTACCAAAAATTATTTTTGTTTTATTAGACTCCAAAAATCATCTTAAACACAATCGTGTATGTCAGATTATCGAAATTCCAAACACAGAAGTGAAAAACTTATGTTTAAAGGTCACTTATCACTTAGTAGTTCATTATGTTGTGTTTTTATGTTATTTTATGACATAATTATTAGAAGGGAATTTCCATTGAAAAAATTTCGGTCGTTACATTCTTCCCCCCTTAAGAAATTTCGCCCCCGAAATTTCACTTTACACAAAGAGGTGAGGGTGTTTCTCCTTCATTGCCTCTTCTGGTTCCCAAGTTGCTTCCACAAATGTATGGTTCCTTCACAAAACTTTAACAAGATGGGTTGTCTTGTTGCGTAGAACCTTATCTCTCCGATCCATAATTGTTACTAGATGCTCCTCATAGGAGAGATCATCTTCCAGCTACACCACCTCTGAGTTTAGTACATGTGAGGGATCAGGTATGTACTTCCTCAAGAGTGATACATGGAAAACTTCATGAACTCGATCCATATTCAGTGGATGTGCAAGCCAATAGGCAACATCTCCTATGCGGTCAAGGATCTCAAAGGGGCCAATGTACCTTGGGCTTTGCTTCCCTTTCTTCCAAAATCGCATGAATCTCTTCCATGGTGATATTTGCAGGAAGACTTTATCTCCAACATCAAACTCCAAGTCCCTTCGACGGTTGTCAGCATATCTCTTTTGCCGACACTGAGCATCTTTGATGTGTTTTTGGATGACTTGAACCTTCTCTATCATCTCTTGCACAAGATCAGGTCCAAGTAGCTTTCTTTCACCAACTTCATCCCAACAGGTTGGAGTTCTACATCGCTTTCCATACAGAGCTTCATATGGAGCCATCTGAATACTCGAGTGGAATCTATTGTTGTATGAGAACTCAACCAATGGGACATGATAATCCCATCTACCTTTGAATTCTAGAGATAAGGCTCTTAGTATATCTTCAAGCATCTAAATAGCCCTTTATGATTGGCCATCAGTTTGGGGGTGATAGGCCGTGCTGAAATTTAATTCAGTACTCAAAGCATGTTGAAGGCTCCTCCCGAATTTAGATGTGAACCGTAGATCGTGGTCAGAGACAATTGAGAGCAGAACACCATGCAGTCTCACCACTTCTTTCACATATATCTTTTCAAGTTGTTCAAGAGAGAGGTATTCCCGAATAGAGATAAAATGGGAAGTCTTGGTGAGTCGGTCAACCACAACCCATATCGCATTATTTCCCTTTGACGTCTTCGGGAGACCCATGACAAAGTCCATAGTAACATTTTTCCATTTCTGCATGGGTATAGGCAATGGATGCATCATAACTTTGGAATTTTGTCGCTCAGATTTAACTTTCCGACATACCAAGCACCTGGATATATATTCCACAATCTCTTTCTTCATGTTATCCTACCAAAAGTGTTCTCGGAGATCACGGTACATCTTGGTACTCCAAGGATGGATAGAGAAAGTTGAGCTATGCGCATTGTCCAATAGATCCTTCTTTATCCCAGGTGATGAAGGCACACAAAGCAGCGTTCTAAACCGAATCAAACCATCATCATCGATATGGAACTCTGGCAGCTTCCCTTCCTTTAATGCATTCACCCTCTTTTGTATCTCCACATCATCCCTTTGTGCTTCCTCAATCTTCTCCTGGATGGATGGTAGCGCAATCATTTGGCAAAGGTAGGATTTATCCCCTTCCCTTATGATTTCCAAATCCGTTCTTTTCATATCCAAGAAGATGGGGTCTTTCTCAATCCGCAATATGGATAGAGTAGCAGGTTCTTCTCTACTTAGTGCATCAGCTACCTTGTTCGCCTTTCCAGGAGGATAGTGAATAGAGCAATCATAATCCTTGATTAGCTCTAACTATCTCCTTTGATGCATGTTGACCTCCTTTTTTGTGAATATATACTTTAGTCTCTTATAGTCGGTGTATATGTCACACTTCTCTCCATAAAGGTAGTGTCATTAGATTTTCAAGGCAAAAATCATGGCTGCCAGCTCTAGATCATGTGCCGGGTAGTTATGCTCATTAATCTTCAACTGTCATACAGAATAGGATATCACATTATCATTTTTCATGAGTACACAACCCAAGCCTTTCTTTGAAGCATCACTGTATATCACAAAACATTCTCCACTTTTCGGTAGTGTGAGTACAGGTGCAGTGATCAGCTTTCTCTTTAGCTCCATGAAGCTTCCCTCACATTCTTCTATCGAGACATACGTTCCCCCTTTCCTTGTTAACTTAGTTAGCGGGCTTGACAATCATGAGATGTTTCTCACAAAACCTCGGTAGTACACAGCTAATTCAAGAAAACTATGGATTTATGTGACACTAGAGGGCCTAGGCCATTCCTCAATCGCCTTTGTCTTTGAAGGATCCACAAAAATTCCCTCACTTGTGATCACATGTCCCAAGAACGCGACTTTCTTTATCCAAAATTCACACTTTCTGAACTTTGCGTAAAACGTCTCCTTTCTTAATGTTGCCAACACAAGTCTTAGATGTTCTTCATGTTCTTCCTTTCTCTTGAAGTAGATGATAATATCATCAATAAACACTACCACAAATTTGTTGAGGTAATTTCTAAAGACTCTATTCATCAAATCCATGAAGATTGCAGGGGCATTAGTAAGTCCGAAGGGCATCACCAAAAACTCATAGTGCTCATACCTTGTACGGAAGGCAGTATTCTTAATATCTTCCTTCTTCACCTTTACCTGATGATATCCAGAACAAAGATCCACCTTTGAGAGGTATTGAGCTCCTCCTAACTAATCGAACAAGTCGTTAATCCTTGGAAGAGGATACTTGTTCTTTATGGTGATCTTGTTGAGTTCCTGATAATCGATACACAGCCGCATTGTTCCATCTTTCTTCTTCACAAAGAGCACGGGTGCACTCCAAGGTGATGCACTAGGACGTATGAACCCTTTGTCCAGATGATCTTGCATCTACTTCTTTAACTCCTCTAGTTTGATAGGATCCATCATATAGGGACACTTCAAGATAGGATTAGCTCCGGGTATGAGTTCAATTAAGAACTCTACCTCACAATATAGGGGAATTCTGGGTAACTCTTCAGAAAATACATCATTGTATCCCTCAGGATGCACATTTCCTCAAAGTTGGAACTTTCCTTCAACTCAACCATTTGGGTGAGGTATGATTCTTCATAGGGAATCAACACCCAAACCATTGAATGATTTTTCAAATGAGATTACTGATCTTCCTTTCATTTGTAGAGGAGCATGGGATGGTTCAGAATATGAAAAGATATTTCCATTTCCTGACAGTTGATGTGGGATCTATATAATGAGATCCAATCCATACTTATTATAGTGTCTAATTCCACCAAGGGAAGTATTATGAGATTCACTGGATGAATCTTCCCACATACGCCAACATGAGAAGAGTCAAACACTAGGGTTTCAATGATTTCACCACTTAGTGTTTTTATAGATATCTCTACTTCAAGGTTTTGGGGCTTCGATTATATAGTTCTAGAAAACTCTCAAGATATAAAGGAATGCATAGAACCAGAATCAAATAATAATTTTTCCATTCTTGAGTGAATATGAAGTGTACCTTGTACAACTCCATTATCTTGCTCTACTTCTATTGTAGTGATGGCATAATCCTTCCCTTGTTCCTTTGGCTTTGTTGGCTGCTAACGTTGATTACCCTTGAGAGCTCGAGGTTTAGTGCACTAGTTTGAATAGTTCCCTAGCTCCCTATAGTTATAGCATTGAACCATGAGTGGTTCTCTCCTTTATTCAACCACATTATCCTTCCTTTTCATGTCTTTTCGACACTCTTGAGCATGATGTCCTTCTTTCTGACACCTGAAGCATTTCCCCATCCCTTTTAGGCAGTTCCCATGGTGAAACTTCCCACATTTTGTCATGTGGGTCATTGAGTTTTCTTCCAACTTTTGTCATTAGATCATCTAGCTTGAAACTCCATCTTTAGTTTCTTATCCCCATATCCATGGGACAATTATCCAAATTACATATCCACTTTGAGAGCACATCGAAAAACTTTTTCATAACTCCCAAAGTCTCAAATTTCAAGAGGCTTTCGAAGGTGTGGTTTTAATCCACTAAAGAATCTATCAATTTTGCTATCATTTTGATAACAAAACTCGAGGAGTACCTTGCTAGCCTTGTGAAATTCACTTCATAGGTTGTTGAAAATTATCCTTCTTTTTTCATGAGCTCTATTAATTCTCTCTCCATCTTCGTATGAAGAGTTCATGGGAAATGATTATTAAGAAACATTATCTTAAAGTCTTCCCATTCCATCTCTTCAATTTCCTCCCTTGGCTTGGTGTTATTAATCAAATCCCACCATTGGTCAGATTCTCCAACTAGTAGATAAATGGATAGGGTCACCTTCTCCATATCATAATAGTAATGAATAGAAAAGATCTTCTCCATGGATTTGACCCACTGTTCCGCAACTAGTGGATCATAAGATCCACAAAACGTCGGTGGTCATTGCTGCATAAAACATTCAATAGCCAGTTTCTCCCTCTTTGGTGAAGGAAGACATTCTCCATTATTATGGTTATTGTTTGTAACCTGAGATAATTGGGTAATCCTCTCCATGAAGTTTTGAACTCCACCTCCCAAATCATTTGGGATGTCATTTGGGAAATCATTTCATTAGCCCTCGCACGAGTTGTTGGCCTGATTTCTTCTGGTTCCCACCATTTTCTAAAATAGAAAAGGATAGAACAAAACATAAGTAAACAAGTCATGAATAACTTATTCATTTAAAAAATTTAGACCAAAAACATAACATATGGGATCCCTATATAAATATTCTTGTGTGCATATTTGTACTTAGTCTCATACTAGAGGTTTTCCCTAGGGTTCACTAAGCCTAATTCCCAAATTAACTAAACCTTTCCTCTGATACCAACTATAGCGACCCAACCTTTTCATACATTACTATTATATTATTTTAAATATAAACAACATAATATTTTTACCCATAGAGGATCCAACAGTTTAGTGTATTGGTAAAACTATGACCATACATAACAAATACAACATCAAGCATAAACATTTATTTAATTTCTTTTTCTATAGCTTCTTATTGGCACTTGTCCTCTCCTTAGTGCATGTAGCCACCTGAGGATATACATCAAAAGGGGGTGAGATAGAATCCTTGTAAGAGGATATATAAGAACAATATAGAATTGGGTGATCATAATCATAACATGGGAAAAAGGTCATGAACATGAGAGGAAGCATAAATATAATTCTTGAAATGTGGCAATTCATAAAAATGAAACATCATGACTTAGTGGTTAACTACCCCACATACTTGTGAACCAAGATAGGATCTTCTTCACAAATAATTTCACATTTACTCATGTAGAGACCCGTATCTTGACGTACATGGACATTACATTACATTTGCGGAATACTTAGTACATAACAAAAACACACACTAAAGGATCATAATAGTTTAGTGTCTTTGGAAACTCGGAACGTAATCTTCTAATCGTGGTGAAAGTTCTTCAATATCTCCCATAAAGGTCATCCCTTTTTTTTTTACCTAAAACCTTTCTTTATATCCTGGGGAAAAGAAAACATAAAAGGGTGAGCTCAAATGCTCAGTAAGGGTAAACAAAAGAAATATCAATCACATCATATATATAAGAACATAGCTTTTGGAAATCTTAACCTGCAAAAAGCTCATAATATCATAACATGGGATAAATCATAGAAGTGAAATGTAATCCCAATAATCATAACTTAAAACATGAAACTTTGTGGCATACACACATAATCATAGAGAATCATTTCTTGTTAGTCAAGACTCAATGCCAAGACTATCTTAGTGGACAAAGTCCCTTTCTGAATCGAGTAACCCTCGTTTCAGTCCTGTTTCACTGAACCGGTATAACCTACCATTTCAGCCATGTCTATCTCATGAGATATAAAATCTTTACCCAATGCATTGGAGGGAGATATAGGTCCCACCCATCTTATAATGAATCCTTTCTTATGTGTGCCACATAATCATAAAACATACATCATCGCATAACACATGTAACAAAAATGGGATTCTTGAAACATCATGACATCATAAATCAATTCATATAAGATAAAGGAATTCATAAAAATGTTTCCATCACAACATAATCAAATCCATGTAATAATAGGGATAAAAACAGAACCCTTTTATTATCTTAGATGGAAAATAATTTTGATAAAATACTTGAACTCCATTCTTGAGGAAAATATCCTTTCTACTTCAAAAACACTTTTCCTTTCTTAACATGTCATACAATTTTAAACTAAAAGAAGTTGATTAAAAATAAACTTGAATACTTGTAAATGAAACTTCTTGGAAATAATGTTTTAGAAATCCATTCATGCCGTATAAGTTAAAAAAAACATTCTTCGTACTTTTGTCGGAAAAGTCAAAAAGTACCTCGTACGAAACAAATGACAAAAGATTCCTTTCATATTCTTTACTAAAAATTCACCGAAGGGTAAAATTGGATTTAAACAATTTTAGGTGGATGGAAATAATATTACATACTGATGAAACATGGATGTGGATGATAAAATACACCCCAGTAAATGCCAAAGTATAAACAATCTCGGATAAAAATGAGATTGTGATATTTCCCTTACCTTAGGTCCGACTTGCTTTGTAAGTGTCCGAACCTCCTGTATAATGATTTAAATCATGTTATTGACTTATTACAGAATCATATTCATTGTTATGATATCATATATGGTTCACTTATGACATTATATTACCCGTTCTTTTGTAAATTCCATGTTAAAGAAGCGTTTTGGGTAAAATCGTTTCATTTATCGTAGGTGTTTTGACTTGTTGTTCTTGACATCATTATTACTTATATCATGATTTACTCACTTCCAGAATATAAAATATGATTTATATATCATATATATTCAGTATATATATATATATATAATAGGTAGATAAATAAAATGAAAAACACCGTTCATGGAGACGGTAGTCCGTACGTACGCATGAACGCTGTTTTCCTTTCCTTATTGTCTTGAATGGAAGTAAGTTGATGACATACATATATATATATATACATAAATCCAGTAACTTTATAATGTCATATATTTCATTATTATTTCTTATATATACTTTATAATCATTCTTAAATGGTTAACATGGAGAATGAATCTCATCGCGTCGTGGAGACGGTAGTCCGTACGTACGCACGAGCGATGATATCATTTCCATAAATACTGAATTGAATTGGAGTGGATTATAAAATATATCAGAATCAATATGATGTTGTAATAACTATGTATAGTTATTCTTTACACCATTATACCCATCCATGTAAGGTGGTGGTGGAAAATAGATTACACCACGGCGTGGAGACGGTATTCCGTACGTACGCACGCGCGGTGATTTCTTTTTCCGTAGGATGGATAGATGGTGAAATAGGGTTGTTTCATACTTATAATAACATATCAGTATATGAGTGATACTGATGTTATTACTTCATAATGAAACAACCTAAGAAGAAGAAGTGGAAGAAGAAATAAAGATGAAAGAATTGGTAACGGTAATTACCTCTTCTTTGAAGTGCCTCTTTGAGACCTCCTCTTAGGGCACTAGAATTGGTCTTTGAGGAAGACCAGAACCTCTAGGATGTTTCTAGGGAAGTGGAGAAGAGATTTTGGCAGGGGTTGGCCGAGCTTGAGTGCTCAAATTGGTGTGAGGAGGAGGGGGATGAGGTGTCCTTTTATAGGGGAGGAGAGGGGCACCTTAGGAATATCTCAAAATATTATTTTATATTAAAGTCACAATCGGTTTATAATGGTTCCAAAGGGTCTTATTTCGAAGCTAAAGTGGGGATGGGTCGAAATACTATCAACCAATAGAATTTAGACAAGTTTAGGATATTATTTTAACCTTATCAATTAGATTTAACTCTAAGTTAAATAATTTAACTTTTACCATGTCTTTTTGTTTTCTTTCACTATATGGTTAATACACTTACTATAACATGCCAAACGAACCCCAAATTGTTTATTATTAATATATATATCCTTATCTAAGTCATTTTGCCGAACCTTAGATTTTTAGGAATAAAATAACAATTAATATTATAATATTTGATTTAAAAAACTATTTTGTGTCAATTTTGACACTATTTGATATATGATTTTTGTGAAAGTCATAAAAGAATTAAATGTTCGAACCAAGTTGATTAAATCAACATTAATATAACATAGTAACCTAGAAAATTAGTGTAATTCATAAAAAATCTCAAATTACATTTATTTTGGTGTTTATAACATCAATTATGTCAATATTTTATTAATAAGATAATTACTGCATCATCGTTGTGTCATAAATAAATTAACTTATTTGATGTCTAAAAATTACAAATAAAATACCATCATGTAGGAAATCTTTTTAGCTTTCTAATGAATATTTACAATCGAATTTATCTTATGTATAACCCCATATTAAAAATGATTTACTTATTAAACTTTGATTTTAACTATTTTAACCTTTCTTTAAATAAATTAATAATAAATGTCCTAATCTAATCCAAGTGGGCCTAAATGGTCATATTTTATTCCTAAGTTTGTTTTTGGTCGAATTACATTTGTCCAATAGAATTAGGACATGTGTTAGGGTAATATTGATATCATATTTACCCTTAGTTACCCTATTTACTATTAACCGCGGTAAAAAAAAGTAAAAAGTTACTATTCACCAAAAATTATTTTCATCTCATTGAACCACATTTTAGTCCTTGATATTAACCGTGTCTGTCGGATTTTCAAAATTCTATTCACAGAAGCGGTAAAATTATGTTTTATGCAAAATTCAGTTTTTTTAACCTACCACTTAGTAGTTTCACTATTCATCAAAAATTGATGTTTTTCAGAACAATGCCAAAATTTCATCCTAAGCTATATTTCATATTCCGAATTCAAAAATGAAGTCTATTTTACCAAATTCATAACATAGAAATTGTATTAATTAAATTTATAATTAAATCCCGCTGTTTAAAAAAATAGCGTGTTTTTAAGAAACAATATCTATCAAAAGATTGACATTTGATTACGTCTGGTTTAAATGTGAAATTACATCCAATGACCAACATTGTATTAAATTGTAAAAATATATTCTAAATATACTTTAAAACCACTCAAATTAATAATTTATCACTATTAATTATTTCGATTAAAAAAGTTGTTTTTAATTATAAATTAGTAATTTTCACTATTCATCAGAATATGAAAGTTATCCGAAAAGTACCAAAATTTCACCTTAGGCTAAATTCGATACTCCGAATCCAAAAATGAAGTTCATTTTGAAAAATAAGATTTACAGAATTTTAAAAAGTGGTTATTACTATTCATAACGGCTAGTTTTAATAATATTTTAATAGCATATCTTTGTTTAGTGAAACTCGGTATTGCGTATTACACACGCTATCGAGGAAGGTCGTGATTGCGTGTAATGCAAGGCAAGTCAAGGATGCGTGTTGTGCAAGCTCCTTTTGGTGTAGCGTACAACACAAGACATTAATAAAATTAAAAAGAATATTTTTTATAAAATCTTGGGCTGTTACATTCTACCCCCCTTAAAATGAATTTCGCCCTCGAAATTCGTCGGGGTTATAAATGGTTTACTATTCGAAAGTTTCTTTAATAGAAACCCACATCGTAAAAAGGAATGTCAAAACCAATCTTTAAAAACAAAAGTATGAAACGTAACGGTTACCCAAATAAACTAATCATTGGCTTTCCACATAGGTGAAAATATGGATATGGAAGAGAAATCTAACCATCATGTTCTGATGGAGAGTGGTAGAGAACATGGCTACGGAAAAGCCAGTAATCACAAATCCATGTATTTGTGATGATATAAGGTACCATCTGATTCATCAGGTATAAGATCACTAGGACAACATTTTTGGTTTTCAAGATCATTTCCCCTAAAGTTGAAAATTTGAATTAGAAGAAATACTTACTTTATTTTGGTACAATCTCACTTTTGTTCGTGCCTTGAACAATTTCCACTTCATCTCTTAAATAAATGAAGTTGAATTTGTTATTCGTGAAGTGTTAGCAGATCATGTGATAGAATGACGGGTCATTCCATCTGTCTCAAACAAAAGGTTAGCAAAAATTATATGCATAAATCGATCTATAGTGAGATTAATCATATATGGTTCCTAAAATGGACTTATACTTCATATATCATACTGCTTAATATAATAAAACTAGTTTCTACTAAACAGGGACTTCCTGTAGGCCAGTGGTAGGCGATAAAGGCCAGTCGCACTTCGGTTGTGGGTTCGATTCCTACAGCCTTGTCCGAAGCGATGGGCTGTCGCCCGTCCTGCAGGTTGTCCTTTTTATAAAACTATATTACTATAACATCCCATCAATAATATCGAAAAAAAAACTTCTATCCTTAAACAATACTAACTTATGTCCAACATAATCCATTCTAATCTTTAGGCTTATCCATAATACTGCAGTCCACTCTCATAACATAGTGGAAATGATTACCAGAGATTTAATACCATCATTGATCCCCATAAGATATGTCTTGTTGGTCACATTCTAAACATTCAAAGTCCTTAATCATGTATTCGCTTGAATACCTTAGTGAAAACATGAATGCAGTTTAAAGTTAACACTTTCCACATACCAAAATCCTCAAAATTCTATATACTCAAACCATGATATCACTTAGTCCTTATATCAATCATGAGCTCATGAATACAATCAAACATTTAATTTTCTCCTTATCCCTTCATTATGCGCATATCATCTACATTCCAAAAATATCTGAATAACCTTTCATGGATACTGGTAATATTAATCATACACTTTTCAAAACACAAGGAAAGACAACAGTGTAACAATCCATAGATGTCTCTTTATTCCAAAATTACACATGATAAACATGTAATCATGCCACTACATTCTCAAACCATTGACCGAGCTTCAAAAATTCCTTCATCTCACATATCATTTGTAGTCTCTTCATCATCATCCACATAAATACTACCCATATAACCATACTGATTCTCTTCATGAGTCTTTCCCTTAGGGCATTTGTTTGCATAATGCCCATACATTCCACATTTAAAACACTTAACCATTTTTGATGTCGTAGCATTACCATTATCCTCATCCATGGTGTTAACCGACCCTTTTCCTTTGCACTTACTTGCTTTGTGTCCTTCTTTTCCACACCCAAAGCATCTTCCAGTTCCCTTGAAACATTCTCCTTGATGCCTCTTCCCACATGATTTACATAGGGGAAATTGAACTTTCTTTCCTCTATGATCATCATGGAACTCCATCTTTCTCTTATTAGTCGAGTCAGGAAACTTACCAAATTTTACTTTATTGATCATGTTGTGAGATTGCTGATTCGGCATAATAATGATGTTTGGACATCCAAATCCCATTTCATTTGGTTTCTCATGAAGAATATCATTCCATTGTCCATCATATCCTCCATTATTGTGAATCATCTTGTTTCCAGCCATTTTCTAAAACCCAAAAAGAATAGTGTGAGAGGCAAAAATCATGCTAGGGAAAACAACATAATAAAGGGGGAGTACCTTCAATATCTAACATCTTAGGTTTAATTCTATGATCGTTAGCGTAATTCTAGTACTATAACCTATACATATACTTAACCTTAGGGACATCCCTAGACATACCGTAGAAATATCTCTAGGGATCTCACTAACGTTTTCGCGTCCTAGTTTCCAAAGGTTGACTAAACCTTTCCTCTGATACCAAATGTAGAGACCCGTATCTTGACGTACATGGACATTACATTACATTTGCGGAATACTTAGTACATAACAAAAACACACACTAAAGGATCGTAATAGTTTAGTGTCTTTGGAAACTCGGAACGTAATCTTCTAATCGTGGTGAAAGTTCTTCAATATCTCCCATAAAGGTCATCCCTTTTTTTTTACCTAAAACCTTTCTTTATATCCTGGGGAAAAGAAAACATAAAAGGGTGAGCTCAAATGCTCAGTAAGGGTAAACAAAAGAAATATCAATCACATCATATATATAAGAACATAGCTTTTGGAAATCTTAACCTGCAAAAAGCTCATAATATCATAACATGGGATAAATCAAAGAAGTGAAATGTAATCCCAATAATCATAACTTAAAACATGAAACTTTGTGGCATACACACATAATCATAGAGAATCATTTCTTGTTAGTCAAGACTCAATGCCAAGACTATCTTAGTGGACAAAGTCCCTTTCTGAATCGAGTAACCCTCGTTTCAGTCCTGTTTCACTGAACCGGTATAACCTACCATTTCAGCCATGTCTATCTCATGAGATATAAAATCTTTACCCAATGCATTGGAGGGAGATATAGTTCCCACCCATCTTATAATGAATCCTTTCTTATGTGTGCCACATAATCATAAAACATACATCATCGCATAACACATGTAACAAAAATGGGATTCTTGAAACATCATGACATCATAAATCAATTCATATAAGATAAAGGAATTCATAAAAATGTTTCCATCACAACATAATCAAATCCATGTAATAATAGGGATAAAAACAGAACCCTTTTATTATCTTAGATGGAAAATAATTTTGATAAAATACTTGAACTCCATTCTTGAGGAAAATATCCTTTCTACTTCAAAAACACTTTTCCTTTCTTAACATGTCATACAATTTTAAACTAAAAGAAGTTGATTAAAAATAAACTTGAATACTTGTAAATGAAACTTCTTGGAAATAATGTTTTAGAAATCCATTCATGCCGTATAAGTTAAAAAAAAACATTCTTCGTACTTTTGTCGGAAAAGTCAAAAAGTACCTCGTACGAAACAAATGACAAAAGATTCCTTTCATATTCTTTACTAAAAATTCACCGAAGGGTAAAATTGGATTTAAACAATTTTAGGTGGATGGAAATAATATTACATACTGATGAAACATGGATGTGGATGATAAAATACACCCCAGTAAATGCCAAAGTATAAACAATCTCGGATAAAAATGAGATTGTGATATTTCCCTTACCTTAGGTCCGACTTGCTTTGTAAGTGTCCGAACCTCCTGTATAATGATTTAAATCATGTTATTGACTTATTACAGAATCATATTCATTGTTATGATATCATATATGGTTCACTTATGACATTATATTACCCGTTCTTTTGTAAATTCCATGTTAAAGAAGCGTTTTGGGTAAAATCGTTTCATTTATCGTAGGTGTTTTGACTTGTTGTTCTTGACATCATTATTACTTATATCATGATTTACTCACTTCCAGAATATAAAATATGATTTATATATCATATATATTCAGTATATATATATATATATATAATAGGTAGATAAATAAAATGAAAAACACCGTTCATGGAGACGGTAGTCCGTACGTACGCATGAACGCTGTTTTCCTTTCCTTATTGTCTTGAATGGAAGTAAGTTGATGACATACATATATATATATACATAAATCCAGTAACTTTATAATGTCATATATTTCATTATTATTTCTTATATATACTTTATAATCATTCTTAAATGGTTAACATGGAGAATGAATCTCATCGCGTCGTGGAGACGGTAGTCCGTACGTACGCACGAGCGATGATATCATTTCCATAAATACTGAATTGAATTGGAGTGGATTATACAATATATCAGAATCAATATGATGTTGTAATAACTATGTATAGTTATTCTTTACACCATTATACCCATCCATGTAAGGTGGTGGTGGAAAATAGATTACACCACGGCGTGGAGACGGTATTCCGTACGTACGCACGCGCGGTGATTTCTTTTTCCGTAGGATGGATAGATGGTGAAATAGGGTTGTTTCATACTTATAATAACATATCAGTATATGAGTGATACTGATGTTATTACTTCATAATGAAACAACCTAAGAAGAAGAAGTGGAAGAAGAAATAAAGATGAAAGAATTGGTAACGGTAATTACCTCTTCTTTGAAGTGCCTCTTTGAGACCTCCTCTTAGGGCACTAGAATTGGTCTTTGAGGAAGACCAGAACCTCTAGGATGTTTCTAGGGAAGTGGAGAAGAGATTTTGGCAGGGGTTGGCCGAGCTTGAGTGCTCAAATTGGTGTGAGGAGGAGGGGGATGAGGTGTCCTTTTATAGGGGAGGAGAGGGGCACCTTAGGAATATCTCAAAATATTATTTTATATTAAAGTCACAATCGGTTTATAATGGTTCCAAAGGGTCTTATTTCGAAGCTAAAGTGGGGATGGGTCGAAATCCTATCAACCAATAGAATTTAGACAAGTTTAGGATATTATTTTAACCTTATCAATTAGATTTAACTCTAAGTTAAATAATTTAACTTTTACCATGTCTTTTTGTTTTCTTTCACTATATGGTTAATACACTTACTATAACATGCCAAACGAACCCCAAATTGTTTATTATTAATATATATATCCTTATCTAAGTCATTTGGCCGAACCTTAGATTTTTAGGAATAAAATAACAATTAATATTATAATATTTGATTTAAAAAACTATTTTGTGTCAATTTTGACACTATTTGATATATGATTTTTGTGAAAGTCATAAAAGAATTAAATGTTAGAACCAAGTTGATTAAATCAACATTAATATATCATAGTAACCTATAAAATTAGTGTAATTCATAAAAAATCTCAAATTACATTTATTTTGGTGTTTATAACATCAATTATGTCAATATTTTATTAATAAGATAATTACTGCATCATCGTTGTGTCATAAATAAATTAACTTATTTGATGTCTAAAAATTACAAATAAAATACCATCATGTAGGAAATCTTTTTAGCTTTCTAATGAATATTTACAATCGAATTTATCTTATGTATAACCCCATATTAAAAATGATTTACTTATTAAACTTTGATTTTAACTATTTTAACCTTTCTTTAAATAAATTAATAATAAATGTCCTAATCTAATCCAAGTGGGCCTAAATGGTCATATTTTATTCCTAAGTTTGTTTTTGGTCGAATTACATTTGTCCAATAGAATTAGGACATGTGTTAGGGTAATATTGATATCATATTTACCCTTAGTTACCCTATTTACTATTAACCGCGGTAAAAAAAAGTAAAAAGTTACTATTCACCAAAAATTATTTTCATCTCATTGAACCACATTTTAGTCCTTGATATTAACCGTGTCTGTCGGATTTTCAAAATTCTATTCACAGAAGCGGTAAAATTATGTTTTATGCAAAATTCAGTTTTTTTAACCTACCACTTAGTAGTTTCACTATTCATCAAAAATTGATGTTTTTCAGAACAATGCCAAAATTTCATCCTAAGCTATATTTCATATTCCGAATTCAAAAATGAAGTCTATTTTACCAAATTCATAACATAGAAATTGTATTAATTAAATTTATAATTAAATCCCGCTGTTTAAAAAAATAGCGTGTTTTTAAGAAACAATATCTATCAAAAGATTGACATTTGATTACGTCTGGTTTAAATGTGAAATTACATCCAATGACCAACATTGTATTAAATTGTAAAAATATATTCTAAATATACTTTAAAACCACTCAAATTAATAATTTATCACTATTAATTATTTCGATTAAAAAAGTTGTTTTTAATTATAAATTAGTAATTTTCACTATTCATCAGAATATGAAAGTTATCCGAAAAGTACCAAAATTTCACCTTAGGCTAAATTCGATACTCCGAATCCAAAAATGAAGTTCATTTTGAAAAATAAGATTTACAGAATTTTAAAAAGTGGTTATTACTATTCATAACGGCTAGTTTTAATAATATTTTAATAGCATATCTTTGTTTAGTGAAACTCGGTATTGCGTATTACACACGCTATCGAGGAAGGTCGTGATTGCGTGTAATGCAAGGCAAGTCAAGGATGCGTGTTGTGCAAGCTCCTTTTGGTGTAGCGTACAACACAAGACATTAATAAAATTAAAAAGAATATTTTTTATAAAATCTTGGGCTGTTACAACTCATGTGATTCATCACTTTACCCAATGCATTGGAGTGCTTTATATTTTCAGGTGCACCCGTCACATTTAAACATTCCTTTTGCACTATATAATTCCGGGGGCACCCATCACATCATAACCTTATCATTAACATGCATGCCACAAATAAAATATATCAATAATGAACATAACTAACCCATGGAAAGGAATGGTTTTAATCTCATAAAAAACATTCATAAACTTTGGGTTCCCTAAAGAAAGATGGAATAACAAACATGTTTCAAGAACCATCCACTTTGAGGGAGAAGTAAAAGGTGTGTTCTTAAAAGAAGAGTTATTTCGAAAAACATTTTGTTTGACATAAAAACTAGTGAAAAACATGTATATCCTATAAAATGAAATATAATGATGAACAAATGATCTTTAAGTAGTAACCATATCAAAAAAGTGTGAAAGAGGGAGAACCCGAAGGATGAAAGTTGGGTTCAAGAATTTCCTCTTACCTTGTATCTGAATGCTTCCTTCTCTTTAATATCCTGTATAATGAAATTATATTCATTAATTAGAAATCCAGAACCTTATATAAATTAATATAGTTTAATTAAGTGATTTTATGTGCCTTTGGATGAGTTATAGAGTTTAAAAACATTATTCTGGAATGTTTGTTTTTTATGGTTTTCTTGAGTGGCTCACTTGTATTCTTAAATTGAAGTTCGGGTAGAACATGGGTAAACATTCAGAACTGATATTACATGTTATTAATGATATTACAAGATATTTAATGATATTATAATGAATCATATTATATCCATGTGGATGAATCATTTGATAATAATTAAATGATGATTATTTGGGTTAATTTTGGTGGTTTTTCGATCACAACGAACTTGTTTTAACTTATCACTTAGTAATATGGCCATAGGTTATTTCCAGAACTTTAAATAGGAAATAATACATATATATAATTTTTTTTCAACCATAAAAACAATTTCATGACCATATATGAAGGTATAAATCGAAGAAGAAATCATGTCATTCTTAAAGGTGATAAATTAACACCTCACGAACAACGTTCTCTTTAATAAGATAAAAGGAAGAGGGAAAGGGGGTTGGATTATATAATATCACATTAGCATCATAAAATACCAATATATTTATAATACTAGAGTTACAATACCATTTTTATTAATATAGGTGGGGAGAGATCAAGAAATGAACTTGAACTTGAAAGGAAATTAAAGGAGAAGAGGGAGAGAAATTACCTCTTAAATCCTCCTCTTGAGATTCTCCTTAAAGAAACTAGGATTGGTCTTTTGATTAGACCAGTAGCTCTTTAACGTGGTATATGGGCTAGGGAAGATTTTTTGGTAGATTTTAGAGCAAGATTGGATCTTGAGAGGTGTGAGGAAATGATGGTGTGAAGGGTGGTTCTTATAGTGGAGGGGAGAGGGGTTTTCTTAATATAAAATTCATTTGTTTATATTTCCCCGAAAGACAAGGAATAGTGAGTATTCCATGACCAATAATAGTAATTTTTTTCATTTGATCCCGAACCAAGTGGGATTACATCATCATAACATCACACATGACTCTATAATTAACTTATTTAGCTTATTTTGTAAATTATGGTATTTCACTATTCATCAAAAATTAATGTAGCTCAGAAAAATCCCAAAAATTTACCCCAACCATTTTTCAACGTATATAATCCAAAAATGAAGTCCATTTTTCAAAAATAATTTTCTAAATATAATTAATTTAATATTTAATTAAAATCATAATTTACTTAAAAAGCAGTTTTTAAAATTAAAACAAATTTTATAGTGCTTTCAAAAATTATGTAGGGTCTTATAAAATTATATAAAAACTATAAGAAATTGATTTTATAATTAATGAACACATTTTAAGAAAATAATTTTTCTTTTAAATTAAATAATTAATTATAATTATTTATTTATGACTTACAATATACCAAAACCTTTACTAAGGTCAAATTGTCACTTTCAAAAATGTCTAAATTTTATTTAATTATTCATGGGTAAGGTTACTCTTATGTTAGATGGTTTACTATTCATAAGGGATATATTACTATTCATAAGGGTATGTTACTATTCCTAAGGGTAGGTTACTATTCACCAAAAATTATATTTGTTTTATTAGACTCTAAAAATCATCTTGAACACAATCATGTATGTCATATTTTCGAAATTCCAAACACAGAAGTCACAAACTTATGTTTAAATGTCACTTATAACTTAGTAGTTCATTATGTTTTGTTTTCAGGTTATTTTATGACGTAATTATAAGAAGGGAGTTTCCATTGGAAAACTTTGGGTCGTTACACCATTTATTCCTAGACAACAAAATATTTGCATGTCAGATTAAATATCAATAAAAATGAAATGGAATGATATTGAGAGAAATAAAAAATGATGAGTTGGTTCACCCTTTAGATGAATTTCCATGGAGGATATTTTATGTTCAATATCTCAATTTTGTAGCTAATGTGTGTAATGTGAGGTTTGTTCTTTCATGTGAGGGTTTTAATCCATTTGGTAAGATTCTTACTTCTCATAGAACATGGCCTATTTCATACACATTTATAACCTTCCTCCATGGGGTGTATGAAAATGCCTTTAAATTTCATGAGTATAATCATATATAGACCTTCTTATCCTAATAAGGATATAGATTTATACATGAAACCTTTAATAAAAATGATAAAACATCTTTGTAATGTGAGTATATGCACATAAGATGCATGTTCAAAAGGCATATTTCAAATGTTTGTTGTACTTATGTGGATAATCAATGATTTTCCTACTTATGAAATAATGTCTGGATAAAGCATGAATGGAAAACTATCATGTACTATTCATATGAAGAGTATAGGATCCATAAGACTTAAATATCTATGTAGTTTCAGTTTTATGGGACATCAATGATTCTTTCCAATGGACCATTCATATAGGAATAATTTTAGAGGATTTTAAAATACCATGGAGACCAACAATCCACCTCATCATGTGTCTGGAACCGATGTGCTTAATGAATTTAAATTTTTCAATTTTTCATTCGAGAAGGGTCAGATTAAATCTAGAAAGAGGAAGAATGTTTCCACTAAAACCAGTTACAATTTTAAGAATAAAATTATCTTATTTGAGTTTAATTATTGGTGAACAAATCTTTTACATCATTTTTTATACATAATGAACATTGAAAAGAATTAATGTGGAATTTATTTTATAAATTCTTATAAATTTAAAGGGAGAGACAAAAGATGATTTATGATCTCAACATGACTTGGTGGATTGGATCATTATGCCATAATTGTATCATGTGTGTATCAGTGAAAATAAATGGAAGGTTATTTTTTTTATGTGATGAAACCTGCAGAAAAAAATTCAATTTATATAAGTACAAGATACTATTAATGTTTCTAATGGATATTCAAGAAAGATATCAAAATGGTTCAATAGAAGAGAGTTGAAGCTAAAATATATGAAGAGGCGTGATTATCACATCCTTCTACATGAGTTGATTTCAATATAAATATATCATCTTTTTCCAATAAAGTAAGGGAGTCAGTTATTCGGTTGTTCCATTTTTATAGAGATCAGTGTGATAAGAAGATTTCAAATTCTTTCTTGAAAAAAATGTTGGCAAAGGCGCCATTAATTTTTTGTGAGTTAGAGAAAATATATCCTCTATTATATTCCACATGCATGTTACATCTAACTATCCATATTCGAACCAAAATAATTCTCATAAGAACAATTGATTTTCATTGAATGTATCCATCTAAAAGAAATATGTACACATTGAAGTATTATGTCCTGAAGAGGAATAATCCTTAAGGTTATATCGTGCATTGTTACTTGGATCAAGAATATATGCATTTATGTTCAATGTTTTTTTTTTCTGATCTGAATATGAGATGGAACTAACCAATGAGAAATGAAGAAGAATAATATGAGAAAATTGATCCCAATTTTCCATCACATCCTTGAATATGGGGAATTATTAGATTATATACATTGACCACATTAACCTTGAAGAGCAGGAGATGGAACATCCCACAATTATTTTTAACTAGAATTTGTTCGATGACTACATCAAGTAAGTAAATTGAACATGAATATCTTATCTCTTCCTATGTAATTTTTAATATCTATTAAAATATTTCTTTTTTAAGGGAACATAATCAAATGACAAATAGAAAGCATCGTTCTTTATATTTGATAATGAGAGAGACTTTACATATCAAAGAGTTTTCTACTTTCTTGAAATTTAAGGTAGAAATATTACTATGATAAATTAATAAAATTAATATTTAATTAAGTTTAATATTCATTTATATATTAGGTATTGAGTTTTCTTACTGAATCTATCTTTTTGGAAAAAATATCATTGTATTTTGGTTATAATTCCATGGTTCATGAATAGAAATCAATTGAGATCATGGGTATAGATTTATTTTAAATGAACAAGAAATTAATATGATAACACAATAAGATAGTGTTATGGTAACTTCCACAATAGGTTGTTATTCCAGTGCATCGGATAGTAGACCAAAATTTAAAAATGCATCTTATTATGGAGTCATAGATAAAATAATAATATTGGATTATTACCCTCATCATCAAGTCACTATGATGAAATTCAAGTGGTTTTATTTGATGATGATGCATGGAACATTTATTGATGATTGTGTATTTTGAGTTATTGACATGACTCACACTCTTTCTACCGATGAACCGTACGTATTGGGATCATTAGAGAAACAAATTTCTTATGTAAAAGATCATCTTTGACCTGAAAATGGTGTCATTATTAAAGTAATTACAAGATATATTTTTTATGATGGTGATAATGAAATTGACACCATCCTTACTCCCATTGTTCATGATCCATTTATTACTTATGATGACTCCAATAGTTCAATTGTAAGAGTTGATTGTGAACCTAATGTTGTGGTGGAAAAAATATTGAATCATTCATCTATGTTTTTAGTTCTTTTGGATTATGTCAACTTGGGTTTTTAAGGTTGGAACTATTAAAATTAATTTACTATTGAATAAAAATATTTTTTATCCAACGTGAACTTCATGTGAATTTTAAATATTTATTGGTTTCAATTTTCTTTGAGTTTTATTTTTTATTATTGAATTGTGTTTTATTCAAAACTACCAAACCAAAAAACTAAAACGATTAATATGGAAAAAAAGTTGAATTGAATTGGTCATATTAAACTAATTAATATGAAAATAAAAACCAATGAAAATAAAGACCAAACCAAAAAATTTAAAAATGAATTAACCCAAAAAATGAAACAAATGACCTAAGAAAAATAAAAATGGAAAAATGACATAATTAATTGACAGAAATGAACTAAATGAACTAAGATAAATAAAATAGAAAAATAACATAATTAATTAACTAAAATTAATCTATTTACCTAACTAAAAATAAATTGTATCAAATTGAAAATAGAAGAAAACTATATCATACCCATGCTAAACATGATAATTTGAACATATTAATTTTTCTATAACATGTATTATGTTTTTATGTTCTTCCCAATAAATATAAAATGTTTTTTATATCACTACGTATCATTTATTTGATTTGAAAATTGGTATTCCTTAATTAATTCAGGTCTCATATTATTTCTTGTTTGGATTAAACATTATTTATTGATTTATAATTAATTTCATATTAGTTTTCAAATATAAGAAACAAAAAACATTGAGGAGATAGGAAAAAAAGATGACAAATAATAACCACTGAATGAGAGAGATGGGTGTCCCTCCTTTGGTACCTATTTTGAGTATTTTTATTCAAATATATATATATATATATACCAATAACATATAATTTCATGTGATTAATTTTTTTGACTTCTAATCAGGATCCACCACCTTGGCCATAGTTATTCTCTGACCATCCTAGAGGTTCAAGTATTTAGGATGGTGATATGAGATGGTGGATAGAGAGCTATATGCTCCACTTGGCGAACCCAATCACACCTTTTCCCTCCCTCTATAATACCATCTTCCACGCCTTCTAATCCGAAAATGTCATTAGAGACACTTGGGATATTTAGGTTGCCTATGTTTTCATCACCATTTTCATCTAAGCCTCCTCACTTATCTTTCCCTTATCAGATGATGATTCCCACTCCTCATCCATATTATGAATGTTCACATCCATTTATACCATATACTTTTCCTTCTACGTCCTTATACCTAAGCTTATATATTCTTTCTTATTTGAATGATACTCCAAATGAGCCATTAGAGCATACATTGGGACCCAATACATCTATACAGGTTGATGTTCCTTCCAAAACTGGGGATCTAGTTCCACCCACTGATTATCATTCCTTGGGTATATTTATAGAACCCTATTAAAAAATTTTACCATAATTTATTTTAAATATAAAATATATTGATATAATATATCTTTTTTTTAAAGCTGGATTTTTTTATAGGTGGCATGGGTGTACAAGAATGAGTGTGTTCTAGAAACACCACACATAGATCATGGTAGAGAATAATGAGGCAACCAAATGATTGAAAAAAAGGGAAAGAATGTAAGAATTTTATGGAGTCAATTTTTTAATACCTTGAAATCATTTCCATCACGCCACTCTCCTGGTGATACCTTCCAAATGAATAAATTTACAATGATTGTGTATAAATATGGATAAAAAAATAATTATATTTAATGTTATACAATTATTTTATTTATATAAATCAATGTTTTCGTACCATATTAATTTTAATTTTCTCGATGGTGAGGTTAAGAGGATATCACAACTCATTCAATTAGGTGAGGTGTGGAAAACATACAATCATGAGTTGTATAGTGGCTGGTGATCTAGAATTGGTAAATATTTAGTGGTCATACCTATCATGAATGATTTCCAAATAGAATATTATCATAAAATTATTACTCATTGGACAAGTACTGAGTTCAAGGTATTAATAAAATTTTATTTTTTTGAATGAAAATTACAATGATTTACAATATTACTTGTTTTTCATTAATGAAAATTATTTTTTAGGAATCATCAAGAATAAAAAAACAAGGATGTTGTGAAATACCTCCACACTTTGGGGAAGACTACGATATTGGACCATAATAATAATAAGGTATGACACTCGTTTAATTTTATAATAGAAATGTATTTCTAAATAATGGTTATTATTGAAACAAAAATAGAAAACATGAGATAAAAAATCAAATCATGGATAAATCTTGAATTATGTTCAGTAATGAGTGTACTTTCTTTTTATTTTTCATCCATGATTTATCTGGTATTTTGGGAACCTTCCATACATTAATACATCAAATGAAAATTGTATTATTACTATTATATTTCCAGAACCATTTATAATTTTAGGTTGATTAATTAGTTTTTAAAGTAATGGTTTTACCCCCCCTTGGGGTACATTTTACTTCAAAGAGCATCATACGGAAGACTTCCCACAAACCTGTATCTTTTCAGAAACATATTTTTTTTCTATATGCTTCTTTTCTAAAAGGGATATTGAGTCGATTTATTATGTTTTCTTTAAATTTTTCATTATTAAATCCATTTGGTCCATTTTATATATTTTGGTTTAAACTAATTAACTTGTGGTATCTATCTTTCAAAGCCCAGGTGATCATTTTTATAACCTACCCAACTCTGATAATTTTAAAACATATTCATTGTGTATGTGGATAAAGTGTGTTGTAATATATGGATGAAAATAAACCAATACGGGTTTAAGACCTGGGATATAAATTTTAATTAGTCCATGGTCTACATTTTCTCATATATCAGGCTCACTAACTCTATATTATAGTCCATATCACTTGCAGTTCTCTGATATTTCATTATGGTTCTCATTTCTTAACTCTTGAGAGTTACAATTATTCAAATTCCATTCATTATGTATTTATAAAACCATTTTATCCATCCATGGTATACCAACTTCACATATATACAAATCCAATAAATGTGATCTTTTTTCACTATAATTTATCTACCATATTTTTTTCTTTTCATATTTATTTATAATTAATATACATTTGATTTTATTAATGAAATTAATTATTATTAACCTATTATTAATTTTGGTTTCTTAAATTCATGTTCATTTAAGGGGGAGGTTTTTAATATTAAATGACATGTGGCTTGAGATTTTTTTTTCTTGAGACGAAAGAAAAAATATGGAAGTGTGGTAAAATAAATAACAAAAAAATAGATTTTATGTTTTATATTTTTTATTACAAATTTTAATATACATATTTTTAACTTAATGGTCCATTTATAATTGTAATAGTGTGATTTAGAGGCCCTTGATAAGCATGATGATGATAAATATGGAACAAAAGATCAATTACATCAGGTTTTGGGAGATGATAACTAAGGCAGAGTATACTATCATCTAGGAAAGAATATTAACCCGATGAGATATTTACCCACTTTAGGTAGACGTTCTGGTAGCATCGAGTTATAAAAATTTAATGAATGGGAAAAATAGGCTCTGGTCCAAGCTGCAAAGTCCCAAAATATGGTTATATAGGGGCATGAATGGAATCAAAGGGAAAATGATGTATTTGTGAAATTTATGGTAGTTTTCTTTCCATAACTTCCACCAAATACCTTTGTAGATTATAAGGAATATATGTTAGAGATGTATAAGTTACATAGTAAATTGGGGAGTGGTTCTAATGGTGGTTGGGATAATGACATTCTTAGAAATGGAGATGGTGAGGAAGATGGTGACGAAGAGGGTAAGGTTTAAGGTGGGGATGAGGATTGTAACACCCGAGACTTTTATGTTATATAAATCATCAAAGGAATCTTTTTCTACACAACACTTGCTTGGCTTGCTTTACACGCAATCGCGACCTTCCTCGATAGCTTTCGTCGTACGCAATACCGAGTTTCACTAAATAACAATATGCTATTAAAACTAGCCGTTATGAATAGTAATAACCACTTTTTGAAATTTTATAAATTTTATTTTTCAAAATGGACTTCATTTTTGGACTCAGAATATCGAAATTAGCCTAGGGTGAAATTTTGGTATTTTTCTGAAAACTTTCAATTTTTGATGAATAGTGAAACCACTAAGTGGTAGGTTAAAAACTGAATTTTTGCATAAAACTTAATTTTACCGCTTCTGTGAATGGAATTTCAAAAATCCGAGAGACACGGTTAATATCAAGGACTAAAATGTGGTTCAATGAGATGAAAATAATTTTTTGGTGAATAGTAACTTTTTACTATTTTTACCGCGGTTAATAGTAAATAGGGTAACTAAGGGTAAATATGATATCAATATTACCCTAACACATGTCCTAATTCTATTGGACAAGTGTAATTCGACCAAAAACAAACTTAGGAATAAAATATGACCATTTAGGCCCACTTGGGTTAGATTAGGACATTTATTATTAATTTATTTAAAGAAGGGTTAAAATAGTTAAAATCAAAGTTTAATAAGTAAATCATTTTTAATATGGGGTTATACATAAGATAAATTCGATTGTAAATATTAATTAGAAAGCTAAAAAGATTTACTACATGATGGTATTTTATTTGTAATTTTTAGACTTCAAATAATTTAATTTATTTATGACACAATGATGATGCAGTAATTATCTTATTAATGAAATATTGACATAATTGATGTTATAAACACCAAAATAAATATAATTTGAGACTTTTTATGAATTCCACTAATTTTCTAGGTTACTATGATATATTAGTGTTGATTTAATCAACTTGGTTCGAACATATAATTCTGTTATGACTTTCACAAAAATCATATATCAAATAGTGTCAAAATTGACACAAAATAGTTTTTAAATCAAATATTATATTATTAATTGTTATTTTATTCCTAAAAATCTAAGGTTCGGCCAAATGACTTAGATAAGGATATATATATTAATAATAAACAATTTGGGGTTCGTTTGGCATGTTATAGTAAGTGTATTAACCATATAGTGAAAGAAAACAAAAAGACACGGTAAAAGTTAAATTATTTAACTTAGAGTTAAATCTAATTGATAAGGTTAAAATAATACCTTAAACTTGTCTAAATCCTATTGGTTGATGGGATTTCGACCCTTCCCCACTTTAGCTTCGAAATAAGACCCTTTGGAACCATTATAAACCGATTTTGACTTCAATATAAAATAATATTTTGAGAAATTCCTAAGGTGCCCCTCTCCTCCCTTATAAAAGGGCACCTCCTCCCCCTCCTCCTCACACCAAATTGAGCACTCAAGCTCGGCCAACCCCTGCCATTTTCTCCTCTCCACTTCCCTAGAATAATCCTAGAGGTCCTGGTCTTCTCCAAAGACCAATCTTAGTTCCTTAAGTGGAGGATTCAAAGAGGCGTTCCAAAGAAGAGGTAATATCGATTACCGATCTTTTCAATTTCTTTCGTCTTCAACTTCTTCTTCTTTAGTTGTTTCATGACAAAGTAATAACATCAGTATTACTTACATACTGATATGTTATTATAAATATGAAACAACCCTAATTTACCTTCTATCCATCCTACGGAAAAATGAAATCACCGCGCGTGCGTACGTACGGAATACCGTCTCCACGCCGTGGTGTAATCTATTTTCCACCATCACCTTACAAGGATGGGTATAATGGTGTAATGAGTAACTATATATGATTATTATGAAGTAATATTGATACTGAAATAATATATATATATACTCCAATACAATTCCACGATCATAGGAACGATATCATCACTCGTGCGTACGTACGGAATACCGTCTCCACGATGTGATGCGACTCGTTCTACATGATCTTCATTTCATAATGATTATATAAATGAATTGAATGAATAAATATGATATATGTTACACTAATACCATTCTGGATATAAGGTATCTATAACCTTGAAATAAGAATAAGAATTTATTCGACAAAACACGCATAAGAACAAAAAGTTATAAAGACCCGAGTAACAAGTAACAATGAAATATTACTAACAAGAAGCTAATAATATGACCATATATGATATCATATCAACATGTATGATTCTGGAATAAGTCAATAACATTATTTAAACCATTATACAGGAGCTTCGGACACGTACAAAGCAAATCGGACCTAAGGTAAGGGAAATATCACAATCTCATTTTTATCCGAGATTGTTTATTCGTAAGTATTGGGGTGTATTTTATCATCCACATCCATGTTCCCTCAATATGTAATATTGTTTACATCCACTTACAATAGTTTAAATCCAAATTTACCCTTCGGTGAGTATTTAGTAAAGAATATGAAAGGAATCTTTTGTCGTTTTTTCGTACGAGGTACTTTTTGACTTTTCCGACAAAAGTACGAAGAATGTTTTTTTTTAACTTATACGGCACGAACGGATTTCTACTGTTTTATAAAGCCTTATTCTCATGAAGCTTCCTATAAAAGATTTCATGACTATTTTCAATAAAATCTCTTTCTTTTAAAATTGCATGATGTTTTGTGAAAAGAAATTGATTTTGAAGAAGAAAGGATATTTTCCTCAAGAATTCAATTCAAGTGTTTTATCAAAATTATTTTCCATCTAAGATAATAAAGGGTTCTGTTTCTATCCATATTTTTACATTGTTTTGACTATGTTGTGATGGAATTATGTTTATGAATTCCTTTATCTTATATGAATTGATTTATGATGTCATGATGTTTCAAGAATCCCATTTTTGTTACATGTGTTATGCAATGATGTATGTTTTATGATTATGTGGCACACATAAGAAAGGATTCATTATAAGATGGGTGGGACCTATATCTCCCTCCAATGCATTGGGTAAAGATTTTATATCTCATGAGATAGACATGGCTGGAACGGAAGGTTATTTCGGTTCAGTGATACAGGACTGAAACGAGGAGTGAACTCGGTTCAGAAAGGGACTTTGTCCACTAAGATAGTCTTGGCAATAAGTCATGACTAACAAGAAATGATTTTCCATGATTATGTGTGCATGCCACAAAGTTTCAAGTTTCATGTTATGATTATGGGGATCTCATTTTCACTTCTATGATTTATTAAGATTTTATGATCTCTTTTGCAGGTTATGATTTTTAAAAAAGATATGATATGATTTTTATTTCCTTTATTGCCCTTGCTGAGCATTTGAGCTCACCCTTTTATGTTTTCTTTTCCCCAGGTCAGGAAGATGGATATTAAGTATAATATGCTAAAAGGGACCCTAGATATGATGAAATAAATGGGAGGCACTGTAGAAGAATTTATGAACCAGTTGTTTATGTTTCCCAGTTTCTAAAGACACTATACCTATACGGTCCTTTGTGGTTTTGTCATATGTTGTAATAAGTGTGCTTCAATTTTGAAGTATTAACAGTGTATGTAAAGTATGGGTCGTTATAGTTGGTATCAGAGGAAAGGTATAGTCAACCTTTGGAAACTAGGATGTGAAAGCCTTAGTAAGAACCCTAAGGATAAGTCTAAGCATAGAACACAATCTTAGTGTTTTAGAAATGTCCTTGAATAACCTAGGATAAGACCTTAAGCATGAAAATTTTATTCTTGAATTATGTGGTTTTCTATTATAATTAGTGTTGCTCACACTATTCTTCTTGGTTTTAGTCAATGGCTGGAACCCGAAGGAACCGTGTTAATGCGGAATGCGATGGGCAATGCAATGATTGTCCCCCTGAGAAACCAAACGATATGGGAGCTGGAATGCAAAATCTTGTAGCCATGCTCACACAACTTTCTCAAGCTATGAATCATGCAGGATTTCCAAACGAGCAAAGGAGGGAGCAACATTCTGTTGAATCCTTCATGAGGCAGCGTCCACCTTCTTTCAGTGGGTCTACTGATCCATTAGTTGCTGAACAATGGATTAGTACTACTGAAAAGATATTTTCAGTTCTTCAATGTTCTGAACATGATAAAGTCATCCTAGCAGTGTATCGTTTAGAAGGAGATGCTGATCAATGGTGGAATCTTGTTAAGAATACGAGGCAAAGGGATGAAATTGAGTCTATGGAATGGGACGAGTTCAAGAACTTATTTTTCAATAAGTACTTCCCTCGTATTCTCCGAACAAAGATGGAGAAAGAGTTCCTTGAACTGAAGCAAAGGGATGATGAATCTGTTAGTACCTATGAAGCAAATTTTACAAGACTTGCAAGGTACGCTTCTGGTATTATTATCCAACCTGAGAGTAAGATCGATCGATTCTTTAGTGGCTTAAAACCAAGTCTTCGAAGGGCGTTAGCCATAAGGGACTTCAATAGCTACGAGGAAATCGTTCGATGTGCTCTCAAAGTCGAGATGGAGATTGGAGTAACCCATCAGTCACATGGGTTTGATAAGAAGAGGAAGATGGAATTCAAAGAAAAATCTAAAGAGCACACGGAAAAGAAGATGAGCTTTTCCTTATGCTCAAAGTGTGGAAAGAAACATGGAGGGAGTTGTCTTAAAGGGACAAGTAAATGTTTTAAATGTGGAAAAGAAGGTCATCGGGCATTTGAATGCCGTGATAATGGGAAGAAGATGTCTAATGATGCAAACAAAGGAAGGGATACACAGAATGATCCTACTACACTTCAATGTTTCAAGTGCAAGGAGATGGGGCATTATGCCAATCAATGCCCAAATCCAAGGGTTGATGATGATGGTCGACGTCAACAAACTCTTAAGGCTAAAGACAAAGGAAAGTCACATGCAATTTCTACCGGCGATGTGGAGTACGATAACGATGTGGTGAAAGGTACACTTACCATCCACTCTAAAGTAGCAAATGTTTTATTTGATTCTGGATCCACCCACTCTTTTATTTCTGAAGACTTTTCTAAGGGTATCACCGTATTACCTCAACAATTAGATGTTGAATTAGCTGTGACAACACCTAATGGCACATCAATCGCATCAAAAGTTTATAATTCTTCTCCGATCGAAGTTTGTGGGAAAGTGCTTCCTGCAAATCTTGTGATCCTTCCTATAGTGGAATTTGATGTGATTCTTGGCATGGATTGGCTTTCTTTATACGGAGCTCATATCAATTGCCAAAGAAGGGAAGTCACATTTCATATTCCAGAGCAATCTATGATCGTCTATCAATGCAAGGATGAACATAACCTTCCAGTGGAAATTCCTTCCATCTTATGGGTCATGATTCCACTAAATGAAGGTTATTTATCTCAAATGGTTGGAGAGAAACTTACGATTAAGAATATGCCCATTGTACGGGAGTTTGATGATGTCTTTCCGGAGGAATTACCAGGTCTTCCACCAAATCGTGAAGTTGAGTTTTCAATAGAACTCATACCGGGTGCTTTGCCTATTTCAAAGACACCTTATAGAATGGCCCCAATTGAGTTGCAGGAATTGAAGAAGCAACTCCAAGAGAATCTTGATAAGGGATTCATACGCCCTAGTGCGTCACCTTGGGGAGCACCTGTTCTATTTGTTAAGAAGAAAGATGGATCAATGAGACTCTGCATTGATTATCGAGAACTTAACAAGATCACTATCAAGAACAAATATCCTCTCCCACGCATTGATGACTTGTTTGACCAACTACGCGGAGCTCAATACTTTTCCAAGATTGATCTTCGTTCAGGGTATCATCAATTAAGGGTCAAAAGGGAGGATATACCAAAGACGGCATTCCGTACAAGGTATGGACACTATGAATTTATAGTGATGCCATTTGGTCTTACTAATGCCCCTGCTATCTTCATGGATCTAATGAATAGAGTCTTTAGAGACTATCTTGATCAATTTGTGGTAGTCTTTATAGACGATATTCTTGTCTATTCAAAGAGCAAGGAAGAACATGAAGATCACTTGAGAATTATATTGAAGACCCTGAGAAAGGAGAAGCTTTATGCCAAATTTACTAAGTGTGAATTTTGGCTTCAAAAAGTTTCATTTTTGGGTCACATAATCTCAAAAGAGGGGATATCTGTGGATCCAGCAAAAACAGAGGTTATCGAAAGATGGTCGAGACCAACAACAGTAACTGAGATCCGAAGTTTTCTTGGTTTGGCTGGATATTATCGACGTTTTGTAAAAGATTTTTCATGATTATCTAATCCACTCACCAAGTTGACTCGGAAAGGAGTCAAGTTTGTCTGGACAGAGGAATGTGAAGAGAATTTCAAGGAGTTGAAAAGAAGGTTATCCAGTGCACCTGTGCTCACACTTCCTTGTAGTGGAGAAAGGTTTGTGATCTATAGTGATGCATCCAAGAAGGGATTGGGGTGTGTTCTTATGCAAAATGATATGGTGATACCTTATGCCTCACGACAGTTGAAAATCCATGAGCAAAATTACCCAACACATGATTTGGAGTTGGCTGCGGTAATCTTTGCATTAAAGATTTGGAGGCATTACCTTTATGGTGAAAGGTGTGATATTTATACTGATCATAAAAGTTTAAAGTATATTTTCACACAAAAGGAGTTGAATATGCGTCAAAGAAGATGGTTGGAGCTGATTAAGGATTATGACTGCTCAATCCATTACCACCCTGGGAAAGCAAACAAGGTGGCAGATGCATTAAGTCGACAAGACCATGCTAGTTTATCCATGATGAGGATCACAAAAGATCCAATATTTATGGATTTACAAAGGATGGATCTTGGAATTATAATGGAAGGGGAAAAATCTTATCTTTCTCAAATGAATGTTCAACCATCTATACATGTGAAGATTAAAGAGGCACAGAAAAAAGATGTCGAGTTACAAAAGAAGGTGAGAAATGTTCCTGAATTCAACCTTGATTGTGATGGGATAATAAAGTTCAGGAATCGGGTTTGTGTTCCTTCCATTCCTGAATTAAAGAAGGAGCTGCTGGATGAGGCACATAGTTCATCATTCTCTATTCATCCTGGAAGTACGAAGATGTATAGGGACCTGAAAGAGTACTTCTGGTGGGATGGCATGAAAAGAGATGTTGCTGAATATGTCTCTCGATGCTTGGTTTGTCAACAAGTTAAAGCTGAGAGACAAAAGTCTAAGGGGATGTTACAACCATTACCCATACCCGAATGGAAATGGGAAAACATCACTATGGACTTTGTCACAGGACTTCCTAAAACATCCAAAGGCAATAATGCTATCTGGGTCATAGTTGATCGTCTTACAAAGTCTGCACACTTCATTCCTATTAGAGAGGATTTCTCTCTAGATCAGCTTGCCAGGATATATGTAAAGGAAGTGGTAAGATTGCATGGAGTACCACTTTCTATTATATCTGATCGGGATCCGAGATTTACCTCGAAGTTCTGGCGAAGTCTTCAGCATACTCTGGATACAGAGTTGAGTTTCAGCACTGCTTATCATCCCCAGACAGACGGTCAGTCTGAGAGAACAATTCAAACCCTAGAAGATATGTTGAGAGCTTGCTCTATGGATTTCAAAGGAGGTTGGGATCAACACCTACCTTTGGTGGAATTTTCTTATAATAATAGCTTTCAATCCAGTATTCAGATGGCTCCTTATGAAGCTCTCTATGGAAAGAAATGCAGGACTCCAACTTGCTGGGATGAAGTTGGGGAAAGAAAGCTGTTAGGACCTGATCTCGTTGATGAAATGGCAGAAAAGGTCAGAACTATTCAACAACACATAAGAGCAGCTCAGAGTCGACAGAAAAGTTATGCCGACAACCGAAGAAAAGACCTAGAGTTTGAAGTGGGTGATAAAGTGTTCTTACGAATATCTCCCTGGAAGAGGGTTATGAGATTTGGAAAGAAGGGGAAGTTGAGCCCTAGATATATCGGTCCTTTCGAAATACTGGATCGTGTTGGGAAGGTAGCTTACCGATTGGCGCTTCCACCGAATCTCCCTCAAGTTCACGATGTGTTCCATGTATCTCTCCTGAGAAAGTACATACCAGATCCTTCACATGTACTCAGCTCAGAAGTTGTACCGCTGGAGCAAGATCTTTCTTATGAAGAACAACCGATAGAGATTCTGGATCGTAGCAAAAAAGTCCTACGAAACAAGACCACTCGCTTGGTGAAAGTTTTATGGAGAAACCACCAACTTGAAGAAGCTACTTGGGAGCTTGAGGATATGATGAGGGAGAAGTATCCTCATCTGTTTGTTACAAAGTGACGAATTTCGAGGGCGAAATTCTTTTTAAGGGGGGTAGAATGTAACACCCGAGACTTTTATGTTATATAAATCATCAAAGGAATCTTTTTCTACACAACACTTGCTTGGCTTGCTTTACACGCAATCGCGACCTTCCTCGATAGCTTTCGTCGTACGCAATACCGAGTTTCACTAAATAACAATATGCTATTAAAACTAGCCGTTATGAATAGTAATAACCACTTTTTGAAATTTTATAAATTTTATTTTTCAAAATGGACTTCATTTTTGGACTCAGAATATCGAAATTAGCCTAGGGTGAAATTTTGGTATTTTTCTGAAAACTTTCAATTTTTGATGAATAGTGAAACCACTAAGTGGTAGGTTAAAAACTGAATTTTTGCATAAAACTTAATTTTACCGCTTCTGTGAATGGAATTTCAAAAATCCGAGAGACACGGTTAATATCAAGGACTAAAATGTGGTTCAATGAGATGAAAATAATTTTTTGGTGAATAGTAACTTTTTACTATTTTTACCGCGGTTAATAGTAAATAGGGTAACTAAGGGTAAATATGATATCAATATTACCCTAACACATGTCCTAATTCTATTGGACAAGTGTAATTCGACCAAAAACAAACTTAGGAATAAAATATGACCATTTAGGCCCACTTGGGTTAGATTAGGACATTTATTATTAATTTATTTAAAGAAGGGTTAAAATAGTTAAAATCAAAGTTTAATAAGTAAATCATTTTTAATATGGGGTTATACATAAGATAAATTCGATTGTAAATATTCATTAGAAAGATAAAAAGATTTACTACATGATGGTATTTTATTTGTAATTTTTAGACATCAAATAATTTAATTTATTTATGACACAATGATGATGCAGTAATTATCTTATTAATGAAATATTGACATAATTGATGTTATAAACACCAAAATAAATATAATTTGAGACTTTTTATGAATTCCACTAATTTTCTAGGTTACTATGATATATTAGTGTTGATTTAATCAACTTGGTTCGAACATATAATTCTGTTATGACTTTCACAAAAATCATATATCAAATAGTGTCAAAATTGACACAAAATAGTTTTTAAATCAAATATTATATTATTAATTGTTATTTTATTCCTAAAAATCTAAGGTTCGGCCAAATGACTTAGATAAGGATATATATATTAATAATAAACAATTTGGGGTTCGTTTGGCATGTTATAGTAAGTGTATTAACCATATAGTGAAAGAAAACAAAAAGACACGGTAAAAGTTAAATTATTTAACTTAGAGTTAAATCTAATTGATAAGGTTAAAATAATACCCTAAACTTGTCTAAATCCTATTGGTTGATGGGATTTCGACCCTTCCCCACTTTAGCTTCGAAATAAGACCCTTTGGAACCATTATAAACCGATTTTGACTTTAATATAAAATAATATTTTGAGAAATTCCTAAGGTGCCCCTCTCCTCCCTTATAAAAGGGCACCTCCTCCCCCTCCTCCTCACACCAAATTGAGAACTCAAGCTCGGCCAACCCCTGCCATTTTATCCTCTCCACTTCCCTAGAATAATCCTAGAGGTCCTGGTCTTCTCCAAAGACCAATCTTAGTTCCTTAAGTGGAGGATTCAAAGAGGCGTTCCAAAGAAGAGGTAATATCGATTACCGATCTTTTCAATTTCTTTCGTCTTCAACTTCTTCTTCTTTAGTTGATTCATGACAAAGTAATAACATCAGTATTAATTACATACTGATATGTTATTATAAATATGAAACAACCCTAATTTACCTTCTATCCATCCTACGGAAAAATGAAATCACCGCGCGTGCGTACGTACGGAATACCGTCTCCACGCCGTGGTGTAATCTATTTTCCACCATCACCTTACAAGGATGGGTATAATGGTGTAATGAGTAACTATATATGATTATTATGAAGTAATATTGATACTGAAATAATATATATATATACTCCAATACAATTCCACGATCATAGGAACGATATCATCACTCGTGCGTACGTACGGAATACCGTCTCCACGATGTGATGCGACTCGTTCTACATGATCTTCATTTCATAATGATTATATAAATGAATTGAATGAATAAATATGATATATGTTACACTAATACCATTCTGGATATAAGGTATCTATAACCTTGAAATAAGAATAAGAATTTATTCGACAAAACACGCATAAGAACAAAAAGTTATAAAGACCCGAGTAATAAGTAAAAATGAAATATTACTAACAAGAAGCTAATAATATGACCATATATGATATCATATCAACATGTATGATTCTGGAATAAGTCAATAACATTATTTAAACCATTATACAGGAGCTTCGGATACGTACAAAGCAAATCGGACCTAAGGTAAGGGAAATATCACAATCTCATTTTTATCCGAGATTGTTTATTCGTAAGTATTGGGGTGTATTTTATCATCCACATCCATGTTCCCTCAATATGTAATATTGTTTACATCCACTTACAATAGTTTAAATCCAAATTTACCCTTCGGTGAGTATTTAGTAAAGAATATGAAAGGAATCTTTTGTCGTTTTTTCGTACGAGGTACTTTTTGACTTTTCCGACAAAAGTACGAAGAATGTTTTTTTTAACTTATACGGCACGAACGGATTTCTACTGTTTTATAAATCCTTATTATCATGAAGCTTCCTATAAAAGATTTCATGACTATTTTCAATAAAATCTCTTTCTTTTAAAATTGCATGATGTTTTGTGAAAAGAAATTGATTTTGAAGAAGAAAGGATATTTTCCTCAAGAATTCAATTCAAGTGTTTTATCAAAATTATTTTCCATCTAAGATAATAAAGGGTTCTGTTTCTATCCATATTTTTACATTGTTTTGACTATGTTGTGATGGAATTATGTTTATGAATTCCTTTATCTTATATGAATTGATTTATGATGTCATGATGTTTCAAGAATCCCATTTTTGTTACATGTGTTATGCAATGATGTATGTTTTATGATTATGTGGCACACATAAGAAAGGATTCATTATAAGATGGGTGGGACCTATATCTCCCTCCAATGCATTGGGTAAAGATTTTATATCTCATGAGATAGACATGGCTGGAACGGAAGGTTATTTTGGTTCAGTGATACAGGACTGAAACGAGGAGTGAACTCGGTTCAGAAAGGGACTTTGTCCACTAAGATAGTCTTGGCAATAAGTCATGACTAACAAGAAATGATTTTCCATGATTATGTGTGCATGCCACAAAGTTTCAAGTTTCATGTTATGATTATGGGGATCTCATTTTCACTTCTATGATTTATTAAGATTTTATGATCTCTTTTGCAGGTTATGATTTTTAAAAAAGATATGATATGATTTTTATTTCCTTTATTGCCCTTGCTGAGCATTTGAGCTCACCCTTTTATGTTTTCTTTTCCCCAGGTCAGGAAGATGGATATTAAGTAGAATATGCTAAAAGGGACCCTAGATATGATGAAATAAATGGGAGGCACTGTAGAAGAATTTATGAACCAGTTGTTTATGTTTCCCAGTTTCTAAAGACACTATACCTATACGGTCCTTTGTGGTTTTGTCATATGTTGTAATAAGTGTGCTTCAATTTTGAAGTATTAACAGTGTATGTAAAGTATGGGTCGTTATAAGGATGAGGATGATGATGAGGATGAGGAAGATGATGAGGATGTGGATGTAGATTATGATTGTGATGGTGATGAAGGAAAAATTTATCATTTACATTTTTGATTCATATTTGTTATATTTTATGTTCGATGATTTGTCCTGAATAAATATATGTGATGTTTTGTATATGTGGTATCACTTATCGAATGCATTATTTGGTTTCTTGTGTTATAATTATTTTTGAATTGGTGGGTGATGAATGTTTTTAGGTAATTGAATAAATTGGGTTGATGGTATGGATTCTCGTGGCTATTTGAGAAAGTTAAGTTGTTTTTTCAACTTTTACAGGTTTTATTTGTTTGCAATTTCTATTTTCATTATTTATAGTTTCTTTGGGAAGGTTGGGGGTTCTACTGTCTTGGGAATTTAGGGGTCTATACTAATGGTTTCAAAACCTTTGTTATAACCTTTAGCCTATAGATCATATTGAACCATTATAATATACCTATCTAAATGGTTATGAACCATTGGGATACATCTATACCAACAGTTCCAAATTGACCATTGGTTAAAAATAAAATATGATGACCCTATAAAAATGGTTCACTCAAAACCATTGGTACAGCCCATTCCCAACTGTCATAAGACCAACGGTTTGGAGAACCATTGGTATAGGATATAAAAATGATTCTCTATCCCATAACAATGGTTTTTAATCGTTGGTATTATTGAAAATTATAGCATTGTTTCCATGAGAAAAAAGTCATGTCCAATGAAACAGTAGATTATATTACTAGAAAAAAACACCGGTACCAAAAGATAATGATCCCCACATTTAATTTATCATTAATTTATAAAGAGATATAAAATTATCTTGACTCTTAATTCTCTCTTTATTAATGATTATGTGTAATAGATATCATCGCACAATCATTGTGTTTTAGGATTTAACTACAGAAAATTTTTAACAATGATCCAAATGTGCACCACAATTTTGAATGTCATATTAGAACTATAAAGTTATATATTGGCTGATCATAATCACTTTCATTGTTAGTGGTTGATCATAGTAGAATTATTCATGATATAGGATGAACTCTTTATGATCTCTTGTTGTATTGAGAGAGAAGGGGAGGAGGGCACTCTATATCTATTGATCTCTCTCTAGGTATTGAGAGTGTCTGAATCTATCTATTGTCTACACCAATTTGTAGATATAAAAATTGATATAACTAGATATGTAAAAAATCTATATCTATATATGAAAAAAGATAAAATTAGATATTTATTATGGAAGGTTTAGGGATGAAAAGTTTCACACCATACCCTTTTTATCATTTTAATTATTACTTGACCCCATTTCAAATAATAATATTATTATTATTATTATTTAATTACATGTGATAAATATTTAAGAATATATAAATAAATTCATTTATATTATTTCCAATTAGACTATTAATCTCAGTTCACTATCCCTCTTCAATATTTACTGATCCTCGAATAATGACTATTTAATAAATAAATGTCACTAAATTTGTCACACCTTGAACATGGAAATTATTTTATTGTATCCTTTTCATGGATTTGTAAATTCTGGTGGAGGTTCTGGTTGATTCATGGTTTAAATTTTTGATCTTTTGTTGAAAAATAGAGTTTTTAGGCTCAACAGTAGTTGGTGCATAGCATGCACATGATTAAGGGAAATAGGGATCCATCACCCAGGTAACTGTATGACTAGTTTTGTGATACATGGGTGAGTTGGATGGGTTTTACATGGTTTTGGAAACTATGCTAGAGGTTGTATCTATTTGGACAATGTCAACCATAGGGTTTATGCATGGTTTGGAAAACTATACGGCCAAACCATGTGAGCTGTCCAGATCTTAAAAATCTGAAAATTCTTATTCTACCCTCCTCTCTATTTACCATAAATCGATCCCCCCTCCATATTTTTCATTTTATTGTGTATAAAGGGGTCCCAAAACCCACTTACCTTTGGTTCTCCTCCCTCCATTAATGCTCCTCCATGGTTCAAAAGTGAGTTTCTTAGTGTTTTTAGCCTCTTTCATCCTCTTCCTCTTCTCCTCTATTAGTTTCTTGGTTTTTCCATGGTGGTTTCATGTTTTTCCAAACCCTAGAGGCTAGGATTGATGTGTTTTATTATGAATATTTTTGATTTAGGTCATGAAAATTGTTCTTTGGGGTGCTCTCTTCCTTCTCCTAGAGTTTTGACACATCTGCATTCCATTGAGGTAGGTGATTCTATTTGTTTTCATTCTAATGTATTCCATTCTATTCTTGGGTATTACTAAATAATTTATAAATTTGTTTCTCATGATTTTTATGTGTTGTTTGGTTTCTTTTTTTTGTTTCTATTTTGGTGGAATTTGGTAAAAATTGTTTTCAAATAGATTATTTAAATAAGATTATGTATATATGCCCTCAACGTGCTTCATAAAATTCCAATTACCCTTTTAAATGAAATTTGGTTTTCTTAGAATATGTTTGGCTTGGTTATGTTTTTATAGAATGGGTTGATTGTGATATGAGCCTTATGTTTGGATTGGGATGAATTTTATGGTTTTTCACTTACATATGGATTGTTTTGTTGGTGGTAGAACATGTTTAACTACTTTAAAAATGGTTTTGGGTAGTTTCATGGATACTTTTGGTGTTCTATTGAATGTGGGAACATCCATTTGTGCTAGAGGTGAACAAATGGGTGGGAAAACATATTAAAATGATCTTCAATGAACTTTATCACCTTAATCCTCGATTTCAAAACACTTATCCTTCCTCCTTCTTTACCAATTCAAACTCTTGATGTTTTACTAATGGACCATTTTTTAAATTGAAAGATGGTTGGCTTCTATATGGTATGAAGTCCCTTTTGGAATCTTTAGGTTTTTTTGTTTTTTCATCATGGTTTTGAGGTAGTTTTTAAGTGGAATTGGATTTGGAATGTAAAGTATCTTTTGGAATTTTCCACATAAAAGCGGTGTTTGATGTCATTTTGGAAATGGTTAGGAAATAATTTCTGTACTTTATTGGGATTGATAATGTTGAAGGACCGGTTGGTAGTTTATAATATTTTTAGAAATTGTTGGAAAGATCATGTGATATAATGATCTGATTGGAAGTTATGAAATTATTGTTGCAAGATGCTCACCCCTATAGAGGATTCCCTATGACTGGGTTATCCCATATGAGGTGTCCATGTTTGGGGTACGAAATTGTAGTGGTGTTAGGTAAGGTGATTCACTCATATGACTCCTGCTTTCACTGTATACTATTTTAATGGGTTTATTGGGTGTATTTTAGAGGGTAGAGTGACATTTTATTTCCAACCCTGATTAGATGGGCTGGTATACCTTGGATATTTTAGAGGCTAGGTGGAATTTTGCCACTAGATTGAAGTTTAGAATGGCTAGTGAGTTATTGAATATAGAGTTGCACCATATACTGGTAGGTGAGTCCAATATGAGTACATCCAGAGATCTCTCTAGGGGTATTTAAGAAACTCCCATGGTTTCTATCTGTATGTGCCTATTTATATTTTTTTCACTTGGTTTCCATTTCATACAGCTTATTTATCTTCATAATAGCTTGGTATTGTTTTTTTTTTGTATTTTGGTTTGTTTTGTGGTTTTAAAATGGTAATCCATTTTGAAAATATAGATTTGGTGTGTATTGTTTTCGAAATGGGAAAGATTTTTTTGTTTATTAAAATGATAAAACCCTATTTTTATATAGGTATTTGAAACTATAATTTATGTACTATTTCAAGTACAAAAATGTATGGATTATGTGGTGGTTTTATACTAATCATTTTTATGCTCACACCCTACTTTTACCATTCAGTGTCAGTAGACCGGAGTTTTTTTTAAGGTGCAGGTTTTTGGTTTGGTCATGCCTCATGGAAGGATGGTTTTGGTATGTTGGTGACTCTGAGGTTACTTAATGATCATGTTGGTAGCAATTTGACTTTTTTTTGTTTTAGTTTTAAAATTTTTAATGTTTATGTGTAACTGGATCAATTTGTGTATTTATTTGACATTTGGTTATTGTTAGTTCTATTTAATATTTAGTTTATGTATTTGATCATGGTTATTTATTTTGATAAATTTTTCCCATTGGTTTTTTTTGATGATCAACACTAGTTTCTAGAATGTGGGGACTATGAAAGTCTTTAAAGCCATGTCTTAGACTAGTTCAAATTTCAGGTTAGATGGCATCTTGACTTGGTTCATGAAAAAATGGTATCAGAGTAGGCCCTAGTTATTTGGTTTGTCAGGTAGTTTGTGGCTATAAATTTAGGGACTCAGAAGTTTTGTGTGGGAAGGAATTCATGAACCCTTCATTGTTATGATCCTTGAGTTTCCAGGGGTAGTCCAAGACCCGAGTCTCTTGTCTATGCATTATATCGAGGAATAAAAATTGAGGCGACTCGGTGTCATGTTGTGATCTCACATAAAGTAGTGACCCATGTGGAGTCTAAGTTCATGGTTCAAGGCCTTCTTAGTTGTTAATTCCTACTTGTTTCATGGCCCACTAACATTGCAGGTGAGTTACGTATAGACACTTGTTCCTCATCCCAATAGTTTTGTGTTAGTTATGTTTATTTTGGTTCTGGTTATTGTGAATAAGATATTAAAATGAATACAATTTTTGAAATGAAAATGATTTCTTTCAAGTGGTTTTATATTGAAAGGTGAAATGTGTTATTAAATGAGAATGTGATTTAGAATTTTGAAATATTCTGAAATTCTTGAAAGAAAATTTAGTTGATAATTTGTTAAATGTGTGGATTTGATATTGGGATGGAATATGTAAAACTTGGTACTCATTATAAATGTCCACATATGTGTGGGTGTGTATTGAAAGAGCATGTTGGAACATATTAATAGATGATGAAAATGGATGTGTATGAACACATATGTGACATTCTATAGGATTCTATGACAGAGTTTTTGAAATCAAAGTATTAACATGGTTCTTCCAAAATGGTTTTTTAAGAGGAAATGATTTGAGAATTTTTTTTAGGAAGTGGATTTTGTTTTATGAAAAATAGATTACAGTATTTGGAAAGTGCCCTTGAAAGCAGGAGGTTTTGAAATTGAAATGAAATGGTGGGTTTTTAAAAGAAGGATTTGGGTTGTTCTTGTAATGTTTGGATTTTGAGCATGTTGCATTGTCTTGAGGTGATCTTTCTAGTTAATATTTTTGGTTAATTTTGATCATGGTTTTGTATTCATTGTTTTGTTCAGAGTATACCACCCAGAAAGGTCCCCATAACTTTTAGTGGGTCTTTCCTAGTTTCATATTCTTCTCTGTTGTTGATCATATTTTGTGGTGATCAAGGTTTTTTATAGGTTTCAGAATGTCTTAAGGAGGTCTATAGTCTCTTTTGATCATTGGGAACTCACAAAGGTGTGAGAGTGCATGCTGTTTTTGGTTTGTTTGAGGGTCCATATTTGGACGAATGTATGGAAATTTATCCAACATCGATGCAAGTTTTGTTGATGTGGGAAGTGATTAAGTTCTTTTTCTTCCAATGGTTTGTACTTTTGGAGGTGAAGAAAAATAAAACAGAAGAGATCATGAGTGCTCAGAAAGACCAAACAACAGTAAAGGCCTATATTGACCATTTTAAGGAGTTTCTTTCTTTTTCTCTATAGTAGCATTACATGATCATTTGAAATATTCTATTTTAATCGGGGGTATTCATCCATATATCAAGGAGTGAGTCCTCTCCTACGAGGATATTTTTTTTGAGAAGCTAGTGGATGAAGCACTCTTCCCTGTGTTAGATTCTAAAGTGTAGGCAGTAAGAAATCCAAAATCTGATACCACTCATCAAGGTTCTCCATATGGTGAGACATGTGTTCCAGAGGAACATATTTCTAAGGATCCTATTTTACCAGTTCCATCTCCTAGTTCATCGGAAATATCTCTCATAATTTCTCAATGTGGTCAGTTTGAGAATTAAAAACCGTCTTTTCATAATCCTCCAAAAAAATTTAATTTTTGTGGTAGTCTAGGTCTTTTAGAGAAGTTTTCTAAGAAGCATTTCTCAAAGAAGGGGTATTCATCTAAGGATTCTAGTACCTGAATATGAGGAAATTGATGATTCAGTCTTTATGGCTCCATCCATAGGCTTCAGAGTGATTATTTTTCACCTTTAGGAGGTCACCAGGGGTGTAAGGAACCTTGGCCCGGTTTTTATATCCAATGGTGGAGTAGAAAGATTTTAAGTTCCCTATTGTAGTTTCCTTCCTGTTTTGAATTTATTTTATCTATGTAAGAAAATAGATAATTATGTTTTCTTTTTATTTCATGATTTTTCCTAGGATGTTAATCTTTAAAAAGGTTGTCATTTTTGTTAACCTATTTTAGTTTTAGTTGTGCTTGTTTGGATAGATATGTGCTCATGGAAAACATTGATTATAGTTGGTGTTCATGTTTTGTTTTCATTTTGGGTTTTATCCATGGGGTTCCCCTTATGTTGGGAGTCTGGTATGTATTAGAGGTTTTAGCTTCTAGTTGGGATTTCCCTCATTCCCACATTGGAGACCCCAAGGTGGTGTTATTTGGTTTTTAATGTTAGTGGTGTTAGTCAAGTTATTGTGGTGGGGAGAACACTCTCGTGTTCTACTATAGTTCTAAATTTTTTGGTTTCCTCAATAATATTTCTGGTGTGACTTATTAAGAGAAATTTCCCCCTGAGTTTTATGGTATTGTTTATCTTGTTTCAAATTTGGGACTGAGTTTTTTTAACTTTCAGTTGGGTAACTTTATAGGAGTAGAAAGTGTTTTTGGTGGGGATAATTTTCACACCCCAGCCTTCGAAATTATTTTATTTTATCCTTTTCTTGTATTTGGACTCTGGTGGAGTTTTGGGATGATTCTTTGTTTAACTTTTTTAGTTTTTGTTGAAAACTGGAGTTTTTTGTCACTTGAGAAGCTGGTGCATGACCTTCACATGATTAAGGGAAGTCGTGCACCCTCACCCAGGTAACCATGTGGCTGGTTTTGGGGTCCAAGGGAGAGGTTCATTGGTTTCACCTGGTTTTTTAAACCTTGTAGAAACCATGCGAGAGGTTCTTTTGATGTTGACAGTGCTGACTGCATAGTTTGGAAAATATTGCAAGTTATCCAGATCTTTAAAATCAATAAATTCCAATTCTTCTATCCTATCTATTTAATCTATGTTGATCCCCTCACTATTTGTTTTGTTTTTTTCACACAAAGGGGTCCCAAATCCCCATTTCCTTTGGTTCTCCTCCCTGCATGGATGCTCCTCCATGGTTCTAAGGTGAGTTTCTTAGGACTTTTTTCCTCTTTTCCCATCTTCCTCTTCACTTCTATTAGTTTCATTGTGTTTCCATGGTTTTTTTCTATTTGGATAAACCCTAGAGGTTATGGTTGATGTGTTATCTTGTGTTTATTTGGTTTTATGGTGTTCATATATTTCCTTGGGGTGTTATCTTCCTTGTCCATTATTTTTGTATCATATGCACTCCGTTGAGGTAGGTGTTTCCATCTGTTTCCTTCCGGATTAATTCTATTTCATGCTTGGGTATTCCTAAAAAATTTATTAATGTGTTTATCATGCTTATGATGTGTTGTTTGGTTTTTTTGGTGTTTTTATGTTCGTGTAACTTGGTAAAAATTGTTTTTGAAGAGATTTATTAAACATTTTTATGTATAGATGCACTCAACATGCTTGAAAAAATTAAAATCATCCTTTTAGATGAAGTTGCGTATTTTTTTATGTGTTTGTCTTAGTTATGTTTTGATTGCATGATTTTATTGTGATATGAGCCTTATTTTTGGATATTGGTGACTTATTTGGTTTTTCACTTATGTATGGCTTATTGTGTTATGGAATGACATGTTTCATTACTTAAAAATGGTTTTTTGGTAATTTCATGGATACTTATAGTGTACCATTGCTTGTGGGAAAATCCATATCTTCTTGGGGGCACACATGGATGGGAACAAAAATGATAATGGTGTTGGATGAACTCTCTCAACATAAAAACTTGGATTCCAAAACACTTATCCCTCCACCTCCTTTACTTATTCAAACTCTTGATATTTTACTAATGGCCCATTTATTACTTTGAAATATGGTTAGAATCTAAATAGTATAAAGTCCCATTTGTCATCATTAGGTATTTTTTAGTTTTCAACTTGGTTTTGAGGTGGTCTTGGGTGTTGAATTGGTTTTTGGAACGTGAGACCCATTTGACATTTTGTACACAAAAGAATGTGTTTGATATTGTTTTAGAAATGGATAGGATTCATTTTTTTTAATGTATTGGATTTGAAAATGTTGAAGGCCATGTTGGAAGTTTATAATGTTTTGATAATTGGTTTGAAAGATCATGTGATGTGATGGACCAGTTGAAACTTGTGAAAGGATTGTTGTGAGATGGGAACCCCAATAGAGGATTCCTTGGGAGTGGGTTATCGCATAGGTGGTGTATGTGTTTGGGGTTGGAGCGCAGTGACAATAGGGAAGGTGAGTCACATGTGTGAGGGAATCCTCTTATCACCATTACTATTACCAAGGGTTTCATAGACATATTTTAGATGGTCGAGTGATGGTTTTTTCTTGACCCTGATTAGACGAGTTGGTACCCCTGGGATGATTTAGAGACCAGGTGAAATAATTCCCCTGGATTAGAAGTTATAATGGATAGTGAGTTATTGACTATGGAACTACACAATATTCTTATAGGTGAGTCTGATCTGAGTATGTTTAGGGGTCACTCTAGGTATTTTTAAGAAACACCCATGGTTTTTTCTATATGTGCCTGTTTATATTTTTTCTCACTTTGTTTCTAGTTCATATTACTTATTTAGCTTCAGAATAGATTGGTATTTTTTTATTTCTGTTTGGGTTTTGGTTTTAAAATGGTAATCCATTTTGAAAATGAAGATGTTGTATGTATTTTTTTGGTAAAGGTAAAATTTTTGTTTGTTTATTAAAATTATAAAAACCCAATTGTTATATATGTATTTTTAACTAGTGTTTTTGGAATATTTTGGGAAAGGAAATGTATGGATTCTATGGTGGTTGCCTACTTAATTGTTGTATTCTCATACCCTACATGTACCATTGAGTTTTATTTGACCCAAGTTGTATTGCTAGTATAGGTTTTTGGTTTCGTCGTGCCACATGGTAGGTTGGTTTTTAGATGGGGTGACCATGTGGTTACACGGAGATCGTGTTGGTAGTAGTCTGGTTTGGTTTTGTTTTATTTTCAGATTTGTTCAGTTGTATTTGTAACTAGATCAGTTTTTTATTTATTTGAGATTCAGTTATTGTTAGTTCTATTTTTCATATATTTTGTTTATTTTGTCCTCATTATTTATTTGTCTACATCATTCCCATTGGTTTATTTTGATGCCTGAAACTAGTTTTCTGCCTGTGGGGATCAGAAATTCCCTTCAGGCCATGTCTCAGACTAGGTCAAATTTTGGGTTGGATGGTATCCTAGATTCGTTCATGAAAACATTATTCTTTGAAAATATTATATAATATAGTCATGAAAATAAATTTTTATTATTGTGATTTAAATCAATAATTATTTTTGAATAACTTGTTTTTAAATAATGGAAATCAACTAAAACTGAATAAATATTATTAATTTTGACTTGTTAAATTCAACACTAGAATTTAACTAAAATTATAGATACCCTTAGTGTGTAACACTCTAGGCCAATTTCTCGGTGGAATTAGGAATAACCACCAAAAGTTAAAGGTTAGCATCTAGAAACACACCAAGAAATACATAGAGAAATATGATAACATTGTAATTATGTTCAACCTCCTATGAATGTTTACCATGTAATATTATCTCTTTATTGTGATATCTCTAATCAATCAAGTTTCATGTCGATTTCATCAACCTATATTCTCAATTTATCTTTTTGGAATTTATGGAATTGAACTCACCCACAAAATACAATGGCCATGGATTTATGTAAGTAGTTTCATTCAATCAACGGGACTGAGATATCAACATCTATAGAAGGGATAAATCATTTCTCCCATTATCTATTCATGAAATATCACTCATTACATAACCAACATATCCTACCCCATTTGCGAGCATATGTCATCAGAGTTTTCTTCAATACATAATTGTACATGAGTCGTGATATACATTAATGATAATATTAAATTCTAACAATAAATACACATATTCATATATAGGAACATCCAATGACACATGGAAATGTGGATTTCCTAATAATGGATATATTCTCATAACCTCTTATCAATGATATTACCAAGGGAGAACACCATGAGAATGTGTCTCATTGTATTACGAGCCTTGTATCCCTAATATTCTATATTTTTTGTGTCCCATCAGACAATATCATCTATACATATGAAAATATTCAAGATTAATGTCGTGGAACCTCTAGGTTCTCAATATAGTGGACAATTGTTATAGCAATTCAGTGTGACATATATTCTTAGTACATTATCACATAAAAATTTCATGTAGAAGATCAATAATAATTTGTTATGAAAACCTCATTAATAATGAAGGAACACACAATCAAGTACTATGAAATTTAGTTTTAGGGAAAAAATTCATTTGTTTAATACAGGGGGAAAATAATCATGATAATATTTATCATCTTTATAGAAAAAAAACATGGGTTTATTAGCTATTGATGATAAAAACAAATTAAGGAAAAAGAAGTGAAGATTTTCTAAGTGATAGATAATTCTTATCCAAGGGAGTGAAAGTAAATATAAACTATATCATCCTAACATCATTCATGCATCTAAAATAAAAAATTATTAAACTATAAATTAAGATCATACATTTTACTTTATTGATTTGAACATATTTTTCTTCTATCTTCAATGTGATTGATGAGGATTTCTAAGAAGATCCCAAATTACAACTTCTCTATAGGGTATCTATGGGATACATTAATCTCCCAATGCTTTAGATAGATCTCCCTCAAACTATGGTATATTATATCCTTAGATTAATGGTGGGAAATAAAGATATATTTGGTTTAGTTTCAGTGTATTTCACAAGTATTAATTATAATGGATTCACCCTCATAATATATAATCAAGGATTCCCCTATAGGATCCATAATTATGTTGAACGATTCAACTTTATTGACATATGTTATAAACAATTATTAACTCTTTTCTCGATGGTTTTACACATTAAATGATTCTTTTGAAACTGTTTTAACATTATCATATAATATATAACTGAAATATATTAATGATAGCATATTTTCGGAAGGTTAAAATGTCATATAAATTATAACTTATGATTTACATATGTCATATTATATGACATATACTAAAACATTATGATATCTTTATATCATATTAAGTGATATGATCATTCCAAGCTATAAAATATTCCTATATTGTACCTTAGGATATCATAGATTTATGTCATATTTCTATAAATCTCCCACTTACGCTAAATCCATATAACCTTATATACATTTCCACCTTATGTTGCATCTTAAACGTATCTCTTTGTGAAATTATATCCAAAATTTCTTTTTTATATCCTTCAAAACTTATTTTATAGAATTTTTCATAAACTTTCATTTTATGTTACATTTTATGTAACAAATTATAAAAAACCATAAAAAATTCTTATCAGATATTCTCTAAAAATAATTTTGAGATAGCTCTGGGTTTTGTAAAATTTAATCATCACATTCTGTAATCTTATGGGATTTATTATCATTGAAAATAATTATAAATTATTTTATAAAAAAATTTATTTAGGGATATTAATATAGAAAAATATAAGTGTTACAAAAGATACAAAGGTATCAAGAGTGATCTCCATTAGACACAAGCATATACATATTTATGCCAGAAAAAATTATCAAATATAATATGTATAATCATATAATACCTTTTTTCAATACATCAAGTGAACATGAGACATTGAGTATTTCAATATTTAATATTCAACTTATAAGTCCTCTATTCTTACATTATTATCTAACCTAATGGATGAATGCATCACATGTCCATCACCTGGATGAATGATCATGTTGTATGCCTCTTATCCAAATAGATAAGTACATCATATTCCATTAATATAGGTTTGGCTATATGCTTCATCGACCTATCTGAATTGATGGACCAGATCTTATAATCATCACATGAGAGGGAAAATTTCATATTGGTTAAAAATCAATCGATGAAATTATCAACAACATTCCCATCCACACCTGATTAGGTCGACCTAATGGATGGAGTAAGAAAGTTATCAAATAATGAAGCTTTCCATTCTAAGTATCATATAAAACTCAGGTAAAGCTTATACAATATAAAAAATGCACCCCTAGTATGCTAAATACATAGTATACAATGCTCCATGTAGTACACTTAATGGGTTTTCCATCCAGTAAGACTCATTTTTTTCTAATCAGTGAATTCCCTATATTTATACAAAACCCAACTTATGATTAATCATCACATTTCCTAACAACCAATAATACTCCGTATTGATCATCAATTAGGGATAACTTAATGTCACACATTGAGAGGTTAATTATCATTTCACTTAATGTAATATATGCAACCAACATGATAGAATGATAAAGTAGAGATGTAATTTATATAACATTGTTTTTTTATATTATTAAAATCCTCTAATAGTATTGAAAATAATATAAATGAGCATCAATATAATCATATCATATGATAGACCTCTATAGAGAATTTATTCTTGTAGCATTTCAATGTTTTTGTTAAACTCACCACATCACTATATATAGTTCATGACACATCTCTGTGTGACAATTTAATAAATACCCTCACGCAAGTACATTAATGGATTAACATATATATAGAATTTTAATTTGAATAATGGTTAGATTAGGATTTATAATCTGTATCTTCCCCTTTCTCCAATCTCTCCACCGCCTTCGTCGTTGTTGACGACATTATCATTGTCATAATTTCCATAACTCCCAACATTTCCCCACCATCATTTCTTCTATTACTTCTATAACTTACACTATATAATCCACAATAATTATAACCACCAATTTAATTATTTTTAAGTCGAGGGGCACGGGTTATAACAACCCATGATTAACATACATAGATATTACACCATTTTGTACGAATATTTGGTACATTACAAAAATACATGCATGAGGACTGTAATAGTTCAGTGTCTTTGGAAACTTGGAAATAAAATATTATATCCTGGTGAATGATTCTAAGCATATCCTATAAAGATCTCCACCTTTAGAAGTTCTAGCTAAAACCATTTTTCATGACCTGAGGAGAGGAAAAATAACAAAGGGGTGAGCTCAGAAGCTCAGTAAGGGTAAATAAAGGAAATGGGTAAGAATAACATGAACAAAGGGTACGTAACTTGAGAATAATATTTAAATATCATACCATGCCTATTATATATCGTAATAAATATTTTAAGTTTATAATACATAGATCATAAGATAATTAAGAGAATAATTCATGAAATAATACACTTCAAGCCCGTCTTACTTTGAGTATTATTAATTGTACTTCTAAAGCTTCTGAATTCTTGAACCATAGATTCCTCTTTAAACTCTTAAATAGGAATTTCAATTTCATCAACTGTTCGATATGGCCTTCTATTAGGGACTCGTACCACCTGATGATAGAAAATTCTAGATGGATGGTTAGTGCTGATTCTTCCATTAATTTTTGGGGTGACAAATGGTGTGGTAACCCCCTGATATCATTGTAACCTCCTAATATTATTCCTAAAGATACTATTCATTCTATAAAGGATGTATTACAATTTCATAGACATGACCTCCCTGAAAATATTGCACAGATCATTGATAATTACCCTTTATCTTCTAATAGTGACTTCCTTGTTTGGGAACCTACATCAAATGGAATCATAGACATTAAAATCTACTATAAAATAAATTTTCTATAAATGAATCTAATTATCAATGGGTGAGTCAATTTAACAATCCTTGGATCAAACCTTCTAGGCTCACCCTTATTTGGTGCATTGCTCATAATATATTTCCTACTGAAGCCGGCCTGCAAACTTTTAGCATACAACTCTGCTCTAAATGTCAAATGTGCAATCAGCACAGGGAGGATGTTGATCATCTTTTTTTGTCATGTGCGACGGCCTCTGATTTATGGAATTATATTCTTGAATTATTTAATTACAGATGGCCCTTATCTGACTCTATTTGTTTGTTTTTAAAAAAATTCATTAGATATGAAGCCTCTCTACAGGTTAAAAATATTTTTCTAGCGGCGGTGGTGGAACTTCTGCATGAGATCTAGTACGTTAGAAATGATCTTATTCACAATAAACACTCATTTAGTCTCAATGCAGGAAAATCTTGGATTCTTATTTCGATTCATGAAGCTGCTTCAATTCAAAAAGACTGTTGCAACAACTGGGTTGGTGACTTTAAGATCCTTCGTCATCTCCATGTGCCTGGCATATACCCAAAGCCTAAACGTTCCTTTGAAGTATTCTGGAAATCACTGATGTCGGGATGGATCAAAGTGAACGTTGATGGTGCTTCTAAAGGAAATCTAGGACCTGCCAATTTTGGTACCATCTTCAGAGACTCAGCTGGCCAGTGTTAGGGTTGCTTCTATATTGGATGTGTACATTCTTCATCTCTGGAGGCTGAAATGATGGGGGTCATGCATGGAGTTGACTTTGTGCTTCAAAGAGGTTAGAGAAAGATTTTTATTGAAAGTGATTATACCACTATAGTTCATGCCATCTGGAATGGAAACATTAATCTTGCATGTCTGCTTACCAAAATTTGGATGAATTGTCTGAACTCGCTCCATGGGAATGATTACGTAGCGACTCATGCCTACCGTGAAGTGAATGTTGTTGCAGATGCTCTTGCTAACAAAGGAGTACAATAGAGCATGGCTTGTCTAGACACTCTTCCAGCTGACTTATTATATCTGTTTGATAGAGATTGTAAAAAAATCCCATCCTTCCAACTTTTGTAATTTTTTTATCAATAAATTTTGTTTTGGTATTTGACCAAAGCATTACCTTTAAAAAAAGGTATCACTTCCAAGACCATATTATTAGTATGGGTTCACTCCCCATACCATATTGGTGGTCATGGTTCACGCCCATTTCCATATTAGAAGTATGATTTCACTCCTCATGTAGAGACCCAAAGCTTGACGTTCATGGACATTACATTACTTTTTCAGAATATCTAATACATAACAAAAACAGACACAAAAGGACCGTAATAGTTTAGTGTCTTTGGAAACTTGGAATATAAACTTCTAATCATGTTGAAAGATCTTCAACATCTCCCATAACGATCCTCCCCTTTTTGTTTCCTTACCTAAAACCTTTCTTTTAATCCCGAGGGAAAAGAAAACATAAAAAGGGTGAGCTCAAATGCTCAGTAAGGGTAAGCATGGAGAAAATAAAACAAACCGTATAAATTTGAACTTAAAAACATGAACATAATATTTAAACATCAAAATCTTGAGCAATGACATAAAACATGGAAATACGTAAGGCATAGATCATAATGGATCATCAATCATGATAAAATAGCATAGGAATAAAGCATGTAATTATGGCGTCCATTAAGCACATGTAATGATTTCCATAGTAGTCAAGGCATTACTGCCATGACCATCTTAGTGGACAAGGTCCCTTTCTGAATCGAGTTCACTCCTTGTTTCAGTCCTGTAACACTGAACCGGATTAACTTACCATTTCAGCCATGTCTATCTCATGAGATATAAATCTTTACCCAATGCATTGGAGGGAGATATAGGTCCCACCCATCTCATAATGAAATCATTCTTACTTGTGCCACAAAATAAACATACATCATTCATAAAAACCCAATAAATAAAATGGGTTTCATAAACATCATCCCATCTTCACATAATCCATATAAAATAAATGGATATCATTTCATAATAAGAAAAGTGAAACCATGTAAATCATAGAGACATTATACTTGAAACATACACATTTGAAAAAATGTCATCTTAGATGAAAAATGGTTTTGATAAAACACTTGAAATGAATTCCTGAGGAAAATATACTTTTTTCTTCCAAATCATTTTCTTTTCAGAAAATGTCGTGCAATTTTAAAAGAAAAGGATTTTTTTGAAAATAGTCATGAAATTATATGGATGAATCCTCATTAAAATAAGGCTTTATAAAACCGTAAAAATCCATTTGTGCCATATAAGTTAAAAAACATTCTTCTCGTACTTTTTCCGGAAAAGTCAAAAAGTACCTCGTAAAAGAAATATTCCATACATACCATGTAGTAAAAGTAAATAATGGGTAAAAAGGACATTAAACATACATGAAACCATTTTTAGGAAACATGGACATGGATGATAACAATAACCCCAGTAAATACTTACGAATAAACAATCTCGGATAAGAACGAGATTGGAAAAGTTAACCCTTACCTTAGGTCCGATATGCTTCATATGGATCCGAAACTCCTATATAATTATTTAAATAATGTCATTGACTTATTAAAGAATCATATTAATTGTTATGATATCATATATGGTTCACTTATGACTTTATATTACCCATTCTTTTGTAAATTAATGTTAAAGTAGCGTTTTGGGTAAAATCGTTTCATTTGTCATTCGTGTTCTAACTTGTAATTATTCATATGATTACATAGATCATGGTTACTTACATACAGAATGTAAAACATGATTTATATATAATATATATTCAGAATATACATATATATAATAGATCTATAAATGGAAAGAAATACACCGTTCATGGAGACGGTAGGCCGTACGTACGCATGAACGCTGTTTTCGTTTCCTTATTGAATTGAATGGAATTAAGTAGATGACATACATATAAATATACATAAATCCAGTATCATTATTATGTCATATATTTCATGATTACTTATTATATATACTTTATAATCATTCATGAATGGTTAATCATTGAGAATGAATCTCATCGCGTCGTGGAGACGGTAGTCCGTACGTACGTACGAGCGATGATATCATTCCCATGATCGTGGAATTGTTTTTAAGTGTATGTATAATATTTAAGAATCAATATAATTTTACAATAATCATATATAGTCATTATTTACACCATTATACCCATCCAAGTAAGGTGGTGGTGGAAAATAGATTACACCACGGCGTGGAGACAGTATTCCGTACGTACGCACGCGCGGTGATTTCATTTTCCGTAGGACGGATAAATGGTGAAATAGGGTTGTTCCATACATATAATAACATATAAGTATATGAGTGATACAGATGTTATTACTTAATAATGAAACATCTAAAGAATAAGAAGTGGAAGAAGAAATAAAGTTGAAAGAATCGGTAACGAACATTACCTCTTCTTTGAAGTGCCTCTTTGAGACCTCCTCTTAGGGCACTAAAATTGGTCTTTGAAGAGGACCGGGACCTCTAGGATGTTTATAGAGAAGTGGAGAAGATAATTTTTTAGGGTTTGTCCAAGAATGAAAGCTCAAATTGGTGTGAGGAAGAGAGGGAGGAGGTGCCCTTTTATAAGGGAGGGGAGGGGCACCTTTGGAAATCTTAAAAATATTAATTTATAATAAATCTAACAACACTTAAAAACCTCCAAAAAAGACTCATATTTGAATATTAGATGAGATAGGGTTGTAATATCATCAAACAATAAAATTTAGAAATGTTAGAAATTTATTTTAAACACTATCAACTTGATTTATCCTTACTTAATCAATTTAATTTTATTTGTGGTAATAACATTCTAAATTTTAAATTAAAAATAATAATTACTTATTTGTTGTGAATTGTCCATAATTAGATAATTTATAATATTTTAAACCATATAAATTTAAATTTATAATTTTTATATATTTTTGTGATTTTTAAACAATTTTATAATATGTTATATTTATAAAATAAGAATAGTGTCAATTTTGACACTATTCATTTATTTGAATTTAAATAAAATATATACATAAAATATGTTCGAACTAAAAGTATTTATAGATTCATAAAAGGTCATATGTATCTAGAAAATTAGTGGAGAACATTAAATAGTTCATATAATATTTATTTTATTATTTTTAAAACCATTTATTTGGCTTATCTCTTAATAAAATAATTACTACAACATTTTTGTATAATTATTTAATATACATATTTGTTGCATAAAAATTAAAAATAAAATCATATGATGAATATAAATATATTAACTTTCACAATAATACTTTTACTCGAATTTATCATCTTAAAATCCCAATATTTAAATTGTTATATTTATTAAATTACGAAGGTGACAACTTTGGCATCATTTAAAATAAAATAATATAATTGTCATAATCACTTTTATAAGACTCCAAACGGTTATATATTAGGTCATTGGATGCTTAAGGTGTCTATATACACTAAAAATAAGTTTTGGTCAGGTTTTTGGGCATTTTAATGGGTATTATTATTTCAATAAAAACTATATTACTGATTTTTCACTTAATAAATAATTTCTGCATCATTAATGTATCACCATTAATGACAATTATTTAATCCATAAAAATTCTAAATAAATTATCATGATGTAGATAATTTTATTAGATTTCTGGATACTATTCATGTTCGATGTTTTATGATTTTTATCACTAAATAAAAACTATTGTACTTATAAGATTTAAGAGAGTGACATGTTGCCACTTTCTTTGGTTTTAATAATAATTAAATTATTTTCATTGTAAAAAGTCCAAAAATGAATCTAATCCGACCTTTATGTGATATGGGTATACTTTTATCCATACAATAGAATTTTTTCATGTGTTAGGGTAATTTTATAATATTATATTTACCCTTAATTACCCGATTTACCTTTAACTATGGTAAAACAAATTTACCGTAATTACTATTCATAATTCCCAAAAATAAAAAGTAGCCTATTAACATAATTTGGAACCACGGATTCCAAATATGGAATCCATTTTTTCAAATTCAATACACAGAAGTTGCAGAAATTAAATTAAAATTAATCCCGTTGTCGAATGAAAACGGGTTTTTGATTAAAACATTGCAAAAGATTAAATTGATTTAACCTACAAATTCAATGTAAAATCAATGATAATGACATAAATTATATAAAATGGTAAAAATATATTATATTTATACTTTAAAACCATTCAATATTATAATTTAACCACATAGGTTATTACGATGAAAAAAGTTGTTTTAAATTAAAATATAGCGTGTTTTTACTATTTATTAAAATATGAAAGTTATCAGAAAAATATCAAAACTTTATCCAATATAATTTTTATATCATGATTCAAAAGAAGAATTATATTTTGTCAAATTGAACTTATAAACATGTCAAAAACTAGATTTAAAATGGGTGCGCCATCAAAAGGTGGCAAAACTGCATTTTTTGAAAAATACTTATTTTACCCGAAAAATTTATTTTGTTCTTATACCATGTTCTAGAAAATGTGTAAGATGAATAATAATGTTATAAAATTCAAAATCTAGTTAATACTATTCATAATGGCTAGTTCATAATAATATTATAATAATATATCGTTGTTTAGTAAAACCCGGTATTGCGTACAACACACGCTATCAAGGAAGGTCGCGATTGCGTGTAATGAAAGCCAAGTTAGGGTTGCGTGTTGTGAAAGACTCCTTTGTTGTTTCATATAACAGAATCCAACCATATTTAATTTATACATTGAATATATATATATATATACACACTCAATGTTGCGTAGAATGACTATTATCAAACGAACTTGAAATTGTGTGTAACACAATCTAAGAATAGTGTTGCGTATACTGCAAGCTAATACGGTGTTGTCTATAGCACAAGATAATCTTGTTGTATCATAAAACACATGACATCAAATAAATTAAAAGGAATACTTATCATAAAATATGAGGTTGTTACACCTCATACAATCTCGGTATTCATGGTTCACTCTCTTGGCCATATTAGCAGTCAAGGTTCACTCCCAATTCAATCTTTATCTATTTCATTAGATATAAATTTTTTCCCAATGCATTTGATGGAGATATAGATCTCACTCATATAATAATGAAATCATACGTATATGTTCCAAAAGATTATAAATAATAATATCATAAACCATGAAATGAAATGGGTATTATAAACATGTAAAAATCTCATAACCTATGGAAAAAAGATAATGGTTTTATAATAATTTCATTAAAACCATAACATGTGATAGAGAAATGTATTTCATAAACATATAAACCATGAAAGAGAAACTGGTTTCATAAATACCATGACATTAAGAAAAACCCATTCATAAAAATAATATGAATGGAACCTTTAGATCATTTCCTATAATGACATGACTAACATCAATGAATTTCATCTTATATGGAAAATAATTTTGCAATGTATTTCAAAAACTTTTCTTGGGGAACATTTCCTATATTATTTGAAAAATGATTTCTAATTCATAGAATCATTTAAAAATCATTTTTCATAGAAAATACCATGAACACTTATAAAGAATAATTTAAATCATTTTGAAAACGTTTTTATTTGAAAACATATAAAATAATCTTCAAAACATTTTAAAATTATCTTTCTTTGAAAACACTTTGAAAACTTATAAAAAACATGAAATTTTTTTGAAAACATTTTTACATGAAAACATATCAAAGAAGATTGAAAATGTTTTGAAACCCATTTCTTTAAAATAAATTGAAAAAGTATAAAGAAGCCTTGAAAAAAATTTCAAGAAAATTTTCTTTGAAATTTACTTTTAAAAACATTTTCTTAAAAATTATCCATTTTAAAATTAAAAGGATGCTTCAAATAAATGAGGATAGGTAAATCCGAACATGTCATACATGGAAAAAACAATATTCTTTTTTTCATAGTAAAAATATTAGAAGAAATTAATTATTCAGAAAGAGTAAATAAGATTCCTGTTAAGATATTGGTAAAATAAAAAAGTGTACAATTTTCATTTAAATATTATAGGATAATGGTAAGATATTCTGGAAAACCCCTTCTAGAAAACATGGTTTTGGAAGAACGTAGATTTCGGACCGAAGAGAGGGTAAAGTCATGATTTCTTAAAACATTTTGTTAACTATCTTATGTAACATAGAGTATAAATATGGTACCAATAAATGAATATATCATGAATAAAAATAGGAGAAGAAAATTCATTAATGTTCTTGAGATATGGGTTATAATATTTCATCAAAGGAAGAATAAATAAAAACAATCTTGAAAAGTGGGGAGATTGTTTCAATCAACTCTTATCACTTGGTAACATGAGATCATACTCTCCATGTAATAAAATGAAATTAAACAAAAATTATAATATCATGAAAATAATTAGATTCATTATATATCATATAAAATTAAATTATATACACCTCAAAATAAATTTAGGTTCATAACAAAACATGAGTCTCAAAGAATGGAAATTGATACAAAAATATTTTACTGATTTTGTAACATTTGAAAAATAAACCCTATGAAATAAAGGTAATATAATTGATACATAAATACCCATAAATTTAACTATAATAAACATTTAATACATACAAGTTTATTATACATATAAGAGCCCCAGTTTTGAGCCTGTAAGACTTTGAAATTTTTCTTGATGTTATTCCAGAGCAGGGCGTTCATAGGGAGTGCGATTCCGAGCCCCGGTGTAGACGGAATTAAATTTTATGTGTGTTCACATTGGACACGCCAAATAAGCAGAATAACTCCTAAACGGTAGCTCGGATGGGAAAAAAGAGGACATCGTTGACTCCGGAGCATTCTGTTTACCCTAGGAGAGGTGGAATCTTCGCGGGTGCGGGCCAACTGTGAAAAACGCCCCCAGGGGAATTTTCATAATTTAAGTGGCTTCAGGCATTAGATTTTATATATTTCTAATGGAGCCTCGAATTAAAATTCTGAGACCACTGTTGTACTCAGGAAGTGGTGTTTACCCTAGGCGCGAGCTAACTTTGACTGCGTCTGGGGTTTCTGATGCGGATTTAAATTGGGTTGAGTTTTTTTAATTAAAAGGGGATAATTATTATTTTTATTTTAACACTCCTTCTTATCCTCCTTCTCCCCTGTAGAACCCCCCTATCATCCAAGGACTTCCATACTTCTCCAACTCCCTCCTCCGATCAAGGCGGCATCGTGCAGCGGGTGCGCTAGCGGCACGTGCGGCAAAGCTTCGGGCTACGCCCTCGCAGGTAGGCGGTGTTCGTTTTCAGTTTTAAAACCCGAAACCATCTTTAAATGGAAAATATAGTGTTTTTATGATTTCGGATTGTTGATAGAAGGGTGTGGTTGTGAAGAGGATTATTTGACCTTCCCAACGCATTTTTCAAAATGAAAATCCGAGTTCCGGGGAACCGCAGGTGGCCGGTGGAAGTTTTCCTATCAAAATGGTGTTTTTCCAGCGGCGTGCAGCGGTCCGGCTTCAGCAGCGGTGGCAGCTTCAGGTGGTCGGCACAATGGCGGGGTGTCCGAATTCGGTGGCTGGCATGGCGGCCTGAGGCGGCTGACTCGGGAGGAGACCGGCCGGCTGTGTCGGCCGGTCGTCGTGGAAGACCAAGGCCGCGACGCGACCTCGGGTGGCAGACCGGACCCGCGTAACGCGGATCCGCATAGAAACAAATTCAACAGCTCAGGCCGGTTTGGGGAGGTTGAACCGTGGTTCGGGTGGTTGGACCACGGGCTGCGGTGAACCGGGCGGCTGAGCCGCGGACCGGGCGGTTCAGGAGTTGTGGACCGGCCAGACCGGTCCGGTCCACCCCTTTGAGTCTGACGACGTTTAAAATTTTGTTAATCCTAAACCAAAGCTTTGTTTTGCATGTCGTCTGCGGAAGTGTAATCATATGATCGAGGAAAAGGTTTTGAAATGGTTTCTGGGATTTTTAATTCCTGGTACGGGAGCTCGGTGGTGTGACACGATCGTTAAGTACTACGCGGGGATTCTTGTTTTGGATGGCGCAGACACATATGATGTCTGATTCGAGTGCTTTCAGTGGCGTGGTGACCCAGGCATTGAGGCAGACTTTTCCAGAATGTTTTGGGGCGTTGAAGTCAGAGTTGAGATGTGGGCCCTACGGGCCGTCTTTTGAGCTATGTGCAGGCTTTTTGCACCTTTTTCACCAGACGTCCGTTTGAGGCATTTGAGTAGTCATTTTCGCATGTTTTTCCAAGAGAATCATGATGGCGCAGTTCACTTGATGAGTATTAAAGTCATGGTGCGGGCCCCACACGGGCTGGCTACAGTGAATAGTACCATATTCACCAGTTGTTCGTTTTGGGCGAGTAAGTAGTCTATCTCACATGTTTTTCCATGAGGACTACAACGGTGTAATCCGTTTGGTTATGTGGAGCCTAATTTGCGATCATGTTAAATGTGAAAATATGAGAAGGTGTTTGATAGAGATCCCTTTTGAAGCACTCCAAACCAATGCACGGTGGCGTTGTTAGTGACACCTGGTGATGTCAGTAGCAGTGCAGAGCTATCAGACCGATTCCTGGTCTACCCTCCAGCGGGGCTGGGCATTGGGTCACCCGACGACTCTTGGGGGTCTACCCTCTAGCAGGGTTGGGCAGTGAGTCGCTCTTCGTCTTCTTCTGGTTCTACCCTCCAGCAGGGCTGGGTAGTGGGTCACCCGATGACTCTTGAGGGTCTACCCTCCAGAAGGGATGGGCAGTGGGTCACCTGTTGTCTTCTTCCAGGTCTACCCTCCAGCAGGGCTAGGTAGTGGGTCGCCTGTCGACTTCTTCTAGGTCTACCCTCTAGAAGGGATGCGCAGTTGGTAACCTGATGATGTATTATGGTTTACCCTCCAATAGGGCTGGGAAGTGGGTCACCCGTTGGCATTTCAGAATCAGGCCTTCTTAGGAGGCTAGTCGGTGACATTTTTTTTCGCCGTGACTGTCGGAGTGGGACCCTGATTGTGCGGATCAGTGGTGTGACAGTTTTAACGTTACCTAAGGACCCACAAGGAAGAGGGGTACTTTCCCCACTGATACACATCCTTGAGACACGACCTAAAACTGTGTGGGTGAGTCAGTGCTGCCCAAAGTCGATAGTATCGAAGTGCGGTGATTGAGCCCCTTTGACTTGGGCTTCCTAGGTAGACGAGATGAGATGCTGGGTTGTGCTGATGGTTTTACTTGGAATTTATGAGGACTTATCATGGGCTAAGCTTGGAGATGGAGATCCCCTTACACACTCATTTGTGTTTCTTGTTGAGAATATACATATATATATATATATATATAATGGCACTCTACTTTAGTTTCCACTCCTTGGGGTCCGTGCATACTTTTTCTGTTGGGTTGAGCTGCATTCTCTTTACTAAAATTTTCCACTGTCCTTGTTAGTCTACTGCTCACCTCTTTAGTGCTGCCTTTGTTGCTCTCTCGATATTTCGGTGCATCCTACTGAGTATCCTTATACTCACCCCTGCTTGGGCTTTGCCCGCACCCGGTGTGCCCTTGTAGATGATGGACAGGTCGATCGTGACTATAGAGGAGCGTAGAGGTCACAGTAGTTGAAGCAGCGTACCGCAGTTGTGCTAGAGTTTTCAGGTGGGAGTCTATCCGGTTTTTTTTTGTTTACCTGTTATCGGGTTGTGGCACCTTTGTGTTTGGGCGCATGTTTTTTCCCTTTTAATTTTCAGTTTACTTATCAGTACTTCCTGCACTTTACTTACTCTATTTAGTGGTTGATGCATGACTGTGGTTAGGGTATAGCTGTTTGTATTTGGTTTTATTTTTACTCTGCAACGGGTGGGTTGTGTGTGCGTGTGTATAGGTACTTAGGCGAAGGCCTCCCTGAGATTGTTACGCCTTCAGCACTGGTCTCCAGCCTCTGGCCTATGGAGGTGGTCTTGAGGTAGTTGCGGCTCGGGATCGTTAGAGTCGAGTCGAGAAAAAGTGGTATCAGAGGTGGTCGGTTCCTTGGGGCGTTGTTCATACATCCCTAAAAATGAATTGGTTGGGATTTAGGGAAATGATGTTGATGTGTCTCGAGAGGGTCTCTCAGGCCAGGGAGTCCAGTAATGGTACGGGCGGCCGATGTATCCATTCACCAGGACCCTGATAGCCCACTTGTCGACTCAGCATGTTGAGACACTTGTTGCAGGGAATTTTGAAACATGCATCCCGTAGGATTGAGTCTTTGACTATCTTTGTTTGAGTCATCTCCTCTTTGTTATTTTTGTTATATATATATATATATATATATATATATATATATATATGCTCATCTGATCGCGCTATCCCTTGATAATTTTCAGGATGCCCCTATGATAGCAGCCAGCTAGGTTACCCTCTTTATCACGTGATGACAACCTGGTGAGTGATGAGGCACCAGTTTAGGGACCCTCATGTGATCCCCTTCCACCCAGTGCTTTAGCAGTAGCCCCTACTCCTGAGAAGCAGCAGTTAGTACCGGAAGCTCAGGCCGAGGTTGTGCGCAGACTGAGTGCGCTACAAGACTTATAGCGTCAGAGTCTGTCGAGGTTCTGTGGGGACCTGGATCCCCAGGTGGCGGAGGACTAGCTTGATTCAGTGGCACAACTCTTCAAGATGGTACAGACCCCAGCAGACCAGATGGTGGCCCTAGCCGCCAGTCTTTTCCTCGGGACAGCCGGGCGATGGTGGGATCTGGTGACGCAGACCCATGACGAGTCATCCCTAACATGGGATGTCTACCAGCAGCTTTTTCAAGAGGAGTAGTCCCCCTCGTGTTTACGCTCCATTCGGATCCAGAAGCTTCTGGAGCTGAAGAAGTTAGGGATGTTCATGTCGCAGTACTTGGCCCAGTTCATTGATCTTACCTGCTACTCACAGGACAAGATCCGCGATAGCTACTTCCGGGCGCGGAAGTTCAAGCAGGGTCTTCACAGGGAGATATATGCTAGCATGGTAGCCTTTTGCATCCCCACATACGCCGGGGTGCTGGAGCAGGAACTTGTGACCGATAGCTTCCTAGCTGAGGGGCACCAAATAGTAGGACCTAGCAGTGGCCTCTTTAGAGCGGAGTCTTCAGCAAGCAGACGATAGAGGGTTGGGCCTCAACCGAGGAGGCCTTTCCGTGACCAGACCCAGGGCCAGGGTCGCACACCATAGTGGTGTCGTAGGGAACAGGGGAAGATAGGAGAGAGCCGGTTCTATGCTTGTGACGGACTAGTTCACCTAGCACGGGGCTGCCCGACCAGGTGTGCCAAGCAGTCGTGGCCGGCAGCGGGCACACCACAGAGGAAAAGGCAGCGCCGTGACCAGGGGTCACCTAGGCGAGGACCGGGTGGTCCTCAGGGTGGTGGAGTAGGAAGAGCGGCAGGACCATGAGTTGGAGGACGGCGTTTTGAGATCCCTCCACCGCCACCATCGGGTGGCCCACGCCAGGCTCAGGGAGCTGGCAGTAGGGGCCGCGGGCAGCTTTAGGCCATGGGTGTTTGATACCCTCCACCACATGAGATGATCCGAGGTACGATTTGTGTTTACTCGACACTTACTTAAGTACTAGTAGACACAGGCGCCAACCATTCCTTTATATCACTGCTGTTGGTACGGGAGTTGGAGCTTCCAGTAGAGGCGCTGACACCTGCACTTAGCCTCGAGGTTCCTACGGGAAGTGCGTCGTTAGTGACCTTTATCTGTAGACAGTGTGAACTATCGTTCGGAGGAGGGAGTTTCACGTGGGACCTAATCATCATCACGATGGAACTATATGACGTTATCCTAGGCATGGATTGGATTTCTATGGTTCACGCTCAGATCGACTATCGTCATAGACGAGTTAGAGGCGAGTTTTCTGATGGGAGGAGGTTCACCATCCTTGGAGAAAGAGACCTCATGGCAGGGAAGATGGGTACTCTGAGCAGGAAACCCCAACCTTTTTTGCACCAGCTGGTGAGCATGGATCTCGGAGCAGTAGACGCTATAGGCACCTGAATCCCTACCATTATATAGGAATACATGGACGTCTTTCCCGAGGATGTTCTGGGACTACCTCTAGGGTGATAGATAGAGTTCTTCATTGAATTGCAGCTGGGGACTGCTCCGATATCTTGTGTAGCATATCGGATGGTTCCCAGAGAGCTTCGGGAGCTACGACTTCAGCTGGAAGACCTTCGTGAGAAGAGATTCATCAGCCCCAGTGTGTCCCCTTGGGCAGCTCCAGTTTTTTTGTGTGAAAAAGGCATATGGGAGTCTGCGGCTTTGTGTGGATTATCGTCGCCTAAATCAGGCCATGATATAGATTAAGTACTCTTTGACGATGATCGATGACCTCTTCGACCAGTTGTGGGGTGCGAACTGGTTCTCAAAGATTGATCTTCGATCTGGCTACCACTAGTTACGGGTTCGTGAGGCTGATATTCCGAAGAAATATTTCCATTGTCATTATGGGCATTATGAGTTTCTGGTGATGCCCTTTGGCATGATGAATGCCCCCGCCGTTTTCATGGCTTTGATTAACCAGATCTTCCAGTCGTACTCGAACTGGTTTGTGGTTGTCTTTATTGATGACATACTCATTTACTCAGTGATAGAGGAGGAGCATGCAGAGCATTTGAGGATGGTCCTAGACTTACTTCAAGAGCACCAGCAGTATGGGAAGCTCTTGAAGTGCCTGTTCTGGATTCACGAGGTTCACTTTTTGGGGCACTTCATTATGGGACATGGTTTTGCTGTGGATCTCGCAAAGATATAGGCAGTTCTTGCTTGGGAGCCCCCCAAGAAAGTGTCATAGGTGCAGAGCTTCCTTGGTTTGGTGGGGTACTATAGGAGGTTTGTGGAGGATTTCTCCAGGATTTCTGCCCCTTTGACTACATTGATATGGAAGGGATGACCGTTCACCTAGAATGATCAGTTCCAGAAGGCCTTCGAGGAGTTAAGGCAGAGGCTAACAAGTGATCTAGTGTTGAGGCTTCTAGAGGAGGGTGTTGAGTTTGTTGTGTACTGTGATGCTTCAAGAGCTGGGCTTGGGTGCATGCTGATGCAGCAGTGAGGAGTGATTGCATATGGGTCGAGGTAGTTGAGGCCCCACGAACAGAATTATGTAAATCACGATTTGGAGCTGGCAGTGGTGGTCTTCGCCTTGAGGCTATAGAGACACTACCTCTGGGTGAGCATTTTGTGGTCTGCTCAGACCACCAGAGCCTCAAGTATATCTTCACTCAGAGAGATCTGAATATGAGGCAGAGGCGTGGCTGGAGTTTCTGCATGACTAGGATCTCGAGATAGTCTACACTCCAAGGAAGGGCAACGTAGTAGTAGATGCCCTTAGCGGGAAGTCCCATGCTCATCTTGTGCGGGAATCTTCAGAGCAGTTGGCTTCCCTGCAGCGGACCTTTGTGAAGCAGGATAATACGGCTTTTCTGCAGTCGATGGTGTTGACCCCTACGCTCCTTTAGCATGTGAGAGAGTCCCAAATGGTGTATATCGACAGTGAGGTACTACGTGATCAGATATCCACGAGCGACGCACCCGATGGGTATTCTGAAGGAGGGAATCATGAGATAATCTTCCAAGGATGAGCTATAGTACTAGTGGAGATGTGGGGGGAGGTGATGCAGTAATTCCACACTTCTCCCATGGTCGTACATCCTGGTGTGGAAAATATATACATATACCTTCAGTGGTAGTTTTGGTGGTATGGCATGAAGCAGAGCATAGCCGAGTTTTCTTTTCGGTGTCTTACCTGTCAACAGGTGAAGGCAGAGTACCAGGTTCCGGCAGGGTTGTTGCAGCCCCTTGATATCTCGGAGTGAAAGTTGGATGGCATATGTATGGATTTCTTCACAAAGCTTCTGTGCATGGTGAAGGGCCATGACTCCATTTGGGCGATAGTGGACTGACTCACGAAGTCGACACACTTCCTTGCAATCAGGGATCAGAGGTTGGTGGAGAGTCTGGGGCAGTTATATGTTCGGGGGATCATCCGCCGTCATGGAGTACCCTCGACGATTGTCTCTGACCGTCACGCACGGTTTACGTCACGATTATGGTGAGGCCGGAAGGAGGCATTTGGGAATCAGTTGCGGATGAGTACAGCTTTTGACCCACAGACTGATGTTAAGACTGAGTGCACTATCTAGGTTTTGGAGGATATGCTTAGGGTGTGGATGTTAGACTTTGGCCGGAGCTGGCAGGATCACCTGCCCTTGGTATAGTTTGAGTGTAACAACAGTTACCACTCTACTATTGGCATGTAACCTTTTTCGGCCCTCTACAGGAGACCCTGCAGGTCATGCTTATGCTGGACGGAGGTTGGGGAGACCTCCCTCATGGGGCCAGAGTTGGTGCAGGCGACGACGGAGAAGGTGCAGGTCATTCATGAGCGCATGAGGATGGCTCAGAGCAGACAAAAGTCCTATGCAGACCGACGTCATAGGCCTTTGGAGTTTGAACAGGGAGACCATTCCTTTTTGAGAGTCTCCACGCGGCGTGGAACACGGAGGTTTGGCCGAGGAGGCAAGCTTTCTGTGAGGTTCATTGGGACCTTTGAGATCGTGTACCGGGTTGGTGAGGTCACCTACCGTCTTCCTCTACCCCCACACCTAGAGGGAGTACACGATGTCCTCCATGTGTCATAGCTGAGGAAATACGGTCACGACCCCATGAATGTTATCAACTATAGAGGGTTGTACATTAAGGATGGAGCCACCTTTGCGGAGCACCCGGTGACGATTGAGCACCGATGGGAGAAGACTCTATGCGGATGGGCCATTCCTCTAGTTCGTGTTCTATGGCAGCATGGGAGGGTGGAGGAGAGCACCTGAGAGATGGAGAGCCAGATGCGGGATTAGTATCCTGAGTTGTTTTTGTAGTTTTGTTTTTCAGGGACAAAAAAATTTGAAGGAGTGAATGATGTAAAAACCTTGGTTTTGAGCCTATAAGACTTTGAAATTTTTCTTGATGTTATTCCAGAGCAGGTCGTTCAAACGGTGTGTGATTCCAAGCCCCGGTGTGGCCAGAATTAAATTTTAAATTAATTCACACTAGAAAAGACAAATAAACCAAATAACTCTTAAATGGTAGCTCGGACGGTAAAACCTAGGGCACTGTTGACTCCAGAGCGTGTCGTTTACCCTAGGAGAGGTGGAATCTTCACGGGTGCGAGTCAACTGTGAAAAACGCCCCGAGGGGGATTTTCCTAATTTAAGTGGCCTCAGGCATTAGATTTTATATCTTTTGAATGGAGCCTCATATTAAAATTCAGAGACCACCATTATACTCGGGACGTGGTGATTACCCTAGGCGTGACCTACCTTTGACTGTGTCGGGGGTTTCAGACGCGGATCTAAATTGGGTTGAGTTTTTTTAATTAAAAGGGGATAATTCTTTTTTTATTTAAACACTCCTTATTCCCCTCCTTCTCCCCTGGCGAACCCCCCCCCCCCCCTCTCACCCAAATACTTCCATCCTTCTCCACCTCCTTTCTTTGATCAAGGCGGCATCGATCATCAGGTGCGGTAGCGGCACGTGTGGCGAAGCTTCGGGCTACACCCACACAGGTAGGCGGTGTTCGTTTTGAGTTTTAAAACCCGAACCCCTCTTTCAATGGAAAATATAGTGTCATTATGCTATCTGATTGTTGAGATAAGGTTGTGGTTGGGAATAGGCTTATTTGAGCTTCCCAACACATTTTTTGGATTTAAAATACAAGTTCCCTAGAGCCTCGGGTGGCCGGTGGAAGTTTCCCTGTCAAAATGGTGTTTTTATTGCGGCGTGTGGCAGTCCAGCTTCTGCGGCGGTGGCGGCTGCTGCTTCAAGCTGTTGGTTCAGTGGCGGGGCATCCGGCTTTGGCGGCTGGTATGGCGGCCTTAGGCAGGCGACTTGGGAGGAGACCGGCCGGCTGTGGCGGACGGTCGTCGCGGAAGACCGAGGTCACGACGCAACCTCGGGTGGCAGACCGGACCCGCGTAACGTGGGTCCACGTGGAAAAAAACAGACCAGTTTAGGCCAATCCAGGGAGGCTGAGCTGCAGTCTACACAGTTGGACCATGATCCGTGGTGAACTGGGCGGTCCGGGCGGCTAAGCCGCGGACAGGCTGGTTCAGGGGCTGTGGACCGGCCAGACCAGTCCGGTCCACCCCTTTGAGTCCGACGACATTTAAAATTTTGTTACTCTTAAACCAGAGATTTGTTTTGCATGTCGTCTGCAGCAGTGTAATCATCAGCTCGGGATTAAGTTTTTTAAATGGTTTCTAGGATTTTTAATTCCTGGGATGGGAGCTTGGTGGCGCGACACGCTCGTTAAGTAGTATGTCAGGATTCCTATTTTGGATGGAAAAGACACATCTAATGTCCGATTCGAGCGTCGTCAGCGGCGTTGTGACCCTGGCGTTATGGTAGAGTTTTCCAGCATGTTATTGGGCATTGAAGTCAGAGTTGATATGTGGGCCCTATGGGGCCGTCTTTTGAGCTGCGTGTAGCGTTTTTGCGCCTTTTTTACCAGACGCCCGTTCGAGGCATTTGAGTAGTCATTTCCGTATGTTTTTTCAAGAGCATTGTGATGGCATAGTTCGTACGACGTGTATCGGAGTCAAGGTGCAAGCCCCACAGGGCTGGCTACAGTGAATAGTACCATATTCACCGGTTGTTCGTTTCAGGCGTGTATGTAGTCTATCTCGCGTGTTTATCAGTGAGGACTGCAAAGGTGTAATCTGTTTGGGCATGTGGAGCCTCATTTGCGATCATGTTAAATCTGGAAACATGTGAAGGTGTTGTATGAAGATCCCTTTTGATGCACTCCGAACCAACGCACGGTGGCATTGTTAGTGACATGGGGTGATGTCAGTAGCAGTGCAGAGCTATCAGACCGATTCCGTGTCTACCTTCTTGCAAGGCTGGGCAGTGGGTCACCTGATGACTCTTGAGGGTCTACCCTCCAGCAGGGCTGGGCAGTGGGTCACCCATCGTCTTCTTCTGGGTCTACCCTCCAGTAGGGCTGGGTAGTGTGTCACCCGATGACTCTTGAGGGTCTACCCTCCAGTAGGGCTGGGCAGTAGGTCACATGTCGTCTTCTTCCAGGTCTACCCTCCAGCAGGGCTGGTTAGTGGGTCGCCTGTCAACTTCTTCTAGGTCTACCCTCTAGCAGGGCTGGGCAGTGGGTTGACTGATGATGTATTATGGTTTACCCTCCAGCAGGGCTGGGCAGTGGGTCACCCGTTGGCATTTCAGACTCAGCCCTTCTTATGAGGCTAGTCTGTGAAATTTTTTGTTGTTGTGACTACCGTAGTGGGACCCTGATTGTATGGATCAGTGGTGTGATAGTTTTAACGTTACCTAAGGACCTAGAAGGAAGAGAGGTACTTTCCCCACTGAGATACGTCCTTGAGACCCGACCTAAAACCATGCGGGTGAGTCAGTGCCACCCAAAGCGGATATTATCAAAGTGCGGTGATTGAGCCCCTTTGACTTGGGCTTCCTAGGTAGACGAGACGAGATACTGGGCTGTGCGGATGGTTTTACTTGTAATTGATAGAGACTTATCTTGGGCTGAGCTTGGAGATGGGGATCTCCTTATACAATCGTTTGTGTTTCCTGTTGAGAATATTCATATATATATAATGGAACTCTACTTTTGTTTCCACTCCTTGGGGTCCGTGATTTCTTTTTCTGCTGGGTTGAGCTGCATTATCTTGATTAAATTTTTCCACTGTCTTTTTTAGTATACTGCTCACCTCTTTAGTGCATCCTTTGTTTCTCCCTCGAGCTTTCGGGGCATCCTACTGAGTATCCTTATACTCACCCCTGCTTGGGCTTTGCCCGCACCTGGTGTGCCCTTGCAGACGACGGACAGGTCGATCATGACTATGGAGGAGCGTAGAGGTCACAACAGTTGGAGCAGCGTACCACGGTCATGCTAGAGTTTTCCGGTGGGAGTCTATCCAGTAGTTTTCTTTTGTTTACCTATTTCCGGGTTGTGGAAACTTTGTGGTTGGGCGCGTGTTTTCCCCCTTTTACTTTCCAGTTTACTTTTCAGTACTTCCAGCACTTTACCTACACTATTTAGTGGTTGATAAATGACTGTGGTTAGGGTATAGCTATTTGTCTTTGGTTTTCTTTTGACTCTACAACGAGTGGGTTGTGTGTGCGTGTGTACAGGTACTTAGGTGAAGGCCTTCGCGAGATTGTTACGCCTTCGGCACTGGTCACCAACATCTGGCCTATGGAGGCATTCTTGAGGTAGTTTCGGCTCGAGACCGGTAGGGTCGGGTCATGACAATACACACCACACAAAAAGAATGAGTGGTGAATAAAGTATGTATCTCATAGAAATAAAAAGTGGGATGAAATATCCTTACCTTATATCTTGACTCTCATCTTAATCATTACAACTACATTTATAATAAATATAAACTTTTTATAAATCTTTTAAATAACCATATTATTATATATAATACCATATATGGTTTGATCGTGACCTTATATTACCCTATTTTTAGTAATCCTATGTTTTGGTTTCACTTCGGGTAATATTTTCTTTTTTTCTTCACATGTGTCTCACTTTTTTATATCTTTGATCATTATTATTATATCATGATTATATAATATAAAACATTATATAAATATAATTAATATTAATTATATTTTTATCATAACAATCTATATAATATAGAAGTATGAAATGGAATACACCATTCATGGAGACGGTAAGTCTTATGTATGCATGAACATTGGTTCTGTTTTTATTGTTGTATCGAAAGAAAGAAAGAAAATTAACTACATTTATATATGTATATAATGTCATTAAATTAGATTTATAATTATATATATCATATAATTTCTCTAAACCCATCCTTAATACATTTAATGTAGTGTGTGAACGAATCACATCGCTTTGAAGGGGTGGTAGTCCACACTTTCGCAAACGAAATTATCGTATTTACACCATATGAAATGTAAAAATGATATGTGTTGTAAAATGAATAAAAAGATTAAATATATAATTTATATAATATATAACATATATAAATTTATTATCCATCATAATTTCCACCATGATATGTGGTAAATAAAACAATGAACAATCATCGTTTTGTGAGGCGGTAGCTCGTCGTACACATAAAGAGTATATTCGTTACCCATTAGATGGAGGTGTGTGTAAGTTTACGTTGAAACATTATCATAATAACATCATAGTGATTTTAGGATATTATTTTTTATTCAAGAATGTAATAAAAGGATTATAGGGGTGTAGAAGGAAAATGGAATAACGGATCTTGGGAGAAGGTGTTACCTCTTAATCAGGTAACTCTTTTGGGTTTGTGTCGAAAGGATTATTTGGAAGAATTTCTACACAAATGGAGGACTAAAGGAGAAAGTTAGGGATTCTGGTAAGTTTATTGGTCATATATTGTCTAATAATAAGTGGTTTGAGATGTGTGAAGGAGAGGGAGAGGTGGTGGCCTTTATAGGGAAGGAGGAGTGGCACTCCTGAAAATATTTGGAAATAGAATTCCACCTACGTTTTTCATGTTGAAAGTGGATCCAATAATAATAAAAATCCTATAAAAGGAAGGATAGGGTCTAAATATGGCCAGAAAATTGATTTTTTACAATTTTATAGGATTTTATTGGCCTTAAGGTTGTGGTTTAGTCCATTATTATGCTTAATTTAACCTTAATCAATTTAATTAATTTCAATCACTTTCACTAATATTTTTGGTCAAAAACTAATATTACCTTATTATAAATTATAAATTATTATTATTAAAAGTATGAAATCCATTTAACCAAATTTTAGTCACATAACTATTATAAATTAATTTAAAATTAATCTTGCAGTCGGGTCGACAATACAGGTTTTTAAAGTAAAAACATTCAGTTGTTTGCTATGTTTTTATGTCCAATTTCAATGTGAAATTTTGTCTAAATTATATAAATTTTATTAATTTATAAAAATATTATCTTAGAAAATTTTGAAACCAATTTAAAATAAAATTTAACCATATAAATAAATTAGATGAATAAATTAGTTTTGGACTAAAATTTGGTATTTTTAAATATTCATTAAAAAAATAAACCTTATAGAAAAATACCAAAAAATTATCCTTGACTAATTTTTATGTTTCAATTTCAAAGGTTATTTTAATATTGACATATTAATTCTATAAAAGTGGCAATTTTGGGATTTAAATGGTTTCTCCATTTAAAGGTTGTAAAACTACATTTATAAAAATATATGTCATTAAGAATAAAATTAGGTTTTTTCTTTATCATATGTATAAAATATATATTTATTGAATATAAAAAATATAGTATTGAATAAATAACATTTATATTACATTAATATTACTTTAAAATTGTATTTTATTTAATTTTTTAGGATAAAAAAACTTTGTGACCATATGAATAATAATATTATCTTTTTTATTCAATCAACATTCACATTCATTTATAATTAATTGGTAACCTATGAATTAATATTATATTGTGTAAATAATATATTTTCATAAATTAGTTAATACTATTCGTAATATCTAATTTAACATCTAGGATATATCTTAATATATTAAATAATTATATTTAAATAATAAATTATTGTTCGATAAACCTCGATCATGTGTGTTACGCAAGCCATCGAGAAAGTTATTGTTGTATATAACGCAAGTTAAACTTGGTGTTCCATGTAGATCAAGATAAAGTTTATATTGTGTGTAGTTCATGTTTAAATTGGTATTGCATATAATACAATCCAAAAATAATGATTTAATATAAAATAAACAATCAACAGTGTTACATGAAATGAAAAATATCAACAAGGTTAAATTAATTCAAACAATAATTCACAAAAACTCTAGGTGTTACATTATGCCCCAATTAAAACGAATTTCACCCTCTAGATTCTTCTAGGTTATCTAAGGTTTAACACTTAAAATTTTCATTCATAAAAACCCACATCATAAAAATGAATATTAAAACTTCCCTTAAAAGGGATATTTTTAACCCTAATGGTTACCCCAATTAACATTAAATTGGGTTTTCGCATAGGAGAACATAGGTTGAGAGTGAAGATTGGACATGGAGTAAAATAATAAATACTTATAGGGAGTGATTTAAGTCATCAATAATAAACTAGTGAATGATCAAATAAAATTTAAGGGCCTTAAATTCATAAATCTATGTTTATTTAAAAGGCCATCAGTTCAAAAAAACTATGGTATTAGGAAAACACGTTTTCATTTGATAATTATCCTAATGTTGAGTAATTATTTTATTGACTCAGAATATAAGGAAATATACTTACTTTATATATTTTATAAACATTATTTTATTCATTGTTTTTTCTTTTAACTATTTATAATTCATCCATTACATCAAGAAATTGATTTCCAAAAATTAGCTTTGATGCCCAAAGCACTAAAGTAATCTTTTAGCAGATATTAAGGCCCATAAAAGAGTGAAAAGTATATCTATTTATCTATTAATATTTTTAAAAATATATATGGTTAATACGCTGACCTCTAAACATAAAAATTTAAAATTTTATTTCATCATAAATAATTATTCCTCAAAAATAATTATACATTAACCAATAAATCATGTAGGCCAGTGGTATGCGTGAAACTCTTATCATCCTTTATTCATGGGTTCAATACCCCTAGCCTTTCTGAACATGATTAGTTGTCACATAAAATACATGATGTAATTTTCTAAAACTATACTAATATAAATTAAAAAATAAATAATTTAGATATCCTTGAAATAAGGTTAATCATTAAATAGGGTTTTAACCAAGTTTTTCAATACAAACTTAGTGCATAAATACTTCTTATAAATTTTAACATAAAATTCTCATGAATGGTTAACCTTATATCCCTTCTCAAATATGAAAATCCAAAACATTATAAAGTGAGTCATGAAATCAACTTAACATTGATTCCCCCATATATCAAAAATTATCTATTGGTTGTCACATTCCAAACATGTGAACACCCTCATCATATATTCTCTTGAAACATGGTAATAACAAGAATTACCAAAAATACTTTTGGAAAACATCCATACTTCCTTATAACATATATGACTGGATATATTCCATAAATCAAAGAAGTTCTAAACTTCACCCACGATAGCATAAACTACTTGTTAACAAGTCCTTAATTAGTTCCAAGTTAATCAGTACCTTACAAAATACTTATTCATATCCCACATATCTTTTTATAAACAACATTATCATAACATAAGGAACATATTATGGTTTATCATTCCCTTAATCATGTGTTTTTTTAGTACATCACCCTTCCATTATATCACTTTTCTATTCCATCAGAACCGTTCAACGTGTTCTTGTAAATCCATAGCAAAAAACCACATAGTCATGAAAAGAATTACTTATAGGATGTTTAAATCATGATACCTTCCTTAAAAAATGACACCATATGTTCATCTTGGGTTATTTATATCCAAATTATATTTAAATCCTTCATGATATCTTGTAAAGAGTTTGTGAATTCCCAAAAAAAATCCCACATAAGTGTCAAACCAGGTGTGTGGAAAGGCTCATTGTCTTGTAATACATTACCTCGAGTTAGGCTCAGAACATCTTATCGGAGTTATTACCAATAGGTACATATATTCCAGAATCACATTCACTTGTAGTATCTAGATAGGGATTTATTTATAGGAAACCACTCACTCTATCCTTTACCAAAATTTCATGACATTTTCTTAAATGTTGACTCACCACTTCTACAAAACCTACCTTTAACAGCACTAGAAATGACCTTTATCAGTTCTAGAAAATATCTAACTACATGATCATGGTCAAAACCACAGGTCTTTTATTAGAAATTTCTAAGAACTGATAAAATAGACCTTTATAGGTGCTTCTGTGATCACTGATAAAGTAGACCTTTATTAGTGTTTTTAAAAGTGTTGACAAAGGGCCACACTATAGTGTGTTGTTACAGCAGACCACAATAATAGAAACACACCAGATATCAACAAAAATAAGTCCCAATATAGGACTTTAATGAGATGAAATTTAAAACACAAACACAAGAAAAAAACACTATATTATATAAATTTCAAACATTGGTTCATACAATTACATAAATACAAATTATTACATACATTCAAAAACATAATTATTCTTTTATCTTTTAATCCTGGCCTAACTCAAGATATTACCAAAAAAACCACCCCTCATCAAGAAAAATAACACACCTGTATATGAAAAAAATTATTATGTTGGTAATAACATAATGAAATAAATTAATAAAAAGTGTTAAATCTACTAAAATGGATGTCAATTTTAAATAAAAAGATAAATTTAGAGTCATATCGGTCACACCATTCATTGGATAGAAGTTTGAATGATTAAAAACATCTCAAATTACTTTTTTATTATTTTCCTAAAGTATCAAAATAATCTGAATGTGTTTCTCAGTTTTGAGTATTTCAGTTGTCTTTTTTACTAAAATGTCATTTTAAACTGGAAACACAGACTTATGATTCTTTCTGATCACATACTGTATTATTATGATTGGAAATAGATTCCTAAATTTCGAAAATTAATTATGAATCATTATCCTAAATTATCAAGAAAATTTGAGGGTATTTGATTGGTTTTCAATGAGTGACACTTTTTGAGCTAAAATGTCAATTTTAAACTCATAATGGACACTTTGAGTCATACCAAGCACATAATGTATTAGATTGAGGTGTGGATGATTCCTACTTATCAAAAATTACTTATGGATTGTTTTAATAAAGTATCAAAATAATAAAATTTGTTTCCTCAGTTTTGAGAAGGACATTTTCTATTTTACTAAAATTAATGGCAATTGTAAATAAAAATATGCACTTTGAGTCATATTGGTCACACTATGTATCGGATTGAGGCGGGGATGATTAATATGAATCCAAAATTCGTGATGTATCATTTTACTAAAGTATTAAGAAAATATGAGTGTGTTTTATTGGTTTTGAGTATGTCATTTGTATTTTTTACTAAAATGTCATTTTAAAATTGAAACGTACACTTCGACTCGCACTGATCATATTATGTATAGGATTGAGGTTTGGTTGATTTCTAAACATCAAAAATAACATATAGGTAATTTTTCAAAAGTAATAAAATAATTTGAATGGGTTTTCTTGGTTTTTATAAGATATATTAGTATTTTCACTAAAATTGATTTCAATTTTAAATAAAAACACGCACTTGGAGTCATATCGGTCACATCGTGCATCGTATTGAGATTCAGCTGATTAGTGAACATATCAAATCACTTATGGATTATTTTCCTAAAGTATCAAAATAATATTAATGTGTTTTCTTAGTTTTTACTAAGTTATATTTTGTTACTATAATGGATGTCAATTTTAAATAAATATGTACTTAGAGTCATACCGATCACACCATGCATCGGATTGAGGTGAGGCTGATTCCTATGCGTTCTAAATATTTTATGGATTACATTCCTAAAGTATCATAGAAAATATGAATTTGTTTTATCATTTTTAAGTATTTCCCTAATATTTTTTACTAAAATTTAATTTTAAACTTTAAACACCCACTTCGACTCATACGGATCACATCATGTATCAATTTGATATAAGACCAATTCCAATACATCAGAAATGATTTATGAATAAATTACCTAAATTATCACAAAAAATTACATGCAAGTTTATTTTTTTATTGAGTGAAATGTGTTAAATTCAAATGTCAATTTTACACTGATAACAGCCATATTGAGTCAGTTGACTTTTTTACTAAAATTAATGTCAATTTAAAATATAATGAAGTACTTTGAGTCATATAGGTCACATCATGTGTTGGATTGAGGTGTGGTTGATTCATGTATCTCCCAAAGTATCAAAATACTATATGACCAACTTCGCACTACCAACACTACATTAGAAACTTTGAACAAACCACATCAACATGAAAAAAGAATCCACCTATATAAGAAAACAATTATTATGAGTAACACTAAAAATCAATAAAAAACATAAATAATAAATTAGTTCTATAGAAAATTATTTTACAATGATAATATAAATATTAACTCTGTGATTGATTAGTGGAGGGAACATGATGTAAAGTGAAAATTTTCAACACTACAAGGTTGAAATGTTTTGAGGGATAAGAAGTCTGTGGAAGTTTTGGTGCATAAAGGGATGAAAGATTAATAGTGAACTTCAAATCAAAAAAATAATCCATATATATAAGAAACCAATTATTATGTGAGTAATAATAAAAATAATTAAATTAAACATAAATATGAAAAAATACATTAATTCTATGGATAATGATTTTATTGTGTAAATATCATGATTGGATCTATAATTGAGCAGACGAATCAGTGTTTCTCTTCCTACAAAGGCAGTAGAGGGAACATGAAATAAATTGATAATTGAAACACTACATGGGTGAAATGTTTTTGAGGGATAATAATCATGAAAGTTGGACATAGAACACCGAATAGAACAAAACAATCCACCTATATAAGAAAACAATTACATTGTGGGTAATACTGAAAAGAAATAAATAGAAAATAAATATGAAACAGTATATTAATTCTATGGATAATGATTTTAATGTGAAAACATCAAGATTATCTCTCTAAATGAGAATAGGAAATGTCATTTCTCTTCCTAAAAAGGTAGTGGAGAGAAAATTAAATAAAGTGATGAATGCAACACTATAGTGGTGAAAAGGTTTTGAGGGGGAAGAAGTCTATGAAAGTTTTTGTGCAAAAAGAAATGAAATATGGATAGAGCACCCCAAATCGAAAAATATAATCAACCTATATAAGAAAAAATTTATTAAGTGAGTAATAATAAAAAGAAATAAATTAAACATAAATATAAAATTATACATTAATTCTATGGAAAATGATTTTATTATGAAAACATCAATATTACCTCTGTGATTGATTAGAGACGCCGTCATTTCTCTTCCAAGAAATTCATGACACAAGGAAAGAAATATTCTAAAATAAATAAACTCTACAAGGAATAATAAAAATTAAATCAATGTTTCTTTATATAATTTTCAGTAAAATATAGAAATTATATCGTAACATTACCTTTACATTTTTCCAAAGGGTTTCTTTAGTCTAGATATAAGCTAATAACAAAACAAAGGATTCTCTATGCACTTAATTACGGTTTAAAAGACTATATGGATGTCACGAAACCATGGGAAAATTAATGATATTGATGTATATTGGGCTTCATTGATCAATGGAACCAAAACAAGGATTTTCTTTTTCATCACTCACAAGGTTAATAACAAAACTAAGGATTCTCTGTGCACTTCACTACTATTGGTTAACTACCGCTTAGATTAGCATCTAAGATGAACTTCATTCCTAGAATCACTGTGATTATCTCATCCCACAAACACTCTCTATAATATCTATCATATAACCATTTAATATTCACTTTTAATTTTCTTACTTCCAATTTTATTCATTATTTAAACAAGTGAGAATATTTTTCCTTCATAACATTTTCTTATTATCATGTTTCTTCTTCAATCATATGAGTTTTCCACAAAACCTTTACCCAATAAATTATATTATTCTAAAAAAATTATATACATGTTCAAGAATCTAAATAGTTTGTTTCTATCTATGTGTGTGATGAGAGAATCATAGGGACACTATCCAGGAAGTTCAGGCCAGATGTTATGCTAAGTGGTAGTTAACCAATAGTATTGAAGTGCATAAATAATCCTTAGTTTTGTTACTAGATTTCTGAGTGATGCACATCCAATAATTATTTTGGCTCCATTAATCTATGGATCCAAATATACATAAACATTCTTCCAACTCTTCTGAAATAATTTTCTTGAATAACAACAATGTAAACCCGAACATACTATTTTATAAGGGTTATCTGCATGCTCTCTTTCATACTTGATAAACTCTTTAACTCCATCTTCATATTAGTTTTTCAAATGATTATCATGCTTCCATTTTCGATTCATATCCATCCTATTGGGTTTATAAAATATTAATTGTATAAAACATCTAAATAAATACGTATAAGATATTCATTAGTATGCATCCATTTAAATGTTTATGATTAGTGAGTTGACATTTTCCTTCATTTATAGGTGACTCGTGTAATTCATGGGATATTTATTTTCCAATCCATGTATGTGAGGGAAGTTATTTACATATTTAAAAAAGAATACTGAAAACCCTTGTTGACACCCCTTGAAATTTTAAAAAGAAATCATTTATTTTGGATGGAATTTCAATCCATGTTATAGAATGTGGGAGATTCGTTATATGCCAACTTTCGTATATTAAAAATGTTTTACATAATATTTTCCTACACGTCATATAGCTAACTATAAAATTGATTCCATGGAAATCCACTTGTTATTAGTTAAATAAATACTCAAAAGGGGAAAATTCATGAAAATATAAATTTCCAAGAAAGAAATTATAATGTCTTATAGTGGTATATAGGTCTCAAAAAAAGTGTTATATTTAGAAAGGGGTAATATAAAAAGAATATTTTTGGAACATTATTGAGAGATGGGGAGTAGGATGATGATGTAAAATTATAATGTACTTGTAAAATAGTACATAGAATCAAGGTATACTCATTCATATATTATTATTATAAGTATTTATAAATAATGTTTTATTAGTCTAAAGTAGGAAAAAATAAAATAGATTTTTTAAAAAGTGTAGAGACATAGGAAGTTGGATTATTGAGAAAATATAGAACACATTTAACAATAGATATTGTTTCCAAAAGAAACCTAAGAGAAATTATATATCAAACACCTGAGCTAGCCCATGTTATTGTCCAAGGGACATTCTCGATCCCCCTCAGACCAGAAACAATTACCAGAGCATGAGAAACAACATAGTCGGAATCATTTGGCCCAAAAAATAAATAAAATCATTAGAAATAAAATTTAAATAAAAATTGTCATGATGCATCCATACATTGGATTACCACACCAACCCATTTGAGTAGAAAAAAAGATATAAACCAATATAATATAAAAAATCCCTTAACCAACCTTCAAATCTCTCACACACAAAAATCCCAAATATTAATTTCTAAAATTTCACATGTATGGAGTACATTGATAGAATAAATAATGAAAATTATGTATGATAGATTTGGGTGATCAGTTTGGGTAATGTAAACAAAATAAAACAACCCACTAAAATCCATGTTACTCTATGTGTCACCATCGAGTCTAGAAACAATAAACTCTCCATGAGCGATCAAGAGTTGAATCAAAATTAGAAACTAAGAAAATCGGAAGGCCTAGCTCTCTAGTATACAATCACCGGAAAAATAATAATGACATCATCGAAAAATAAATCAAAAACAAAACCAAAAATAGAGAAATAAAATCATAGAGACTTCATTGCTAGGTTAAAGAAAATCGGAGACCCTCTTCAGAAACCCAAACTGCAATCAAACATCGGATGTTGGATGAGATGTTCGAGCAACTAGAGGCATTCGAGTGGTGTGATTTGAGTTTCAATTCACCCAGGATGAGCACCAGAAATGGGTGAATTCCATGGAATGCTTCTGATATTGTAACCGGTTTTAAAATGGTTAGGGTTTTTAATTATATCAAGAAACTTTTATCAACAGTTATAAAAAACTGTTGATAAAGAGTCCTTTTATCAGAACTTACTCATAAAATAACTCATTATAAGTGCTATTTCAATGTTGGAAAAGTTAGATCTTTATCAGCACAAAAAAGGCACTAATAAAACCAATGTTTATCAGCACTTTGTTTAGCACTGATAAAGCTTCATGTTATCAATGCAAAAAAGCGCTGATAAAGATACTTTTATCAGTGCTTATTACTTAAGCTATGTAAAAGGATTAATAATAATAATTAAAAATAAAAATTTGTAAATATTAATATTTAATTAATTAATATATATAAATATAAATATAGTAAATATATTACTTTTTAAATATATTTATTGTAATTTTATAATTATTTTTTTATAATTATATAAATATTTTTAAAAATAATATTTATATCATTATATATTTATATAATTATACATATATATTTAATAAATATATTTGAATATAAATATTTTTAATATATTCATTATTTAAGTAAATTTATTATAAATTTGATAATTATCTAAATATATAAAATTATTTATTTATAATTATATAAATAATTTTTTAAAAAAGTATTTATTTAATTTTAATTATTAATATATAATTGTATTAATATAGTAAATTTACATTTATAAATATTTTTATTTATAAATATTTTTTATAAAATATATTCTTAACATTATTAATGAATATCTAATTTTAAGTGTATGCGTATATGTTAAAAATGAGTGAAATTGAATAAATTAAGAATAAGAACACTCTAAAAAATTGAAAAATGGATAAGTTTTATTTTTGTGGGTTGTATATAAAAATGCATTGATTATGTATATGTGAAATTAATATAACACAGATTTGATCTATGTTAAATTGAAAAATCAAACAACATTCAATTATATGTCGAGTAATATGCAATTAATCGATATTTTTAATACATATTAATTTTTAATTATAAAAAATTATTCAATAAATGTATGACTATTTAATGTAAAGTGCATAAATATTTTTTAATATATAAATCATATTTATATACATTAATATATATCTATATATTTAATATATACAATTTAAAAAAAATTATTATCATAATTATCTAATTAATAAAATGCTTAATATTTAATAATATATACTCAATTTATTCATTTTTATCCTTAGTGACATCCCTAGACATATCCTTATAAATATACCTAAGTATATCACTAGAGTTTTCTCATCCTAGTTTCCAAGGGTTGACTAAACATTTCCTTTGATACCAACTATAATGACTCAGGCTAAACATACATGGATATTAAATCATTTTACATGAATATTTAGTATATTACAAAAAATTAATGATTGAGGATTGTAATAGTTTAGTGTCATTAGAAACTTGGAAACAAAATATTTTATCCAGGTGATACAACTTCAACATCTCTTATAAAGATCTCCACCTTTAGTAATTATACCTAAAACCTTTGTTCATAACTTGAGGAAATGAAAATTTAGAAAGGGGTGAGCTCATATGCTCAGTAAGGGTAAATAAAGGAAATGTGTAAGCATAACATGTACAAAGGGTATGGAAATTGAGAATAATATTTGAAGATCATACCCTACATATTAGAGATCATAATAAATATTTTAATTTCATAAGAAATAGATCATAATATAATTAAGATCATAAGTCATGATAACACAATATAGGAATTAGACATGGAATTGTGGAAAACACATAAGTATATAATATGATTTCTATAGTAGCTAAGGAATCACTTCCAAGACCATAATATTAGTATGGGTTCACTCCCCATACCGTCTTGGTAGTCATGTTTCACTTCCATGGCTATCTTAATAGCATTAGTTCACTCCTCATACCATTTTGGTAGTCATGGTTTACTCCCATGGTCATCTTAGTAGCCAAGGTTCACTCCCAATACCATCTTATTCTATCTCATGAGATATAAATCTTTACCCAATTAATTATAGGGAGATATAGGTCCCACCCATATCATAATGAAATCACATGTACATGTCCCACAAGATCATAAATAATCATATCATAACCCATGAAATGGCACATGAGCCTCATCCGAGTTGGTGAGGTATCCTTACATGCATCCACGAGACCCATGTTCAAAACCAGGTGGAGGAATATTCCTAAGGTACTGTAGCAGTATTTTAGTAGGCCCTATAGCGGTATTTGTACACTCTGTGGTACTGTAGAAGACTATACACTATTCATGTACTGTAGCAGGATTGTAAACTATGTGGGTACTGTAGCAGTTACTATAGCAGGTAATGTTCGGCACTATAACAGCTGGAACTATTCACTTTGGTACACTGGTTTGGGCTTGGAGTCCTTAAGGTCTTTGGGCCACCCAGGTCTTCAGGTCAATAGGGCATTCTGACTACCTTTAAGGCCTTAGGGCCACATCACAGTCTTCGGGACATATGCAGTTGCCCCAGACAGACTCTACAAAAAAAGAGCATCCCCAGAGGAGGATTTAGAGTAGGTGCACTCACCAGAGCAAAGCCAATGGATTTGGAAGAATGAGAGGGTATGGACATGCCATCAGGACTAGCCTGTGCTTGCATGGGAAGCTTAGCTACACATCCATGCAAAGGTGGAGAGCTACCATCACGATGCAGATGCTTGGGAGGGGAAGTTCCTTATAGTTACAGTTTGGTTGAATTCTATAAGACCTTCGGGTCATGTAATGTCTCTTAAGCCTACATGCCATGTAATATCTAAGCCTACAGGCCTTGTAAGGGTTCCCCCTCATCCTTTGAAAGGGGGGTTATCAACAATCAATAAAAATGAAGGCCTTCAGGCCATTCAGGCATAACCCATGAAATGAAATCGGTATTATAAACATGTAAACATATGATAACCCAGGGAAAAGATACAGGTTTCATAATAATTTCATCAAAAGCATAACCCTTGAAAGAGAAATGGATTTCATAAACATAAAACCCATGAAAGGGAAATGGGTTTCATAAAAACCATGACATTAAGAATAACCCATTCATAAATAACATATGAATGTAACATTTAGATCATTTCCCAAAAGGATATGAGTAACATCAACAGACATCATCTTAGATGGAAAATAATTTTGAAATATCTTTCAAAAACATTTCTTAAGGAAAATATATTTTATTATATAAAAATTTCTTTTTAATACCTAAAACCATTTTAAAATAATTTTTATTATAAAACACCTTGAAAACTTATAAAGAAGACGTGAATTCATTTTAAAAACATTTTTCCTTGATAACTTATGAAATAAGCTTCAAAAAACATTAAAACCCTTTTTATTTGAAAACAATTTGAAAATTTTTATTGAAAACATAAAACTATTTAAAACCTTTTTACATTAAAACATATTAATAAAGCTTGAAAATGTATAGAAAACTATTTCTTTGTATATACTTTGAAAACTTATAAATAAGGATTGAAAAAAATTTAAAAACAATTTTCCTTGAAAATTAATTTTAAAAACATTTTCTTAAAAATTATCTCTTTAAAAATGATAATGAATCTTCAAAGACCTTATTGTAGTTAAATTTGTACATGTTATGTGATGTTAAAAGAACATTCCTTTTGCACGGTAAAAAGGTTAAAAAAATGAGTTATTTGGAAAGAGATAAGAATATTCCATTAAATAGATTGGTAAAGTACAAAAAGGGTAAAAATATATTTTAAATATTATAGGATAATGGTATAATATTCTTGGAAACCCTTTCTAGGAAACATGGTTTTGAAGGATTATATATTTTCGAATGAAGAAATGGTAAAGTCGAGATTTCTTAAAAACACTTTCTTAAATATCTTATGCACTAAAGAGTAGAAAAATGGTACTGATACATTAATATATAATTAATAACTAGGGGATAATAAAAATCATGAATTTTTTTTAAGATATGGGTTATACTATTTCATCAAAGTAAGCATAAACGTAAACTATATTGAAATGTGATGAGATTGTTTCAATAAACTCTTATCACTTGGTAACTTGGGATCATAATCTCCATGTAAGAAATGAAAATTATATGAATCCTAGAATATATTTAATAAAATTATATTTATTATATATCATTTAAAATTTAAGTATATACACCTCAAATAGAATCTAGGCACTTAACAAAACATAGTCTCAAAGAAGGGAAGTTGAGGAAAAACTATTTTACCGATTTGGTAATTTTTAAAAATTACACCCAATGAAATAATGTTAATAGAATAGATATGTAAATACCAATAAATTTAGCAATAAAAATTTGAATACATCCACGGTCAGTATACACACCACACAAAAGGAATTGGTGGTGAATAAAGCATGTATCTCACGAAAATAAAAAAGTGAGATGAAATCCCATTTCCTTGTATCTTGACTCTCATCTTACTAGTTCAAACCACCTATATAATATACATAAATTAATTATAAATATTTTACAACACCATATTAATTAATATAATACCATATATGGTTTTATCATCCCCCTATATTACCTTCTTATTAAAAATAATATGTTAAGGTTTCACTTCAGGTAATATTCGATTTATTCTTTGCATGTGTATTAATTTGTTATATAATTGATACTTATACTTACATAATGAATATAGAATGTAAACCATGATATAAATATCATGTATATTCATTATATTTGTATTATAATAATCTATAAAATATATATGTATGAAATGGAATACAATGTTCATGTAGATAGTAAGTTATATATAGCATGAACACTGTTTTTGTTTTTATTTTCATATTGAAAGAAGGAAAGAAAATAAACTATATGTATATATGTATATAATATAATAAAATTATAATTATAATTTTATATATATAATATAATTTCATTAAAATTATTTTTAACACATTTCATGTAGTGTGTGGAATAATCACATCTCTTTGAGGGGTGGTAGTTCACACTTCCTCAAACAAAATTATCATATTTACATCAAATGGAAAGTAAAACAATGTATGTTTTTTAAAAGTAATAAATAATATTAAATACATGATAAATATAATATATAAAATATATAAATATAGTTTCAATCATAATTTGTAAAGGAAAAATGAACAGTCATCGTTTAGTGAGGTGGTAGTTCATTGTACATGTAAACAATATGTTTGTTACCCATTAGATGGATGTGTGTGTAAGTGTAAGTATAAACCTTATCATAACAAAATAATAATATATTTAGGATACTGGTGTTTTTATACAATCAATGAATATATATACTAGAGGGGTGGAGAAGGAAAATAAAATAAAGGATCTTGAGAGAAGTTGTTACCTCTTAATCGAGTAACTCCTCTTGGTTTATTACAAAAGGCTTACTTGGAAGACTCTATAAACAAAGGTAGGATTAAAGGAAGAAGATATGTATTATATAAAATGCATTAGGAATATCTTGGATGATCTTAAGTGGTTTTATAGGTGTTAAGAAGCGGTAGAGGTGGTGTCCTTTTATAGAGAAGGAGGAGTGGCACTCCTGTAAGTATTAGAAGAGAGAATTCCACCTACATTTTTCATGTTGAAATTAGATAAAATAATGATAAAAAATATAAAAATATAATATAAGGTATAAATATGGATATAAAATTGATTATGGATAAGTTTATTGGTTGTTTTGGGCCTTAAGTTTATGGTTTAGTCCACTATTATGTTTAATTTAACCTTAATCAATGTAATTAATTTTAATCACTTTCTCTAATACCTTTGGTAAAAAATAAGTCTAAATTATAATAAATTTTAAATTATTCTGATTACAAATATTGAATCCAATTTTGAAAATTCTAATCACACAATTGGAAGAAATTAATTTAATATTAATCCTGCTATCAGGTTGACAATGTGCGTTTTTAAAGTAAAAACAATCAAAGTTTGCTAATTTTTTATATCCAATTTAAATGTGAAATTGATTTAAATGACTTAAATTGTATTAATTGATAAAAATATTATCTAATAAAACTTTTATACTATTTTAATATATAATTTATCCTTATAAATAAATTATATGAAAAAGTAGTTTTTTACTAAAAATCCATATTTTTAATTATTCATTTAAAAAAGAAACCATACCGAAAAATACCAAAAAATTATCCTTAGAAAATTATTATGTAACAATTTCAAATATAAAGTTCATTTTGACATATTAAGCCTATAAAAGTGAAAAAAATTGGTATTTAAAATGGGTTCTCCATTAAAAGGCGGTAAAACTAAATTTATAAAAATATAGGTTTTTAAGCATAAAATTCAGTTTGTTATTTGTATTATGTCTATAAAATCTATTCAATGAATTAAAAAATGTTTTATTGAATATATAAAATATATATTACATTAATATCACTCACCAATTTAATTTAATTTAATTTATTAGTGTAATGTAACTTTATGATGATAAAAATATTAATACTGCATTTTTTATTTAATCATCTTTCATATTAATTTAAAATTAATTGGTAACCTATGAAGTTATATTATATTGTGTAAAAAATATATTTTCATAAATTATTTAATAATATTCATAAAAACTAATTTAACTTCTAGGTTATATCTTATTACATTAAATAAACATATTTTAATATATATTATTTGTTTACTAAACTTATATCTTGCGTGTTACACAAGACATCAAGGAAAGTCATTGTTTCATATAACACATGCTATCCTAGGTGTTCCATGTATATAAAACTAAATTTTATGTTGTGTTTAGTGAAATATTAACTTGGTGCTACATATAATGTAAGCCAAACATAGTGATTTAATATAAAATAAAATACATTCAGTATTGGGTGAAATGAAAAATATCAAAAAGGTTAAATTAATTCAAAAAAATAATTTATAGAATCTTGGGTTGTTACATTCTATCTCTATCATAGACAAAATATGATGATGTTGTCCTAGATAAACAAGGCACATGATGATACAAGGATGAGTGAGTTGTAATCAAAAATCAACTTAAAAATTTTAATCTCTCTCTAGTATTCAGTTTATCAGTAGTTGAAAACATTTGAAAAGCTTAAATATCATAGCTATTAAATATGGTGTAAATTATAAAATTGGTTAAACCAAAGTAAAATTATCATAAAAAATAAGTAATAAAACCCATAAGCATAGTGGAAATAAAATGCAACATAGAGTACTGATTAAAAAATAAACACTCCTTTAAAGAATAATTCCCTCAAATCTGGGAGGTTTTTTATTTAACCTAAAGCTCGGAGGGGATATTTGACCTGACTCTAAGAATACACTTCCATGAAATAAGATATCAACAGAAACATTGGAAACACTAATCATCAATCACCGAAAGATTCTCTGACAGCACATTCGGTTGCATATTCCTAAACCTCAAATATCATAGTCAACTTGACGGAAACAAACCACTTCCAAGCCATAAAATCCTCTCAATAAACACAATTGGAAACTACCACACTTAATCACACTGAAATATCCTCAATATAGTTTTTGGGATATCAATTATCGTAATAATAAAAATTAGATCATTTAAAATGAGTTCATCTCAAATGGATGATCTAAGCATAAATGCTTAAAAAGAAAAACGACTATAATCAGAAGAATAGTCAACAACAAGACATTTAAAACATCAATAAAATAGGAATAACTTTCTAATGAATCTTGTATCATAACATTATTTTGATCTATAAGAAACGAGTATTATTTATAGATGCATATCCAGTAGTTAGATTTGTCAAACACCATGTTCAGTTACAATGATATCGGAAGAAACAACCTTCGTCTTATGATGGATTAAACAAAACTCTTCATCTTCCAATGACATAAAATTATTACATTACAATGATCCATTATCTGGTAAAAGTAATTTGAAACAAAACTTCAGAACACCACATTTTCACACACTACAACTGAAACTTAAATTCATCAGATTTAAGTTCACCATATTTTCATTATGTGTGGAAAAAAATGCACAATATTCAAGTTAAATCAAGTTCCTAGTTGGTTTTATTGTTATTTCCAAAACAAAGGTTCAAAATAAGACATTTTCTCAACAATCTACTCATTTTTAAAATAATAGGACACAAAAAATATAATTGAATAGATAATAAAAATACTTCTTGTAGATAAATAAGGAATTGTTATTTCTCCAACTTTTGATCATAACATAAAATATAATTCATAAAAAACTCATTAGTTCAAAGAAAATTATTTTCTCAAAAACAAAATTTATTCATAACATACCATTTTCAAATAGGGAAATGTTTTGAAAACATAGAACACTACACTCCCTCTAAGATACCCCATTCACACAAATCACTCCAAAAGCAATTTTATTTAACAAATATATACTCCTTTGTAGAGACATATACCCCCTTTAAAACAAACAATTTAATTTATCAAATTTATTCACCTTTTTTATTTTAAAAAAGAAATTCAAAAAAGTAAAAGGTGAAGAGAATATCAACAACTAATAAGAAAAAATTAAGAATATTCCCCCACATTAATACAAACATAAATATGAGTTTAAAAAATGAAAATGAAAATATAATATCACAATATAAATGAGATTCAAAAATTTAAATCTATATAAGATAAGGTTAAGAACATTAAACCTTCCAAAATTTATCCCTTGATACCTATAAGTAATATTATACATAAAAAGATGGTTTAAGGGAATATCTAAATTAAATTTTCTTATCTTCTTGAGTATGAATGTAGACTCATAAAAAGAATTTATTAAACACTTTCCTCTTCCATAGAGGCTAGAAATATATTTATAAATCTCAAATAATGTTAAAATAATTAACATCAGAGAAGAAAATCAAAGTTTTTTATATTAAAATTTAATAAATCAAAACATAAAACTTAAAAATACACTGAGTATTGTATCAGAGAAAATAAAACATTATATATTGTCTTTGAGTAAAAATATTATACCATATAAAGTGTAAAATAATATCAAAACACAAATTAAAAAAATAATTTACAAAAACATATGAGTGTGAATAATTTTAAATAAAAATATTATATGAGATAAAATGTAAAATTTTATATTAGATCATTTGAGATATTTCATTTTTTAGAATATATGGTAAATTTAAGAAAATTTTATCAAATTTATTAGAACATGTAATATAAGGCCCATGCCTTAAATATTACTTAATCTTGAGATAATTCAATAATTCGACTTTAATTCACATCGAGGATCTTTTCAGGTATATAGTTTTAGATAATTAGGCCATAACTATTACAATACATCTCAAATGTTACAAAGTAGACACTTCTACTCTATCCAATTTTCCCCATTAAAAAAACTCATTAAATAAAACAAGGATTATTTTCTTGATAAAAATCTTCTTGAATTATTACATTCTCTTACCCTACCTTATACCCTATACAAAACATTTCAAAAACTTGGTATGAGACTGAAAATATCAATAAGGTATATAAAATAAAGAAAGAAAACATTAGTCCATGAATACATACAAATCAATGAAATCATTATTTTCACTCATAAAACATAATATATTTAAAATACCTCATGAAATAATAATATTTATGAATAACTCATAGAAGTCATAAATCATAAAGATAACTTGTGGCATCCATAATTTACTTAAATTGTATATTTCACAACTACATAGGGATTAACCATCATAGTTACGTTTGGAATTCCCATCATACTATATTCCCTAAATCACATAGGATAAACCTTAATGTTTACCTCTGTTATGTTACCCAATTAATTGGAGAGATATCATAGGCTCACCAGCCCTTAGTTTATCATGGAACAACTCATATACATAATCAATGCCAGAGAACCATAACATAATCATAACACATGAACAAGCATAAAGGAAAAAATAACATTTTCACATTGCAATCATAAGACATCATTTAAAGATATTAATATACTCAATCCATTTTAAAAACCATTTTCAATACCAAAATACCTAAAAAAGTAGTATGTTATTTTTATTTCTAAAAAACATTATGGAATATAAAGGAAGATATATATCAAATAATACTCGCGATGGTGGAAAGGTCGATGCCGCCGAGTATGTTAAAAAGAAACATTCCTTTTTTTAATTTAGTAAAACACTTAGTACAAAAATATTCCTTTTGAAAACAATTGAATGAAATTAAAATTCAAATTTTTGATTATACGCCATAAAAAACAAGGTTTTATATAAACCAAACTATGCCTTAATTAAGGGAGATTGAGACGAAGACCCTTACCTCAAATCTGACTTGTCTCATTCATTCTTTATATTCCTAAATAACAAACTTAGGTTAATTTATAATTTCATGGGAACATTTTTCATGTTTATTATTCCTTTTATATCATGTATTACCATGTTATAAAAATTAAATAATTATTTGAGTTCATATTTGTCATTTTGTCGATATTCAGTACTTGAGTTGAAAAAGAACTGGTTTGATGTAAATTGTCCATGTGGTAAAAATTCCATCATCTCCAGAATACTATTCATGATTTAGATATCATATATATATAGTATATATGTATTTAAAATATTACATAACATTTGGAGATAATAAATGAAATGCACCATTCATGGAGACGGTAGGTCGTACGCACGCATGAACACTACCTTCATTTCTTTTTTATATTAAAGGAATGAAAACTAAATGATATATTGGTATATTATAATTCTAGTATAATATATATGTTATATATGTTACATAAGCTCATTAACTCTATCATTTATATATACCATGTATGGAATTAATGAGTTATATCACTTTGAGGGGGCGGTAGTCCACACTTCCTCAAATGAAATTATCATATTTACACATTATGGAAAGCATAAAGGTATATTGTAAATAAATATTATAGAAGTATAGATTCAATATGGAAGTAATATATATCATATTTATTCCTTCCATTCATATATATTATATTGGTTTAATAAAGATCGTGTATAATGAATCGCATCAGATCGTGGAGACGATAGGCCATATGGACGCACGGGTGAAAATATCATTCACTTAATGGTTAAAAAGTATATAATTGGATGGCATATTAATTATAAAGAATAATTAAAATGATATATTCATTATGTTAATCCATTATACTCATCATTATAACCATCTAAATTAAGTCTTGTTGAATAAAAAATTACACCACAGTGTGGAGAAGGTATGTCGTATGTACGCACACATGGTAATATTATTATTTGTGGGATGGATAAAAGGTGGTATAAGGTTTTACCATATTTATAATAACATCTAGGAATATATAATATACTGTATTTATTAATTTACTATGGAAAAAACTTATTAATATGAAGTAGGGGAAGAAAATATCTTTGAAAGAAGTTATAAAATGATTACCTCTTCTTCTGGTGTCTCTTTTTGATTTGTAGAAAAGGAATCCATAAGTTGGTTTTATGAGAAAAGGGTGAAATATAGGATGAATCAAGGGAATTTGGGAGGATATTTTTTTAATTTTTGGATTATCTTAATTTATTTTTAGGTGTGAATAAAAGAAAAGGTGAAGTTCCCTTTTATTGGATAGGTGAGGGCCACTTTGGTAAAGTCATAAAATATTATTTTATTATAAATTCATTTTTGAATTATAAAGGATCTAAACTAATTTATTTAGAAGTTAATATTATTATGAGTCTAACTACTGTCAACCAAAACTTCTTAGACAAGTTTCGGTCATGAATATAACATTATCTTTTGGTATTAACCCTTAATTAAATAATTCAACCCTTACCATGTCTTCTTGTATTTTTATACTATATGGTTAATATATTTGCTATAAAATATCAAGAGAACCTCAAGTGGATCATTAATGAAATTTTTAACAATATAAAAGTCAGTTTTCCAAATATTATATTTTTATGATGAGTTTATATTTTAATAAAATAGCATTTGTTTTAAAAAATCATTTACGTCTATTTTAACACTATTTAGTAATTGATTTTTGTTAAATTCATATAAACATGATTCCTTTTAAAAAATGAATTAACTCATCCCTAACATATAAATGGTTTCCCAAAAATTATTTTATGTCATAAAAAATATAAAATTACATTTATTTTATGAATTGTAGTATCATTAATTCCAATCATTCATTAATAAGGTAATCACAACATCATCATTGTGTCATAAATAAATTTATATATTTAATTTCTAAAAATTATAAATAAAATAACATTATGTAGTAAATATTTATATATTTAAAATTTCTATTTATAGTCAAATATATCAATTATGTAACCCCACATTAAAATTTTTTTAGTAAAAGATGCATTTTTGTGTTATATTTCTCTTTACTTTAAATTAATTATTTTAACATGTCATTATCACACCCAAGTGGCACCAAAATTCACAAAAAATGGCCTAAGAATTTTTTTTCCACCCGAGACTCATCCAATAGGATTAGGACATGTGTTAGGTTAATTTTATATTTTTATAATATTATTTTATTTACCCTTATTTAGATGATTTACCCTTAAACCATGGTAAATAAAAATAATTACTCAAGTTACTATTCATAACGTCAAAAAAATAAAAGGTAAAAATTTAAACAATTTTCCCCTTGAAATTCCAAATAAGGAATCATTTTTCCCAAATTTAAGGATTATAAGTTGTAATTATTAATTTAAAATTAATTCTCGTTTTCAAAACCAGAAAGTGGTTTTTTAATAAGTAAAAACTATCAAAAGATAGACATGTGTTTATGTCCAATTTATTGTGAAATTAATTTTTAATTAACATCATTTTATTAAATGATAAAAGATTAATATAGTTAAACTTTAAAACCAATTAAAAGGGAAATATAACTATATAAATAAATTATATTAAAAACTAGTTTTGAACTAAAATGCAGTATATTTCATTATTCATAAAAATATGGATTTTATCAGAAAAATACCAAAATTTAAACCTATGTAATATTTGATGTCCTGATTCTAAATTAGAAGTTTATTTTATCAAATAGAAGATATAAAAGTGAAAAAAATATTTTTAAAATGGTTATCCATCAAAAGGCGGTTAAATGACCTCTTTAAAATACTAGAGTATTTTATAATTAAAATTGGATTCATTACCATTTTAAGCCACTAAGATTCATTGGATAAATATATAAACATATAATAAATATGTAAAATCATAATATAGTTAATTTTTTTCATTCCCACTAATAAAATTTCGAGGTTTTAACTATCGTTTAAAATAATAATAATATTGTTGTATTATTTTTCGATACAACTCAGTGTTGTGTCCAATGTAAGATTTCATAGAAACTCATTGTTGCATGTCTGGTACAATATCAAACATAGTGTTCCCTTTAAACTAAAGTTTATATTAAATTCAAAAATATTAATAGATATGAGAATTTATTATTCTATAAATACCTGGGATGATACAACATTCCCTACTTTTGGAAATTGCATCCTCATAATTTAAAATTGGGCAAGAAACTTAATTGAAAATCCCACACTAGAAAAAGAGTCAATAAAACTATATATTTAAAATAAATAAAGATAAGTACAAAGGTCACATGAGATAACACATACTAGGATTACATTTAGTAAAAGATGGATATAGAAGATAAATTAACCATCTTTTTCTGATAAAGAGTGATAGAAAACATGATTATGAGAATGTTAACAACCAGAAAACCATAAACTTGTGATGGGTTAAAAGATATTTGATTTCCCATAAGGAAAAGTAAATGGAAAAAAATTTTCTTTTAACATAATTTTTATAAATTTAAGAAATTTATTTACGATATTGACTAAGAAAATAAAGAAACATACTTAATTTTCAAGTACAATTTCATCCTTTAATAAATTTATACCACAAACTCCTCTTTTCTCTAAACAAAGAGTATTCAAGATGACTTGGCCACACTAGAAGCACTAGAATCAAATTATAGGGAATCACATAATCCACAAAATATTAACTATATATTAATCCTATCTTGAAAAATTAACCAGAATCAAAATGTTCCTCAAAAATAATAATCCAAACTAAGATTGAAATACAAAATTTCGAAATATTTGATTACATAGTCTTTCATGAAAAATCTTAGCATTTTTCTCCAAATAACATCAACTACTCTTAAAGTATCATACTTAAAAGTAATTAATAAAATCACATGTTCTCCATAATAGGTTAGTAATTTCCATAAATAACCTAGATCAACATATTCCCACAATAAAAACATAGATTCTTCTAAAATAAAATTCAACCACTGCTCCTCAAATGAAATCCCATAGTATTCTATTTTTCTTAGGCATATAGTGTTCCCAAAAGAGAAGATGTCTTCCAAAATAATATTTATCACTTAATCAACAAATCATTTTCCTATACTAATGATATCTATTTGATAAAAAAAATTCCCAAAATAAACTTATTCTTAATCTATAAAATCATTTAACTAAATTAATAAGTCATGTTAACCAGGGAATTCTTATAGGAAAGTGGTAGGTGATGAGCCCTTGTCTCTCTCCATTTGTGGGTTCAATTCCCGAAAGCTTTCTAAACGTGATGGTCTATCACCCATAATGAGTTCTGGGATTTTTCTAAAACTATATCATTCTTAAAACATTCTCAAAAATGAAATAAGATCCTCAAAAATAATCATAACATATTTTAACCACAAATTTTATCTCATACCTCGCATTTTTCATCCCAAAAATTAATAACCCATAATTTCCTCAAATGTGAATGTCTCCAAAAATACCATTAGTCACCTTAATATTTCAGATCATAGAGTCTAAAAAGGGGTTTCAATGAAATTGAACTTATGATATACCTTAAAATTATAAATCAATGATGATCTCCCTAACCCTTAAGAAAACATCATGATCTACAAAGTTTTCTAACTCATCCTATGATACCGACTATAAGACTCTTGCCTTAAACATTACTTAATGTTGAGAAAGTAAATAATTTCACTTTCATCCACATATAGGATCCTTTCGGGTGTATATTTTTAGATAATTAGGCCATAACTATTAAATTACATCTTAAATATTACAAAGTATACACTTCTACTATATCTAATATTTTCACAATAATAAAACTGCTTTAATAAAACAAGAATTATTTTCTTGATAAAAATATTATTTAATTATCCATTTCTCTTACACTTCCTTATACTCTATGAAAAAAAATTCAAAAACTTAGTATGAGAAAAAAAATCTCAATAAAGTATATAAAATAAGGAAAGAAAGCATTATTTCTTAAATACATACAAATCAGTGAAATCATACATTTCACTAACAAAACATAAGATCTTTAACATAATTTATGAAATCATAATATTTGTGAATAACTCATAGAAATAATAAATCATAAAGGTAACTTATGGAATCAATAACATACTTATATTGTAGGGTTCACAGCTATATAGGGAGTAACATTTATGGTTATGTTTGGAATACCCATCATAGTATATTCACTAAATCTCTTAGGAGAAATCTTAACGTTCAAATCCTTCATATTACTCAATTAATTGGAGAGATATCATGGGATCAACCACCCTCAGTTTATCACGGAACCACCCATATACACAAGCAATTCCCAAGAACCATAACATAATCATAACAAATAAACAAGCATAAAGGAAAAATAACATTTCCACACTGTAATCATAAGAAATCATTTAAATATATTGATAAAATCAATAAATTATTAAAAAAATTTCAATACCAAAAAAATATAAAAATGTAATATGGTATTTTTCTTTTTAAAAAACTTTATGGCTTGCAGAGGAAGCCAGATATCAAATAATTCTCGTGGCAGTGCAAAGGTCGTTGTCATCGCGTATGATAAAAAGAAACATTCCTTTTTTCATTTAGTAAAATGATTTGTAAAACATATTCCTTTTAAAAACATTTGAATAAAATTAAAATTCATAGGGGTTGATTATACACTGTATAAAAGAAGGTCATATATAAATCAAACTATGCCTCAATGAAATCTGATTGAGACGAAGTACCTTACCTCGAATCTAACTTGTATTGTTTGTTCTTTATATTCCTAAATAATAAATTTAGGTTAATTTATAATTTATTGGGAACTTTTTTGAATATTATTATTCCTTTTATATCACTTATTACTAGGTTATAAAAATTATATAATTATTTATTTTCATATTGGTCATTTTGTCGATATTAGATACTTGAGTCGAAAATGAACTTGTTTGATGTAAATTGTCTATGTGATAAAAATTATATCATCTTCAAAATATTATTAATGATTTAAATATAGTATATATCTAGTATATATTTATTTATAATAGTCCATAACATTTGGAGATACTAAATGAAATCCACCATTCATAGAGACAGTTGGTCGCATGTATGCATGAACGCTACTTTCATTTATTTTTAATATTAATGGAATGAAAACTAAATTCTACAATGGTATATTATAATTAAATTATAATATCTATATTATATATTTTATTTAATTTCATTAACTCCATCATTTATACGTTCCATGTATGGAATTAATGAGTCATGTCACTTTGAGGGGGCGGTAGTCCACACTTCCTCAAATGAAATTATCATATTTAAACATTATAGAAAGCATAAATTTATGTTGTAAATAAAAATTAAAGAAAAATAAATTCAATATAAATTCAATATATATCATATTTATTCATTCCATTCATGTATATAATCATGGTTTACTAAAGATCATGTAGAATGAATCGCATCGCATTGTGGAGACGGTAGGTCGTACGTACGCACGAGCGATGATATCATTCACTTAATGGTTAAAGAGTATAGAATTTGATGGTATATTAGTTATATATAATAATTATCATGTTACATTAATTATTTACATCCATTATACTCATCATTATACCCATCCAAATTAAGTCTTGTTGAATAACTAATTACACCACAGCGTGGAGACGGTAAGTCGTACATACGCAAGCATGGTGATATTGTTATTCATATGATGGATAAAATGAGGTATAAGGTTTTCCAATAATTATAATAACATTTAAGAATTTATAAGATACTTTATTTATTTATTTATTATGTAAATTACTTAGGAAGAAGAAATAGAAGAAGAAAAGAACTTTGAAATAAGGGATAAAATGCTTACCTCTTCTTCAGGTATCTCTTATTGATTTTCACAAAAAGACTCCTTAAGATGGTCTTCTACCCAATTTGTGGCCTCTAAGATGAATTGAGGTAATTTTGAAGGATATTATTTCAGGGTATTTCTGAGCCAAATAGATTTTTAGTTGTGAATAAAAGAGAAGGATAAGTTCCCTTTTATAGGAGAGGTGAGGGTCACATTAGAAAGGTCTTGAAATATTATTTTATTATAAATTTACATTCAAATTATAAATGCTAAAACTGATTTATTTCAAGTATAAGATGATTATGGGTTAAAATAATATCAACTAATAGGTCTTATAAAAGTTTAAGTCATGAATTTAACCTTATATTTTGGCATTAACCCTTAGTTAAATAAGTTAAGTCTTACAATTTCTTCTTGTATTTTTATATTATATGGTTAATATAGTTAATATAAAATTCCAAGATAACCTAAAGTGGATAAATAATGATGTTTTTAACACTATATAATTCGTTTTTATGAATATTATATTTTTATGACTAGTATATCTTTTAATAAAATAGTGTTTGTTTTAAAAATTCATTTATGTCAATTGTGACTCTATTTAGTAATTGATTTCTTTTAAAGTCATAATAACTCTATTCCTTAAAAATAGAATTAAATCATCCCAAACATGTCAAAGTTACCCTAAAAATTCATGGATGGAATCAAAAATCTCAAACTATATTTATTTTAGAAATTATAATATCATTTATTTCAATCATTCATTAATAAGTTGTCACTGCATCATCATTGTGTCATAAATAAACTTATTTATTTAATGTATAAAAATTATAAATAAAATACCATGATGTATGAAATTTTTTTATATTTGAAATTTATATTTATATTTAAATAGATCAATTATATAACCCCATATTAAAATTATTATAGTAAAAGATACATGTTTGTGTTATATTTCTTTTTACTTTAAATTAATTATTATAACATGCCATTATCACACCTAAGTGGCTCCCAAATGAAAAAAAAAATTAAGTCTTTGTTTTGGTCACCAATAATCAAGATAATAGGTTTAGTACACGTGATAGGGTAATTTTATATTATTATAATATTATTTTTTTAACCTGATTTACCCTTAAACCATGGTAAATAAAAATAATTACTGAAGTTACTATTAATAATGTCCAAAAATAAAAGGTACCTATTTACAAAATTTGGAAATTTTCATTCCAAATATGGAATCCATTTTTCCAAATTCAAAACACATAAGTTTCATTAATTAATTTAAAATTAATTCTCATTATCAAAAGTAGAAAGCAGGTTTTTAAGAAGTAAAAAATTACTAAAATATTTCCATGTGTTTATATTCAATTTAAATGTGAAATTACTTAAAATGACCATAATTGGATTCAATGAAAAAAATAATCAAATTAAACTTTAAAACTAATTAAAATTACAATACAACTATATAAATAAATTTTATTAAAACTCATTTTTGAATTAAAATGCATTATTTTTCACTATTCATAAAAATATGGATTTTGTCAGAAAAATACAAAAATTTCAACCGAAGTAAATTTTGATGTCTCAATTATAAATAAGAAGTTTATTTTATCACATAAAATATATAATAGTGACAAAAACTATTTTTAAAAATTTTTCTCCATCAAAAAGCGGTAAAATGACCTTCTAAAAATGTTAGAGTATTTTATGCTAAAAATTGGATTTATTATCAGTTTAAGCCTCTAAGATTCATTAGATAAATGTATAAATATATAATAAATATGTAAAATAATAATATAGTTAATTATGTTCATTAAATCCAATAAAACAGCTAGATGTTAACTACCATTTAAAATAATAATACTGTTGTTGTATTATTATTTGGTATAACTCTGTGTTGTGTGCAATGTAAGATTTTAGAGAAATTTGTTGTTGAATTTTGGGTAATATATCATACATAGTATTAACTTTAAACTAAAATTAATATTAAATTCAATAATATTAATAGATATATAAATGTATTATTTTATAAATACTTAGGATGTTACTTGCAAGGTCTCATATGAGAGCATGTATATATATATAAGAAAATTTTAAGAAATGTTTTATAAAGAAATAAAAAACACTTGACATGTTTAATATTGGTTGGGGTAAAAAAACTTACTTTTCATGAATGACATTTATGTCATTTTCCTTCTAGAAAAATGAAAGTTACCTATGTAAAGAGTTAGAAACTAAACAAAAAAGTTACACTCTTTTTTCATGGAGTGTTTCAATGTTAATAGATTGCTTGAATTGATAGTATAATTTACGATCACATAACATTTATCAAAACTAAATTATATTTAATGTATTCAAATATATAAAAATTTAAATTCTTAGTGAAAATATAATAATTTTTATAGTGAACCATACTTTTGAAACATAGATATTACATCTTTTTATAAGAATATTCAATACAAAACATAAACATCCATTCCATAATCATATAGGTCTCATATCATTGGAATTTTTGATACATAAAAAACTAGTTCATAAGTATACTAAATCATTTCCCTATAAAATATTCATAACTATAACCCTTTTTATAAATATCATACTTATTACCTTCCTTCATACCCTAGAGGAAAGGAAACATAAGAAATAGTGAGTTTAGATTCCTAGTAAGGGTAAATGAAGAAGATATCAATTATCACTTGAGAATAACATGATCATAAGGGTATGAGAACATGATGATAAAATTTTAAAACCTTACCATTCATATCATAGATCATAATCTTGAGTAATGGAATAATGATTGGCAGCTCATAAGACATTAATCATATAAGAATCAAATTAAATCAATCATGAGAGCATAAAATTGGAATAATACATGAGTTTATGGTGTACACATAGGCATAGAAAATAATTTTCCTCATATTCAATGTTCACTACCAATATTATCATAGTGTAATGAATTCAATGACTAAATCATCATAGTATTCAAGGTTCACTCCCAAGACTATCATAATGGATAGAGTCCCTTACTGAACTGGGTTCACTCCCCATTCTAATCATGTTTATCCCATGAGATATCAGTCTTGAGCTAATGTATTGAAGGAACATATAATTCTAGAACCACCAATCATATAATTAAAATCATACATATGTGTGACATAATATCATAAAGTATTCATCATATCCTAACCCATGAAAAATAAATGGGTTTCATAAGCATTTCTTCCTAGAAAAACCCATGTAAGAGAAATGAATTTCATAATTATTTCATCAATTACATGTAGAATAACCCATGGAAAATGAATGGGTTTCATAAAAATATTATGATTATTATCATAAACCATAGATAGAAAAAATAATGATGGTATCATTAGATTATATCCCTATTACAACATAATTAACATCAAATTATATTTTCATATATGAAAATTCCTTCAAAAGAATCATTGGAATATTTATTGAGAAAAGTATCCTTTTACTTTGAAATTAATTATTTAAACACTAAAAGATTCACCATATGATAAGTTGAAAATTTTCATTTAAATGAAATTTGAAAACTTTTAAAGGAAGTGTCAATTCATTGAGTGGTCAAGGAATCGAGAAATTTTTTTCATCTCGTACAAGTTTAAAGAAAAAAATTCCTTTTAAGCTTTAGTAAAAATTTAAAAAATTTCCTCATTCTGAAAAAAAAATAATATTCCCATTAATTTTTTTTGTAAAAAGTCGAATGTAATGACCCCGACCCCAGTATCCTAGATCTAGTGTTTTTTTTATTATATTGGAATAAGATACAAGTAATTTCATCCTAAAGGATCAAATAGTTCATTAGTCTTTGTAAATGAGATAAATACATGTTACCCATATTATATAGGAAAACACAAATTACAACATAATTTTTGTTTCAAGAAAAAACTTTATTCCATCTAGAATATCCTTGAATATCATTCATAGTAAACTTCATGGAATCCAATAGAAAAGAAACAAAATAAGGGTATCCTCAAACACACAGTAAGTGTTTTGTACAGTGGAAGTAATCATAAATAAATGAATCATTATCTATAATGATTAAACAATATGGAAAATTAAATGTCTAAAAAAACATTCCATTAACATAACTGACAAGAATATTCTATGGTACTGTAAATAACTGAAAACACATTCCATTAAATTAATAATAATAATATCATAACTTGATAGGGAATAATCAATATGGAAAGGTAAATAACTAAAAACACATTCCATGAATCAATAATTGATAATTACATCAATCGAGAGATAATAGCACTATGAAAATATCATGGATAATAATAACTGAACTTTGAATGAAGGAAATGCTTAAATATTAGACATCATGTCTCCTAGGCACAAGATACCTTTACTGTTAAGAACTTTCACAATACGGTTTAGAACATACTAGGAGAAAACCCATTTAATTAAGGTTATCCAACTTATTCATACCCTGATTATACTAATGTATCAAGGGGATTTCTATAAATAGTCTCTAACCCTTTTCATGCATGTCCAAATAATTTCACCTATATCAAATAATTGATTTAATTCATAAACAATGTGCCATATCCTTAAATATTTGTATTGAATAAGGAAAATGGATTTTTTAATATTTACTCATACAAACAAATAACTTTCAATGTAAAACACCTTATTTAGAACTGATATATGATTTAAACAATAAACATATACATGATAGATTATATGGATATTTTGGGAAATTTTAAATTTCAACAGTCATAGGAATGTAAATAATTAAAGGGGAAGTTAATAACTACAAAAATTAATCAAGGAAGTGAATTTCCATATTATCCGTGGTCAAAATAATCATAAGTCATCCAAGGAATGAATAAGAATAGTATTAATACAACATATCCTCAGTGGAGTATATATAAAATAAATGGTTCTTGATTAATATAAATAATGTAAAAATATCTTTAAAATCATTCTTTATGAAAATATACTTTTCATTTTGAAAATAACTTTTTAAAATATAAAAATTTTTCAAAATTATTTTCATCAAAAATCATTATAAAAATATGAATTCTCATAATATTAGGGAAAACATTTTATTTAAAAAATTACTTATAAAATTTTAAATTAATATTTAATGAAATTTTGGTCATGATTATGGGTAATTTTTTATATTTCCTACAAGTTGAAAAGAACATTCCATTTTCACTATAACAAGGTTATTAGATTTCCTCATTCAGAAAACAATAAAAATATTTCTTTCAAACCATTTTTAAAAATTTGAACATGGAAAAAATAATTAATAAATCATTTTTAAAAGGTTAATTTTTTTCTTGAAAATAATAAACATGGTTTTTGTTGAAAAACGTGTTCAAATTGAAAGGAGAAATAAATCTTTATTTTATAAAAACATTTTCTCATTATTTTTAATTACTAAAGAGTGGGAAAATGGTGAAATTATTTAAAAATATCATAAATAACCAAAGGAAAAGAAAATTATATGAGTTTATTTTGAAATGTTCAAATTATTTCCTTCAATTTAAATTCATGAAAAAATAACCTCAATAAGATTGTGAAATAAACCATTACAATAATCAAAACATTGAAGTGAGAATTATTAAATGAGTCAATTATGTGTGTCAAATTTAGATCTACATAAATTTTTTCTAAATTTAATATAATATAATATAATTTCATTAAATTTATAATCTTATAAAATCAAAAAAATGTATAATTAATATAACCCAATGAAAATAAATTGAGTTGTGAAATTCATTACCGCTTGGAAACCCCTAAGTCGAATACCATTAAATGAAATAATTCAAATTAAAACATAAAATACCATGAATAGTGAACTATTAATGATATTACATATAAATGTGGTGTTATATACACCATATAAAATAAATTATGTGCATAATATTACAATATTCCTCAATTAAGTGAAATTTAGATGATATCCTTTACATTATGCTTCCTTTTGGTTTAATATGTTTTAATATCCTTTATAGTGGTTTTAAAAATGTTATTAACATACATTGGAACTATATTAACATTTATAATATCTTTAATTATCTGTTTATATCATCATATTTCCTATTCATTAATAAAATTTCATTATTTCTTTGTTTCATGAGTTAATTGCCTTATTTTATCATGCGTGTTTTTTCATGAAAGATAAAGTTATCATGCATATTATATAGTCCTATCATATCCAGAATAATAATCAGGGAATAATTATCATATTTATATTTCAATTATATTTTTAAAACCAATCATGAAATATAATTATTAAAAATTATGTACGTTATGATTATGAAGATGGTTGGTCATGTGTACGCATGAGTAACGTTTCCATTTTCACTGATCGTTATGAAAAGCTGGTAAGTAAAGTTTAATATTTATATAATGATCATGATATCATAATTACCATTTTATATACTTATATATATATATAAGTATATATGCCATCCATGTGTTTCGGTGATGAAAATGGAGTCGCATGGCTTCGTGAAGGTGGTAGTCCACATGTACACAAATGATGTTATCATCTTTACATGAGTGAAAAGGAGAAAAATGATATATATTATATTTTCAGAATGATATATATTTCATTAATATAATAATTATTACATTTATATCATATATAATCATTAAAATTATATTTATCACCTTCCATGTCAAGCATTAGTGAAAGGGGTATCAAATCATTTCGTGAGGTGTTAGTCTGTCATACACACGAGTGATGCTATCATATCTCCTATGGAATGAAAGGTAAAAATATTTATATTATATAATGACTCTAGAGACATATACATTTTATAAATATCATATATATACTTTATATACATCATCATACCCAACCTTGAGAGGTGGAAATGGAAAAATGAACAACATCAGTTCGTGAGGTGGTAGTCTGTTGTAGACTCAAATGATGATTTCATAACCTATATAATATAATTGGAGATGGTTTTAAGTAATTAATTAATTATAAAAACATCCAAATAAATTTATTATACTGAATTTATTATATCATATTTTTTTAATAAAAATTTAAAGAGATTGATAGAGAAGTAAAATAAAGACGCTTGATGAAAATTATTTCCTCGTCTTCGGGCATCCTCCTCAGGTTTTCAGAAAATCTATCATAGGATATATTTCTACAAAAAAAATAAGGCTTCTATAATTAGGGTAGGGAATTTGGTAAGTTATTCACATAGTTTGCGATTGAACCGAAGTGTTTTAAAAGTGTTAATAAAATAGAAGAGGGGGTGACCTTTTATAAGTGGGAGAGAGAACACACTTAGTATTTTTAAAAATAATTGAGTGATCCCATGTTTTTTGGTTTACAAAATGGTCTAAAATGGACCATTATTGATAATTAGAGGTTTAATAGTAGAAATATGGACATATAATATTTTTTATACAAATTTATGGGTCATTTTTAGCATTATATTTTTAGTTTAACCCCATGGTAAACTCATTTTTACCTTAACCGTGGTAAATAATTTTTACTTCAATCACAATTATTTTTTTTCCAAAATTAAGTTGAACTTATTATAAATTATAAATTATTCTGATTAAAAATATGGAATCCAATTTTCCAAATTCAATTCAAAGAAGTGGAAAATTTTAATTTAGAATTATTCCTGCAGATGTGATGAGAAAGAAAGTTTTCAAAGTGAAAATGTTCAAAAGTTTAAAATGATTTTATATCAAACTACAGTATAAAATAATTAAAATTACCTAAATTAGATTAATTTATATAAATTAGATCTAATATTACTTTAAAACTAATTTAAAATACTATTTAACATTATAAATTATTTTAATGAAAATGTTGTTTTCAATTAACATTCATTATTTTCACTATTCATAAAAAATGATACTTTTAGAAAAAACCAAAAAAACCCTAAGACTATTATTTTATTCCAATTTATAAAATAAATTTTATATTTTAAAATAAATTTTATATTTTAAAATAAATTTTATATTTTAAAATAAATTTTCTCAAATTGGTAAAAATTAATTTTAAATTATGTTTTAAAAGCATGATTAAACTGTCTTTCTAAAAAATAGTTTTACTAGAAAACGTTTATTTTTCTTTTAAATGGTTATTATTTTATTCCTAATCAGTAGATAACTATAATTTTCAAAATGTAGTCAGTACTATTCATACCCTCTAATTTAATTACAATTTTTTAAATATTATATTTAATAATATTATTATAATAATGTATTTTTTTCGATAATTCTCGGTCTTGTGTGTAAATAAAGTTACCGAAGAAACTCGTTGTTGTGTGTAATGCAAGATAAACTCAATATTTCATGTAATTAAATGTATTGAATTTATTGAATTTATTTAAAAATTAATATATCATAAGGTATTAGATTGTTATATTTCTATCAGTGTGTGGTGTTTCATGTCATACATGTTATCAAATACAATGCCCGTATTTTAGAATTTTAGGGTGTTGCATTCTCCCCATCTTAAATAAATTTTGTTCTCGCAATTTAAACTTGATCTCAAAAAAACAAGGGTTTGACATTTTAAAATTAGTTTATTAAAAACCCCACATAAAAAAATGTGTTAATAAAATATCTTCTTAATAAGATATAAAATGGAATTATAATGGTTATATGGAATAACACATAACTAGGTTTCTATATAGGAGAACATTGATGGAAAGTGAAGATGTGGACATAGAGGAAAAGTGTAAATAATTATATATAATGATTGAGTTCATTGGTCAGAAGAAATTGAATGGTCAATGGAAATTTAAGGTCCTAAAACCATAAATGTATTATTCTTTATAAGAAAATATGATTCCTAAGATATGAATATAATATGAGAACATTTTCATTTAAAGGCTGTTTTTTTAAATTTAATGATTTATTTCACTGTGTAAGAAGCTTAGAAAATGTACTAACTTGATTCATTTATATCACATGTTTGAAAATTAATATTTTAGTTTTACTTTGATAAATTTTCAATTCATAACTTACTCTAATAAATGAATATCAAAAAATTAATTTTTTATGCTTGAAAAACCAAAATTAAATTTTAACAGATCGTAAGATCCATTAAAGAGTGAAGAGTCTTTCCATATATCTCCTAATATTTTCCAAAACCAATATGGTTAGAATAAGTTATCCAATATAATAAATTAATCTATAAACATCAAAATTAACACAATTGGTTCATCATTAATATTTATTTATTAAATTATTTATCTTAAAATAATAACATATTAATTAGGAAATCACGTAGGCTAGTGGAATGTGAAAAACCCTTATCTTCCTTAGGTCATGGGTTCAAGACCCTTGACCTTTCGGGATGCGAAGATTTTTCGCCCTTCATCGGGCATGTCCTTTTTATAAAAAATATTAATATAATTCCTATAATGTTCCCAAAATAATATGATGGACATTCTTGAAATAAAATTAATCATTAAATAGAATTTTTACTATGGTTTTCAATTCAACTTTTTCAAAAAGTTTAATAATATTATCTTCCTATTATTTCAATGTCATCAGTGATAATATTAACCCTAAATACTATAATTAACTTTTAACTTATGTCTATAATGTGTAAATGAATTATTCCTCAAATAATTTTTTGAATAATACATATACCAAACCAATGTGTTTTATTTCCATAAATTTCTTCTAAATTATCCTTAATCATGTAATATTATTAAAACATAAATTTTTAAAAGGTCTGTTTATGAATTTTAACTTATGATCAACCTTTAACTCATAACCCATGATGGTATCCATAACTGTTATTTTAATGAATCCATATGTTCTTTTAAAATTTAACATAATCCTTATAGATTTCATGATTCTTATACAAAATATAAAATTGGTAAAAATACTTCTACAATTAAATTCATGAATCTAAATACACAAATACCTCATCCTTTTTATTAAAACAAATTTCCTTCTTTGGTATAGGGTTTATCCTCAGTCATTCATTATCATTATCTATTTAAATAATTCTTAATAGATTGTAAAAAAATGTGAATTATCCTAAGTATATCCCATGGGAGTGTCAACTATGTTCATATTAAGGATCATTTCCATGCACTATGTGATGATAGGATCAAGACCAATACTCCCGTTTTAAAGTTATTACCCCTAGGTACATTTTTTCCAGAACCATATCCACATGTAATATCCAGAGAGGGATTTATTTCCAAGAAAAACCATATAATCTCTACCTTACCAAAACATTAGGATATTCTTCTACACATATCCTAAAAGTATCCATTAGGATTCTATTCCAAAATATATGTTTTTATAAATCTAGTTCTTAAGGTTTCTACTAAACTTCATATGATACCAACTATAATGACTTCAACCCCAATAGCCTAGAACTAGTGTATTATTTATTACATTGGAACAAGATATAAGGAATCACATTACAAAGGAAAAAATAGATTAGTTGTCTTGGTAAACTAGCTACATACCTGATACTCATATTACATAGTAAACAAATTACAACATTATTTTTTTAAGAAAAACTTTATTCCAACTAGCATATCATTGTATATAATTCATAGTAAACCTCATGGAATCTTGGAGAAAATAAGAAAAATAAGGGTGATCTTAAATTCTCAGTAAGTTCTATGTATAATGGAAACAATCATAAATCAATCAATCATCATAAAAAAAATATGGAGAGGTAAATATCTAAAAACACATTCCATTTAAATAATTGACAAGCATAATCAATGGCAAGGAAAAATCCTGAAAACAGCTTACATTTAAACGATAAATTGACTATCATAATAGGATAATTCATAATAAATATGTAAAGGTAAATAACTAAATACACATTCCATTTATAAATAACCTAAAATAAAATTCCACCATAGATAATATCATTGTGAAAATCTCATTGATAATAATAACTTACCTCTAAATGAAGGATATTCTCAAATATTAGACATCATGATTTCCAGGAACAAGATACTTTTGCCATCAATACCTTTCACATGATAGTTTATAACATACTAGGTGAAAACCCATTAAACTAAGTCTAGCCAACTAATCCATCCCATGATACTGTCAATGGATCGAGGGGATTTCTATAAATAGTCCCCAAACCATATAATTCCCGCCAAAAGCATTACTCATATATCAAATAATTTATTTAATTCATAAAAAATATGTCTTACCATAAAATATATGTCTTGAATAATAAATATAGATTTATAAATATTTCCCCAAAAAAATAAAAAAACCATCAATGTAAAACATAGTATGTAAAAATGATATATGGTTTAATCAATAAACATATACATGATAAATGATATGGATAATTTGTGTAAATTTAATGTTTAAAGATTATAGGAAACTTAATAATTCAAGGGGGAGTTAATGACTACAAAAATGGATCAAGGAAGTGAATCTATATACTATCCTTGGAAAAAATATTCATAAGTCATCCAAAGAAATAATAAGGATGGTATCAATACAACATATCCCTAGCGAAGTAATTTAAAATAATGGTTTTTTAATTAATATAAATACTATAAAATTATCTTTAAAAACCTTCTTGATGAAAATATCATTTTCATTTTGAAAATAATTTTTTATAATATAAAAAATTTTGAAAATTATTTTTTTTAACAATTTTTTAAAAAAAAAGAATTAAAAGAATACTAGAAAAACATTTTAATTAAAAACAACCTCGTAAAATTTTAAATTTCACTTCAAATAAATTTTGTTCATGGTGATGGGTAATTCTTTGCCTGTCATATAAGTTAAAAAGAACATTCATTTTGCATTGTAAAAAATTTATAAAAGTGGATCATCTAGAAAAAAAGAATATTCCTATAAAAAAATTTGAAAAAAGTAAAAAATTGGTAAAATTTTCTTTAATAAATAATTTTTAGAAGGTAAAAAATATTTTTTTTTACATTTTTTGAAAACATGGGATTTGGGGAAATGGTGTTCTGACCAACGAGAGAAATAATGTCTGATCTTAAAAATACATTTTATCATTATTTTTAAGTACCAAAGTGTTGTAAAATGGTAATATTAATTCAAAATATCATTAATAACAAGTGGATAATAAAATAAAATAGTTTTATTAGTAAATGGTCAAATAATTTCCCTTAACTTAAATTCAAGAATAAATTCTCTTGGTGAGATTGTAAAATAAGAGCTTACAATGATCATAGATTTGATGTAATAATTATTAAATGAATAAATTATGTGTATATATTGTAAATAAATTTATAAAAATTTTAATTAAAATATAATATAATCAAAATTAATTATACACATAATATTAGAATATCAAAGATGGTAAATAAGTAATATAACCCAATGAAAAGATATTAATTTATGAAATTCTTTAGTACTTAGTAACCCTTAAGTAAAATATCCTTAGATGAAATAATTAAAATGAAACATAAAATACAATTAATAAATAATTATTCATGATATTACATGTCAATTAGGTATCATATACACCTTATAAAATAAATTAGGATAATAAAATTACAATATGCCTCGATGAAGTGAAATTGAGATGAAATCCCTTACCTTACGCTTCCTTTTGATTAAACATGATTTTATATCCTTTATAGTGGTTTTAGACATGCTATTAACTTATAAATAAACTATATTAATATTTATAATATCATTTATGACCCTTTTATAATATATTATTACCTATTCATAAATAATCAATCATATTTTTTGTTGTTTTGGGTGTTAATTTCCTTTTTTTCTCATGTGTGTTTCGTCATGGAATATATGGTTATAGTGTATATTATATAGTTCTATAGAATCCATAATAATAATCATGAAATAATTATAGTATTTATATATCAATTATACTTTAAATACAATCATTAAATATGTTTATGAAAAAAATAAGTGTGTTACGATCATGGAGATAGTAGGCCATACATATGCATGAGTAATGTTTCCATTTTTCACCGACCATTATAGAAAGGTGGTGAGTGGTGTTTTATCATTATATAATGATCATAGTATCATAATTACCATATTATACACTTATATATATCATCCATGTTGTTTGGTAATGAAAAACAGTCACATTACTTTGTGAATGAGGTGGCCCACATGTAAATGAATGATGTTATCATCTTTACGTGAGTGAAAAGGAAAGAAAGAAAATAATATATATATTATCATTAAATAAGGATAAATATTCCATGAATATTATAATTATTTCATTTATATCACATATAAAATTTAACTTTATATTTATCGCCTTTCATGTAAAGCTATAGTGAATCGTGAATCACATCGCTTCGCAAGGTGGTAGTTTGTTGTACACACAACTGGCGTTATTATATCTCCTACGGAGTGGAAGTTAAAAATATGTTTGTAATTTAGTGACTCCAGAGGTATAAATATGTTATAAATATCATATATATATATATATAATCTATATCCATAATCATATCCAACATTGAGAGGTGTAAATGAAAATACAGACGACATCTGTTTGTGAGGCGGTTGTCCACCATACACACGAACAACGATTTCGTAACCAATTTGATGGAAGTGGAAATCGATTTAATTCATGAATTAATTATTAAAATATCCCAATATATGTAATATACTGAATTTATTATATCATAATTTTTTAATAAAAAAATTAATTAGGTGGCTAAATAAGTAAAATAAAGATGTTCATTGAAGAACATTACCTATTTTCAGGTATCTTCCTTAAGTTTGCACTAAAGCCTTCTTTGGTTGTATTTATTCCTGAACTAAGGATTATATGATGATGGTACGGAATTTGGGAATTTATTTGGGTATATATTTTTTGAAACAAATTGTTTTGAAGGTGATAATAATATAAGAGAGGAGGTGGCCTTTTATAAGTGGCAGAGAGGACACACTTTGTATTTTTGAAGAGAATTTATTGCTCCCACATTGGTCATAGGTAAAAATGGTCCAAAATGAACCAATATAAAATAATAGTGGTTTAATTGTTAATATATAGCCAAATAATAGTTTTTAGAAAAGTTTATATGTCATTTTTACCCTAATATATTTTGTTTATACCTACTAAACTCATTTTTAACTAAACCATGGAAATTAATTTTTAGTGCATTCAATATTAATTTTGGTAAAAAAATAAGTTAAACTTAGTATAAATTATAAATTTTTTTGATTAAAAATATTTATTTTTTTAAAAAATAACTATTTTTAAAAAAGTGGTAAAATTTACTTTAAAATTAATCTCACATATGTGATGAGAATGCAGGTTTTAAGTGAAAATGTTCAAAGGTTTACAATGTTTTTATATCAAAATTCAAAATAAAAATGATTATAGTGAACTAAATTATATTAATTAATATAAAATTTATCTAATTTCACTTCAAATCCATTTAAAAATATAATTTAACATTATAAATTATTTAAACAAAAATGCAATTTTCGACTAAAATTTTATGTTTTTCACTATTCATCAAAGAATGAATTTTTTCAAAAAAATCCCAAAAAAATCACCATAATATATTTTTGTATTATTATTTAAAAATAAATTTTATTTTTTGAAATAAATTTTATAAATGAGGTAAAAATTAATTTTATATTAAGTATGAAAATCTCGATTAAACCGTCTTTTAAACAAAAAATAGTTTTTTACATTTTTTTATTTTAAATGGTTTTTATTTTCTTCCTAATCAAGAAAAACCCATATTTTTAATAATTTAGTTATTATAATTCATACCTTCAAATTTAACGTCTCTATTATAACTATTGTATAAGATAATGATATTTTAATAATATATTGTTGTTCGGTAAAACTCAGTCTTGCATGTAACGGAAGCTGTCAAAGAAACTCATTATTTAGCCCCGATGGCCCGAAGGCCTTTATTTTATTTTATTATAGATAATATACCTTTTATATGTTGAATGGGAACCCGTACCTGACCCGTAGGCCCAAGGCATAAGGCCCAACATGACCTATAATACATGACCTGAAGGTCCAGAGGCATACCATGCACATTACATGACCCGTAGGCCCAGCCCACTAGAACTGCCCCTCCCCGGCATCTATATCATTGATTACCTTAGCTCCCCACCTTGCATTTCTGATCAGCTAGAATTGCCCCGTACAAAGTTTCATGGTGCTTGTTCCTGATGGCAGTTGTCATACCCTCTCAATTTGACAATTTGATTAGCTCTGCATCTAGTGACTGCTACTGTTGCTCTGATCTTCTTCTGGGGCCTTCTCTGTGTGAACTAGGCTACTCTATAGTCTTTGTGTCCTGAAGACCATGTGGCCCGAAGGACTTTTTTTATTACCCAAAGGCCCTGTGAGACTCATAGGCCCAAACTGGTGGCCCGAAGGCCCAAATCAGGTGAATAGTTCTGGCTGTTATAGTAACGAACATTACCTGCTACAGTACCGAACAATACTCCTATAGTCCTACTACAGTACTGCTAAAGCAACCCAGAAATTTTCCTCTACTCGGTTTTGAACCTGGGTCTCTTGGATGCCAAGAAGGAGCCCTTACCACTTGGGTACAGGCCCATTGGCCAAAGAAACTCAATATTTCATGTAAAGAAAGATAAATAAGTGTGTAATGTAATGAAAGCCTTTTAAGATATTGAATTTATTTAAAAATAAATATATCTTAAGGTATCAAGTTGTTATATTCCCTTATACACTTTTTTTCATTCCATGCATGTTATCAAATACAATGTCCTTATTTTATAATTTTGGTGTGTTAACTTCTCACTACCTTAAATAAATTGCATCCACACAATTTAATCTTGATCTTAGAAATCAAGGGTGTGATATTCAAAATTTCCTTCTTGAAAAACCCACATTGTAAAAGGGATAAGAGAACATCCTCTTAATAAGAGATAAAAAGGAAGTACAAGGGTTATATAGAATAACACAAAACTAGATTTCTATATAAGAGAACATTGGTGGAATGTGAATATGTGGACATTGAAGAAAAAACATAAATGATTATAGAAAGTGATTTAGGCCATTTATCACAAGAAAGTGAATGATCAATGTAAAGTTACGGGTCTCAAAACCATAAATCATTTATGATTTAAAAGAAAATCTGATTTATATGATATTAATGTAATATGATAACATTTTCAAATCAATGAAATGTATCATAAAGTTGAATAATTATTTTACCATCTATGAATATAAAGAAATATACTTACTCGATGTGTGTCTATTTAAAAAGTGAAACTTCATCCTTTAGTTTTTCTCTGATCAATTTTCAATTAAACCCTTACACTAAGAAATGAATATTAAAAAATGAATTTTTTATGACAGAAGATCTATAATTCACTTTTAACGGATCGTAATATCCATAAAATAGTGACAAGGATTTCCATTTTTCTATAAATATTTTCCAAAAATAACATTGTTAGAACAAGTTATCAAATATAATAAATTAATCTCTAAACCAAAAAAGTAACAACATGGGTTCATCATTAATATTTATTTTTAAAATCATTTAACTAAAAATAATAATATATTAACTAGTAAATCATGTAGTACAATGGTAGGTGTGAAACCCATATCCTCATTCGATCATGGGTTCAATCCTTGCGGCCTTTCCAAATGTGATGGGTTGCCACCAAGCATGTGGGTTTTCCTTTTAATAAACTATATTGATTTAATTCCTATAATATTCTCAAAACAATATAATATAAATCCTAGAAATAAAATTAATAATTAAATAACCTTTTATTATGGTTTTTAATTCAACTTTTTTTCAAAAAGTCTAATAATCTTATTTGACTGCTATTAAAATTTCATTGTTGATCATATTAACCCTATAGGCTATCGATACCTCTAAACATAGGTCTATAAAATGTAAAGGAATTATTTCTCAAATAACTTGTTCACTAAAACATATACGAAACCAATAGGTTTTATCGCCATAAATTTATCCCAAATTATCCTTATTCTTATTATATTCCTACAAAACAAATTTTAAAAAGGGATGTTTAAGACTTTGGACTTATGATCAATATTAAACACATAACCCTTGATGATATCCATAAATATTATGTTAATTATAAAATATATGATTTTAAATTTTAATACAATTCATATATATTTCAGTATTCTTATATTAAGATATCATTCAGAAATATACTTCTACAAATTAATTCATGAATCCCAATACAAAAACATTTCATCCTTTTTATTTCAAAAATTGTCCTTCCTTGGTCTAGGTTTTGAAAAAAGTCATTCATTTCCATTATATATTCAAATAATTCATAATAGTTTGGAAATAAAATTTGAATTATCCTAAGAATATCCTCTAAGAGTGTCAAACCATATGTATATTAAGGATCATTTTCATAGACCATGTGACAATTGGGTCGAGGATAATGCACCCTTTTCAGATTTATTACACCTAGGTACATCAATTCTAGAACCATGTCCACTTATAGTATTCTGAAGGGTATGTATTGAAAAGAAAACACAAATAATCACCACCTTACCAAAACATTAGAATGTTCTTATATACTTATCCTCAAACTATATCTTAGTTTATATTCTCTAATCTATGTTTTCATAAATCTACATCCTAGGGTTTTTACAAAACTTCCTTTGATACCAACTATAAAGACCCCAACCCCAGTAGCATAAATTCAGTGTTTTCATTAATACATTTTTACAAGAGGCAAGTAATTACATATTTAAGGACCAAATTTTTTAGTATTATTTGTAAACTTTATACATACATGATACCCACATTACATTGGAAAATAAAAATTACAACATAATTTTTTTTGAGAATAATGGTATTCCATCTAGTATATCCTTGCATATCAATCATAGTAAACTTTATTGAATCCTAGGGAAACGAAAAAAAATAATGGTTATCCCAAATTATTAGTAAGGTTTACGTATAGTAGAATAAACAATGAATAAATGAGTCATCGTCAATAAGGAATGTACAATGTGGAAAGCTAAATACTTGAACACACATTCCATTTAAATAATTGGCAATCATAATAAATAGAAAGATAAATAACTGAAAACATGTTCAATTTAATCAATAAAATGACTATCATAACTAGATAATACATAATAAATATGGAAAGGTAAATAAAAGAAAACACATTCCATTAATAAATAACTAATAATTAAATTTGTCTGGAGAAAATATTATTGAAAAAATATCATGGATAATAATCTCTCAACTCTGAGTGAAGGAAATTCTTGAATATCAAACATCGTATTTCCTAGGTACACGATACCATTACCCCAAATAATTTTTAGAATATGGTTTAGAACATAGTGGGTGAAAATACATTTATCTAAGGTTATCCAACTGATTCATCCTATGAGATCATAGATGCATCAAGGGGATTTTTATAAATGGTTTCCAACCCATGTCATGAATTTCCAAAGATTCATTATATATAGAATAATCAATTTAATTCATAAAAAATGTTCCTAATCATCTATTATCATTATTTAATAAGGAATAAATATTTATAAATATTTTCCCAGACAAATAAATAAGTTTAAATTTAGAACATTGTATGTAGAAATTATATATGGTTTAAACAATAAACATATTAGTGATAAATGATTTAGATATTTAGAGGAAATTTAATGTTCAATGGTCATAGGAATGTGAATAAATCAAGGTGAATTTAATGAAGAAAAAATTTAATCATATAAGTTAATTTCAATATAATCCTTGGACAAAATAATCCTAAGTTATCTAAAGAAATAATAAGAATGGTATCAGTACAGTGTATCCCCAGAAGAGTATATGTAAAATAAAGGGTTGTTTGAGAAAAGATATACCATAAAGAATCATTAAAACTTTCTTGAATAAAATATTCATTTAATTTTGAAAATAAATTTTTAAAACATAAAACATTTTGAAAATACTTTTCATTGAAAATCATTTTTAAAAACTCAAAATTTCAAGATTATTAGTGGAGACGTCTTTTTTTAAATAACCTTATAGACTTTAAAATTCAACTTTAAAGAAATGTCGATCATGATGGAAGGTAATTTCATAAAGTACCTTTATGTTAAAAATAACATTCCTTTTTCACTATAAAAATATTATAAAAATTCTTCATTTGGAAAATGACAAGAATATTTCTTTCAAACATTTTTTGTAAAAAGTAAAACATTGGAATAATCATTAATAAATGATTTTTAAAAGTTTAAAAGGAAAGAAAGAAAATGATATATATTAACATTATATAATAATAAATATATCATTAATATAATTATTATGTGATTTATATCACATATAATCATTAAATTTGTCTTTATCACATTCCAAATAAAGCGTTAGTGAAGGAAGAACCATATAGCTTCACAAGGTGGTAGTTTGTTGTACACACAAGAAACGTTATTGTATATCCTAGGGAATGGAAGGTAAAAACATTTGTATTATATAGTGGTTCTTGAAGTATAAATATGTAACAAATATAATATATATACTTTATATCCATCATTATACCCAACCTTGAGAGGTGGAAATGGAAAAATGAACGATATCGGTTTGCGAGGCGATAGTCTGTCGTACACATGAACAATGATTTTATAACCCATTTGATAGAAGTGGAGATAATTTTAGGTCATGAAATTATTATTAAAACATCCCAATATATTAAAAATACTTAATATATTGTATCATAATGGTTTAATAAAAATTTATGGATGTGGATAAATATTTAAAATGAAGACGATCCTTAAAGAACATTACATCTTCTTCAAGTATCCTCCTTAGGTTTTCACTAAAGCCTACATAGGTTGGATTTATTCCCAAAATAAGGCTTCTATTATTATAGTAGGGAATTTTGGAAGTGATTTTGGAAGGTATTGTCCAATCCAAATTGATTTTAAGGTGTAATGAAGAGAGGGGAGGGGTGACCTTTTAAAAGTGGGGAAGAGGACACTCTTGGTATTTTGGAAAAGAACTGAGTGCTTCCACATTTTTCATGTGTCGTAATGGTAAAAAATGGACCATTATCTAACCTTATAGGATTAATGGTAGAAATATTTCTATAAAATAGTTTTTATATAGGTATGTAGGTCATTTTTACCCTTATCAGTTTAGTTTACCCCTCCCCTAGTAAACCCATTTTTACCTTAACCATAGTAATTAATTTTTACTACATTCACTATAAATTTTGGTAAAAAATTAAGTTGACCTTATTAGAAATTATAAATTATTATGATTTAAAATATTTAATACATTTTTCAAATTTTAGTTCAAATAATTTTTTTAATTTAAAATTAATCACGCAGACATGACGAGAGAGGGAGTTTTTAAAGTTAAAATTGTTCAAAGGTTTCCAATATTTTTTTATCAAAATTCAATATGAAAATGATTACAATGACTTAAATTTTATTAATTTATATAAAATTTATCTAATTTTAACTTAAAACCATTTCAAAATTTAATTTAACATTATAAATTATTTTAATGAAAATATAGTTTTCAATTAAAATTAGGTATTTTTCACTATTCATCAAAAAATGAAAATTTTCAAAAACATTAAAAATAAAAAAATATTAAAATTTGAAAAAAAATTATTTTTGCAAATAAATTTTATAAAATTGGTAAAAATTAACTTTAAATTAAATTTAAAAATCCCGATTAAAGCGTCTTTTAGAAAAAAATAATTTTTGTTAGAAAAAATTTGTTTTTTCTTGGAAATGATTTTTATTTTATTCTTAATCACTATATAACAATAATTTTAATAATTTAGTTATTAATATTTTTATTTTGAAATTTAACTAATTATTTATAACTATTATATTGAATAATAATATTTTAATAATATATTTTAGTTTGGTAAAACTCGGTTTAGCTTGTAATGTAAGATATCGAAGAAAATCTTTGTTGTATGTAATTCAAGCTAAACTCAGTTTTGTGTGAAATAAAATATAATTTAGAGATTTAATTTACTTAAAAATAAATATATTTTAAGGTCTTATGGTGTTATATTCCCTTCTACACTTGGTGTTTCAGGTCATACATGCTATCAAATATAGTTTACTTAATTTAGAATTTCAGAGTGTTAAATTATCCCAAACTTAAATAAATTTCATCCTCAAAATTTAAACTTTATCTCATAAATAAAGGTATTAAGATTTAAAAATTAATTTCTCAAAAAACCTACAATATTAAAAGGTTTAATAAAACATCCTCTTAATAATATATAAAAGAGAAGTATGAGGTTCATATGGAATAACACATAAATAGGTTTCTATATTGGAGAACATTGGTGGAAAGTGAAGATTTTGACAGAGTAAAATCATAAATAATTATATAGAGTGAATTAGTTCATTGATCACAAGAAATTGAATGATCAATGGAAATTTAAGGGCATCAAAACAATAAATCTGTGATAATTTAAAAGAAAAATTGATTACTAGGAATTGAATGTAATATGATAACATTTTCATTTATATGATCTTTTTCTAAAAGTTAAATATTTATTTTACTATCGAATAATATAAGTAAAAATACTTACTTGATGAATTTTTACTTCATAAGTTAAATTTCATCAATTAGTTGTACTTCGATTAATTTTCAATTCATCCCATAATCTAAGAAATAAATATCCAAAAATATTTTTTTCTCTAAAACACTAATATTCTCTTTTAATGGATCATAAGATATATAAATGAGTGAAAATTATTTCTATCTATCTCTAAATATTTTATAAAACCAATATGGTGAGAAAAACTTACCCAATATAATAATTTAATCTCTAAACCACAAAATTTATAGTAATGGTTCATCATTAATATTTATTTTTCAAATCATTTAACTAAAAATAATAACCTATTAACCAGGACCTCATGTAGGTCGGTGGTAGGCGTGAAACCCCTATCATCCTCCAGTCATAAGCTCATTCCCCATGGTCTTTCCAAATACAACTTGTTGTCACCCTTTATGTGAGTTTTCCTTTTTATAAATCATATTAATATAATTCCTATAACATTCCCAAAAAAATATTATGAACATATTTGAAATAAAATTAATCATTAAATAACCTTTTAAATATATTTTTAAAATCAATTTTTTCCACAAATTATAATAATCTTATTTGACTATTATTCCAATTTCATTAATGATTATATTAACCCTAAAAGATATCAATTCCTTTAAACTCATGTATATAAAATGTAAAGTCATTATTCCACAAATAAATTTTACACGAAAACATATACTAAACCAATGGGTTTAATTTCCATAAATTTCTCCAAAAATACCCTTAATCGTGTTATATTTTTACCACACACATTTTAAAAAGGTATTTTTAAGACTTTTAACATATGATCAACCTTAAACTCAAAACCCATGATTATATTCATAACTCTAATGTTAATGACGACATATATGCTTTTCAATTTTAATATAATTTATATAAATTTCATGATTTTTATACCAAAATACCATTGGTCAAAATACTTCTACAATTTTATTCTTGAATCCCAATACAAAAATACTTTATCTATTTTATTTCAACACATGTCCTTCCTTATTCAGGAGTTTAACCTAGTTCATTCATTGTCATTATCTATTAAAATCCTTAATAATTATTTAAAAATAAAATTTGAATTATCCTAAGCATAACCCCCAAAAGTGTCAAACCAGGTGTGTAGAAAGGCTTATTTTCATGCACTAGGTGACAATAGAGTCAAGAACAATGTTCCCCTTTTAGAGTTATTACCCATAATTACATATGTTCTACACCCAAGTTCACTTGTATAATCTTGACAGGTATTTATTTTAATGAAAAACCACATAATCTCTACCATAGAAAAACTTTAGGATGTTCTTATATACTAATCTTTAAAGTCTTCTTTATAGTTATATTCCCTAAATTATGTTTTCTTAAATATAGTTCCCAAAGTTTCTACTATACTTCCAATGATACCAACTATAATGACCCCAACCCCAGTAGCCCATAATTGATGTATGCTTTATTACATTGGCATAAGAGATAAGGAATCACATATATAAGGACTTAATAGTATTGTAGTATTAATAAACTAGATACATACATGATACCTATATTACATTAGAAAACACAAATTGCAACATAATTTTTTTTCAAGAAAAACATTATTCAATCAACTGTATCCATGCATATTAGTCATAGTAAACTTCATAGAATCCAGGGGAATGGGAAAAAAATGAAGGTGAGCTCAAATTCTTAGTAAGGGTTATGTATAGCAGAAGAAATCATGAATAAATGAAGCATCATCAATAATAAATGAACAATATGGAAAGCTAAACATCTGAACATGCATGAAATATAAATAATTGAAAATAATAATAAATGGAAAGGTAAATAACTGAAAACACATTCAATTTAACCAATAAAATGACTATCATTACTAGATATGGCATAATTAATATGGCAAGGTAAATAACTAAAAACATATTCCATTAATCAATAATTGAGAATAAAATGCATCCATAGATAATATCATTGTAAAAATATCATGGATAATAACATCCAAACTCTGAATAAAGAAAATTCTTAAATATATAATTTCATGATTCCTAGTAACATGATACATTTACTATCAAGACCCTTCACAAGACATTTTAGAACATACTAGGTGAAATCCCATTTAACTAAGGCTAGCCAACTGCTCCATCTCATTAGACTACCAATGCATCAAGAGGATTACTATAAACAGTCCCCAACCCATGTCATTTATTTCCAAAGCATTCCATATATATCTAATAATAGATTTAATTTCTAAAAAAAATTACATACCATCAAATATCTATATCGAATAATGAATACAAATTTATGAATATTTACCCAGACAAACAAATAACTTTCAATTTAGAACACCATGTGTAAAAATGATATATGGTTTAATTAATAAATATATCCATGACAAATATTCAATTATCATAGAAAAGTGAATGATTAAAGGATAATTTAATGACTACAAAAAATGAATCAAGGAATTGAATATCAATAATATCCCTGATAAAAATAATCATAAGGAATCCAAATAAATAATAGTGATAGTGTCAATAAAACATATCCCAATTTGATTATATGTAAAATAAAGGGTTTTTTATGAATATAAAAACCATAAAAAAATCTCTAAAAATTTATTGATGAAAATATCCTTTTCATTTTGAAAATCACTTTTTAAAACATAAAAATATTTAAAAATATTTTCTTTGAAAATCATTATTAAAAACCATGAACTTATAAATATTATGGAAAACATTTTCTTTAAAATTTTCATTATAAAATTTAAAGGAAATATTCTATGAAATTTCTTTCATGATGGTTGCTAATTTCATACATGTCGTACAATTTAAAAACAATAGTCACTTTGCACTATAAAAGGTTAGAAAAGTTTCTTGTTTAGAAAATGACGAGAAGATTTATTTCAAACCATTTTTTAAAAATTAAAAAAAGGGTAAAAATATCTTTAACAAATAATTTTTAATAGTTTGAAAAAAATTGAAAACATTTTTTATAAAACATGTTTTTTGATGAAAAAGGTGTTCCGACCGAAGAGAAATAATGTTAGATTTTATAAAAAAACATTTTATCATTATTCATAAGTACCAAAGAGTGTAAAAATGATAATATTACTTAAAAATATCATTAATAACCATAGGTGAAAAAAATTATATGGGTTTATTAGAATATTTTCAAATAATTTCATTTAATAGAAATTGAAGAATAAACAATCTCGGTGAGATTGTAAAATAAACCCTTACAATGATCATAATGTTGAATTAAAAATAATTCAATGGATATATTATTTGTATAAATTGTAAATACACATAAAATTGTAAATATAATATAATATAACAATAATTCATTACACACATAATCATAGAATATCAAAGACAACAAAGAAGTAATATAACCAAATGAAAATAAATTGAGTAATGAAATTCCTTACTACTTGGTTACCCTTAAGTCAAATAACCATAGATGAAATAATTAAAATTTAAACTTAAAATTCCATTAATAATACATTATTCATGATATTACTTGTAAATGGTTCATTATATACACTATCACTACTGGAAAAGAAGGTTATACCAACAGTTTTAAACCGTTGGTATAGGCTGGAAAACCACTGGTATAGCTTATACCAACGGTTTTCCAAACCGTAAGGTAGTAAGCTGTGAGGAAAGCCCTATACCAATGGTTTGATCTAAACCGTTGGTATATCCCATTGTATTTATTGATATACCAATGGTTGTCAGCTAACCATTGGTATATGTTCGTATAACATTTTTACCAACGGTTTCAAGAAACCGTTGGTATATATTGAATACTAAACACTATACCAACAGTTTAAAACCATTGGTATTTTTTAAAATATATCTCAAAGTATACCAATGGTTTAAAACTTTTGGTATTGTGTTTTTCCAGAACTGTTATACCAACGGTTTAAAACCGTTGGTATTGTGAATTTCAGAACTGTTATACCAATGGTCTAAAACCGTTGGTATTGTGTTTTTTCAAAACTGCTACACAACAACCCTCCATTAGCCCCTCTAGTATACACCTACATAAAAATATCACAAAAAACACATATAGACTTAAAATAACATAAAAAACACCTAAAATAGCACAAAAAACACATAAAATCATCAAACCCTTCCAACCATGTCATGTACTACAATTCCCCATTTCAATCTTCATATGACAATAATAATCCAGTAGAGTTAATAATAGTTTCAATAACTCAAACATTATTTACACCCATTTCAATCTTCATATGACAACCACTATTCCAGTAGTAATTCACCTCACCCCTGCACAACCCCCCCCCCCAACCAGCATAGCCCCCCACCTCCCCATAAAATTCTAATAGGTAGAATAGTATAAGATATACTTATTAGAGTTGAATAAGAGTTTGAAATTGGCTCAAATCCCATTTTTTTTATCTTAGATTTGGGTATGTATTGATTTGTGATGCATTTTGCATTGAACTTGTATTTTTTATAAAATATGGTGAAAAGGTATTTTCTTAGGAGTCTCGTCACTTATGATCCCATGAGTGAAACTACCCAACTCATGAAAACGAGTTTTCGACTATCGTTGATGAGTGTAAATTTCAGTTGTTGTATTCACTAAAAATGATGTCTTTTTGAAAAAAAAAGAGAGACACTTTGAGTTTTGTCAGACACACCATGCCTCAGATTGAGGAGGAGTTGACTCGTACACGTCACAAATGACCCATGAATTATTTTCCTAAAGTATCAACACAATCCGAATGCGTTTGGTCAGTTTTCTGTATGCTGGTTGTTTTTACTTAAAAGTGTATCCATTTTAAACAAAGGAAAGACACTTTGAGTGGTACTAGCCACACCATGCCTCGGATTGAGGAGGGGTTGACTTGTACACGTCACAAATGACCCATGGATCCTTTTCCTAAAGTATCAATAGAATTCAAATGTGTTTGGTTCTTTTTCCGTATGTTAGTTGTTGTTTTCACTTAAAATGTTGTCCATTTCAAAGAAAAGTGAGAAACTTTGAGTGGTGCCAGCCACACCGCACCTTGGATTGAGGCGGGGTTGACTCATACACGTCAAAAATGACCCATGGATCGTTTTCCTAATGTTTAAATAGAATCTGAATTCATTTGGTCGGTTTTCCGTATGTCAGTTGTTGTTTTCACTTAAAATGATGTCCATTTTAAACAAAATAGAGAGATTTTGAGTGATTTCGGCCACACCACACCTTGTATTGATGCGGGGTTGACTTGTAAATGTCACAAATGATACATGGATCGTTGTCCTAAAAAATCAACACAATCTGAATGTGTTTGGTCAGTTTTCAGTATGTCAGTTATGGTTTTCACTTAAAATCTTGTCCATTTCAAACAAAAGAGAAACTATTTGAGTGGTGTCGGCCACACCAGCCCTCAGATTTAGGCGTTGTTAAATCTTACACATTACATATGACCCATTAATCTTTTTCCTAAAGTTTCAACAGAATCTGAATGCCTTAGGTCAGTTTTCTGTATGTCAGTTGTTGTACTCACTTAAAATGATGTCCGTTTGAAACAAAAGAGAGACACTTTGAGTGGTTTTAGCCGCACCACACCTCAGATTGAGGCGGGGTTGACTCATACACATCATAAATGACCCATTTATCATTTTCTTAAAGTATCAGTAGAATCTGAATGTGTTTGTTCATTTTTACGTATGTCGGTTTTTTTTACTAAAAAGCATATCCATTTTAATCAAAAGAAAGACACTTTGAGTGGTATAGGCTACACTGTGACTCAGATTGAAGCAAGGTTGACTTATACACGTCAAATATGACCTATGGATTGTTGTTCTAAAGTTACAACAGAATACGAATGTGTTTGGTCAGTTTTCCATATGTCAGTTGTTGTTTTCACTTAAAATCTTGTCCATTTTAAATAAAAATGAGACACTTCGAGTGATACCGGCCACACTGTGCAATAGATTGAAGCGGGGTTGACTCATACACGTCACAAATGTCTCATAGATCATTTTCCTAAAATATCAGCACAATCTGAATTCATTTTGTTGGTTTTAAGTATGTCAGTTTTTGTTTTCACTTAAAATCATGTCCATTTCAAACAAAAGAGAAATACTTTGAGTAGTGTCAGCCACAACAGCCCTATTATTGAGGTGGGGTTGACTTTTACACATCACATATGACCCATGGATAGTTTTCCTAAAGTTTCAATAGAATCTGAATGCCTTTGGTTGGTTTTCCTTATGTCAGTTGTTGTATTCACTTGAAATGATGTCCTTTTGAAACAAAAGAGACACACTTTGAGTGGTGTCGGCCACACTGTTCCTCGGATTGAGGCAGGGTTGACTCATACACATCAAAAATAACCCATGGATCGTTTTCCTAAAGTATCAACGTAATCAAAATGTGTTTGGTTCATTTTCCCGTATGCCGGTTGTTTTTTACTTTAAAGTGTATCCATTTTAAACAAAAGAAAGACACTTTGAGTTGTATCGGCCACACCATGCCTCGAATTGATGTGGGGTTGACTCATACACATCACAAATGACCCATGGATCCTTTTAATAAAGTATCAATAGAATATGAATGATTTTGGTTGGTTTTTTGTATGCCAGTTGTTGTTTTCACTTAAAATACTATCCATTTGAAAGAAAACTGAGACAATTTGAGTGGTTTCGGCCACACCGCACCTCAGATTGATGCGAGTTTGACTCTTACACATCAACAATTACCCATGGATCATTGTGTTGTAGTATCAACACAATCCCAATTCGTTTGGTTGGTTTTCCGCATGATAGTTGTTGTTTTCGCTTAAAATCCTGTCCATTTCAAATAAAAGTGAGACACTTCGAGTGATACCGGCCACACTGTGCCTTGGATTGAGGCGGGGATGACTCTTACATGTCACATATGACCCATGGATCCTTATCCTAAAGTATCAACATAATTTGAATGCGTTTGTTCGGTTTTCTGTATTTCAGTTGTTGTTTTCACTTAAAATAATGTCCATTTCAAAGAAAAGTGAGACACTTTGAGTGGTTTTGGCCACACCACGCCTCGGATTGAGGTGAGGTTGACTCGTGCACGTCAAAAATGATCCATGTATCATTGTGTTGTAGTATCAACATAATACAAATGCGTTTTGTTGGTTTTCCGTATGTCAGTGGTTGTTTTCACTTAAAATCTTGTCTATTTCAAATAAAAGTGAGACATTTCGAGTGGTGTCGGTCATACCAGCCCTCGGATTGAGGTGGGGTTGACTTTTACACATCACATATGACCCATGGATCGTTTTACTAAAGTATAAAAAGAATCTGAATGTGTTTGGTCAGTTTTCTGTATGCCAGTTGTTGTTTTCACTTAAAACCTTGTCCATTTCAAATAAAAGTGAGACACTTCGAGTGATACTGGCCACACCATGCCTTGGATTGAGGCGTGGTTTACTCGTACACATCACATATGACCCATGTATCCTTTTCCTAATGTTTTAACAGAATCTGAATGCCTTTGGTCAGTTTCCTGTATTTCAGTTGTTGTTTTCACTTAAAATGTTTTCCATTTCAAAGAAAAGTGAGACACTTGGAGTGGTGTCGGCCACACAGCACCTCAGATTGAGGCGAGGTTGACTCTTACACATCAAAAATTCCTCATGGATCGTTTTGTTACAGTATCAACACAATATAAATGTGTTTGTTCAGTTTTCCATATGTCAGTTGTTGTTTTCACTTAAAATCTTGTCCATTTCAAATAAAACTGAGACATTTCAAGTGGTGTCGGTCACACCGGCCCTTGGATTGAGGAGAGGTAGACTTTTACACATCACATATGACCCATGGATCCTTTTACTAAATTATAAACACAATTATAATGTGTTTGTTTTGTTTTTTTGTATGCCAGTTATTGTTTTCACTCAAAATCCTGTCCATTTCAAATAAAAGTGAGCCATTTCGAGTGGTGTCAGCCACACCAGCACTCGGATTGAGGCAGGGTTGACTTTTAAACATCACATATGACCCATGGATCATTTTCCTAAAGTATCAACAGAATCCGAATGCATTTGGTCGGTTTTCCGTATGCCAGTTGTTGGTTTCACTTAAAATCCTGTCCATTCCAAATAAAAGTGAGACACTTAGACTGATATCGTCCACACCATGCCTTGTATTGAGGTGTGGTTGAATCTTACACGTCACATATGACCCATGGATCTTTTTCCTAAAGTTTCAATAGAATTCGAATGCCTTTGGTTTATTTTTTGTATTTCAGTTGTTGTTTTCACTTAAAATCCTATCCATTTCAAATAAAAGTGAGACATTTTGAGTGGTGTCGGCCACACCGGCCCTCGGATTGAGGCGGGGTTGACTCTTACACGTCCAAAATGACCCATGGATCAATGTCCTAAAATATCAACACAATCCGAATGTGTTTTTTTGGTTTTCTGTATAACAGTTGTTTTTAGTTAAAAGTGTATCCATTTTAAACAAAAGAAAGACACTTTGTGTGGTACTGGCCACACCTTACCTCGGATTGAGGCAGGGTTGACTCGTACACCTCAAAAATGACCCATGGATCCTTTTCCTAAAGTATCAATATAATACGAATGATTTTGGTCGGTTTTCTATATTCCAATTGTTGTTTTCACTTTAAATGTTGTCCATTTCAAAGAAAAGTGAGACACTTTGAGTGGTGTCGGCCACACCACTCCTCAGATTGAGGCTAGGTTGAATTATATACGTCAAAAATGACCCATGGATTGTTTTGTTGCTATATCAACACAATACCAAAGCATTTGGTCAGTGGGGGGCTGTCAGGGGGGTTGTCTAGGGGGGTTGTCCGGGGGGGCTGTCCGGGGGGTTGTCCGGGGTTCAGGGAGGAGGGTGGGAGGCTATCCGGGGGGCTGTTCGGGGTCCAGGGAGGAGGGTGGGGGCTGTCCGGGGTCCAGGGAGGAGGGTGGGTAATGTATCTAAAACTCTATCTAGGTATCATACATCGAATTCCGACAAGACTGTGAACCGCTGCAGGGTGTCATCCTGGAGTAGGGCCAAATCATGGTGTGACCGCGGCGTGACCGCGGCGTGACCACGGCGTGACCGCAGCATGACTGCGGCATGTTGGCTTGGTCCATCGACATCCACAGGACAACATCTTCCAGCCAGGATTCCAAATAAATCCAATGTAGTTGTCCTTCACATTATAAAAACTGATCTTATGTTATAAAAAATAGACTCTTAATTCGGGATTGTGGTATGATAAAGATATATATTATATATTCGTTTTTTTTAAGTGGTACTAGGTAGTTTAAACTACTGATGGAGAGTCAAATTATCACACCCTAAACTATAACTATTAGTTTTCATAGATGGCTCACCTCTATAGGAGGGGTTTTATTATAAAAACGTGAATTTATTTATCAAATGAAAAAATTATATTAAAGAAAACTTATTCAAGATATGAAATTAAATATAATAAAGAAGAATTAAGAAAAAAGATAAATTCAATTTAAAACATTCTTAAATTTAAGAGGCTACAAGAGGGACTCTACCTCAAGGGGCTTCTCCCATGGGTGTCCTGTGGTTTTTAGTGTCTATCTATGATTTTTGTGGTGATTCCGTATTGTGGGAAATGTGTATTGCATGGGTAGTTTAATAAATACATTATTCAATTAGAAAATACACCCATAGTCAATAGAGATATACCCACTTATGATTGAGAATACCATCCAAATAACCAACTCAGAAATCCGAGACCAGCATTTTACTTTACCAATTCCAATTACATAATATATGTAGCACCAACTTATGTAATATGAACCAATAAATTAAAGGGAAATAAACTCCTCACAATAACCCATAAAATCTCATATAGCATCACTCAACTCCAAACCATTATAACATAATTATTCTTCTATATTTGGTCGAAAATAAAGAGTTATACTAAATTCAAAAATATCCATACTAGAGTGAAAAACTAGGTTAAAAAATAAAGAGTTATATAGAATTCAAAAATATAATGGATCAATCTGCCACTGATCACCATCACCATTACCACTGTCATCATCGGCCTCATCCACGCTGCCATCTCTGTCCTCTTCGTCGTCCTCTTCATCATCCCCATTCTCATCATCGGCCCCATCCTCACCCACGGCCCCATCCTCGCCCTTGGCCCCATCCTCGACCTCGGCCCCATCCTCGCCCTCTTCCTCGTACTCATCCTCGCCCTCATCCTCTTCAGCATCCTCGTCATCACAAGGAACGTCATCATCTCGACCACCACTAGAACTACCACCTGGTGAATTGGATAATGTACCCATCGATGATATAAATGTCTGTCAAGCCACACTGGCCTCTGGTGGAAGTGATGAAGATAAAGCTTTCATCAGTTTCATAAATTCTTTGTCCCTTATTTGAATTTGTACTTCCAACTCTGTGACACTTTTATCATATTTTCTTGCATACTCCTTGACCTATTCAACTAGGTGGTGCAAGAATGGATGCTTGGAGAGGACCAATACCTCGTCGGGACTATATTATTACCAGGTCAGTAGTGTACTCGACCAGAGTGCTCATCTCCCAAAACCTGATATAAATGATCGTGTGGTCCAAAATTGTCCGGCTTCTGGGCATCAAGGGCCTCTAAAGCAGCCTGTTAAAAATATTTATAGATTATTAAATTTCAAAATAGATATTAAAATTTTAAATAAACAAATTAAAACTTACAATCTTTTCTTGTGTCTGTTCATTAACCACAGTTCCATCTTTTTTCCTTCTACTTGAGCAAAACAATTTTGCTCGAGGGATACGTCCTTCAATATTCAATTTGTGCTTCTGTAATGAAATTGAAACAATATAAAGTGCAAGTATAATCATATATTCAATATTCAATAAATCAAATAATTTACATATGAAACAATAAAAAAGGTCAATTCCTAATGAAAAATTATAAACAACTATATCGTACCAGTTGTCTCTTATGATCTGACATAGTCGTGCTCCCCAAAGTGTAAAGGTATTGCTTTGAATCAATGTTTTTTTTGTTATTTTCAGAATATTCCTGAATAATGTTTAATAATTAATTAGATAATATTAATTCAAAATATGAAAACTGTCATTTAAATACATCAAATGGGATTAATACCTTAAATTTGGCAGTTTCCCAATGGGTAATCATTTGGAAATATTGCTCTATCAGGCAGTCATACACATTAGGTAATGTCTCCAACTCCATGCCCACTCTATCAGACCAGCCAACATACAGCCCATGCTTATAATCTCTCCAAATATCTCCTAGCTCTTTTAAACACACCGGTCGTGCACCTTCTCCAGCAGGGAAGTTATACCAAAGCTGACACCCAATAGATTAATTCATATAAATAAATAAAATACTACATAAAATCCAATATATTTTTTACCCATATTTGTGCCCACGCATTATCCTTGACTTCGTATGGAAGATGTCTCCAAAAGAGAGGTCTGACCGGAATGATTTCGGGGTATTTTTCTAGTGTCACCAAAAAACACCGACATTCCTACCCAGATTTATCAATCATATGTCCATCATCATTGTATTCAACCATCAAATGTGTCTGGAAGTTCCATACCACACGCAAGAGAGTACGCCCCCTCCCCCGCCTCCTATCAGAAGATGAATCTGTTATTAAAGAAAAAAAATATCAGTAAAAGTTATAACTAAAATAAATTTTGGTTAAAAATTTGTTAGAGTTATATAAATATACATGTGGTATTCAGATCAATGGGTGTCCCTGGATGTGCAGAAGTCGAAGGAATATTCTTTACAGTTGGAGTGTCCCTCAGTGTACGCTCATCAGCCACATACTGTGTCAGAGTAGGAGTCAAAGAAGGTGGAATATAATAGCCCAGAAATAATGAACCAGAAGAAAAAGATGATGGCACAGATGTCTGGCCGACTGGTAGTGTAAACATCAGAGGCTGAAATGTCCTTTATGTCCCTAAATACACACTAGGATCAAAATGGGGCAGAGAATATATGTCTGTGGTAGGGGCATGATCCAATCAGGTATGAACAGTGGATTGTCTAACTCTCTCACCACGAGCCCTCGTACCACCGGCCTCAGTACCAGGACCACCAGATAGTCGCCTAACTCTAACACCACCCCCTCCTACCCCTGACCTTTGTACTGGGAGCAATATTAGGCTCCTCATCAGATATCTCTCATCTAGGGGGTGGATTATAAAAAAAATTAACACAAAAGTAAACACATGATATTATAAGTTATTGAAATATATATATTTGAAATAAAATGCTCACAACAGGGATGAGCAGAGGAATGCCCATATATGTCATGCGACGATTATTTTCTGTCATCTTTTTCCACCGCCTCTCTTCAATGGGTGTCATTTCCTACAATAAAAACAAATATGGAAGTAATTAGAAATAGATAACTAATGTGTAGCCCAAAAAACAAAATATATAAAAATAATTATGATAAAAAAACATAAAAAAATAGAATATTTATGGTGGTTTGAAGGTAAGTACTAGGATACACACTCTAAATGATGTAGGTAAAACATGTAGGTGAGAAAACGACTATAGGATTCTATATATTTCCCACCACAACTTCGGGTTCACAATCAACTCTAACAATTGAGCTATTGGAGTCATCATAAGTAATAAACAGATTGCTTCCGATTTCAATAGGGATAGTGTCAACTTCATCATCACTATCCTCAAAAACATGTCTGGGATTTACTTTAATAATTACACCGACCTTAGGATGATGATGATCTTTGACATAAAAGACATGTTTCACCATTGATGCCAATACATATGGTTCATTGGTGGAAAGAGTGTGAGTCATGTCAATAACTCGAAATCCACATTCATCAATAAAGGTGACTTGCCTCGTCATTGAATCAAACCATTGACATTTCATCATCGTGACTCGAACATGCGACTAATAATCCAAAATTATTATTTTCTCCATGACTCCATGATAAGATACATTTTCAGAAAGAGTTCTATTATCCAATGAACTGGCATAACAGTCTATTGTGGCAGTTAAAAAAACACCATCATGTTGTGTTCTAATGTTTCTTGCTCGTTCAGTGATAATAAATTTGTATCCATTGATCAGAAGTGATTTACAAGCACGAACCATGGTATTAGGACCAAAAGCCAAAGCTCTTATTTCCTCAGAAACATAGTCTACAGGAAAACTCGATACCTGAAATATAAACAAATATTAAACTTAATTAAATATTATTTTTATTTAGTTATTATAGAAATATTTTTACCTTCAATTTCAACCAAACAGAAAACCCCTTGCTCTGAAAAGTCTCTTTCCTTCTCAAAAATAAATAACTATGATTTCTATATATCAATTCTTTATGTTCCCTATAGAAAAAAAATAATAATAGTTTAATAAATATTTAAAATTACAAGAGATAAGATAAGAGATACATGTACAATTTACTTACTTGATATACTCATCGAACAAATCACAATTGAACAACACTATGTGATGTGCCATCTCTCACTCTTCAAGGTTTAATGTCGTCAATGTATATGATCCCAGAATTTCTCTTATATGAGAAAACGATGGAAAAATGGGTTCAATTTGACCATACTATATTCTTCTTCATTTCTCATTGGTCTGTTTATTCTCATAATAAGATCAGACAAATACATTGAGTAGAAATCCATACATTCTTGATCCAAGTAACCGTTCACAATAGAACCTTCAGGATAATTCCTGTTACGAACATATAATTTCAATGTGTACATGTTTCTTTTAGTTGGATACATCCAATGGAAGGCAACAAGTCCTCCAATAAGTATTTCAGTAGGAAGATGGATAGTCAGATGCAACATGCATATAAAAAATGATGGAGGGAATATTTTCTCTAACTCACACAATATTAATGGTGTCTCTACCAACAATTTTTGCAAGAAAAATTTGGACAATCTCTTAGAACAAAAAATCTCTAAGCAAATAACACAACCGAATAACTAAGACTCTTACATTATTGGACAAGAGATGATGAATTACTATTAGAATCAACTCATGCAAAAGGACGTGATAATAATAAGTCTTTAAATATTTCATCTTCAACTCTTTTCTGTTGACCTATTTTGATATATTGCTTGAATAACTGTCATGACCTTTAATAGTCTCTATCACTTCAAAAAATTGATTGTTTTCAGCAGGTGTCATCACATAAGAAGCACATGGAACTTGCCATTTATTTTCACTGATACAGATAGGATGCAATTCTGGTCTGATCCCCCAATCTACCAAGTCACGCCGAGATCGTAAATCATATTTTGTCTTCCCCTTGAAATTTAGAATAATCGAAAGAAACATTTCACATATATTCTTTTCAATGTGAATTACATCTAAGCAATGATGTAACAAGTTGGTTGACCAATACAACGACTCAAAGAATATACTCTTCTTCTTCCAATTGTAACAGGTATCATTGGAAACATTTTTCCTCTTTCTATATTTCATTACACCCTTCCCAAATGAATAACTGAAATCTTTCAATTCATTAAGCACATCAGTTCCATACATACGCTGAGGTGGATCATTAGTCTCCATGGTATTGTCAAATCTTCAACGATTGTTTCTATATGGATGGTTCATTGGAAAGAATCGTCTATGTCCCATAAAACTAAAACTACAAAGATATTTTAGTCTTCTTGATCAAGTATTCTTCATACAAATAGCACATGACAATTTTCCTTTTGTGCTCCATCCAGACATCATTTCATAAGCAAAAAAATCATTGATCGTCTACATAAGCGCAGAACGCATCTGAAATATGTCTTCCGAACATGCATCGTATGTGGGCACACCCACATCCCAAAGAAGTTTCAACTCTTTTATTAAATGTTGCATGTATACATCAATATCATTGCCAGGATCAGAAGGCCCAGATATCAGTATACTCAAGAATGTGTAAGGCCTTTTCATACACAACCATGGGGGAAGGTTATAAATGTGTATGAAAACCGTCCATGTGTTGTGTGAAGTAAGAATTATCCCAAATGGATTAAAACTGTCACATGAAAGACCCGGTCTCACATTACTCATGTCGGCTACAAATTCAGGATATCGAGCATCAAATCTCTGCCATTAAAATTCATCTACAGGGTGAACCAACTCTTCATTATTCTTTTTTCTCTCAGTGTAATTCCATCTTACTTTTACTGATATTTCATTAGACATTAAAAGGTTCTGTAATTTGGGGATCAATGGAAAGTACCACATTACATTTTGTGGCACACGATATGGTGTTCCATCATCTTTTGGCCTCCATCAGAAGGTTACACATTTGATACAATCATTTCTTTCAGCAGTTTCCTCCCAAAATAAGCTGAAATCATTCGGGCAAGCATGAATTTTTTTTGAGAATCCAAGTTCATCGACTAACTTCCATGACATATAGTGGTTTGAGGGAATATCTGCATCATCTGGAAGTAATTCCTTCAAGAAGGTAAGAATTTAATCAATTGCAGTATTTGAAATCCTATACATATTTTTCCCATGAAACAACCAGATAAAAAATTCCAACTTTTTCATTTTACCACATTGCTGATATAATGGAGTTGTCGCAGCATCATTCAATTTTTTCACCCTATAAACATCATCATTTTCATTGGACGCATCATGTGTGTTTGTATCAAAATCTTATTGGTTGAACATCCTTTCCTTCTCATGATGCCAAATAAATGGAAACTGATAATATATCAAACTCTCCAATTCAGTCCTATCATTTGGAGCATCAACATTTTGAGATTCCATTCTCTCTCCATTGTGATACCTCACATAATAGTTTGTTTGGAAACCATATTTGGTAATATGATAGCTAACTACTTCATGAATCAACCATGGTCTTCTAACACAATTAGAACATGGGCAGTGTATGCGACCACTATCTGAAGCCTTGTCAAATGCAAAATCTAGAGAGCTGTTCAAATTATTTTAAAAATCGGTTGAAATCCGATCAGTTTTGTACATCCAAATTCTATCCATTTTTAAAAAAAAATTTCAATAAGTAATTTCAAAGCAATTCAATAATATTGAAGTTCAATCAAAAAAATATTTAGGTAAATTAGAATTGTTTACTTTAAATAAAATCATAACTGACACATTACTATATATGAGATTCATATTAAGAAATACAAAAAAATACAGTGTATATAAGAAAATAAGATACAGAATTTATAATGCCTATATTCAAGAATTACCCAGTAAGATATTCGAATTGGATCAAGAAATATATAATTCTTAAGGGTCTTTTTGGGATTACATGGGTTTTATACTTTAACTTCTTCAGGGAGATCAGGATGAGGAGTAGGATGAGGATCAAGGGAGTGGTGAGGCAGTCCAAGGGGGGTGCGAGGTGTCTAGGGGGGGTGCGGGGTGTCCAGGGGGATGGTGGGGTCGTCCGGGGGGTTGGAGGTGTCCAAGGCTGGAAGTTGTCTAAGGGGGTCGGGGTGTCCAGGATGGCGGGTTTTCCACGAAGGTGGTCAGGCTGTCCAGGGGGGTAGGGGGAGTCCAGGGGGTGGGCGGGCTATCCAAGGAGGTGAGTGGGGTGTCCATAGGGTGGGTGGGGCTGTTCGGGGGGTATGGAGTGTCCAATGGGGTGGGCGGGCTACCAATGGGGGTGGTAGGGCTTTCCAGAGGGTCTGGGGTGTCCAGGGGGTGGGCGGGCTGTCCACGGGGGGTGTGCGGGCTGTCCACGGGGGGTGGTTAAAATGTCCATGGGGGGTGGTCGGGCTGTCCACGGGGGTGGCGGCGTTGTCCAGTGGGTTCGAGGGTGTCAAGGGGGGGGGGGATTTCCAGGGGTGGGGGATTTCGGGGGGATGGGGGTGTCTAGGGGTGGTGGGCGGGTGTCCGGCGGTGGGGTGGGTGGGCTGTCAACAAGGGAGGGGGGGTTGTCCAGGGGGGCACGGGCTGTCCAGGGGGGTGGGCGGGCTGTCCACGGGGTGGCGGGGCTGTCCAGGGGTTCAGGGGTGTCCAAGGGTGGGGGGCTTTCCAGGGGGTTGGGGTTGTCCAGGGGGTACGAGTTGTCCAGGGGGTGGGCAGGGTGTCTAGGGGGTGGCGGGGGTGGTGGGGCTGTCCAGGGGGGTACAGGGTGTCCAGGGGGTGGGCGGGCTATCCCTAGGGGTGGGGGATAGTCCACTGGGGGATGGGGTGTCTAGGGGGTGGGAGGGGCTATCCAGGGGTGTACTATAACTAGTTCCAAATCATGCATTGGACCATACAAAAAAATTGACTGATAACAGCTACTTTTTCTTTTTGAGTTTACGGTAGTTTAAATCACTTATATATGGTTCTACAACGGTTTCCAAAAATCATTTCTAAAATTGGCATCATCATCTAACTAATGTAAGTTCTATAAATTTAGCGGCAGCTTCAGGGAATCATCATAGAATTTTTTTAGTGGCGTTTTTGGTTTTAGCGACGGTTTCACCTGCCAAAAATGGAAAGGATATAGTAGTGGTTTGAATCGCCATTATAACCTCACCATTTTTTTCATGGAAAACAACTACAGAAACAAAAAAAGAAAAATAAATATTGACCTTCAATAGTGGTGGTTTAAACCACTACTAATTAACCATTAGGCATATATAGTAGGGGTTTAAAACATTGGTATATATCACTCTAAAAAACCCCAACTGCATAATTTGAAACCCTGGAAGATAAAAACAAAATTCAATACATATGTTTAAAATTATATCCATATTCAGCACACCCACCTATGAGATCATATAATCATGAAGGTTATCAACATGGTTTACTATAATGTAAAAATTAATTGACTATTATAGGAATACATTACATTATTTAAGTAAAGAAAAACATTCAAGTGGCTATTAGATTTCTAAGAAATCTTTGGAAGACATTAATGAAAGAAGAATTGAACTCATTAAAAAATCTAATGATATGTACACAATCTAAAAATGGTATTAAGCTATGGGATATTAGTGTTAATGCTCAAACATGGATCTAAACTTATAAAGGATTCACAAAGTATAAATATGTTTAATGAGATTTTAGAATATAATAAAAATGGGATCTTTCTTTGTAAAGTTCCAAATAAACCACTTAGAAAACATTTTACCTATTTTATAAACATTTATTTAAAAACAAATAATTTATATCATTAAAATATAAATAGGGTTCATTATTAAAAAAAATCGAACGTTGGCATCATGAAAACATAACCAAATAGTAACTTAGTGAGTCGAAACCACCTACAAAAAAATTAGGCACACTTTATGAATACAATGATCTCTAAGAAGAACTTAAGAATAACTCACCCGAAATTCATGACCAAAATAACCCAATACATAATCACTATAAATCCATAAGAAAATAAAATACATTAAAAACCAACACTACAAACTCTATAGAACAAAAGAAGAGGAAGCCCCATGATCCGTGGAATCACCATATTAGTGGTAGTATGTCATATGTTTAGTTACAAATGATATATGAATCCAAAGTCAACCCTAGTCACAAACATCTACCAATCATGTATTAGTCGTTTATTCAATATTAAATAGTGTGAATCATAAAATTTTTCAAAATCTCTAAAATAGGAAAAAATGACGTGGTCTTGGTAGTTATTTAAATAAATTTAAAAATCAGAGGAAGGGGGCTTCAATGTTTGTATTTGGGAAGAGGTTTAAAGAGTCTAACCTAGATGGGGGAGTTGCAGCCGATCAGATGGAAGAACTCGGGCTAGGGTTCACTGTATGCCTTCGGGAAATTGGGGGAAACGATTTCTCTGTTGTGCTACGGAGGTTTCTGGAAATCGGGCAGTGCTTTTGGAGTTGGGTAGTGCTTCTGGAGTTGTGGCTTCTCATGGGATTCTCAGAGTCGGGCAGTGCTTCTGGAGTTGTAGCTTCTTGAATCAGGGTTTGCTTCTGGAATCGGGGTGGGGGTCACCTGCCTTGTCGAATTTTGGGGAAAGTTTTCCCAACAGTTGTTAAAAACCATTGGGAAACTCATTTTTTACCCATATTTCCCAATGGTTTCATAAAAATGTTGGGAAAACTCAATGGTTCACAAGGCAGTAATTCTCCATACACACGATTGCTGATTTAGTAACCCATTTGATGGAATTTGAGGTGGTTTTAGGTCTTTAAATTATTATAAAACACGAAATTATATGAAATATACTGAATTTATTATATCATAATGGATTAATAAGAAATTCATGATTTGGACAATGAAGTACAATAAATATTCTTGTTGAAGAACATGGCATCTTCTTCGGGTATCCTCCTTAGTTCTGCACTAAATCCATCCTATGTTAGAATTATGCCAAAAATAAGGCTTATAGTATGAGTTCATGGAATTTTTAATGTTATTTGGGTATGTATTGGATAAAACAAAGTGTTTTAAATGTGTGAATAAGTGAGGAGAGGGGTGGCCCTAATAAGTGGGGGAGAGTACATAATTGGTATTTTTGAAATTAATTCAGTGGTACCATGTTTTTTATATTTCACAGGGGTAAAAAATGGACCATTATCAATCCTTAGTGGTGGAAGATTAAAAATATTACCATAAAATAGTTTTTTATACAAGTTTATAGGTCATTTTTACCCTTATCTTTTTAGTTTACCCCTTGTAAACCCGTTTTTACCTTAACCATGTAAATTAATTTTTAATGCATTCACTATTAAATTTGGTAGAAAATTTAGTTGAACTTGTTATATATTATAAATTATAATTATTAAAAATATGGAATCTATTTTTTAAAATAAAATTCACAAAAGTTTTAAAAAATAATTTTAAATTTATCTCGAAGATATAATAAGAAAACGAGTTTTTAAAGTGAAAATGTTCAAAAGTTTACAATGTTTTTATATCAAAATTCAAAATAAAAATTATTAAAATGAAATAAATTTTATTAATTTATATAATATATATATATATATAATTTTACTTTAAAATCAATTAAAATTATTATTTAAAATTATAAATTATTTAAATGAAAATTCATTTTCAGTTAAAATTTGGTATTTTTCATTATTCGTCAAAAAAATTAATCTCTTTAGAAAAATCAAAAAATGATACCCTAAGATAATTTTATTATTATTTTATAAAAAATAAAGTTTATTTTTCAAATAATTTTATTATAATTGTTAGAAATTAATTTTAACTGAAGTTCCCAAAGCACGATTAAACTGTCTTTTAGAAATAACAACTTTTTTAAAACCATTTATTTTTCATTTAAATGATTATTATTTTATTCTCTATAAATTGATAGCCATCATTTCTTTAATTTAGTAAATACTATTAATACTGTATAATTTAATTTCTAGTTTAAAACAATTATATTAAATAATGATATTTTAATAATATATTATTTTTCGGTAAAACAAAGTCTTTCATGTAACTCAAGTTATCAAAGAAACTCATTGTTGCATGTAATAAAAGTTAAAATCAGTGTTGTGTGTAATAAAAGCTATTTAAGATATTAAATTTATTTAAATATAAATATATCATAAGGTCTGAGGGTGTTATATTCCCTTCGATGTTTGGTGTTGCGAGTCATTAACGCTATCAAACAAAAGGTACTTATTTTAAAATTTCACAGTGTTACATTAAACATGGGTAAAAATCAATTTAAAAAACCATTAGAGAATAATAAAATCATTTTTAAAATATTTCTAGAAAACATGGACATTTAAGATAAATGATTTTTTACTGAAGAGATAAATAAATTTGATTTTCCTTAAAAAAATTCTTTTGGTCTCCTTAATTCTTAAAGAGAGTAAAATTAAAGTAAAACATATAATTTAAATAAATTTCTAGAGGAGGATAAAAACTACAAGTTCTTTGAGAACTATATCATAAGGATCCATCATCAGAAACTAAATCTTAATCAATGATATTGATACAAAAAATCCTTACAGCTTTGGTAACATTTGGATCGCTTTCCCCCTGAAATAAAGAACCTTATAGGGATATGTAAATACCCATAACGTCTATAATAATTATTATAAAAAAATTCATGAGTTTTATATATACCACATAAAAGCAAGTGGTAAATATGACATGTTACACATAGAAATAAAAGTAAGACGAAAATCCATTAAATCATGTCGGATTTTCTTCACATGTGTTCGAACTTCTTTTATAATAAATATATATTTTTTATAAATATATTATAAAACCATAATAATATATATCATACCATATATTATTTACTTATAACCTTTTATCACACATTTATTAACAATTATTTATTAAAATTACTATTTAACTGATATTTGGTTTTTTTCATATATGTTTTGGTTTAGTATTTTTGGTCTTTGTACTATGATCATAGTATCATCATATAAATATGTTTAATAATGATATAAATATCAGATATATAAAGATTATATATATTTATAGTCATCTATAAAATTTATAGATAGAAAAATAAATTGCATCATTTATGCAGACAGACGACTGTACATACACATGAACGTTGTTTTCACATTTCAGTAGATGAAATGAAAGAAAGATAAATATTAATTAAAATTTTAATAATAATCACTATATCTTAAATATCATATATATTTATTATATAAATTCATATTTCCATCCATTTAAAGTGAAAATGAAAAATGAATCACATCGCTTCGTGGGGGCGGTAGTCGACATGTATGCATGATTGGCATTATCATTTTCTAATGGATTGGAAGGTAATAAGTTATATGTTATATTATAATTTTAGACATATATTTATTTTATAATAATCATATATAAACATTAAAACCATCGTAATAACCATCCCTAAAATATGGTGGTGAAATATTAATTGTATTTCTACGTGGAGACGTTTAGTTGTATGTATGCACAAGTGATAATTTCACTTCCAATTTGATTGGAAAAAAGTTAAATAAAGGTGATTTAATCATATTAAAATTTAATTATATTTAGTATATTTAATTTATTGGTTTATGATTAATATATTTGATTTATATCAGGTAATTAAGAAGTAAAAAAATAAAGTGATTGTTTATGGCAATTAACTCATCTTCAAAAGAACTCTTTTAGATATCCTATTAAGGATCTTAGGGTTGGTCATTTATGAAGACAAAAACCTCTATAATTTTGATAAGTAAGTTTAGAGATTATTCTAGAATGGTATATTTAATCTATATGGCACAAAATGGGTGAATAAGTGAGGGGATGAACTGCCCTTTTATAATTGAGTAAAGGGGTACATTTGGATTTTCATAAAAGATTAAAATGTAATAAGTTCATTCTCTAGAAAAACTCATACAAATGGACATAAATTTGAATAAAAATTGTCAAGGGTTTAAATAAAATAAAAAATTAATTTGGATATGTTTTTTTGTTATTTAAATCCTTGTGTTTTTTATTAATCTCTTTGTTAATTATTTTTTACCTTAATCGTGGTAACAACTATTTTAACTATAAAGGGTTAATAATGTTACCATAAATGGGGAATTGAATCATAATTGGTCCATTTATGATGTTTTAAATCATATACAATTCACATGTAAAAAATATAATATTTTAATGAATTTTGAATCATTTAAGAAAATATTATTTATTATAAAATATCATTAATGCCAATTTTGACACTATTCATTTAATTTGAACTAAACAAATACCATATAAAAGATTAAATTTGAATATAATCCTATTAAAAATTACTAATATGTTATATTTATCTAAAAAATTTATAAAATTCTATAAAAAACTCAAATTATATTAGTTTTAATATTTTTAAAATCATTTATTTTATTTTTTTATTAATTGAATAAATATTATATTATCATTGCATAAGAATTTTAGATAATTATTTAATTAATAAAAATTATAAATAAATATATATCACAAAAATAATTTAATTATTCTCAAAACAGACATTCATATTCATTCATAATTTGATTTTTCCCCTATGTAAACACATAAGATATATTTAAAACTATGAGAGTGACACATTGTATCTTTATTTTATTTAAATTTTATGTAGGTCATTTTCATGGAAGATTGTCCATTAAAAAAATTTATTTCAAGAATAATATGATTATATTTGAATTACCTTCATCCAAAAATAATTATTCTGAAACATTATGGCATTATCATTTAGTTTTAACTTTGATTTACTATATTTACCATATATAAATATTATAAATTTTACCACAGTTACTATTTATAATTCCAAAAAATAAATGTTTTATATTTACCAAATTTAAACATATTGATTGTAAATATTAAATCTATTTTTTAACATTTAATCCATATAAGTGATAGGAATTAATTTTAAAAATAAGCATGCAAAATGCGATGAAACCATCTATAAAAACATACATTTTTAAGCATAAAACATTATTTATTCTTATCCCATTATTATAAAAAATATATATTTAATGTTAAATTTTTTGACTGAATATCTAATATATAAATTTAACTAAAATAATTCACCAATAGTTATTAATTTAATTTATTAAGATAAAAATAAATTGCCTTCATAAAAACAATTTTCAAAAAAACATATTTATTAATTTCAAATTTTTTTATATTTATTTATAATTAATTTATAACCAATGAATTAATATTATAAATATATAACAATAAGATTTTCAAAATTTATTTAGTCCTATTCATACCTTCCAATTCAACAACTATGAGATAACTGTCAGATAATAATATTTTAACAGTATACCGCGGTTTGTTTAAACTCGGTGGTTCGTGTAACACAATCTACTAAAGAAATAGAAATATTTAAGGGGAAATATTTTTAGTCGAAGTAGATTAATCAATAGGGGGTGAATTGAGTATCTATAAAAATTTCTATAAAAAATTGGTTCTTTGAAAATTCCCCCCAATTAAAAATATAATCAAAGTCAGTTTGTAGTGAATTTATAAAGGTCCTGAATGTTTAATTAATTTCTTAAGAGATTGATTAGTCCTCAACTATATTAATCTATATATTAATAAAACTTTTTAAACTAACCTACTAGTTCAAAATAGTTATAAACACTTTTTAAACTAACTATCAAAGTAAAAATATAGTTTCCTTAAATATAATGTAAAGAAGAGAAAAACTAAATTAAAAGACACATAGGATAAGACAAGTGGTTAAGTCTCAAGAAGATACCTAATCCACTCCACGTTTTGATCACCTACCACTAAGAAGTTTATAATAATAAACTTGATCCACACCCTGGATCAGGGTAAATAACATTGCACTAGACTGTCCAGGTCACACGACATCTTACACTATTCTTCGTGGGTATAAACTATCATGTTAGAAAAGGAGCTCTTCCACACTTATCTGTGGGAGTAAACAAATGTTAGAAGATATGAGAGGAAGGATATCTTGTATCATTCAGTTTAATACAGAAGAAATTGTGTGTTTTAATAAAGACAGACACACTCTCTGCTGGAAAGCTAAAAGCAGTACACATTATAAGAAAAGATAATGAGAAAGGGTTAGAAGTGATCTAAGTGTTATTCTATATATATATGGACTTATAGGATGAATAATATGCAAGTATCGAGTCATATAGTGAAAAACAGAGTATCGCATGTCCGGTGCTCTGGTTTCCAGTTCGATGTTCTAAGATATCTAGCTTGTGTTCTTCTTAAAGTAGGTACTGCGAAGATGTTTTTGGATCTGATCTAAAGTTGTCCAGCCTTTAGGAATCAAGAGTGCTTCGATTTTTCTTCAGTTGTACCTTATTGAATGTATCAGTTTTCTTTTCAAACACTCACTCCTCAACCCGTTGTTCCAGTGCCATGCTTTCTTTTTGTTACGGAGTGCATGTGTTGGAGCCGACAGGATGCATGTATTCTACACCTCATACCTCCTACTATCAGGTGAGATGTCTAAAAAAACATTAATTATTTCAGTTCCTTTAAATGACTCAAATCTGACTGTTAGAAAATAAATTTAAAACGACAAAACTGATTAAATAATTGTGTCACCGTTCTTCTTGAAATGGTATCACTTGGAAACAGTGTCACCAAGAAATGGTGTCTTCTTCTTTATTTTCGAGCTATGAGATAGTCATGATACCATAGTTTCATTGAGATCAGGAACTGGAAGCACGTATGTGGTGTTAGAATCATAGTGTCTGGTACTTTTTCAAACTTTTAACTATATCTTAGTGATGGTAGTAAGGAATCAGTGTCGTAGACTTCATGAGATCTGAAATTGGTTACGGTGTTAGGGTTACGGTTCCTGGGTCACGGTGTCTGGGTCATGGTGTTTGGGTCACGATGTCTGGGTCACGATGTTTGGGTCTTTTCCAAAAACTAGAATTGGTGGTAGACTTATGATTTCTCAAACATAGCCAAATATTTTTAAACAGTAATAAGCAGTAATATTCACATAATAAATTAGAATTAATTTTTCATATAAGAAAACATTATAGAAAAAAAATTAAATATAGTTTATAATAATAAAACATGATTTATAGGAATCATGATCTGGTGAAAGATTATTTAAATCATAGGGAAACCAACCATCTCTACACATGATTTGTGAAATATTAAATACGGTTAATAGGATTTGTGATCATTAAAACATGATTAAAACATGAAGAGTCCAACTATATTCCCCTTTTTTATGATCACAAATCATATGAGTTAGATTTATGTTCTTATTGTGTTTTCTCCCCCTTTTGGGATTATCAAAAATATTATAGGAAAAATAAAAAAATGGAATGAAGTTAAATAAGATAATAGAAAACAATAGTGCACATTTCATTAGAGTGAATGATATTTGTCATTAAAAGTAGTAGGAAAAAGTACAAAACATCCCTATCAAAATACAGTTTTCACTTTTCTTCAGCCCTAGATGTCTTCTCTTTTACCTTGGAATCAACATTCGAAGGAGAAACAGGAACATAAGTATAGGCAGAAAAAGGTAGTGAGCCAACTGTCATTGAAGTAAAATGTAGCCCTTCAAAAATAGAAGGTGCCAGAGTGGGTTTGGTTGAAGACTGAGGTAAGTTTTGGTCAAGGATAATAGGTATGATCTGGCTTAGAGCCTAAGATACATACATCTAGGAATAACCAAAAGTAGTAGATGAGGAAGGAGTTAAACCAGGCTGCAAAGGTGCAGCTTTAGGAGCCACAATGGAAGGGATTTGCACATGAAGATAAGGCTTCAACAATTGAATGAAATCAGTAATGATCTCACTACCATACTGCATTTCCTTCTCGAAATCATCTTTGTTCACCATGAACATGCCCAATAGAGGAGTGAAATCTTTCAACTTTTGGACTTGAGTCTTGAAGGCTAGAGTTATAGGAGGAATTTTCAAATTCTCTACAAGATATTTGAAATGATTGGTCATATCATGCTTTGAAAAAATCTTATTAAAGTAGAAATCCATTTTCTTGGTAATTTATTCATGAGAATCATTGGAAATAGTAGAATGAATCCTAACTAAGTCAAGTACTCTATCACTATTCTTGACAACCATAGATAAAATTTCCCTATCAAAACCACTTAAAAATGACTAAAGTCCCTCCTTAACAATAATTCTAAGAAAATCACTGTCAGTGGGTTGAGATGACTATCTATAGGCATTAGTGGCTATAACAGATAAAGTGAGGGACTTGGGATGATTTAAAAATTTCTATTCACATCCCTTGTACTCATTAGTTAGTTTGTTAATACCAACAAAAAGCTCACACATCTAATTGACTATTTGGATGTATATCTCAGTCATTTTTTCAAATATTGTAGTCATGTTTATTTGAATAATAGATGCAACTTTCTATGGAATCTAACCACTAACATCCTCAATAGGATGAGAAACATGATCTTGTCCTGGTTGCAACAATTTTTTCATATCTTCAAAAATAGATATAAGAGACTTCACCTCATCACTCAAATTCTTGTTCTCAATTTTAACCTCTTTTATTTCATGTTGAATTTTTGGTTGAATTTTCCATATGATTTTCTCTAACGGTAAAGCAGCATCTCTTTCACTAAGATTTTTTATAGGAGTAGACGATGTGTTCATGATATTTTCAAATATAGCTAATAATGTAACTCCAAAGGCTTTCAAATCATTGTGACTCACAGAAGTATAAGGTTCTTTTGAAGATTCTGGAATAGGAGTTGAGACAGGTTGAAGCTCCTTAGCAGAGATTACTTCTTGAGAAGAAACTGGTTTCAATTAAAACATAGTAGAAAGGTCTATGCCTTTAACCAAGGCCTCTTGAGTATTATCCACATTAAAGTATCTAGAAAACATATACCAAGAATCCATGGTGATTTGATCAACATGATTAAGAACTTTAATACTTTCTATATGGGGGTGCTACTCCCCCTCAACAAGTGCATCTCTTATAGGAATAAGAGATTTAGTCCCTTGATCTATTTCTAAATTTTCATCTCTAATATCCTAACTAATTTTTTTTCATGCCAACTAAAAGGTTGTTCCATTCTTTCCTCATCAGATAGAATAATTTTAGGATCATCTTGTTCCCCTAAATGTTCCTCAATAGCGGCCTCTTCCTCAATAGTAAGTTCTTTTTTGAGATGCTCCTTAAGAATAACATTTTCTTTTACACTAACAATAGATTATTTTCCATAAGTAAGTTCTTCTTCAAAATCGTCACTTCTTTTAGTAAAAAGTGCTTCTTTCTCAACTAAATTTTTTGGAATAGGTAGACTGTTGTCTTCTTTGTCCAAGACAGTTCCTTCAATAGGTGTAATAACTGCCTCTTCTTCTTATTCATCAGGATAATCAACAACTTCATCTGGTTCCAAACCAAGATCAGATATGTTATTAGGTCTTGAGGTATTCTCATCTGGATTAAACTTTTCATATAACCTTTCATTGTCCTCCACCCAAGACATTTTCCATGGATTCAAACTTATTTTTAACCTTATGACTGTATCCTTTAAGATACAAAACTCATATTCTTTGATTACTTCTTCGTTCGGTCCAACCAATCCTTTATCATACAGAATTTTAGAGATTAACCTTGAATAGAACAAAGAGGTAGACTTTGATGTTGTATTAATCAATTCACAAATGTGAAGTATAATATACTTACACAGATTAATCTCATACACATTTTTCATAAGATATATCAACAATACATCTTGATACTTTAGGGTAGAAAAATATCATTTCCTTTTACTAATCATATTTTGGATAAACATAAACAGCAACCTCATTTCACCATCCAACTCAACAGCAATTTTTCTTCTTTTCTTCTTATTTCCAGTCAAACTTCCTAGGCCTCTTCTAAGACAAAAACATAACTAAAAGGAGTTGGACCTCTCTGTTTGTCCTCAAATATTCTTTCATGAGGTATCCCTTAACATCCATCCCAAAACCTCTAAGAAAAAGTACACCTTTGACCATTAATCCATCTTATGACAACAAACCCATCTTCAGTATTGAATGAAAACCAGACATACTGATAAAACTGAGAAACAAGTTTTGGATAAATCATTCTTGTCTCTTTTGTGAACTATTTTATCCACCCTTTCTCTTTTAGTATTTTCAAAACTAAAGACTTAATTTTCAGTAACCACTTAGGACAGTTTTCATTTTATAGTACTACTATTATATCAACAAGATTCGGGTTCAACAGTTCTCTAGGTGCTACTTTCGGTTCCCTTTTCACTTTCTTCTGAGATATGTGCTTATCAGGAGTTGATGAAGATGGGTGCTTCATTCTGGGCATTCAATTAGGGTTTGAGAGAGAGAGAGACGAAGGGATAAAAGATGGATTATGGTTTGAGAGATAGGGGTTTCAATTTCGAGATAAGAGTGATCAAGTGAAGAAAAGAGTGAAAGATATTATGTTTTTATCATTTAGGGATTTCAAGCATCGCAAATTCAAAATCACAAGATAAAAAAAATAAAATAATCAATATATAGAGTTACAAGTAATAAAATACAAATAAAACGGAAAAGAGTCATTACGATGAGACCAGAATAGATTGTCACAGTTAAACTGGAATAGATTGTCCAGGTGAGACCGGAACATATTGTCACGGTGAGACTAGAACAGATTGTCACAGTGAGACCGTAATAGATTATAAGGGGGTCATATTTACGGTGTGACTTCAAATGGTGTGACTGTACCATTTGAGACAGTAAGTTAAAGACAGTAACTGAGAGATAGTAACTATGAGACTGTAAACATGAAACAGTAACTTCAAGACATTAACCTATAAAATTGTGAGAGTGAGACAGTAATTCTAAGACATTGACTTGTGAAACCGTAAATCATGAAACCATAAACTGTGAAACAATTAGCTCTGAGATAGTATGTTTTGAAACAATACACTTTCTACTTGAGATTTATCATTCCTAATTAATGTATGATGTAATCTATCATTTTATAATTTAATGGTTTAGTGAATATATCACAAGATGACATTCATTTCCAATGAATTCCAAAGTGATATCACATTTTTTATAATGGTCTCTTAAAAAGTGATGTCTTACATTAATATGGTTTTTCCTAAAGTGTGAAACATAATTTTTTGAAATGTTAATAGTAGTTTTATTTCCACAATTTATAGGTACATGCCTGAATTGATATCCATAATCTAGTAATGTGGGTTTCATCCACAAAATTTGTGCACAATAACTACCAGAAGCTATATATTTGGCTTCAGTGGTAGATATTTCAATAGGGTTTTTTACTACCACATGACACTAGAGACTTTCCTAAAATGTGACATGTTCCAGTGGTTCTTTTTATATCTAACTTAAAACTACCAAAATTAGCATCATAATAGCTACTTAACTCAAATTATTGTCCTTTAGGATAGAACATTCTTAGATTAGGTGAATGTTTGAGGTATTTAAAAATAATTTTAACAGCATTTAAATGAAATCTTTTAAGATTTTCTTCAAAAATGAGCACACACACATACACTAAACATAATATCAGTTTGGATATCAGTTAAGTAGAGTAAGCTTCCAATAATTCCTCTGTAAGTGGTTTTATCAATAGATTTTCCATCTTCATAAAGATCCAAATTACAAGTAGTACTCATTAGAGTATCACTACTTTTAGTCTTATCCAAGACAAAAAGTTTTAGAGTATCTTTATTATATTTTCTTTGATTTAAAATAATACCATCTTTATTTTAAAAGATTTAAAATATAAGAAAGGATTTTAGTTCACCCATTAAACTCATTTCAAATTCATTTTTCATAATTTTAGAAAACTCAATACAAAAGAAATTTTTTAAATATCCAATAATAATGCTGTCTACATAAATTTGAACAACTAAAACATCATTGGAGATTCATTTTATAAAAAGTGTAGGATCAACTATACCTTTTGTAAAACCTTTGTAAATAAAAAAACTACTTAATCTATCATACCATGCTCTTGGAGCTTGTTTTAAACCATAAAAATATTTTGATAATTTCAATACATGATTTGAAAAGTGAGGATTTATGAAACCATGGGGTTGTTCAACAAAGACATCCTCAGCTATATACCCATTTAGGAATTCACTCTTGACATCCATTTGATATGGCTTGAAATTCATATAGATAGAAATAGCAAGCAGGATTCTGATGGATTCAATTCTAATAATAGGTGAAAATATCTCCTCGTAGTAAATTCCTTATTCTTGAGTATAGCCTTGTGCAACCAATCTATCGTTGTTTTTAAATATGTTTCCATCTTTATCTACCCGATTTATAAACACCCACTTAGTGCCTATGGTAAATATGTCTTTGGGTCAGTCAACAAGTTTCCAAACATTGTTTCTTTCAAACTGATTAAGTTCTTCTTGCATAGCAATCACCCAAAATTCATCATTTATAGTATCATCAATGTTTTTAGGTTCAATTTTTGACAAGAAAACTTGATGTTTCAACCTTATTTATAAGATAATCTCTAGTTTATATTTCTTTATCTAAATCTTTTACAACAATATCTAAAGGATGGCTCTTAAGGGTTATAACAGCTTTAGAAAAGGAGGGGCTAGTGATTTCAGGTTCTGCAAAAGGATTGGGTTCATTATGACTTGAATCTAGAGAATTACCAGAACTGAAAGTTTTTACAAATTACTTTACATGATAGTTTGAGGATTTATCATTGATGTCCAGATTTGACATATCATCCTCAAGATTCTCTAGAGAGGTCTTAGGCTCATATGAATCTGTCTCATCAAACATAACATGGACAGATTCCTCCACACATTTAGTTCTTTTTCTAAACACTCTATAGGATTTACTATAGATTTAGTATCCTAGATAAATTCCTTCATCACTCTTGGATGAAAATTTTTCAATATTATTTTTTATATTATGGATATAAACATTATAACCAAAGACTTTAAAGTTGATTACTTTGGGTTTTATATTTCTCGATAAATCATATGGAGTTTTTTTAAGAATAGGTATAATTAATACCCTATTAATAATATAACTTTTTTTATTTACAACTTCAGACTAAAAATAAATAGGTAAGTCATATTCACTAAGCATGGTTTTAGCAATTTCTTGCAAGGTCTTATTTCTTTTGTCTATAACTTTATTTTGTTAAGGTGTTCTAGGGGTAGGGAAATTATGACTATATACGTTTTCTGAGAAAAAAGGATTCAAAATCTTGATTATCATACTCATGGCCATGGTCACTTCTTAAAGATTTAATTCTAAGTTCACTATGTTTTCCTAGAGTTTTAGAATATTTTTTGAAATGAGAGCAGGCTTAACTTTTGTGAGCCAAGAAAATGGTCCAAGTATATCTAGAAAAAATCATCTACAAGAACATAAACATAGTGCTTCCCATTTAAACTAGAACCTCTATATGGTACAAACAAATCCTTGTAAACCAACTCGAGAGGTTTATAAGTTGAAACTTCTTTCATTGATTTGAAGTAAATTTTGGGTTGCTTTCCCTTTTGAAACGGATTACACACTTTATCTTTTAGAAACTATAGTTTGGGTTGATCATTGAATAAACTTTTTATAGTTAGCTTTATAAGGGAGTGAATATTTCAGTGTACTAATATTCTATGAAAAATCCAAGACTCTTTGTGAAATACACTTAAAACTAAAGCATTTTGAGAAACTAAAGAATCTAAGTTAACAGAATATACATTTTTAATTCTTAATGTAGAAAATACAAATTCATTTTTAGAATTAAAAACATTTCAAGTATCATTTTCAAATTTAACATGAAATCCATCATCACATAGTTGTGAAATAATAAGAATATTATATTTTAGTCCATCAACAAAAAGTAATTTGGAAATTAAAACTGAGTTAGAGTTACCGATTTGTCCAAGGCCAATAATTTTTCCTTTAGCATGGTCATAAAAGGTGACATTTCCTCCATTAATTTTTATTAGGTTCTTGAAACATGAATAGTCTCCTATCATGTGTCATGAACACCCATTCTCTAAGAACTATAATCTTTTATAGAAGCTCTTAAATCAATTTCCTACAAAATAGTCAAATAAAAACATACTTTCGTAGCCATATTTGGTTGGGTCCAGTAATATTAGTAACTAGTGCTTTAGGAACCCACATATTCCTCATAGTTTTACTATAAGAATTATGTAAAGTATTTGAGAAATAAACACTATTTCTTCTAGAAAAACTCAAAACAATAGAGATTGTATCATAGTTTGAACTAATAGAATGTTTTCTTGGACTAGGAGTAAAGTTGTATGTTCTAGATTTAGAAACAAAATTGGTTTTTTGAAAATTTATTTTATCTGGTTGATATCCAATACCAGTAGTGTATTTACGGGAAATCTTTTTACCTATAATTTGTACCAAGGTATCTTTACCATTATTAAACCTTTCAATATCCTTTTTTAATTACTCATTATATAACATTAATTCATTATTTTCTTTGGTTAATTGAATATTTTTCTATCTTTCTATAGCAAGTTCTGATTTAATAGTTGAGGTAAGAGCGTAATATTTCTTTAAAGACTTTTATTTATCTTTTATTTCATTACATGCCTCTTCAAGAATATTTAAATACTCAAACATTTCTTCTTTAGACATATTTTAAAAATCACTTTCATTTCTAGAATAATAAGATTTTTTTACAGGAGATTTCAGGGTTACATCAGTTGTGTTTTCCATGAAACTCAAATTGGCTTTGTTAGTCTGTTCATCATATGAAGACTCTGAGTCACTTGAATTATCCTCATAAGCACTATAGGTTTCTTTCATTTCCTTTTTATAATTTCTATGTTTGTCCTCATATTTATTTTTATACTTGATCTTGGAACAGTCATCCTTTACATGCCCCTTTCGCTTACATTCATAACATATTATCTTTTCATACTTGTTATTTCTTTTCCAATCTTTCTTCCAGCTTCCCTTTTGATCATATCTTCCTTTGAAGTTATACTTTCTAAAAAATTATTATTTTTGTAAAATTACTTAAACCTTCTGAATAATCGATTTATCTCCTCATCACTGTCAGGTGATGATTGTACACAGATGGAAATTTCCACAAAGACTTGCAGTTTCTCCTTTTCATTGTGTTTAGATCTGGTGGTCTTGAATTCCACATATTTTCTTTAGGGTTAATCCTCCTCTTCCTTGTTTAATTTCAGCACTTCTTTATACATCATTAGTTTCTCAATGATTTCTTTGAAAGGTAATTTTCTGATGTCACGTGACTCTCTAATAGGGATAGAATTTCCTCTCCATCTATCAGGTAGGAATCTAAGAATACTCATAATTTGTTCATTTGTTTTAACTTATCTTCCAAGAGAAATCATTGTGTTGAAAATTTTGTTGAACCTGAGATACATGTTAGAAATAGGCTCATCAGGCTTCATTTTAAGTTATCATATTTAATGGTATAAGTATTAAGTCTCATTTCATTAATAATATATGTTCCTTTATGTGAAATAAAAAAACAAGTCCGAATTTCATGGGTTGTTTTACAAGCATAAATTCTATTTAATTCTTCATCTCCAAAGGCATAGTATAGGGCATTCATGGATTTGTAATTATTTTTATATGTAGTCTTAGTTGTTTCATCTCAAGTAGTTCTATTAGTAGCAAGAATCTTATACTCATCTATAATTGAAGACAAATTTTCAAAACCCATACTTTATAATACATTTTTATTTTAATTTTTCATTGGAAATAATTAGTTACATTAAAGAATGCAGGTCTATTTGTTGCAGTACCTTCGAGTCTATTATTCATAATAAATAAATACTTTTAAAGAACAAGAAATTTAAAATTAACAGAAATTTATAGATCTTTCAAGTACAACTCAATTCACAGTTGAATAGATTTTAAAACATATCCTCAATAAGAATAAAATCCTTTGATAGAAAATGTTGGTTGAAGTATATTACTCAAGAGGGGGTGAATTGAGTATCTATATAAATTTCTGTTAAAAATTGGTTCTTTAAAAATTCCCCCCAATTAAAAATATAAACAAAGTAATTTTGTAGTGAATTTTTAAAGGTCCTGAATGTTCAATTAATTTATCATAAGATTTATTAGTCCTCAGTTATACTAATATGAAGATTAGTATAACTTTTGAAACTAACCTACTGGTTTAAAACTATTATAAACACTTTCCAAACAAACTATCAATGTAAAAAAATTTATTTCCAGAAATATAATGTAAAGTAGAGAAAAAATAAATTAAAAGACACTGAGGATAAGACAAGTGGTTCAGTCTCAAGAAGAGACCTAATACAATCCACTTGGTGATCACCTGACACCAAGAAGTTTATATTAATAAACCCGATCCACACCCTGGATTGGGGTAGACAATATTGCCGAGGACTTCTAGGTCACACGACCTCTTCCACTTTTCATCATGGGTATAAACTACCAGGTTACACAAGGACCACTTCCACACTTATCTTAGGGAGTAAATAGGTGTAATAATATATGAGAGGAAGGATATCTTTTATTAGTCAGTTTAATATAGGAGACAGTGTGTGTTTTAATACAGACACACACACGATTATTGAAAGCTAAAAGTAGTACACAACAGAGTAAAAATGGTGATAAAGGGTTAGAAGTGATCTGAGTGTTATTCTACGCAACTCTGGACTTATAGGATGAATCATATGCAAGTATTAAGTCCTCTTGTGAAAAACAGAGTATCGTAGGTCTGGTGCTTTGGTTTCTTGTTCGATGGTGTAAGCTATCTAGCTTGTGTTCTTCTTAGAGTTGGTACTGTGAAGATGTTTTTGGCTCCGATCTATAGGAGTCTAGCCTTCAGGAATCGAGACTGGTTAGAGTGTTCTTCAATTGTATCTTGGTGCATGTATCAATTTTCTTTTCAAATTCTCTCTCCACTACATGTTGTTCCAGTGCCATGCTTTCCTTTTTGTTGCAGATTGCATGTGTTGGAGCTGATATGATGCATGTATTCTTCACCTCGTGCCTCATATTGTTAGGTGAAATGTCTAAAAATAAACATTAATTATTTCAATACCATTAAATTACTCAAATATGACCATTATATATTAAATTGAAAATGAAAAAATAGATTAAAGAACCGTGTCATAGTTTGTCTGGAAACGGTATCACTTGGAAATGGTGTCACCACAAAATGGTGTCTTTTTTTCCTTTGAGTGGTGATACAGTAATGATGCCACAGTTACATTGATATCAGGAATCGATATCACATATTCAGAGTTAGGATCATAGTGTCTAGTTCTTTTACAAACATTTAACAGTGTGTTGGTGATGGTAGAAAGGAACCAGTGTCATAGACTTCATGAGATCTGAAACTGGTTATGGTGTCTGGGTCACGGTTTTTCTATCACGGTGTCTGGGACACGGTGTCTGGGTCACAATGTCTGGGTCATGGTGTCTGGGTCATAGTGTATGGGTCACGGTGTCTAGGTCACGGTGTTCGGGTCACAGTGTATAGATTATGGTGTCTGGGTCACAGTGTCTGGGTCTTTTCCAAAAACTAGAACCGGTGGCAGACTTATGGTTTCTCAGACTTAGCCAAATATTTGTAGACAGTCTTAAGTAGTAATATTCATAGAATTAATTAGACTTAATTATTCATATAATTAAACATTATAGAACAAAATTAAATATATTTTACAATAATAAAACATGATTTATAGGAATCCCTATCTTGTGAGTGTTTATTTAAAGCATAGAGAAACCAACCATCTCTACACATGATTTAAGATAGATTAAATTGGGTTAACATGATTTTTGATCATTGAAACATGATTAAAAAATGATGATTCCAACAAATATATTATAAAATCGTATGGTGTTACATTATACCCCTTTAAAATTAATTTATCCCATGAAATTAATTACATTGATACAAACAAGTGAGGGTATCTCTATTTCATCACATCCTCGGGTTCCAATGTAGTTGCTTCAAATTTATGATTTCTACAGAGAACATTCACCAAGTCAGTAGTTTTGTTCCATGGTACTTTATCTTTATTATCCATGATTTTTATTGGTTATTATTTATAATAAATATAATTTTCCAATGGTATGACCTCTGAGTTCAATCCATTTTATGGATTAGGTATGTACTTCCTCAGGAGAGATACATGGAATACATCATGCACTTGAGAGAGGTTCAGTGGAAGCGCCAAGCGATGAGATGCCACCCCTAGTAGATCAAGAATATCAAAATAGAAAATATACCTAGGGATAAAATTCACATTATTTATAAATCTAATAACCTTATTCCATAGATAAATTCACTGAAAAACATTATCACTAACTTTAAATTTAAGATCATGCCGACAATTTTCCATATTACTTTTCTAAAAACAATGAGCTGGATTGACATTCTGTTGAATGGGTCTAACTTTTTTTCTATTTCCTCATCTATATTAGGTTTCAATAGCTTTAATTCACTAACATCAACACAACACGTTAGATTTCTACACTTATTTCCATAGAGGGATTCATAAGGATCCATCTGAATGATCTGGTAAATTTTATTATTGTAAGAAAACTATACTAGAAAAATGTGTTTATCCCAATCACTTTTGAAATCCATATAAGAAGATATAAACATATCCTATATTATTTTAATGGTTTTATTAGACTAACCATTTGTCTGAAGATGATAATCTGTACTAGAACTCAACTATGTATCCCAATCTTACTGAAGACTTCGCCAAACCTTTGAGGTAAACCTTGGATCCTGATTAGATACAATAGAATATAGTAATCCATGCAACATTACCACTTCCATAATGTATATCCTTGCATAATTATAGGAGTTAAGTATGCTTTGATGGAAATGAAATGTGATGGATTCATAAGGTGATCAACTACAACCCAAATTTCACCATGAAACTTTGGTATGTATGATAAAAAATTCCATGGAGATGTTTTCCCATTTCCATTCTTGTATGAGTAATGTTTATAACATAACCTTAGACTTTTATCACTCATCCTTAACTTACTGACATACTAATCATTGATATACATAATCAATTAAACATATCTTCATTCTATCCCACCATAAATACTTTGTTAGATATATATACATATTCATACTTCTTGTATGACTAGAGAATGATGAACTATGAGCCTCATATAATAAATCCTTTAAATATGGTTTGGATAAAACACATACACAGTTTATGAACTTTACCATTCCATTACTATCATGGTTAAACTCATGAACATTTATCACATTCTTTTGTTTCTCAACATGTTTCTTATGTTCCTATTTAATCTTCACTTACATATATGGATGAACACTCATTTGAGAAAGGTAATATTTCTCCCCTTCATGATTTTAAGATCCACCTATTTCATATATATAAATATTAGAGATTTTTTATTCTTATCATAGATAATATATCATCATTTTTTTGACTTAGATAATTTTCAACCTTATTATCATTCCTAGGGTGGTAATGCATTGAGAATTCATAATATTTTAATAGTTCCAACCATCTTCTATAATTCAAATTCACCTATTTATGAGTGAATATATACTTTAAACTTTTGTGATTGGTATATATATCACACATTTCTCAATAAATATAATTCATCCATATCTTCAATGTAAAAATTACCACAAGAAAATTTAAATCACGAGTTGGGTAATTTTGATAAAACCCTTAAATTTTCTTGAGGAATAAGCTATCACCATATCATTATGCATGAGAATGCATCCTGATCCCTTCTTCGATGCACAATTATAGATTAAACCCCCTTATCCACTTTCAGGTAAAGTAAATATAGGTATTCATACTAACCTTCTCTTCAGTTCCTTGAAATTTTATTCACATTCATATATATAAAGGAACATTTATCCCTTATGAGTTAACTTAGTGAGTGGATTATATAGTCAAGATAAATTCTCCAAAAATCACTAAAAATATACAACCAAACCAAGGAAACTATGGATCTTAGTCAAAATGGTTGCTATGGGCCAACAATCATTAACATATTTTATTTAATGATCAAATTATATACCCTCTATTGAGATTATAAGACACAATAATGAAACCTTATGAAGATAAAAAAACACAATTGGAAAATTTTCATAAATATTCTATATCTCAAGTTCATCAACACAATTCTCAAATGATCTTCATGCTCTTCCTTTCACTTTGAATATATAATAATACCATCTATAAAGACTAGCACAAACTGATCCGGGTAATCTCTAAATAATATATTCATTAAATTAATGATGATAATGGGGACATTAGTAATCCCAAATTGAATCACAATAATTCAGTGTCCATACCTTGTATTTAGTATTGTTCTGGTTATATCCTCCTTATTAACCTTCAATGTAGGATATTCAGAATAGTGGTCAATCTTAGAAAAGTATTGATCTCTATGTAGTTGAACAAATAATTCATTAATACAGGGTATAGGATACTTATTCTGGATTTTTGATCTTATTATGTTCACAATAATCAATAGAGAGTCACATTTATCGTCTTTCTACTTAAAAAACAAAATTTACACCCTAAGTTGACACACTTGGCCAAATGAATCCATTTTCAAGATTTTCTTGGATTTTCTTCTACAATTAATACAAATCAATCAGGGCTATTCTATAGGGATTCAGTAAAATTAGTGTAACATAATGTATAATTTCTATTGAGAAATAATCTCCATGATTTGGTGGAAAAATAGGAAATTATTTTAGAAATAAATCAATAAAATCTCATACAATATAAATATCTTTGATATGGAGTTTCTCCCCAACCATATGTGATAAACATTCCTTTTGAATAGGAATCAAGACCCATATAATGGTTGTTATTTCCATCATAAATTCATATTTATCATTGCACTGATATAAAATCATAGGTTGGTTTGGAATATAAAAGGTGACTTCCCTTCCTTCACAATTGAGGTGGTATTTTTGTAAAGAAATCCAATCCAGACCCAAAATAACATAAAATTTTACTTGAGGGAGAATAAAAAAAATTCATGTAGCCCATTCCCTTAAACATAAATCGAATAAGAATCATATAATTGATATGTGATCATTGTACCGTTAGGGGTCTTCCATGCTAATTCAAAAAAAAGTAATTTGGTGGAATTTTGATACCCTTATCAAATTATTCAGATATAAAAGAGTGGGTAGAACCAAAATAAGATAATCCAATAGTATTTATTGAGTGTATGGTAAGTGTAACTTTCAACACATTATTATTGGACCCCTCATAAAAAATATTTATTGCATGGTGTTTTCAATTGTCTCTTGTCTTAAGTGGTTTCAGACATTAATCATCTTTATTAACATTCGGATTTTAGTACTACTTTCCATAATTCCCATGCTCCTTGCATTTGAAACATTAGAGTGTGGGTGGTATATTTTTTAGATATTTCTCTATATTCATATCATTTGCTAAGTTATTCTTATAATTTCAGTGTTCAATTTCCCAATTAACTTCTTCTCCACACTTTAAACATTTACCAGTCCCCTTAATACAATTTCCAGAATTTTTCTCATTCATACTTTGGGATAAAGGAAATATTGTATTCTTCTCACCATGATTTTTATAATTTCCTTTGATGTAGATATTTCTTTTCTTTTTAAAACAATGATATGGATAGGTAAATCTAATATCTATTTCAACTTTTATAGCACATCGAATGATTTCTTCATAGCTACTAAATATTATTATTGATAACACTATTCAACAACTTGGTTTTAATCTATTAAAGAATTTATCAACCTTAATTTCATGTTGGAAGATAATATGAGAAGCATACCATGAAAGTATCATAAAATTTACCTCATATATACCAACATATTCATTATCCTTCTTCATTAGATCATGGAATTCCTTCTCCATTTTAATATGAAGAATACAAGGAAAGTACTTATTGGAAAATAATCTCTTAAACAAATCCCACTCCATGGATTCAATTTCTTTCTGGTGCCATATATTTTGGATAATATTCCACAATCTATATAATTTTCCTTACAAATGATTTAAAAATGGCTTTATTATTCTCCGAAAACTAAAGAATGAAAATTTTCATTTTGATGGTGCTGATCCATTGCTAAAAAACTAATGGATAATTAGACCCACTAAAAGAATGTGTAAATTTCCTCATGAAGGACTCAATAGAATATCATTACCTCATTTTATAATAAGTATGTTCATTATGATTCATAACCTAATAATTTTATGTTATAATAACAAATATATTTTTTATTCTAGATCCCATATCATTGGTTTCTCAGAAGAAAATTCATTGAATTATCTATCGAATTCAACATTAACATTATTCTTTTGGGTTATTTCCATTCACGAAAACAAAAAAAACATAGTGTGATAAATGATAATCATAGTGTAAAACTACATAATCTTGAAAAATAATTTATAATATTCCAAAATCAGGACACCTTATTTTAAATCTATAGAACTTTATGTTTAACCTAGTCCATTCATGATTATTATCAAAAAATTATGTTTTCATCCTATATTTCGACTTATTCCCAGGGTTCTCACTATTGTTTTCTCATCTTAGTTTCCTAAGGTTAACTAAACCTTTAATTTATACCAATTATAATGACCCATAATTTTTATACATAGATATTACATCTTTTTCTATGAATATTCAATACGTAACATAATGATACATGCCAAAATTTTATAGGTCTTATATCTTTGAAAACTTTGATACATAAAAAACGGGTTCACAAGTGAAATACATTGTTTTACACTAAAATATCCATCACTACCACCCCTCTTAGGCATATCAAACTTAATAAAATTATTCATAAACATGGTAAAAGGAAACATAAAAAGTGGTAATCTCAAATGATCAATAAGGGAAAAATGGGAGATATCAATGATCACTCAAGCACAAAATGAGAATATGGGTATGAGAACATGAGAATATCATTTGAAAATCATACCATAAATATCATATATCATATTATTGATTCATATTATAAATCTTGGAATTTCATAAGATGTGAATCATATAAGAATCAAATAACATTAGTCATGAGAGAATAACAATGGCATAATACATGAGTTTGTGGCATACACATAAGCATATAAAATAATTTTCATAGTATTCATGGATCACTTAAAAGAATATAATAATGGATTAGGATCACTCACCAAAATATCATATTATTTAAGGTTCACACTCAAGGCTAGTGTGGTGTACATAGTCTCTTACTAAACTGATTTCACTCTCCATCCCAGTCCTATTTATCTCATGATGTATAAATCTTTAACCAATTAATTGGAGTGATATATAACCCATAACAATAATTGAAATATTACATATATGTTTTATATGATCATAAAACATTCATTATATCATAACCCCTTAAAAATAAATGGTTTTTATAAGTATTTTATCATGGCAGAACTGTGGAAGAGAAATGGGTTTCATAATAATTTCATCAATTCATCATAGCATAACCCATGAAATTGGAACAATTTTCACAAAAATATTATCATAGTAATAATAAACCATCCATAGAAATAATAAGAAAGGAATAATTTGATTATATTTCTAATATGACATAATTTTAATCAAATGATGTTATCATGGATGAAAATTAATTTAAAGAATCATTGGACTATTTTAAGAAGAAAATAACCCTTTCATATTGAAATAACTTATTTAAACTCTAAAACAATCACAAATAATAAGGGAAAAATTTTAATTTAAAAGTAAATTAAAAAATATAATTTAATATTCAAATCATTGATTGGTCGTAATAGTGGGAAATTCTATTCATTTCGTACAAGTTAAAAGAAAACATTCCTTTTACATTTTTATAAAAAGTCAAAAAGTATCCCATTTAGAAAATGACCAGAAGATTAATTATAAAAAAATTGTAAAAATTAAAACATGGGTAAAAATGAATTTAAACAATCATTTTATAATAGTAAAAATATTCATGAATAAAAAAATATAAAACATGTACAAGGAATAGAAAATATTTTCAATTGAATAGAGGAATAAAGTCGCTTTTATTTAAATAAATTATTTTACCATATGTAGTTCCTAAAGAGAGAAAAATTAAATGAAAAAATATAATTTCAATAATTAAACATAGGAGAATAAAATTCAGGATTTTCTTGATATTTATATCATAAGAATCTATCATTGGAAACTAAATCATAAGTAATCCTGATAAACAATGATATTGTAAATAAAACCCTTATCGCTTTGGTAACATTTTGATCGCAAGACACATGAAATAAAGAAACTTATATAGATATTTAAATACCTATAAAATTAATAAAAATAGTTATATATTATTTTCATAGGTATTATATACATAACATAAAAGAAATAAGTGGAAAATATGTCATGTGTCTCACAAAAATAAAAGTGAGATAAAAATCTTGTACCACGGGTCCGAATTCCATTGTAATTGTTTTAACCAAATGTATCATAAATATAGATTTATTATAAATATATTTAAAACCCCATACTAATATATATCATACCATATTTTGTTTACTTATATCCTTTTATCACCTATTTATTAACAATTTTTTATTAAAATCATTATTTCGAGTAATTAATGTTTCATTTTTCATATATGTTTTGGTTCGGTAGTTTTGATATTTGTACTTATATCATGGTTACATAACATAAATACTATTAAAAATTATTTAAATATCATTTATATTAATTATATATATAGTGATACGTAAAATTTATAAATGGAAAAATGAATTACACTATTCATGGAGATGGTAAGTCGTACATACGCATGAACGTTGATTTTCACATTTCAATAGCCATAATGAAAGAAAGGTAGATATTAATTCACATTTAAATTGTAATTATTATAAAATATATATCATATATATTCATTATATCTATCATTATTATCATCCATCTAATGTGAAAATGGAAAACGAATCACATCACTCCGTGGAGGCGATAGTCCACACTTGCGCGTGAGCGACATTATCGTTTTCTAATAGATTGAAAGGGAAGAATATAGATGTTATATTATAATTAAAAAATTATAATTCTGTTATAATTATCATATATAAATATTAAACCTATCATAATAACCATCCATTTAATATATTGGTGGAAAATGAATTTTATCGCTATGTGGAGACGGTAAGAAATATGTACGCACGAGTGATACTTTGACTTCCCATTTTATGGGAAATATGGTGCATAAGGATGATTTCATAATAATAAAATTTTATTATAATTAGTATACATAAGTTATTATTTTATTATAAATACCATATATTCATAGGAGGTGAATATGAAATAAAAAATAAAGTGATCAGTTAGGGCAATTACCTCTTCTTTGAAAGAACTCCTTTAGATCTCCTCTTAAGGATCCTAAGGATGGTATTTTTGGAATAAAAAATACTATAGAATGTGTATAATGAAGTTTAGAAGGTATTTTATTAGTATTTTTTTAATATATATTGCTCAAAATTTGTGATGGATTGATTAGAGGAGGTTCCCTTTTATAATTGAGGTGAGGGGAACTTTTGGAATTTATTAAAAAGATTAAAATATAACAAATTCATTCACAAGAAAAATTAATAAAAATTGAAATTAATTAAAATAAAAATTTCTTATGGTTTAAATAACATCAACCAATTAAATTTACATAGGTTTTTGTGTCATTTTAAACCTATTATTTTCTATTAATCACTTTGTTAATTATTTTTGACATTAACTATGGTAACAATAATTTTTTCTATAAAGGGATAATAATGTTATACTTAATGGTAAATTGGATCATAAATGGAACATGTGTGATTTTTTAAATCATATTTCATTCACATGTATTAAAATAAAATTTTAATTAATTTTAAATCATTTAATAAAATATTATTTATTATAAAATATCATTAATGTTAATTTTGACACTATTTGTTTAATTTAACTTAAAAGACACAAATAAAAAATTGAAATTATATTTTAATCCTTTTAAACAGAAATAATATGTCATATTATATTAAAAATTAATTTATATTACTTTTAAAATTTTTAAAATCATTTATTTTATTTTTCTATTAATTGAATAAATATTGTATTAGTATTGTGAAAGAATTTAATATAATTATTTAATTGATAAAAATTATAAATAAATTTTAATCATGAAAATAATTTTATTATTCTAAAATTGTATATTTATATTAATTCATATCTTTATTGTGTCCCTATGTTAAGACATAAGAAGTATTTAAAACTAAGAGAGTGACACTTTGAAACTTTCTTTACTTTAAATATTACATAGGTCATTTTAATGGAAAAGTTTAAATATAATAATTAAATTTAGATAATAAGGTGAAAATATTTGAATTAAATTTATTAAAACATATTTTGATGAAATAAATATGGTCTTATCACTTAGTTTTAAGCTACATTACCTGATTTATCCTTTACTGCGGTGATAAATTTTACCACGATTACTATTAATAGTACCTAAAAAAGGGTTATATTTACCAAATTAGGGACTCCTAATTCCAAATATGGAATAAAGTTTTAAATATTCAATTTATATAAGTGAAAAAAATATTTTTTAAAATAAGTACGCAAAACATGATAAAACCCTCTTTTGAAAAATAGATTTTTTAGTATAAAATTGGTTTATTATTATCCCATGGGTAGAAAAGATATTAAATTAATGTTAAATATTTCATTGAATATATAATAGATAAAATAATTAATATAATTCAATAATAGTGATTAAATTTTATTTATTATGATAAAAATAAATTGCATGCATAAAAACAGTTTTTTAGAAAAACATTTTTTTATTTTCAAATGATTTTATTTTTATTTATAATTAATTGATAACCAAAGAACTAATTTTATAAATATATAATGATAAGTTCTTAATAATTTAGTCAGTATTATTCATAGCTTTCATTCCAATGGCTTGGTTAAAACAATCACATAATAATATTTTAGTAGTATATCACAGTTTGTCTAAACTTGGTGTTGCGTGTAACGCAATCTATAGAAAAAATGGAATTATTTAAATAGAAAAATATTCTAAAATATAATGGTGTTAAAAATTTGATATTTATTTCTAATAAGATTGATAATTATATCTCTTTTTGTGTGTGATCATGTAGGAAATGATATCTTATATCTATATGTTTTTCTCTTGAGTGTTGTACTAACTTTTTAGATGAAAAAACAAAATTTGTGCTATCACATAGAAAAAAAATTGTCTCAAAAATAAAGACCAGATATGTAGAGACCCATACTCTATGTACATATACATTAAATTACTTTTGCGGAATACTTAATACATAACAAAAATAGACACCAAAGGACCGTAATAGTTTAGTTTCATTGGAAACTTGGAACATAATCTTCTAATCTTGGTGAAAGATCTTCAACATCTTCCATAAATATATTCCCTTTTTTTCATACCTAAAACCTTTCTTTATATCCTGGGGAAAATAAAACATATAAAGGGTGATCTCAAATGCTCATTAAGGGTAATAATGGAGAAAATAAAACAAACCATATACATTTTAACTTCAAAACATGAACATAATGTTTAAATATCAAAATCTTTGAGTTGTGAAAAAAATCTTGGTAGTACATAAGGTATAGATCATAAAGGAACATCAATCATGATAAAATAGCATGGGATTAAAAAATTTAATTATGTAAAACCATTAAGCACATGATATGATTTCCATAGAATCCAAGGCATTGCTTCTAAGACCATCTTAGTGGAAAAATTCGTTTACTGAATCGAGTTCACTCCTCGTTCCAGTCCTGTATCACTGAACCGGATTAACTTACCATTCCAGCCATGGCTATCTCATGAGATATAAATCTATACCCAATTCATTGGAGTTAGATATAGGTCCCACCCATCTCATATTGAAATCATTCTTACGTGTGCCACAAAATAAACATAAATTATTCATCATAACCCAAACAATAAAATGGGTTTCATAAACATCATCCCATCATAACGTAATCCATATAAAACAAATGGATATAATTTCATCATAAGAAAAGTGAAACCATGTAAATAATAGAGAAATTATACTTGAAACATAGACATATGAAATAATTCCATCTTATATGGAAAATGGTTTTGATAAAACACTTGAAATGAATTCTTGAGGAAAATATCCTTTCTTCTTAAAAATCATTTTCTTTTTACAAAATGCCATTCAATTTTAAAAGAAAATGATTTTGTTGAAAATAGTCATTAAATATTTTATATTAAGCTTCATTAAAATAATTTGTTATGAAACCGTAAAAATCCGTTTATGCCGTATAACTTAAAAAACATTCTTCTCATACTATTGCCAAAAAAGTCAAAAAGTACCTCATATGGTAAAAAAAAGATTCCTTACATACCATGTAGTAAAAGTCAAAAATGGGTAAAAAGGAATTTAAACATACTTGAAACCATTTTTATAAAATAAGGTCATGGATGATAAATATAACCCCCGTAAATACTAACGAATAAAAAATCTCGGATAAAAACGAGATTGGAAAATTTATCACTTACCTTAGGTCTGATATACTTCGTACGTATCTGAAACTCCTGTATAATGATTTAAATAATGTCATTTACTTATTATAGAATCATATTCATTGTTATGATAACGTATATGGTTCACTTATGACTTTATATTACCCGTTCTTTTTTAAATTCCATGTTAAAGCAGCGTTTTGGGTAAAATCGTTTTATTTATCGTACGTGTTTGGACTTGTTGTTCTTGATATTATTATTACTTATATCATGATTTACTTACTTCCAGAATTTAAATCATGATTTATTTATAATATATATTCAGTATATATATATATATAATAGATAGATGAATGAAATGAAATACACCGTTCATGGAGATGGTAGGCCGTACGTATGCATTAACGTTGTTTTCGTTTCCTTATTGAATGAAATTAATTAAATGAAAAATATATGTACATAAATCTATTATAATTATTATGTAATATATGTCATGATTATTTATTATATATACTTTATAAACATACTTTAATGGTCAATCATGGAAAATGAATCTCATCGCGTTCGTGGAGACGGTAGTCCGTACGTACGCACGAGCGATGATATCATTCCCATAATTATTGAATAGAATTGGAGTGGATGATATAATATCTCAGAATAATTATGATGTAATAATAACCATATATATTTATTATTTACACCATTATACCAATCCAAGTAAGGTGGTGGTGGAAAAGCAGATTACACCACGGCGTGGAGACGGTATTCCGTACGTACGCACGCGTGGTGATTTTGTTTTCCGTAGGATGGGTAAAAGGTGAAATGGGGTTTTTTCATATTTATAATAAAATATCAGTATATTAGTGATACTGAGTTTATTACATTACAATTAAACAACTAAATAAGAAAAATTTGAAGAAGAAAGAAACTTGAAAGAATCGGTAGAAGAGATTACCTCTTCTTTGACGCACCTCCTTTAAGATTCCTCTTAAGGGACTAGAGTTGGTCTTTTGAGAAGAACAGAACCTCCAGAATGTTTCTAGGGAAGTGTATAAGATAAATGGTCAGGTTTTTTTATATCTTTAAGGCTCAGAGTTGTTTAAAGAGGAGAGGGAGGAGATGCCCTTTTATAGGGGAGGAGAAGGGCACCTTTGGAAACCTCAAAAATATTAATTTATAATAAATCAAACCCCACATAAAAACTTTTAAAATGACTCAAATACAAATAATAGATTATATAATGTTGTAATATCATAATCCAATAAAATTCAGACATGTTGGGAATTTATTTTAAACCTTATCAATTTGATTTTTCCTTATTTAATTTATTTCATCTTATTTGTGGTAATAATATTCTAGATTTAAATTGTTATAAATAATTACTTATGTGTTGTTAATTATCCATAATTGGGTACTTTATGAAATTTTAGACCCTATAAATTTCAATTTATAATTTTTAAATATTTATGCGACTTTTAATCAATTTAATAATATGTTATTTTTATAAAATAACAATAGTATTCATTTTGACACAATTCAATTATTTGAATTTAAATAAAATCTTAATAGAGGATATATTCAAACAAAAATGTTTAATAGATTCCTAACATGACATATCCATCTATTAAATTTTTTTATAACATTAATTAGTTCATATAATGTTTATTTTAATATTTGTAAAACCATTTATTTAATATTTTTATTAATAAAACAATTACAACATTATTTTTGTATAATAATTTAATATACATATTATTTGTATAAAAATTAAAACTAAAATACTATGATGAAGATAAATATATTACCTTTCATAATAATATTTTTACTAGAATTTATCATCTTAAAATAACTACATGTAAATTGTTATATTTATTAAATTATGAAGGTGACATCTTCGACATCATTTAAAATATTATAATATTAATGTTCTAATATGTTTTAAAAGGCTCCAAATGGTCCCCAAATCGACCATTGGATGATTAGGGTATATATATACTCGACCAATAATGTTTGTTCAAGTTTCTGGTCCTTTTGATAGGTATTATTTCTTTAATAAAAACTATATTATTGATTTTTCACTAAATAAACAATTTTTGCATCACTATTGTGTCACCATTAATGACAATTATTTAATCCCTAAAAATTATAAATAAATTAAAATAATTTAGATAATTTTATTATCTTTCTTGAGACTATTCATGTTCAAAGTTTTATTATGTTTACCCCTAAATTAAAATTATTATACTTATAAGATTTAAGAGAGTGACATGTTGTCACTTTCTTTGGTTTTAATAATAATTAAATTATTTTCACGGTAAAAAGTCCATAAAATAAATATATTCCAACCCTTAGGTGATATGGGTTGACTTTTAGTTATCCAATATAATTTTGGCAGTTGTTAATGTAATTTTATAATCTTATTTTTACCCTTAATTACCTGATTTACCTTTAATTGGAGTAAATAAAAATTACCAAAGTTACTATTCATAATATCAAATAAATAAAATTATCCTATTAACATAATTTGGACCCACTGAATCCAAATATGGAATCCATTTTTCAAAATTCAAAACATAGAAGTTTTATTAATTAAATTAAAATTTATCCCATTGTTAAGAAAACGGGTTTTAAAAGTTAAAATATTGCCAAAGATTGAAATGTTTTTACCTATGAATTCAATGAAAAATTAATGGTAATGACATAAATTATATTAAATGGTAAAAATATATTCTATTTATACTTTAAAACCATTCAATATTATAACTTATCCATATAAATTATTGTGATGAAAAAAGTTGTTTTTAATTAAAATATAGCATGTTTTTACTATTCATTAAAATATGAAAGTTATCAGAATAATATGAAAATTTTATCCAAAGTAAATTTTTATATCATGATTCCAAAGAAGAATTTTATTTTATCAAAATTAACTTATAAAAATTTCAAAAACTAGATTTAAAGTGGGTGCGCCATCAAAAGGCGGCAAAACTGCATTTTTTGAAAAATACTTTTTTTACCTGAAAAATTTATTTTGTTCTCATAACATGTTCTAGAAAATGTGTAAGATGAATAATAATATTATAAAATTTAAAATTTTGTTAATAATATTAATAATGCCTAATACATAATAATATTATAACAATGTATCGTTGTTTAGTGAAACCTGGTATTGCGCACAACACACGCTATCGAGGAAGGTTGCGATGGCGTGTAATGAAAGCCAAGTGAGGGATGCATGTAGTGAAAGATCCTTTTGGTGTAGCATACAACACAAGACATAAATGAAATTAAAAAGAATAATTCTCATAAAATCTCGATTTGTTACATTCTACCCCCCCCCCTTAAATTGAATTTCGCCCTCGAAATTTGTTGGGGTTATAAATGGTTTACTACTTGAAAGTTTCGTTCATAGAAACTCACATCATAAAAAGGAATAATAAAACTTAATTTAAAAAATTGAATTATGAAACATAATGGTTACCCAAATTAACTCATCACAGGGTTTCCACATAGGACAACATAGGTGAAAATATGGATATGGAAGAGATATCTAACCATCAAGTTCTGATGGATAGTGGTAGAGAACATGGCTATGAAAAATCCAACAACCACAAAGCCATAAATTTGTGATGATGTAAGGTACCATCTGATTCATCAGATATAAGGTCACTAGAAAAACATTTTTGGTTTTCATGATCATTTCCCTAAAATTGAAGAATTTTAATTAGAATAAATACTTACTTTATTTCGGTATAATCTCCCCATTGTTCATGCCTTGAACAATTTCCACTTCATCTCTTAAAGAAATGAAGTTGAATTTTTCATTCATGAAGTGTTAGTAGATCATGTGATAGAAATATGGGTCATTCCATATGTCTCAAACAAAAGGTTAGAAAAAGTTATCAAATATACATAAGTCCATCTATGGTGAGGTTAATCGTATATGATTCCAAAAATGGACTTATACTTCATCTATCATACCACTTAATAAAATAAAACTAGTTTCTACTAAACGGGGAATTCCTGTTGGCCAGTGGTAGGAAATAAAGGCCTGTCACACTTCGGTTGAGGGTTCAATTCCTGCAACCTTGTTCGACACGACGGGTTGTCGCCCGTCCTGTAGGTTGTCTCTTTTTCTAAAACTACATTATTATAACATTCCTACAATAATATCGAAAAAATTTCTAGCCTTAAACAATACTATCTTATGTATAACTTAATTCATTCCAATCTTTAGGCTTATTCAAAATACTTAGGTCTAAGATCATAGTATAAAGAAAATGATTACTTGAAAGGTCACATAACAAGAACGTGAATACCATCATTTATCCCCCATATATCATAAGATATATCTTGTTGGTCACATTACAAACACGTGAATAACTTAATCATGTATTCTTTTGAAAAAATTAATTACCATAGAACCTTAGTGAAAACATGAATTCTTTCAAAAGTTAACTCTTTCCACATTCCAAAATCCCAAAAATTTTATATACTCAAACAATGATATCACTTTTTCTTCATATCAGTCATGAGCTCATTAATACTATCAAACATCTCATTATCTTCTTATTCTGTCATTATAAACATATCATCTACCTTCCAAAAATATTTTAATAACCTTTCATGGTTACCAGTACCATTCATCATATACTTTTAAAAACTCAAGGAAAGGAAACAGTGTAACAATCCTTAGATTTTTCTTTATTTCATAGTACCATACATTATTCTTCATAAACATACAATCATTCCACTACCTTCTTAAACCAATGGCTGAGCTTCATCATTTCTTTCATCTCATATATAATTTGTAGTATCTTAATCATCATCCACATAAATACTACCCATATGACCATACTGATTCTATTCATGATATTTCCCCATAGGGCATTGGTTTGCATAATACCTGTAAATTCCACATTTAAAACATTTAACCATTATTGATGTCTTAGAAATACCATTATCCTTGTCCATGGTGTTAACTGAACATTTTCCTTTACAATTACTAGCTTTGTTTCTTTCTTTTCCACACCCAAAGAAACTTCTAGTTCCTTTGAAACATTCTCCCTGATGCCTCCTCCCATAAGATTTACATGATGAAAATTGAACTTTTTGTCCTCTATGATCATCATGAAACTCCATATTTCTCTTATTAGCTGAGTCGGGAAACTTACCAAAGTTGAGATTATTGATCATATTATGAGATTTATGATTAGGAATAATAACAATATGTGGACTTCCAAATCCAATTTCAATTGTTTTCTCATGAATAATATCATTCCATTGTCCATCATATCCTCCATTATCGTGAATATTCCTGTTTCCATCCATTTTCTAAAAACCAAAAAGAATAGTGTTAAAGGAAAAAATCATAATCAAGGGGGAGTACCTTCAATATCTAACATATTAGGTTTAATTATAATATTTTTTCCATAATTCTATGACTATAACCTATACTTATACTTAACCTTAGGGACATCCCTAGACATACCTTAGAAATATCTCTAGGGATCTCACTAAAGTTTTCACATCCTAGTTTCCAAAGGTTAACTAAACCTTTCCTCTTATACCAACTATAGAGACCCATACTTGACGTACATAGACATTATATTACTTTTTCGGAATACTTAATACATAACAAAAATAGACACCAAAGGACCATAATAGTTTAGTGTCTTTGGAAACATGGAACACAATCTTCTAATCTTGGTGAAAGATCTTCAACATCTCCCATAAAGATATTCCCTTTTTTCTCTTACCTAAAACCTTTCTTTATATCCTAGGAAAAATAAAACATATAAATAGTGAGATCAAATGCTCAGTAAGGTTAATAATGGAGAAAACAAAACAAACCATATACATTCGAACTTCAAAACATGAATATAAAGTTTAAACATCAAAATCTTCAGTTGGGAAATAAATCTTGGTAGTACGTAAGGAATAGATCATAAAGGAACATCAATAACGATAAAATAACATGGGATTAAAACATTTAATTGTGTAAAACCATTAATCACATGATATTATTTCCATAGTACCAATGCATTTCTGCCAAGACCATCTTAGTGAAAAAATTCCCTTACTGAATCGAGTTCACTCCTCGTTCCAGTCCTGTATCACTGAACCGGATTAACTTACCGTTCCATCCATGGATATATCATGAGATAAAAATATTTGCCCAATGCATTGGAGGGAGATATAGGTCCCACCCATCTCATATTGGAATCATTCTTACTTGTCCCACAAAATAAACATAAATCATTCATCATAACCCAAAGAATTAAATGGGTTTCATAAACATCATCCCATCATAACATAATCCATATAAAAAAATGGATATCATTTAATCATAAGAAAAGTGAAACCATTTAAATCATAGAGACATTATACTTGAAAAATACACATATGAAATAATTCCATCTTATATGGAAAATGGTTTTGATAAAACACTTGAAATGAATTCTTGAGGAAAATATCCTTTCTTCTTCAAAATAATTTTCTTTTCACAAAATTCCATGCAATTTTAAAAGAAAAGGATTTTATTGAAAATAGTCATTAGATATTTTAGAGTAAGCTTCATGAAAATGAGGCGTTATGAAACCGTAAAAATACATTCATTCAATATAGGTAAAAAAACATTCTTCTCATACTTTTTCCAGAAAAATAAAAAAGTACCTCGTATGGTAATCAAAATAAAGATTCCTTACATACCATGTAGTAAAATTAAAAAATGGTTAAAAAGGACTTTAAACATACTTGAAACCATTTTTATAAAACAGGGACATGGATGATAAATATAACCCTAGTAAATACTAACGAATAAACAATCTCGGATAAAAACGAGATTGGAAAAGTTATCCCTTACCTTAGGTCTGATAAGCTTCGTACGTATCTGAAACTCCTGTATAATGATTTAAATAATGTCATTTACTTATTATAGAATAATATTCATTGTTATTATAATATATATGGTTCACTTATGACTTTATATTACCCATTGTTTTGTAAATTCCATGTTAAAGCAGCGTTTTGGGTAAAATCGTTTAATTTATCGTACGTGTTTGAACTTGTTGTTCTTGATATTATTATTACTTATATCATGATTTACTTCCAGAATGTAAATCATTATTTATATATAATATATATTTAGTATATATATAATAGATAGATGAATGAAATGAAATACACCGTTCATGGAGACGGTAGGTCGTACATACGCATGAACGCTGTTTTCGTTTCCTTATTGAATGAAATTAAGTAAATGAAACATATATGTACATAAATCCAGTATCATTATTATGTAATATATTTCATGATTATTTATTATATATACTTTATAATCATACTTGAATGGTCAATCATGGAAAATGAATCTCATCGCGTTCGTGGAGACGGTTGTCCGTACGTACGCACGAGCGATTATATCATTCCCATAATTATTGAATAGAATTGGAGTGGATGATATAATATCTCAGAATAATTATGAGGTAATAATAACCATATATAGTTATTATTTACACCATTATACCCATCCAAGTAAGGCGGTCGTGGAAAAACAGATTACACCACGGTGTGGAGACGGTATTCCGTACGTACGTACGCGCGGTGATTTTGTTTTCCGTAGGATGGGTAGAAGGTGAAATGGGGTTTTTTAATATTTATAATAACATATCAGTATATTAGTGATACTGATGTTATTACTTTATAATGAAACAACTAAACATGAAAAATTTGAAGAAGAAAGAAACTTGAAAGAATCGGTAGAAGAGATTACCTCTTCTTTGACGCACCTCCTTTAAGATTCCTCTTAAGGAACTAGAGTTGGTCTTTTGAGAAGACCAGAATCTCTAGAATTTTGCTAGGGAAGTGAAGAAGATAAATGGGCAGTTTTTGTCATAGATTTAAGGATCAAAGTTGTTTAAAGAGGAGAGGTAGGAGATGCCCTTTTATAAGGGAGGAGAGGGGCACCTTTAGAAACCTCAAAAATATTAATTTATAATAAATCAAACCCCACTTAAAAACTTTTAAAATGACTCAAATACGAATCTTAGATGATATAAGGTTGTAATATCATAATAAAATAAAATTTAGATATGTTGGGAATTTATTTTAATCCTTATCAATTTGATTTATCATTATTTAGTTTATTTAATCTTATTTGTGGTAATAATATTCTAGATTTTAAATTGTTATAAATAATTACTTATGTGTTGTTAATTATACATAATTGGGAACTTTATGAAATTTTAGACCATATAAATTTAAATTTATAATTTTTAAATATTTATGTGATTTTTAATCAATTTAATAATATGTTATTTTTATAAAATAACAATAGTATTCATTTTGACACTATTAATTTATTTGAATTAAAATAAAATCTACACAGAGGATATATTCAAAAAAATGTTTAATAGATTCCTCACATGTCTAATTCATCTATAAAATTTGTGGAGAACATTAATTAGTTCATATAATGTTTATTTTAATATTTATAAAACCATTTATTTGATATTTTTCTTAATAAAACAATTACTACATTATTTTTGTATAATAATTTAATATACTTATTCTATGCGTAAAAATTAAAAATAAAATAATATGATTAAGATACATATAATAAATTTCATAATAATATTTTTACTAGAATTTATAATCTTAAAATCACCACATGTAAATTGTTATATTTACTAAATTATGATGGTGAAATCTTTGACATCATTTAAAATAATATAATATAAATTTTCTAATATGTTTTATAAGGCTCCAAATGGTCTAAAAATCTACTATTGGATGATTAGGGTATATATATACTCTAACAATAATGTTTGGTCAAGTTTATGGTCCTTTTCATAGGTATTATTACTTTAATAAAAACTATATTAATCATTTTTCACTAAATAAACAATTTCTGCATCGCTATTATGTCACCATTAATTACAATTATTTCATCCCTAAAAATTATAAATAAATTCACATGATATAGATAACTTTATTATCTTACTGGATACTATTCATATTCGAAGTTTAGTGAAGTTTACCACTAAATTAAAATTATTATACTTATAAGATTTAAGAGAGTGACATGTTGTCACTTTCTTTGGTTTTAATAATAATTAAATTATTTTCATGGTCAAAAGTCCATAAAATGAATCTATTCTAACCCTTAGGTGATATGGGTCGACTTTCTGTTATCCAATAAAATTTTTTCAAGTGTTAAAGTAATTTTATAATCTTATTTTTACCCTTAATTACCTGATTTACCTTTAACTGCAGTAAATAAAAATTACCAAAGTTACTATTCATAATATCAAAAAAATAAAAGTAACCTGTTAACATAATTTGGACCCACTGAATTCAAATATGGAATCAATTTTTCAAAAATTCAAAAAACAGAAGTTGCAGTAATTAAATTAAAGTTTATCCTGTTGTTAAGAAAATGGGTTTTAAAAGTTAAAATATTGCCAAAGATTGAAATGTTTTTACCTATGAATTCAATGTAAAATTAATGGTAATGACATAAATTATATTAAATGGTAAAAATATATTGTATTTATACTTTAAAACCATTCAATATTATAATTTATCCATATAAATTATTGTGATGAAAAAAGTTTTTTTTAATTAAAATATAGAGTATTTTTACTATTCATTAAAATATGAAAGTTGTCAGAATAATATGAAAAATTTATCCAAAGTAAATTATTATATCCTGATCCCAAATTAGAATTTTATTTTATAAAATTGAACTAATAAACATTTCAAAAAATATATTTAAATTGGGTCCTCCATTCAAAGGCGGCAAAACTGCATTTTTTGAAAAATACTTATTTTACCCAAAAAAATTATTTTGTTCTCATACCATGTTCTTGAAAATGTTTAAGATGAATAATAATGTTATAAAATTCATAATTTATTCAATACTATTAATAATGGATAATCCATTATAATATTATAAAAATATATCGTTGTTTAGTAAAACTCAGTATTGCGTACTACACACGCTATCGAGGAAGATTGCGATTGTGTGTAATGCAAGCCAAGTCAGGGATGTGTGTAGTGCAAGATCCTTTTCGGTGTAGCGTAAAACATAAGACATCAATGAAATTAAAAATAATAATTCTCATAAAATATTGGGTTGTTACAAGATATAATACCAAATGTTTTCCCTAATAAACAATTTAGGTAAATCTATAATAGTTTGGGTTAATTTCAATTGTAAATAAACTTACAGCATTTCCCTATTTACTATTTAGTTTACTATTAGTTACGAACTTCTGAAAAACTCATAAATCAGAGTTAGTAAATATAGGGAAAATTAGACAATTTGTAAAACTAATTTAAAATTAGCTTTTAGGAACATTATAAATAATACAAAATCTTCGGTAATGGTTAACAAACCAAGAACTCTTTTAAAAGATATTATTAAAAGATAACACCCTCCAATTAGGGAGGTTTTTTCTTTAACTAAAATTAACAAGGGATTCTTTGAATTTACTCTATGTATCCCCTTAAAAGCACCGAATTCCTTGATAAAAACATTAGAAACACCAATATTCAACCATAAGAAGATTTTCTAGCACCACAAGTATTAATAGATTCCAAGTCCAAAAATATCATGGTCAACCTGATGGAAATAACTTGCTCATAGATTCAGAAGCCCCGAAATCAACACTATTGTAAAATCCTTTCTTACATGAATCATAAGCTCCTCGACCCAATGTCTATAAGATTAGTTATTATAATAAGATAACTTGGATCATTTACAATGAGACCTCAAAAACAAATGCTTCAATAGGAAATAATTAGAAAGAAAAACTACTACAATCAGAAGCACACTCTATAACAAGACATTGTAATCTTCAAAATGAAAAGTAGGTATTTCAAAGTAATATTATATAAAAATTCTATTTTAATCCATAATATAATACGTAAAATTTATAGATTTGCCTCTAATTTCCAGATTCCATAAACCTTCAGTTCAATTGTAATGACATCGGATGTAGAAACATCCATTTTCTAGTAGATTTAATAAAACTTCGCATCTACCAATGATAAAAATTTATGCCACTACATCACTACATCATCTGGTAAAAGTAATCTAACATGAAATTTCATATCACTATATTTTCATTCACTATATCTCAAATATAAATTAACCACATCTAATTTCATCAATTTTTTATCCATTTTTAATAAAAAAATATTTAAATGATTCATTGAAATAAAAAATGAAATGTTGAAATTTTTATATAATATGTAAATCCATTTCCTGAATTCTACTTAGGGGTAATTTAATTTTGATGAAAACAAAAAGTACAAATGTGTGATAGTTCACATGAATGGTTGACATTTTGAGGGTGGATAAAAATGTTGATATATGTTATTGTTTTTAAATTCTAGTGTCAATAAATAATGTAAATTTATGAAGTTTTCATTTGGTTTTTTTAAAATTTTAATGCCTCAGTTTCTAATTGCATAATAGTGGTGTAATGGTGATACATTTTTGTTTTTTTAGTTCCAGTGTCAATAAAGGTTGTTGATTTTGTGTTGAGTTTTCATTGGATAATGGATCACTATATTAATTTGTATTTATTTATTTGTAACATATTAGACAAGAATATAGAAAAATAATAACCTCACTAGTGTTTTGGAGAGAGTTATTAACACACAACTGGATCTGATTGTGCGTCTCTAACTTATTTTTACCAGTAGTGAATTTCCATCATCTTCTAGTGGATACTAAGGAAGAAATTTCTGATTATACATCTTATTTTTAGTTTCTATAATGTTTTAATAAAGTTTTTACTTTAAAGGCCCTTTCATGTTGAAATTTTTGTTTGAAATTACATTTTTTCTTCTATAATGAGGATAATAGAAGTTTCACTATAAGTATCCACTGTCCTTGTTTCACAAGAATTTTTGTGATTTTTTTTGTGAAATTAGGTTTCATCGAGAGTTGAAACTATCACTGAAAACAATAAATATTGAAACAAAATTTTAACTAATAGTTTCACTAAATGTTTGACTAAAAGTTTCACTGGTTTCCCAAAAAATTTCACCGATACTTTCACTAAAATTTTGACTAAAAGTATTACTTAATTTTTCAAGTGATCAAATTTAAAGTCACTAAAAGTTTCAATGAAACGTTTAATTAAATAGGAATCCAGATGCAAGTTGGAACTATTATAATGCTTAAATAATTATTTATTGATATATATTTTGAAATAAAATATTTATAGAAAAAAATTATAAATAATTGGCATGAATGAGAATTAAGTTGACAACCATCACTTGTGTGATAGATGCAAGTTATGACATTGTCTTTTCCAATTTTAGTAATTTTTCATATTATTTGAGTATTTTAACTACATAAAAAGAAATATTTATTTGTCATGAAACCTCTAAAATAGTTATAATAATTTCTATATTCAAAATAAAACAAAATATGAAAGTGGGGATAGATTCAAAAAGTTTTTTTAGAAAATAGAATTTGGAATTTAAGATATTTTAATAAAAGGAAAAATTATCATGTTAAGATGTTAGAATGTTTTTATTTTATGAGATATTTAATTTATAATTGTTCTCTTGTTACATTAATCTAGTATATAGAATCATTTTACTTTTTATGTAGGGAGTCATAAATATAAGGTCTCGACCTTAAACATTACATAATCTTGAATTTTAGTCAATAAATATCTTCCTTTCAAATTGAGGATCTTTTAAAGTTTATATTTTTAGATAATTAGGATATAATACATACATAACATTACACATTTATACAAATCAGATACCCAAAAAACAAAATCCATTTCTTCAAAAATATAAAACTTTTTAAATAAAACATGTTTTCTCTAAAAAATATCCATAAAATTTAACTTGGCTTCCTTATTTTTCTTAAACATCCTTATAACCTATGAAAATAATTTAAAAACTTGGGATGATAACAAAAATATAAATAAGGTATATAAAAATAAGGAAAGAAAACATTGGTCCATGAATACTTGTAAATGTATTAAATCATTTTCAAAAAGACATACTTTTCACCCATATATACTTACTTTGTGAAATTGATATTTGCAAGAGATTTCTCCAAAACATAAAGAACATAAATATAACCATAACATTATCTTGGGGAATTACTTACATAATCTTGTAACCCTCTTGGCTACCTTATGATTTTTAACCATCATGACTACCTTACAATGTAACCCTCACCGCTACCTTATTATGTAACCATCACAATTACACTTGGAGTAACCATATGGATGAACTCCAACTTACACATACCCAATGAATTGGTTGGAGATATAGCTCCAAAAATTCATCATAAATAGTTTCCAATAACTAGAACATAATCATACAATATTAATAGTTACATAAAAACATTTCTTTTGAATTTTGTAAAATAGAATTTGAAAAGGAAGATTTTAAAATGAAAAGACTATTAAAAATATAATATAATTGAATTTAGCCTTAATATAGTTGATTTAACATGTATATACACTATAAATACACATAACTAAACATATTATAAAAAAAATTCATCACACAAACAATTTTAATACCACATAATTAATGAAGTAGAAGGTTAGCCCAAAGAATGGAAATTGGGTTAAGAATTCCATTATCGCGGGTTCGTATTACTTAAAACATGTTTAAAACTAATTTATAATGGTTAAAATAGTGTTATTAATATCTTACTAAAAAATATTAATTTTTATGACACCTTATATTTTCATTTCATAACATAATTTCGCACTTTAATTATTTTTATTTTGTTCCTTCCATTGTTTCGGGTGCATTCTTTACAATATTTCCATGGTGGATTTTTATTTGATTTTTTATCATATGGAAATGAAAGTACAGAAGTGGAATTAAATGGTATTCATATGTTTCCATAATATTAAATGATTCCTTAAATCATTTTAGTTATACATTATGAGGATTAATCATTAGGTAAATCTTTAGTGATATCCGTTTATATCATTTTGGCAGTTCTATGATAATCACTAAATAGTTTCATTATATAAATGAAATATTATGTATATATGTTTACTCTAGAACATTAAATAGGATATATAATACACTTTTAAATCTATTTCAACAATTTAAATGGTTTTATAACTAGTTTTGAAGGAAGTAAAGGAAATTTAAGAAACATCATCCACGATGTTGGTAAATCGATACACCACGGATGGTGTTATTATTTTATGAATAAGAGGAAGAGGAGAAGAAGTAAGTTGATTAATTTTTCAATAAAAATGAAAAAATCCACAATATATAAGATTATATATCTTTCATGACTCTTGGATAAGGGGATTTGAAGAGAGTATAAGATAATAAAAGAAGTGAAAAAAAACACTAGAAAATGAAAGAAGATTTTTACCTCTTGATCTCTTCTCCTTGAGATCCTCCTTAAGGACTTTGGTTTTAACCTTTTCATGAGAATAGTAGGTCTTGTAAGTGGGGAACATCCTTGGGGAGTTTATTAGGCATAACATATACTATACACAAATCTTGAGAGGTGTGAGAAGAAGAGGGAGTGAGGGTGGTATTAATAGTGGAGGAGAGGAGGGGTTTTGCATTATTTTAATCATTAGTTTAATATTGTTTCTCAATACTATAAATATTATTGATTTATGTGATCACAAATAGTGATAAGTGCTTGTGAGTTCAAATAAATGGCCATTTACATCATCCATGACTCAAGCATGATGCATAAATTCATTTATTTTTCATATTTCGTAATTATCGAATTTCACTATTCACTAAAAATTCAAGTATTTCAGAAAAATCCCAAAAATTCACCCCAACCACTTTTCTACATGTAGAATTCAAAAATGAGCTCCATTTTTTAAAATAATTTTCTAAATGTTATTAATTTAATTTTTAAATAAAATCATATTTTTTTCCAAAAATAGCAATTTTAAAACTATAACCGATTTTATATAACCTTGACAAAATAATCAATATCTCATTATCTTATAACCTTAATAAAATAAAATAATAATATGATTTACTATTCATAAAGTTCGTATTACTATTCATATTACTATTCATAAGGATTTGTTACTATTCATCAAAAATCAAGTTGGTTCTATCAGACTCTAAATAACTTACTGATCACAATCGTAGATGACCGTTTTTTGATATTCAAATCCTAGAAGCAGAAACCATAAGTTTAACGACTAATTTATAACTACCTCCTTAAAAAAGATTCATTATGTAGAGAATCAGTGTTTCATGCATTTCAATTTATTTTTTTAAAACCTTTTGGTGTTACATTCTCCCCACCTTCTAGAAATTGTGTCCTCACAATTTTATTTACTTATTAAAAAAATGAGGGTACCTTTCCCTCATAACATTTTCAGATTCCCATGTTGCTTCTTCAACCATGTGGTTTCTCTACAAAACCATTACCTGAGAGATTACCTTTTTTTTAATAATTTTTCTCAATGATTAAGAATCTGAATAGGTTTCTATTCATAAAAAAGGTTCTCTTCCAGCTGAACTACTTCTGGGATCAAGACATGAGATTAATCTAGCACATACTTTCTTAGCATTAAAACATGAAAAACATTGTGTACCTAAGATAAACTCGAAGGCAAAAATACTCAGTAGTAAATTGGTCAAACTTTCTCTAAGATTTCATACGGTTCAATGAACCAGTGACTTAGCTTTCCTTTAATACCAAAACGCATAAAACTTTTCCATGGTGAGATTCTAAGAAAAACCTGATCACCTACCTCAAAATAAAATTCATTCCTCCTACTATATGCATGAATTTTCTGCCTGCTCTGATCTGTCCTCATGTGTTACTGGATCATCTTCACCTTCTTAGCCACTTCCTCTACTAATTTTGGTCCCATCAACTTCCTTTCCCTGACTTCATCCCAAAAAAGTTAGAGTTTGACACTACTTCCCATATAATGCCTCAAATGGTTCCATTTTTATACTGGAATTAAAACTAATTTTATAAGAAAATTCAAAAAAAGAAACATGTTGATCCAAATTTCCCTAGTAGTCCATTGAACAAGCTCAAAGAATATCCTCTAAAGTTTGAATTGTTTGTTTTGACTACCCATCTGATTGAAGATGAAAAGCTATGATGAAACTAAATTTTGCACCCAATGACATCTAAAGTCCCTTTCAAAAATAAAAAGTGAGCCTAGGATCCCTTTCATACACAATGGAAAGAGGCACTCCATGTATCTATACAATTTCTTTGAGCTATATTCGAGAAAGTTAATCCAAAGACATTGAATCCCCACTATGGAGGAAATGTGCAGATTTAGTTAGTCAGTCAAAAATCACCCAAATCGCATTGTTACCTATATAAGCCTTTGGTAGTCCCACCACAAAGTCCATGGAAAAATTTTCCCATTTCCACTCTATCACTGGTTATGGCTGAAGCATCCCCTTCGGTAATTTTCACTCTAATTTAAACTATTGATAAGTCAAACATTTCATGTTAAATTTTTCAATATCTCTTTTCATTCCATCCCAATAGTAATACTCCCAAAGGTCTTTATACATCTATGTACTGCCACAATGAACTGAAAATGGAGAACTATGAACTTCAGAAAAAAAAAATATTTCTTCAGCTAAGAATTACAAGGTACACATAATATTTTTCTAAATCTCAAAACAAAATCTTTATCAATGTTAAATTATGGAAACACTACCATTTTACCCAATTATACCTTTTTTTGTAGCTCACAATCTTCCTTATGTGATTGTTTAATTCTTTCTGATAAAGTTGAATGCACTGAAACCTAAAACAAAACAGAGGAATTTCCTGCACCAAAAACTTCCAAGCCAAAATACATCAAATCATTAATCAAGAGGTCATGTTCCAATCATAACATGGTTAATGATGCATGATGTTTTCGACTCAATGAATCTTCCACTTTGTCTTCTTTTCCCAAATGGTAATTGATCATGCAACCATAATCCTTTATTAATTCAATCCATCCTTTCTTCCTCATGTTAAATTCTTTATGAGTCAATATATACTTCATAATTTTATGTTCAGTATGTGTTTGACATTTTTCTTCATATAAATGATGCCTCAAAATTTTTTGAGCAAAAACCACATCTACTAACTTCAAATCATGTGTAGTATAATTTACCTCATGAGGTTTGAGTTGTCTTAAAGCTTAAGAAATTACTTGATCATTATGAATCATAATACCACCATGTCCCCTAAATGAATCATTACTGTAGATGATAAAAATCACCATTTCTAGAAGGCAGAGCCAAAACTAGAACATTCACCATATAATATCCCAGATCCGGATGCGACTCAAATGGAGCCCCGTACCCGGTTGGCCACATGGACTCAAGCGCATTTCCACAAATGTCAGAGTCTTTCGACTAGCAGCAAGGGCCTAGGGTGTGATAGTAGAGAAAATATTCCCTCATTGATAGAGTGTAACATAGCGGAATAAAATAATTCAATATCGGAACCATTAAATACACAACTAGAAAAATGGGATATTGCCACGGTTCAAAACTGTGGCAATAGGGCCCAAAACTGTGGCTACAGGCTACGACCACAGTTTTGTCCAACCTTGGGCACTATCGATGTGGAAGTAGGTTCTGACCTATGGACATGGTTTTAACCATGGAAATAGGTGGCCTATTTCCACGATTTTAACTGTGGCTATAGCCCTAGAAAATTGTGGCAATAGGTGGCCTATTTCCAAAGTTAAAACTGTGTCTATAGCCATAGAAAACTGTGGCAATAGCCTAAAAATAATATGTGCCTAGCTGGATTTTATCCTAGCACCTTCCTTTCATATTTCAGTGGCCTAACAACTACACCACCAAGGATTTTGTGTGTGTATATATATAATATGTTATATATATTATTAAAAACTATGGTAGAATTGTAAAAACAGTGGAAATAGTTCTTCTTGCCATTTTTTGGTAGGAAATTTTTTCTCCCACACAAGGGTGGGAGACCTATAGCCACAGTTTTGAAAATCATGGATATAGCCCTTCAAAAAAAGGCTTATATCCACAGTTTTGAAAACTGTGGCTATAGATTTGGGCTATATCCACAATTTTGAAAATTGTGGCTATAGGCCCTGAAAAAATACCTATAGCCACGATTTTAAAACCATGGATATAGGCCAAATAATTGTGGTCTTAGCCACATTTAGCCACAGTTTTTAAACTGTGGAGATATGTCCATGGTTGTAGCCTGTTTTTCTAGTTGTGATTCTACACAACTAAAACAGTAAACAAAAGACTAATAATATAAATAACCAAGCATCATTACATACAAAAGATGAGGTAGTATGTTATGTTCTAAAAAACATTCAAAATAGTTACACTATATAAATTCACAATACGAATGTTCCAAAATAAAAAATAAACAAAGAAAACTAAGAAGAATTTCAACCCTTGGCTATGTCACATGCCCTCCGGCTCCGAAACAACATCTTAAGTACCTTTAGAAGGGAACTTTCCCTTATCGATACCTGCAAAAGTATAACCTGTTTGGGCTCAAAATCATGACCCAAACAAGGTGTGAGAAATAATACCAGTAGGCAGCCTCCCAAGATATGTTCCTATCTGTAAGTGAGTATATGCAATAGGTAGTACACAAAATGGAAAAGTAGTAAACTAGGAGGTACTCCAAACTAAACAATCGTACAAGACCTAATTTTCATTTTCATTCATTATATTCAATTAAACCATTCAATTTCATTCAATTATAAATGTATCGAGATTTGGCCAAAGCCCATCAATCCACCATATAAAGAATGCTCAATAGATACCTCACAGGGCTATCTAAGCAAGTAATGTTAAGACTAAATCCAAGCCTGTGCTTTGGCTTGGAAGACATGTCGTAAGTTATTTCATTTCAAAACTCAGTTCAACACCACACTTGTTGGCATAGAAAAACCCCTCATACTGACATAACTAATCTTCTCCCATAGGTATAACAAATCCCCACTCGTATGCATAATTGATCCTTTCCCACAGGCATAACAAATCCTCACCTAAAGGCATAACAAAATCCTCGCCCATAGGCATGACAATTCCTCACTGGAAGGCATAGTAGTCAAATAGGGTTGAGGCTAATATATCAGAATTTCAGTATAATAGAAAACACATGTAAATTACACTATTACATGGTTAACATAATAAAAACTCATGTGGGAATTATACATAATAAGAAACAAGTGAATTAAACTATCACAAGGCTTAAAAACTATACTCATGTGGTTAATTCATATCACAAGCATAGTATGTAATCTATCAATTATAATGCTTAAATAATTATAATCACAGGGGTAATTCATATCACAATCCTAATATATAATCTAACAATTAAAAGTCTTAAATAATTATGCTCACATGGGAAATTCATATCACAAGCCTAACATGTAATCTGACAATTACAATGTCTTAGTATAACCTAACTCATGTGGGTAGGTTCATAGTTGGTGAAAAACATTCGAAACATTCTTAAACAGATGTAGGAATAAAATGGAAAAGGGGGAAATCATGAATACCAAACCCTTAATCAATTCAATCACAATTTATCACAATTTCAACTCCATTATAAATGTAATTCATACTTGACAACCCAAGGGATACACACCCATGGAGTGGCCCTTAATCAAGGTAAAAAACCAAATTCATACATTAAAACACTTATTCGATAACCTAAACACCAATAAAAAATAATAAGGGAAAATCATAAATCAGGCAACACCCAAAAAATGGACGTGCGACACTCCGATATATATAATGATAATGAAAATTCATGAAAGGAACAAGACCACCTACTGAGTTGTACACTAGTAGAAAAAAGTATTTTAGTGACCGCCAAAAACCATAGCCAAAGCCTTATAGCGTCCTCTTAGCGCCCGCCAAATGGCAGATGCTTTAGGCCCATTGTTGTGGCCATAACATCCTTTGTCTGGGGAAATCTATAGGTGGGATCGACATATTCTATAGAAACCACCAAAGCGTGGTCACTGTAGATACACCCAAGTAGGTCTATAGTGATCATTGTTTGGATATTGATATAGCTGATTTCAGAATAACCTATAGCGACTGCTAAATGGTAGTCGATGTAGCTCGACCAGACACAACTTATAGCGACCACCAAATGGAAGTCTCTAAAAGGTTTTTTTTAATCACAGAAATACTATAAAAACCACTATAATTAAAAAATCCAAAACAAATATTCCCAAAATATCTAAACTCATGGGAACATTAATCCATTCATCTCATTATCTTCCAAGCCCCACATTCATCATTGAATATTATTGCATTAAAAAATAAAACATTAGTAGGGAAGAAAAATATCTAAAAATGAAATAACATATTTTAATTAAATCATAGAACAACAAATCAAAGTTATTTTATTTTGAGAAATATTAATATGTTCAAATAATTTTTTAAAAATTTCAAACCGCTTATTTTATAATTATAAGCATAATTCATGTTTGATTTATTTGTAATCTTCTTGCACACATAACCAATAATAATAAGTTGTCTTTCCTATGATTTCATGTCATTTCAAGCTCTTTTATTATGAATATGATTTTTAAATGCATGTTTTGGTGTTTTATAACACTAAAAGTGAATTTTTAGTAATCACAATCAAAAGACACCTCTGATTGAATACCTTATTATTGACTATTTCACAATTCACTCCATGGTTGTTTTCGTCTGATTTCACAACCTTCAGAGGTCGTACGGCTGGTTTCAACCCTCGAGTGCACTTTTTTAAAGGGATTCTAAGCTTTAAAAACAAAATATTCAGTCATACTGTGCAAACCGCATGTCTGATTGATGTTATGTCTCCTCGTACATGTCACAAATAATAATAGGATGGTTTTCTAGTGATTTCAAGTCATTCTGAGGTTGTTTTATGTCGATCTAACCTTTACACATCTGTTTTGATGTTTTATGACCTCAAAATTTCATTTTCCATCATTGAGGTGAAACGACATATTTGATTCAAGTACCATCTACTCGACCATTTAACAATTCACTCCACAATTGTTTTTTCTCATTTCACGACATTCTGAGGACGTTAGGCTAGTTTTGACCACCCTACACGTAACTTTTTAAAGTGCATCTAATCTTTAAAAACGGAATATCCAGTCTTACCACATAGGTTGCATGTCCGATCAATGTGTGGTATCCTCGTACACATAAAAAATAATAATAAGATGGTTGTCCTATGATTTCAAGTCATTCTGAGGTCGTTTGCTATGGATCTAAAAGTTACACATCCGTTTTGGGGTTTTATGACACCAGATATTCTTTTCTGTCATCCAGGTCAAATGAAAACTCTGATTGAAATACTGTCTCTTAAACCATTTCAAAATTCAATCCACAGTTTTTGTCATCTTATTTCACAACATTTTGAGGTCATTCGGCTGATTTTGACAACCCTATGCACCTTTTTAAAGGGTGATTATTCTTTAAAGACCACATCTTCAGTCATACTATGCATACCACATGTCTGATTAATGTGTCGTCTCATCATAAATGTCACTAATAATAATAATATGGTTTTCCTTCAATTTCAAGTCATTGTGAGGTCATTTACTATGGATATGATAGTTACACGTCTGTTTTGGTGTTTTATGACAATGGAATGGAATTTTTTGTCAGCCATGTCAAATGATAGCTCTGATTGATGTATTATCTTCTAAACCATTTCAAACTTTACTCCACAATTGTAGTCATCTGATTTCATGGAATTTTGAGGTTGTTCGATTGGTTTTGACCACCCTACACATCTTTTTAAAGGGTGTCTAATCATTAAAAATGAAATATTCAGTCATACCATGTATAACGCACGTCTTATTGAAATGTTTTCTCCTATTACATGTCAATAATAATAATAATATGATTGTAAAGTGATTTCAAGTCATTTTGATGACGTTTCTATAGATCTGATTGTTACACGTCTGTTTTGGTGTTTTATGACATTGAATATGTGTTTTCCATCAGCAAGGTCAAAAGACACCTTTGATTGACATACTGTCTACTTGAACATTTAAAAATTCACTACACAGTTTTTTTCATCTGATTTCATGGCATTCAGAGGTCGTTCATCTCATTTTGACCACCCTACCCATCTTTTAAAAGAGCGTCTAATCTTTAAAAATGGGATAGTTGGTCCTACCATGCAGACTGCATGTCTGATTTACATTCCATCTTCTCATACATGTCATGGATAATAATAATATGATTTTCCTAATATTTCAAGTCATTCTGATGTCCTTTTCTATGTATTTGACCATTACACATCCGTTTTGGTGTTTTGTGACACTAGAATTGTGTTTTCCATCGGTGAGGTCAAACGACACCTTTGATTGAAGTAAAATCTTCTCAACCATTTCAAAATTCACTTAAAGTTTGTTTTCATATGATTTCATGGCATTCTGAGCTCGTTCGTCTACTTTTGACCACCTTGCACTTCTTTTTAAAGGGCGTCTAATCTTTTAAAAATAATATATTCAGTCCTACCACACAGACCGCATGTTTGATTGACATTTTGTCTCCTCATACATGCCACGAATAATAATATTATGATTTTACAATGATTTCAATTCATTCTGAGGTCGTTTGTTATGGATATGATCGTTACACGTCCTTTTGGTGTTTTATGACACCAAAATTGCATTTTCCATCAACAAGTTCAAATGAGACCTTAGATTAATGTACCATCTTCTTGACCATTACATAATTCACTCCACTATTGTTATCATCTGATTTCATGAAATTTTGAGGTCCTTCGGCTGATTTTGACCACCCTATGCACCTTTTTAAAGGGTGTATAATCTTTAAAGGCCACATATTCAGTCGTACCACGCAGACCACACATCTGATTGATATGCCATCTCCTCTTACACATCATAAATAATAATATGGTTTTCATGTGATTTAAAGTCAATAGGAGGTTGTTTTATATTGATTTGACAGTTACACATCTGTTTTGGTGTTTTAGGACATTGAATTTTCATTTTCCATCAGTAAGGTCAAACGATAGCTCTGATTGACGTACTGTCTGGTTGAACATTTCACAATTCACTCCATGGTTTCTTTATTCAAATTTCATGGCATTCCAAGGTCGTTGGCTAGTTTTGACCACCCTAAACATATTTTTAAATGGTTTCTAATCTTTAAAAATGACATATTCAGTCGTACCACGCAAACCACTTGTCTGATTGACATGTTGTCTCCTCGTACTTTTCAAAAATAATAATAATATGATTTCCCTATGATTTCAAGTCATTACAAGGTCATTTGATATATATTTGTTTGTTACACGTCTGTTTTGGGGTTTTATGGCCTCAGATATACATTTTCTGTCAGTGAGGTCAAAGGATGCCTTTGATTGAAAAATTGTTTACTCAACCATTTCACAATTCACTCCATGGTTTTTATTGTCTAATTTCATGGAATTTTGAGGTCATTTGTCTAGTTTTGACCACCCTACGCATCTTTTTAAAGGGCGTCTAATAATTTGAAATGACATATTCATTCATACCGCACAGACCGCACATCTGATTGATGTGTCATCTCCTCATACACATCAATAATAATAATAAGATTATTGTACTATGATTTCAAGTCATTCTGAGGAAATTTTCTATGGATCTGACTATTAAACACCTATTTTGGTGTTTTATGACACCATAATTGCATCTTCCTTTTGTGAGGTCAAAAAACATCTCTAATTGATATACCGTCAGCTCACCCATTTCAAAATTCACTTCATAGTTGTTGTCTTCTAATTTCATGGCATTCAGAGGCTGTTGACTGATTTTGACCACCCTACGCACCTTTTTAAAGGGAAGTTAATCTTTAAAGACAAAATATTCAGTCTTACCATGTAGAACAAATGTTAGATTGATGTTTTATCTCCTCATACACATCATAAATAACAATAAGATGATTATCTATGATTTCATGTCATTCTGAGGTAATTTACTATGGATCTCACCATTACACATCTGTTTTGGGGTTTTAGGAAACCAGAAATGTGCTTTCCATCACAAAGGTCAAAATAAACCTCTTATTGATGTATCCTATACTCAAAAAATTCAAATTTCACTCAATTGTTTTTGTTGTTGTTGGGTTTCATGGCATTTTGAGGTCGTTCGGCTGGTTTTGACCACCCTATGCAGTTTTTTAAAGGGAATTAAATTTTTAAAAACCACGTATTCAGTTGTAATCTGAACACTGCATTCGCAATTGACCTGTCATCTCCTCATACATGTGATTTATAATAATAATATGTTTTTAATGTGATTTCAAGCCATTTAGAGGTTGTTCTCTATAGATTTGACAGTTACACAACCGTTTAGGTTTTTTATGACATCACATGTGTGTTTTCTGTCAGCGAGGTCAAACAACATCTTTGATTGACATATCGTCTAATCAACCACTTTGTAATTCACTCAAAGGTTTTTGTTGTCTAATTTCATGGAATTATGAGGTCATTCGGCTAGTTTTCACCACCCTGCGCATCTTTTTAAAGGGCGTCTAATATTTAAAAATGACATATTCAGTCATACCATAGAGACCGCATTTTCGATCGATGTTTCGTATTCTTTTACACATCATGAATAATAATAAGATGATTCTATAGTGATTTCAAGTCATTATGAGTTTTTTTATTGTGGATCTGATTGTTACACATCCATTTTGGTGTTTTATGGCACCAGAATTGTGTTTCATGTCCACAAGGTCAAACATAACCTCTAATTGACATACCGTCTACTTGACCGTTTCATAATTCACTCAAATGTTGTTTTAATCTGATTTCATGGCATTCCATGTTCATTCAGCTGATTTTTACCACCCTACACACCTTTTTAAAGGGCGTCCAATCTTTAAAGACCACATATTCAGTCATACCACATAGAACGCACATTTGATTGATGTTCTGTCTCCCTTTACACATCTCATATAACAATAATATCATTTTTCAGTGATTTTGATTCATTATGAAATCCTTTGTTATGGATCTGACCGTTACACGTTTATTTTGATGTTTTATGACACCAAAATTTCATTTTCCATCATCACGGTCAAACGACACCTATGATTTATGGACCTTCCGATCGACCATTTCAAAAGTCACTCTATGATTGTTGTCGTCTAATTTCATACCATTCCAAGTTTGTTTGCTATGGACTTGACCATTTATTTCATGTTTTGATGTTTTATGTCACTAAACATACATTTTCCATTTTCAACTAAATTTTTGTTGTCAAATGGGCACCATTGTAAAATATAGGTGAGGTTGTTTCATTGTTTCTCATGCATTTAGTTAGATAAAATTTTAAAAATACCAAAAAGGACAAAATAACTGCTTATAAAAATTTTCAGACTGATTAGATTTTCTAGAATTCCCTTTGCTGAAATCTTTTTTTAAGGGTTATTTGAGGAATTTTAAAGACCCCATTAATCCACTTAAAAGCTCCAAAATTTTTTAATTGAAGGAAATCATCAAAAGAGCAAGCTTCAATACTCCTAAGGAATGGAAAGAGTAGTAAAATAACATGCTATGTGGGCTATAATTGATGGATAGCACCACTTCTATATGGCTGGAATTGGTGGACAGCACCACTTCCATATGGAGAGCTTGAGAATCACCAAAATTTGTGTAGAATCTTTGATTCCCTTCTCATGCGGCTTAAAATCTAGTGGGAGTTGGTAACCCACCACAAAACCCAACACGCCATATTTCTGATGCCTCATTAGCTCAGCTCCCCTCCCTTTCTATATATGAATTTTGTTGGATCTCTCCCTCTCTCCCACATCTGAATCCTATGGGATCTCTCTCACTCTCCACCCACAACTATTGACTCCTGATTATCTGACTCTTCATATATAACATTCCAAGGTCATGGCATGGCAGTATATTCTTTATATGATTTATAGAAATCTCTAGGTCTTTATAAGATTTCACAAAGAATAGAAATTCTTGATAATCTATTTGCCGGGAAAACTTCCCACCTCTCACACTCAAGGAAAAAAGGTTTGATATGATCTATTTCACTAAATCTTCCAGAAGAGGACTAAAAAAATTATACGCAGTAGAAAAAACATGAAAAAAAATGAAAACATTCGAACACAATCATGAAAACTAACAAACATCATATTCTAGAAAATATATAAAAGTTATTATTTATCTCACCTTTATTCAATCAATAAAAAAACTACTTTGAGAAATTATAGATCCTCCTTGAAAAAATAGTTTATCAAGAATTTTTGATTAACCATTATTAAAACACAAAGAGGTGTAAATAGAACTAAATTTTTGGGAATAATTATTAATTCCTAATTCATGTATGATATTAAAATGGTAATATAAATTACCTTATGCATGAGGTTCATCCTCATATGGATCACCAATATCACTATGATTTCCACCAGTTATATATGGAGCCTGAAATATATATAAATATTATTTATCTTAAGCATATTAGTAAAAGATAGTATGAGTATGGTTTATTTTCTTTTTTACCTATGTCACCACTATTGTACCATAAACTGGACGTTGTCTCTTCACTTCATCGATACGTGCTGACATCTATGATAATATCTCCTCATACTCAGCATGTAACTACTAAAACCGCTCATCTGTATTGTACTAAATAGGCTGCATGATAGCATCTATCAGAGCTTGTGTCTACATCCTTACATCTCTTCATACACCCATCAACTTTTCTCTAACAACTACACATCGTGGGACACCAGTTCCATATGTCAAAAAATAACTATGATCATCACGCCCCCACGACACACTAAAATATCTCATCTATGTGCACAATACTATGATGTTGATCTTTCATAAACTCCACTAACTCGACATCAAACTGATCCTGTAAAATATATACATAATTATTTAATCAAAAAATATGAATAATTTCTATGAAATAAAAATACAATTATTACTAAATAATTTTCTTACTATAACATCGGCAAGATCTGGATCACCTGTCCTATGAGTCCTCACCCATACTGACATATAATTGGTCGGCTCACCTCATTGGTGTAACTATAATAAATGGATCCACAAAATACATATTTATATTCATGTTATACTATAATATTTTTAATATATAAATGAATAGTGAATTCTAAACTTACATCTTGTCTGATTTGTGACACGTGTTGAGTACCAAGTCTGGAAGTCGTGCCCTATATCGCTTGATTACATGAATGAAGAAAAGACTAATTCTACATTCAACATACTCAGTTAATAGAAATATGAAAAAATAGTCATCTATATATTAAAATCAAAAAAATTACCATCGTCGCCTCACTCGACCAAAACGCAACCAAATCTTACCACTTCATGGGAATAATGCCCATAGGGACTCGTTGTAGGATGTCTTGAACACTTGAAAATGGTATCCAGTGATCTATTTTTACCCTTCACTTGAAATCCTATCATATTTATTTCATTTGGTGATACATACTTCCTGAAACTCATCTGGATAGGATGTCAAATTATCCTTTAAAAAAATATTCAATAGTTGTGATAATAATAAAAACAATGTCATGAAAATTTAAACATTGATTTTACCTGAACCACCCTCTATAATTTGTCAATCACATCCTGGGGAAATAATTCCAATTATGATTCATCAGAGGGAATATGTGAAGGTCTCATATTATATTCCCAAATTGATGAATCAGTACACTTGAATCCTCTCCAACTAGATGAAATGTTCCATCAAATAACATATCAAATCAAGCTCCAGAGTTCCAGGATCGAACCCCTCTACCAGGATCCTTGTGTTAGCTGGAAGACATAACAGATCTTGATAAATATAAACTCATAATACAATTACAATATAACTAAATTTTTAATTAAAAATTAGAAACAGTTATAGAAATATTCACAGAAAATTACAATAAATTAATTTAGAGAAATGATAACATACATACCGACAACATCAAGTGAACCACTCCAACCACCCTGTGACATACCTAAATTAATAAAAATTATAGTTAAATATATCAATTTTTATAAATATAATTCATAAATTTTTTTACAAACATTAACTGGGAAAAAATACAATCTTTCCTTATTTATGAAAGTCTAATGATGAAACCATTTATGAATTTTTAAAAAGTTTTCATTTAAATTTCATAAAACATCAACATATTTAACATTTAACTTGCTCATCATCCTCAGAAAAATGAAACATCACTTGATTATTGACATTATTCATGGAAGGAAATGTAATATCCAACTAGTCATATTGATTAGTAGGAACCAATTGGTTATCTTCCTTCATAATTTGAGATGGGAAGATAATTTCAACGTCTCAACTCTGTGTTGTTGTTATTTCATTTGGATTCATTTAAAAAACCAATTAATCCCATGTATCCCAATCTATATAAAATTTATGATCCAAAAATCTAGAATTTTTAAGATTGGTAGCTGAATATGGCCAAGAAATAGTACCAAAATTCACTAAATTCTTGATCATCAATGGTATCAAATGATTTTTAAAAAAAAAATTCAAAAGACCCTAACACTTGTAAATATATTAAAAATAAATACTAGATTTTAAAATAATTGGTTGGTTGGTAAGGATACCTACCATATATTTTTATCCAATAAAACCTAGGAGGTAAAGAAGAATTATTCATTTTGACACAAATTTAAGAAACAGTTTGATGAGAGGGAGACTGGGTAATCACACCAAACCACTATATGGTGTAATGATTCATGTGAAAGGAGAATGTCCACCTATGGAGATGGAAATGGACAGATCTAGGGGAATATGAATAATGTGACCATGCCCTTGAAAATTCCTCTTCATTGGAGAATTGAATGAGAAAATGTTGTGAGTCAATGAACCCCAACGTGCATGATGCTGAAAAGCTTATTGAATACATCCTCCATAGGTATATAATGCATAAAATTCATAACCAATAAAGAATCAATCATAGATGATTCTTTATAAATTTCAATATGTGACAAAACCAATAATTCATTTCCATCAACCACCTTTAGAACCTTCAAGAGATGTTTTATTTTTGGAATATATGCTAAGAGAGGAGATGAATCAGACCCTACAGATGCTACCATACCCTCCCAGATGATGGAGGAGGGGGACTCCTTTCCTATACAAACAATATTTCATACAAGGAATAAAATAAAAAGAACTATCATACATACCTATGTACCAATCAAACCTATATAAATAGATTTTCAAATTATGATTGGTGTAATATATATCTGGTGTATTCTTATGTGTATTACAAAGGGTGGGAAAAACCTACATATTTCCTTCAAACTTCAATTTAATGTCGACCAATAAATCCCTTTCAAATTGAATAGCTATAAGATATAAATAGGTGCATTGTTTTGTGGTTAAAACTCTTGATAATGAATTTGTAGGGATAACCCCATAATAAGTGTCCAAATTAAAAATTCAAATTTCAGAAATCAGATAAATAATGAGGAAAACATACCTATTGTAGGGGACTATACTATGGAAGGGGGGTGACCAGATCAGGGATCCATGGTGAGGCACTGGGGCTCGATGATAGGGGTTCGGCAAAGAGTCTTGATAGGGGTGGGATGATGTAATGAGGGTGTGACGACACAACAGAGTTGGGAGGGTTGGACGGTGGGGTGTGATAGGGCCAGGAGGGCTCGGTGGCAGTGGGATGGTAGGGTTTGACGATGGCAGGATGGGAGGTCTCGATGGTGGGTCGTGATAGGGACGGTGGTTTTGACAGCAGAGGGATAGTTTGATGGTGCTTCATGGAGGCGTGGGTTGGGTTGGGGTTACGGGAGGGTCGCGAGAGGGTCGCAGGAGTGGGGAGAAGAAAATTGGGGGTGGGGTTAAAAATACAGGGACTGCTATTTAGCGGTCGCTAATAATATCATTAGTAACCTCCAAATGGTGGTCGCCAGATACTTCCCTAAACAAAAAATAAAATTTATACTTGTAGAGACCTGAAGCTTGACGTACATGGACATTACATTACTTTTGCAGAATACTTAGTACATAACAAAAAAACACACAAGGATCGTAATAGTTTAGTGTCTTTGGAAACTCGGAATATAATCTTCTAATTGTGGTGAAATATCTTCAACATCTCCCATAAAGATCTTCCTTTTTTTTACCTAAAACCTTTCTTTATATCCTGGGGAAAAGAAAACATAAAAGGGTGAGCTCAAATGCTCAGTAAGGGAAAACAAAAGAAATATCAATCACATCATTTTCATAACATTTTGGAAATCTTAACCTGCAAAAGAGAGCATAATTTCATAACATGGGATAAATCATAGTAGTGAAATGAAATCCCAATAATCATAACTTAAAACATGAAACTTTGTGGCATACACACATAATCATAGAGAATCATATCTTATTAGTCAAGACTCATTGCCAAGACTATATTAGTGGACAAAGTTCATTTCTGAACCGAGTCACCCTCGTTTCAGTCCTGTTTCACTGAACCGGTATAACCTACAATTCCAGCCATGTCTATCTCATGAGATATAAAATCTTTATCCAATGCATTGGATAGAGATATAGGTCCCACCCATCTCATAATGATACCATTCTTATGTGTGACACAAAATCATAAATCATACATCATTTCATAACCCATGTAATAAAAATGGGAATCTTAAACATCGTGACATCATCAAACAATTCATATAAGATAAAGGAATTCATAAAAATAATCCCATCACAACATAATCAAATCAATGTAATAATAGGGATATAAACAGAACCCTATATTATCTTACATGGAAAATAATTTTGATAAAACACTTGAACTCCATTCTTGAGGAAAATATCCTTTCAATATTCAAAAACATTTTCCTTTCTTAACATGTCATACAATTTTAAACTAAAAGAAGTTGATTAAAAATAAACTTGAAAACTTGTAAAGGAAGCTTCTTGGAAATAATTTTTTAAAAATCTATTCATTCTGTATAAGTTAAAAAAAACATTCTTCTCGTACTTTTGTCGGAAAAGTCAAAAATTACCTCGTTCGAAAAACGACAAAAGATTCCTTTCATATCTTTTACTAAAAAATCACCGAAGGGTAAAATTTGATATAAACTATTGTAGAGAGATATAAATATTACATATTAAGGAAACATGGATGTGGATGATAAAATACACCCTAGTAAATACCAAAGAATAAACAATCTCAGATAAAAATGAGATTGTGATATTTCCCTTACCTTAGGTCCGATATGCTTTGTACTTGTCCGAACCTCCTGTATAATGATTTAAATAATGTTATTGACTTATTAAAGAATCATAATTATTTTTATGATATCATATATGGTCATATTCTTAGCTTCTTAGTAGTAACATTTCATTGCTACTTGTTATTCGGGTGTTTATAACTTTTTTTTCTTATGCGTGTTTTGTCGAATAAATTATTATTCTTCTCTTTAGGATATAGATACCTCATTTACAGAATGGTATTAGTGTAATATATATCATATTCATTCATTCAATTCATTTATATAATCATTATGAAATGAAGATCATGTAGAACGAGTCGCATCACATCGTGGAGACGGTATTCCGTACATACGCACGAGTGATGATATCGTTCCTATGATCGTGGAATTGTATTAGAGTGTATTTATACTATTTCAGAATCAATATCACTTTATAATAGTCATATATAGTCATTATTTACACCATTATACCCATCCAAGTAAGGTGGTGGTGGAAAATAGATTACACCACGGCGTGGAGACGGTATTCCGTACGTACGCACACGCGATGATTTCTTTTTCCGTAGGATGGATAGATGGTGAAATAGGGTTGTTTCATACTTATAATAAAATATCGGTATATGATTGATACTGATGTTATTACTTCATAATGAAACAACTAAAGAAGAAGAAGTGGAAGAAGAAATAAAGATGAAAGAATCGGTAACGGACATTACCTCTTCTTTGAAGTGCTTCTTTGAGACCTCCTTTTGGGGCACTAAAATAGGTCTTTGAAGAAGACCATAATGTAACATCCCAAGTAAGTAATGAATAATATATATTTTTATCTATTTCTATTAATGATTAAGATAGTGTTATAGAGGCTTAAAATGAAAATAAATACAATCTTATGCATGGAATACACTAATATTCTTAAAAGATTGTTTTACTGCCTTTTGATGGCAGACCATTTTTGAATATATGTTTTGACAATTTTATAAACTATGTTTGTCAAAATAAACTTATTCTTTATGATTGGGACATCAAAATTTACTTTGTGTGAATTTTTGGTATTTTTCTGACAATGTTCATTTTCTAATGAATAGTGAAAAATACTGCATTTTACATCAAAACTGCTTTTTAATCTAATTTATTTATATGATTAGATTATGTTTTGAATTGGTTTTGAAGTGAAATTAGAATATATTTTTACCATTTTATCCAATGGTGGTCATTGGAATCAATTTCACTTTGAAATTGGACTTAAACTAGTATCAATCTTTTGATACTTATTGTTTTGTAAAAACACGCTATTTGCTCTGGCAGCGGGAATTAATTATTAAATTAATTAATGTGACTTATATGATTTGAATTTTGTAAAATAGACTTCATTTTTGAATTCGGAATATCAAATATAGCTTAGGGTGAATTTTTGGTAATTTTCTGAAAAACTTCAATTTTTGATGAATAGTGAAACCACTAAGTGGTAATCTAGCAAACTGATTTTTCAGTTAAATGAAAGTTTACCACTAATGTGTATTGAATTTTGAAAATCCGACATACATGGTTGTCATTAAGAAGTAAAATGTGGTTCAATGAGATTAAAATAATTTTTTGGTGAATAGTAACTTATTAAGTTCTTAATCGCGATTAGTGGTAATTAGTGTAGTTTAAGGAATAAATAATGCTTTAATAATATGAAATGACCTAGACACATGTCCCAACCTTATTGGTTGTGTCATGGCCGACCAAGACAAGTCATGGGTCAACTTGGGGACCCCATGGAGACACTTTGGTTTGGAAATGACCTAAATAACTTTTTATTAAATGTTAAAGTAAAAATGACACAAACAAGAGATGTTTTACGAAAACAATTTTTACATGGGGTTATAAAGATCAAAGTTTTGATTATAAATAGTCATTGGAAATCTAAAAATATTTTCTACATCATAGTATTTTTTTATGATTTTTAGACATTAAATAAATTAAATTATTTATGACATAATAATGATGCAGCGATGACATCATTATTTGACGATTTAAATAAAATGGAAAGATAATGTAAAATCTATGAACTACACATGTCCAAAACTTATTGGATGAGTGGATTTCGAAGCCTTTTCACCTTATCCACGAATTATATCAATGTGGGACCTTTTGAAACCGAAACACATTTTCAAATAAAGTAATATTTCTTTACTTTCCAAAAGTGCCCCTCCTCTCATCTTATAAAAGGCCCCCACCTCTACCTCATTTCACACACTCTTCAAGCCTTTGGCTCGGCCAACCCCTGCCCAATTACTCTCTCCAAATCCCCCTCCTCATCCTAGAGGATTCCCTTTGGGCAGAATCCTTTCAAAGGAAGCCTTTAGGCTCAAATCAAAAGGGAGTTACACTTTTAAAGGTAATTCATTCTCTCTTGTTCATTTGTTTTATTTTGCTTCTCCAACCCCCTAAACTCTTTTTATTTACTTCTTTTGTAACAACAACAGTATCCTCAATATACTAGGATGTTGTTATAAGATTTATTCAAGCTACACTCTCACACAACTACATCAAATGGTTAAAGAACATACGGTTTCCGTGGATGGTGAAATTCTGCCTCTCAAAACGATGATTGTTCAACACTCATTTAACACCTTCAAAGGTGGCCATTATGATGTCACTATTTTTATATATGATATATAATATGTTTATGTTTTCCTTAAGCTTCTGTTTTTTTCATTTTTTGCATACCTTTATGGTTTCCATTATGGGTAAACACGATATCTTCATTTTAGGAAGTGCGGACTACCGCCCCCTAAAAGTGATTTGATTCGTTAATACCATATGAGGGATGTGTAAAGGATAAAGTTAATGATATTATATATGTTATTATACTGGAATTATAATATACTATTATATCATTATGATTCCATTCCAGAAAATATGAAATAGAAATGGAAGTAGCGTTCATGCGTACGTACGGCTTACCGTCTCCATGAACGGTGCATTTCATTTCTTACCTCTAAATGTGATGTAATATTATAAATGCATGTATGTACTGGATATATATGACATATATGATATCTACATCATGAATATCATTCTGAATATAATGAACCTTTGACCAAATTAACAACATGTAAGTGTAAGAAGTCTATTTTTGACTTAAGAACCAAATACCGACAAAATGAACATTATTAACTTAACTGATTACATGATGTTCATAACATGGTATAAAAGGAATAATGAACTTGAAAAAGATTCATAAGAAAGTAGAGATTAACTTAAGTTTATTATTCAGGAGATTAAAGAACGGTCGGGTCAAGTCGGATACGAGGTATGGGACTTCGTCTCAATCCCCTTTCATTGAGGCATATTTTGTTTTATACACAACTTTCTTTTATACGGTGTATAAACCCCTTTGACTTTTACGTTTATTCAAAAGGAATCTTTTTTATACGAAGCGTTTACTAAACGACAAAAGGGAATGTTTTTTTCATACGTATGCGGCGACAACGACTTCTCCGCCGTCGTGACCGTTATTTGAGTTTCGGCTTCCTCTACAAGCCATACCTTCTTTTTAAAAGAAAAATAAATACCATGTTTTACTTTTCTTTTACTTTGGTATTGAAAATGGTTTTCATAATGTTTTTATTATATCAATGTGTTGTATTGATATCTCGTGATTCAAATGTGGAAATGTTATGTTTCCTTTATGCATGTTTTATGTGATATGATTATGTTATGGTTCTTGGGCTTTATTATGAAGACGGGTGGTTTCGTGATAAACTAAGGGCAGGTGAGCCCGTTATAGCTCTCCAATGCATTGGGTAACGCGAAGGAGTGAAACGTTAAGGTTTCTCCAAAGAGATTCTAGGGAATATACTGTGATGGGTATTCTAAACGTAACCAATAGGGTTACTCCCTACGTAAGAATGTTATGAATGCCTCAAGTTACCTTTATGTCTTATGATTTATATGATTTATTCATGATTTTATGAGGTATGTTAAAGTGCCTATGTTTTATGGGTAAAGTATGATTTCATTCTTATGTATATATGAACTCATGTTTCCTTTCCATGTTTTTTTTATATAACCCATACTGAGTTTTTATGCTCATCCCAAGTTTTTGAAATGTTTTTCACAGGTCAAGGGAAAGGTACATGATAAGATGATAGAGTCAAGGTTGTGTCAAGAAATAATCCATGTTTTATTTTAAATGTGTTTCCATTGATGGGAATGAAGAATACTATCTTTATGTAACCACTTTGTTTATATGTGGAATGTAATGCATGTTTTATGATCTAATTCTCTAAAACTCTAAACCCGAAAAGATCCTCAATGTGTAATCTTGTAATAACTCAAGATTAAGTAAGGTTTAAGGCTGGGGCCTTATAGTTGGTATCAGAGGTCGGTTTAGATAACTTTAGGAGTTAGAATTCTATTAAATGATTATCCAAAAATATTTTTTTGAAATGATATATCATTTAAAGATTACCATGTTGCTTCGTCTAAGACATGTTTGTTCATAATGGTTTTCCGCAGAGGAAACAGGGAAGCAGTGCTAGGAAGGCATACAGAAGGAAATAACCTTCCGAATCAGCATCCAGAAATGGTCGGAATTGGAACTGAACAGTTTGTTGCAGTAATGGTGCAGTTGACTCAAGCGATAAATGGCGGTGGTATCCATGCACGAGATCAGCCAGATCAACCGTAGAGGAACATGTCAGTGGTGGAACATTTCATAAGGCAACATCCACCATCATTCAGAGGATCATCTGACCCTGTGCTAGCTGAAGGGTGGATTAAAGCACTGGAGAAGATTTTTGATGTCATGGGATGTTCAGAAAATCAAAAGGTTAGTCTTGCTATTTACCGTTTGGAGGGTGAAGCAGATCAGTGGTGGTCCATGGTTAAAAATATCAGGGACGCCGAGGAGATTGATGCTCTTGACTGGGATGAATTCAAAGGTATGTTTCTTGAGAAGTATTTTCCTAAGGCTGTTCGACTTAGGATGGAAAAGCAATTCTTGGAATTGAGGCAAGAGGAAGACTCAGTGGCTGCCTATGAAGAAAGGTTCACTCGATTGGCAAGGTATGCTCCAAATTTTATCCGGGACCTTGATAGTAAAATCAATCATTTCTACTCAAGATTAAAGCCAAAATATCGAAGGGCATTAGCTTCTCGTGAGTTTAAAAGTTATGAAAAGCTTGTTCGATGTGCTGAGGTGGAAATGGAGTTTGCCGATGACCAAGTTTTCTATAACAACCAGCAGAAGAAGAGACCGAGGTGGCAGGAGAAAGGTAAGAATTCTTCAAAAAAGTCTGATGGTAAGAAAACTAAGTTTCCAGTTTGTGATAAGTGTGGAAAAAGGCATGCTGGGGAATGTCTTCTGAATTCTGGGAAGTGCTACCGATGTGGTAAGATGGGACATAAGGCTCGTGATTGCACTGAAAAGGATCAAGGTGAAGGTAAGAACAAATTTTATTTATAGTTAGTGAAATGTTATAAGTGCAATGAGATGGGTCACTATGCAAACGAGTGTCCGACAAGGAGCTTGAGTGATGGGAAGCAGCTAGACTACAAGCAGAAAGGGGTGGTGAAATCCTTTGCAACTACTTCAGCAGATGTCGGGCCATCAAATGAAGTTGTATCTGCTCCAGGGAGCTCAGTATTTTTCGAAGATTGACTTGAGATCGGGGTACCATCAGCTGAAGGTCAAGGAGGCAGATATTCCAAAGACCGTGTTCCGTACGAGATATGGCCATTATGAATTTGTAGTTATGCCTTTTGGGTTAACCAATGCACCTGCTGTATTCATGGACCTTATGAATAAAATTTTCTATGAGTTCTTGGATAGGTTTGTGTTTTTGTTTTGAGGTTTGGGAAGAGGTTATGTGTGCTTTGTGATTCACAGTTTAAGAATGAGTTGTTATGTGAGGCTCATAGTTCCCCGTTTTCAGTTCATCATGGCAGTACTAAGATGTATAGAGATCTGCGGGAGTATTACTGGTAGGATGGAATGAAAAGAGATATTGCTGATTTTACTGTGAAGTGTTTGACATGTCAACAGGTTAAAGCAGAGCGGCGGTTACTGAAAGGGATGCTTCAGCCTTTACCAGTGCCAGAGTGGAAATGGGAGAATATATCCATGGACTTTGTTGTTGGATTACCGAAGACATCTCGAGGTAATAATGCAATCTGGGTTATTGTTGATCGCTTGACCAAATCTTCTCATTTCCTTGCTATATGAGATAATTTCTCTCTTGATCAACTTTCCCGTTTGTATCTTAAAGAGATATTCAGGTTACATGGAGTTCCTCTCTCCATTGTATCGGATCGTGATCCCAGGTTTACTTCTAACTTTTGGAAAGGCCTTCAGAAGTCGTTGGGTACTGAATTAAATTTTAGTACAGATTTTCATCCTCAATCAGATGGGAAGTCAGAACGAACAATTCAGACATTGGAGGATATGCTACGAGCTTGTTCTATGGATTATCAGGGAAGTTGAGACCAACATCTTTCTTTGGTTGAGTTTTCATATAATAACAGTTTTCATTCCAGTATACAGATGACACCATTTCAGGAATTATATGGGAAGCGGTGTCGAACTCCAGCTTTCTGGGATGAAGTGGGTGAAAGAAAGTTGATGGGACCAGAATTGGTAGAAGAGATGGCAGAAAAAGTTCAGCTGATTTAGAAACACATGAGAATAGCTCAGAGCAGGCAGAAGAGTTATGCGGATAACCGGAGGAAGGATCTATCTTTCGAGGTAGGTGATCATGTTTTTCTCAAGGTTTCTCCTTGGAAAAGTGTGATGAGATTTGGTAAGAAAGGAAAGTTGAGTCCAAGGTTCATTGGACCATACAAAATTCTAGAAAGAGTTGTATCAGTTGCATACCGAGTGGCTTTACCTCCGATTTTATCTCAGGTACACAATGTTTTTCACGTTTCAATGTTGAGAAAGTATATGCCAGATCCATCTCATGTTTTGAGCCCAGAGGTAGTTCAGCTAGAAGAGAACCTATCTTATGAGGAACAACCAGTCCAGATTCTTGACCATAGGGAGCAAGTGTTACGGAATAATGTGATTAAGCAGGTAAAGGTTTTGTGGAAAAACCACATGATTGAAGAGGCAACATGGGAATCTGAAAATGCAATGAGGGATAAGTACCCCCATTTATTCGATAAGTAAAAAAATTGCGGGGACACAATTTTCTAAAGGGGGGAAGGATGTAACATCCCAAGTAAGTAATGAATAATATATATTTTTATCTATGTTTATTAATGATTAAGATAGTGTTATAGAGGCTTAAAATGAAAATAAATACAATCTTATGCATGGAATACACTAATATTCTTAAAAGATTGTTTTACTGCCTTTTGATGGCAGACCATTTTTGAATATATGTTTTGACAATTTTATAAACTATGTTTGTCAAAATAAACTTATTCTTTATGATTGGGACATCAAAATTTACTTTGTGTTAATTTTTGGTATTTTTCTGACAATGTTCATTTTCTAATGAATAGTGAAAAATACTGCATTTTACATCAAAACTGCTTTTTAATCTAATTTATTTATATGATTAGATTATGTTTTTAATTGGTTTTGAAGTGAAATTAGAATATATTTTTACCATTTTATCCAATGGTGGTCATTGGAATCAATTTCAATTTGAAATTGGACTTAAACTAGTATCAATCTTTTGATATTTATTGTTTTGTAAAAACACGCTATTTGCTCTGGCAGCGGGAATTAATTATTAAATTAATTAATGTGACTTATATGATTTGAATTTTGTAAAATAGACTTCATTTTTGAATTCGGAATATCAAATATAGCTTAGGGTGAATTTTTGGTAATTTTCTGAAAAACTTCAATTTTTGATGAATAGTGAAACCACTAAGTGGTAATCTAGCAAACTGATTTTTCAGTTAAATGAAAGTTTACCACTAATGTGTATTGAATTTTGAAAATCCGACATACATGGTTGTCATTAAGAAGTAAAATGTGGTTCAATGAGATTAAAATAATTTTTTGGTGAATAGTAACTTATTAAGTTCTTAATCGCGATTAGTGGTAATTAGTGTAGTTTAAGGAATAAATAATTCTTTAATAATATGAAATGACCTAGACACATGTCCCAACCTTATTGGTTGTGTCATGGCCGACCAAGACAAGCCATGGGTCAACTTGGGGACCCCATGGAGACACTTTGGTTTGGAAATGACATAAATAACTTTTTATTAAATGTTAAAGTAAAAAATGACACAAACAAGAGATGTTTTACGAAAACAATTTTTACATGGGGTTATAAAGATCAAAGTTTTGATTATAAATATTCATTGGAAAGCTAAAAATATTTCCTACATCATAGTATTTTTTTTATGATTTTTATACATTAAATAAATTAAATTATTTATGATATAATAATGATGCAGCGATGACATCATTATTTGACGATTTAAATAAAATGGAAAGATAATGTAAAATCTATGAACTACACATGTCCAAAACTTATTGGATGAGTGGATTTCGAAGCCTTTTCACCTTATCCACTAATTATATCAATGTGGGACCTTTTGAAACCGAAACACATTTTCAAATAAAGTAATATTTCTTTACTTTCCAAAAGTGCCCCTCCTCTCCTCTTATAAAAGGCCCCCACCTCTACCTCATTTCACACACTCTTCAAGCCTTTGGCTCGGCCAACCCCTACCCAATTACTCTCTCCATATCCCTCTCCTCATCCTAGAGGATTCCCTTTGGGCAGAATCCTTTCAAAGGAAGCCTTTAGGCTCAAATCAAAAGGGAGTTACACTTTTAAAGGTAATTCATTCTCTCTTGTTCATTTGTTTTATTTTGCTTCTCCAACCCCCTAAACTCTTTTTATTTACTTCTTTTGTAACAACACCAGTATCCTCAATATACTAGGATGTTGTTATAAGATTTATTCAAGCTACACTCTCACACAACTACATCAAATGGTTAAAGAACATACGGTTTCCGTGGATGGCGAAATTCTGCCTCCCGAAACGATGATTGTTCAACACTCATTTAACACCTTCAAAGGTGGCCATTATGATGTCACTATTTTTATATATGATATATATTATGTTTATGTTTTCCTTAAGATTCTTTTTTTTTCATTTTTTGCATACCTTTATGGTTTCCATTATGGGTAAACACGATATCTTCATTTTAGGAAGTGCGGACTACCGCCCCCTAAAAGTGATTTGATTCGTTAATACCATATGTGGGATGTGTAAAGGATAAAGTTAATGATATTATATATGTTATTATACTGGAATTATAATATACTATTATATCATTATGATTCCATTCCAGAAAATATGAAATAGAAATGGAAGTAGCGTTCATGCGTACGTACGGCTTACCGTCTCCATGAACGGTGCATTTCATTTCTTACCTCTAAATGTGATGTAATATTATAAATGCATGTATGTACTGGATATATATGACATATATGATATCTACATCATGAATACCATTCTGGATATAATGAACCTTTGACCAAATTAACAACATGTAAGTGTAAGAAGTCTATTTTTGACTTAAGAACCAAATACCGACAAAATGAACATTATTAACTTAACTGATTACATGATGTTCATAACATGGTATAAAAGGAATAATGAACTTGAAAAATATTCATAAGAAAGTAGAGATTAACTTAAGTTTATTATTCAGGAGATTAAAGAACGGTCAGGTCAAGTCGGATACGAGGTATGGGACTTCGTCTCAATCCCCTTTCATTGAGGCATATTTTGTTTTATACACAACTTTCTTTTATACGGTGTATAAACCCCTTTGACTTTTACGTTTATTCAAAAGGAATCTTTTTTATACGAAGCGTTTACTAAACGACAAAAGGGAATGTTTTTGTCGTACGTATGCGGCGACAACGACTTCTCCGCCGTCGTGACCGTTATTTGAGTTTCGGCTTCCTCTACAAGCCATACCTTCTTTTTAAAAGAAAAATAAATACCATGTTTTACTTTTCTTTTACTTTGGTATTGAAAATGGTTTTCATAATGTTTTTATTATATCAATGTGTTGTATTGATATCTCGTGATTGAAATGTGGAAATGTTATGTTTCCTTTATGCATGTTTTATGTGATATGATTATGTTATGGTTCTTGGGCATTATTATAAAGACGGGTGGTTCCGTGATAAACTAAGGGTGGGTGAGCCCGTTATAGCTCTCCAATGCATTGGGTAACGCGAAGGAGTGAAACGTTAAGGTTTCTCCAAATAGATTCTAGGGAATATACTGTGATGGGTATTCCAAACGTAACCAAGAGGGTTACTCCCTACGTAAGAATGTTATGAATGCCTCAAGTTACCTTTATGTCTTATGATTTATATGATTTATTCATGATTTTATGAGGTATGTTAAAGTGCCTATGTTTTATGGGTAAAGTATGATTTCATTCTTATGTATATATGAACTCATGTTTCCTTTCCATGTTTTTTTTATATAACCCATACTGAGTTTTTATGCTCATCCCAAGTTTTTGAAATGTTTTTCACAGGTCAAGGGAAAGGTACATGATAAGATGATAGAGTCAAGGTTGTGTCAAGAAATAATCCATGTTTTATTTTAAATGTGTTTCTATTGATGGGAATGAAGAATACTATCTTTATGTAACCACTTTGTTTATATGTGGAATGTAATGCATGTTTTATGATCTAATTCTCTAAAACTCTAAACCCGAAAAGATCCTCAATGTGTAATCTTGTAATAACTCAAGATTAAGTAAGTTTTAAGGCTGGGGCCTTATACATAACCTCTAGGATTCTTCTAGGGAAGTGGAGAGAAGAAATTGGCAGGGTTTGTCCGAGCTTGAAGGCTCAAAGTGGTGTGAGGAAGAGGGGGAGGAGCTGCCCTTTTATAAGGGACGAGAGGGGCACCTTTGGAATAACTAAAAATATTATTTTATTATAAAGTCAGGTTCGATTTTAAATAGCTCCAAATTGATTTATTTCAAAGATAAGGTGGGGATGGGTCGAAATCCTCTCATACAATAGAATTTAGACAATTTTAGGTCATTATATTAACCTTATCTTTTAGTTTTAACTCTTAGTTAATTAGATTGACATTTACCATGTCACTTTGTATTTTTATATTATATAGTTAATAAACTTTCCATATACATCCAAGCGACCCCCAAGTTGTGTTTTATTAATATATATAACCTTATCTAAGTCATTTGGCCAAACCTTATATTTTTATGAGTAAAATAACAATTAATAATATAATATTTGTTTTAAAAACTATTTTCTGTCAATTTTGACACTATTCAATAGTTGATTTTTTTGAAACTCATAACAGAATGATTACTTCGACCAAAGTTAATTAAATCAATCCTAACATGTCATATGAACCTATAAAATTAGTTTAATTCATAAAAAGTCTCAAATTATACTTATTTAGGTATTTATAATATCAATTATTCTAATTTTTTAGTATTATGGTAATTATTGCATCATCATTGTGTCATAAATAAATTAACTTATTTAAAGTCTAAAAATTACAAATAAAATACCATTATGTAGGAAATCGTTTTAGATTTCTAATGAATATTTATAGTCTAATTTATCTTATTTATAACCCCATATTAAAAATAATTTACTTATTAAACTTTGATTTTAACTATTTTAACCCTTCTTTAAATAAATTAATAATAAATGTCCTAATCTAATCCAAGTGGGCCTAAATGGTCATATTTTATTCCTAAGGTTGTTTTTGGTCGAATTAAACTTGTCCAATAGAATTAGGACATGTGTTAGGGTAATAATAATATCATTTTTACCCTTAATTACCCTATTTACTTTTAACCGTGGTAAAAAAAAGTAAAAAGTTACTATTCACCAAAAAATATTTTCATCTCATTGAACCACATTTTAGTCCTTGATATTAACCGTGTCTCTCGGATTTTTGAAATTCCACTCACAAAAGCGGTAAAATTAAGTTTTATGAAAAATTCAGTTTTTTTAACTACCACTTAGTGGTTTCACTATTCATCAAAAATTGAAAGTTTTCAGAAAAATACCAAAATTTCACCCTAGGCTAATTTCAATATTACGAATCCAAAAATGAAGTCCATTTTGAAAAATAAAATTTATAAAATTTCAAAAAGTGGTTATTACTATTCATAATGGCTAGTTTTAATAATATTTTATTAGCATATCGTTATTTAGTGAAACTCGGTATTGCGTACTACACATGCTATCGAGGAAGGTCGCGATTGTGTGTAATGCAAGGCAAGTCAAGGATGCGTGTTGAGAAAGCTCCTTTTGGTGTAGCGTGCAACACAAGACATTAATGAAATTAAAAAGAATATTTTTCATAAAATCTCGGGCTGTTACATTCTACCCCCCTTAAAATGAATTTCGCCCTTGAAATTCGTCGGGGTTATAAATGGTTTACTATTCGAAAGTTTCTTTAATAGAAACCCACATTGTAAAAAGGAATACCAAAACCAATCTTTAAAAACAAAATTATGAAATGTAACGGTTACCCAAATAAACTAATCACTTGGTTTCCACATAGGTGAAAATATGGATATGGAAGAGAAATCTAACCATCATGTTCTGATGGAGAGTGGTAGAGAACATGGCTATGGAAAATCCAGTAATCACAAAGCCATAAATTTGTGATGATCTAAGGTACCATCTAATTCATCAGATATAAGAGCACTAGGACAACATTTTTGGTTTTCAAGATCATTTCCCTAAAGTTGATGAAATTGGAATTAGAAGAAATACTTTCATGATTTTGGTATAGTCTCACCGTTTGTCGTTCTTTGGACAATTTCCACTTCATCTCTTAAAGAAATGAAGTTGAATTTGTCATTCGTGATGTGTTAGCAGATCATGTGATAGAATGATGGGTCATTCTATCTGTCTCAAACAAAAGGTTAGAAAAATTATCAAAAAATATATAAGTCCATCTATAGTGATATTAATCATATATGGTTCCTAAAATGAACTTATACTTCATATATCAAACCGCTTAATAAAATAAAACTAGTTTCTACTAACCAGGGACTTCCTGTAGGCCAGTGGTAGGCGATAAAGGACAGTCGCACTTCGGTTGTGGGTTCGATTCCTACGACCTTGTCTGACGCGATGGGCTGTCGCCCGTCCTGCAGGTTGTCCTTTTTCTAAAGCTATATTACTATAACATCCCATCAATAATATCGAAAAAAGTTCTATCCTAACTTATGTCCAACATAATCCATTCCAATCTTTAGGCTTATCTAAAATACTTCGGTCCAAGCTCATAGTATAAAGAAAATGATTACTTGAAATGTCACATAACAATCACGTGAATGCCATCATTTATCCCCCATATATCATAAGATATATCTTGTTGGTCAAATTACAAACATGTGAATACCTTAATCATGTATTCTCTTGAAGAATGAATACCCATTGAACCTTAGTGAAAACATGAATGCAGTCAAAAGTTATCTCTTTCCACATACCAAAATCCAAAAATTATATATACTCAAAACATGATATAACCTTCTCCTTATATCAATCATGAGCTCATGAATACGTTCAAACATTTCATTTTCACGTTTTCCTTTCATTATGCGCATATCATCTTTTTTTCCAAAAATATATTAATCACATTCTATGGTTACCGGTACCATTGAACACCACAATAGACCAATACATAAATATTCCAATATTCCACGATACTATATACAACATTATTTTGGAATCTCATTACATAGACACTTAATCATTCCACCACATTGTTGTCATATTCAACATCGCCAATAGTGATCGCATGTGACTTCCCTTTTTTCCTTTGCCTTAAGTGGTTTCTCATGTCGATCATCACTAACCCTTGGATTAGGGCATTTATTAGCATAATGCCCCATTTCCTTTCACTTGAAGCATTGAAGTGTAGTAGGTTCATTCTGTGTATCCCTTCCTTTGTTTGCATCATTAGACATCTTCTTCCCATCATTACGGCATTCAAATGCCCGATGACCTTCCTTTCCACATTTGAAACAATTACTTGTTCCTTTAAGACAATCTCCACCATGCTTCTTTCCACACTTTGAGCATAAGGAAACATTCATATTCTTTTCACCATTATTCTGAGATTTCTCCTTGAACTCCATCTTTTGTTTCTTGTTAAAACTATGAGATGGATAAGTAACACCAACTTCCATTTCTACCTTGATAGCACAACGCACAATTTCTTCATAGCTACTAAAGTCATTTATAGTTAATGCCCTTCAATGATTTGGTTTTAAGCCACTGAAGAATCGATCAACTTTACTTTCAGGTTGGATGATAAAGCCAGATGCATACCTTGCAAGCCTTGTAAAATTCGATTCGTATACACCTACAGATTCATCATCCTTTTGATTTAGTTAAAGAAACTCCTTCTCCATCTTTGTTCTAAGAATACGAGGGAAGTACTTATTGAAAAATAAGTTCTTGAACTCAACCCATTCCATGGACTCAATTTCATCTTTTTGCCTCATATTCTTGATAAGATTCCACCATTGATCAGCTTCACCTTCCAAACGATATATTGCTAAGATGACTTTATCATGTTTAGAACATTGAAGAACTGAAAATATCTTTTCAGTAGTACTGATCCATTGTTCATCAACAAGTGGATCAGAAGACCCACTGAAAGAAGGTGGACGTTGCCTCATGAAGGACTCAATAGAATATTTTTCCCTTCTCTTCTCATTTGGAAGTCTAGAATGATTCATAGCTTGTGTAAGTATAGCAATAAGATTTTGCACTCCATCTCCCATAACATTTGTTTGTTCAGGAGGACAATCATTGCATTGTCCATTGCATTGATCAACACGGTTCCTTCGGGTTCCAGCCATCATCTAAAACCCAAAAAGAATAGTGTGAGAGGCAAAAATCATTCTAGGGAAAACAACATAGTAAATGGGGAGTACCCACAATATCTAACATCATAGGTTAAATTCTAAGATCTTTACCATAGTTCTAAGACTGTATCATATACGTATACTTATCCTTAGGGACATCCCTATACATACCTTATAAATATCTCTAGGGATCTCACTAAAGTTCTCGCATCCTAGTTTCCAAAGGTTGACTAAACCTTTCCTCTGATACCAACTGTAGAGACCTGAAGCTTGACGTACATGGACATTACATTACTTTTGTGGAATACTTAGTACATAACAAAAACACACACACAAGGATCGTAATAGTTTAGTGTCTTTGGAAACTCGGAATATAATCTTCTAATCGTGGTGAAATATCTTCAACATCTCCCATAAAGATCTTCCTTTTTTTACCTAAAACCTTTCTTTATATCCTGGGGAAAAGAAAACATAAAAGGGTGAGCTCAAATGCTTAGTAAGGGTAAACAAAAGAAATATCAATCACATCATTTTCATAACATTTTGGAAATCTTAACCTGCAAAACAGAGCATAATCTCATAACATGGGATAAATCATAGTAGTGAAATGAAATCCCAATAATCATAACTTAAAACATGAAACTTTGTGTCATACACACATAATCATAGAGAATCATATCTTATTAGTCAAGACTCATTTCCAAGACTATCTTAGTGGACAAAGTCCATTTCTGAACCGATTCACCCTCGTTTCAGTCCTGTTTCACTGAACCGGTATAACCTACCGTTCCATCCATGTCTATCTCATGAGATATAAAATCTTTACCCAATGCATTGGAGAGAGATATAGGTCCCACCCATCTCATAATGATACCATTCTTATGTGTGCCACAAAATCATAAATCATACATCATTTCATAACCCATGTAATAAAAATGGGAATCTTAAACATCGTGACATCATCAAACAATTCATATAAGATAAAGGAATTCATAAAAATAATTCCATCACAACATAATCAAATCAATTTAATAATAGGGATATAAACAGAACACTATATTATCTTAGATGGAAAATAATTTTGATAAAACACTTGAACTCCATTCTTGAGGAAAATATCCTTTCAATATTCAAAAACATTTTCCTTTCTTAACATGTCATACAATTTTAAACTAAAAGAAGTTGATTAAAAATAAACTTGAAAACTTGTAAAGGAAGCTTCTTGGAAATAATGTTTTAAAAATCCATTCATGCCTTATAAGTTAAAAAAAATATTCTTCTCGTACTTTTTTCGGAAAAGTCAAAAAGTACCTCGTACGAAAAACGACAAAATATTCCTTTCATATCTTTTACTAAAAAATCACCAAAGGGTAAAATTTTATATAAACTATTGTAGAAGGATATAAATATTACATATTGAGGAAACATGGATGTGGATGATAAAATACACCCCAGTAAATACCAAAGAATAAAAAATCTCGGATAAAAATGAGATTGTGATATTTCCCTTACATTAGGTCTGATATGCTTTGTACATGTCTGAACCTCCTGTATAATGATTTAAATAATTTTATTGACTTATTCTAGAATCATAATTATTTTTATGATATCATATATGGTCATATTCTTAGCTTCTTAGTAGTAACATTTCATTGCTACTTGTTATTCGGGTGTTTATAACTTTTTGTTCTTATGTGTGTTTTGTCGAATAATTTCTTATTATTATATTTAGGTTATAGATTCCTCATTTCCAAAATGGTATTAGTGTAATATATATCATATTCATTCATTCAATTTATTTATATAATCATTATGAAATGAAGATCATGTAGAACGAGTCGCATCACATCATGGAGACGGTATTCCGTACGTACGCACGAGTGATGATATCGTTCCTATGATCGTGGAATTGTATTGGAGTGTATTTATACTATTTCAGAATCAATATCACTTTATAATAGTCATATATAGTCATTATTTACACCATTATACCCATCCAAGTAAGGTGGTGGTGGAAAATATATTACACCACGGCATGGAGACGGTATTCCGTACGTATGCACGCGCGGTGATTTCTTTTTCCGTAGGATGGATAGATGGTGAAATAGGGTTGTTTCATACTTATAATAAAATATCGGTATATGAGTGATACTGATGTTATTACTTCATAATGAAACAACTAAAGAAGAAGAAGTGGAAGAAGAAATAAAGATGAAAGAATCGGTAACGGACATTACCTCTTCTTTGAAGTGCTTCTTTGAGACCTCCTTTTAGGGCCCTAAAATAGGTCTTTGAAGAAGACCAGAACCTCTAGGATGTTTCTAGGGAAGTGGAGAGAAGAAATTGGCAGGGTTTGGCCGAGCTTGAAGGCTCAAAGTGGTGTGAGGAAGAGGGGGAGGAGGTGCCCTTTTATAAGGGAGGAGGGGCACCTTTGGAATAACTAAAAATATTATTTTATTATAAAGTCAAGTTCGGTTTTAAATAGCTCCAAATTGAGTTATTTAGAAGATAAGGTGGGCATGGGTCTAAATACTCTCATCCAATAGAATTTAGACAAGTTTATGTCATTATATTAACCTTATCTTTTAGTTTTAACTCTTAGTTAATTAGATTCACATTTACCATGTCACTTTGTATTTTTATATTATATAGTTAATAAACTTACCATATACATCCAAGCGACCCCCAAGTTGTGTTTTATTAATATATATAACTTTATATAAGTAATTTGGCCGAAACTTAGATTTTTAGTAGTAACATAACAATTAATAATATAATATTTGTTTTAAAAACTATTTTATGTCAATTTTGACACTATTCAATAGTTGATTTTTTTGAAACTCATAACAGAATGATTACTTAGACCAAAGTTAATTAAATCAATACTAACATGTCATATTAACCTAGAAAATTAGTTTAATTCATAAAAAGTCTCAAATTATACTTATTTAGGTATTTATAATATCAATTATTCTAATTTTTCACTATTATGGTAATTACTACATCATCATTGTGTCATAAATAAATTAAATTATTTAAAGTTTAAAAATTACAAATAAAATACCATTATGTATGAAATCTTTTTATCTTTCTAATGAATATTTATAGTCGAATTTATCTTATGTATAACCCCATATTAAAAATTATTTACTTATTAAACTTTGATTTTAACTATTTTAACCCTTCTTTAAATAAATTAATAATAAATGTCCTAATCTAATCCAAGTAGGCCTAAATGGTCATATTTTATTCCTAAGGTTGTTTTTGGTCTAATTACACTTGTCCAATAGAATTAGGACATGTTTTAAGGTAATAATAATATCATTTTTACCCTTAATTACCCTATTTACTTTTAACCGTGGTAAAAAAAAGTAAAAAGTTACTATTCACCAAAAATTATTTTCATCTCATTAAACCACATTTTAGTCCTTGATATTAACCGTGTCTCTCGGATTTTCTAAATTCCACTCACAGAAGTGGTAAAATTAAGTTTTATGAAAAATTCAGTTTTTTTAACTACCACTTAGTGGTTTCACTATTCATCAAAAATTGAAAGTTTTCAGAAAAATACCAAAATTTCACCCTAGGCTAATTTCAATATTACGAATCCAAAAATGAAGTCCATTTTGAAAAATAAAATTTATAAAATTTCAAAAGGTGGTTATTACTATTCATAACGGCTAGTTTTAATAATATTTTATTAGCATATCGTTGTTTAGTAAAACTCGGTATTGCGTACTACACACGCTATCGAGGAAGGTCGCGATTGCGTGTAATGCAAGGCAAGTCAAGGATGCATGTTGAGCAAGCTCCTTTTGTTGTAGCTTACAACACAATACATTAATGAAATTAAAAAGAATATTTTTCATAAAATCTCGGGCTGTTACAAAACTAGTGGTATAATGACTATCCTCATCCTGCCTCAACCTCCAATTCAAGCTATAACGACGTTGATCTATAAAAAAACAATAAATTCTCAACCTAAAATAACTTCTCCAAGAGAAAAAATCATGTAGAATGTCTCAAGAATAATCGAGAGCTTACTGATTGGGCTCAAACAAAATTGACAGCGAAGGAATCGGGGTTTGGATGATCAATCGTGAAGGGATTGAATGTCTGTCGTTGCTTGTTTGCTAACCTGAGAGATCCTCTATCTGTTTTCTCAAAATCGAAGCTACTTCCCGATTAAATCAAATAAAAAAATTACACGGCATATACTTGAGACTACACACTGTGTCCGTACAGTTTCTGTCTATACCACCACATGGTTGTGTACAGAGATTACATAGTGTGTAGCCTTCCATACATAGCATGTACCTATAAGTACATGGTGTGTAGTCCCTAGTAATGTCATATAATAGGTCTGCAACCAAACCTTGACCTCTTTTCCACCATTTTCTTAAGTATAAACTGAAAATGGAAGATCTATACCTTAAAGGAAGAATCGGGTTCTTACACACGAATCTATTCTTCAGTTCCTGTAACAAACAACACATTTTTTTATCTAAATAAATTTAACCCCTTTTCATGTTAACTTAGTTAGAGGGCTAGATAATAATAAAATGTTTTTAACAAACCATCAGTAATAACATGATAATCTATGAAAAATATGAATTTATGTAACATTTTTTGGTCTTGGACATTCATAAACCACTTTTATTTTGGAAAGATCAATTATTATTACATCCTTATTAATAATGTTCCCAAGAAAATAAATCTATTGCAACCAAAAATCATATTTTCTAAATTTCCCATATAGTTTATTTTCCTCTGAGTTTTGAAAAAAACCCCTTATATGTTTTTTATTATCCTGTTTACATTGAAAAAATACATGAATGTAATCAATAAACACAACTAAAAACTTATTCAATAACTCATGAAATACTCTATTCATAAGATCCATGAATATAGTAGGTGGGATAGTTAACCCAAATGGCATAATAAAAAATTCATAATGCCCATATCTAGTATGGAACACATTCTTCAGAATGTCTTCTTCTTTTACTTTTACTTTCAATTGATAGCATGCCAACCTCAGGTCAACCTTCAAAAAATATTTTGCTCCCTATATCTGATCAAACAAGTTATCAATATGAGGTAAAGGATAATTTTTTTAACAGTGATGTTATTCAAGGTTCTATAATCAACTAAAAGTCTCATAGAACCATCTTTATTTTAAATGAACAAAATATGAGCACGCCATGGTGAAGTTCTAGGAAGAATAAATCCTTTATCAATAAACTCTTGCAACTAATTTTTCAATTCAATAAGTTCCATTTGAGCCATATGATATGGGTGTTTCGAAATCGGGTCAGCATAAAGAACTAAGTCAATCATGAATTCAACTTCCTGATCATGTATAACACTAGGTAACTCATCCGGAAAAACATAAAGATATTCATTTACCACTAGCACGTCATTAATATGAAAGGTTCTCTTATTTTCAACAATATTATCAAGATAACTTTCATTTTCATCTTTTAATAGTTTATCATCTTTCTATTATGCTATCAATTGTATGGGTTCGTTATTGTATAAAAACTGAAACCATTTCTAAAAAAACTTATTTATCTCTATAATAAATCTTATCATGATAAATATAAATTCAATCCATACCAAGAACGACATCAAACTCTACTAAGGGAAAAACAACAAGGTTTTCAAGTAATCTCTTTCTACAGACCACAATAGAAAGATTATTATAATTCCTCTTTGATGTAGTATTTCCCCATAGTGTTTTAATAATAAGTTCCAGTCTCATTTCTTGAGGTGATATTTCAAATTTACCAGAAAATTTCTCAAAAATAAATGAATTTGTAGACCCCATATAAAAAAAACATTAGCAAAATCTGAGTAAACAAACAAGGTATATGTTACAACTTCATTGGATATCCCAACATCTACTGACATAGTTTCAAAGGATCTCACTACACCTTTAAGATTATAATCTGGCTACTTCCCATCATTCATATCTTTCTTTGGGTAGGAATTTTCATAATGACCCATCTCACCACATTTGAAACACTTTACTGTTTTCTTATTAGGATTAATCTTATGATCATTTTTATTACAATCTCGGGTCATATGTCCAAACCTACCACATTGAAAACACTTCCCATTTTTAGTAATTCATTCCCCAGGGTTCTTTTTACCACACTTCTCAGAAACTAGAAAATGAACTTTCTTACCATTAGATTTATTTTATTGATTCTTAATCATTGATTTCCATATATTCTTCTTCTTCTCTTTGTTTTAAAAGTACACATGATCATCAGAAAACTAAATTTCTAATATCTCAACACAATAGATAAGTTTCTCATAACTTTTTAACTCTTGAGAAGCCAATTCCCTTCGATATATTGGCTTCAATCCTGAGTAAAAATTGTTTATTTTTCAATCAAGATCCCAAATAAGATTTGGAGTGTACCATGCCAGTTGAGTGAAGTTTGATTAATACATAACCACCTAATCTACCTCCTTTTACCTCAATTAAAGGAATTTCTTCTCCATCCTATGTTGAAACACCTTAGGAAAATATTTTTCAAGTAAAGGAATTTTAAATTCATCCCACTCCAAGGCTTCAATCTCCACTTTATCCTTACTATTCTTGAACATCGACCACCACTGATCAGATTCACCTTCAAAATGATAAATATAAAGACATAACATTTGATTATATGAAAATCTCATAACATCAAATATCTTTTCAAGTTCTTTAATCTATCCTTCAGCCACTACTAGGTCAGAAGATCCACTGAAAGAAGGAGGGTATTGTCTCATAAAATATTCCACTATCGTGATGTTTCTTTATAGTGGCTATTTTTGTCCTCTTAAATGGATGAAACCATCATTTATTTTCTATTTCATATGATCAATTACTATAAAAAACTTCTTGGTTACAATCCCTACCATTTAGGCTTTAGATTTAGAAGGATATCGTTCTATCGGTGCCTTTCCACTTTAACTTCCCTGTTTCTTCTGTGGAAAACCATTTTGAACAAAAATATCTTTGATGAAGAAAGATGGTAATATTTAAATGCAATAACATTTCAAATTAAACATAGTGTAAAAATAATTTATGGTATTATTTTCACATCATCCTTATAATGCCCTGACCCTAGTTACCCAGAGTAGGTACATTATTTTAATGCATTGGCATGATTACAAAGAATCAAGTCTCAAAAGACCAATCAATTTAGCAATCATGGAAAATAGATTACATACATGAAAATTACATTACATATTAGAAAATAAAACACAACATAAATGATCCTTTGAGAATGCCATTAATCCCCTATCTTAACCCTTCTTATCAATCATAATACACTTCTTGGAATCCTAATAAAATTAATGCATAGAAAGGGGTGATCTTAGATGCTCATAAAGGATAACCATGTAGCAGAAAGTTTCATAAATAAGCATAAACATTTAAGGAAATTTATAAGACTAAAACAAAAGCCTTTTAAACATAAAAATCAGCATAATATGGAAAATATACAATAAAATAATGTCATTTACTTATTCACATGAATATTCTACTAGTCAAATAATCACATGCCATATCAATAATCAATTTTATAATGATGGAATCCATAATTCCATACTTCATAACCACATAGTCAAGGCCTTTTTCCAAGACTACAAATAAGATTTCATCAAGGCCATGTTCCAAGACACTAGTTTGTCTCCTGAGACCTACCGATGCATCGAGGAGCTATAGCAGGCTCCACCTGTCACATACTAAGTCCAATTCATTCCTCATATAAAAAGGTTTAAACATAACATAATTATTCGTATTAAAACTAGAATACGAAATGTCAATACTTTATCCATAAACCATGAATGGTATAAAAATAACACATCCAAAGTCAAACATATCACAAAACCTTCAATAAATTATGGAAGATTTGTATCATAATAAATCAACTTCAAACAAGTTTAAAATCCATCAAAGGATTATGTAATAGATGAAAATTATTTTTAATACTCTTTGAGAGAAATATCCTTTTTTCATGAAAACATTTAAAAGTCACACAATTTAGAAAGGAATACATTTAAAGACATTTTTTAATCAAAGTTTCCTATACCACTTTGAAACTTTTTAAAGGAATTAAAATTTTAAAAACATTCATGTCTATATAAATAAATCCTTAAAACCCATTTTTAAAACATGGAAATTAATGAGAATGATTTATAAGAATAAATGTTTAAAACATTTAAAATGATGTTTTAGTAAAAAAGTCCCTTAAAAAGAATCCCTTTGAAAACTCTTTTAGTCGAGGGTATGTTTAACATCTTGTATGAAGACCATAGTATGTTTTTAAATTATAACAGAACCATATTAATATTTATGATATCATAAGTGATTCATTAATGACTTTATACTACCCATTTAATAATAATTTCCATGTTAAATTAACATTTCGGTTAATAATTGCTCTCTTTATCATACGTGTTTTAACTTTTTACTCTTGATTGTATCACATAGATCATGATTTAAATACTTCCAGAATATGAAACATGATTTATATATCTTAAAAATTTAGAATATAAATATGTATAATAGACATATATATGAAATCTAAAACACCGTTTATGGAGACGGTAGTCCGTACGTACACATAAACGTTGTTTCTGTTTTCATATCGTATTGAACAGAACTAAGTGAATAAGATATATGTAAGTAAATATATATATATAGTAGAATTATTATGTCATATATTACATACTTATTAATTATATATATTTTATAATCATCTTTGAATGGTGAACGTGGAAATGAATCTCATCATGTCGTGGAGACGGTAATCCGTATGTTTGCACGAGTGACAATATCATTATATTGAGGGAGAAATCGTATGTAATTGGATGGTATATCATATATACATAATAATTAACATTTTATATTTATTATTTACATCATTTATACTCATTATTATACCCATACAAATAATGAAGTGTTTGAATAACAAACTACACCATGACGTGGAGACGGCCTCGGAACCGTCCGCCCCTGGCCTCCCAGACGCAGGATCGTTGGACAGGCGGTCGGTTTCTTTCCGCGATGCTCTCTGTGGATCATCCCGGGCCTCCCAGTCTCCTTGCTTCCCGGCTATAGGTTCGTTCTCAACTTCGGTCTCCCGATCCAGGGCGACTGTCTCGATGGAAGTTCCCTCGGGAGTCTATGAGGAGGCATCTGCCTGTCTTCGCTGGTGCCTGGTGGCGCGTTTCAGTGTGGCGAAGCCATCCTTGGCGGTCTTCAAGAATTTTGTTTCCTCATGGGGGCTCTCTTCCCAGGCTCGGATCTCGCTGCTTCACCGAAACTCCTTCAGTCTGGTCCTATCTTCCGAGGCTGACTTTATACAGGCCTGGTGTTTTGCCCAACGGTCGTTTGGGCGTTGGCGTTTTAGTCTCGCCCCCTGGTCGATGGACGCGCACCAGGGTAAGAAGAGTTCTCGCGCGGCGGTGTGGCTAGGGCTTCCGGGCTTACCCCTTCCTTTTCAGAATGAGGCCTTCCTAAGATCTATCGGTGACTCCCTGGGAGGCTTCTTGTGTGCTGACGCTCGTACCCTCTCCTGTGAAGACGTTCAATGCCCACGTATCTTTGTGGACATGTTGCTTTCGTCTGTAATTCCCGAGACCCTGGTCATTGTGGTGCCGGAGGCGTCTTGGAACTAGGACATCGTTTACCCTGTCTTCCCTCGTTTCTGTACGGCTTGCTGTCTACAGGGTCATTCTAGGCCCCAATGCAGGAACCATTCGAGGAGCAAATCCCGTTCAACCAAGGGTCCAATTACTGGAGACCCTGGTCCATCAGTCTCAGTCCCGGAGTCCCCTAAGGCTTCTCCAGCCATAGTCCCTCCCTTACAGACCAAGGACTTGATTCATGTTCCTCCGCTCTCTCAGGATCAGGGGCCGAGGGTCACACTGAAGGGACTTTCCCCCTACTTAGAGCGTTTGTGGGATCAGTTTGTGGATTTGGTCTATCCTTCTTGGAGTCTCTGTCCTCGTCCTCATGGGTTCCAAGAGGCAGGCCTTCCAGTTGGGGACAAGAGAGCCAATACCAGCAACACTCCCTCCTTGTCACTATGTCTTCATACCACGGTTTACAGTCATGGGGAATGTTTGAAGCAACCTGAGGTCCCCCGTCTGGAGAGCAGTAGTGTGCCTGATCAGCGAAGGGAAGAAGGGCATTCTGTGATATCCCTCTCTTCCTCTATGGCACAGGCCTCCTCGCCCTCTGTACAGAGCCCTGGTTCCCGCACTCGGTTCCAAGTAAGGCTTCAACGGGAGGGTGCTACTCTCATGATCTCAAAGACCAAGAAGTCCGGGGCCAAAGTCGGATCCTCCCGTGACAGATGATGAACATGATAGTCTGGAACGCTCGGGGTCTTGGATCTTGGCTAAAGACGGACTTCATAGCTTCAGAATCAAGGGGGAAAAAATCATGCCTCGTGGCTATCTTGGAACCAAAACAACACCCGAGGAAAATTAACTGTTTCTGTCGTCATGCCAGAATGCATGGCCACATGCATGCGGGCTCAATCAACAACCACATCTGGGTGTTCTGGAAGAAGGATGTCTCAGTGGATTTCATTGATGCAGGAGACCAATTCCTCACGGTGAAAGTCAAGAAGGGAGAAGATATGTTCTTTGCAACCTTTGTGTATGGAATCTGCAATCCTCAGGCAAGACTGAGACTGTGGCATGACCTTGAAGCGTTCAGGCCGATGAATATTCCCTGGTTCGTGGCGGGCGACTTCAACATCATTAGTGACCCGGAGGAGAAGAAGGGGAGAGGAGCCTTCCCGAGGCAGGCTAGTCTGGAGTTTGCTTCCTGTATTACAAAAAGTGGTCTACTCGACCTGGGCTTTCGAGGGGACTGTTTTACATGGTGCAATAACCAGGGTGGAAAAAGAGGTGTTGGAGCAGGCTTGACCGCTGTCTAGCTAACTCCGACGCCTTGGCTTCTTTTCCCCAGGCCTAAGTCACTCATCTTTCCCGTGGTATTTCGGACCATTCTCCGCTGAAGATTTCGATCATTCCCAGTAATCCTTCTCAAGATTCCTTCAGGTTCTACCCATTCTGGGCCGGATACAAGGGTTACCACGATGTAGTTCGTGATCAATGGAATTCTCCCACCCAAGGTTATTCATGGGTAGCCATTCATAACAAGCTTAGAAGTGTTAAAAACGGGTTGAAGGGCTGGTGCAGAAGCATTTCCCTTAATGATAGAAAGCTTGAGTCCCTTTCTCAGGAGGTGGAGCATCTGGAACGGAGTCTGGAGGAAACTTGGAGTGAGGAAGCCGTCGTTGAATTGGAAACTAAGAAGGCTTGTTGGGCGGAGGAGATGTTGAAGCAAGAGAGACAGGCTCGGGATCGGTCCAGAGTGAAGTGGCTCCGAGAGGGCGACAAAAATACCGCGTTCTTCCATGCATGCATTTCAGAACGGAAGCGGTGGGCAAAGCCAAATATCCTACAGGAGGACGGCTCGTATGTGAACGACAGGGAAGATGTTGGGAAGTTGGCTCTTCATTTCTTCCAGGATCTTCTTGCCGGTCAGAATCCCAGAATGCCTAGTGGGTATCCGACAGGCACTTCAGGGCTATGGGAGGCGATCCAGAACAGAGTTTCAGAGGAGGAGAATCATTCTTTGGAATCCATTCCTTCTGAGGATGAGATCTTCCAAGCCATGCAGAAGCTGGATCCGGAGAGTGGCCCTGGGCCAGACGGGTTCCCTGGATCTTTCTACAGGGGATCGTGGGAGGTGGTCAAAGGCGATGTTATTGAAGCTATTCAGGATTTCTTCAAGGGGGGGTCCTTACCGAGGGTGGCCTCAGCCACGACACTTTGCCTTCTTCCCAAGGTTAAACATCCCAACTCTCTGTCCCATTATAGGCCGATCAGTCTCTGTAATTTCCCATACAAAATCCTGGCTTGTCTCATCAACCTAAGACTGGCTACGTGGTTGCCTTCATGGCTCTCTCCTGAACAACATGGCTTTGTGCGAGGAAGATCAATTCAGGGGTCCATCGCCCTTGCACGGGAGATGGTGAGGGATACTAACCACAAGACTCATGGATCCAACCTCACTATCAAAGTTGACATGAACAAAGCCTATGATCGGATTGAATGGAGCTATCTCAATAGAGCCTTGGCGACGATGGGGTTCTCGGCAAAGGTGGTGGACAATGTCTTCAGATGCGTGAGCTCTTCTTGGCTGGGAATTTCCTTCATGGGCAAAACTCACGGTTTCTTCAAGGCTACCAGAGGTCTAAGGCAGGGAGACCCTCTTTCCCCCAGCCTGTTCATTCTTGCCCAAGACGCTCTGAGTGCCTCAATCAACAGGAGCATTCTCCAAGGGAACCTACTTCCTTTCCGGAGGAAACATAGCCTCCCTACTATCTCCCACCTTATGTTTGCCGACGATACTATGATTTTCCTTAATGGGGGAAGGAGATCCATCCAATGTCTGATGGAGATTTTGAAGGACTATTGCTTCTGGAGCGGTCAGGTTCTGAGTAAGGAAAAGAGTGAGTTCTTCATCTCCAACCGTAACTCATCTCAGCGTCTGGACTCACTTAAAAACAGGCTCAACATGCAACTCGGGCGGTTCCCAATGGAATATCTGGGCACTCCCATATCTTCTGGAAGATTGAGGATCCGTGACTTAGATGGAATCCTAAGCAGGATTTCAGGACGTGTTCTTAACTAGAAGAATCAGTTTCTTTCTTTCGGAGGACTCATAGCTCTGGTTAACAGCGTTCTTTCAGCCATTCCCATTCATGCCTTGGCTTCCTCCAACGTGCCGAAAGGAGTCATCAAAGCAGTGGACGTTGTTCTCTGCAACTTCATCTGGGATGTTAAGTCTGAAGGTAAACGACACTGGACAAAGTGGGAGAGGTTGGCAAGACCCATCTCCGAAGGGGGGATCAACTGCCGCAGCCTCCATTATACTATCGAAGGGGCTCATGCAAAGCTCGCATGGGAGATTCTGGAAGAGCAAACTCTTTGGGTTAATTGCATGTCACCTCTGTTCAGGGGTAATGAGGAGGTAAGTCGTGGACCAACTTCCCCGTTGTGGGCCAAAGTCCAACCTCTGGTTCTCTCCTTATCTTCTTGCTGTCGTTGGATTGCTGGTACAGGGGACATATCCTTCTGGAATAAGAACTGGGCAGGCTCTGTTCTGGCTTTCCCAGGATGTCCGGCACCTTTGATCTTGTTCAAGGAAGCCCAACGCCATCCCCGCTTCATCAAGGCAGTGCTGAATGCGGACCAACAGGTTGTCTTTGATTCGATCGTGTTGAATTCCGAGAAAGACAGGTGTGTCTTCACTCCATCATCCTCGGGGGTCTTCAATAACAGAGACTTCCAAAGGTGTAGGGTCCACTCGAGGCCCCTGGATCGGTGGAATGGTGTGGTTTGGTGTCGTCAGATCCCGACCAAAATGAACTTCCTGACCTGGCGAATCAGAAATCTGGCCCTGGCCTCGGATGACAATATCAAGAAACTTGGGATCAGTTTGGCCTCAGGATGCCACTATTGCAAGCAGCAAATGGAGGAAAGCCTGGATCACCTCTTCTTCAAAATTGAATCGGCGTTGGAGGTTTGGTCCTCTCTTGGGGGAGTCAGGTCTCCAAGCTCTGAGGAGACAGAGTATGAGTTTATGGAAAGATGGTTTGAAGGAGCGCTTGGTTCGGAGAAGACTCGCCTTTCCCGTGCTGTCCCCTTTAATGTGGGGTGCTGGTGCATCTGGAAAGCCAGAAACCAAGCCCGATACGAAGGAGTCAGACCTTCAACTAGAGCTATCCTCGCGCGCATACGTTTCCAGCTTATAGACATGGTGTGGATCTTTAAAAAGCAGCAGTGGTCCTTCCCTTTCCCATGCATGCAGAAGAACAACATTTATCCTTCCCTTCCTGAGGATATAGGACCTGGGAAGTGGGTTCGATGGAACCCCCCTGCTGAAGGTTACAAGCTCAATACTGACGGAGCTTGCGCAGCGGGGGTGATTTCTGGAGGGGGGGTTGTTAGAGATAATAAGGGTGATGTGATCCTGGATTTCTCTTGTTTTCTGGGCAGGGGAAATGCCATTCTAGCAGAGGCCCGGGCTCTTCTCACAGGACTTTCCTTGTGCACTCAGGAGGAGGTTGCCATCTCGGAAGTGGAGGTGGACTCACTTGTCCTCCTAGATTTCCTCAAAGAGAAACACTCTACTCCGTGGTCCATAGAGTACGTGATCAGGAACTGCCGTCATATGCTTGGTCATAACACTACTCTTTCTCACATTTATCGAGAGGGGAACTAGGTTGCAGATTTTTTGGCCTCCATGGCTGACCACAGTTCCACAGACGCACAAATTTTACGGATTAACAGTTTGAAGGCGGAATGTGTTGATTTGATTAGAGGGGATGCCCTTGGTTTGCATTTCTTTAGACCTCCGTAGTCCTCTTTATGTATTTTCTTCTTCTCTTAATAAAAATTTACTATGGATGGAATATAGTTGTACCATTTCTATAATAACATCACAGTATATAGAAGATATTGGATTTGTTATTTTAGATTGGAAACAATAAAGAAATATGAAGTGGAAGAAGAAAAGAATTTGAAAGATGTGATGAAATAGTTACCTCTTTTTCGGGTTCTTCCTTTCGATTTGATTAAAATAGATATTTAGGATGGATTTATGACCAAATTAATGCCTATAGGATGAATGAAGGAATGTTTTCAAGATATTTGGGCAGGGTTTGGCCGAGCCAAATGGCTTTGTAGGTTTGAAATTAAGATAAGGGGAAGTGCCCTTTTATAAGAGAGGTGAGGGTCACTTTATGAAAAGTTTGAAATATTATTTTATAATAAAATCATTTTAATTTTATAATGGATCCAAAATGAATGATTTAAAGTCTAAGGTGGTGATGGGAATAAAACCTCTCAACCAATAGGTTTTATACAAGTTTAGGTCACCATTTTAACTATATATTTTAGATTTAACTCTCAGTTAAATAATTTAACTTTTACCGTGTCTTCTTGTATTCTTACACTATATGGTTAATAAAATTACTCTAAACTTCAAAGAGAACCACAAGTGGTTCATTAATGACATTTATAATATTATTTAAGCCCTTTTTCCAAACCATTGATTTTTAGGAATATTATATCAACCAATAATATAGTATTTGTTTTAAAAATTATTTTATGTGAATTTTGACATTATTTTTTATTTGTTTTTTTGTTAAAATTATAACAGCATTATTACTTAGAAAAAAATTGATTTAATCAACCTTAACATGTCATATTAACCTATAAAAAAATTTTAATTCATTAAAAGTCTCAAATTAAATTTATTTGGGTATTTATAATATCAATTATTTTAATCTTTTATTAATAAGTTAATTACTTCATCATCATTGTGTCATAAATAAATTTAATTATTTAATGTCTAAAAATTATAAATAAAATTCCATTATGTATGAAATCTTGTTATCTTTCTAATGAATATTTATAGTCTAATTTATCTTATGTGTAACCCTATATTAAAAATGTTTTGGTTATTAAAATTTAAATTTGACACTTTTAAATCTTCTTGGAATTAAATAATAATAAATGTCCTAATCTAATCCAAGTATACATAAAGGATTATATTTTATTCCTAAGGTTTTTTGGGTCGAATTATACTTATCGAACAGAATTAGGACATGTTTTAGGGTAATTATAATATCATTTTTACCCTTAATTACCCTATTTACTTTTAACCGTGGTAAATAAAAGTCAAAAGATACTATTCACCAAAAAATATTTTCATCTTATTGAACCACATTTTACCTAATGAGTTTAACCATGTCTCTCAGATTTTTGAAATTCAACTCACATAAGCGGTAAAATTAAGTTTTATGCAAATTTGCAAATGCTCCTAGGAGGTCGGTAAAAGATGGTAAAAAGTCCGATAAAATTTTATATATCTAAACTTTATTATAAAATAACTCCAATGAATTACATTGAACTTATAAAGGTATTATATATCTATTTTGACCTAAAGTAAATTAAAATAAAATAACTAATTACTTAAATAAAATGTCAGTTTCAAAAAAATACAGAGTGTTTTTCACTATTCATCAAAAATTGAATGTATTCAGGAAAATACCAACAATTCACCCAAAGATAACTATGATATTCTATATTAAATAATAAAGTATATTTTACCAAATTCAAAACATTTAATATTAATTTATTAATTTAAATTTAATTCTCATTTTCAAAACCAAAAGGTGGGTTTTTAAAAAGTGAAAACTCTCAAAAGATTGACATGTGTTTATGTCAAACTTAAATGTAAAATTACTCATAATGACCTACATTGTATTAAATGATAAAAATATAATCTAATTATACTTCAAAACCTATAAAATTCATAATTTAACACTATAAATTATTTAGATTTAAAATTTTGTTTTTAATTAAAATTTAGTATTTTTCACTGTTCACAAAAATATGAAAGTTATCAAAAAAACATAAAATTTATCAAAACTAAATTTTTTTGTCACGATTCTAAAGAGGAAGTTTATTTTTCCAAATTTAGTATATAAAAGTGTCAAATATTGGATTTAAAAAGTGTTCTCCATTAAAAGGCGGTAAAATTTCATTTTCTGAAAAATACTTCATTTATCTGAAAAATTGAATTTGTTCTTATATTATGTCTAAGAAACACATAATGTGGATGTTAAAATTATATGGTGTTTATAAAATTCAAAATTTTGTTAATACTATTAATAACCGCTTTTTGAACGGTTAGTTTAGTATGTTGTGGTGCGCTCTAACTCGATGTTGCGTGTAACACAAGCTATTGAATTGATTTAATAAGATAATGTACTATGAAATATTTGGGTTTATAATCCTAACCCCTAAAGTTATCTAAACGATACTTTGATACCAACTATAAGTTCTCAGCCTTAAACATTACATAATTTTGAATTTTATTCAATAACTATCTTCCTTTCACATTGAGGATATTTTCAAGTTTATATTTTTAGAGAATTGGGATATAATACATAAATAATATGAAACATTCATATAGATCAGATACCACAAAAATAGTATCCATTTCTTCCAAAAAATAAAACTTTTTAAATAAAACATGTTTTATTTTAAAAATCTTCATAACATTTAAATTGGATTCTTTATTTGACTTACACATCCTTACAACCTGTGAAAATAATTTGAAAACTTTGTATGAGCACAAAAATATTATTAAGGGATATAAAATAAGTAAAGAAAACATTAGTCCATGAATACTTGTAAAGGTATGAAATCATTTTAAAAAAGACATACTTTTCGCCTATATATACTTACTTTGTGAATGTTGATATTTCCACGAGATTTCCAAAAAACATAAATAACATAAATATAACCATAAAGGTATCTTTTGGCCTTACTTACATATTATTTTAACCCTTTAAGCTACCTTATTATTTGTAACTATCACGACTACCTTACAATGTAACCCTCATGGCTACCTTATTGTGTAACCATCGCAGTTACAGTTGGAGTAACCATTTGGACGACCTCTAACTAACACCTAACCAATGAATTGGAAGAATATATACGTCCTACAATTCATCATAAATAGTTCCCATTAACCATAACATAATCATACAATGTGAATAATTTCATAAAAACATTTCTTTTGAATTTTGTAAAATAGAATTTGAAAAATTGGATTTTAAATGAAAATCTCCTTACAAATATCATATAATTGAATTGATACTTAATAGAGTGGATGTAATATGTATATAAACTATAAATAAACATAACTAAATATAATATAAACAAAATTAATCGCACAAAAAATTTTAATACCACATAATTAATGAAGTATAAGTCTAACCCAAAGAATGGAAATTTGGTTAAGAATTCTCTTACGTCGAGTTAATATTACTTAAAACGTGATTAAAACTCTTTTATAATGGTTAAAATATTTTTATTAATATCTTAAATAAACATATTCATGATTATAACACCTTATATTATGATTTAATAACATCATTTCACCCTTTAATTATTATTATTTTGTTTCTTCCATTTTTTCGGGTGAGTTCTTTACATGATTTCCAGGGACGGTTTGTATTTGATTTTCTTGTTATATAAAAATGAAAATTCTGAAGTGGAAAGAAATGGTATTCATATGTTTAAAAAATATTAAATGACTCCGTAAATCATTTTGGTTATATTTTATGAGGTTAAATCGTTAGATAAATCTTTAGTGATGTCCGTTTAGATCATTTTGGTGGTTCTTTGATACTCACTTACTAGTTTCATTATATAAAATAATATTTTGTATATATGTTAACTCCAAAACATGAAAGAGGATATATAATAGAATTTAAAATCTGTTTCAACCATTAAAATGGTTTTATAACCACTTTTTATGGAATTAAATGAAATTGATGATGCATCGTCCACGATGTTGGTAAATCGACACATCATGGACAGTGTTTTTATTTTTAGAATAAGATGAAGAGGAGAAGAATTAACTTGATGAATTTTTCCATAAAAATTAAAAAATATAGAATATATAATATCTTAGAGATTTAATGCCTCTTGGATAATGGGAGGTGAAGATAGTATAATAAAATAAAACAAGTGAAAAGAAAACACAAGAAAATGAAAGAGGGTTTTTACCTCTTGATCTCTTCTCCTTGAGATCCTCCTTAAGGACTTTGGTTTTGGCCTTTTGGTGAGACCTGTAGGTCTTGGATTGGGGGATTATCCTTGGGAAGAGGATTGATCAGAATGTAGACAGTTCATAGGTGTGATAGAAAGAGGGGGTGAGGGTGGTATTTATAGTGGAGGAGAGGAGGGGTTTTCCATTATTTTATTCATTACTTTAATATATTTTCTAAAGACTATCAATATTCTTGATTCATGTGACCAAAAATAGAAATATGTTCATGTTAGTCCGAACCAATTTCCATTTACATCATCCCTGACTCAATCATGATACATAAATTTATTTATTTAGCATATTTATTAATTATCGAATTCGACTATTCACCACAAATTCAAGTATTTTAGAAAAATCCAAAAAAATTAACCCAACCATTTTTAGACATTTAAAATTAAAAATGAAATCCATTTTTGGAAAATAATTTTCTAAATATTATTAACTTAATTTTTAAATAAAATCATATTTTATTCCAAAAAATAACAATTCTAAAACTATAACTGATTTTATATCACCTTGAAAATTTAATCAAGATGCCATTATCATACAACCTTAAGAAAATAAAATAATAATATAATTTTACTATTCATAAGGGTCATATTACTATTCATAAGGGTGTGTTACTATTCACCAAAAAATAAATTCAGTTTTATCAGACTCCAAATAACTTAATGATCACAATCATAGATGACCATTTTTTGAAATTCAAATCATAGAAGATGAAAAATTAAGTTTAACAGCTAATTTATAACTATCTCCTTAAAAAAAGTGTCATTATGTAGATAATCATTTTTTCTTGCATTTCAATTTATTTTTTTAAAACCTTGGGGTGTTACATTCTCTCCACCTTCTAGAAATTATGTCCTCACCATTTTATTTACTTATGAAATAAATGAGGGTACCTTTCCCTCATAACATTTTGAAATTCCCATGTTTCTTATTCAACCATGTGGTTTCTCCACAAAACCTTTAACTGTTGGATTACATTATTCTGTAACACTTTCTCTCTATGATCAAGAATATTAACATGTTTCCCTTCAAAAGAAAGGTTCTCTTCCAGCTGAACTACTTCTGGGCCCAAGACATGAGATGAATCTAACACATACTTTCTCAACATCAAAACATGAAAAACATTGTGCAACTAAGATAAACTCGGAGGAAAAGCTACTTAGTAGTAAACTTGTCCAAATTTCTCTAGGATTTCATAATTTCAAATGAACCATGGACTTATATTTAATTTTGTAACAAAACGCATAACATTTTTCCATGGTGATATTCTAAGAAAAACATGATCACCTACCTCAAAATAAAAGGCATTCCTCATATTGTATAAAAAACGTTTATGCCTTCTCCGATCTATCTGCATGTGTTATTGGACCATATTCACCTTCTTAGCCACTTTATCTACTAATTTTGGTCCCATCAACTTCTTTTCCCTGACTTCTTCCCAAAAATATGGAGTTCAACACTAATTCCCAAACAATTCCTCAAAAGGTTCCATCTGTATACTAGAATGAAAACTATTGTTATAAGAAAACTCAACAAAAGAAACATGTTGATCCTAACTTCTATGGTAGTCCATTGAACAATCTCAAATCATATCCTCCAAAGTCTGAATAATTTGTTCTGACTGCCCATTTTATTGAGGATGAGAAGTTGTACTGAAATTTAATTTTGTACCCAATGACATCTGAAGGCTTATGTAACTATACAATATCTTTGATTTGTAGTCGAGAAAGATTATCCAAAGACATTGAATATCGAATATGAAGGAAATGTGTAAATTTATTCAATCAGTAAACAATCACCCAAATCGCATTGTTACCTCTAGAAGTCTTTGGTAGTCCCACCATGAAGTCCATGGATAAATTTTTCCATTTCCACTCTAGAACTGGTAATTACTGAAGCATACCCTTTGGTAACTACCACTCTACTTTAACCTATTGACAAGTCAAACATTTCAAGGTAAAATTTTCTATATCTCTTTTCATTCCATCCCACCAGTATTACTCCCGAAGGTCTCTATTCATATTTGTACTACCAGGATGAACTAGAAATGGAGAACTATGAACTTTAGACAACAAATATTTCTTTATCTGATAATCACAATGTACACATAATATTTTTCAAAATATGAAAACACAATATTTATCAATGTTTTATTCTATAAACTTTACCATTTTAACCAATTCTACCTTTTTCTATAGCTCACAGTCTTCCTTCTGTGTATGGTTAATTCTTTCTCACAAAGATGATTACACTGAAACCTGAAACCAAATAGAATAATTTCCTACACCAATAACTTCCAAGACAAAATACATCAAATCATTAATCAACGGTTCATGTTCTAATCGTAACATGGTTAATGATGCATGATGTTTTCGACACAAAGCATCTTTCACTTTGTCTGCTTTTCCTGGATGGTAATTGATCATGAAATCATAATCCTTTATCAATTCAATGCATCATTATGCCTCATGTTTAATTCTTTATAAGTCAAAATATACTTAAAACTTTTATGGTTAGTATATATTTTACATTTGGCTTCGTATAAATGATGCCTCCAAATTTTCAAAGAAAAAAACCATAGCTGTTAATTCCAAATCATGTGTAGGATAATTTACCTCATGAGGTTTCAATTATCTTGAATCATAAGAAATTACCTGGTCATTATAGATCAGAACACATCCATGTCCCTTCAATGAATCATCGTTGTAGATGATAAAAATCACCATTTCTAGAAGGAAGATCCAAAACTACAGCTTTCACTATGTAACGTCCTAGATCTGGATTCCACTCAACTGGTGCCCCATACCCAGTTGGCCACATGGCCTCAAGTGCATTTTCCCAAATGCCATAGGCTGCTGACTATCAGTGAGGGCCTATGGTGTGATAGTTGAGAAACTATTCCCTCATTGGCAGAGTGTAACACAGCGGAATAAAATAATACAATAGAAAAAGCAGTAAATAACACACAACTAAAACAATCAACAAAAGACTGATAATATAAATAACCAAGCATCATTCCATACAAAAGATGATGCAATATGTTATGTTCTAAGAAAATAGTCAAAATATTTACACAATAAAAATCCACAATAAGAATGTTCTAAAAGAAAAAATAAACAAAGGAAACTAAGTATAATTGCAAGTCTTGGCTCGGTCTCATGCCCTCTGACACCTAAACAGCATCTCAAGTACCTGTAGAAGGGAGCTTTCTCTTATTGACACCAGCAACAATATAATCTGTTTGGTCCCAAAATCATGACCCAAACACGATGTGAGAAATAATCCTAGTAGGAAACCACCCAAAATATGTTCGTATCTGTCGGTGAGTATATGAAATAGGTAGTGTACAAAACGGAAAAGAATTAAACTAGGAAGTAATAAAACTTAAACAATCCTGCAAGACCTATTTTCCATTTTCATCCATTATATTCAATTAAACCATTCAGTTATATAAGTCTCAAGATCAAGCCTAAGCCCATCAATCCCACATATAAGTAATTCTCAACAAATACCGCCAAAGGATATCTAAATAATTAATGTGAAGAATGAATCCAAGCTTGTGCTTTGGCTTAGCAGACATGTCATAAGTTATTTCATTTCAAAATCCAATTCAATACCTCACCCATAGGCAAAGAAAAACCCTGCTCATGGGCATAATCTATCCTCTCCCATATGAATAAAAAATCCTCACCTACATGTATAACTAATCCTTGCCCGCAGGCATAAAAAATCCTCATCCAGAGGCATAACAAAATCCTTTCCCATAGGCATAACAATTCCCCACCTGCAGTCATAACAGTCAAATAGGGTTGAGCCCAATATATCAGCATTTTATTATAGTAGACAACACATGTAAATTACACTATTACATGGTTAAAATAATAAAAACTAATGTGGGTATCATACATAATAAGAAACAATTGAATTAAACTATCATAAGGATAAAACAATTATACTCGTGTGGGCAATTCATATCACAAGCCTAATATGTAATCTAACAATTACAATGATTAAATCATTATAATCACAAGGATAATTCATATCACAAGCCTAATATGTAATCTAAATATTTCAAGGCTTAAGAAATTATGCTCACATGATCAATTCATGTCAAAATCCTAACATGTAATCTAACAATTACAAGGTATTGTAATAACCTAACTCATGTGGGCAGGTTCACTATTGGAGCAAAACATTCCAAACATTCATAAATAGATAAAGGCATAACATGGGCAAAGGTTAAATCCCTAATCCCAAACCCTTAATCAATTTAATCACAATTTATCACAATTTAAACTTCATTATAAATCTAATTCATACTTGACAACCCAATAAGGTAAAACAAGGCATGTCTCATTGGAAACCTTGGCCAAGTGGACATAAACGGTCATTCCAAGGGATAAACACCCATAGAGCATCCTTTAATCAAGGTAAACAACCTAATTAATACTTTAAAAAACTTATTTGATAACCTAAACACCAATAAGAAATAATAAGGGTAAATCATAAAACAAGAAACAACCCAAAAATGGATGTGTGGCACTCGTATATATATAAAAATCATGACGATTCACAAAAGGAACAAGACCACTTACCACGTCATACACTAGTATAAAAAAGGCTTTTATCGACCACCAAAAAAAGTTCACTAAAGACCTATAGCGGCCACTTAGTGTCCACCAAATGGCAGACGCTTTAGGCCTGTCATTTTTGCCTATAGAATCTTCTGTTTGGGAAAATCTATATGTGGAATCGACATGGTCTATAGAAACCGCCAATGGGAAGTTGATGTAGACACACCCAAGTAGGGATATAGCGATTATCATTTGGCTATTTCTATAGATGATTTCAGAATAACCTATATTGACTGCTAAATGGAGTTTGATGTAGCTGAACCAGGCACCGTTTATAGTGACCGCCAAATGGTCGTCTCTAAAAGGTTTTTTATTTTTAAAAAAATAATAGCAATACTATAAAAACCACTATATTTTAAAAAATACAAAACAAATATTTCCAAAATATATAAACTCATGGGAACATAAATCCCTTCATCACATCATCTTCTAAGTTCCTCATTCATCATCGAATATAACTACATGAAAAAATAAAAAAAATTAGTAGATAAAAAATATCTAAATTAATAATTTAAATGCAATAACAAATTTCAATTAAATCTTTATACAACAAATTGATGTTATTTGATTTTGAAAATATATTAATAAGTTCAAATAATTTTATAAAACTTTTAAACAGCATATTCTATAGTTCTTAGAAGACCACACATTTGATTGATGTCTCATCTTCTCACAAATGTCACCAATAACAATAAGTTAGTCTTCCTATGATTTCATTTCATTCCTAGCTTGTTTAGTATGCATATGACTATTAAACATGTGTATTGGTGTTTTAAAACACTAAAAGTAAATTTTTAGTAATCATGATCAAAAGACACCATAGATTGACATACCATATACTTGACCATTCACAATCCACTCCATGGTTTTGGTCGTCAGATTTTACAACATTTGGAGGTCATTTAGCTGGATTCGACACCCGAACTCACCTTTTTAAAGGGCTTCTAATCTTGAAAAACAAAATATTTAGTTGTACTATGCAAACCACATGTCTGATTGATGTTCTGTATCCTCTTACACTTCATGAATAATAATAATATGGTTTTCCTATGATTTCAATTCATTCCGAGGTCGTTTTCTACGGATCGGACAGTTACACTTCCGTTTTGATGTTTTATGACACCAAAATTGCATTTTTCATTGGCGAGGTCAAACGACACATCCAATTCAAGTATCATCTACTTGAATATCTCACAATTCACTCCACGATTGTTTTCATCTCATTTCATGGAATTTTGAGGACCTTAGGCTGGTTTTGACCACCATACATACACCTTTTTAAAGTGAGTCTAATCTTTAAATATGACATATTCAGTCATACTGCGTAGACTGCATGTCTGATTGATGTGTTGTATACTCATACACATCAATAATAATAATAAGACTATTTTCCTATGATTTCAAGTCATTATGAGGTTGTTTTCTATAGATCTGAAAGTTACACGTCCATTTTGGTGTTTTATGACACCGGATATGTGTTTTCCATCAGCCAGGTCAAACAAAAACTTCGATTGATATACTGTCTCCTCGACCATTTCACAACTCACTCCATAGTTTTTTCGTCTGATTTCATGGCATTTTGAGGTCGTTCGGCTGATTTTGACCACCCTACGCACCTTTTTAAAGGTTCTCTAATCTTTAAAGACCAGATATTCAGTCGTATTATAAAAACCGATTGTCCGATTTATGTTTCATCTCCTCATACATGTCACCAATAATAATAAAATATTTTTCCTAAAATTTCAAGTCATTCTTTGTTCATTTACTATGGATCTAATAGTTACATATTCGTTTTGGGGTTTTATGACAATGGAATTGCATTTTTCGTCAGCCAGGTGAAATGACAACTCTGATTGTTGTATTGTCTGCTCGACCATTTCAAAATTTACTCCAAGATTTTTTTCTTATAATTTCATGGAATTTTGAGGTCCTTTGACTAATTTTGACCACCCTACATATCTTTTCAAAGGGTGTATAATTATTAAAAATGACATATTCAGTTGTACGGTGTAGAACGTACATCCAGTTGACCAATACCACAAAACTGGGTTTCCGCAGCACCACCCTATATCAGTGCTAAAAAATGTGATGATAAAGGGGGTTCATTTATCAGTGCTAAAAAAATGTGATGATAAAGGGAAATTTTAACAGCGCTAAAAAAACACTGTTAAAAGTTACCCTTTATCAGTGCTTGTTTAGTGCTCTTAAAGGGACCCCCTTTAACAGCGCTTTTTTTAGTAGTGCTGATAAAGGGGGGGCTTTATCGGCACTTTTTTTATCACTAATAAAGTTTATATTCCAAAAAAATAATATTTCATGAAAATAATATATTGATATATAATTATATTTATATTGATATAATATAATATATATTTTTTAAATATGTTTTAGATAAGTATAAATCAAGTATTACATTTAATATAAAAAAATAGTGAAAATGGATTTAAAATATTTTAAAACATATTATTAATTAATAATTTGTTAATTATCATCAACTAATAATCATTTAATAACAATTTGATGACACAAAAAATCAACAAAATTAATAAAAGATCTAAAATAAGTTAAAAATGAAACTCAAACTTCAAACGGCTATAAATTTTGATTTGGGTGTCCGTTTGAGCTCTACAGTATATCAAATCAAAGCCTGAGATGATCTCTATGCTCTCTGACCCAAGGGAAATTTCTGTTACATTTTTTGAGGCCAAAAAAGGACTAAAAGACCTCCAAAACTGAGTTTTTAGTCCGCATACAAATTTTTTTTAACATTCAATGGAATTTCAGCCACGTTTCAGGGGGCCTTTTTGACCTTTTTCACTGAGTACTAAATTTATTCCAAGGGGATAAATTTATATTGATATTATGGTTTTAAAATTTTATCATTTTTTACAATTTAATATTACTTAAAATCTATTATATAATAATATATACATATTTTTTATATATTCAACCATAAAAGTTTAATTTTATTAATACATATAAAGTATATTTCTCAATATATAAGGCTTATCAAAATAAAAAAAAAATATTAATTTTATTTAAAATACAAATATATTAATATTTATATACATATATGATGTGTTTGTGTGTGTGTGTGTGTATTTGTATGCATCTGTATTGTCAAACTGATATATGTTATCTATATATTCTAAACATATGTATATATATATTAATATATAATATTTGTAAATATATATAAATATGTATAATTATACTTACAAATACACATATAATGTGTGTGTGTGTGTTGTATATATGTATTTATTTATTTATAAACACACACAAAAAAGTATATTTTATAAATGTATTTAAAACTCATCTTATAAATATATATTAATATATGAATAAATATATTAATATATATATATATATATATTAAGATACGGATATATATATACATATATATTAATATATGGATATATATATATATATTAATATAACTATATATATATTAATATAAATATATATATATGTTAATATATATATATGTTAATATATATATATATATATTAATATATGAATAAATTAGACTAAATATATATATATATATAAATAAATAGATATATTAATAAATGAAGAGAAAAGGAATATGGTGGAGTGGTAAAGGTTTAGGTGCACATACAACAGGTCCTGAGTTTGAATCTTGGGGGAGGCAGGTCGCGCGTGTGGGTGGGAATAATTCCTAGTGCTATTAAAGGGAGGTGGGGGCACTGATAAAGGGGGGTGAGGTGGTTGGGGCATGCTAGCTCAGGTGGGGCACTGTTGAAGGGGGGGATTCAAGCGTTGTTGAATCCTCCCACCCCAAATTGCAAAAATATTTTTTGTATTTTTTTAATGTTTTTACAACTTTTATCAGCACTAAAAAACACTGATAAAGGGGGTCTTTTATCAGTGCTAAAAAGCACTGATAAAGGACCCTTTTATAAGTGCTTTTTTAAGCGCTCATAAAATACCCCCTTTATCCGCGCTTTTTTTAGCACTGAAAAAAGGGGCCTTTATTAGCGCTTTTTTGAGCACTGATAAAAAGGACCCCCTATCTTCACCTCAATTAATAGCATTGTTAATGACCTTTTCTAGCATTGATAAAGGCCATATTTACAGTAGTGGATGTTCTATATCATCATACCTTTCACAAATAATAATAAGATGATTGTACTGTGATTTCAAGTCATTCTAAGGTCGTTTTCTATGGATATGACTATTACACGTCTGTTTTGGTGTTTTATGACATCAGATATGTGTTTTCCATAAGTAAGATCAAAATACACCTTTTATTGACATACTATCTTCTTGACCATTTCCCAATTAACTACATGGTTGTTGTCGTCTGATTTCAGGGTATTCTGAGGTCGTTCGGCTGGTTTTGACCACCCTACACATATTTTTAAAGGGCCTCTAATCTTTAAAAATGACATATTAAGTCTTACCATGCAGTCTGCACGTCCGATCAACATGCCTTCTCCTTATACACATCAAAAATAATAATAAGATGATTTTCCTGTGATTTAAAGTCATTCTAATGTTATTTTCTATGGATCTAACTATTACACATCCGTTTTGGTGTTTTATGACTCTAGAATTGCATTTTCTGTCAGTGAGGTCAAACGATGCCTTTGATTGATGTATCGTCTACTAGACCATTTCAAAATTAACTTCATGGTTGTTTTTATCTGATTTAATGGCATTATGAGGTCGTTCAGCTGATTTTGACCACCCTACGCATCTTTTTAAAGGGTGTCTAATCTTTTAAAAATGATATATTCAGTTCTATCGCACAGACCGCACGTCTGATTGACATGTCGTCTCCTATTACATGTCACGAAAAATAATAAGATGATTGTATTGTGATTTCAATTCATTCTGAGATATTTTTCTATGTATCTGACTGTTACACATCCTTGTTGTTGTTTAATGACACTAGAATTTCATTTTCCATCAGTGAGGTCAAACAACACATTCAATTGATGTACCATCTACTCGACTATTTCGTCTTATTTTCACCACCCTACACACCTTTTTAATGGGTGTCTAATCTTTAAACACCATATATTTAGTCGTACCGCATAGACCGCATGTCCGATTGATATGTCGTCTCCTCGTATACATCATTAATAAATATAATGTGATTTTAATGTGATTTCAAGTCAATGTGAGGTCATTTTCTATGGATCTAACATTTAAATGTCTGTTTTGGTGTTTTATGACATCAGATATGCATTTTCCATCAGTAAGGTTAGACGACAGTTCTGATTGACATATTGTCTGGTTGACCATTTCAAAATTCACTCCATGGTTGTTTTTGTCTGATTTCATGACATTCCAAGGTCGTTCGGTTGGTTTTTACCACCCTACATATTTTTTTAAAGGGCGTCTAATCTTTAAAAATGAAATATTCAGTCGTAACACGCAGACCATGTGCCTGATTGATGTGTTGTCTCCTTTTACTCATCAACAATAATAATAATATGATTTCCCTATGATTTCATGTCATTACAAGGTCATTTGATATGGATTTGTTCGTTACATGTCTGTTTTTGGGTTTTATGATATCAAATATGCATTTTTCATCAGTGACGTCAAAGGACACCTCTGATGGAAGTACTGTCTACTCGACCATTTCACAATTCACTCCATGGTTATTGTGGTTTGATTTCATGGAATGTTGAGGACATTCAGCTTGTTTTGACCACCCAACGCATCTTTTTAAAGGGCGTCTAATCATTAAAAATGATATATTTCACTGTACCACATAGACCGCACATCTTATTGATGTGTTGTCTCCTCATAAACATCAAGAATAATAATATGATTATTGTTCTACGATTTCATATTATTCTGAGGTCGTTTTCTATGGATCTAACTGTTACATGCTTGTTTTGGTGTTTTATGACACCATAATTGCATTTACCCTCATTGAGGTCAAATAACACCTTTGATTGACATACCATCATCTCACCCATTTCATAATTCACTCCATAGTTGTTTTCTTTAAATTTTATGGAATTTTAAGGTCATTCGACTCATTTTGACCACCATGCGTACCTTTTTAAAGGGCATCTATTTAAGAAAAAAATCCAGTTGTTCCATGCAGACCACATGTCTGATTGATGTGTCATCTCCTAATACACATTATGAATAATAATATAAATATTATTCTATGATTTAAATTCATTTTGAGGTCATTTACTATGTGTCTGACCCTTACACATTCGTTTTGGTGTTTTAGGACACCAAAATTGTGTTTTCCATCAGTGAGGTCAAAAGACATCTCTTATTGATGTATCCTCTACTCGAAAAACTCACAATTCACTCAACGATTGTTGTCGTCTGATTTCATGGCATTTCAAGGTCGTTCAGCTGGTTTTGACCAACCTACGCACCTTTTTAAAGGGCGTTAAATTTTTAAAAACCATGTATTCAGTTGTACTGTGCACATGGCATACCCAGTTGACATTTCATATCCTCATACATGTCATGTATAATAATAATATGGTTTTATTGTGATTTAAAGCCATTTTGATGTCGTTATCTATAGATTTGACAATTACAAATCCGTTTTGGTATTTTATGACATCACATATGCATTTTCCATTAGCGAGGTCAAATAAAAGCTCTGATTTACATAAGTTCTATACAATAAATTCTCAATTCACTCCATAATTGTTGTCGTATGATTTCATGTAATTCTAAGGTTGTTCATCTGGTTTAAACCACCCTACTCATCTTTTTAAAGGGAATCTAATATTTAAAAATGACATATTCAGTCATACCACATAGGCCTCATGTATGATTGATGTTTTGTTTTCCTTTACACGTCATGAATAATGACAAGATGATTCTACTATGATTTCAAGTCATTCCGAGGTCATTTTCTATGGATATGATCATTACACATCCATTTTGGTGTTTTATGACACCAGAATTATGTTTCATGTCAATAAGGTCAAACAACACCTCTGATTAACGTACCGTCTAGTCGACCATTTTACAATTGACTCAATTGTTTTTTTTGTCTGATTTCATGGCATTTTGAGGTCATTCTACTGATTTTGACCTCCCTACACACCTTTTTAAAGAGAATATAATCTTAAAAGACCACATATTCAGTCATAAAGCATAGACTGCACATTCGATTGTCATGTCATCTTCATTTACACATCACGTATAATAATAATATGGTTTTTCGGTGATTTCAAGTCATTCTGAAATTTTTTGCTATGGATCTGATCATTACATGTCTATTTTGATATTTTATGATATTGGAATTGTGTTTTTCGTCATCACGGTCAAACGACACCTCCGATTTATGGACCTTATGCTCGACCATTTCAAAATTCACTCTATGGTTGTTTTCGTCAAATTGCATACAATTCCAAGGTCTTTTGTCTATGAATTTGACCATTTAGTTCATGTTTTCATGTTTTATGACACTAAAGGTACGTTTTCCATTTTCAACTATATTTTTATCATCAAATGGGAACCACTGTGAGAGATAGGTGAGCTTGTTTCATTTTTTTTCATGCATTTAGTTAGATAAAAATTTAAAATTACAAAAAAGGACACAATAACTGTTTATAAACATTTTTAGATATATTACATTTTCTGGAATTCCCTTTGCTGAAATCTATTTATAAGGGTTATTTGAGGAAATTTAAGGACCACATTAATCTACTTTAAAGCCTCTGAATTTTGGAATTGAAGGACATCATTAAAGTAGAAAGATTCGATACTCCCAAGGAATTGAAAGAGGAGTAACACAACATGCTATGTGGGCTAGAATTGATGAATAGTGCCACTTCTATATGGCTGGAATTGGTGGACAGCAACACTTCCATATGGAGAGCTTGAGAATCACAAAAGATTTGTGTAGAATCTTTGATTCCCTTTTCATGCGACTTAAAAACTAGTGGGATATAGTAACCCACCACAAAACCCAACTCACCATATGTTTGACGCCCCCATTAGATCATCCCCCCTCCCTTCCCACATATAAATTTTGTAGGATCTCTCCCTCTCCCACATCTGAATCCTACGAGATCTCTTTCACTCTTCACAAACAACTTTTGCTGCCCAATTATCTGACTCTTCATATATAACTTTTCAAGGTCATGTCATGGTAGTATCTTCTTGAGATGATTTATGGAAATATATAGGTCTCTATAAGCCTTCAAAAATAATGAAAATTATTGATAATCTATTTTTATACATCACTTCCCACCTCACATGCTCATAGAAAAAAGGTTTGATATGATATATTTCACTAAACACCCCTGAAGAGGACCCCAAAAAATAGTATACAGTAGAAAAAAATGCACATAAATGAAAACATGAAAACACAAGCATTAAAACTAACAAACATCATATTCTAGAAACTATATAAAAGATATTGTTGGTATCACATTGATTCAATCAATAACAAACCTACTTTGAGCAATTATAGATCCTCCTAGAAACAACAGTTTATCAAGAATTTATTGATTAACCATTATTAAAACACAAAGAGGTTTAAATAGAACTAAAGGTTTGGGAATAATTATTAATTACTAATTCATGTATGATATTAATATAGTAATGTAAATTACCTCATGCATGAGGTTCATCCTCATATGGATCACCAATCTCACTATGATTTCTACTAGTTATATTTGAAGACTAAAATATATATAAATATTATATATCTTAATCATATTAGTAAAAGTCAATATGAGTGTGGTTTATTTTTTTTACCTATGGAACCACTTGTGTACCATCAACAGAAATTTGGGTCCTCACTTCATCGATACGTGTTGACATTTGTGATAATCTCTCTTTATACTCTACATGTAAGTGCTAAAACCGTTCATCTGTATTGCACCGCATAGCCTGAATTCCAGCATCTATCATAGCCTGTGTCAGAATCCCTGCATCTCTGCATGCACCCACCACCTTTTCTCTAACAACAAAACATTTTGGGACACCAGTTCCATATGTCAAAGAATAACCATGACTGTCATGCCCCCACGACACACTGAAATATCTTATCTTTGCGCACAGTACTATGATATTGCTCCTCCAGAAACTATGCTAACTCGGCATCAAACTGATCCTGTATAATATATACATAATGAGTTAATGAACAAATAGAATAATTTCTATGAAATAAAAATGCAATTGTTACTAAATAATTTTCTTACTATAACACCGGCAACATATAGATCACCCTCCCTATGAGTTCATACCCATACTGACATCTGGTCAGTCGGCTCACCTCGCAAGTGTAACTATAATAAATGGATCCACCAAATACATATTTATATTCATGTTATACAATAATATTTTTAATATATGAATGAATAGTGAATTCTAAACTTACATCATGTCTGATTTCTGACACGTGTTGAGTACCAAGTCTAGAATTCGTTCCCTGCATCGCCCGATTACATGAATGACAAGAAGACTCAGTCTACATTCAATGTATTCAGTCAATATACATATGAAAAATTAGTCATTTATAGATTAAAAGAAAAAAAAATTACCATCATCACCTCACTCGACTAAAATGCAACTAAATCCTGCCACTACACGAGAATAAGGCCAAGAGGGAGTCACTATAGAATGTTTGGAACACCTACAAATGGTATCCAGTGATCTATTTTCACCCTTCCCTTGAAATCCTTCCATATGTTTTTGCATTTGGTGATACATACTACCCGAAATTCATCTGGACAAGAAGTTAAATTATCCTATTAAAAAATAGTCTGTAGTTGTGATAATAATAAAAAACAATGTCATGAAAATTTAAACATTGAATTTATATGAACCTACCTCCAAAATATATCAATCGTATCCTTGGGAAAGAAGTCCAATTATGAGTTTTCAAAGTGAATCTGTTTAAGTCTCGTATCATATTCTCAAACTGACGAATCAATACACTTGAAGCTTCTCCAACTGGATGAATTGTGTCATCAAATAACACATCCAATCAGGCTCCAGAGTTCCGGGATCAAACCCCTCTATGAGGACCCTTGTTTCTACTAGAAGACGCATGAGATCCGGATAAATATAAATACATAATGCAATTAAAATATAACTAAATTTTTAATTAAAATTTAGAAATTGTTAGGGAAATATACATATAAAATTAAAATAAATTAATTTAGAGAAATGATAACATACATACAGACAACATCAGGTGAACCACTCTGACCACCAAATGACATATCTACATTAATAAAAAATATTGTTAAATCAAGAAATTTTTTTAAATATAACTCATAAATTTTTTTACAAACATTAACTGGGAAAAAATAAAATCTTTCATAGTTCATGAAAGTCTAATGATGAAACCATTTATGAATTTTAAAAAACAATTCATTTAAATTGAATAAAACATAAATAGATTTAACATTGAACTTTCTCACCATCCTCAGAAAAATGAAACTTCACTTGATTATTGACATTCTCCATTGAAGGAAATGTAATATCCAACTAGTCATATTGATCAGTGGGAACCAATTTGTTATCTTACTTTATAATTTGAGACAGGATTAGAATTTCAACGTCTCATCTCTCTATTGTTGTGATTTCATTTGGATTCATTTCAACAACCAATTAATCCCATATATTCCAATCTATATGAAATGTATTATCCACATATCTAGCCTTTCTAAGATTAGTAGCTGAATATGGCCCAAAAATTTTACCAAAATTCACTAAATTCATGCTCGTCAATGGTGTCAAATTCTTTTTAAAAAAATTAAAAAGACAATGACTCTTGTAAATATAATAAAAATAAATACAAGATTTTAAAATAATGGGCCAGTTAGAAATGATACCCACCTTTTATTTTTATCCAATAAAACCTGAGAGGTAAAGAAGAATTATTCATTTTGACACAAATTCAAGAAATAGATGGATGAGAGGGAGACTTGGTAATCACACCAAACCACTATATAGTTTCATGCTTCATGTTAGAGTATAATGTCCACCTATTGAGATGGAAATGGACATTGCTAGGGGAATATGAATAATGTGACCAGGCCCTTGAAAATTCCTCTTCATTGGAGAACTGAATGAGAAAATGTTGAGAGTCCATGAACCCCAACATGTGTGGTGCTGACATACTTATTGAAGACATCCACTAAATGTATATGATGCATAAAATGCATGAAAAATGAATAATAAATCATATATGATGATTTATAAAATTAAATTTGTGAGAGAACCACTAATGAATTTCCATCAACCACCCCTAGAACCTTTAAGATATGTTTTATTTTTGGAAGATCCACTAAGAGAGGAGATGAATCAGACCCTACAGATGTTTCTAGACCCTCACAGATGATAGATGATGGGGAATCCTTTCCCATAAAAACAATATTTCATACAAGTAATAAAAGGAAAAATAACTATCATACATACCTATGTACAAATCAAACCTATATAAATAGATTTTAAAATTATGATTGGTGTAAGATATAGCAGGTGAATTCTTCTATGTATTACAGAGGGTGGTAAAAACCTTCATATTTCCTTCAAACATCAATTTAATGTCGACCAATAAATCCCTTGCAAATTGAATAGCTATAAGAAATAAATCAGTGTATTGTGTTTGTAGTTGAAACTCTTGATAATGAATTTGGAGGGATACCCATATAATAAGTGTCCAAATTAAAAATTAAAATTGTGGAAATCAAATAAGTAATGAGGAAAACTTACCTATTGGATGGGACTCGGCTAAGGAAGGGGGTGACCAGATTGGGGATCCATGATGGTGCATAGGGGCTCGATGGAAGGGGTTCAGCAAAGAGGCTCTATAGGGGTGGGACGATGTGATGAGGGCGTGAGGACACGATAGGGTCAGGAGGGTAGGATGTCGGGGCGCGACGGGTCCAGGAGGTCAAGGTGGTAGTGGGAAGGGAGGACTTGATGGAGGCTGTATGGGAGGTCTTGAGGGTGAGGCGTGATGGGGACGGTGGGTTCGACAGCAGCGGGATGGTTTGACGGTGCTGCATGGAGCAGTGTGGGGTAAGGGTCGCAAGAGGGTCGTGGGAGGGTTGCGATAGGGTTATAGGAGTGGGAAGATAAAAATTGGGGGTGGGGTTAAAAATTACATTGACCGCTATTTATAAGTCTCTAATAATATCAATAGCAACCTTCAAGTGGTGGTCTCCAGATACTTCTCTACACAAAAACTAAAATTTATACTAGTGGTAACATAACTATCCCCATCCATCCTCGACCTCCAATTCAAGATAGAATGACATAGATCTAAAAAACAAAATAAAATCTCAACCTTAAATAACTTCTTCCTGATAAAAAAATCATGAATAATGGCTCAAGAGGAATCAAGAGCATAGCGATTTGGTTCAAATGCAACCGACAGAAAAGTATTCAGGGTTCGAATGATCAATCATGAAGGGATTGAAGGACCAATGCTTCTTGTTCACTAACCTAGGAGAGCCTCTGTAAAGTCCCGGAATTTCCATGTAATTTTTTTTAAATATATGAGAATTTTACGAGTCCGCAAAAATTGATAGCATGTGATTCTGAGGCCCAGAGTGACTAGAATGAATTTCTGAAATATATTTAGGGTACTTTTATTAAATGTGCGAGTGGGTTTTTCTACCTTTTGAACCGATGATCAGAATTGAAATCTGAGGACACCTTTGAACTCACATCGCTTGTATTCGCTTAATAAGGCTTTCACCTTGATGGCAGTTGGTCGAGGGTGAAAGTTAATTTTTGGGTTTTTCATGAAGGAATAAAATAAAATAAAATTTGTGTAACATTTTATTTTATTTGTTAAAACCTCCCACATGTGGATGTTGAGAAGTGGGGACCACCAGACCTAAACCTCACATGAGAGGTTATGATGGTGGGGACCACCCGAACTAACCTCCCATGAGAGGTTAAGATGGTGGGTACCACTAGAGGCTAAACCCCCTTGAACTCCCTCATAAGTGTGGGGAAACCTCTTAAACTTCCCCCACTTAAATGGTGTCACCCCCCTTTAATTTATTATGCCAACCCTCCCCTTTAATTAATTGAGCCAACCCATCAATTAATTAATTAAACTATTTGTATTTATGCCAATAAACATAATATATCACATAATCTATTATTTTTGGGATACCATTTAATTTTGGTGGAATTGGGAGAGGAGGAACTTTGGAGGATTATTCTCTCCAACGAAGAATGCTCCACCGATGAAGAACACCGACTTTAACTACTTCCTCGGGACACCCTCCAAGGAGGAATGTATTTGACTACAACAAACCAATGCACAAGCCTAGGATTAGAGGTGTGTGGCGGATGAGACAAATGCCAACAACTTCACCTTCTTCCCTCCTCGTCGACGTCAATGAACAATCCATGGTAGGGGTTTTGTTCCCATGTTCTTCCCTTAAAACTTATCTTTTACGGGATTGAGAATAGTGATTGATGAAGGTTGTGGGGATTGATGTTCTTAAATATCTTCTATACATGTTCTTGATTCAAAGATGGTGAAACACTTGCTACCACTCTAACGCGGAGAGTGCGGTCCAAACAAACATGGCCCGACCTCTCCGAAAATCGTGTGTTTACTTGATGAATCTTACGACGAAGGTAGACGGAAATGGGACCGACTTTTTGGGCACCAAAGAGGCACGAGAACGACGACTGGAAACACCGCCGGCAATGATAAAGGCGATGGCGCAAGGTGCCGCCACGCAGCTCCGCACCCCGCGGCCCAGCCACCCGTGGCCCAGCCACCTGCGGCCCTGACACGCGGACTGAGCCGCCGCCGATGTCAGAGCCGAGCCACTGACGTCGTTCAGACCTAGCCACCGCTACCATCCGGGCAGAGCCGCTACCGTCATCCAGGCCGAGTGCCCACCGCTGTCCGGGCCGAGTCGTCGTCGGAGCTGCCGCTGCCGTCCAGGCCGAGCCGCCGCCTGAGTCACCGCCATCAGGGCCAAGCCGCCGGCGCCGTCTCGGACGAGCCACTGCCCATGATTCCGCTATCCGCGGCTGACCCCGTGCCCTCACAGCACCCCTGTGGCCGAGCCGCCCCACGACACCCTCACGGACGAGCCGCCCTGCGGCACCCCCCGCAACCCTCAGAGGCCCCTCACGACCCTCACATCCTGTCGAACCCAACGGGCAGGGCCACCCAGTGGACCGGGATGGACCGAGCAGGTTGGTAGGGACCCAACGGGTCAGGACGTGTCAACCCAGAAAGGGTCGGCTCAGGCCGGGTTGGGCCAGGTCTGTCCGACCAGGTCGGATCGGACCCAGACCTACTACAACCCATTTACACTCATTTGGCCATAACTTTGGCACCAAACGTCCATTTGATGAACCGTCAGTGGCACTAGAAATCTTGGAGCGAGACGGTCTCTTTGAGTATACCCCACTGGAGTTTTTGGTAATGTTGAGGCACAGTCGGGTTGGATCAAGCACGAATCCAACCGGGACGTCGGGACTAAAAGGCTAATAACTCACAGACCGGGTGTCTGATTGACGTGTCGTCTGTTGCATTGAGACCCCTATAAAATTCAACTCGCAGAAGCGGTAAAATTAATTTTTATACAAATTTTTAAATTCTCATAGGAGGTCGGTAAAAGACGGTAAAAAGTTTGATAAAATTTTATATATCTAAACTTTATTATAAAATGACTTTAATAAATTACATTGAACTTATAAAGGTATTATATATCTATTTTGACTTAAAATAAATTAAAAAAAATAACTAATTACTTAAATAAAAAGTAATTTTTAAACAAAGACGGAGTGTTTTTCACTATTCATCAAAAATTGAAAGTTTTCAGAAAAATACCAAAAATTCACCGAAAGATAATTTTGATATTCTGAATTCAAAAATAAAGTCTATTTTACCAAATTCAAAACATTAAAGATGCATTTATTAATTTAAAATTAATTCTCATTTTCTAAACCAAAAAGCGGGTTTTTGAAAAGTGAAAACTATCAAAAGATTAACATGTGTTTATATCAAATTTAAATGTGAAATTACTCATAATGACCTACATTTTATTAAATTATGAAAATATAATATAATTATACTTCAAAACCATTCAAATTCATAATTTAACACTATAAATTATTTAGATTAAAAAAAGTTGTTTTTAATTAAAATTTAGTATTTTCACTATTCACCAAAATATGAAAGTTATCAAAAAAAACAAAAAATTTATCAAAACTAAATTTTTTTTTCCGATCTTAAGGAGGAAGTTTATTTTTCCAAATTGAATATATAAAAGTGTCAAATATTGGATTTAGAAAGGGTCTGCCATTAAAAGGCCGTAAAATTTCATTTTTTGAAAAATACTTCCTCTATCTGAAATATTGAATTTGTTCTTATATTATGTCTAAGAAACACATAATATGGATGTTAAAAGTATATGGAGTTTATAAAATTCAAAATTTTGTTAATACTATTCATAACCACTTTTTTGAAGGGTTAGTTTAGTATGTTGTGGTGCGCTCGAACTCAGTGTTGCGTGTAGGGAAAGCTATTGAATTGCTTTAATAAGATAATGTAATATGAAATCTTGGGGTGTTATAATCATAACCCCTAAAGTTATCTAAACCATCTTTTGATACCAACTATAAGGTCTCGGCCTTAAACATTACACAATATTGAATTTTATTCAAGAACTCTATTCCTTTAACATTGAGGATATTTTCAAGTTTATATTTTTAGAGAATTGGGATATAATACATAGATAACATGAAATATTCATATAGACCAGATACCACAAAAATAGTATCCATTTATTCCAAAATATAAAATTTTTTAAATAAAACATGTTTTATTTTAAAAATCTTCATAACATTTAAATTGGATTCCTTATTTGACTTACACATCCTTAAAACCTGTGAAAATAATTTGAAAACTTAGTATGAGCAAAAAAATATTATTAAGGGATATAAAAATAAGTAAAGAAAACATTATTCCATGAATACTTGTAAAGGTATGAAATCATTTTCAAAAAGACACACTTTTCGCATATATATACTTACTTTGTGAATGTTGATATTTCCATGAGATTTCCAAAAAACATAAAGAACATAAATAGAACCATAAAGGTATCTTGTATAATTATTTAAAAATTATTTTAACCCTTTAAGATACCTTATGATTTGTAACTATCACGACTACCTTACAATGTAACGCTCATGGCTACCTTATTTTGTAACCATCGCAGTTACAGTTAGAGTAACCATATGGATGACCTCTAACTAACACCTAAACAATGAATTAGAGGAAGATATGTGTCCTACACTTCATCATAAATAGTTCCCATGAACCATAACATAATCATACAATGTGAATAATTTCATAAAAACATTTCTTTTGAATTTTGTAAAATAGAATTTGAAAATTGGATTTTAAATGAAAATCTCCTTAAAAATATCATATAATTGAAGTGAGACTTAATAGAGTGGATGTAATATGTATATAAACTTTAAATACACATAACTAAATATAATATAAAAAAATTAATCACACAAACAATTTTAATACCACATAATTAATGAAGTACAAGTTTAACCCAAAGAATGAAAATTTGGTTAAGAATTCTCTTACCTTGAGTTCATCTTACTTAAAACGTGATTAAAACTCCTTTATAATGGTTAACATATTGTTATTAATATCTTAAATAAACATATTCATTCTTATAACACCATATATTATCATTTAATAATATCATTTCAAACTTTAATTATTATTATTTTGTTTCTTCCATTTTTTTCAGGTGAGTTCTTTACATGATATCCATGGACGGTTTGTATTTGATTTTCTTTTTATATGAAAATGAAAATTCATAAGTGGAATGAAATGGTATTAATATGTTTATAAAATATTAAATTACTTCATAAATAATTTTGGTTATATTTTATGAGGTTAAATCACTAGATAAATCTTTAGTGATGTCTATTTGGATCATTTTGGTGGTTCTTTGATACTCACGAAATAGTTTCATTATATAAAATAATATTTTGTATATATGTTAACTCCAAAACATGAAAGGGGATATATCAAAGAATTTAAAATATATTTTAACCATTAAAATGGTTTTATAACCAATTTTTAAGTAATTAAATGAAATTGATGATGCATCGTCCATGATGTTGGTAAATCGACACATCATGAACGATGTTTTTATTTTTAGAATAAGAGGAAGAGGAGAAGAATTAACTTGATGGATTTTTCTATAAACATGAAAAAATACATAATATATAATTTTCTAGATATTTAATGCCTCTTGTATAAGGGGAGGTGAAGAGAGTATAATAAAATAAAACAAGTGAAAAGAAAATACAAGAAAATGAAAGAGGGTTTTTACCTCTCAATCTCTTCTCCTTGAGATCCTCCTTAAGGCCTTTGGTTTTGGCCTTTTGGTGAGACCTGTAGGTCTTAGATGTGGGGATTATCCTTGGGAAGTGGATTGATCAGAATGTAGACAATTTATAAATCTTAAGAGGTGTGATAGGAAGAGGGGGTGAGGGTGGTATTTATAGTGGAGGAGAGGAGGGGTTTTCCATTATTTTAATTATTAGTTTAATATATTTTCTAAAGACTATGAATATTCTTGGTTCATGTGACCAAAAATAGAAATATGTTCATGTTAGTCCAAACTAATTTCCATTTAAATCATCTATGACTCAATCATGAAACAGAAATTTATTTATTTTGCATATTTAGTAATTATCGAATTCCACTATTCACCACAAATTCAAGTATTTTAGAAAAATCCCAAAAAATTAACCCAACCATTTTTCAAAATGTAAAATTCAAAATGAACTCTATTTTTGGAAAATAATTTTCTAAAAATTATTAATTTAATTTTTAAATAAAATCATATTTTATTCTAGAAAATAACAATTCTAAAACTATAACTGATTTTATATCACCTTGAAAATTTAATCAAGATGTCATTATCTTATAACCTCAAGAAAATAAAATAATAATATAATTTTACTATTCATAAGGGTCATATTACTATTCATAAGGGTGTGTTACTATTCACCAAAAAATAAATTCAGTTTTATCAGACTCCAAATAACTTAATGATCATAACCATAGATGACCATTTTTTGAAATTCAAATCATAGAAGCTGAAAAATTAAGTTTAACAGCTAGTTTATAAATATAACCTTAAAAAAAGGGTCATTATGTAGAGAATCATTGTTTCATGCATTTAAATTTATTTTTTTAAAACCTTGGGGTGTTACATTCTATCCACCTTCTAGAAATTATTTCCTCACAGTTTTATTTACTTATGAAACAAATGAGGGTACCTTTACCTCATAACATTTTCAAATTCCCATGTTGCTTCTTCAACCATGTGGTTTCTCCACAACACCTTTACCTGTTGGATTACCTTATTCTGTAACACTTTCTCTCTATGATCAAGAATCTGAACATGTTTCTCTTCATAAGAAAGGTTCTCTTCCAACTGAACTACTTCTGGGCCCAAGACATGAGATGAATCTAGCACATACTTTCTCAAAATAAAAACATAAAAAACATTGTGCACCTAAGATAAACTCATATGCAAAGCTACTGAGTATTAAACTTGTCAAAATTTCTCTAGGATTTCATAATTTCAAATGAACCATGGACTTATCTTTTCTTTCTTACCAAAATGCATAAAAGTTTTCCATGGTGATATTCTACGAAAAACATGATCACCTACCTCAAAAGAAGAGTCATTCCTCATATTGTATACAAAACTTTGATGCCTTGTCTAATCTATCCTCATGTGTTATTGGATCATATTCACCTTCTCAGCCACTTTATCTACTAAATTTGGTCCCATCAACTTCTTTTCCCTGACTTCTTCCCAAAAATATAGAGTTCAACACTGATTCCCAAAAAATTCCTCAAAAGGTTCCATTTGTATACTGGAATGAAAACTATTATTGTAAGAAAACTCAACAAAAGAAACATGTTGATCCCAACTTCTATGGTAGTCCATTGAACAATCTCAAATCATATCCTCCAAAGTCTGAATCATTTGTTCTGACTGCCCATTTGATTGAGGATGAAAAGTTGTAATGGAATTAAATTTTGTACCCAATGACATCTAAAGGCCTATGTAACTATACAATCTCTTTGAGTTGTAGTCGAGAAATATGATCCAAATACATTGAATATTGAATATGAAGGAAATGTGTAAATTTATTCAATCAGTCAACAATCACCCAAATCGCATTGTTACCTCTAGAAGTCTTTGGTAGTCCCACCATGAAGTCCATGGATAAATTTTTCCATTTCAACTCTAGCACTGGTAATTACTGAAGCATCCCCTTTGGTAACTACCACTCTACTTTAACCTATTGACAAGTCAAACATTTCATGGTAAAATTTTCTATATCTCTTTTCATTCCATCCCACCAGTAATACTTTTGAAGGTCTCTATACATATTTGTACTGCCAGGATGAACTAAAAATGGTGAACTATGAACTTCAGACAACAAATATTTCTTCATATGGGAATCAAAATGTACACATAATCTTTTTCCAAATATGAAAACACAATCTTTATCAATATTTAATTCTATAAACTTTACCATTTTAACCAATTATACCTTTTTCTATAGCTCGTGGTCTTCCTTCTGTGCATGTTTAATTCATTCTCACAAAAATGATTTCACTAAAACCTGAAACCAAATAGAATAATTTCTTACACCAATAACTTCCAAGCCAAAATACATCAAATCATTAATCAAGGTTTCATGTTCCAATTGTAACATGGTTAATGATGCATGATTTTTTCGACTCAAGGCATATTTTACTTTGTCTGCTTTTCCTGGATGGTAATTGATCATGAAATCATAATCATTTATCAATTAAATCCATCATTCTACCTCATGTTTAATTCTTTATAAGTCAATATATACTTCAAAATTTTATGGTTATTATATATTTTACATTTGGATCTGTATAAATGATGCCTCCAAATTTTCAAAGCAAAAAACCATAGCTGCTAATTCCAAATCATGTGTTGGATAATTTACCTCATGAGGTTTCAATTGTCTTGAAGCATAAGAAATTACCTGATCATTCTAAATTATAACACAACCATGTACCTTCAATGAATCATCATGGTAGATGATAAAAATAACAATTTCTGGAAGGAAGATCCAAAACTACAGCATTCACCATGTAATGTCCCTGATCTAGATGCCACTCAACTGGTGCCCCGTACCCAGTTGGCCACATGGCCTCAAGTGCATTTTCCCAAATTCCATAGGCTGTAGAATAGTAGAGAGGGCCTAGGGTGTGATAACTGAGAAACTATTCCCTCATTGGTAGAGTGTAACACAACGGAGTAAAATAATACAATAGAAAAAGCAGTAAATACCACACAACTAAAACAATCAACAAAAGACTGATAATATAAATAAACAAGCATCATTCCATACAAAAGATGATGCAATATGTTATGTTCTAAGAAAAGAGTAAAAATAGTTACACTATAGAAATACACAATATGAATGTTCTAAAATAAAAAATAAACAAAGGAAACTAAGAATCATTGCAAGCCTTGGCTCGGTCTCATGCCCTCCGACACCTAACCAGCATCTCAAGTACCTGTCGAAGGGAGCTTTCCCTTATCGACACCAGCAACAATATAATCTGTTTGGACCCAAAATCATGACCCAAACATGGTGTGAGAAATAATACCAGTAGGAAAACACCAAAAATATATACCTATCTGTCAGTGAGTATATGCAATAGGTAGTGTAAAAAACGGAAAAGAAGTAAACTAGGAAGTACTAAAAATTAAACAATCTCGCAAGCCCTATTTTCCATTTTCATACATTATATTCAATTCAACCATTCAGTTATATAAGTCTCAAGATCAATCCTAAGCCCATCAATCCCATATATAAAGGATGCTCAACAAATACCGCTGGAGGCTATCTAAATAAGTAATGTGAAGAATGAATCCAAGATTATGTTTTGGCTTGGCATACATGTCGTAAGTTATTTCATTTAAAAATTTAGTTCAATACCTCACTCATAGGTATAGAAAACCCCTTCTCATTGGCATAATCGATCCTCTCCCATAAGAATAACAAATCATCACCTACAGGAATAACTAATCCTTGTCAGCAGGCATAACAAATCCTCACCCGGAGGCATAACAAAATCCTCGCCCATAGGCATAACAATTCTCCACCCGCAGTCATAACGGTCAAATAGGTTCGAGCCCAATATATTAGCATTTCATTATAGTAAGAAACACATGTAAATTACACTATTACATGGTTAAAAAAATAACAACTAATGTGGGTATCATACATAACAAGAAACAATTTAATTAAACTATCATAAGGATAAAACAATTATACTCGTGTGGGAAATTCATATCACAAGCCTAATATGTAATCTAACAATTACAATGATTAAATAATTATAATCACATGGGTAATTCATATCACAAACCTAATATGTTATCTAAATATTACAACGCTTAAGCAATTATGCTCACATTGGCAATTCATGTCAAAATCCTAACATGTAATCTAAAAATTACAAGGTCTTATAATAACCTAACTCATGTGGGCAGGTTTGCTATTGGAGAAAAACATTCCAAACATTCATAAACAGATAAAGGCATAACATGTGAAAAGGGGAAATCTCTAATCCCAAACCCTTAATCAATTTAATCACAATTTATCACAATTTCAATTTCATTTAAATGTAATTCATACTTGACAACCCAATACGGTAAAACAAGTCCTGTCTCATAGGCAACCTTGGCCAAATGGCCATAAACGGTCATTCCAAGGGAGACACACCCATGAAGCAGCCCTTAATCAAGGTAAACAACCTAATTAATACTTTAAAACACTTATTTGATAACATAGACACCAATAGGAAATAATAAGGGTAAATCATAAATCAAGCAACAACCCAAAAATGGATGTGTGGCACTCGGACATATATAAAAATCATGACGATTCACAAAAGGAACAAGACTACTTACCACGTCGTACACTAGTAGAAAAAAGGATTTTATCGACCACCAAAAAATTGTCACTAAAGACCTATAGTGGCCACTTAGTTTCCACCAAATGGAAGACGCTTTAGGCCTGTTTTTGTTCCCTATAACATCTGTTGTTTGGCAAAATCTATAGGTGGAATCGACATGGTCTATAGAAACCACCAACGGGAAGTTTCTATAGACACACCCGAATAGGGATATAGTGATTATCATTTGACTGTTTCTATAGCTGATTTCAGAATAACCTATAGTGACCGCTAAATGGCATTTTATGTAGCTCAACCGGGCACTGTTTATAGTGACCTCCAAATGGAAGTCTCTAAAAGGTTTTTTATTTTTAAAAAAATCATAGAAATACTATAAAAACCACTATATTTAAAAAAATACAAAACAAATATTTCCAAAATATCTAAACTCATGGACACATAAATCCCTTCATCACATCATCTTCTAAGTTCGACATTCATCATCGAATATAACTTCATGAAAAAATAAAAAAAATTAGTAGAGAAAAAATATCTAAATTAATAATTTAAATGCAATAACAAATTTCAATTAAATCATTGTACAAAAAATCGTAGTTATTTGATTTTGAAAATATATTAATAAGTTTGAATAATTTTATAAAAATTTTAAACTGCATATTCTATAGTTCTTAGAAGACCACACGTCTGATTGATTTCTCATCTGCTCGCACATGTCACCAATAACAATAAGTTAGTTTTTACGTGATTTTATTTCATTCCAAGCTCGTTTAGTATGCATATGACTATTAAACATGTGTATTTGTGTTTTATAACACTAAAAGTTCATTTTTAGTAATCACGGTCAAAAGAAACCACCGATTGACATACCATATACTTGACCATTCACAATCCACTCCAAGGTTTTTGTCGTCAGATTTTACAACATTTGGAGGTCATTCAGCTAGATTCGACACCCGAACACACCTTTTTAAAGGGCTTATAATCTTTAAAAACAAAATATTTAGTCGTACTATGCAAACCACATGTCTGGTTGATGTTATGTATCCTCTTTCACTTTATGAATAAAAATAATATGTTTTTCCTATGATTTCAATTCATTCCGAGGTCGTTTTATATAGATCAGACTGTTACACTTCCATTTTGATGTTTTATGACACCAGAATTTCATTTTTCATCAGCAATGTCAAAAGACACATCCAATTCAAGTATCATCTACATGACTATCTCAAAATTCACTCCACGATTGTTTTCATCTCATTTCATGGAATTTTGATAACGTTAGGATGGTTTTGACCACAATACGTGCACCTTTTTAAAGTGATTCTAATCTTTAAATATGACATATTCAGTCATACCGCGTAGACTGCATGTCTGATTGATGTGTTGTATACTCATACACATCAAGAATAATAATAAGATGGTTTTCCTATGATTTCAAGTCATTCTGAGGTTTTTTTCTATAGTTCTGAAAGTTACACGTCCGTTTTGGTGTTTTATGACACTAGATATGCGTTTTCCATCATCCAGGTCAAATGAAAACACCAATTGATATACCGTCTCCTCGACCATTTCACAATTTACTCTATAGTTTTTTAGTCTGATTTCACGACATTTCGAGGTCGTTCTACTGATTTTGACCACCCAACGCACCTTTTTAAAGGTTCTCTAATCTTTAAAGACCACATATTCAGTCGTACTATGAAAAAGTAATGATAAAGGGGGTGAATTTATCAGTGCTAAAAAAATGTGCTGCTAAAGGGCACTTTTAATAGCACTAAAAAAACACTGTTAAAAGTGACCCTTTATCAGTGCTTTTTTAGCGCTAATAAAGCGAACCCCTTTATCAGCGCTTTTTTTAGTAGCACTGATAAAGGGGGGGCTTTATCGGCACTTTTTTCTAGCACTGATAAAGTGTATATTTCAAAAAAAATATTTTTAATGAAAATAATGTATTGATATATAATTATATTTATATTGATATAAATATAATATATATTTTTTAAATATTTTTTAGATAAGTATAAATCAACTATTACATTTAATATATAAGAAATTTAGTGAAAATGGATTTAAAATATTTTAAAACATATTATTAATTAATAATTTTTTAATTATCATCAACTAATAATCATTTAATAACAATTTGATGACACAAAAAATCAACAAAATTAAGAAAAGATCTAAAATAAGTTGAAAATGAAACTCAAACTTCAAAAGGCCATAACTTTTGATTTGGGTGTCCGTTTGAGCTCTACAGCATATCAAATTGAAGCCTGAGATGATCTCTATGTTCTCTATACCAAATGAAATTTCTGTTACATTTTTTGAGGCCAAAAAAGGACCAAAAGGCCTCTGAAACTGACTTTTTAGTCTGCATACCCAAATTTTTTAACATTCAATGGAATTTCAGCCATGTTTCAGGGGGTCTTTTGACCTTTTTCACTGAGGACTAAATTTATTCAGAGGGGTTACATTTATATTGATATTATGGCTTTGAAATTTTATCATTTCTTATAATGTAATGTTACTTATAATCAATTATATAATAATATATATATATTTTTTATATATTCACCCATAAAAGTTTAATTTTATTAATACATATAAAGTATATTTCTCAATATATAAGGCTTATCAAAATAAAAAATTAATATTAATTTTATTTAAAATACAAATATATTAATATTTATATACCTATATGATGTGTTTGTGTGTGTTTGTGTGTATTTGTGTGCCTCTATATTGTCAAACTGATATATATTATCTATATATTCTAAATATATGTATATACATATTAATATATAATATTTGTAAATATATATAAATATGTATAATTATACTTACAAATACACATATAATGTGTGTGTGTGTGTTGTATATATTTATTTATTTATTTATAAACACACACAAAAAATCATACTTTATAAATGTATTTAAAACTGATCTTATAAATATATATTAATATATTAATCAATATATAAATATATAAATATAATTATATATATATATATATATTAATATAAAGATATATATATATTAATATAACTAAATATATATATATATATATTAATATAAATATATATGTGTTAATATATATATGTTAATATATATATATATTAATATATGAATAAATTCAACTAAATATATATATATAAATAAATAGATATATCAATAAATGAAGAGAAAAGCAATATCGTGGAGTGGTAAAGGCTTAGGCGCACATACAACAGGTCCTGAGTTCGAATCTTGGGAGAGGCAGGCCACGCGTGCAGGTGGGAATAATTCCTAGCACTGTTAAAGGGAGGTGGGGGCACTGTTAAAGGGGGTTGAGGTGGTTGGGGCCTGCTAGCTCAGGTGGGGCACTGTTAAAGGGGGGATTCAGGTGTTGTTGAAGCCGCCCTCCCCAAATGGAAAAAATCTTTTTGTATTTTTTTTAATGTTTTTCAAATTTTATCAGCGCTAATAAAACACTGATAAAGGGGGTCTTTTATCAGTGCTAAAAAGCACTGATAAAGGACCCTTTTATAAGTGATTTTTTTAGCACTGATAAAAGAGCCCCTTTATCAGCACTTTTTTTAGCATTGAAAAAAGGATCCTTCATCAGCGCTTTTCTGAGCGCTGATAAAAATTACCCCCTATCTTCACCTCAATTAACAGCATTGTTAATGACCTTTTCTACCACTGATAAAGGCCATATTTACAGTAGTGGATGTTCTGTATCATCATACATGTCACAAATAATAATAAGATGACTGTATTGTGATTTCAAGTCATTCTGAGGCCATTTTCTATGGATCTGACTGTTACACGTCTGTTTTGGTGTTTTATGACATCAGATATGTGTTTTCCATCAATGAGGTCAAAAGACACTTTTATTGACACATTGTCTGCTCAACCATTTCACAATTGACTACATGGTTGTTTTCATCTGATTTTAGGGTATTCTGAGGTCGTTCAGCTGGTTTTGACCACCCTACACATATTTTTAAAAGGCCTCTAATCTTTAAAAATGACATATTCAGTCCTACCATGGAGACCGCATGTCCTATCAACATGCCTTCTCCTTATACACATCACAAATAATAATAATATGATTTGCCTATGATTTAAAGTCATTCTGATGTTGTTTTCTATGGATTTGACCATTACACATCCATTTTGGTGTTTTATGACACTAGAATTGCATTTTCCGTCAGCGAGGTAAAACAACACCTTTGATTGATGTATCTTCTACTCGGCCATTTCAAAATTCACTGCATGGTTTTTTTATCTAATTTCATGGAATTATGAGGTCGTTCAACTAATTTTGACCACCCTACGCATCTTTTTAAATGGTGTCTAATCTTTTAAAAATGATATATTCAGTTCTATCGCACAGACCGCATGTATGATTGACATGTCGTTTCCTCTTACATGTCACGAATAATAATTAGATGATTGTATTGTGATTTCAATTCATTCTGAGGTATTTTTTTATGGATATGACCATTACACATCCTTGTTGGTGTTTTATGACACTAGAATTTCATTTTCCATCAGTGAGGTCAAACAACACATTCAATTTATGTACCATCTACTCGACCATTTCGTCTTATTTTCACCACCCTACAAACCTTTTTAAAGGGCGTCTAATCTTTAAAGACCACATATTCAGTCATACCGCGCAGACCGCATGTTCGATTGATATGTCGTCTCCTCGTATACATCATTAAAAAATATAATATGGTTTTAATGTGATTTCAAGTCAATGTGAGGTCATTTTCTATGGATCTAATAGTTAAATTTCTGTTTTGGTGTTTTATGACATCATATATGCATTTTCCATCAGTAAGGTCAAACGACAGCTCGGATTGACATATTGTCTGGTCGACCATTTCAAAATTCACTCCATGGTTGTTTTTGTCTGATTTTATGACATTTCATGGTCGTTCGGTTGGTTTTTACCACACTACACATTTTTTAAAGGGCGTCTCATCTTTAAAAATGACATATTCAGTCATAACACGCAGACTACATGTCTGATTGACATGTTGTCTCCTTTTACTCATAAAAAATAATATTATTATTATTGCCCTATGATTTCAAGTCATTCCAAGGTCATTTGATATGGATTTGTTCGTTACACGTCTGTTTTGGGGTTTTATGACCTTAGATATGCATTTTTTATCTGTGAGGTCAAAGGAAACCTCTTATGGAAGTACTGTCTACTCGACCATTTCACAATTCACTCCATGGTTGTTGTGGTCTGATTTCATGGAATTTCGAGGTCATTCATCTTGTTTTCACCACCCAACGCATCTTTTTAAAAGGTGTTCAATCATTAAAAATGACATATTTCACCATACCACATAGACCGCACATCTGATTGAAGTGTTGTCTCCTTATAAACATCAAGAATAATAATATGATTATTGTGCTATGATTTCATATCATTCTGAGGTCGTTTTCTATGGATCTGACTGTTACACGCCTGTTTTGGTGTTTTATGACACCATAATTGCATTTTCCCTCATTGAGGTCAAACAACACCTCTGATTGACATACATTCATATCACCCATTTAATAATTCACTTCATAGTTGTTTTCTTCAAACTTTATGGAATTCTAAGGTCGTTCGACTCATTTTGACCACCCTACGTACCTTTTTAAAGGGCAGCTATTAAAGACGAAATATTCAGTTGTACCATGCAGACCACATATCTGATTGATGTGTCATCTCCTAATACACATCATGAATAATAATATGAAGATTCTTCTATTATTTCAATTCATTCTTAGGTCATTTACTATGTGTCTGACCGTTACACATTCGTTTTGGTGTTTTAGGACACCGGAATTGTTTTTTCCATCAGCAAGGTCAAAAGACATCTCTTATTGATGTATCCTCTACTCGAACAATTCACAATTCACTCAACGATTGTTGTCATATGATTTCATGGCATTTCAAGGTCGTTCACCTGGTTTTGACCAACCTACGCACCTTTTTAAAGGGCATTTAATTTTTAAAAACCATGTATTCAGTTATAATGTGCACACGACATGCCCAGTTTACATGTCATATCCTCATACATGTCATGTATAATAATAATATCATTTTATTGTGATTTAAAGAAATTTTGATGTCGTTCTATATGGATTTGACAGTTACACATCCGTTTTGGTATTTTATGACATCACATATGCATTTTCCATCAGCGAGGTCAAACAACAGCTCTGATTTACATAAGTCTTCTCAATCAATTCTTAATTCACTCCCCAATTGTTGTCTTATGATTTCATGGAATTCTGAGGTTGTTCGTCTGTTTTAAACCACCCTACGCATCTTTTTAAAGGGCATCTAATATTTAAAAATTACATATTCAGTTCTACCACATAGGCCTCATGGATGATTGATGTTTCGTCTGCCTTTACACATCATGAATAATAATAAGATGATTCTACTATGATTTTAAGTCATTCTGAGGTCATTTTCTATGGATATGATCGTTACACATCCATTTTGGTGTTTCATGACAATGGAATTATGTTTCGTGTCAGTAAGGTCAAACAACACCTCTGATTGACGTACCATCTAGTCGAACATTTTAAAATTCACTCAACTGTTGTTTTCATCTGATTTTATGGCATTTTGAGGTCATTCTACTGATTTTGACCTCCCTACACACCTTTTTAAAGAGCATCTAATCTTTAAAGACCACATATTCAGTCATAAATCATAGACCGCACATTCAATTGGTGTGTCATCTTATTTTACACGTCACGTATAATAATAAGATGGTTTTTTGGTGATTTCAAGTCATTCTGAAATTTTTATCTATGTATCTGATCATTAGACATCTATTTTGATATTTTATGATATCGGAATTGTGTTTCCCATCATCACTGTCAAACAACACCTCTAGTTTATGGACCTTATGCTCGACCATTTCAAAATTCACCCTATGGTTGTTGTCTTCTAATTGCATACCATTCTAAGGTCGTTTTTCTATGAATTTGACCATTCAGTTCATGTTTTGATGTTTTATGACACTAAACGTACATTTTCCATTTTAAACTATATTTTTATCATCAAATGGGAACCACTATGAGAGATAGGTGAGGTTGTTTCATTGTTTTTCATGCATTTATTTAGATAAAAAATTAAAATTACAAAAAAGGACATAATAACTACTTATGTACATTTTCAGATAGATTAGATTTTCTGGAATTCCCTTTGCTGAAATCTATTTTTAAGGGTTGTTTGAGGAAATTTAAGGACCACATTAATCTACTTTAAAGCCTAGGAATTTTGGAATTGAAGGACATCACCAAAGTAGAAAGATTTGATACTCCCAAGTAATTGAAAGAAGAGTAACACAACATGCTATGTGGGCTGGAATTGATGAATAGTGCCACTTCTATATGGATAGAATTGGTGGACAGGACCACTTCCATATGGAGAGCTTGAGAATCAAAAATATTTGTATAGAATCTTTGATTCCCTTTTCAAGAGGCTTAAAATCTAGTGGGATATAGTAACCCACCACAAATCCCAACTCCTCATATGTTTGATGCCCCCATTAGATCAGCTCCCCTCCCTTCCCACATATGAATTCTGTAGGATCTCTCCCTCTCTCCCACATCTGAATCTTATGAGATCTCTTTCACTCTCCACAAAAAAAATTTGATGTCGAATTATCTGACTCTTCATATATAACTTTCTAAGGTCATGGCATGGTAGTATCTTCTTGAGATGATTTATGGAAATCTATAGGTCTCTATAAACCTTCAAAAATAATGAAAATTTTTGATAATCTATTTTTAGACATCACTTCCCACCTCCCACGCTCAAGGAAAAAATGTTTGATATGATATATTTCACTAAAGACCCCTGGAGAGGACCCAAAAAAATAGTACGCAGTAGAAAAAAAAATGCACATAAATGAAAACATGAAAACACAAGTATTAAAACTAATAAACATCCTATTCTAGAAACTATATAAAAGATATTTTTGATATCACCTTGATTCAATCAATAACAAACCTACTTTGAGAAATTATAGATCCTCCTAGAAACAACAGTTTATCAAGAATTTATTGATTAACCATTATTAAAACACAGAGGTTTAAATAGAAATAAAGGTTTGGGAATAATTATTAATTCCTAATTCATGTATGATATTAAAATGGTAATGTAAATTACCTCATTCATGAGGTTCATCCTCATATGGATCACCAATCTCATTATGATGTCCACCAGTTATATCTGAAGCCTACAATATATATAAATATTATATATCTTAATCATATTAGTAAAAGTCAATATGAGTACGGTTTATTTTATTTTTTACCTATGGAACCACTTGTGTACCATCAATAGGAATTTGTGTCCTCACTTCATCGATACGTGCTGACATCTGTGATAATCTCTCTTCATACTCTGCATGTAAGTGCTAAAACCACTCATCCGTATTGCACCGCATAGTCTGAATTCTAGCATCTATCATAGCCTAAGTCTGCATCCCTGCATCTCTACATGCACCCATCACCTTTTCTCTAACAATGGCACATTGTGGGACACTAGTGCCATATGTCAAAGAATAACCATGACTGTCACGCCCCCATCACACACTGAAATATCTCATATTTGCACACAGGACTATGATATTGCTCCTCCAGAAACTATGCTAACTCAGTGTGAAACTAATCCTGTATAATATATACATAATGAATTAATGAACAAATATAATAATTTCTATGAAATAAAAATAAAATTGTTACTAAATAATTTTCTTACTATAACACCGGTAACATCTGGATCACCCGCCCTACGAGTCCTTACCCATACTGACATCTGGTCGGTCGGCTCACCTCGCAAGTGTAACTATAACAAATGGATCCACCAAATACATATTAATATTCATGTTATACTACAATATTTTTAATATATGAATGAATAGTGAATTCTAAACCTACATCGTGTCTGATTTCGGGCACGTGTTGAGTACCAAGTCTAGAAGTCATGCCCTACATCACTCGATTACGTGAATGACAAGAAGAATTAGTCTACATTCAATGTATTCAGTCGATTGACATATGAAAAATTATTCATTTTAGATTAAAAGCAAAAATATTTACCATCATCACCTCAATCGACCAAAACGCAACCAAATCCTTCCACTTCACAAGAATAAGGCTAAGAGGGACTAGCTATAGAATGTCTGGAACACCTGAAAATGGTATCCAGTGATCTATTTTCACCCTTCCCTTTAAATTCTTTCATATTTTTTGTATTTAGTGATACATACTACCTGAAACTCATCTGGATAGGAAGTAAAATTATTCTATTAAAAAAATAGTCAGTTGTTGTGATAATAATAAAAAACAATGTCATGAAAATGTAAACATTTAATTTACATGAACCTCCCTCCATAATCTATCAATCATATCCTTGGGAAAGAAGTCCAATTATGAGTTTTCAAAGGGAATCTGTTTAAGTCTCGTATCATATTCTCATACTGAAGAATCAATACACTTGAAGCTTCTCCAACTGGATGAATTGTGTCATCAAATAACACATCCAATCAGGCTTCAGAGTTCCAGGATCGAACCCCTCTACCAGGACCCATGTGTCTGCTAGAAGATGCACGAGATCTGGATAAATAGAAATACATAATGCAATTAAAATATAACTAAATTTTTAATTAAAATTTATAACTAGTTAGGGAAATACACACATAAAATTACAATAAATTAATTTAAAGAAATGATAAAAAAACTTGCAGACAACATCAGGTGAACCACTCTGACCACCCAATGACATATCTACATTAATAAAAAAAATATAGTTAAATCAAGAAATTTTTTTAAATATAACTCATAAATTTTTTTACAAACATTAACTGGGAAAAAATACAATCTTTTATAGTTCATAAAAGTCTAATGATGAAACCATTTATGAATTTCTAAAAAGTTTTCATTGAAATTGAATAAAACATAAACAGATTTAACATTGAACTTTCTCATCATCCTTAGAAAAATGAAACTTCACTTGATTATTGACATTCTCCATGGAAGGAAATGTAATATCCAACTAGTCATATTGATCAGTGGGAACCAATTTGTTATCTTACTTTATAATTCGAGACGGGATTAGAATTTCAACGTCTCATATATGTGTTGTTGTGATTTCATTTGGATTAATTTAAAAAACCAAGTAATCCTATATATCCCAGTATATATGAAATGTATTATCCACATATCTAGCCTTTTTAAGATTTGTAGCTGAATATGGCCCATAAATACTACCAAAATTCACTAAATTCTTGCTCGTCAAAGGTATCAAACGCTTTTTAAAAAAATTCAAAAATACCATTACGCTTGTAAAAAAAATAAAAATCAATAAAATATTTTAAAATAATGAGCCAGTTAGAAATGATACCCACTTTTTATTTTTATCCAATAAAACATGAGAGGTAAAGAAGAATTATTCATTTTGACACAAATTCAAGAAATAGATGGATGAGAGGAAGACTTGGTAATCACATCAAACCACTATATAGTTTCATGCTTCATGTTAGAGTAGAATTTCCACCAATGGAGATGGAAATGGACATAGTTAGGGGAATATGAAGAATGTGACCAGGCCCTTGCAAATTCCTCTTCATTGGAGAAATGAATGAGAAAATGTTGAGAGTCCATGAACCCCAACATGTGTGATAATGACATACTTATTGAATAAATACACCATAGGTTGATGATGCATAAAATGCATGAACAATGAAAAATAAATCATAGATAATGATTTATAAAATTAAATATGTGAGAGAACCACTAATGAATTTCCATCAACCACCCCTAGAACCTTTAGGAGATGTTTTATTTTTTGAAGATCCACTAAGAGATGAGATGAATCAGACCCTAAATATGTTGCTAGACCCTCCCAGATGATAGAGGATGGAGACTCCTTTCCCATACAAACAATATTTCATATAATTAATAAAAGAAAAAATAAATATCATACATACCTATGTATAAATCATACCTATATAAATATATTTTCAAATTATGATGGGTGTATGCTATAGAAGGTGAATTCTTCTATGTATTACAGCGGGTGGTAAAAACCTACATATTTCATTCAAACATCAATTTAATGTCGACCAATAAATCCCTTGCAAATTGAATAGCTATAAGATATAAATCAGTGCATAGTGTTTGTAGTTTAAACTCTTGATAATGAATTTGGAGGGATACCCATATAATAAGTGTCCAAATTAAAAATTAAAATTGTGGAAATCAAATAAGTAATGAGGAAAACTTGCCTATTGGAGGGGACTCAACTACAGAAGGGGGTGGCCAGATTGGGGATCCATAATGGGGCATAGGGGCTCAATGGAAGTGGTTCAGCGGAGAGGCTTAATAGGGGTGGGATGATGTGATGAGGGTGTGAGGACACGATAGGGTCATGAGGGTTGGATGGCGGGGAACGACGGGTCCAGGAGGTCAAGATGGTAGTGGGAAGGGAGGGCTTGATGGAGGCTGTATGGGAGGTCTTGAGGGCAGGACGTGATGGGGACGGTGGGTTCGACAGCAGCGGGATGGTCTGACGGTGCTGCATGGAGCCGTGGGTGGGGTAAGGGTTGCGAGAGGGTATCCGGAGGGTTCCGATAGGGTTGCAGGAGTGGGGATATGAAAATTGGGGGTGTGGGTTAAAAATTACACTGACCGCTATTTATAAGTCTAATAATATCAATACCAACCTCCAAGTGGTGGTCTCCAGATACTTCCCTACACAAAAACTAAAATTGATACTAGTAATAGAATAACTATCTTCATCCATCCTCGACCTCCAATTCAAGATAGAATGACGTAAATCTAAAAAACAAAATAAATTCTCAACCTTAAATAACTTCTTCATGAGAAAAAAATAATGAATAATGGCTCAAGAAGAATCAAGAGCTTACCGATTTGGTTCAAATGCAACCGACAGCAAAGTAAGCAGGGTTCGAATGATCAATCATGAAGTGATTAAAGGTCCAACGCTTCATGTTCACTTACCTGGGAGAGCCTCTATAAAGACCCAGAATTTCCATGTAATTTTTTTTAATATATGAGAACTTTACGAGTCCGCAAAAATTGATGGCGCGTGATTCCAAGGCCTGGAGTGCCATGAATGAATTTCTGAACTTTATTTCGGGTACTTTTAGTAAACGTGCGAGCGGGTTTTTTAACTATTTAACCGGTGCTCAGAATTGAAATCTGAGGACACCGTTGAACTCACAGTGCTGGTATTCACTTAATAAGGCTTTCACCTCGATGTAAATTGGTCGAGGGTGAAAGTTAATTTTTGGGTTTTTCATGAAGGAATAAAATAAAATAAAATTTGTGTAACATTTTATTTTATTTGTTAAAACCTCCCACATGTGGATGTTGAGAAGTGGGGACCACCAGACCTAAACCTCCCATGAGAGGTTATGATGGTGGGGACCACCCGAACTAACCTCCCATGAGTGGTTAAGATGGTGGGGACCACCTGAGGCTAAACCCCCTTGAACTCCCTCATAAGTGTGGGGAAACCTCTTAAACTTCCCCCATTTAAATGGTGTCACCCCCCCCCCCCTTTAATTTATTATGATAACCCTCCCCTTTAATTAATTAAGCCAACCCATCAATTAATTAATTTAACTATTTGAATTTATGCCAATAAACATAATAGATCACATAATCTATTATTTTGGGCTACCATTTAATTTTGGTGGAATTGGGAGAGGAGGAACTTTGAAGGATTATTCTCTCCAAATAAGAATGCTCCACTAATGAAGAACACCAACTTCGACTACTTATTCAGGACACCCTCCAAGGAGTAACATCTTTGACTATGACGAACCAACGCACAAGCCTAGGATTGGAGGTGTGTGGCAGATGAGACAAACGTCGACAACTTCACCTTCTTCCCTCCTCGTCGACGTCAATGAACAATCCATGGTAGGGGTTTTGTTCCCATGTTCTTACCTTCAAACTTATCTTTTGAGGGATTGAGAATAGTGATTGAAGAAGGTTGTGGGGATTGATGTTCTTAAATATCTTCCATAAATGTTCTTGATTCAAAGATGGTGAACCACTTGCTAATAATCTAATGCGAAGAGTGCGGGCCAAACAAACATGGCCCGACCTCTCCGCAAATCTTGTGTTTACTTGATGAATCTTGAGACGGAGGTAGACGGCAACCAGAGAAGATTTTTGGGCACCAAATAAGCATGAGAACGGTGACTGGAAACATTGTTGGCCATGATGAAGGCGACGGCGCAAGGTGCTGCCCCGCAGCTCTGCGCCCCGCGGCCCAGCCACCCGTGTCCCAGGAAACTGCGGCCCAGCCGCGCGACCCGAGCCGCCGCCAACGTCCAAGTTGAGCCTCCGCCGCTATTTAGACCAAGCCTCCATCACCATCTGGGCTGAGCCACTGCCATCGTCTGGGTCGAGCCCCCATCGTCGTTCGAGTCGAGTCACCATCGGAGTCGCTGCTGCCATCTAGGTCGAGCCGCTGCCCGAGCCATCGCCATTCGGGCCGACCCGCCGCTGTCGTCCGAGCTGAGCCTCCTTCCGAGCTACCGCTGTTTGTGGCCGACCCTGTGCCCTCGTGGCACCCCTGTGGCTGAGCTTCCCTGCAGCACCCCCATGGCCGAGAAACCCTCGCGGCACCCCCCCGCGGCCCTCAGTGGCCCCTCACGACCCTCATGGCCTGCGGAACCCAACGGGCAGGGCCACCCAGTGGACCGGGCTGGACCGAGTGGGTCGAGAGGGACTCAACGGGTCAGGATGGGTCGACCCAGAAAGGGTTGGATTGGGCCAGGTTGGGCCAGGTCGGTCCGGCCGGGTCGGATCGGACCCGGACCCACTACAGCCCATTTACACTCTTTTGGCCATAACTTTGGCACCAAATGTCCGTTTGATGAACCGTTAGTGGCGCTGGAAATATTAGAGCGAGACGATCCCTTTCAGTATACCCCACAAGAGTTTTGGGTAAATTTGAGGCACAGTTGGGTTGGATCAAGTATGAATCCAATCGGGGCCCCGGGACTAAAATGCTAATAACTCACAGACCGGGCATCTGATTGACATGTCATCTATTGCGTTGAGACCCCTATGAATGGAGGACCTTTGAGATAATTATTCACGGGACTTCATGGAACTTGGAGTATTGAACAGTGGATTTTGGAGCAGATCCTCCTGGAGACGAGCAGGCTTAGTATGGAAACCCAGTAGCTGGTTGTGACGAGAAGAATGACTAGCAATCCTGTGTGGGTCAGCTCCTAGTGATCCTGTGTGGGTCAGCTCCTAGTGATCATGTGTGGGTCAGCTCCTAGAGATCCTGTGTGGGTAATCTCCTAGAGATCCTGTGTGGTTCAGCTCCTAGCGATCATGTGTGGGTCATCTTCTAGTGATCCTGTGTGGGTCAGCTCCTAGCTATCCTATGTGGGTCAGCTCCTAGCGATCCTGTGTGGGTCATCTCCTAGTGATCCTATGTGGGTGAGCTCCTTGTGATCATGTGTGGGTAAGCTCCTATAGATTCTCTGTAGGTCAGCAGTAGAGCCTCTTAACAGAGTAATATGATTCATTAGTAACATCTAATCATCTCTACTACTGTACTTAAGTTATACCTGCTGTGAGCTGAGTCTGTACCTGTGTGGTAATTTATTTCATGGTAATACCTTGGTGGTATTATTCAGTGTTGTGTACTTGTGTGGTACTTGTCTTTGTGGTTTTTCCTTCCTTTTAGGAACAGTTGAGCTTTGGGCTTTGTATTTGGACTCTATGTTTGCCTCATGATTGAGATGGGTTTACTTGATAACTTAGGTATATGTATGAGCTTATACCTAAGTAGGGTTATCAGTTGTTTTAACTATTTCTGGTTTATCCTTTTTAGATTTTGTGAGACCTTGAGGGTCTTGGGGTCCCTACTGAGTATCTTTATACTCACCCTAACACGGGTTATTCCCTCACCTCGTTGTGTTTGGTGCAGACGATGGACAATGCTGACTGAGGCTGAGAGTACCAGGACTGGATGGTGCTTGGAGGTGGACCATACGGTGTATCGGTACACAGAAGATACGGGTGGATGTGGAGTGCTGAGGAGGCGATCTGTACCTACCCTTAAGGTAGGAACCTCGGAGGACAATCTAGTAGATGCCTTTCTTTTTCTTTAGTTGTATTATATTTCAGTTGTACTTGTATCTTTACAGTTGGGCTTGTATTTTGGCTCCTTTTTACTTTCAGCACTCTTTCTGCCATATAGTTGACTTGTGTTCGTATCTTGATGTCTGCTTGATTTCATGTTTTTGCAGGATATGAAGGCAATTCCTTCCCGGTTATACGGAATACACCTTTCGTTACTAGTCTTCAGCCCCTGGCCTATGGAAGGTGGGCTTGGGGTAGTCATGGTACGGGCCCCCAAGGGACGGGTCATGAAAAATTGGTATCATAGGAGTCGGTTCTACCACAGAATATAGGACTCTGATCTTTCCTTTTAACTATAATAGTGTTAAGTGTAGTGATTGTGGTTATTAGTTAAGGGAATCCAGTTTTGGTGCGGTGGCCGACGTATCCATACACCAGGATCCTGACTTCTGATTTATGACTCAATGCACGAAAACACTGATTGTGTGTGTGTTTTGAAGAGTTTTATTTGTGATATCTTGAGTCATCTCACCAGGTATAACTTATTTACTGTGGCGTACCTATTTATTTTCAGGATTCATCTATGCAGACATCCAGCTAGGGTTCCGAGAGTAGCACGCACTGATAGCCCACTGAGCAATGAGGCCTCGGTGCAGGGCCCTTTTCTAGTAGAGGCACCAGTGGTACCATTACCCGTTGGGCCACTGATGACACTGGCCCTACAGTAGAGGGTGCATGCCACTTGAGTGCAGTGCATGAGTTCCAGTGCCAGAGGCCACCCAGGTTCAGGGGAGAGACAGACCCATAGGCAGCTGAGGATTGGCTGGAGGCTGTGGTGAGAGTTTTCTGACTAGTAGGGACACCACTCGATCTCTTGTTGATCCTTTCTGCCAGACTTCTACATGAAAAAGTGGATAGATAGTGGAGCTTGATTCTCCAAGTTCACTACGAGGTGACACTTCTCTGGGCAGACTTCAAGAGCCTGTTTTAGGCAGAGTTTGTCCCAGCGACTCTTCGTGCAGTGCGCATACAGGAGCTTCTTCATCTGCATTAGGGAAACATGACTATAGCTTAGTACTCAGCGAGGTTCACTGACCTCTCACAATACTCCACTGATATGGTACGGAACCCATTCTTCAGGGCCCGGACCTTTGAGCAGGGGTGTGGGAAAGAGATTAGGGCTTCGAAGATCTCACTCAACATCCCGACGTAGGCGGGGGTGTTAGAGAGAGACCTATTAGAGGAGATTTTCCTTGCTGAGCAGTCACCAGCCACAAGATCCACCACCAGTCATCACATAGCAGAGTCTTCTGCAGTGGCATCAGATAGATGTCACAGAGATCCAAGAGGACCAGACCTACAGGTGGACAACCGCAGGATTCATAGTCGGTTCTGCGGGGCACTTGAGGCAGAGACAGGCATGCCAGGAGCGGGCAGTGTTACGCATGCGGTGGGCAGGGTGACATGGCTCATGACTGTCCGACCCACCGTATGGATGATCAGCAGATGGTTAAAGGACCACCCAAGAAGAGACAAGGATTCGATCGAGGCGGTCTATAGGGAGCAAGCAGATGTGGTAGATGAGCTAGTCGTGCAGCTGGTGGTGGGTGACGATTCGAGATGTTACTGCCACCACCACCAAGAGGTATACCCCGACCACAAGGAGATGGTGGACAGGGGTGAGCTCAGCTCCAAGCATCTAAGGCCTACAATCACAGTGCTCCGGAGATCATACAAGGTACGATCTGTCTCTACTCCACCTTATCTACAGTGCTTATAGAAATAGGTTCCAATCATTATTTTATTTCCACTACCCTAGTTCGGATTTCGGAGATTTCGATGGAGCTTTGGCTCAATCCTTACAGCTATAGACTTCTAGGGGAGCGTATTCGACGATTACGCACTGGTGGCGATAGTGCGAGCTTACTCTAGAAGGTAAGATCTTCGGCTGGTATCTACTAGTAGCAGTGTTAAGACCTTATGAAATTATCTTGGGTATGGACTAGTTATCTATAGTCTATTCTTAGATATACTGTATTAGGTGCAAAGTGTAGTGTGTCTGCATGGATGGGACCATTTTTACCTTCACCAGTGAGAAGGGATCCTTCGTAGCACAAGATGGACTTTCCCGGAGGAGAGTGAAAATGATCACTCATCAGTTGACTAGACTTACCCTCATAGCGGTTGATGTGGAGAGTATTAGTTATCCTGTAGTGGTGGACTAGTACATGGATGTCTTCACTGATGATGTTCTGGGTCTACCTCCTCGCAGAGAGGTGGACTTTTACATTGACTTGTATCCTGGGAGGACATTGATATCTACACCAGCATATCGGATGGATCCTGTGGAGCTTTGTGAGCTGTGGGTACAGCTGGAGGACTAGTAGGGGAAGGGATTCATTTAGCCCAGTGTTTCACCTTGGGCATCCCTGATTTTGTTCTCCAAGAAAACTAATGAGAGCTTGAGACATTGTGTCAACTATCGGCACCTGAACCAGGTGACTGTGAAGAATAAGTACCCACTCCGGGTGATTAATGACCTCTTTCATCAGCTGAAGGGAGCATGGTGGTTCTTGAAGATAGACCTCAGATCAGGCTATCACCTACTCAGAGTACGAGATGAGGATGTGCAAGAGATGGATTTCAGATGTCGGTACGGCCATTACGAGTTCTTGGTTATTACATTCAGTGTGACCAACACTCCAACAGAGTTCATGGGACTCATGAATATGATCTTTCATCCATACCTTGATCACTTCGTAGTAGTCTTCATCGATGACATTTTGATCTACTCGACTACTAAGGAGGATTATGCCTATTATTTTTGGGTAGTGTTGGACACACTCCGAGAGCACTAGCTTTATAGTAAACTCTCGAAGTGCTAGTTCTAGATCCGAGAGGTTCACTTTCTAGGACATTTCATCTCAGAGGCTAGAGTTGCAGTGGATCCAGCGAAGATTTAGGCGGTAACTTCTCGGGAGCCACCCAGGAGTGTGACAGAGGTATGGAGTTTCTTGGGTTTGGCTGGATACTACCGAAGGTTTGTTCTAGATTTCTCTAGAGTTCCAGCACCACTATCAGCATTGACGAAGAAGGGGAAACCCTTTATGTGGTCGGAGAGATTCCAGTAGAGTTTTCGGGAGATGAGGCAGAGTTTGACTAGTTCCCCCATCTTGAGGCTACCGGAGGAGGGCGTAGGGTACGTAGTTTACTGTGACGCATCCGGGATCGGGCTTGGATGTGTCCTGATGCAGGAGTGAGCATTTATCGCGTATGGTTTTCAATAGATGAGACAGCATGAGCATAAATACGCTGCCCATGACATGTAGTTAGTAGCAGTGGTCTTTTCCTTAAAGATGTGGTGACATTACTTGATGGGTGAGCACTTTACAACCTACTCGGATCACTAAAGTCTCAGGTATATCTTCTCTTAGAAGAACCTAAACATGAGACAGTGATGTTGGCTTGAGTTCCTATAGGACTATGACTTTGAGATAGTTTATACTCCTGGGAAGGGAAATGTTGTAGCAGATGCACTTAGTAAGAGATCTGGTATACAGCTGCTAGGTGAGGTGACAGAGCAGCTGGATGCTTTGTATATATCCTTTGTAGATCAGGATAGAGCAGCTTTTCTACAGTCTATTATAGTCACACCACCACTTCTTCAGTGAGTCAGGGAGTCATAGCATGGGGACGCTGACTGCGAGACTCGACGTGCTCATATATCCACAGTACAGGCACTTGATGGATTTTCTAAAGGTGGGGAGCATGTCATTCTCTTTAGAGGATGTACCATGGTACCAGTGTCACTTCAAGAGGAAGTGTTGAGGGAGTTCCACACTTCCCCTCTAGCGGTACATCTAGGAGTGGCGAATATGTACCAGGATCTCCGATGACAGCACTGGTGGGTGGGAATAAAGAAAGCAGTAGCATAGTTTGTCTCACGATGCCTCACTTGTCAGCAAGTGAAGGCAGAGCATCAGGTACCAATAGGCATGGTTCAGCCTTTAGAGGTCCCAGAGTAGAATTGGGATGGGATATCCATGGAATTCGTGACAAGGCTTCCACAAGCATCTAGAGGTCATGACTCTATCTAGGTGATCATCGACCGACTCACCAAGTCGGCCCACTTCCTACCAATCAGAGAGAAGGGTTCAGTAGAGAGATTGGGATGCCTCTATGTGTAGGAGATTTTGCGGCTACATGGAGTACCATCTATGATTTTCTCTGATCTTGATGTATGTTTTACATCCCGACTAAGGAAGGGGTTGTAAGAGGCTATCGGGACGCAGCTTCGATTGAGCACCTCCTTACATCCTCAGACGGATGGCCAGTCTAAGCGGACCATTCAGACCCTCGAGGACATGTTACGTGCTTGTGTCCTCGACTTCGATGATAGCTAGGAGGATCACTTGCCTTTAGAGGATTTTTCATACAACAAAAATTGTCCCTCCACCATTGGGATGGAACCTTTTGAGGCATTGTACAGGTGACCTTGCAGATCACCTTTGTGATGGACTGACCCAGGGGAGTCAGCCCTAGTGAAACCAAAGATCGTATGGGCTACCACTAAGAAAGTACATATCATCCAGGATCATATGAAGACTACACAGAGCAGGCATAAGTCTTATGTTGATAGGATAAGGAGACCTCTATAATTCGAGGATGGCGACCACGTCTTTCTATAGGTCTCACCTTGATGAGGTTTGCAGAGATTTGGCTAAGGCGTAAAGTTATCTCTGAGATTTATCGGACCCTTCCAGGTCCTCAGTAGAGTTGGCGAGGTGGATTACTTCTTATCTCTTCTATCTCAGTTGCACTAGGTGCACGACGTCTTCCACGTATCCCAACTGAGGAGATACGTGCACGACCCTTCCCACATCATCAACCATGGAGAGCTGGACATCGATGATTGGATGACGTTTTTGGAGGTTCCAGTTGAGATTGAGGATCGACAGGATTGGGTTCTTTGGGGGCATTTTATACCTATGGTGCGCGTTCGTTGGCAGCACAGGAACATCCAACAGAGCACATGGGAGTGGGAGGCTCAGATTCATGATCAATACCCCCACTTGTTTTCCTAGTTTTGAGTTGTGTCTTATGGGGAAGCAAATCCCTAAGGTGGAGATAATGTAAAGACCTATAATTTACTTGTAATTTTTTTAAAATATATGGGAATTTTACGAGTCCATGAAAATTGATGGCATGTGATTCTGAGTCCTGGAGTGCCCGAAATGAATTTATAAACTTTATTTTGGGTACATTCAGTAAACGTGTGAGTGGTTTTTCTAACTTTTGAACCAGTGCTCAGAATTGAAATCAGAGGACACCGTTGAACTCATAGTGTTGGTATTCTCTTAATAAGTCTTTCACCTCAATGGCAGTTGGTTGAGGGTAAAAGTTAATCTTTCGGTTTTTCATGAAGGAATAAATTAAAATAAAATTTGTGTAACATTTTATTTTAGTTGTTAAAACCTCCCACATATGGATGTTGAGAAGTGGGGACCACCAGACCTAAACCTCCCATGAGAGGTTATGATAGTGAGGACCACCTGAGGCTAAACCCCCTTGAACTCCCTCATAAGTGTGGGGAAACCTATTAAACTTCCCCAACTTAAATGGTGTCACCCCCTTTAATTTATTATGCTTACCCTCCCCTTTAATTAATTGAGACAAACCATCGATAAATTAATTAAACTATTTTAATTTATGAAAAAAAACATAATAGATCACATAATCTATTATTTTGGGATACCATTTTATTTTGGTGGAATTGGGAGAGGAGGAACTTTGGACGATTATTCTCTCCAATGAAGAACTCTCCACTGACGAAGAACGCCGACTATGACTACTTCCTCGGGATACCCTCCAAGGAGGAACGTCTTCAACTATGACGAACCAATGCACGAGCCTCGGATTGGAAGTGTGTGGCGGATGAGATGAATGTCAACAACTTCACCTTCTTCCCTCCTCATTGATGTCAACGAACAATCCAATATAGGGGTTTTGTTCCCATGTTCTTCCCTTCTAACTTATCTTTTGTGGGATTAGGAATAGTGATTGATGAAGGTTGTGGGGATTGATGTTCTTAAATATCTTCCGTACATGTTCTTGATTCAAAGATGGTGAACCACTTGCTGCCACTCTAACATAGAGAGTGTAGGCCAAACAAAAAAGGCCCAACCTCTCTGCAAATCTTATGTTTACTTGATGAATCTTGCGATGGAGATAGACGAAAATCAGAGTGGGTTTTTGGGCACCAAAGAGGCATGAGAACGGAGGTTGGAAACACCGTCAGCCGCAATGAAGGTGATGGAGCAAGGCGCTGACCCGCAGCCACCGCACCCCACAGATCCGCACCCCACGGCCCCGCCGCCCGTGGCCCAGCCACACCGCCCGAGCCACCACTGTTGTCCGGGCCGAACCGCCGCTGCCATCTAGGCCGATCCGCCACCAACATCAGAGCTAAACCGCCGTCGCCATCCGAGTCAAGCCTCCACTGTCGTCCGGGCTGAGCTGCTGCCCGAGCAGCCATTGCCTTCTGGGCCGAGCCGCCACCCGAGCCACCGTCATCCGGGCCGAGCCGCCGCTGCTGTCTGGGCCGAGCCTCCACCAAAGCCCCCTCCATCCTCGGTCAACCTCATTCCCTCGCGGAACCCCCGTGGCCGAGCTACCCCATGGCACCCCCGCGGCCGAGTCGCCCTGCGGCACCCTCGCGGCCGAGCCGCCACGCGACACCCCTCACGGCCCTCTGTGGCTCCTCGCGGCCCTCACGGCCTGCCGAACCCAATGGGTCAGGCTGCCCAATGGACTGGTCCGGACCTAGTGGGTTGGTCCGGGTAAACCCAGATAGGGTCAGCCCAGGCCGGGTTGGACCGGGTCGGACCAGACCCAGACCCACTACAGACCATTTACACTCTTTTGGCCATAACTTTGGCACCGGATGTACGTTTGACGAACTGTCAGTGGCACTGCAAATATTGAATCGAGACGGTCCATTTGAGTATACCCCAATGGTGTTTTGGGTAAAGTTTGGTATGGTTGGATTGGATCGAGCATGAATCCAACTGGGCCCCTGGAACTTTAAGCCTAATAACTCACAGACCGGGCATCCGATTGACGCGTCGTCTGTTGCGTTGAGACCCCTATGACATGGCAGACCTTTGAGATACTTCTTCATGGGAATTTGTGGTAGTTGGAGTATTGACCAGTGGCTTGTGGATCGGATCCTCTTGGAGACGAGCATGCTTAGTGCGGAAACCCAGTAGTTGGCTGTGATGAGAAGAATGGATAGCGATCCTGTGTGGGTCATCTACTAGCGATCTTGTGTGGGTCAACTCCTAGCGATCTTATGTGGGTCAGCTCATAGAGATCCTATGTGGGTCATCTCCTAGCGATCATTTGTTGGTCAGCACTTAGAGATCTTGTGTGGGTCAAGTTCTAGCGATCTTGTGTGGGTTAGATCCTAGAAATCTTGTGTGGGTCAGCTCTTAGAGATTTTGTGTAGGTCAGTAGTAGAGCCTCTTAATAGAGTAAGATGATTCAGTAGTTACATCTAATCATCTCTACTACTTTAATTAAGTTATACCTGTTGTGATCTGAGTCTGTACTTGTGTGGTATTTACCTTTGGGTAATACCTTGATGGTATTATTCAGTGTGGGGTACCTGTGTGGTACTTGCATTTGTGGTTTTTCCTTCCTTTGAGAAACAGTTAAGATTTGGGATTGGTAGTTGGACTATATGTTTTCCTCATGATTGAGATGGGTTTACTTGATAAGTTTGGTATATGTATGGGCATATACCTAAGTAGGGTTATCAGTTGTTTTCTCTCTTTTTGGTTTATCCTTTGTGGATTTTCTGAGACCTTGAGGGTCTTGGGGTCCCTACTGAGTATCTGTATACTCACCCCTGCACAGAATATGCCTTCACCTCATTATGTTTGGTGCAGACGATGTACAGCACTGACTGAGGCTGAGAGTACCAGGACTAGACGGTGCCTGGAGGTGGACCATACGGTGTGTCGGTACACAGAGGAGACGGGTGGACGTGGAGTGCAGAGGATGAGATATGTACTTACCATTTAGGTAGGAACCTCGGAGGATGATCCAGAAGCTGTCTTTCTTTTTCTTTAGTTGTATTGTATTTCAGTTGTACTTGTATCTTTAAAGTTGGGCTCGTATTCCGGCCCCTTTTTACTTTCAGCACTCTTTCTGCAATACAATTGACTTGTGTTTGTATATTTCTATGTTCTTGATTGCATGTGTTTACAGGATATAAAGGAAATGCATTCTTGATTATAGAGAATATGCCTTTCATTGCTAGTCGTCAGCCCCTGGCCTATAGAAGGCGGGCATGGGGTAGTCACGGCATGAGCCCCAGGGGACGGGTCGTGACAGCCTTTAACTTTTTTCACAAAAAAAAGCTACTGACCAATTTAATCAAATAAATAAATTATATGATGTGTACTTGAGACTACACATTATGTCCGTACAATTTCTAGCCAGACCATTACATGGTCATGTAGCGAGATTACATGGTGTGTTGCCTTCGATACAAACCATGTGCCAATAAGTACATGGCGTGTAGTCCCCAGCCATGTCATGTAACAGGTCTGCAACCAGACCTTGACCTCTTTTCCCCCATTTTCTTAATTATAAACTGAAAAGGGAAGATTCGTACCTTAAAGGAAGAATCAAGTTCTTACAGACCAATATCTTCTTCAGTTCTTGAAAACAAACATCACATTATTCCATCCAAATAAATTTAACCTCTTTTCATATTAACTTAGTTAGGGGGATAGATAACCATGAAAAGTTTTTAACAAACTGTCAGTAATAACATGCTAATCCAAGAAAACTATGAATTTATATAACATTTGTAGGTCTTTTCCATTCATAAACCACTTTTATTTTGGTAGGATCAATTGGTATTCCATCCTTATTTAGAATGTTACCATGGAAATAAATCTATTACAACCAAAAATCACAATATCTAAATTTCCCATACAGTTTATTTTCCTTTAAGGTTTTAAAAATGACCCATAGATGTTTTTCATGATCCTCATTACTTTTAGAAAATAACATAATTTCATCAATAATAACAACTACAAACTTATTCAATAACTCATGAAATATTCTATTCATAAGATCCATGAATACATTAGGTGTGTTAGGTAACCCAAATAGTATAGTAAAAAATTCATAATGCCCATATCTCGTATGGAATGCAGTCTTTAGAATGTCTTCTATCTTTACTTTCAACAGATTGCACGCCGACCTCAGGTTATCCTTCGAAAAATATTGTGCTCCCTAAAGCTAATCAAACAATTCATCGATATGAGGAAAAGGATACTTGTTTTTAACAGTGATGTTATTCAAATCTCTATAATCAATTTAATGTCTCATGGAACCAACTTTATTTTTAACAAACAAAACAAAATCACACCATGGTGATGTTCTAAGAAGAATGAATCCTTTATCAAGAAAATCTTGTGACTTATTTTTCAATTCAATAAGTTCCATTTGAGTCATTAGATATGGGGGTTTTGAAATTGGGTTAGCATAAGAAACTAAGTCAATCATGAATTAAACTTTCCGATCATGTATAACACTAGGTAACTCATCCTGAAAAAACATAAATATATTCATTTACCACTAGAAAATCATTAATATGAACAGTTCCCTTGTTTTCAACAATATGAGCAAGATAACTTTCATTTCTATCTTTTAATATATTCTCATCTTCCTGGTATTTTATCAATTGTATGGGTTCATAATTGTATACAAACTGAAACTCCTTATAAAAAAACTTATTTAGATCTACAATCAATATTATCAAGATAAATAGAAAGTCAATCCATACCCATAATGACATCAAACTCTACTAAGGGAACAACAACAAGGTTTGTAGAAAATTCATTCTATAGATCACAATAGTAAGTTTTTTATAATTCATCTTTGCTGTAAAATTTCCCCAAAGTATTCTAATAATTAGTTCCTCTCTCATTTATTGATGTGATATTTCCAATTTACCTAAAAATTTCTCAAAAATAATGGAATGTGTAGACCCTATATCAAACAAAACGTTAGAAAAATATGATTAAACAAACAATGACCATGTTCCAACTTCATTGCATGTCTCGGCATATGCTGACGTAATTGCAAAGGATCTCACTACACCTTTCTGCTTATATTATGGATACTTCCCATCCTTTATATCTTTCTTTGGGTAGGATTTTGAATAACAACCCATCTCGCCACATTGAAAACACTTTACTATTTTCTTATCAGGATTAATCTAAGGATCATTTTCATTAAAATCTCAGGCCATATTTCCAAAATTACCACATAGAAAACACATCCCAGTTTTAGTAATTCATTCCCCAGGGTACTTTTTACCACACCTTTCAGGAACTGGAAACTAAACTTTCTTACCATTAGATTTATTTTATTGATTCTTAATCATTGATTTACATATAGTCCTCTTCTTATCTTTGTTTTAAAAGTACACATGATCATTATAAAACTAAATTTCTAATCTCTCAACACATCAGATAAGTTAATCATAACCTTTTAACTCTTGAGAAGCCAATTCCCTTCGATATCTTGGCTTAAATCCTGAGTAAAAATGGTTGATTTTTAAATCAAGATCCCAAATAAGATTTGGAGTGTACCATTCCAGTCGAGTGAAGTTTTATTTATACAAAACCACTAAATATTCCTCCTTTTACCTCAATTTAAGGAATTTCTTCTCCATCCTAAGTTGAACCACCTTAGGAAAATATTTTTCAAGGAAATTTCTTTTAAATTCAACCCACTCCAAGGCTTCAATATCCTCTTTATCCTAGCTATTCTTGAACATTGACCACCACTGATCTGCTTCACCTTCAAAATGATAAATATAAAGACTTAACTTTTGATTATCTGATCATATCATAACATCAAATATCTTTTCAAGTTCTTTAATCCATCCTGCAGCCACTACTGGGTCAGAAGATCCACTGAAAGTAGGAGGGTGTTGTCTCATAAAATATTACACTATAGTGATGTTTCTTTATGGTAGATATTGTTGTTCTATTAAATGGACGACACCACTATTTATTTCCTATGTCATCTGGTCCATTACTATCTAAAACTGCTCAGTTACAATCCCTACCATTTAGGTTGCAGATTTAGAAGGATATCGTTCTGTCGGTGCCTTTCCACTTCAGCTTCCTTGTTTCTACTATGTAAAACCATTCTGAACAAAATATCTTAGATAAATAAACATGGTAATATTTAAATGCTATAACATTTCAAATTAACCATAGTTTAAAAATAATTTATGGTATTCTTTTCACATCATCCTAACCCCTAAAGTTATCTAAACCATCCTCTAATACCATCTATAAGGTCTCAGCCTTAAACATTACATAATAATGAATTTTATTCAAGAACTCTTTTCATTTCACATTGAGGATATTTTCATGTTTTTATTTTTAGAGAATTGGGATATAATACATACATAACATGACAGATTTATATATATCAGATACCACAAAAATAGTATCCATTTCTTCCAAAATATAAAACTTTTTAAATAAAACATGTTTTGTTTGAAAAATCTTCATAACATTTAAATTGGATTCCTTCTTTGACTTACACATCCTTAAAACCTGTGAAAATAATTTAAACACTTGGGATAAGAAAAAAATATTATTAAGGAATATAAAAATAAGGAAATAAAACATTATTATATGAATACTTAACGTATGAAATTATTTTCAAAAATTCATACTTGTCACCTATATATACTTACTTTGTGAATGTTGAGATTTCCACGAGATTTACCCAAAACATGAAGAACATAAATATAACCATTAAAGGTTTCTTGGGGAATTAATTACATAATATTTTAATCCTTTAAGCTACCTTATGATTTGTAACCTTCATGACTACCTTACAATGTAACCCTCATGGCTACCTTATTGTGTAACCATCGCAGTTACATTTGGAGTAACCATACGGCTGACCTATAACTAACACATAACCAATGCATTGGAGGATGGTATAGGTACAACCCTTCATTATAAAAAATTCCCATGAACCATAACATAATCATAAAAAATGAATAATTTTATCAAAATATTGCTTTTTAATTTTGTAAAACTAAATTTAAAAAAAAGGATTTTAAATGAAAATCCCCTTAAAATATCATATAATTAAAGTGAGACTTAATAGAGTGTATTTAATATGTATAAAAACTATAAATAAATATAATTCAATATAATATAAACAAAATTAATCACACAAACAACTTTAATACCACATAATTAATGAAGTATAAGTTTAACCCAAAGAATGGAAATTGGGTTAAAAATTCCCTTACCTCAGGTTCTTATTACTTCAAACATGTTTAAACCTTCTGTATAATGGTTACAAGATTGTTATTAGTATCTTAAATAAACATATTCATGCCTATAATAACTTATATTATCATTTCATAACATCATTTCACCCTTTAATTATTAGTATTTTGTTCCTTCCATTGTTTCAGGTGCATCCTTTACATGATTTCCAAATACGGTTTGTATTTTATTTTCTTGTCATATGAAAATGAAAATAATAAGTGGAATGAAATGGTATTAATAAGTTTAAAAAATATTAAATGACTTTATAAATCATTTTGTTTATATTTTATAAGGATGAATCATTAGATAAATCTTTAGTGATGTTTGTTTAGATCATTTTGGTGGTTCTTTGATAATCACAAACTACTTTCATTGTATAACATAATATTATGTATATATATGTTAACTCAAAAACATGGAAGAGGATATATCATACAATTTAAAATCTGTTTCAACTATTAAAATGGTTTTATAACTAGTTTTTAAGATATTAAAGGAAATTGATGACACATCATCCACGATGTAGGTAAATCGACACATCACGGGCGATGTTTTTATTTTTATAATAAAAGGAAGAGGATAAGAAGTTGATTAATCTTTTCATAAACATGAAAACATCCATAATATATAATATTCTAGAGCTTTCATGCCTCTGGAATAATGGGAGGTGAAGAGGGTATAATAAAATAAAAGAAGTGAAAAGAAAACACAAGAAAATGAAAGTGTATTTTTACCTCTTGATCTCTTCTCCTTGAGATCCTCCTTAAGGCCTTTGTTTTTGTCCTTTTTGTGAGAAAAGTAGGTCTTAGATGTGGGGAAGATCCTTGGGAAGGGGACTGATTAGAACATAGAAAATTTTTAAATCTTGAGAGGTGTGAGAGGAATAGGGGGTGAGGGTGGTTTTTATAGTGGAGGAGAGGAGGGGTTTTCCATTATTTTAATCATTAGTTTAATATATTTTCTAAAGACTATGAATATTCTTGATTTATGTGAAAAAATATAAATAAGTGCATGTTAGTTCAAACTAATGTCCATTTACATCATCCATGACTCAAGCATGATGCAGAAATTTATTTATTTATCATATTTTGTAATTATCCAATTCCATTATTCACCAAAAATTAAAGTATTTTTGAAAAATCCCAAAAATTTCCCCAACCATTTTTTGACTTATAGAATTAAAAATGAACTCTATTTTTTGAAAAAAAATTCTAAATATACTTAATTTATTTTTTAAATAAAATCATATTTTATTCCAAAAATAAAAAATTTAAAATTATAACTGATTTTATATCACCTTGAAAAATTAATCAAGATCTCATTATATTATAACCTAAAGAAATTAAAATAATAATATGATTTACTATTCATAAGGTTCATATTACTATTCATAAGGGTGTCTTACTATTCACAAAAAAATCATTTCTATCAGACTCCAAATAACTTACTGATCACAACCGTAGATTACCAGTTTTTGAAATTCAAATCATAGAAGTGTAAAAATTATGTTTAACAGCTAGTTTATAACTATCTTCTTAAAACAAAGTTTTATTATGTAGTGAATCAGTGTTTCATTTATTTCAATTTATTTTTTTAAAACCTTGTGTTGTTACAATAGATCAATCAAAATATGATTCATCTATTTCAACCATAAAAACACATTTAAATGTAATTTTGGTAGTATCATCACCCCTCTATATAAATTATTTAATATTTTTATTTTTTCTCTATTACAAAAAGACTCATAAACTAATTTATAACATAAACTTTGGAGGTAAACTACACTATAATGGTAATATATTTCAGTTCATACATTAGAACACATAACTTGGATTTTTTATTTTTATTTGTGATACTTCTATAAAAGATTTATTGGTAGTTTTAATTATATTGAATTCAGAAACCATTACATAGTTTCTTGATTTGTTTAATTATATACTAGGATTTATATATGTGATTTATTTTTTTGCTTTATAATATAATCATTCTTGATTTTATTTAATTAATTTTTATTTCCATGATTTCAACATATGAGACAGAAAGTCAGAGTCCAGATTCGTCACTATTTCAGACCATATATATTGAAAAATGCTTCATTCCTCTAGAATTTTAAACAAAATTAGAGATATAATAATTTTTTTGACACTACTGACAAAACAAGACTCAACCTAGAAACATTATTTGATTAGTTTTATACTTTCATCCCACGCCCATGAATCATGCTATTTTATTATTTATCTAGATGTTGGTAGGACTGAATCCAATAGATACATTCTTCTTTTAAAAGAAGTTTCCAACCACTAGTATGAAGAGTTGAAAAGTATTTTGTTTCTATATAGAGTTAATCTTTATTAACTTATCCCATGGTAAGGTTCTTGTTAAATGTCTACTTTGTTTTTATATTCTTTATAAGTTATAAAACTATTATTTCACAATCTAAGCTTGTTTCACCTTTTTGAGGTGTTTAATGTTTTCATAAAGAACACTAGTTATATATTCTATAATTAATCAGGGATTCATTTCTTGATTATTTTCTCAATGATTTTTTTTAAGTGTACATGATTTCAAAAAATCAAGTATTAGTTTTCATTTGGTCAATTTAAATATGGATTTCATGACAAAAAAAAAAGAAAATATAGAATTATTAAGTCATCATTTTGATACATATCAAACCCACCACCACCTAACCAAGGGTATTGCAGTAATAGTGTGAGAAGTTTTTTCTTTTCACATTAAAAAATAGCAGTGTTAATAAGGATGAAAATTTTATTATTTAATAGGAGTGAATATTTATTGTTTTCTCTATTAATAATTGTATTAATTTTTCATTTTTATATGAAATAATTCCTAGTAAAATTTTTGAAAGTTATAAGAACCTTTAAATAGATCATTTTTAACTATGGGAATATATAAAATATTATACTCACCATTGAATCACTAGTAATGAATATTGAATTATCTAAGAAAATTTTGGTTTTCTTCCCCATTTGACATTTTTTTATTTGAGCGTACACATCTATTAAAATTTTTCATTTAAAACAAGTGGAGGATGTGAATTAAAATATATTTAGTTACCATAATATATTTTACAAGATTTTTGGTTAACTTAAATAATCACTATGTTGTTCTTAATTTCTTTGTTAATAAGAGAGAAAATGTCTTCCAATGAAACTCTTTATACCTTGTTTTCATACTCCTAAAACATTTTTTCTTCACAGCAAGAACAATGAACTATAGAAAATCATGTACTGTAAAAGGGACTTCAAAATAAGGGTGAATTTTCCCAACAACATAGATATCAGGTTAGAATTCTACAATATTTTGAATATGATTTTAGTTTTATTTATTGAACCATAGATTTTTCTTGACTCATTTAGATTTGAAAAGCTAACCATAAACAACCATTTTCTTTTCTAATTTCCCTAAAACATTGGGTATGTCGATGATTTATTTCATCCTAGTTTCTCCTGCCATTGATTCTAAATTTTTAGTGTTTTTATTATTCTTCTTATCATTATTTTATAAATTCATGTAGAGACTAAATTAATTTTTTTATTAATCCAAGATTCCACATTTTTATTTAGTGATATTTTCTGGTGGGTTTTTGGTTTGACCTTCTTAGGTGTGTTTCTAGCGGTTGGATGTGTGGATTTTTCATCATCTTACACCATATTTTTTTTAATCATGTTTATAGAAGATTATTTCACATTCTTCTATACTTAAGGCCTCATTATCCTTATCAGTTATCCTTATTTTCTTTTGATCATTTTTCTATCATTGGTTATCAACTATAGAGCTTACTCTCTCTTCATAATTGGGTGTCACACAATCTGTTGCCCTTATTTCTTCTTTGTCTTTTTCAATGGTTTTCATATTTTGTTTATATTATTTTTTACTAACCACTTCCATTTCAAGGTTTAATCTCTTTGTATATTTCTTAATTTTTTAAAATATCAACTACTTATAATTTTGGATTATTTTTTTTCTTTTCTCCTCACCTTGGATTCCAAATTTGTTAGTTTTATTTTCAACATTTCATTCTATACTTCAAGGATGTGTAGTCATAACTTCTAATCCTTCATAATATCTTAAACCAAAACACCGCATTCCCTGGTGTATGTTGTCTCATTGAATTATTTAGGTGCAGCTTATTCATATTCAGTATCATTGTCTTCCTCTTTTACGTAATTGGGTTAGTTAATATAATTATGAAAATAATACTAAAATTTCAATACTTACCCCATTGAATTCGATTTTTTCCCCCTCAGTTAATTTTTTCTTATATATCCAAATATACCAAGATATATTATGTAGAAGGTTTCAGAGTTAGTGTATTAGGACCAACTACTTTATACTTTCAATTACCAGTATATTAAAAGTTTTAAATATTAATGTATATCTTATAATATGATGATTGTTCTTCTGTGTATCAATAATTTGATAATGTCCATAGAGTATCTATTATATTGAAAGGACATAATACTTCTATTATATGATGAGAAACTTAAAATTTTTTTGATTATATTCTTGAATATAGATGACATCATCTAATTGGACATTAATGATACTGTCTTTCGAGGGTAGGGGTCTCATAAGACATTGAGACTTCTTCTTATGATGTTTGCCCATGGAAATATCCAATATATGAGGTAATGAGAAACAAATCACCCATAATAATTCTATATGTAATATGTATCATTGTATATTATTATACATGGCTGTATTTTTTGGTCTATAGGTGTTATATTATTATTTATGAAAATCATGAATCACTTACTTTTATTTATTGATGAAAACCATGAAAATATATGCTCTTAGCGAAGTAGGATATGTTGGGTGCATAATGAGTTATATGAAATTAATAATTAAGTAAATAAAAAGTATTTATCCCTTATAAGTTAATGGAAGTAGATATAACTTTTTCTTTGACTGAAATAAAACTATTTGATAAATATGTAACACCCTGAGATTTTAGTATGTATTCTACTTTAAATAAAAGAAGTAGGTATGATAGCTTGTGATACATGAAACACAAAACTAAATTGAATAATAACTTATTAAAATAAAAAATTAAATAAATTGAAATATATTTAAGTGAAAATAATTTAAAAAATAAATGATTTTGAATAATTAAAATGGTTTAATTTTACTTATGAAAATACCATTAATTCTAGAGAAACTATTTTGATGAATTGTGTATTTTTTGAAAAAATCAATACATTTGAAGAAATTATATCAAAAAAATGAATTGATAAAATTCTAGTAAATTTTAGTAAAATAAATTAGTAACAAATAATAAATAATTAAGTAACTATAAGGAATGTTAATTTAATTATTCATTGCTTAACAAAAATGTTTTTAAACATTATTTTTATTATATATTATATGTGTTTTATTTAAAATATAAATTTTAAAATTTTAAAATTTTAGTTTGATAAAATGAAATTTTTTTATTCATCCTGTAAAAATTATCTTAGAAGGGTTTTTTGATATTTTTCTAAAATGGTTGATTTTAGGTGAATATTGAAAATACAGTTTTTACAAATACGGTAACTTTTCTGACATCATTATGATATAATAATGAATTGAAAATATATGAAACAATTTTCTTGAATAAAAAATAATTTGAGGATTAAAATTATTTATTTAATATTAATAATTTTAAATTATTAATCTATGCTTTACTTTTTGGAACCTAAGGTATACTTTATTTTAATAAAAAAATTATTTTAGTTCTTTTATTTTTGTTAAGTATTTACAATGATCCATTTTTTTGGCTTACTTATAAAGTAAAATAACTCTTATTATTTTTTTATCCACAATCCAATAATTTTTGTGAAAACTAATATTATGCATGATTTTGGTGTAAATTCATTTTATGCTTAAAATGATAATTTTTTTAAAAAAAGGTTTATGTTTCATTTAGAATACTTTTATTAAAATTATTTTGTAATGCATCTAGATATTGGATATTTTAAATTGGTTTTAATATATTTAATTATCAAACTAAAATTAGGTAAAAATTTCCATTTAATGTTTGGTCAAAAATATAAGTTACCATGGTAAAATTTAGTCATCATGGGAAAAGGTAAAAGGGTTAAAGGGGGATTAAACTAAGGTACATGGAGAAAAATGTCACCAAAACTTGTCTTCAATTGATTTTTTTAGCAGATTATAGAACTAGATTATACTATAATTGAAATTTCTCTAATTTTGTGCCACATTACCATGATAATTACATATATTTATTTTAATGGTATATATATTTACAAAAGTGCCACCCCTCTCACTTATAAAAGGATCCATTCACCACCTCACTTATCCACAAAACCTGAGAACCATATATAAACCCAGACATGAAAAAATTACTCCCATAATATATTTTTAAAATACTTGACATTACATTATTCCCAAAAGACCAGTCTAATTAGACTTAAGGAGACATCCAAAGAAGGACATTCAAGGAAGAGGTAATTATCTTAACTCATCTCTTTCAAGTTTTTTTATTATCAAACCTCCTCCAAATATTCAATAAAAATCCTAATATAATTAAATAAATTTAATTATTATACTTATTTTTATTATTTTTATGGAACAATAATTATCTACCTCACTTGCATCCATTAGAAAATGAAAATTTCATTGTGTTATGTGCAGGCTACCACATCCACGAATGACATATTTCATTTTTCATCACCTCCATTCATGAATGGTTATGAAAATATATATAATGAATAAATATTATATCTAAAAAATATTAATGTTAATTAAATATATTTTTTCCATTATATTAAAAATATTAACAGTAAATGGTCATCGTAAAATTTAACTACCTAAAACAAGAAAACCATGACACTTTGTGAATAATAACTTCTTAAAATTATATTTAATTTATGTTATTCATCTAAATATTCATAAACATGATTTATAACTTTTATAAAAAGTTTTTTAAATCATTAATCTTCTTTAAAAGTGATCTTATCATTATGAAATAGCATTTTCTTATTCATTCATTTATTATAACACACTCTCATTTGGGTCGATTTTACCACATACTTGAACGATGTTATAATTTTTATGCCATGAATGATTAATTAATGTAAAATATTAGAAATATTATATAAAATTAATGAATTTCTGATGTTTTAATGATTATTTAATGGTTATATACATATTTTTATTCACTAATAAAATTAATTCTTTTTATATAATATAAATTTCTTAAAAATTATATTTTTAAGATTTCCATTTAAATTATAACCATAAATTACATGAAGTGGCCATTTAACTCTATAAATTTATCAATAACATAATATAAAACTTCATTAAAATCCTGTATTTAATGAAAACATGACCAAGGTGAAAGTACTGGAACCATTGAATTCAAACATGCATGGAAAACTAAATAGTTACAATAAAAATATTGATTTTAATAAAGAATTATTACTAAGTGAGTAATAAGAAATTATAAGTTAATGGTATCTAGTAAGATAAATACAAATATTAATAAATATTAATTTACTATCCACGGAAGTTATAGCATGTTTTAATAATTATTAATCCAAGATAAGGGTTTATATTTCTCAATTTCAATTTCTAGAGGCATGTTTCATGTTGTGCACCATGTTTTCTTTTATATGGTGTAATTAATACCCCCTAGGAATATGTTTTGAAATATTATATAAATTAATTCATTTTATTTAAATATCCATATCATTTTCTAACTTCAAATGGGTTTTGATTTGAATGTTACCAAATTCATACGGGTTTATTTTACAATCTCACTTTTTATCAGGAATGTTTATGTTTCAATTTATATTGGGGGGAATTTTATGTTTTTTATCTCTTAAAATCCTTATATTTTTTTATACTATGGTTATTTTTGTGGTTTTAAATTATTTTTTTCATTTTCCCAATCTATGGTAATTAAAACCACTAAAATAATGTTTATAAGAATATCCAACCTTATTTCTTCTTTTTGGTCAGGAATATTTCTCTTCCATATCCAAATTATTTATTTTTACTCAATAATTTCCTTTTATTTAATTAAATTTTGTATTAATATAAAATTATTTTTAGTTTTAGTTTCTATTCAAAAATTTTAAAGTTAACTTTTAAATTTTTACCATGCTAGTAATTTTTGTCTTTCTTTACAAAATTGTGAAAAGAATCTATTTTTAATTTTTTCCAAAAGAATGGATTTTCCCATCATCATGACTGCTATTAATTTTTTTTACAAGTTTTTATGGTTTTATAAAGTAATTTATATTACCATTATTCTATGAATTTTTTATTTTTTTTTTCAAAATAAAAATATATTGATTTTTTAAAAGTTTTGAAAATGGATTTCATTTCATTAGTACATATTTTTAACTTCCACTACAAATTTTCTTTATTAAGTGTACTTTACTTTAAAGATTCCATTATTGTAAATTATTTTATAAATATTGTTTTAAAATTACTATTTAAATGTCATGAATAGATATTTTGAAGTAATTTATAATTTCATTTTTGCAAGAAAGTTATAAAAGATTCAGGGGAGATACATTTTAAATTTTCACTTACATTTTCCTATCCGTTTTCCAAAATACTTGACTTTACTAAAACCCTTAATTTATGGTGAATTTATGGTCTTCCTAAAAATCCTTCTTATTTATGTTTTATACCTTAATTTTTTTATAATGATTATTCTATGTTCACTCACTTATTTATTATTATGTTATTTATCTCTCTCCATCTCCGATTTGGATTTATTTTTATCCCCCATTTCCATTTTCATTATTATCATGGTAATATACTATATAATTTTTAGGATTATGGGGGGGATATTATTCTATCTTCTTATGGTTCTGAATTTGACTTGTTTTTGGATATCTTCTTAAATCTAGGGGCTTCCATAGGGAGAAAATCGTGATTTTTTTTTGGATAATTGGTAGGGTTCTAAGTTTATAGGTAATTCAGAGATAGATTGTGTATGTGTGGGGATACCTAGTTTAGATCCTAGTGTCCAAAATTTTTTTGTATATCTTCCCATTACTATAGCTGTTATGAGGAAGGTGAATACAATATTTTTGGTTCTTAATAATTATGATATTTTTGGATAGGATATCATTGATAAGGTTGATAGGGAGGGATGGGTAACTCCGAAGTTGAAATGGAAAGGGAAACAAGTTAGTGTGAAGAGAGAATGTGTTAAGTCAATAATGCATATTCAAGAAGGTCCGTTCCATATAGAGGGATCAATTACATCTAATGAGAATTATCAAGGTGCAGATGAAGCTCTATATGACTGATCTAATTTTGAATCACATGTCCATGTAATTTCCTATGAATGTGAAGAGGATAGGCATTCTTTAATTTTTTTCAAAGAACATGAAGAAGGTATAGTTTGACTCAAAGGAATATTTTGTTATTGAATAAAAGAAAAACATACCATATAAATATTATTCCTACATCACTAAAATAATGACCACCATGTCACTAGGTAAAGTTTCAATCCCTAAGAAATGTATGTTTTCTCCTAGAAAAGAGAAAATTCTAGTTAAAAATACTTCAGAACTGATGCATATGGAAACAAAAGTTGGAATAGAATGCAGATCAGTGGGGGATGATTAAGTTTGGGAATCATCCAACATATCTACCGAAAAAATTACAGGTTTACTGAAGGAGTTCAGAATGGATAAAGATTATGAAAAGTCTATAAGGACATTGCAAATTAAATTTCATGATGATTTATTTACCTCACTATTCTTAGAGAAAATGAAATATTTGAATAATATATTTTTCAAGGCCTTATAGAAGGAACTTTAAGAGGTTAAGTAAAGTATTTATGAATTGTATTAATAAAATAAGGGAAAGTTGAGGTGGTAGATAAACCTTAGGGCTTGGACAATTCCATCCACCTTTGGTTGTCCTCACACTTGGATTGGATCATTCTATATGTGGATGGTCCTTCTTTTTACTTTTATGATATGGCTGATCTCATTAACATTATTTTCATATCCTTAGAAGACTAGTTTCATCTGTATCTGACATTTAATGTTAAAGACATATCTTGTAAATACAAGTTGTTCCTAGGTCTGGTCTCCAATAATGGGTAGTGAATTATTTTTCTTTAGGTTCATTTCTTATTTAGAGCGCTAATGAATATTCATCTTCCTAGTTGTTCCCGTATGGTTATTTATTTTTTTTGTGTCCAATGTATGATTGTTTCTTTGTTATGTGTCTTATTATTTGGGTCATTTCTCACTAAACCCCTAAAATTATGTTATATTGATTAATAAAAAATTAATTTATCAGTATATACTCATTACTCTATATAGTTTGAATAAGCTATCATAGATAAATCAAATTGGAGGGTGTTCATCAATAATTATAATCTATTTATTGACATAAAAATATTGATAATTTTTACTCTTATTGGTTCCACACAAGTGTTGATTTATTTCTAAAGAAAGATTGGTTATATATTTGGAAACATTGAAATCTATTTTCATAATACAGGTGATTACTAATTATCAAGACAGGTTGGTCATTTATTATATAATTTATTAATTCCCTTTTATATGATGAATGTATTGGAATTATTTAAGTGATGGTTTGGACCAGTATAATATATCACCTAGATGCATCATTTGGGTCTCATGAGACAAACTATAATTAGTATTATTTGATGTATTCATGTCTATATAATAAAAATGTCTTTCCTTAAAGCATTGACGATATGAATTAGATTATTAATAATGTTCTTGGATAAGGACTTAATGGTAATGTAAAATCCTAAATTTTAAGGTATGCCTCATTTTAATATTTATTCATCTTTGAGAGTGAAATTAAATAATTTGAGTCTTGTATGGGTGTTTAGAGAATGAAATTACTCAAATGATGGAAAATGTATATAGGATAGGTTTATGACATGAATGTATATTCATTTTGTGCATGGATTATAGGAAGAATATTGGAATATTCATTCTAGGTGTGAAATTTTTTCATTGTTTGAGAGGTAAATCCATGATTTGAATGGGTTTTTAAGGATTTTGAGCTAAGTTGATGTGATTTTTAGTGTATCGGCCTTCCCAAAAGTTCATAGCGTGAATCCATAATTCACACTATGAATATAGATTATTCCAAAAATTAAATTTTTTGAGCACTCATATATATTCTTAATAACCTCCCTTCCTACTACTACAAATTCTAATCTCCCACTTGGTGATTTTAGTTTTCTCTTGTCTTCTTTTTCCCTCTCTCCAACTACCAAACAATGGTTAGATTTCACATTTCCAGCCTGATGAAATCTATATTTACCCTAATCAATTATTTTATAGTATACCTATACAAAACTAATTTTATTCTCAATGACTTAAAAATTTATAATGGTTTTTTTTTGGTTGAACATGGTTATGATATTCATTTCTAAAATTGGCACCAGAATTCTTGTTTTTGTTGTATGCACATCATTTGGTCCTAAAACATTTTTTATAGTGAATATTTTTGGGTATGTGTGATCTTTTACTACCTTTTTAGTGTGGTTTATCATCATTACTAATCCTATAATTACAATCATAAAAGATCATGGATGGTTCTAGAATTTCGTGGTGTAATTGGATTTTAACTTCAACCCTTATCATAGAATTCCATTGAATCTAAGTTAGAAAGGCCGTAACATTATCTCATGTTTCTATAGGTTATTAACATTATTTTTTGGTGTGACTATCTATGTATGTGTGTCCTTATGGAACCTATATTTTATGTTGATCATATGAGGTGTGTGTGTGGCCCTATGGAATCGATGTTTGATGTTTTCACAGATATAGTTTTTTATGGTTGTGACTATTTACTAATATGATGAATGCTTAATTTTTAATCTTATATAAATATTTGAATGTGTTTTTCCTCTTATTTATTAAATTAAATGTATAATTTGAGTCATATGGACTACAATCCTAAAAGGGATGTGTAAGATATTGACCAATATGTGCATGGGTTTCTCCTTTGAGGGGAATGTTTCAAATATATTTTATGGACTATCTCATCAAGGGGGGTTTCAAACATGGCCAGTTGACATTATTTCTGGTATAGTTCCAAAGTAGGTATATTTGGTCTCTAAGGACCCAGCATGTAAGTTATATTTGTGTGATATACTTTTAGATTACCTATGTTATGTTTACTATCATGTTATAGACCAGTATATCTTATGTACTTATGTTAGGGGTCATTAGTGGTATCCTATTGAGTTTCATACTCAATCCTAACTTGGCCATTTCAGTGAACTTGTAGATTTCATGACCTGGGATCTGGTGAAGGGAAAAGTCCCTATAGTGGATGGTTGAGTAGGTTTAATAGGATGATGTGAGAATTGTAGGATGAAATTTAGGATGGTTTTCTATTTTTATTTTTTTTAGATACTTTACTTCATACATTAATCCACTTCATGTGGGGATCCTTTATTTTGTTTGGTTTTTGTGATTGACATGTCATACTGTTACTGCGTGAGTTGAAATTTATCATTATATTTCTACTCTGATGATTTATTTTTTGATTATATTATTATTGCTTCCATTATATACTCTAATTTTTACCTGGTATTGATGGAATAGTCTCTCCATGATTCTTTTATAGAACTATACTGCTAGTTATTAGCCTCTTGAATATGGTAATTCATGCATTAGGTCATATGGAATTCTAACTCAGAAATGGTGGTTTAGCTTGGGGTGTTATGGGTAATATGTTCAGTATTATACATTTCATCACTATGAAAATGTTTATTCATTTCTATTTAAATATTCAAAATTTTATTTTATCCATGGACATATTTCATTCTTATGTTATGGATTATATAGTACATTTATTTATTTTTTACTCTTTCATATTACTCAAGTTTTGTTTCCCTATGATCACTTCCACTATACACTATCCCTATTGAGTGTTTGAGCTCACCCTTATTATGTTTCCATTTCACCAAGATATAAATAAAATTATTATGTTTGATATTTCTAGAAGGGTATTATGTGTAGATAATATTAATGTAAATGTTGAAGAATTATTATATAATAAGAGGGAAAAATCTTAATTTGGTGAGAAAAATATGGGTTTTTTTAAGTAATGGTTTTCTTAATTATATAAAATTTTTTAACCATGTCACGACCCGTCCTCAGGGCCCGTGCCGTGACTACCCCAAGCCCGCCTTCCATAGGCCAGGGGCTGGCGACTAGCACCAAGGCGTAAATCCCAACAAAAAGGCAAGGCATTGCCTTTGAAAAGTAAACAAACACCATAGAGTAAGCAAGCGGAAAAGTAAACACTAAGTAAAAACTGTACAAGCTGTGCTGAAAGTAAAAGGGGCCGGAAATACAAGCCCAACTGTAAAGTACAACTGAAAGGAAAAACAGCAACTGAAAAGGAAAAACTGCAGCGTCGTGTCGTCCTATGGAAGTCCCACCTGAAGGGTGGGTACAGATAGCCTCCACTGCTCCTCGGGTCCACCTGACCGCTCCGAGTACGTCCCGCCCAGTGGTCCACCTCCAGGTACTGTCCTGCTCTGCACGCCTCCACCACGGTCAGCGTTGTCCGTCGTTTGCAACCAACACAACGTAGTGCGGGCATAGCCCGTGCAGGGGTGAGTATAAGCTACTCAGTAGGGACCCCGAGACCCCCGAAGGTCTCCCGAAATCCACAAGGGATAATCCACAAAGGAAAGATACAATCACGAAGTAACATCTGACACAGCTTAGGTATATGCCCATACATATACCTAAGTCATCAATTTCCCGTTCGGCTCCAACGTCCGAGCCCAAGCACAACCTAGTCCACACAGGAAAGCAAAACGTATACCCACACAGGATAGCACAACACAGTCCACAAAGGAGAGTAAACAGTAAATCCACACAGGATAGCTCAACACAATCCACAAAGGAGAGTAAACAGTAAATCCACACAGGATAGCTCAACACAATCCACAAAGGAGAGTAAACAGAAGATTCAGCTCACACAGGTATACTTCTTCGGATGACGATAAAGATGATCACTGATCCATCTAAGTCGTCGGACCCATGAAGGATCGATAGGTACTAACCCCCGCAGTGACCCACACAGGATCGGACCCACACAGGATCGGGCCCACACAGGACCGGGCCCACGCAGGACCTGTAGGCGCTGGCTCACACAGAACCGCTGAGCGCTGACCCACATAGGATCGGACCCACACAGGATCGGGCCCACACAGGACCGGGCCCACGCAGGACCTGTAGCACTGATCCACGTAGGATCGCTGAGTGCAGTAGTCGTCGCAGTCCACTGAGGATCTCTGCACAGTCGTCGCTGTAGTCCACTGAGGATCTCTGCACGGTCGTCGTCAGAGTCCACGGAGGATCTCTGCACAGACCTCGCTGCAGTCCACTGAGGATCTCTGCATGGTCGTCGCTGTCGAAGTAGCAGTCGCAGCCAGCACTAGGGTTCCCGCATACAGCAAGCTCGTTCGGGAGGGTCCGCTCCACGAGCCGAGAGGCTGATACATCAACTGACACAAAGTCTGAAGTTGATGTATCCAAAAGTTCCGTATCGTCAACCGGAACTCAACGTCGCAGACGGCGCGTCGATCGGACGCCCGGTCTGAGAGTTATTGGCTTTTTCGTCCCAGGGGCCCGGTTGGTTTTTAAGGCAAAACCAACCCGACCATACTCCACCTGCGTCCAAACCTTGGGCGGAGTGTGCCAAAAGATCCATCTCACAAAGAGAAATTCAACAAAGATGATGGCACGTCAATCGGACGTCCGTAGCTCAAGATATGAGCGTTTCCGCTCCGAAGGCCCTGTTGGTTTCGTGTATGAACCAACCCGGCCGAACTCAAAGTATTCCGAAACCTTGAGTGCAATATACCGAAACGACCGTCTCAATCCAAGGATCGTGTTGCCGCTGACGGCGGGTCGTTTGGAGGTCCGTAGCTCATGTTACGGGTGTTTGAACGAAGACCATCCGAAGACGGGGGGTACGGGCCCGGGCCAACCCGGCCCGACCCCCCCTGGGTCGACCCGACCCGGGTCCGACCCGGTTGGCCCGGCCCGGCCTGGCCAGGGTCGGTCCAGCTCGGCCGAGCGGTGCGGGTGGAAGCCGCGGGCGCAGCCCCCGCGTTCGAGAGAGGAGCCGCGGCCCGCGTGCGGGCCGCGCGGGTCTTCAGCGGACGCGGCGTACTGTCACGTCCCGAGCGGGAGAACCGGACCCACGGCGGCCTGTCCGGCGGCACGTCGGGGTGCCGCCGGAGTCGCTCCGGTGGCCCGTTTTCCTTCCCGTCTGCGCCGTTGTTCCTCCCGGGTTCCGTTCTTCACTGCGGGATCATCAAATTACCCTTGCATCATATTGCGTCGTCGCCCGCCAAATCCGCAAAACACGAAGAACGGCGGAGGGTTGTCGGGCCGTGTTTGTTTGACCCGCACCCTCCGCGTTAGATAAAAACAACGGGAGAATTTTTTTCAACACATGAACCGACAATTTTAATAAAATAAAATTGTTCATTTGAAACCGGTTCTTTAACTTTTTAAAGAAACACTTACGGGAATATAAAGAGGGGTATTCCAAATTATAAAATCCCTACCTCGCTGATCGTCGCGCGCGGGCGTTCTTCGCGGAAAAGCTCGTCGCGGAATAGAGGGTTCGTCGCGTCGTCGCGGGGAGGCGTCGCGTCGTCGCGGAATCCGACGTTGAGTCGGCGAGCTCAACGGACCAAGAACAATAGATTTAAATTATAAATAATTAAATCTATGTTTTTTTTAAAACCAAAAGAAAAGAACCTTGAGTGGAAATCCAAAATCACTCACCTCAAACGGTTGGTGATCGGAGATCGGAGCGGGGAAGAACGTCTCGGACGGAAGCATCATCGATTTTCGGGTTCGGCGTTCTTCGCGTTCTTCGCGTTCTTCACGTTCTTTACAAGGGAGAAGAAGATACAAGGGTCCTCTCAAATCTTCTCAATGCGCAAGTAACCAGAGGTTGAGCATTGGCCTTATTTTATTATTACGCCAACGAATTTGAAAACTGGTTAAGAAACGATCCATCAATTCGTTGAATTAATTCAACGAAAGAAACAGCCCATTTAATTCACGAAATAAACCGCCCAGTTAAATGGTCTGTTAAGATTTTAAGAAACGCGTCAGTTGACTTTTATAAAGACGGGTTTTCGCGGGTGCGTTTCTTAGCGGAAAGAAACGGCGGGGCTCGTGCGGGCCCCAGCTCACAAATATCCTACCAAGGGGGTAGGATATTTCTGGATAGCATCCTATCCGGTTCAACTCAGTTCAAGCCGCCTTTAAGTGGCTTCAAGTGGCTTCCAAGTGGCTTAAGTGAAATAAAATAAAGTTGTCGCAAAATTATTTTATTTCTTAACTTTAAGCCCGAAAATTAAAAACCACACCCGAGCAAACGCAACTCCGGAAGAGGCGTTTCTAAGTGAATACCGGCGCTGCGATTTCATCGGTGCCCTCAGAATTTGATTCTGGGCACCGGTTCAAAAGTTAGAAAAACCCGCTCATCCGTTCACTGAACGTACCCGAGCCAAACTTCGGAAAATGATTCCGGGCACACCGGGCCTCAGAATCAGGTGCCGTCAGAGACTGCGCTCTTGTAAAATTCCAAAGAAAATTAAGAAAAAAAATTACTTTAAATTTACGGGTCTTTACATTACTCCCACCTCAGGGCTTTACGTCCCCGTAAAGATACATCAAAAACTAGGGAAACAAATGTGGGTACTGAGCACGCATCTGAGCCTCCCGCTCCCAGGTGCTCTCCTGGAGGTTCCCGTGCTGCCATCTGATGCGCATAAGAGGAATCGATCTCCCACGTAGGACCCGCTCCTGTCGATCCTCTATCTCCACTAGGACCTCCGCAAACGTCACCCCATCATCCACGTCTAGCTCCCCATAGTCAGTGATGTGCGTCAGGTCGTTCACGTATCTCCTCAGCTGGGATACGTGGAAGATGTCGTGCACCCGGTGCAACTGAGGTGGCAGAGCCAGACGATAAGCCACCTCGCCAATCCTACTGAGGACCTGGAAAGGCCCGATGAAGCGTGGAGACAACTTGCCGCCTCGGCCAAATCTCCGCAAACCACGTCGAGGTGAGACACGCAAGAAGACGTGGTCGCCATCCTCGAACTCTAGTGGCCTCTGCCTCCTGTCAGCATATGACTTCTGCCGGCTCTGTGCTATCCTCATCCTCTCCTGAATGACCTAGACCTTCTCTGTCGTGGCCCGGACCATCTCTAGTCCCACAAGTGCTGACTCCCCAGGGTCTGTCCAGCACAAAGGAGATCTGCAAGGCCTACCGTACAACGCCTCGTAGGGTGCCATCCCGATGGTGGAGTGGTAGCTGTTGTTGTACGCGAACTCCACCAAGGGTAGGTGGTCCTCCCAGCTATGACCAAAGTCGAGGACACATGCGCGGAGCATGTCCTCGAGAGTCTGAATGGTCCTCTCCGTCTGAACATCCGTCTGAGGGTGAAAGGCGGTGCTCAGATGTAGTCGCGTCCCGAACGCCTCCTGCAACCCCTTCCAAAGCCGGGAAGTAAAACGAGCGTCCCGATCGGATAAGATAGTCGATGGCACACCGTGAAGTCGTACAATCTCCTGAACGTAGAGATTCCCCAAGCTCTCCACTGAGCCCTACTCTCGGATGGGTAATAAGTGTGCCGACTTGGTGAGTCGGTCAACAATCACCCAAATGGAGTCATGACCTCTGGAAGTGCGTGGAAGTCCAGTCACAAAGTCCATAGATATCCCGTCCCACTTCCACTCTGGGACCTCCAAGGGTTGTACCAAGCCTACTGGTACCTGATGCTCTGCCTTCACCTGTTGGCAGGTGAGGCACCGTGAAACGAACTCTGCCACAGCCTTCTTCATGCCTGGCCACCAGTGCTATCGTCTGAGGTCCCGGTACATCTTCACCACTCCAGGATGTACCTCCAAAGGAGAAGTGTAAAACTCTCTCAGCACCTCCTCTCGTAAAGCGACTGGTACCAAGGTACGTCCTCTGAAAAGGACATCGTGCTCTGCTCCAAGGGAGAAACCATCAGGTGCCTGTCCCGAGGATATCTGTGCACGCCGTATCTCACAGTCAGCGTCCTCACGCTGTGCCTCTCTGACCCGCTGTAGAAGTGGAGGAGAGACTATGAGAGACTGAAGGAAGGCTGCTCCGTCTCTATCCACGAAGGATATCTGCAAAGCGGCTAGCTGCTCTGTCACCTCCTCAAGTAGCTGGATGCCCGTCCTCCTGCTGAGGGCATCGGCTACCACGTTCCCCTTCCCAGGAGTATATACTATCTCAAATTCATAGTCCTAGAGGAACTCGAGCCATCGCCATTGTCTCAGGTTCAGGTCCTTCTGAGAGAAGATGTACCTGAGACTCTGGTGGTCAGAAAAGACTGTAAAGCGCTCGCCCATCAGATAGTGTCGCCATGTCTTCAGGGTGAAGACCACTGCTGCCAACTCCAAGTCATGGGTAGTGTAGTTCTGCTCATGAGGCCTCAACTGACGTGATCCATAGGCAATCACGGCCCGCTCCTGCATCAGGACACACCCGAGTCCGGTCCGTGATGTATCGCAGTAGACTACGTATCCAACTCCCTCCTCAGGCAACCTCAAGATAGGTGCGCTGTTCAACATCTGCCTCAGCTCTTGGAAGCTCTGCTGACATCTGTCTGACCACACGAAGGGTTTCCCCTTCTTCGTCAATGCTGAGAGAGGGTCCGCAACTCTGGAGAAGTCTGGCACAAATCTCCGATAGTATCCGGCTAGGCCCAAGAAACTCCGCACCTCTGTCACGCTCTTGGGTGGCTCCCTAGCTAGCACTGCCTCGATCTTCGCGGGATCCACTGCAACTCCCGCCTCAGAAATGACGTGCCCCAAGAAGTGGACCTCACGTAACCAGAACTAACACTTCGAGAGCTTGACATAAAGCTGGTGCTCTCGGAGTGTGTCTAGTACAACACGCAAGTGGTAGGCGTGCTCCTCCTCGGTGGTCGAGTACACCAAGATGTCGTCGATGAAGACTACGACAAATCGATCGAGGTATGGCTGGAAGATCCTGTTCATGAGGCTCATGAACACTGCTGTAGTGTTGGTCACGCCGAAAGTCATAACCAAGAACTCATAGTGGCCATACCGACATCTGAAGGTCGTCTTCTGCACATCCTCGTCTCGAACTCTGAGCTGATGATAGCCTGACCTGAGGTCTATCTTCGAGAACCACCGTGCTCCCTTGAGTTGGTCGAAGAGGTCATCAATCCTGGGTAGCGGATACTTGTTCCTCACTGTCACCTGGTTCAGGTGACGATAATCGACACACAGTCGCAAGCTCCCGTCCGCCTTCTTGGCGAACAAAATCGGGGAAGCCCAGGGTGAAACACTGGGTCGGATGAACCCCTTGCCCTGCAAGTCCTCCAACTGTACCCGCAGCTCTCGAAGCTCAGCGGGGGCCATCCGATATGCTGGAGTGGATATCGGGGCTGTCCCGGGGTACAGGTCAATATAAAAGTCTACCTCTCTGTGAGGAGGTAGCCCTGGAACGTCGTCGAGAAAGACGTCCGCGTACTGATCCACCACTGCAGGAAAACAGGGACTTTTCACGTCAACTGCTCCCAGGATGAGGCTAGCCAACTGATGAGTGATGGGCTGACCTCTCCTCTGCGTGAGTCCATCCTGTGCTGTTAAGGCTCCCTTCTCACCGGTGAAGGTGAACCTGCTCCCGTCGATGCGCACACATCGCACCTTGCGCCTAATGCAGTCAATCTGAGCATGGACCGTAGATAACCAATCCATGCCCAAGATGACGTCGTAAGGCCTCGACGCCGCTACAAGAAGATCCCAGCCGAAGCTCTCGCCTCCTAGAGTAAGCTCACACTGCCGGCACCAGTGCGTAATCGACGAGTCTGCTCCCGTAGGAGTCTCTAGCCGTAAGGATCGAGCCAACGGCTCTGTCGGAATCTCCGAGCTCCGAACAAGGGCAGTGGATATGAAAGAGTGACTCGCTCCTGTGTCTATCAGAACTGCAGCAAGGGTGGAATAGACACAGATCATACCTCTAATCATCTCTGGCGCGCCGTGGTCGTAGGCCTCCGCTGCCTGGGGCTGAGCCTGTCTCTGCCCGCCAGCTCCCTGTGGTCGGGGCGGGCCTCCTGGTGGTGGTGGTGGCAGAGCCTCAAAGCGTCGCCCACCACCTGCTGCTCAGCCAGCTCCTCTGCCTCGTCCGCCTCCTCCCTGCGGACCGCCACGGTCGACCCTCTGCCTCTGCCTGGGTGGTCCCTCCACCGTCTGTTGTCCCTCGATACGACGGGCCGGGCAGTCACGAGCCATGTGGCCCTGCCTGCCGCACTCGTAGCACTGTCTGCCTCTCGGAAGGCTGGGTCCACGCTGTGTGCCCCGCACCGCTGAGCCAGTGTCCCGAGGTCGTCTGCCGGAAGGCCTGGTCTGCCTGGAACCCTGAGTCATCTGTCGGCTACCTGCTACCGAAGACTCCGCTATCTGCCACCCTGCGGTAGGTCTCGCTGGGGACTCAGCCAGGAAGCTCTCGATCAGAAGGGCTCGCTCCAGCACTCCTGCCTGGGTCGGGATGCTGAGGGAGATCAGTGATGCCCTGATCTCGTGTCTCAATCCCTGCTCGAAGGTCCGGGCCCGGAAGAAGGGGTCCCGTACCATGTCTGTCGAGTAGGGAGAAAGGTCGGTGAACCTCGCCGCGTACTGAGCGACCGTCAAGCTGCCCTGCCGCAGCTGAAGAAGCTCCTGAATGCGCACCGCACGGAGGGTGGCCGAGACGAACTCTGAGCGGAAGAGACCCTCGAAGTCCGTCCAGATGAGGGTGGCCTCATCGTGTACCTGGAGCATTAGGCTCCACAATCGTCCTGCTGCTGCATGCAGTAGGCTCGCCGCGAGGATCACCATGAGGTCTGCTGGTGTCCTCACTAGCCTGAAAACTCGGACGACCGCCTCCAGCCAGTCCTCGGCTGCCTGGGGGTCCGACTCCCCACGGAACCTAGGTGGTCGCTGGCGCTGGAACTCGTGCAGAGCTCCGAGGCATCGCACATCGTCAGCGATCGGCGCTGGAAGCATCGGGGGCTCGGCGGGTAAAGGTACCGCCGGTGCCTCTGCTGTCAACGGGCCCTGTACCGAGGCCTCGTCGCTCGGCGGGTTGTCGTCGCGCTCTACTCTAGGAACCCTAGCTGGCTGCTATCGTCGTGCCATCCTGAAAAGAAAACAAGTGCACCACAGTCAGAACAGTATACCTAGTGAGCTGACACAAGTAATCACAAAGAAAACTTGAAACACACATGCAATCAATGTTTTCGTGCATTAAGTCGGAAATCAGAAGTCAGGGTCCTGGTGTATGGATACGTCGGCCGCCGCACCAACACTGGACTCCCTGGACTGATAACCACACTCAATACGCTAAACACTATTGCTTCACATAGAAGAAAGATCAGAGTCTGCGGTAGAACCGACCACCTCTGATACCAATTTGTCACGACCCGTCCTCGGGGCCCGTGCCGTGACTACCCCAAGCCCGCCTTCCATAGGCCAGGGGCTGGCGACTAGCACCAAGGAATAAATCCCAACAAAAAGGGAAGGCATTGCCTTTGAAAAGTAAACAAACACCACAGAGTAAGCAAACAGAAAAGTAAACCCTAAGTAAAAACTGTACAAGCTGTGCTGAAAGTAAAAGGGGCCGGAAATACAAGCCCAACTGTAAAGTACAACTGAAAGGAAAAAACAGGAACTGAAAAGGAAAAACTGCAGCGTCGAGCCGTCATCTGGAAGTCCCACCTGAAGGGTGGGTACAGATAGCCTCCACTGCTCCTCGGGTCCACCTGACCGCTCCGAGTACGTCCCGCCCAGTGGTCCACCTCCAGGTACTGTCCTGCTCCGCACGCCTCCACCACGGTCAAAGCTGTCCGTCGTCTGCAACCAACACAACGTAGTGTGGTCATAGCCCGTGCAGGGGTGAGTATAAGCTACTCAGTAGGGACCCCGAGACCCCCAAAGGTCTCCTGAAATCCACAAGGGATAATCCAAAAAGGAAAGATACAATCACGAAGTAACATCTGACATGGCTTAGGTATATGCCCATACATATACCTAAGTCATCAATTTCCCATTCGGCTCCAACGTCCGACCCCAAGCACAACCCAGTCCATACAGGAAAGCAAAACGTATACCCACACAGGATATCACAACACAGTCCACAAAGGAAAGTAAACAGTAAATCCACACAGGATAGCTCAACACAATCCACAAAGGAGAGTAAACAGTAAATCCACACAGGATAGCTCAACACAATCCACAAAGGAGAGTAAACAGAAGATTCAGCTCACACAGGTATACTTCTTTGGATGACGATAAATATGATCATTGATCCATCTAAGTCGTCGGACCCACGAAGGATCGATAGGTACTAACCCCTGTAGTGACCCACACAGGATCGGACCCACACAGGATCGGGCCCACACAGGACCGGGCCCACGCAGGACCTGTAGGCGCTGGCTCACACAGAACCACTGAGCGCTGACCCACAAAGGATCGGACCCACACAGGATCGGGCCCACACAGGACCGGGCCCACGCAGGACCTGTAGCACTGATCCACGTAGGATCGCTGAGTGCAGTAGTCGTCGTAGTCCACTGAGGATCTCTGCACAGTCGTCACCGCAGTCCACTGAGGATCTCTGCACGGTCGTCGTCAGAGTCCATGGAGGATCTCTGCACAGTCATCGCCGTAGTCCACTGAGGATCTCTGCACGGTCGTCGCTGTCAAAGTAGCAGTCGCAGCCAGCACTAGGGTTCCCGCATACAGCAAGCTCGTTCGGGAGGGTCCGCTCCACGAGCCGAGAGGCTGATACATCAACTGACACAAAGTACGAAGTTGATGTATCCAAAAGTTCCGTATCGTCAACAGGAACTCAACGCCGCAGACGGCGCGTCGATCGGACGTCCGGTCTGAGAGTTATTGGCTTTTTCGTCCCAGGGGCCCGGTTGGTTTTTAAGGCAAAACCAACCCGACCATACTCCACCTACGTCCAAACCTTGGGCGGAGTGTTCCAAAAGATCCGTCTCACAAAGAGGAATTCAACAAAGCTGACGGCACGTCAATCGGACATCCGTAGCTCAAGATATGAGTGTTTCCGCTCCGAAGGCCCGGTTGGTTTCGTGTACAAACCAACCCGGCCGAACTCAAAGTATTCTGAAACCTTGAGTGCGATATACCGAAACGACCATCTCGATCCAAGGATCGTGTTGCCGCTGACAGCGGGTCGTTTGGAGGCTCGTAGCTCAAGTTACAGGCGTTTGAACGAAGACCATCTGAAGACGGAGGGTACGGGCCCGGGCCGACCCGGCCCGACCCCCCCTGGGTCAGCCCGAACCGGGTCGGCCCGAACCGGGTCCGACCCGGTAGGCCCCGCCCGGCTCGGCTCGGCCGAGCGGCGCGGGTGGAAGCCGCGGGCGCAGCCCCCGCGGTCGAGAGAGGAGCTGCGGCCCGCGTGCGGGCCGCGCGGGTCTTCAGCGGACGCGGCGTACTGCCGCGTCCCGAGTGGGAGAACCGGACCCGCGTGCCGTGGGTCCGCTGGCCGCCGCCGGCTTCCGCGGGCCGCCGGAGTCGCTCTGGTGGCCCGTTTTCCTTCCCGTCTGCGCCGTTGTTCCTCCCAGGTTCCGTTCTTCACTTCGGGATCATCAAATTTCCCTTGCATCATATTGCGTCGTCGCCCGCCAAATCCGCAAAACACGAAGAACGACGGAGGGTTGTCAGGCCGTGTTCGTTTGACCCGCACCCTCCGCGTTAGATAAAAACAACGGGAGAATTTTGTTCAACACATGAACTGACAATTTTAATAAAATAAAATTGTTCGTTTGAAACCGGTTCTTTAACTTTTTAAAGAAACACTTACGGGAATATAAAGAGGGGTATTCCAAATTTTAAAATCCCTACCTCGTTGATCGTCACGTGCGGGCATTCTTCGCGGAAAAGCTCATCGCGGAAGAGAGGGATCGTCGCGTCGTCGCGGGGAGGCGTCGCGTCGTCGCGGAATCCGGCGTTGAGTCGGCGAGCTCAACGGACCAAAAACAACAGATTTAAATTATAAATAATTAAATCTGTGTTTTGTTTAAAACCAAAAGAAAAGAACCTTGAGAGGAAATCTGAAATCACTCACCTCAAACGGTTGGTGATCGGAGATCGGAGCGGGGAAGAACGTCTCAGACGGAAGCGTCGTCGATTTCCGGGTTTGGCGTTCTTCGCGTTCTTCGCGTTCTTCGCGTTCTTCGGAAGGGAGAAGAAGATACAAGGGTCCTCTCAAATCTTCTCAATGCGCAAGTAACCAGAGGTCGAGCGTTGGCCTTATTTTATTATTACGCCAACGAATTTGAAAACTGGTTAAGAAACGATCCATCAATTCGTTGAATTAATTCAACGAAAGAAACAGCCCATTTAATTCACGAAATTTACCGCCCAATTAAATGGTCTGTTAAGATTTTAAGAAACGCGTCAGTTGACTTTCATAAAGACGGGTTTTCGCGGGTGCGTTTCTTAGCGGAAAGAAACGGCGGGGCTCGTGCGGGCCCCACCTCACAAATATCCTACCAAGGGGGTAGGATATTTCTGGATAGCATCCTATCCGGTTCAACTCAGTTCAAGCCGCCTTTAAGTGGCTTCAAGTGGCTTCCATGTGGCTTAAGTGAAATAAAATAAAGTTGTCGCAAAATTATTTTATTTCTTAACTTTAAGCCCGAAAATTAAAAACCACACCCGAGAAAACGCAACTCCGGAAGAGGCGTTTCTAAGCGAATACCGGCGCTGCGATTTCATCGGTGCCCTCCAAATTTGATTCCGGGAACCGGTTCAAAAGTTTGAAAAACCCGCTCGTCCGTTCACTGAACGTACCCGAGCCAAACTTCGGAAAATGATTCCGGGCACACCGGGCCTCGAAATCAGGTGCCATCAGAGACTGCGCTCTTGTAAAATTCCAAAGAAAATTAAGAAAAAAATTTCCTTGAAATTTACAGGTCTTTACAAACCTAAAAGGTCTTGAGTATGTAGAAATATCAATAATTTCATTTGATGTTGTAATTATGGATGGTTAAAATTTTATCTCATCAATCGGTATCAATCCAATATTTAAATATTATATTTTTATCACCAGATTTGGGTGTACGGGTTCTGGGTGTCATGGTTGGTATCAAAGACGAGTATAGATAACTTTATATATTATGATGTTATTAGTTAAGGGTAATTTAAGAGTTATAAATATCATTCAATTTTGATAATTTTATGGTTGATCATAATTTCAATGGAATATATACCATTTTGAGTTATTATGTGATTATATTCTAATGTGATTAATTATATTTTGGGAAATGTTTGTCAGGTTTTAAGAAAAATAAATAATTTAGGTATAAATTACCATTCTACTTGTTATATGTTTTGATGTTGAGGTAAATATGATTAATTGATATAATGAGTTAATTGATTATAGTAATATAATTTGATCATTATAGATAACCTTCAAGGTTGAAAATTGATTTGGTTAAAAGGAGATTCAGGTTATTTTAGGGAGGATTAATATATTTCTAAGAGCATAGATTTTTATGGTTTTGTGGTTTAAGTAGTTTTAAGAAATATATTTAATGATTATTGAGGTTTCATAATTTTTGAGATGAAAGTTAAGTTGATTTTGAAGAAAATATGAAAAAATCCTTCTGATATTTTTTGTTTCAAATTTAGTCATGTAAATTGTGAAGATTTATAGGGTTTAGTTATTTGTGGAATGGTATAATTTCAACTTTGGGTGATATTTTCAATGTTTTTAAGATTAATATATTAATTTATCATATGAATGCTTGTTCATATTGAGTATTATCTTAACTTGTGCTAACTATTTTGGTTTTAGTAAATGTATAGAGATAAGAGTAATAACTTGTAATTATTTTGTGGATATTATGATCTATTAAAATTGGATTTTAGTGTTTTAGACATGAAAAACAATCTTCATGGTCATTTATCATTAATATTATATGATAAAATAGGGGTGTAGAACTAATGAAAACAAAATTGAAGGATGAAATTGTGCTAATAGGATGGAATAAAATAAAGTAAGTATAATTTTTTTATTCTCTATCACAATGGTAAAAACATTAATTAAATTCATGAAAGAGGAAGTTAAATATCTCATGTATTATATAGATAATATCACTAATCTATCATGGTATGATTTTAGAAACCTATTCACAAGTATGAGTCTTATAATAGTGCATACATTGTTTTAAAAATGTATAATTAAGAAATACTACGTTTTCTAGTAGTAACTATGAAATTAATTATCATGATAAAATAAACATATGAGATTATAAATATATAAAGATACATTCATTTTGGTAATAAAAAATTAAATTTTCAAGGATCCAATTTATTTAAGGAGTGAGAATGTAAGGACCATAGATTTTAGTATGTAATCTCCTTTAAATAAAACCATTATGTATGATACCCTATGATACACACAACATAAAACTAAATTGAATAATTTTTTATTACAATACAAAATTAAATACATTAAAATATAGATAAAATAAACATAATTGAAAAAATAAATGAATTTTTTATAGTTAAAAGGGTTCTATTTTACTTAATAAAAATGAAATTAATTCTTGAGAAACTATTTTGATGAATTATGTATTTTTGATAAATTTAATAATTTTCAGGAAATGATATAAATAAAATATATTGATAAAATTATATCAATTATTATTAAAATAAATTAGTAATATCTAAGAAACAATTAACTATAAAGAATGTTAATTTAATTATTCATGTTTAAAAAATGTATTTCTAAAAAATATTATTTGTATTGCATATTATATATTTTTTATTTAAAATAAAAATTTATATATTTCATAATTTAATTTTTAAAAACATGAACTTCAGTTTTGGAATCATCATGTTTAAATTAGATTATGGTGAAATTTTGGGATTTTTCTGAAATGGAATATTTTTAACTGAGTATTGAAAATAACATTTTTAAAAATAACACCACTTTTATGACATAATTATTATATAATAATGAGTAAAATTATTCATTACAAATAATATGTTGAATTTTAAAATATAGTATTGACTTGTTGTAACCTATGTTATATTTTATTCTAATAAAAACTATTTTGGTCATTTTACTTTAATTAAGTATTTATAATGATACATTAGGTTTTGGATTGCGTTGAATGTCATATAAATCTGATTTTTTTTCATAAACCAATACATTCCACAGTAAACAACACTGTACATGATATTAGTGTTAATTCATTTTATACATAAAAGGGGAATTTTTCTAAAAACTATTTAATTGTGTTAAGTGTACGTTTATTAAAAATAATTTTTACCACCTTTATAAATTAAATAATGTAAATTTATTTTCATATTTAGAATCATCATGTTAAAATTAGGTAATAAGTACCATTTTATTTTTGATCATAAAGGCAAGTGTCCATGGTAAAAGTTAGTCATCGTTATAAAGGGTAAAAGGGTTAAAGGGGGTTAAACAAAAGGATAAGGCCAAAATATAACTGAAATTTTTCTATGATTTATTTTTTGAGTGTATTTTCTACTTCACCTAAAATATATTCTAATTTTTTCTAATTTTTTTTCACTTTCCATTAAAAATGACATTTATTTATTTTGATGTTATTTTTATTTACAAAATTTTGACCCCTCTCACTTGCAAAAGGAGTCATTCACCGCCTCACTTATCCATACAATTTTGTTCCCATTAAATCTACCAAGATTTGAAAAAAAATACCTCAAAAACTATATTTTTCACATCATAGAGGTTCTATTCTTTCCAAAAGATCAATCCAAAATGGATTAAAGAGAGATCCAAAGAAAAGGTAATTGTATTAGCTGATTTCTTTCAAGTTTCATTCTTCTCAAAACTCCTCCAAAACATATATAAAAATAATAAAATAAATATAATTATTATATTGATATTATATTATTTTTATGGAACAACCATTATCTACTCCCTTCCATTCATTGTAAAATGAAAATTTCATCATGTTACATGCGGACTACCACCTCCATAAACTACGTAATTCATTTTTTATCACTGACTTACATGACTAGTTATACAAATGGATTTAATGAATAAGTATGATATTTATAACATTATTATGGTTCATTAATGACAATTTTTCTAGTCAATAAATAATATTAACAATAAACGTTTATCATAAAATTTAACTGTATAAAATGAGCATATCGAGACACTTTATAAGTAATAACTTATTACAATTACCTTTTATTTATATTCATTATCTACCTATTTTTAAATATTATTTATAAATGTAATAAAATTATTTTTAAAAGAATAAATTTATGTAAAATTGATATTATCATTATGAAATATCATGTTCTTACTCATTCGGTCATTATAACATGCTATTGTTTGAGTCGGTTTTACCACATACAAGAACAATGTTATAATATTTATGTCATGAATGATTAAGGAATGTTATATATTGGTGATATTATTTAAAAAATAATTAATTTAAGATGTTTTTATTATTATTTAATAGTTATATACATGTTTTTATTCATTAATAAAATTAATTCTTTTATGGAATTTAAATTTCTAAAAAATGATATTTTAAAACTTTTTATGTGAATCATCACCATAACTTCCATAAAGTTTCCTTGTAAAAACAAATATATATTAAAAAAAATATATAAATTGTTATTTATATCCTTTATATGATTAAATCATTATAGAGTTTCAAGGAATGAAACTTTCAAATCATAACATGCATGGGAAACTGAATAGTTTACAAAAAAAATATTGATTTTAACAAATATTTATTACAATGTGGGTAATAAGATATTAAAAGTGAATGGTATATACTAAGATAAGTATAAATATTTTTTTATATATTCATACTAAATATATATTTATTTATCGGGAATTTATAGCACGTCTGACTGATCAGGAATCTAAGGTAAGGGTTTCTTTGTCTCAATTTCTATTTCTTGAGACATGTTTCATGTTGTGAATCATTTTTTATTTTATATGGTGTAATCACTACCCCATGAATAAAATTTTACATAATTTTTAATTTATTTCATGGTATTTATATAAACATATCATTTTATAACTTTTTATGGATTTTGATTCGAATGTTTCTAAAGTTGTAAGGGTTTATTTTAAAATTGTACTTTTTTTGGGATTGTTTATGTTTCAATTTACATTTGGGGAAATTTTATGTTCTTTATCTCCAAAACTCCAAATATTTTCTTATAATATTTTAATTTTTTGGTTTTTATATTATTCGTTCCATTTTTCCTATATTTGGTACTCAAAACCACTGAAAAATGATTATAACAAAAGCCATCTTTATTTCTCATTTTGGGTCGGGAATATTTCTCTTCAATATCCATATTAATAATTTTTATTCAAAAATATTATTTTCTATAATTAAGTTATTTATTAATAAATTTATATTAATTTTTTATTTCTATTTAAAATTTTAAAATGGATCTTTTAAATGTTTTTTTTATAATTAATTTTTTACTTTCTTTAAAAAGTGTGAAAAAAATCGCTTTTTAACATTTTTGACATGAATGTATATTACCACTATCAAGACCATTCACTTTCATTTGGATTAATTTCAATATTTTTATTTTTTATAATTAATATATATTCCTAATATTCTGTGAATTTTTTTAGTATTTGAAAGTAGTTATAATAATTTAAATATTATTATTTGTTTTGATAAATTGCTCTCTTCCCATTTCATTAAATTAAAAAATAATAATTATTTAATAATTATTTATTTCAAGTTTAAATAATATTAAGGTAATTATTTTAATGTTGTTAATGTTTTAATAATGTTATTTTCTAAATTTTATAATGATACTTAATGTCTGTTTAAGGTTAATATTTTTTTTGGTTCCTTATATAAAAAATTTTGACAATCATAAGTGAGGCATGTAGGTTAGCCATCAACCACTTATGGGTCCCATTAGGTCAATATTATGAAAATACATGCCACAGAAATCCCACAATGAGGTTTTGGAGTGGTTGATGTGCATAGTTCATTCTTATTACATGTGGGTCTGTGTATAAGGCCCACAGAGAGAGCCTGCTAGGTGCATTGATTGGGCTATGTATCCTACTAGGCTAAAAGACCATGTTTGTGCATAGTGTAATTGATACTGATCATCGGTATCTAGATAGAATGGTCATAATTCATGGAATATTTGATATACCATTCACTCTCTTCATCTCCCAATTGATGTGGGAATGTGATATAACTTCACTATTCATATTTTAAAAACTCAAACATGGTCTTGGTTATCAGATTTATTAAATATCATCTGTTTGATCTGTTTTGAAGTCCCTCTTGTTATTTATTCTCCCACACTTATTATTTTCAAATTATATTGAAATGTTTTTTCGGGTTTCTTACTTGTGCTCTATTTATGGGTTCCACCTTCTTCCATGCTCAAAAAATTGTTTTATTCTACCACTAATTGATCTTCTAAACTCTACCAAAATTTCATTCCTCTATATATCTCCTTCAGTTTGAACCTTATTATGGAATAGATCTCTCTAAAAGTGCCTCCATCCTTCAACAATTTTTCTCCTTACACGTCAGGTGTTTTGTGAATCCTTTTCTAATTGATCCACTATCCCTCAACAGAAGAACCATTGGGGAACCAGATAGTTCACCTTAATAGAAGTAATTTTAGAAATCATCTAATGGTAGCATCACTATTTTTATATTTTTAAACCCCAATGGTAGCTCCTCTATTTTTCTACTATGGTAATCCAATTATAGATCTTTTTTAAACTAGTGGATAGAACTCAATAGGAAGTTTTTTTTTTCTATTCCACCAATTATTCAATATTTTGTCTCATTCACCATCATCGGTAAATCAAATTAAATGGGTAGATATGTTCATCATTGGTAGCACCACCTTCATGTGAAAATAATCATGGAAGAATCTTTTCTATTCATCATTTTGTTTTCTTTTATTTATTTTTTCTTCTTCAGTTTATCTTGCCTATAGCATATTTCTCATCAGTTGTTGTTTTTCTTCTACCACTATTTGAAATATTCAATGGTAGATCAATTTCCACTATAGGACATCCAATGGTACCATTTTTTCTTTACTATCCTAATATCTTTAGTTAAATAGTGTCATGGAAATAGTTTTATTTTTGTTGGATTTAATTATTTCATATTTCTAAATGCAATGGAATCTCATTTCCACCAATAGTAGAATAATATACCATTATCTATTTTGATACCGTTGTACATTAAATGGTAGATCATTTCAGTGATAACATATTTTTTCTACTACCCTCTCTTTTTCCACCATTGGACACCAATAGTAGGTCAACCTACTGCCACCAATTTTGACCCACTATTAGTTAAAATTTTGTTTGCTAATTTTTTATATCTTATTTAAATTGATGTTACCAAAATAATTACTTTTTAAAATGTTTTATTATTTTATGTTGAACTATAATTGTAAGAATTTTTTAAAAAAATAATTGTAGCATTATTTTATGTACACTTATTCAGGAAAATTGAAACTCATGAGATTATCTATCTTTAATACATTTATTATGTATTAATAATCTAGAAGATTATAATTTCATTTCAACTATTATATAAATATAGTTTTTTTAATTTTTATAATTAAAATATTAAATTTCTTATTTTAATATTTCATGAAGAAATATAAAGCCTGATTGTACTCTATTTTTTCTCATGGATTTAACAAAAAAAAGCTAATGATCATATTATTTTATTGTTATACACTAACAAGTGTCATCTAGATATTGGACATGGACACGCTCCTAAAGAATCAATGCTTTAATAATTAGAGAGATATCTTGAAGGAATAAAACATATACCAGTGAAAATCATTCAACAAGACAACTTGTGCTACATTTCAAAACATTATTTCTTATCTTGATTGTTTATGAACTTATGAAACTTTTTTAATCTAGTTGTGATCATGAAAGGACTTCACCTTTGACATTTGTTCCTTCCAAGTAATCAATGGTCATTGATCTTCAACATATTTTACAATTTTTATCATATTATAATTTCTCTATATAAGTTTTTATTTGTGTAATATTTTTTCTTCTATTTATATTTCTTCAATTTTGGTTTATTAGTTTTTTAATAAAAAGTAAATCTTACTTCATCTTGTTATTCTTCCACCTAAAAGGATGTCTGTTTTGGGCTACTGATCAAAATTTAGGTAAATAGACTAGGTTGGTTTCCTTTCAAGACTAGGCTGTGCCTCCATGTTTTTGTAAAATTTAGGATATGTAATAAGTTTCCCACACCTTAAAAAGTGAGGTTCTTAGTGGGTACCAATCTCCTAGAGAAGTAGGGGAGGTTGAGGAGTAGACTGGGATATTTGTGATCTGAACCATTATAAATCCTTGTGTTATTTCTTTTTTATTTCCACTCTAATTTATTTCAATAATTATATACTCAATACATATTTGTACTTTATATACTATCATTTTTTTTGTATTTTAATTTTGAAAATGATTACCCACCCTCCATAGTCATATTTTCCATCGCTAACAATCAAAAAAATTGTTTTAGATCCTTATCTTTGATAGTTTAGTCTTTTTCATTCTTATTTTTAACTTTTTTCTAACTTGATATACTAGAATTAGAAAACTATGGATCAAAATAAAATATTTATTTTAAGATAACATGTTTCGATTTCAATGATGTCAGGATTCCATAGAAACCCTCATTCTTTGATGGGAGTGACTATAGCTACTAGAAAGAGAGAATGTAATCCTATTTGAAACAATTGAGTGTGGATCACTGTACAATAATATATAATCTATATGAGATACCCAAAGTATATCCTGAGATAATGTTAAGTAATGAAAAGGTAAAATATTTTTTAAATTATAAATTTAAAAATATTTTATACTACTCTATAAGTAGAAGTGTCTATAGACATGTTTTGTCTTGTAATAAAGCCCATGATATATAGAGGATACCTAAAGTAAATCATTATGGGACTAAAAACTCAATATAATCAATATAGGAATGCTCCGAATAGAATACCAGGAATTCAATATGGGAGATAAAGAATCTATAAACCAGATGTTTTATCGGTTCATAATTATAACCAATGGTATGAGTTCTCTTATAGAAGTTTTGGACAACACAACTCAAGTGGAAAGAGTATTGAGATCTCTAAAAAAATATGGCATTAAAATAATGTGTTCATTAATGAGAGTAAGAATTTTTAGAAGTATACATTAGATGAACTAATTCTATCTCTGTTGCATTATGAGTTAGAAATGAAAAATATTTTTGATTAAGATTCTACTAAAATAAAAGGTTTTGAATTTAAATACAATGTTATTGAAACCTATAATTCCTATGAATCTGAGTTGGTAGAAAGTGACATGGTGATGGCTCACTTTAGTATGAAATTTTCAAGTTCATGAAAAATAAAGGTGGAAAGATAAGGTTCAAGACAAATTTCATAAATGACTATAATAATGTTAATACTACTGACAATAATGTTTTTTTATAATTAACTTGTTATGAGTGAAAGAATAAAGTCCACATAAGGTTAAATGTTCCTAAACTCAAATATAAAATGAAATAAAAAAGATAAAATAAGAAATGAAAAAAAACTTTTCTTAAAGGTTGGGATTGCTCATATAATTTTGACCCAATTAGTGATTATAGAAGTTAATAATATACAAGGAATATTTCTATCATGTTTTTTCAATGAGAGGTAAATGATTAACTATTTACTAATTTAATATCTCCTACAAATTTTGATCATAATGCTTTATCTAGAAGGTAATATGAAATTGATTCTGATTCATGTTCTGATTCGGATTCTGTAAATTCCAAAGTCAAACAACTTCTTAAATAAAATAAATAATTAAAGAATGATAGATTCAAGATAAATAAAAATTATAATGACTTAAAAAATTAATAATAAGAATTTGATTAAATAAAATGATAAAATGAAAATGAAATATAATAATTTGAAAATCCATGTTTCCTACAATGATAAAGCTAAAGAGGATTATAATTTTGAATTGCTAAAACTAAAAGGGGAAACGAAAGGGTTAAAAAATTTATGGCAGTAAATGATAAAGATAAATATAGAACATTTAATTTAGTTGTGGATGATCTAAGTAAATTAGAAAATTAATATAATAAATTAAATTAATAAAATAAAAAATTAATAAACACAGATTCTAGATCCAATGAAAATGTTTTTACAGATTTAGAAAATATTCAATAATAGAATATAGATTTGAAAAATAAAGTTGTTAATATTAAAATATATTTAATGAATTTTATTAAATGAAAGGAACAATATAATAAGATTATGTCTTTAATGAAACTTAACACAAATAAAAACGCTTTTGGATATAACAATTTAACAACACATTTAAATAAAACTTAATTTTCTAAAAGATCAAAAGGAAGTGTTTCCAATGTAACCTTCTTTAAATTTATAATGAAAGGTTATTATGCTAATGAGTGTTCACTGATATTTACACAATAATTTTATCATACTATAAAATTCATTTGTGTAGATTTCTTTTCTAATCATCCCAATAATAAATTCTTTAAATCTATTCATCTTCCAAAGTTTTTTTTATTACTCTAGTTGAACCCAAGTTAGCATGGGTGCCGAAATAGTCTATTTGAATGTTCAATTTCATAAAATCCACCTTATAAGTGTCAATGACTCTTGGTACTTATAAAGTGGATGCTCTGGGAACATGATAGGTGATATTTCAAAATTTCTATCATTTAATTCATGTAATGGTGGTCGTATCATGTTTAGAGACAACTCAAAAGGTCATATTAAAGGTATTGGTGAAGTTGGTTTTTCTAAAATAGTTATTATTTCAAAATTATTATATGTACTTCTTTTAAAAAATAATATTATAAGTATATCATTGTTTTGTGATGATGGATTAAATGTTTTATTTGAAAATGATAAATTTATTGTTATTAAAGATAAATTCGTTTTCATTTCAGTAAATAGAAAAGAAAATGTATATACTATTGATTTTTATGATCTAACAAAAAAATGTTTTAAATAAATATTTCTAGGTTTTAAATATATTTTCTATTATAAATTTCCTAAATAATACCAATTGTGAAATTTTTAAAGGGTTTAAACCTAAATTTGGATATTTTGGGGTCTTTGGATGTGATCCCTTCATCTTAAATACAAAAGATAATTGGGGAAAATTAAATTTAATCTGAAGAAGGGATAGTTTTAGGATATTCCAATGCTATAAAATATTATATACTTTTCAATTAAAAAAATTTAATTATTAAATAATTTTTTCTTGTTAAGTTTACTTCAAAAAATCTAATAAGCAAAATTCTAAATCAAACAAATAAAACAATGAGTTTAGAGAAATTAATTTTTGTAAAGATAATGGCCAAGATAATGATAATGAAATAGTTGAGGGGATCATATATATTCTCAAATTGATCCAAAGGAATGTAAAAATCTTTAATATAACCCTATTGAAAAATTAATTGGTAATGTAGAATCTGGAATTCGTACTAGAAAATCTATTTTTCTTTACTGTTCCAATTCAACTTTTACTGCTGACTTTCTTCTTATCAATTTTGAATATGATTTAATTGATTAAAATTGGATTAATTCTATGTAAGATGAATTAAATTTATTTTTAAGGAATAAAGTGTGGGATATAGTTTATTTTCAAAAAGATAATCCTTTTATAGAAACTAAAATGATTTTCTATAATAAACTTGATGAACATGGAAACATATTTAAAAATAAAGAAAGGCTAGTAGCTCAAGATTATTCCTAGTAATAGGTAATTGACTTTAAATATTATTTTTCTTCTATTTTTTGGATGGAATAAATCTGAATTCTATTATCCTTTGTTATTTTTCAAAACATAAAATTATTTAAAATGGATGTAAAAAGTGCCTTTAAAATGGAATTATCTCATAGGAAGTCCATGTTAGACAACCCCCTAGATTTGAAAATGGTAACATTAAAAATCTTGTTTTTAATCTTAATAAAGCCTTATATGGTCTAAACAACACTTCTAGAGCTTGTTATAAAAGGATAATGCGTTTTTTATTTAAAAAATAGTTTTTTTAGGGGAATATTGATCCAACCTTGTTTATAGAAAGAGTTACAAATGATGTACTTATTATTCATATATATATTGATCTAATATTTGGTTTAATAAATGATTATTTGTGTAATTAGTTTTATAAACTTATGAAAAGTTAATTTTTCATGAGATTAATAGGACGGATAAATTTTTTTCCTTGGTTTTAAAATTAATCAAAGGAAATATGTTCATTTATTAAATTAATCTATATATTATAAACAAATTATAAATAGGTTTGGACTTAATTCTAGTAAGACAATGAAAACACCAATGAGTACTAATTCCAAATTGGACTTAGATAAATCTAGTAAGTCAGTTGACATCAAATTTTATAGATGTGTGATAGGCATTCTATTGTATCTCAATTCATCTTGACCAGATATCATATTCTTAGTATTCTTAGGTTCTAGGTATTCGCCAAACCCAAATAAAGTCATCTTAAATCTATTAAAAGAGTAATTAGATATATCAAGATTATTTTTTTATATTGGACTATTCTAATATAATTTGGATTTTTTTTACTTACTATCTTACTCTGATTCTGACTTTGGAGGTTTCAGACTTTGCTGGAAAAACACTACAGGTATGAGTCACTTTTTAGGAAAAAATTCAATTTTAGGGATCTGTAAGAAACAATATTCAGTATTAGTATCAATATTTAAGGATGAATATTTTACTATAGCTAGCGGTTGTTCATAGAGTATTTTTAGATGAAATAAACTTTTTATTATTTAAATATCATTTTTCATAAAATTATTATTTACTGTGATAACTCAAGTGCTATTTCAATTTATAAAAATTTTCTTTAACACTCTATAACTAAATATAAATATGTAAGATTTCAATTTCTTAAGGAACATGTAAATAAAGGTGATATATTCTAATAATGTGTTCCTAATGAGAAACAACTGATGGGAGTTTTTATAAAACATTTATATTCTATTAAATTTGAGAACATATAATATTAATTGGGTATGTTAGAAGCTTAAAATATTTTTTAGTATAATCATTTCCCTTAAAAATGTTTTTACATGAGTTTTATATTTGAATTCTGTTTTTTAATATGATTAAATCATAATTAGATCATATTGTTTAAAAAATTCATTGTTGAATTTTTACTTCTTCTTAATTATAATATCTTCGATAAATTTCTACTCTATTTTAAAGTAAATTATTTTGATTAAATGAGAGTCTCTTTAATATATTAATTTTAGTGTATTTTTTAATAAATTTCAAAAAGGGGATATTTCTATTGGAAATTTAATAAATTTTATGTTTTTTAATTTAAAAAAATGGGAGTTTGTTAGTATTGGAAAGTAGTTCTAATACTTAAACATTATTATTTGTTTCAATAAATTACTCTCTCCAAATATTATCAAATTAAATATTGTTTTAATTAATTAATAATTTTTTATTACAAATTATAATAATAGTTATGTAATTATTTTAATGTTTTTCATGTTTTAATAATTTTATTTATTAAATGTTATAATGATAATTAATGTGTGTTCTATTTTATTTAATTAAGTTTAATATTTTTTCCATTATATAATGAATTTTTTCAATCCAAACTACGGTGCCTAGGGTAGTCCTCAAGCACTTAAGGGACCCATTTGGTCAACCTTGTGGGAAGGCCAACCATAGGCATCCCACAAGCAGGATTTGGTGTGGTCAGTGTTTATAGTGCACTATAATTATGTGTGGATCCATGTATAAGGCCCATAGAGTGTTCTTGCAAGGCACATGGGTTGGGCTAGGTAGCCCATTGGTCCAAAGGCCCATGTGTGTGCATATTATAACCAGTGAAGGTCCCTCGTAGCCAAGTCATATGGTGGGAAGTCATGTCTTTTTTGATATACTTCTTGCTCTCCAAATCATCAAGTCAATGTGGGTCTAAAATATAACATCATTGTTCATCTTTTAAAAACTCATACATTATCTCTGTCTTCAGATCTATTAAATATAATTTGTTTAATCTGTTTTGAATTCTAATGTATTATTTATTCTCTTGCACTTCGATTTTTTGAATTATATCATCTTTTTTCACTGAGTTTCTCACCTATGCCTCAGTTATGGTTCTACACCTTCTTCCATTATTGATAGTTAGTTTTATTCTACCACTGGTAGATCTTGTTACTCATTGGTGGATCTTCTTCACTCCACAAGAAGTTTGTTCCTCCATATATTTCCTTTAGGTTAAACCGTATCATGGCATAGATCTCTCTAAAAGTGTATCCTTTATTCAACAAAGATTGTCTTCCATTGATTCTTTAATATTGGATATAATTCACCATCACTCATAGATCACCTTTAACTGGTAGATATTTTTTTCACTGGTATCACCTCATTCAAGTGAAAAGAAGTATGGCAATAGTATCCCTCTTCATCATTTTGTTTTCTTTTATTAATTCTTTCTTCTTAAATTTCTATCTCCTATAATAACTATCTCACTGGGTGTTTTTTTCTTCTTCCACCATTTTATATCACCAGAGATATATCATTTTCCACCATTGTACATCCAATTGTAGCATGTTTTTCTTTATTTTACTAAAAGCTTTAGTTAAACAGTGGTAGGGAAATAGTTTTATTTTTGTTGGCTTAAATTATTTATTATTTCTAAATGAAATTGTATATCATTTCAACTGAGAGAAGAATAAGATACCATTATCTATTTAGATATCATTGGATATCAAACAGTATATCATTTCAGTGGTAGTATATTTCTTCCACTACACATAGTTTTTCTACCATTGGACACCAATTGTTGGTCAATCTTCTTCCAACAATTTTAATCCACCATTAGTTAAAAAAAATACTAAATTTTTTATTTCTTATTATAATTTATGTTATTAAAAAAATTAAATGTTTAAATATTTTATTATTTATTTTTAAATATAATTGAAAAAAAATTTAAAAAATAATTACAGTGTTATTTTATGTACACTTAATCATAAAAATTGAAACTCATGTGATGCTTTGTTTTTACTACAGTTTTTATGTCTTAATAAACTAGAAGATTATAATTTCATTTTAACTATTTTATAAATATAATTTTTTCTAATTTTTATACTTAAAATATTAAATGTTTTATTTTAATATTTCATAAAGAAATATAAAGCCCAATTGCACTCTATATTTTAACATGGCTTTAAGAAACGAAGGTAACAGTCATATAATTTTATTGTTATACACTAACAAGTATCATGCTAAATTAAACATAGACATGCTCCTATAGGATCTTTTTTGTAATGATCCAGTATATATCTTCAAGGAATAAAACATATAATAGTGTAGATCATTCGACATAACAACTTGTGTTTTATCATTGACACGTTATTTTTCCTTTCAATTATTCATGAACTTTTACAAATTCTATAATAGTTCTATGATCATCGATAGACTCTAACTTCTATATTTTTCTTTCCAAGTGAAAAAAAATCATTGAACTTCAAAATCTCTTACATTTATGAACATCCTATGATTTCCATGTATTATTTTTTATTCATGTAATTTTTTTCCTTATGTTTGTATTTATTCAAATCTAGTTTATGATTTTACCAATCAAAATAAAGTATTACTTCTTCGGCTTATTCAACCACCTAAAAGAAATTCTGGGTTGTGACTCTTGATCAAAATTTAGGTAAAAAGACTAGGTTGGTATCCTATAAAGACTGGGTTGTTCCTCCAAGATCTTGTAAATGGAAGGGTCTATAATAAGGTTCTCACACCTTTAAAAGTAAGGTTCTTAATGGGTACCAATCTCCTAGAGGAGTAAAGGATATTTATGAGTGTATTAGGATCTTTAAAATATGAACCACTATAAATCATTGTGTTCTTTATATTTATTTTCATTTCACTTTGTTTCAAGAACATTGTACTCACTACAAATTTTTATTTTATATGCTTTGATTTTTTGTTCCTTTAAATTTTAAAAATAACTATCCACCCCCCTCTAATCATATTTTACATCACTAATGATCCAAAAAAATTATTTTTATATCAAAATAAAAGGATAGTATTCTCTAAAAAAATTTGAAAAGGGATTTCATTTCACTTATATATATTTAAATCTTCTAATACACAATTTTTACTCCAATAAAATTTCTTTTTTAAGATTTCATTATTGTAAACTATTTTATGGAAATTTTTTTAAAATCCTTCTTTAAATTTCCTGAAAATATATTTAGAAGTGATTTATAATTTATTTTTTCAAAAAAACATTATAAAATATTTATGTGAAAAAATTAAAAGATTTACTTCTATTTTCCTCTCTATTTTCCAAAATACTTTCCTTTACTAAAAACCTTAATTTATGATGAATTAATTATCTATTTTTATCCTCTATGGATTTATGTTTTATACCTTAATTTTTGTACAAGTATTATTCTCAATTATCTCACTTCCTTGTGATTATTTTCTTTATCACTCTCCATATCAAATTTGTCTTTATTTTTCTCATTAATTTACATGTTATTTATTATCATGAATGTATTATAAATCATTTATAGTATTGAACTAGTTGAATACTAATTAATATATATGTAATGAATACCCTATCATATATAAATAGGATTCAAGGGTGTTAATTAATAAAGATATGTTAGTTTTTTACTGGGGAAATATTAATAATTTTTATACTTGTTAGTTCTATACAGATGATTATTGATTTTTAAAGGTATATTGATTATGTACTATAAGGAATTTAAAATTAATTATCTCAATAAATATGTTCATTTAATATCTAGGTTTTTTGATCATGTATTTTACACTTTATTCATTCCTTTCCATATGAAGAATGCATTAGAGTTATTTAATTGATGGTTGGTGATGGTATAATATAGCCCCCTGATGCATCTGTTAGGTCTAATGAGACAAACTAGAATGGGAATTATTTAGTGTATTCATGTTCATATAATGATAATTTCTTGTTCTAGGCCTTGATGATATGTATTGGATTAATAATAATATTCATGTCCAAGGACTTTATAGTAAGACATTTGGTATTATGAATTTGATCATTATGAAGACAAGTGTTGATGTACATGTCATTATTTACATTTTTATATTATCCATGGATATATTTTTCACTCAATTTATTAATTAAATGGAACATTTATTAATTATTTACTCTACAATATTACTCAAGTTTTATTTTTCTATGATATCTTCCACTTTACACTACCCTTATTAGGTGTTTGGGATCACCATTATTATGTTTTAATTTCACTATATTCTGAATAAAATTATTATATGTGATATTTCTATGATGGGTATCATGTATATAGAAATTTTCAAGAAATATGGATGACTAATTGTGGATTAATAAGTTCTTGGTATAATAGGAAAAAATTTCAATGGGTGTGAAAGATATGTGTTTTGTTATGTAATGGTTTCCCTAATTATCTAAATATATAGACTTAAAAATATATTGGTTATTTAAGTGGCTTGATAATTTATGTTAATGTTTTTTTAAATAGGTTAGGGGATTATCCCCATATTATTAAGGAAAGAAATACCTCTTATCTAGGTTTAGAGGGAACACATTACATGGCTTATAGACCTCAAGGAACATAAGACTATTGAATACATTTCATAAAGTACCTTATATATTCCAAAGTACTTATCACCAAAAGGCCCAGAATATCTTGAAGTCCCATAGCCGATTAGTCCCAAGATTACCCAGCCTTATAGGCCTAAATTCTTCCACATGTAAGGTTGTCCAGCTACCGAGTTCATTACGGGTCATCACCCCTTCTTTCACAACTACCTATGACACTATGAATTATCACCCATCATATATGGCCCTCACATTTAACACAGGCTTCAACTTCCATCATCACCAGCCTTCCTCTATCCTGTTCTTTTAGAACTAGATCTAGGAGTATGAGTTCAGGGAATCATAAAATAAGTGATGAAGACATGCTTTTCTGCACAAATTAGATCTTTAATTTTATATATCCATGTATGTATTGTAAGTATATATATGATTTTTTATAATTATGAATTGTGTTTTCTAAAGATTATGTATGTGAGATTGGGAGTTTTGTAAGAGTAACCTATAGCTATGTAAGTTAGGTTTTCCAAAAATCATAAAATTGGATTCAAATAATTCATGTTCGGTATTAATAGAAATTTCATGGAGAAATTCATGGGATGTTTTAAAAAAAATTAATAAGGTTTAATAGAGTTTTAATGAGATGGTTTATTTCTAAAATCAAGAGATTAAAGTTGTGACATTGATGATATAATTTAAAAAAGAAAATTTGGTCCATTTTTTAAGGATATTTTATATCCATATCTAAGAAATATTAAATAGAATAAAATATATACTTTTATTAGAAGGAGAAATCCGGGTAAGGAATAAGTTTAAAAAATAAAATAAATAAGTTTTGATTAGTTTTTTATTGAATATTTGAAATTCTAGAATTTGGAGAATAATTAATATTATGTTCATTATCTTATTGTGTCAAAGATAAATCACTTTTTTTTATTGGTGTTCATTATAAAATTATTCTTGATCATTCTTTCTCTTATAATCCTTTGGTTTCTCATCAATATAGTTCATAAATTAAGGAAGAGGGAGTGATTTTTTAGGAATTGGTATACAAAACCATAATTGTAAATGTAGATAACCTTGGCTTGGATGTCCTTGAATAAATCTTGTAATCACAACATCAACGAGATTTTTATTAATTAGTACACCAAAAACCTCTTGTTTGTATACTCCTTTTATGTAACCCACTTGGGAAAAGTAAGTAAAATCAGTTTTCTCTTTGTGTTTGTTGATTTATTTTTCTTGAATAATATTTTACATGAGAATTGTGTAAGACATTTGGTCAGTTATGTGTATCATCTAAAAATGAATAATGGTTTTTTAAAATAAGAATTTTATGATAAATTTCCAAACCTTGATTCACTAAACCCCCCCCCCCACCACCACCACCACCACCACACCCCCTATTAAGGTATCCCCATGGGAACATAGCATCAAAAAGTAATATCATATCCAAAATATAGATCTTGAAAAATCTATCATGGTCTAAGATTTTTTCCTGGAAAATTATTTTAATCCAAAAGGATTACTAATTTTTTTATGGTATGAATTATCATATATGGAATAACATGATGAAATATCCTAATAGATCACTTGGTTTTAATGTTCATCTTACTACAATTTATTTCATTCAAATTAGTGATCTAATATATTTGATTTTAAATAAATTATATAGTAATATGTTTAATGGTGATGATAACATATAGAATTCATTTTATGAATCTTATTTGAATCATATTTATATAAAGGTAATGGGTTGTAATTATTTTAATGTTATTTGGGATAAATTTTTCAATATCTATAAAATATAAAGTGAAGGAAAAAATACTTTAAGATCTAGAAAATAAATCTGAATATTTAAGAATAATGATAGTGAAAGTGTGGATTAATTGTTTAATAAGACTACTTAGGTACTAGGTACTATGAGATGAATCAATTAAAAATGAGGGTGTTGAAATTATAAATAATATCTTAATGGGGCTTGCAAATTTTTACAATAAAAAGGTTATGACTACTGAAGAAAGAATCTTGAGTCATCTATATATTAATGATTTTTTAAGTTATTTAGTAACCTATTATATGAGATTAAATTCATAAAGTTATTTCACTCAATTAATGGATAATATAGCTTTTGAAGCTATGGAAAATATGAAATTGACTAATGAGAATAATAAAAAGGATTTTTTTAATGAATTTATTTCACTATTTTCCAGTTGGATAATTGGAGGAATGGTTAGATTCAATAGTAAATTAAAATTTTTATATTTTAAATGTGTCATTTTTCTACTTAATTTTCAAAAAAAAATGTAAAGAATAATAATTATTGGTTGACTCTTCAAGGGTAAGTTCAAACAAAATTTATTAAATAAGAATAAAAAACATTTTTCTAATTCACTGTGTATATAGAAATTCCAAAGAATGATCTTTTATAGTAAAGAAGAAGAGGATTTCAAACCAAATCATGAATAATATGAGAATAAATTAAAATATAATTATAAATAAATTATATTGGTTGTGATTAATGATAAAACAGAACAAAAAGAAATTGATTTACTCTTAAATGGTGACATTGGACTTCTCTTGTAGAACTTCACATGTAAAATAAGAAAAAGAGAACATATGAAGTTTGTTAAAAGAGACATATGAGTATGTGGATAGACTTGAAGTTAAGATTACAGGACTAAGATAGATGTTTGAGGATAAATATTTTTATCAAAATAATGATAAATAAATGGTTGATTTTAGGATAAATTCATATGATCAAGATTAGTTTATTTGTGATACTAATTAATTTATAAATAAGAATTCAAGAATATTGGTTCTCTTAAAACAGAAGTGGTTGTCATGAAAAAAAGAATCGTGGTGTATAAATAAACCATGTAAATTATGAAAAGAAGACATTGTTTAGAAGGGACAATAGTGTAAAATAGACAAGAAAATCTAAAAAAATTATAAACAAGTGGAAGATAGTTTGAGAATGAAAAGGAACACCACTATGGGAAAAAGTAAACCTGGTTACATATGTGAGTCATCAAAATATTCTACTATGAACACTAAAATATCATAGTTGAAATAGTAAGTAAGGTATAAAGCTAAATAAAATTATTAAAATAAAACCTTAAGAATATTTTAAAATCCTATAGGAAATTATAAATATATTGGAATAAATACTAATAAATTATTTTCAATTGATGAAATTTCAATTTTGAAGTTACCTTGGGTACATAATGACATATTTTAAAAAACCATGAATTTATTTAAGAGGTGAATCCATGGAAAAACATAAAAAAAATATTTATCCTAATAATGAAAGATAAAATATTTCTAGAGGATTTTGCTTTAATTTTTCAATTTACTTCTGTAAAACATTTAATTTTTAGAATAAAATAGTTTTTTATTAGGATTTATTTGAAAAAGATCTAAAATATATTATATGGAAACAATTCCTTTAAATAATATGTTTTTCATTCTAGAGGAAGATGGTCGTAATAGTGAAAAGGTTGTGGATGTTGATTGCAATATTCGAAATACAAAAAATCTATAAATTGATCCGGGGAAATAAAATAAGAAAAAAAAAGAGGAAAATATGCTAGAGGTTTCATTAAAGGTGTGAAAAAGAAATGGAACTTGGATAATTGTTGGAGGTTTTTTATCCCATATAACTTAAAAAAAGGACCTGATAAATAATTTGAAGAAACATGTTGATTTGATTGTTAGGTTTGGGAGTGATGGATATTTAAAAATCAAAGTAATTTATAGAATTAATATTGCTATAAATTAGTTTAATATTTTTTAAGTTCTTTCTATTGATGGATTTAGACAAAATCTGTTAAGTGTGGTTCGGTATTGTGATTTATCCTTATAAGTGTTGTTCAATAGAAATGGTTTTTGTATTAAATAGAATGATGTGTGATCTTTAATATAGGTTATGGGCGTAACAGAAGTGTCCTATGATGGTATGAACAACTTGTATTTTAGTATTAAATTACATGTAATCATTGATTTATATGAGAAAAGAATTGTGTTTAATTAAAATGGTATATTGCTTGACTAGAATAAAAACCGGAACCAAAATTGAAGTACACTCACATTTAATTTATAATTAATTTATAAGTAGATATAGAATTACTAAATCTTGTAATTATCACTTTATTTATTATTTGGTGCAATATATCTCATCGCACCATTGTTTCAATATAGAATCCAAGTACAGAATCCCTCTAATGGTTATCCACATGTACACTATAGTCTTTGAATGGCATTGTATAACTATCGGTTCCTAACATGATCGATCCCAGTAGCTTTCATTGTTCTTGGTTGATATTATTAGAATTATTCTTGATATAGGAAGAACTCTTGATGATCTAATATAATTAGATATGTAAAAAGATATATCTATATATAGAAAAAATATAATTATATATTTATTACGATGGGTTTAGGGTTGAAAAATTGCACACAAAACCCTGTCTATCTTTATAATTATTAATTATCCCCATCTTAAATAATAATATTATAATTATTATTAATTTCTTGACATGTGAAACATATTTATGAATATATAAAAAATATCATTTATATTATTTCTAATCTGACCAATAAGCTCAGACCACTTTCCCTCATCTGCATCTACTGATCCTCAAATACTGACTATTTAATAAATAAATTTCACTATATTATTATAAAATAAATTAAATAAATATTATATTTTATATATTTTCAAATAAATATTTATTATTATTTAACTCACCTATTATTTTGAATAACTTTTGATTAAAATATGGCGATCAAAAAACCCAAATAAATATTATTTATTCTAACTTGTTAAATTCAATAGTATAATTTAACTAAGATTACGGATACACTTAGTATGTGACACTCTAGGCATCTTTCTCATTGGCATTAGGTATAACCACATAAATTTAAGGTTAAAATCTAGCAACATGCAAATCCACCCATAGAGAAATAATTTAACATCAAAATGATGTCCAACTTCCTACAAATGTTTACCATGTAATATAATCTTCTTATCAAAATATTTGTAATAAAGTAGGATGCATGTTAGTTCTATCAACCTATATACTTGATTTTTATTTCTATTAATTTTTAGAATTGAAATCTCCCAATGAACAATGTGGAAAAGAATTTATTTAGGCAGTTCTATTCCATCATAGAGCTTAATATATCAACTTCCATAGAAGGAATAAATCCTTTCTAATATTATCCATTAATCCAATATAACTCATGATCAAACCAAAATATCATACCTCTCCATGAGCATAATTTATCATGGTATTCACTAAAAAATAAAATCACATGGGCAATGACTTCCATTAATAAAAATATTAAAGTTTTAGGATCAATACACACATCCACAGATAGGAACATACAATGACATGTGGAAATCTGGATTTCCTATTAACGGGTATATTCTCATAACCTCCTATCATGGATATTACCAAGGGAGAAAACTGTGAGAAGGTTTATCAATGTATTATGAACCTCAAACCCCTAATAGAATGTATTTTATATTTCTTATTATACTGTATCACCCATCCATAGGATAAGATTTTAGAATAATGCTATGGAACCTCTAAGTTCTCAATATAGCGGGGAATTTTTATAACCTTTAATTTGGTCAAATATTTTTAAGAAATTATCACATAAAAATTTCATTCATAAGAAAAACAATAATTATATAATAAAACTTTATTAATAATTAAAAAACACATAAAAAGTACTAATAAATTCAGTTCTAGGGAACCAACTCCAACAGACTCCAACTTGCACTAGAGCTAACTAACAACAACTTTCAATGCACTAGTTCTCACATGATACTCATGATTCCTCTGAGATAAATTATATATTAAGGGGTACTCTACATTTTCCTTCATGGATACTCTTCTTAATATAAATTCACCTCATTGAGAAAAATCCCTCGAGAGATGAAACTTATGAAGTATTTTCTTTATCCTTTGGTGTGACATTGGCTCTTTATAAAGATCTAATGTTGTAGTGTTATCATAATAAACTATTATGGGATATTTAATTCTAGGTACCACATCAATATAATGTTAAAATTTATGAATATATATTTCTTCCTTGATAGAATAAAAATATTTAATATACTTGAAATATGTAGTAAAATCAGTGACAACTAGCTTCTTTGAACTCTTATATCTCATTGCTCTTCCATTGAGATAAAAGACATATCTAAACTGTGACATCAAATCATTATGATCTATCTAAAAACTAGAATATGTATAACTCCTAATAAAAATAACTTCATCTCCTTCATAAATTAGGAACATATCTTTAGTTCACCTAGATAATTAAGGATAGTCTTAACAATAGTCCAATGTTTTTCAGCTAGATATTCTTGATATCTTCCTACCATACTAAAATTATTGGTAAAATTAAGCCTCATACATAACATGGAAAATATGATTAATTATATCATATAATTTTATGGGATCTTACTCATTCTCTCTCTTTTCTATTGTTTCTAAGGAAACATTTTCTTATAAATATGTATACCATGTGACACCGGAACCAATCCCCTCTTAGATTTTTTCATACATAACCTATTCATTAAATGGTCAATAGATATACAATACCTTATCCTAAGAAGCCTCTTGAATCTATAAAGAATGATCTTGATCTGTAGAATTAAGGTTTCATCACATAAGTCCATAATAGAGAATCACTTTCTCAACCATGGATTAACATCCTATAAGACTGGTATATCATTTCTAATTAGTAACGTTTCATCCACATGCACTATTATAAAAACAATTATACTCCCAGTAAATTTCTTGTAAACACATGGATCACATTCATTCTTAATGAAAATAAATTCCTTTTATGGCTTCATTGAATCATATGTTTCATGACCTCGATTCTTTATTTAATCTATAAATGGATATCTGAAACTTTAATACCATTTTGGGATTTCCTAGAGTCACAAAACCTTTTGGTTGTGTCATATACACATCTTATTTAAGGTTCCTACTAAGGAAATAAATTTTGATATCCATTTTCCAAATATCCTAGTCATGGAAAGCTTCTATGGAAAACTGAATTCTAATGGATTTTTAAATGGAAACTAGGGAATATATTTTATGATAGTCAATTCATGGATGTTGTATAAATCATTTAGCCACTAGTATTTATTTATAGGTATTTACTTTAACTACATGTCAATCTTTCACTTGAATACCAATTTACTCCCAATATTTTTTACATCAACTGGTGGATTAATCAAAACCCAAACATGGTTTTGATACATGGAATTAATCTCATAATTCATGGATTCTTTCCAAATTGTAGCCTATGAGCTCTCTAATTTTATCCCAATATTCTTCTTGAGGATGTGATACCTATCAAGAAATATATTATATTTTGATAGTTACTTTTTTATCAAAAGGATTGTATAAATAGTATCCCCTTTTTTCCTTAGGATACACTATAAAGATACATTTAGTGCCTTAGGGTGCTAGTTTGTTTCTTGATATATCCTTAACAAACACTTTGCAACCCCATACATGAACATGTGAAAAAAATGGATTCTTTCCACTTCATAACTCAAAGGGAATACTTTTTCCACTTCATTTGTTACTCGATGTAGTAATTATAATGTTTTGTGTAATGAAAGTCCCCAAAAGGATAATAGAAGACTTGTGTGACTCATCATTGACCTTACCATGTACAAAAAAGTGTGGTTCCTCCTTTCACTAACACTATTACACTATGGTTTATAATGTGGAGTGATATGAGATAAAATCCCATAATCCTGTAGTAATTTGATAAAATCTAGATTAAGATATTCACCACCTAGATCTGATAAAAGTTTCTTGATCTTCTTACCAAGCTGATTATCAACCTCATTTTTTGAAATCTTTGAACTACTCAAAGGATTTTGACTTATACCTCATCAATTATATATAACCATACTTACTCAAGTTGTTGATAAAATTAATAAAGTATGAGTATCCACCTCAAGCTTCTACTTGAAAAGGTCCACACACATCAGTGTGTACTAATTTTAGAAGAACTTTGGACCTTTAACCTTGACCATTTAATGGTGGTTTTTCCATTTTTACTTATAAAAAATCATGACATCTTTCAAGTGGAATTAGATTAAATGAGTATAAATATACATATTTATATAAATTTTTCAAAAGATTCTCATTTATGTTTCTAAGATGGTGATCCCAAAAATGGGTGTCATATGATTCGTGTGTATTAGTTTCATTATCAATTTCCAATATTTAGTTTACTCAATAATAATTTCACTAAAATAATCCCATTACTTCTTTGGCTAGGTTCAATTCCTCTTATAGTGGCTCTTCTTTCAACATGAAAAACATACTACATCTTGTTCCTTTCCTTAACCTTATATCTTCTTCTTCTTGGAAAGATAGTGATAATGAGCCTTAGACATAGTATAATTATTTGGATCCTTTTAATTATTATTCTTCTTCTTATTTACCATAAGGATAATTGGTTTTTCACACCCCATGTCTTTATCAATTTTTTTAATAAGAGTAAGAAGTTTAGAAAGTTTCTTCTCACTATTTCTCATATTATAATTCAAAATAAAACTAGAGAAGTTTTGGGGTAGTGAGGATAGAATGAGATATTTGTATATATCATTATAGATCCTAAAAACCAATATATATAGGCACTCAATATATCCAATCATCTTGACTACATGTTCTCCAGCTGGTGCTAAATCTCCAAACATGCAAGTGAATAGTTCATTGGAGATCTCATATATCTCTGATCTCGCCTCCCCTTCATAGAGATCCTTAAGGTGAAAATTGATGTTATATGCATCCATATCCTCATATTACATTAAAATATTGTTGTACATGGAGGATAGAATAAAACATTGGACATCCACAGCAACTTTCACATTCTTTTGATAGATAAAAAACTTCTTTCTCAGTAGCATCTTTGGAAATGAACTCATGAAGTGGGGTTTTTAGCACTTACAATTTATGTTAATAGAAGAGTATAACACACAAGTTCCTATACCATTATAGTAAATTCACATCGACGAGAAGGTTATCTTTCTCTGGTATGGATCATAATCATATAGTTGATGTCATTTTTTCCATTTCTAAAAATTAAGATTAGATGATTAATACTTTATTTGATTAAAAAAAGATTAATAAATATGAATTTAATTAAATTCCATTAATATCCCTCTATTTATTAAGATACATTACCACACACCATCAGTTTCATAATATATTTTCACTTGGATATTCTATAAAAAAAGGATCCATATTCCCTTCTCGTAACCCAAACTTGGGCCTAACAATCTATTTTAAGTGTTTTAGGTTGGTTTAAATTTCTAAATACATTAAATCGCAGTTCCTTGATCTGTTGAGTGGACTCTCAATCCTAAAATCCTATTTTAGTATTTCCTAAAATTTTAAATTTTGGTTATACTAGGTTCTACTTGGGGAGTCAACCCTTGATCTAAACTAAGTTAAGTCAAGCCAAAACTCAAGCTATATTTTCCATGATAATTGAAATCACCTCAACTTGAGTTAGTCAAATAAATTGAACTATGAGTTTAATTATAACTTAAGTAGTGTAAGGATAATTTGACTTAATATTTTAATTTATGTGTTTTTATCCTTATATGTAAAACCCATTTTATCCTTTTAGATTCTCTATTAATATTAAGTGAATCTTACTTAATTTATTAACCATGTCTGATAAAATATTTACACAAAATATGATTTTATTTTATTCCATACATCATGATTATTAATTTATTTATTAGTTCATCATGTGATATTTTCAATTATAATTAATTAACCATTAAACTAATAAAAATAAAATATAATTGGAATGATCATGAGAGTTTCTAGTGATCATTTTATCTAGCTGATGATAAACAAACCCTTGACCAAGGGGAAAACACCTTGAACCATAGCTTGCTTCATGTTGCAGCATTCCACAGTTGGTTCATTTATATCTCTTTGATTGGTTTTTCTATTGATCCTTAACCCGGACTGCCTCCACTTACTTGGGATATCCATACTTATATAATATTTTATTCAAACATGAGTTAGGGGATCAAATGGATTGGATAGAGGGGGTTTACATAAAAAGAAACAATGGGTATGCAATCCCTTACATAATAGGAGGATGGGATGACTCACAAACCATCAATAATAATTTAAAAAAATAAATTAAAATAAAACAATCACATAAAAATGCTTGGTCAATCTAATGATCATCTACACATCAAGAAATCAGCATACATTTTCAATATAGTTTTAAATTACATTTATTCATTATTTAACTAAGATAATAAACCATGAATCAATCCAATTAATTAAATTTTTCATAATTTCATCCAACCATACTTAACTCACCATCATCAATAATTTAAAAAAAATTAAATTAATGTAGTTCACAAGTGTACTTGGAGGAAACCTTGTTTTTTCTCTAAATTTTCAACATGAAAATTAATTTAATATATAATTTTTAATCCTATGACATGGAATATACTATAAAATGAAGGAAAAAATAGAACACAAAATCAATAGGTTTAATTATACATTTAATTCTTATTTTTTGTGAAAATTTGAAAACAATTCCAGCAAAACACAACATAGGGTGTAAAAAAGTACACCACATGTACTTGTATTATGCCCATGTCTCTGTCACATGCCTTGGGTGTGGTCGTGTCTTTTGTCTTGGACATGGTCACGGTACACAACGTGTACTGGGATTACATGGAATGTAACCTTAGAGATTCATAGAATTTGTGTACTCTTGTTTTGTATCAAATACATGGCTTTCTAAGAAACATTTTTTTCTCAATCGCAAGAATACAGGGACTACCCAACTTGTAAGATACTTACACGGCATCTAGTTCTACATGTCATGTTCCATTCTATCCAAATCTACACATTGTTATGATATATTTAGATATTATATCTAATATTTTCGGATCTTACTTGACAGAGTAAGATAGGGATATTGAAGAAAAACTACATGGCATGTACTTTGGAAATACATGGGGTGTACTTTGTTTTCACCAAGCAGAGCTATTGGCACCTCCATATGGAAATCTCCAGATGATTCTTTGTTTCCAATAGTTAATCGATCATTATTTATGTTATAGAGAATGAATAATAGAAGATATGAAAATTACATATTATTAAAACAAATAATTTTTAATTAAAATAAAACACAAATACAAGTAATCAATCAAAAAATAATAAATAATCATAAATTAAACATGTTACCACTCCGATACCACTTATAATTCCAGGTGTAGGGAAGAAATCCTTTGATGGTATGACCAACTCAACTTTTAGTCTTAAATAACATGTAATCATTGCTTTCAATGCTAGAAATAATAGATATACCAAGGGGGATATACCCAAACTTTTCCAAAACATTGGGTATAGGATTTAGAAATTACCTTATACAAATGGTTTTATGAAAATGGTTGGAATGGGTTCCTGGAAATTCAATCTATACCAATAGCTTTTAAAAATCATTTGTATAGGCTATTATTTACAAATAAATTCCAATGGTTCCAATGAACCATTGGTATAGACTTTTTGGTCTTTCTATATGAATAGTTTTAAAAACTATTGGTATAGATTTCCCCCTAAATCACAGCAGGACCTCCACTTCCTAGGATATGATTTCTTCTGAAAGTGAGATATATGAGTGCCTTCCATATTCTTCCCTAATCATGAAAACCCATCGTCATCTTCTCTATTCATCTGGTTATTCTTTAACATCTAATTTTTAAGTTCTGCATCCTTTATTTAATATTCCCCTCATGTAGTTTCACTAGATTTGATTGTGGTTTATTTAAAAAAATAGCTCACTATGTGTAGAGTGGTGAGAACACAATATTTTTCCAATATTTCTTGTGAAAGGGTCTTACTCCTACTGATATACTGAGTATTTGGATTAATAGAGTCTAAAATATATTATTTTAATTAGATTATATGAGTAAATCTTGGGTTTGTTTGAGATAAGTGACAGACATTTTTTTATTTGAATGTTGAGTCCTCTTTGACTTCCTATTTTTTGATTTGATTAAGGGATTGCATTTGTTTCATTATTTTGTTTTTTGGACTTCTTTAATAGATAATTTTAGTTATTATTGTAGTGAAATTTAAATTTTTAATCTTTATCTCACCTTGATAAACCCTTTTGATATTATTGTTATGATAGTGATTTATAATAATACATTGAGATTTGATTTTGGTGAGTAGTGATTCGTATTTTCTCTCGTCTAGGGATCCTGGGTCGTTCCTCGGTGGGAGAGGCTGGCGCGCCATATCTAGCCTCGTCTCCCCCCTTCCCCCTACTATTTCTAGCATTGGCCTCTCATAGTGATTTCTTCTAGGTGGTGGTTTTCTTTTGTTTTGTTTTCAAGTGGTTTTCTTCTCGACAGTGGCTTCGTCAGTAGGAACTGGTGGCCCTATCACAGTCGCACATCTCTTTTGAAACCATGGCTGGATTCATCCACTACTCTGAATTTTGGATCCTATGTGGATCTCCAATTTGGTGCATGGTGGTGGATTCACAGAGGCTTTGTGAGGTTCAGGTCATCTGGTCATCAGTATTCCAGAAGGTGGGTCTCTTGCCAGGCTCATTCTGTGATGCGGTCTTCGGTGGATGGTTGTTGTGCGCAATGTTTGTCGAGTTCCCTTTTCCGCTGGTGATGGATTATCTTGATCAGTCTAGTTCTTTCGGTTTCTTCTCCGTTGAAGCCTCGTCAGATCCGTTTGTTGCTTTGGCATCATGCTCCCTTTTACTGCTCTCCCATTTGGTCGGTCGTGTTGGTTTCTAGGAAGATTTAGGAAGTGTGTTTCTTCGGGCTAGGTGTCCCAGAAGGTGATCCCAGCCCTGTCCCGTGGATAAGATGATTTCGTTGGTTGAATCTCTTTGTTGTTTTTGTTTTTAGTTGGATGGTCTATTCTTCCATCATGATTTGCGTTGTTGTGATAGTTTCTTCTTCTCCGACATGTGTTTTTTGGATGGTGGGATCAATGATGGGGCGATGGGGATATTTTCCTATGGTTGAGAAACGACGATCGATGGTGATGTGTTCAATTAGTGATTCTCCATGGCAAGTGGGGTGTGATGGTTTTTTCTTCAAGTAATCATGATATGGCATGTTTTCTGAGGTGATTGGTTTTTGATATCTAACTCGGGTTGTTGTGTTGGTGCTGGAATCTATCTAAGTGAGGTTTGTGGTGGCTTTGGTTTGGATGCCGTGGATTATTTATGTTTTGAATTTTAAATTTTGTAAGTTTGGCGGCATTTGGTTTGAGTGGGTATGATGTCTTGGGTCTTGAAAGTATTTTGTGGTCTTTTGGATTTTCGGCAGTTCATGTTGTCTTGAGTTGGGATGACTTCTTTTATGGTTTTTATTTGGATGAAATCTTTAGGGTTCACACTTAGCCTTTAAAAGTGTCATTTATAAAATACAAAAAAAAAAGAATAAGGTGGTGGCAAGTAGTGAGATGATGGATTTGATACGTTACATTCTAATGATTTTTTGGGTATATTATTTTTTCTTTAATAAGGTAGTTTTATAAGATAATTTTACATTCTATAAAATTATTATCTATACTAAGGTGAGGGGTTTCTTAATCTTGAGATGATATCTCATATTATTTTTAACAAATTTTTTTTTTAATTTAGATTATGTGTATATTATTTACACTATGTGATTTATGATACATTATTTTATAAGTATATATCATACCTTTTGATGCTAGGTTGTTCTGTTTTCATGGGTAGTCGAGTAAAATTATTTTTAGGAATCATTAATATGAGCATAAGTTATGAGAGGATATTAGATAATTGTATCACCTTGTGAATTAAATAAATGTGACATGATATATTATTTAACATGAGATCATTTTAATATGGCATTGATTGAATCCTCCACAGAATGCATATTATTCCACAACACCCCTTAAAATGAATCTAGATGTTATTTCTATATCTAACACATAGAATATTCCATGAATTATTCTAGATGAAGATGATTCTTCATAATATAATACATCTCTCATCTAGATCCATTTTTTAGAATAGTTCAAAAAAATTAATAATAAATTACATTCCCTACTAAACCCATACATTAGTTTACAAATAAAATAGAAAAAATGATCCAATATAACTGTTGACAATACTTTGTACGACCACCTCACCTTATTATAAATAAACACTCATTAAATAACATATCAATCAACTGTAATATAAAACCACACTAACTAGACCTGACCCAAACTACATTGAACAAAAAAAATGAAAAATGGGACCCAACCCAGCATGAATGGAAATTCTTTAGAATGCCCCAATCCAAACTAAAGTGAGTTGAAATTTTCAAAATCAACCTAATTCTAATGGGCCAAAATGGATCAAAATTAAATCTTAACCAAACAAAACCAAATTTACTTGAAATGACCAAACATAAACAAAATAACGAAACTGGACTAAACTAAAAGAAAGTGTAATGTACCATGAAGACCTAATTCAACACTAAATAAACTAAATAGAAATGAATTGATCAAACACTAAGAAAAATAAATTGTACCGAACTGGGCTAAATAGTATTGAAAATAAATGAACCAAACTAATCAATACTTTACACATTGAAACCTACTAGAAATAAAAATTCTATATATATCATAACTGGACTAACTTGAGTGAACCAATTGAATTGAATTGGAATGACTTAATCTGACCTAAGTAGGTTCGAGTATACCTGAACTACACTAAACTCCATCAAACTAAACTAAAATAAAAAGTAATTTAACTATGTTGAACCTAACTAAAATAAATTCTGTATTAATGATGAAAAATGAAGTGACTTGAACAATATTAAATAAAAACCTAGTAGGAATGCACTACCCAAACCAAATAAAAAAACCAAACCCAACCAAACTAAATTGACTGGAACTAAAATAATCATAAACAAATAGAAATGACCAAAACTAATCGAAATAAAATAGAAAATATTGAACCAAATAGAATAAATGTATTGAATTATCCCAACCCAGCCCAAAATAAACCAAAAACCCAAATTAAACTAACCCAAAGAAAACCAAACAAAATCAATTGATTATAACATTAAAAACTGCATTGAATAAATCCAAAGTAAAGAAAAAATAATTGAATTTATCTAAACCATACCTAACTGAACTAAATGATATAATATATATTTAAACTAAAGCAACCCATACAGCAAAACTATAATGGAAAATATTTCAACAAAACCAATCCAAAATGACCCAACATGAATAGAACCATGTTGTACAAAATTGAACTAAACCATATCAAACAACACCAAACCAAATAAAATAGAATTTATGTGAACCAAATTAAATAGAACTTATTTAAACCAAACTAACCCACTTTGAATCAAAATACCCCAAATTGAAACAAATGAAATTGAACAAACCATATGCACTTGATCTAAATATATACAACCCTAATCGAGCGACCTTACTACATAGAAGATGGTAACCTAGAAGTGGAAATATTTTATACATGAATTTATTAAATAAGAATAAAATTAGTTAAAAATTTAATATAATAAGAGACAAAATAAAAAACATAAATTATAAACACAATTTTGTGTAGTATTATATATAGTTATTACTCATCAATATAATTGAATTCAGTATATTGGTTTTGTATTTTAAGTATTTTGTTATATATATATTTTTTTATTGTCTATTATATTATGATTCTCATATAGACTAGTGTGTCAGTTACGGTTTCATATAAACTGAACAATTATTTTTTCCCTAAATATATTTTCAATTAAACTTCAATATCATTTAATTTTTTTATGAAATGACATATAAAATTTTTCTAAAATAATGGATAGAAGTTGGATGTATGAAACCAATCAAATCTTAAGTGATTTTCAAAACAATTCAGAGATATTTTTAGATTTTTCATTTAACAAATCTTCAGATAGTGGTCACAAACACTTCCTATATTATAATTTTTTTTAAACATGGTTGATCAATGAAGAAGTTAGCTAACATGTATCAAAATATGGTTTTCAAACAAACTATTTTGTGTGGTATCACAATGCAGAGAAAATTCAATCTTGAAAATCTCATGATCCAAATGAGAGGACTAGATTGGAGAATTTATTAGATGACCAGTTTTTGTTTATTTATCATCAGGAGAAGAAAAGGATACCAAACCAAGAGAACTTAAATAATTGTACATATGATGCATGTAATGAAAATGAGGATGTTGACAGGGAGAAAAAATAAAGTTATTCCACCACAACTCTAGTATATCAACAATGTGGTAAAATAAAAAATATGGAATTATTAATCTAACTGTTTTATGGGAAAACCATAAATGGGATTTCTAATACTACCATCGATTATATTCTTAGATTTTTGAAGGAATTACTTACGGATGATTCATATATTCCCTCAAACCATTATATTTCATGTAAATTGTTTAAGAAACTTGGATTTTCAAAAAAAACAAAATTCATGCTTTCCCGAAATATTGTAACTTATTCTGGGAGGAAAATACTGAACAAAATGATTGTATAAAATTTGGAACATCTCGATGGATGCCAAAATATAATGTAATACCATATCATATGCCATATAAAGTAATATAGAACTTTACATTGATCCTTATACTCTAGGATATTTTCATTTTTGATGAGATATCAATAAAAAATCGATGGAATGATACTAAGAGAAAAAATAATTATGATGAGTTGGTTTACTGTACAGATAGATTTTCTTAGAAATCATTTGATGGTAGATATAATTATTTCATAGCTGACTTGCATAATGTGAGGTTGGTTACTTCATGTGATGGTTTTAATCTTTTTGGGAGGATTATTATTTTTCACAGCACATGGTCAGTATTCATACACATTTATAACCTTCCTCTATGGATGTGTATGACAAAACATTTCAATTTCATGAGTATACTCATATCTTAACCTTATGATCTAGAAAATGATATAGATGTATACATAAAACCTTTTATAAAATAGTTTAAAATTCTTTGTAATGTGGGTGTTCGTACATACGATGCATGTTCGAAAGACATATTTCAAATGTGTTCTATGATTATGTGGAAGATCAATGATTTTCATGCTTACATAAAGATGACTAGATGGAACATGAAGGGAAAACTATAATGTCCTATTTTTATAAAGAATACATGATCCATAATACTTAAATATCTCTATAGTTTATGTTTTATGGTACATTGATGATTCTTTCCAATGGACCATCCATATTGGAATAATCATCGAATATTTTACAACACCATGGAGACCGAAAATCCACCTCAGTATATGTTTGGAACTTATTTACATAATTAATTATAAGATTTTTTTCATTTGGGAAGGGTCAAATGAAATCTATAAAGAGAAATAATGTTTCCACTAAAACTAGTTAAAATTGTAATAAGAGAAGTATCTTCTTTCATATTGTTTTTAGTCAAAAAATTTGTTACGTCGTTACTTAGACGTAATGTACATTGAAAATAATATATGTGAAATGTTTCTTTCAATTATTATAAAATTAAAGGGAAATAATAAAGATGATTTATGATCTCAAAATGACTTGGGGGATTTGGGAATCAGACTAGAATTTCATCCTATGTGTATCAGAGAAAATCAATGGAATTTTAAGTGTGTTTATTCTGTGATGACACATATAGAAAAAAATAAATTTTTGGAAGTAATAAAGACTATTAATGTTCCTGATTCATATTCAAGAAACATATCAAAACGGGTCAATAAAAGAGAGTTAAATATTAAATATTTGAATACTCGTGATTATCACATCCTTCTACATGAGTTGATTCCAATATCAATCTATAATTTTTCATCTAATAATGTTAGGGTTTCATTTATTCAGTTGTGCCATTTTTATATAGATCTTTATTCTAAGAATTTTTCCAGGTCTTTCTTGTAGAAAATGTTGGTAGAGTCACCATTAATTTTTTTTAAGTTGTATAAAATATTTCCTCCATCATTTTTCACATGTATATTTCATATAACTATCTATATTCTAATCTAAATACTTCTCAGATTACCTGTTGCTTTTTTTTGATCTTTCCAACTAAAATAAATTTGCACACATTGAATTATTATGTCTAGAATTGGAATCATCCCAAAGGTTCTATCATGAAATTTTACTTGGCTCAAGAATGTATGGATTTTGGTTCAATGTATTAGTCTTATCTAACTACAAGATGGAATAGACCAATGAGAAATTAATAAGAATAATATGATAAAATTGAACCAATTTTTCGATCACTTCCCAAAACAGAGGGAATTTATGAATAATATACATTGACCACATTCATCCTTAAAGAGCGGGAGATGTCACATCACAAGGTTTTTTTTAACTATTATTTGTTTGATAACTACATTAAGTAAGTAAATTGAATGTGTATATCTTATCTCATCTAATGTAATTTTACATATCTATTAAAATATTTCTTTTTTTAGTATGGAATATAAAAAAATGACAAATATAAAGCACTGTTATTTATCTTTGAGAAGGAGAGATACATTTCATAGAAAAGACTTTTCTACTTGGTTTAAATTGAAGGTAGAAGTATTACTGTAATAAATTAATAAAATAAATATTTAATTAGGTTTAATATTCATTTATATTTCAGGTATTGAGTTTTTATGTTGACTCTGTCTTTGGGGAAATAATAGTTTTTGTTTTTTATCCTAATTTTGTGGTTTGTAAATGAAAATAAATTATAATAAATGGGTATATATTTATAATCACTAAACGAGCAATGAACATGAGAAAAAAAATATGTTAGTGTTATGGTAACTACCACAACAGATGGTTATGTCAGTACATCAAATAGTAAACCTTGATTTGAATATATATCTAATTATGGAGTCATTGAGAAAATTCTAATATTGGATTATTAATCTCATAGTCTAGTCACTATGATGAAATGTAAGTGGTTTTATTTGATAATGAGGCATGGAACATTTTTTTATTATAGATTTCAGGTTATTCAAATAACTTGCACTCTTTCTACCGATGAAAAATATGTATTGGCATCAATGGAAAAACAAGATTTTTATGTGAAATATCCTCTTAGACCTAAATTTAGTGTCATTATTAAAATAATACCAAGACATATTTTTTATGATGGTGATGATGGAATTGACAATATCTCTTCTCCCATTGGCCCCAATCCATTTATTACTTATGATGACTCCAATAGTTCAATTTTTAGAGTTTATTGAGAACCTGAGGTTATGGTGTGAAATTTTTAGAATCATCCATCTATGTTATCAGTTCTTTTGGTTTAGCTCTAATTAGGTTGTTAAGGTTAGTACTATTCAAATTTATTTACTATTGATTACAAATATTTTGGGTCCAAATTCCCCTTCATATAGATTTTTAATATTTATTGGTTTTACTTTTCTTTGAGTTTCATTTTCTAATATTTAATTGAACTATATTCAAACCTAGAAAACTAAAAAATAATAATTAAATTGGAAAAAAATTGATTTGAATTAGACATATTAAACTAATTAATATGAAAATAAAAATCAATGAAAATAACTACCTAACCAGAAAAATAGAAAAATTACCGAACAAAAATATGAACCAAATGACCTAAGATAAATAAAAATGTAAAATGACCTAATCAATTGAAAAAAATGAACCAAATGATGTAAGGTATAAAAATGGACAAATGAACTAATCAATTGACCAAAATGAACCAAATAACCTAACAAAATTTGAATTGGATCGAATCGAAAATATAATAAAAGTATATCATACCAGTGATAAGTATTTTAATTTGAAATAAGTGATTTTTTATTACATATCTTATGTTTTTATATTCTTCCCATTAAAATAAAAAAATATATCACTGCATATCTTTTATTTTGTTTGAAAATTGTTATTCCTTAATCAATTAATGTCTAATCATCTTTCTTGTTTGTCTTACACATTAGTTTTAGATTTTTAATTAATTACACATTTTTTTCAAATGAGGTAAATGAAAAAAATTGTGGAGATATGAAGAAAAAGGATTAAAGATAATAATCACTAAATGAGAGAGATGGGTGTCCCTCCTTTAGTGCCTGTTGTGAGTATTTTATTTAAAATATATATATATCAATAACATATAATGTCGTTTGATTAATTTTTTTTAACTTTTAATCTATATCAACCACCTAAGTAGTAGTTATTATCTAACCAACCAAGTATTTTCAATTTTAAGGATGAAAATATGAGGGGGTGGTACTAGAGTTATGCGCTACACTCGGCATACCTGATCACTCCCCATACCTCCCCCAAGAATACCATCTACCACACCTTATGATCCCACAGTGTCATTAGAGACACCCATTATATTTATGATGCCCATGTTTTCACCACCATTTTCATTTGAGGCAAATTTACTATCTTTCTCTTATTTGATGATTATTCCTACTCCTTATTCATATTTTTCATTTGAATATCCATATATGGAATCTAATTTTCCTTTTACTTCTTTATACTTAAGCTTCTACATTCCTCCTTCTTCTAATTCTTCCCTAACTGATCCTATGTAACATACATTGGGACCCACTCCATATGTATATTTTAATGTTCCTTTCGAGCCTGGGGATCCAGCATCCCCAAGTGATCAGCCTACCTCATGTATATTTATAAAACCCAGGTATTTTTTACCATAATTAATTTTAATTATAATATGAATTGATATAATATTTGTTTTTTTTCATTAAAACTGGATATTTTTATAGGAGTTGTGGGTGTACATGCATGTGTGTGGGGTAAAACCCCCACATACAACTCGTGGTGAAGTATAATAAGGACAACCAAATGATTTGAAAAACAGGGCAAGAATGTAGAAGTTTTATGTAGATGATTGTAAAATACTATGACATCATTCCCATCAGGCCACACTCCTGGACACACCTACCAAATGAAGTAAAGGACAATGATTGTGTGAAAGTATGGGTAAAAAAATTCATTGGATTTAATTTTATATTATTATTTTATTATATGAATTAATATTTTGGTGTCAGCTTTGTTTTAATTTTCCTCATGGTGAGGCTATGAGGATATAATAGCTCATTGAATTATGTGAGATATGGAGAGAATACAAGTATGAGTTGTATAGTGGATATTTTTCTAGAGTTTGTACGAATTTAGAGGCCATGATTATCATGAATGATTGTCCTGTGAATATTATTAATAAATTATTTCTCATTATACAAGTACCGAGTTCATGTTATTAATAAAATTTTAGGTTTTTGAATGAAATTTACCATGATTTTCAATAATTATTTTTTTTATTATTGAAAATTATTTTGTAGGAAGCTTCGAGAAGAAATAAAAAAACAAAGATACAACTAAATACATCCACACCTTAGGGTGGACTACGATGTCGGACCATGAGAGGAAGCAGGTACGACACTCATTTAATATTTTAAGAGAATTATATTAATAAAAAATGATCACTATTGAAACAAAAATGGAAAATATGAGACAAAAAATCCAAGAATAGAAAAATATTCAATTATGTTCATTATTGAGTGCCCTTTTTTTTATTTTTTACCCATCAGTGATCTACTATTTTGGGATCCTTCTATACATTACTCCCTCAAAAATAAATAGTCCTATAACCATTCCATTTTCAGACCGATTGATAATTTTAGGTTGATTAATTAGTTTATAAATTAATGGTTTTACCCCCCTCACGGTACATCATGCTTCAAATATATTTATATGGTATACTTTCCAAAAACCTGTAGCTTTTTAAAACTAGTTTTTTTAGTATTCTATTTCAGTCTTTTGTAAAAAGGTTTTTGACTCCATTTGTTATTTTTTCTTTTAATAATACATTACTAAATCCATTTGGTCCATTTCTAATATTTTTTTAATATAATTACCTTGTGTTATCCATATCTCAAAGCATGTGTGATCATTTTTATAACCTACTCTACTCTGGGAAATTTCAAAACATATTTATTTTGTATGTGTTTGAAGTATGATACCATGTATGGATAAAAATAAACCACTACATGTTCAAGACTGTGGATGTAAATCTCAATTAATCCATGGTCTACATTTTATCATTTATCAAGCATACTAACTCTACATAGCGGACCATATCACTTACAATTATCTAATATCTCATTATGTTTCTAGTTTCTTAACTCTTGAGAGTTACACTTATTCAAATTCCATTCTTTTTGTATTCATAAAATCATTTTATTCATCCATGGTATAACAAATTCAAATACATGATATTTTCACTTGAAGGATTTGTAAGATAGATCCATTGAATGTGATCTTTTTTGTGACAATAATTCATCTACCATATGTTTTTCTTTTCAGAATCATTTAGAGTTAATATCCATTTGATCATAGTTATAAAATTCATTATTAATAACCTATTTTAAATTATGGTGTTCTATATTCAATTTCATTTTAGATAGAGGTTTTTAATATTGATGGATGTGTGCCTTGAACAAAATTGTTTTCCTTTAGTGGAAAGAAAAAAATAAGGAAGTGTGGTAAACGAACCGAAACAGCTGCAGATTGTAAGTTTTACTTTTTATTTCAAATTTTAATATCTATTTTATAACTTAATGGTTTATTTATATGTGTAACAGTATACTTTGTAGGACCTTAATGATTAGGAAGATGAAACATTAAGGTCAAAATATCACTTACATCAAGTATTAGAAGATTAACATTGTGGAAGATTACGCTACCATCTAGGGAAGAGTATTTTACCAACGATATATTGGCTAACTTTAGGTGCTAGTTCTAGTATCAATGAGTAAGAAAAAGCTAATGTATAGGCAGCATGGGCTCGGGACTAGGAAAAAAAGGCCCAAAATATGGTCATATAGAGGGGTGAACAAAATAAAAGTTTCAATGATGAATTTATTAATTTTAAGTAAGTTTTATGTCCATCACTTTTACTAGATACTTTTGTGGCTCATGATGGATATATGTCGATGGTGCGTATGTTATATAGTATAATGGGTAGTGGTTCTAGTGGTGGTTGGAATGATGACTTTCCTAACAATGTGAATGGAAAAAAAGAGGGTGAGGGTTAGCGTGAGGATGAGGGTGGGGTGAGGGTGAGGATAAGGGAGATGATGAGGAGGAGGATAAGGTTGAGGATGAGGACAATGATGAGAGTGACGATAGTGATGGTGATGAGGGACATATTGATAATTTACATTTTTTATTGATATTTATGAGATTTAATGTTTGATACTTTTTTCTAAATAAATATATATGATGTTTTTTATGTGTCTTATCACTAGTTGAATTCATAAATTGGTTTCTTATGTAATAGTTATTTTTTGTATTGGTTAGAGATGTTTTTTTGTAGGTAATTGACTAATGTGGGTGATGGTATAGATTAGCATGGCTATTTGAGTAGGTTCTGTGGGTTTTTTGTAGGTTCTATAGGTTTTGTTTGTTTGAATGTTCTGTTTTCATTATTTTTAGGTTCTGTGGGGTGGTAGCGTGCCGCTATCCTTGGAATTGGGGGGGTATATACAAACAATTCCAAAACTATTAGTATAGCCTTAAACCAATGGTTCATAGTGAACTGTTGGTATAGACATATACCAACGGTTCAGAACTATTGGTATAGACCTATAAAAATGGTTCTTAACCCTTGGGATACATCTATACCAATTATTATTAGTGAACCATTGGTTAAACCGAAATTCTAATGACCCTATGCCAATGGTTCACTAAAAATAGTTGGTATAAGCCTTTCCCACAAGGATTACAACCAATGATTTAGATAACCATTAGTATTGGATATAAAAATGGTTCTCTATCCTATACCAATGGTTTTGAACTATTGGTATAGCCTATAATTATAGAAGTTTTTACATGAGCAAAGAGTCATGTCCAATAAAAATTGTAGATTAAATGACTAGAATAAACACCAGAACCAAAAGGGAATGATCTTCACATATAATTTATAATTATTTTACAAACAGATTTAGAATTACCTCAACTCATAATTATATCTTTATTGATGATTCAGTGGAATAAATCTAATCTCACCATCATTTTGTTGCAGGATCTAACAATAGAATCTCTCGAACGATGATCCAAATGTGAACCATAGTATTTTAATGACATGTTAGAACTGTGGGGTGCTAGAAAGGCCAATCCTAAATACCTATGTTTTTCATGATTTATTGCATTAGAATTATTATTAAGAGAACAATAACTCTTGATGATCTCTCATTGTCTTGAGAGAGGAGGGAAGGAGATTACTCTAGATCTCTTGATCTCTCTCTAGGGCTTGAGAGAGTCTCACTCTATCTATTGTGTACACCAATTGGTAGATATGAAAATTGATATAATTAGATATGGGAAAAAGATATATCTAGATATGAAAAAAGATATAATTAGATATTTATTATGGTAAGTTTAGTGTTGGAAAATTTCATACCAAACCCTTTCCATCTTTATAATTATTCATTGACCCCGTGTCCAATAATATTATTATTATTATTTTAAATTTATTAACATGTGAAACATATTTAAGAATATATAAATAAATATCATTTATATTATTTCCAATCAAACCATTAAGCTCGGTCCACTTTCACTCATCAAAATTTACCGAACCTTGAATAATGAATATTTAATAAATATATGTCACTACATTATTCTATGATAAATATAATAAATATTATATTTTCTAAAAATGAAAATAAATATTTTTTATTATTATTTAACTTGATTATTATTTCGAATAACTTATGGATAAATCATGGAGGTCAAATAAACCTGAATAAATATTATTTATTTTTACTTACCAAATTCAATACTTGAATTTTCTGACATTGAAGATACACTTAGTGTTTTAACCTCTAGGACTCTTTCTCAGTTGAATTAGGAATAACCTTCTAAAGTTGAAGGTTTGCATCTAGAAACATGCCAAGGAACCCATAAATAAATAAGTTAAAATCGCAATTACATCCATATTCTTACAAATATTTACCATATAATATAATCTCTTTATCATTATATCTCTAATCAGGCAGGTTTCATGTTGGTACCATCAACCTATATGCTCAATTTCTATTTCTCGGAATTTCTGTAATTGAACTCGCCCACCGAACACCATGACCATGGATTTATGTAGTCATTTTCATTCCATAAAAGGTAATTCGATATCAACTTCCATAGAAGGGATAAATAGCTTATCACATTATCCATTAATGTAATATCACTCATGACGCACTCAATGTATCCTACCTCGTTGAGAGTATATGTCGTCATATTTTTCTTCAATACATATAATAATGAAAGTCATGATATCCATTAATGATAATCTTAAATTCTAATTATCAATACACATGTTCATAGATAGTAATATCCAATGAAACATAGAAATGTGGATTTCATTTCAATGGATCTATTTTCATAACCTCCTATCATGGAGATTACCAAGGTCGAACACCATGATAAGGTGACTCAATGTCTTATGGGCCTCTTATACCTAATATATTGTATTGTTTGTGTCCCGTTAGAATATATCATCCATCCATAGAACAAGATTCAAGAATAATGTCATGGCACCACTAGGTTCCCATTATAGTGGAGAACTTATGTAACCTTTCAGTGCAACATATATTCCTTAGGACATTATCACATACAAATTTTATGTAGAAGATAAATAATAATGTGATAAGAAAGCCTCCTTAATAATTAAAAAAAAACATAATCAATTACTAAGAAATTTAGTTCTAGGGAACCAACTCCATCATTTATTACAAGGAAAAAAGAATCATGATAATCTTTATCAAGTTAATAGAAAAATAAAATACTTTTTTATTAGCTTTTGATGATAAAATAAATAAATAAAAAGAGGTTATGGGTTTCTAAGTGATAGATAACACTTATCCAAGGGAGTGGAAGTAAATAGAAACCACATAATCCCAATATCATTCATGTGTCTAAAATAAAAAATAATTAAACTCTAAATGAAGAACATACCTTTTAATTTATTGATTTGAGCTTCTTCCACTTCTATCAACAATTTGATTAATGAGTATTTATAAGAAGAGGCCAAATGACTAATTCACCCTAGGGTATCCATGGGTTACATTAATATCTCAATGCTTTGGATGAATCTCCATAAAACCATGGTCTCTTAGATCCTTAGGTTATAGGTTGGAAAGAAAGAGAGATTTGGTGCAGTTATAGTGTCTTTCATATATATTCATTATAATAGATTCACCTCCTAATATTTCATCAAGGATTACCCTTATAGGATCCATAAATAAGTTTAATGATTCAACTTAAATGATATATGTTATAAACACTTATTAACTCTTCTCTTGATAATTTAACACATTAAATGATTCTTTTGAAACTACTTTAATGTTATCATATAACATATAACCAAAATATATTAATGATAGCATATTGTTAGACGGTTAAAATTTCATGTAAAATATACCTTATGAGTTATATGTGTCATATTATATGACATATACTAAAAAATTACGATATCTCCATATCATATTAAGTGGTATGATCATGCCAAGGTATAAAATATACCTATATTATACCTTATGATATCATAGATTTATGTCATATTTCCACCAATCTTCTACTTACACTAAATCCATATAACCTTATATACGGTTTCACCTTATGTCGCATCTTATATGTATCACCTTGTGAAATCATAACCAAAATTTATTTTTTATATCCTCCAAAACTCATTCTAGATAATTTATCATACATTTTTGCTATATGCTACATTGTATGTAAAAAATTATAAAAAACCATCCAAATTTCCTTTTAGATATTCTCAAAAAATAAGTTTGTGATAGATCTAGGTTTTGTAAAATTTAATCATTACTTTGTGTAACCTTATGGGATTTTTTAGCATTTAAAATAATTATAAATTATGTAATTGAAAATTTTAAGTAGAGGGAAGGCCCTAGAAAAAAATAGGTTTTATTAAAGCTAAAAAGGGATCTAACATGATATCTATAAAACACATGCATCTCTATACCTATTCCCAATAATAATATCAAATATAATGTGAATAATCATATAATCCCTTTTTCTGATATATCAAGTGACCATTAGGCATTGAGTATTTCGATATTTAATATTCAACTTAAAATTCCTCTAATATTTGTGTATATAATCACCTGATGGATGAACGCATCACATGTAAATTGAAAGTTCCCAGTCAAAGTATTGTATCACTGATTGGGGGAGAGGTGAATCAATGATACTCTTTTTCTTTTATGTTTATTTTCAATTGAAACAACCCTTGCCTTCTATTAAGGATTTCAATTCCCTGGTGATAAATAAAAACACACACATCCACAAGAAAACAAATATTTACAAGTTTCACTATTCAATTAGAATACCTACGTCCTTGGTATAGTTTAGAAATGATCTAATACCACATAATCCACTAAGAAAATAATCCTTGGATTACAATGAGTAGGATGTACCCTTTCACTCGTGTAGCACTATGAAACAATATCACTAGTGTGTGTGCACCCTCTTAGCACAATAGAGTAATACAATTGTTTTGTAACAACTCATGTTACCTTTGCTTCTTTTTAATTCAAAAAATGTATTCAAATTGTAAAACAGTTCTTCTTTTCCTTACCCGTGAGAAAGGTAAGAACCACTTGGACTTTTTTATGAAGCACTGAGTCTAATCTTCTCTGAATATGATTCTTTCAAAACAAAGATCCCATTCCAATTCTTTTAATAAAAATATTCCATTCTGATTCTTTCAATACAAAGATTGCATTCTGATTTTTTCAATACAAAGCTTCCATTCTGATTATTTCAATACAAAGCTCCCATTCCGATTATTTCAATACAAATATTCCATTCTAATTTTCTGATAGAAAACAATAGAGTAAAATCAGAACCACTTCAATTCCTGAATACAATTGTTGAGCCAAATAGAATATGAATAAATTGGCTCCACCCAAAACAATTTTCAATTCAAATGGAATTGATCTATTCTTCTCTCTAAAAACTAGGAGCTTCTCTCTCTTTCACCAGCCACACAAGTACAATGTACTTTACACATTTTATAGGTGACCCAAAACATGTTTGGGCAGGAATCCCAAAACACTTTCCCGCTCACTTAAATTCACCCAAATCTGGATTTCTCTTGAAATCTCGGAGCAATTATGACTTTGTCAATGCTTCTCGATTCTTCTTGAATCTTATACAATCTTTATATCTTCTTTTCCAAACTCCCATTTCAATTGTCAATACAATTACAATTGATGAGAAATACAAAAGTCTAAATCCTATTCTATCATACTTATTTCTTCAAAATAATTCTTGATACAAATCCAATTGAATGTGTTTGAAGAAATTCACTTCTCCACTTTCAATACAATCACTCTTTAAAATGAAAGGCTCCCCCTTTGAAAATTCATTCATCAGTATCCTTCTCTTTTCTTTTATATTTACCCACATGAGAAAACACACTTCATTCACCAACATGTTCTTGTATTATGACTACCATCATGAATTTGAAATCATTGAGGATCAACTTTAGCATCGTCCGAATTCACTTGGAAAGTATTGTAACTTTCCATCCATTCCTGCTTCTTTATTTTCATCTCATCCCAAGCATAATATTTTCTAAATACAAATGGTATGGATAATATTATCTTGAATACGATCATATCTGGTTACATTCATTCTTGGAACGATACAAAACAATCTGAATATGATTCATTCTTAGTCGGTACCATCTATTCCATTGACACCACTTTCCATCGGTACCACTTATTTCTTTCTACAACCTGGTTACGATACATTTGGGTATGATGATTTACCAATCAGCAGGATATATTACTCTTTATTCAACATCATGTTTTCAATATTCACCCCCTGCTACAATGAAATCGTAACCACATTGTTGCAGTGAAATCTTAACCACACTACTACAGTGAAATCGAAACTAGTTTTTTCACTGAAATCGTAACCAACTTTTACCCTAAAATTGTAACCAGCTTTTACCCTAAAATCGTAACCAACTTTTACCCTGAAATTGTAACCATCTTGTACACAGAAATTGTAACTAGATTTAACTCTTAAATCCTAACCAGCTTTCACATAGAAATCATAACTAGATTTTACTCTGAAATTGTAACCAGCTTTTATATAGAAATCATAACCATATTTTACCCTAAAATCGTAACCAGATTTAACTCTGAAAATCGTAACCAGTTTTCTCATAGAAATCATAACCAAATTTTACTCTGAAATCGTAACCAGATTTTACTCTGAAATTGTAACCATCTTTTACACAGAAATCGTAACCTACTTTTACATAGAAATCATAACCATATTTAACTCTGAAATCGTAACCAACTTTCACATAGAAATCATAACCAAATTTTACTCTGAAATCATAACCAGCTTTTACAAAGAAATCGTAATCAGCTACAATGAAAATAGTACCACTTATTTTACTTCCACTATGAATCCATTTGTTTTCAAAAACAATTTGAATACAATTATTTTTCAATTGGCAACAACTCTTTCACTCTCCCTTTCTTATATAAGGATTTCATCACAAGTTCTCAATACAACTCATGATTTATATGAAATAAAAATCATCAAATCATCGTCACAATTAACATGGGTCTGATTCTTTTCAAAAAAACTCAAAACAATTGTTTCCACAAAACAAAGTGAAGTGATTTACTTTCTTCAAAACATACCTTGAAAACAAAAGAGAACACTATAAACCATCATCACCTTGATCATCAGCTTGGTCCCAACAAACTCCCCCTTTAGATTTTGTTGTCAACCAAGTTTCATAAATCATTGAACTTTGTAAACTCAAGCAATAGATTACATATAAACAATTTTAAGCCTACGTGAGCTAACTCATTGTAGGAAACAAGAATCATTAATAGCAAAAACCATGCTATCCAAAAAAGTGATCATGACCACCTCTTTCTTTTCTTCATTATTCATGGAAAACAATTAAATTTATTTTCCTACAACCACTCCAACAAACAGTTAGAATAGTTCACACACTAAACAGTGCTGAATTCACAACTTACCCACAACTCTCTCTTCTGTGAAAAAAAATTATGAAACAAAACAATTCTCCCCTTTGACAAAACAATATAAAGGTAAGATGAGAGAGGGTGCAGTTACACATAACTCAACCTTGAAGAGAAAGAGGTTGGACACCCATGTTCAACCTCATTTTTTAGAATGATTCCTTTGATAAATGTTTTGTAAAGATATCAGTGACTTGTTCTGATGTTGGAACATAATCCAGCTTCAAATTAATATTCTCCACATGCTCTTTGATGAAATAATATTTGATATCAATATGTTTTGAACAAGAATTTTTCACTAGATTCCTGGTGATATTGATTTTACTTTGATTGTCACATCCCAAGATCAAGGGTAACTTCACTTCAACAATTAAGTCTTCCAATTGTGTTTTTATTCATATAAGTTGAGTATTGGCTAGAGTAGCAGCAACATACTTATCTTCATCCATATTGTGAGTTACTGGGTTTTTTTTCTTCTAATGCCAACTAACGCAATTATTTCCCAAAAAGAATACACCACCAGATGTAGATATTTTATCATCAACATTTCCTCCCCAATCTGAATTATAATACCCAAATAAATAAATATTATTTTATCTCTAATAATTTATTCCGAATTCTGTTGTGCCTTTGATGTATCTAAGAATTATTTTTCCAGCAATAATATGTGATTCTCTTGGAGGACTCTGAAATCATGCACATAAGGTAACAGCATAAACAATGTAGGGTCTTGAGGTAGTCAAACACAATAGACTTCCAATCATCATTTGATACTCTTTCTGATCCACTTCTTTTCTATATCCATCTTTACTCAGTTTTGTTCCCACTGAAATGGGTGTGGAAATAGGTTTTGAGTTTTCCACGACAAAAGTCTTGAGATGTTCTTTTGCATAATTTTCATCGAAAAGGAAAATGTATTCTTTCTTTTGCTGGATTTGTAACCCAATAAAGTGTTTCATTTCTCCCAGCATGGAAATTTCAAAAACATTTATCATTTATTTAGAAAATCTTTCACACCTTCCTTCATCATTCCCATCAAAGATAATATCATCAACATAAACAATTACAATGGTGGAATACTCTTTAATTTATCTGATGTAAAGATTGATATCCACCCTTCCTTTGTTAAAATTCATCATTCTTAAGCATGTATCCAATTTGGAATACCATGCCATTGGAGCTTGTTTTAGTCCATACAAAACCTTTTTCAATCTTCACACATAACCTTCATCTTTTCCAATAACAAATCCACATGTTTGTTCAATATAAACTTTTTCTTCAAGATCACCATTTAGGAATGCAGATTTAACATCCATTTGAAAAATCTTATAGCTTAATTGAGTGGAAATAGCAAGAAAGATTCTGATTGTTTCAAGTCTTTCTATTGGAGAAAAGGTTTCTTCAAAATCAATACCCTCAATCTATGAATACCCTTTGCAAACCAATATTGCTTTGTTTCTTATAACTTCACCGTTTTCATAAAGCATGTTCCAGAAAACCCATTTTGTGCCAATGATGTTTTTGTTTTTAGGCTTGGGTATGAGTTCCCATGTATTGTTCTTTTCAATCTGATACAATTCTTCATTCATGGATTGAACCTATTCTAGATTCTAAAAAGCTTCTTTCACATAATTTGGTTCTACCTTTGAATATAACGAAGTATGTGTAATGGAATTGGTTGTTCTTCTTGTTTTAACCTTCTGATGTTGATCACCAATTATATTCCATACTTCCACATGTTTCCTCAGCCTTGGATAAGATTTTATATTGTCTTCATCACTTGAAATAACTTAGTCCAAATTTTCTTCTTGAGAAGGAATAAACTTGTATGTATCCTTATTAGAGTTGTTTTCTTCAAATTACCCAACTTCATTGTTTTTCTGAACATGTTTCTCTTTCTCAAATACTTCAATCACTTTCACATCAACTGAATCAACAATTCTTTTTATTTCTTTGTTGTAGCATTTGTATCCTCTTCCTTATAGGGATTAGCCGAGAAAGATTCCATCCTAACCTTTTTGTTCAAACTTACCATAGTTCCCACCTTTCTTTTTTATAATACAAGGACTCCCAAAAACTCTAAAGTGCTTTAAACTTTTAGTTTTTTCATAAAAAACTCATAGGGATTCATACCTGATTAAGGCCTATAGAAACAAAGGTTCTGAATATAAATAGTAGTACTTGTGCCTTGCCTCCAAAAGTAATAAGAAAGTCCATGCTCAAGTAACATGGTTCTTCCCATTTCCACCAGGCTTCTATTATTTCTTTCAACAACCCCATTTAGTTGGGGAGTGTATGGAGTGTTATACTCATTCTGAATTCCATGCTTCTTGAGATAGTTTTCAAACTCTTCACTTCTATATTCATCACCATTGTTATTTCTCAATTTCTTCACAGATTACTCACATTCTTTCTCATCTTTTCTTCTAAAACTTTTAAACATCTTCAAAACATCTAATTTGTGTTTCATGTACATAAAACAAGTATTGAGAGTAAAATCATCAATGAAAGTAATGAAGTAATTATCTCCATGTGTTTATTGTTTGCTCATTGTCTCACATATATCGGAATGGATCAGCTTCAGGGGTTGTTTTGAACAAATATCAACTTTCTTATGCACAAAATTTTTAATCTTTCCTTTATGAAAAATAGTGCCACATGAATCTCTACTTATTGGAAAATCATGAATATCTCAAACACTGTCTCTTTTAGATAACTTTCTCATGTTTCTATGACACATATGTCCAAGCCTTTTATGGCATAACTAATTCTCTTCCACTATACTTATGTAACAAGAGTTTTGTGAGTCACCAACCTGAAACAAGTTTCCTTTCGTACGTTGACCACTTGTAACAATATTTACATCTTATTCAATCTTTACAACAAATCCATCTTTCTTGAAGATAACTTTGTTACCCTTATCACAAAATTTTGAAACACTTAGAAGATTGTGTTTCAGCCCATCATCATACAATTTTTTCTTAGATTTCATTTTTTTCTTCTCCAATGATGGATAACCCGACACCTTTGATTTTCAATGATTCATCATTTCAAAATGTCATTGTAAATTCTTTAAAATATTTCAAATAATTCAACAATTTCAAGTCTCCTATCATGTGAGAAGAACACCCACTATCAAGTATCCAGGTTTGTTCTCCTTTTATATATTTTAATGTAGTTTCAACAACAAATGCATTTTCTCCATTATTTTCATTCTTCACCTTCAATTTTTGAGAATTGTGAATCTTTTGATGAGACGGTAACAAAACGAGGAATCCTTTATCTAGTTTTCCAGGTTGTTCACATCTTTCACAAATAGTTTCTAAGGGTTGGAACATATTTTCAATCTTCATTTCATTCTCTTTAGATTTCTTCAAGACAACCTTCTCATTTTTATTTCTTTGAGGAGATTGACTCCACCTCAGTATCTTCCTTTCATAACCGGTGGGATGATATTAATGTTGTTGATTAAACCAACACATACTTGTTGTGTGGTCGAATCCACCACAATACCAACAATACCTATAGAAGGAGTATTTTCCTTTGAAACCTCTATACCGATCAGAATTGTAAATGTGTTTCTCAAGCACCTTCTTCTCTTTCTTTTTTGGTTCACCAACCTTTACATTATCAATCAGATTCATTCTCTTTCATTTCTGGTTCACCAAACTTTACATTATCAATCAGATTCCCTCTCTTCTTTTCTGAATTATTGGAACCAAACATATTGTAAATATTTCTAGATTCAGAATGCTTCAAAACATTCCCAACATTGTTGGTCTTGGCCACATATATAACATTCCCAGCTTTCTTCATTTCAAAATAAAATCCATTCTTATTATCACCCTTTGAAGGTATTTTTTGTTGATCCTTATCAATTTTCTCATTATGAGAACATTCACCAACTTAAGTGATAGATTTTTGAAAACATAGACTTTTATTTTCATCTTCAAAGATTTTTTTTGGACAAGTTCCAACTCTTCTTATTTTTCTTTTAACTTCACCTATAAATGCACATTATGATTCTTTTCTTCTTCAATATATTTTTTCAAATCATCAATCTTTTTAATCCTCTTCTCTTTCTCACCATAAAAAAATTCTTGGTTTCTTGACCATTCATTTTCCATTTTTTGTTTTTCTTTTCAAGCCTTCTGATCTTTCTCAGACATTATTTCAACTCTTCTTTAAGATGCTTTTCAAGTTGTGTTCTTCTTCTTCAGAACTAAAACATTTTAGTTTTTCATCATTCATTTTTTTAATGAAATTATTTTCATTACCATACTCAATGGATTTTTCGGATTCATCATCACTCTCTTCTTCTTCATCTTCTTTGGACAAGAAACTTCATCATTTTGATTTGAATAATTTCTTTTCTTTTTATTTATCTCCCTTTTTCTTCTATGATCTCTTCATCTTTCTTTATCCAATATCACTATCATATTCTTTCCTTCTTTGAGGACAATTAGCCGCAAAGTGGCCAACACTTCCACATTCAAAACATTTCAAGGGAATTTTCCCTTTTTTTATTTCCATGTACCTCTTTTCACATTGTCAAAAAACCAAGGATAAGATTTAATTTAGATTTTTACATGCCTCATTTCCAGAGTCAGAATCACCAACTTTATCTTAAAGAATAATCTTCTTTGAATTTTCATTCTTTGTAGACTTGAAAGACATCTCTCGATCAAACTTTGTTTTTTTCTTCATATAATTCTCTCTTCTCATTTTATAAGTGATAAAAGTGTTGTAAATCATCAAGTGATAATGTTTCCAGATCTCTATCTTCCAATGAAGAAACTTTTTCATCGAATTTGTCAGGTAGGATTCTCAATATATTTTCAATGAATGTAGAGTCTTTAAACTTTTCACCAAGACATCTGATAGTACTCAAAATGTCATTCACCCTGGTAAAGAATTCTCCAACAGATTCATGCTCACCCATCTTAAAATCTTCATACTTCAATCTCCATATTTTTAACTTTTCCTTATTCACTTTTATATTGCCTTCGTATATGTTTTTAAACTTATCTCATATAAATTTAGATGTGGAAACACCTTTCACTCTTAGGAATTCACTTTCAGAAGGTGATGATAATATAGAATTCTTGTCCCTTCAATCATTCTCAATAAACTTTTTGTCAGTAGTTATAAGTGAAGCACTATCATCAATGGGAGGAAACCAAACGTTTACAGCTTCAAGAACATCATTGCTAATAGACATAAGATATGTCAGCATTCTATCCTTCCAGATATGATAGTTCTTTTCATCAAAGACCAAAATACATTTATTGTTCACATAGTTCACATTCTCCATCAGTAAAGAATAACAAAGGGAACCTAACCTTTGATACCAATTGAAAGTTCTCAGTCGAAGTATTGTATCACTGAGAGGGGGAGGGGTTGAATAAGTGATAATATTTTTCTTTTATGTTTCTTGTCAATTGAAACAACCTTCACCTCCTATTAAGGATTTCAATTCCCTGCTGAGAAACAAAAACAACACACATCCACAAGAACACAAAGATTTACAAGTTTCACTATTCAATAAGAATAGCTACGTACTTGGTATGGTTTGTAAATGATCCAATTCCATATAATCCACTAAGAAAAGAGTCCTTGTATTAAAACTAGTAGTATGTACCCTTTCACTCGTGTAGTACTATTAAACAATCCCACTAGTGCGTGTGTACCCTCTTAACACAATAGAGTAATACAATTGTTTTGTAACAACTCATTTTACCTGTGCTTCTTTTCAATTCAAAAAATTTATTCAAATTGTAAAACAACTATTCTTTTCCTTACCCGGAAGAAAGGTCAGAACAACTTGGAATTTGTTATGAAGCACTGAGTCTGATATTCTCTGAATACAATTCTTTCAAAACAAAGATCCCATTCCGATTCTTTCAATACAAAGCTTTCATTCAAATTATTTCAATACAAATCTTCCATTATGATTTTTTCAATACAAATCTTCCATTCTGATTCTTTCAATACAAAGATTCCATTCCGATTCTTTAAAAACAAAGATTCCATTCCGATTATCTGATAGAAAAAAATAGATTAGAATCGGCACCACTTTAATTTCTAAATACAATTGTAGAGCCGAATAGAATACGAATAAATTAGCACCACCCAAAACAATTGTCAATTCAAATGGAATTGATCTCTTATTCTATATAGAAACCCAGAGCTTCTCTATCTTTCACCAGCCACACAAGTACAATGTACTTTACGCCTTTTATAGGTGACCCAAAACATGTTTAGGTGGGAATCTCAAAACACTTTCCTACTCACTTAAATTAACCCAAATATGGATTTTTCCAGAAATCTCGAAGCAATTATGACTTTTTTAACGCTTCTCGATTATTCTTGAATCTTCTACAATCTTCATCTCTTATTTTATAGACTCCCATTTAAATTTTCAATACCATTACAATTGATGAGAAATAAAAAAGTCTGAATCCAATTCACTCACACTTATTTCTTCAAAACAATGCTTAATACCAATCCAATTGAATGTGTTTAAAGAAATGAACTTCTCCACTTGTGATATAATCACTCTTTAAAAATAAAGGATCCTCCTTTGAAAATTCATTCATTAGTATCCTTCTATTTTCTTTTCTATTTACCCACATGAGAAAACACACTACATTCACCAACATGTGCTTGTATCATGAATACCTTCATGACTTGGAAATCATTGAGGACCAGCTTTGGCATCATTTGAATTCACTTGGAAAGTATTGTAACTTTCTATCCATTCCTATTTATTTATTTTTATCTCATCTGAAGCATTATACTTTATAAATTCAAATGGCCTAGATACTATTATCTTGAATAAGATCATATTTGGTTACGATCATTCTTGGAACGATACAAAACAATCTAAATTTGATTCATTCTCAATCGGCACCATCTCTTCCATTGACACCACTTTTCATCAGTACCACTTCTTTCTTTCTACAACCTGGTTACGATACATCTGGGTATGATCCTTTACCAATCAGCAAGATATCTTACTCTTCATTCGACATCATGTTTTCAATATTCACCCCCTGCTACAGTGAAATCATAACCACATTGTTGTAGTGAAATCGTAACCACTCTACTACATTGAAATCATAACCAGTTGTTTCACTGAAATCGTAACCATCTTTTAGCCTGAAATCGTAACCAGCTTTTACCCTGAAATCATAACCATATTTTACCCTAAAATCGTAACCAGATTTTACACAGAAATGGTAACTAGATTTAACTCTGAAATCATAACCAGATTTCACACAGAAATCGTAACTATATTTTACTCTGAAATCGTAACTAGCTTTTACACAGAAATTGTAACCAGATTTTACCCTGAAATCGTAACCAGGTTTAACTCTGAAATCGTAACCAGCTTTCACACAGAAATTGTAACCAGATTTTACTCTGAAATCATAACCATATTTTACCCTAAATTCATAACCAGCATTTACATAGAAATCATAAATAGCTTTTACATAGAAATCATAACCAGATTTAACTCTAAAATCATAACCATCTTTTACATAGAAATTGTAACTAGATTTTAGTCAGAAATCGTAACCAGCTTTTACACAGAAATTGTAACTTTCTACATTGAAAATAGCACCACTTATTTTACTTACACCATGAATCCAATTATTTTGAAAAACAATCTGAATACAATTATTTTTCAATTGGAAGAAACTCTTTCACTCCCCCTTTCTTATTTAAGGCTTGCATCAAAAGTTCTCAATATAACTCATGATTTATATGAAATACAAACTATCAAATCATCGACACAATTAACATGGGTTTGATTCCTTTCAAAAACAAACCCCAAAAAATTGTTTCCACAAAACAAAGTGAAGTGATTTCCGTTCTTCAAAACATACCTTAACAACAAAAGAAAACACTTGAAACCATCATCCCCTTTTTCTAATATATCAAGTGACCATGAGGCATGGATTATTTCAATATTTAATATTTAACTTAAAATTCCTCTAATATTTGTGTATAGAATAACCTGATGGATGAATTCATCACATGTAAATCACCTAGATGAATGATCATTTCACATTCCCCTTATCTAAATAGATAAGTACATCACATTCCACTTATCTAGGTTTGTCCATATGCTTCATCTAATTATATCAATTGAGGGATCAGATGTTACAATAATCACATGAGACAAAAATATCATATTAGTTAAAAATAAATTGATGAGATTATCAGCAACAAACCCAGCCACCCCTAATTTACTCAACTTTATGGATGGAGTAAGAAAGGAATCAAATTATGAAGGTTTTCATGTTAAGTATCTTGTCAACCTCAGGTAAATTCAATTAAATATGAAACGTGAACCCCTAGTATTCTAAATAATTAGTGTATAATAATATATATAGTAAAATTAGTGGGTTATCAAGCCCACAAAACTCATTTTTGTGCCTCATGAGTGAATTACATATCTTTATAAAAACCCAACTTACGATTAATCTTCACATCTCATCACAACCAATAATAATTCATAATGATCATAAATTATGGATAACTCAAAGTAATACTTTAAGATTTTAATTATCATTTCACTTCATATAATATATATATCCAACATGAAAGAATGATAAAGTGGAAATGTCTTCTGTATAATAGGGTGTGTTTTGTATATTCTTGAAATCCTATAAAAATATTGACAATACCATACATTCACATCAATATAATAATATCTCATATGATAGACCGCCAAAGAAACTTTATGCTTATAGAATTTCTTATTTTTTGTTAAACTCACTATATAACTATATATAGTTCATGCAATATCTCAATGTGACTGTTGTTCAAAGTGAGTATCTCAAGAGGGGGTTAATTGAGTACCCAATAAAAATTTCTATTAATAATAGATTACAATAAAATTCACAAATTAATTTAAAATAGCCCAGTTAACCAAAAAACACATCGATATAAGTTTTAATATTTTAAAATATTTCTCAAATATTTATTAGGTCTCAATGAAGAACAATATATAATATTACTTTAACCTTTGAAAATAATTTACTCAATCAAAATATTGTATAAACACTAATTAATTTTAACTATCAAAGTATTGGTTCTGTCTATGTTCTAAAATAGATTTAGTTTTAAAGAATAAAAATAAAACAAAAAGAAAGAAAATGAAATGCCTCAAACTGAGACTTAGTCCTCTACACTTTGAAATCACCTACTATCAGCAGTTTATATAACATAAAATTTTATCCAAACCCTAGATCGGTTATAAAACAGAAAAGTTTTCCAGAACACATATGGACCTATTCCATAGTATTTATGGGAGTACAAAGATAACAGGCCATATAGGTACCTCTAACATAGTATTTTTTGGGAGAATAGAAAGAAATAATGTTTGAGAAGATATCTAGTATCTTCCAGTTATAGCAGGATAAAGTGTGTGTGTGTGTGTGTAAAAATATTGTGTATACACACATTGTTCATAATGTAAATAAAATAAAAAATAGAGTAAATAATAATTTAGAAAGGTATTATTTCTCTATCTGATAATATACGAAACTCGTAACTCCTTGGAAGTATTTTTAGGTGAAGCTCAGGTCATGTTTTGGAATGTTGTAGTAGAAAATATTTTCTTAAACTCCTTTTTTATGACTATAGGAAGGCGCCAAATGTATGATGTTCTTCATGCTTCCTCAGTAGAGTGTTGGCATGTAGGATTTCATCAAATGGAACTCTTCAGATTCTTGCAATATGATCCATCACTCATATATGTGTACGTATATTTTATGTGATCACACCACCTCATAAGGGAGTATTCTCCTTCATTTAACGTCACCAAGAAAAGAGAATCATCTAGATCCTCTACTCATCATATTACAAGCCTAACACTAAATTTGATGTCATTATTCAATTGTTAATACATAATAATTATAACAAGTTTCACTATTAAATTATATAATATAGATGATTAATTCATAATAATAAATAGAATAATAGTGGTGGTGACTCTTTGGAATTTTGAGACAATCTATGGCGGTGACTTAAACTGGTGGTGACTTAGGTTGGCAGTGACTTAGGCTGGCGGTGACTTGATCTAGCGGTAATTCAGCTCAGTGGTAGTTCATTCCAACACTTTAACAAATTTCTATTATGTTATAAATTATTCTTTAATGGTGACTCATCACTTATGGTAGATAATCTCAACACTTAGGTAATTTTTCATTCTAGTAGTGAGACAAAGTTTATGGTAGGTAATTTTCATAAATTTCCAAATTTCTTAGTTTAGTGGTAAGTCATCCTATTTTCACTAGGTAATTATAACACTTTACCAAACTTGAATCTTGATAATGAATCATTATTTATGGTGAGTCATTTCTATACTTTTCGAAAATATTATCTTTGTGGTCAGTTTTCCCCAACATTAATTCATTGTTGGTAATGACTCTTCTCCATACATTTTCAAATTTTCACACAATTAATATCCTCAATGGTGACTAGAGTTTGGAATTGAGTGTTTTCAACACTTATCCAAATTTCTCTTCAATAGTGTGTTATCCCTGGTAGTGATTCATCCTTGGTGGTGACTCAAATTCAATGGTGAGTCTTTCCTAGACAAAACCAAATATCCCCAATATTTCTTATAACATAAAATTCTATCATTAAACATAAAACTCATTAATAACATAATAAAAATTATTTTTTGATCATTAAAACAAGGGTTCCATCAATCTCCCCCTTTTTGATGACCACAAATCATGGAATTGTATAAACCATATCATCAAAGGTAAAGAAGATATAAAAATGGTAGAAACGGTCATTAGAGTATTAGAGATATTTTATGAAGGAAAAAGAATATAGTATCAAAGGTATTAATATAGAAAATAGTATCATAGGAAACTAAAGAGAGTATCAAATAAAAACTATTATATCAAAGAAATAAAAATAAGTAGGCATAAATGATAGTAGTATCACAGAATAAAGAAATTCCCTAAATTATTCTCCCCATAATGAGTAGATAAATTCCATAAATTCTTCTCCCCTTTTTGGGATTATAAAAAAGTAAGAATAAATAAGGAAATTCACATAAACACATAAATATAATATGATTCAAAATAGAATTTACATTGAAAATTTATCTGAGTTATAGTCCAAAAAGAGACAAAAAGTTTGAAAAAATACATCCCTATAAAAGACACAATTTACTATCATCGTTTCTTTGGCTTAGTTAAAGTATAATGGATTTTTTCCCTTCCTTTTGTCCAAAGAAGAAGGTTCAGTAGGAGAGCCTGATGGCACAATAGGAATGGTTATAGGAACATTAGTCAAAGTGGGAGGATCTCTGATGATTATGGGTCTCATATGTTTAACAATATCTATAGATATGGGGAAAAGGATGAAAGAAATATGGTAAAGTATGATTCATATCCCCGGTCACACCTGGTCTGAAGAATTTTGGCTATAAAGCTGGAGGTGTAATATGGTTAGTGATAGGAAATTCATGTTTAGCTACAAAAATAGTGCCAGACACATGCAGAAATGGATTCATCATATTTATGAAATTCATAATGATATTTCCTTCTCTCTCCATTGAACTGAAAAAGTATCTTTTTTCTTCCATGAATAGCTTAAGAACCAGTTTCATAACCTTTAACAAATTTACGGGTTCCTTGAATGCTTGGGTCATTAGAGGCATTCTCAAATTATCATCCAAAATATTAAAATGAGCATTCAGCATGTGATTTTTATATATCCTTGAAAGATAATATTTTATATATTTTGTAATGGTTTCTCTATCAAATTTCATGTATTTCATGTACTCTTAAATCATCATGTCTTCATGAACATAGTAATGCTTACATTTTATCAAAGTTTCTTCAAGTATGGAAGGTGAAGAACTTAAAAGACCACAAAGTTCTTCTCTCATGAAAAATCTGATCCAGATAGCATCAACAGTTAGTGAACATGAGGAAGAATCCATTGAAGAAATATTTTCTATTCATTCTAAAAAAGCATCCATGGAGTCAGCAATACAATATCCCATCTCTTCCATATTAGTTCTCAAAATCTCCATATCACTAGTTAATATTATATTTTCTATTTATAATTATTTAATATGAAGCATCATATTAGGCTGAATGTGATGAATCACAGGACTTAATAAATGTATTCCATCCTTGTCACTTAACTTAGTAACCAACATACATTGGTTCTTAATCAAAAAACTGATATCATAAATCATATTTTCTCTAAAAGAATCCAAATCACCTCGAGTGACAACATCTTTTGGAATTGTAGGAGTAGAAATCTTAGAAATAGATGCAACAAACTCAAATCTAGAAGAATATATTTCTAACTATCCATCTTCATCAACTTGAGAAACTAAGTATCCCTTATGATCTTTTCCTTTTCAAATATTATATCTTTATTCATCTAAATATGAGTAGTCCAAACTAAATCAGACATACCTAGATAATTTTTCATATTCCTCCTGAACTAAATACATAAAATTGAAAGAATACTTCACAATTCTCAACAATTGTAAGCTTAGAATATTTAGGAATAACCATAGTAGGAACAAAATCCAACTCCATAATAGATATATTCTCAAGAGAAGTAGGTACATCACTCAACTGTACATCTACAATTTTCTCAATAGGATCAGTCTTTTCCACTAACTATTTATCAACAGTCTTCTCATCAACCATATGACCATCATTTTTCTTCACACTGAGATCTCCACCAATAGTAGAAAAAGCTTGATGTCTTCACAGACTTGAGGATTCCTCCCCCTAAAATATAGCTTACTTATCTTCTCTAATTGTTCTTTCCATATATTCAACAAGACTCAGTCTTTCTTTAGATCTAGATAAACCAAGAGAAGTAAAAACGTTCATGAGGTATTTTAACCTCCTCAGTACCAATTTTGCCACTTTAACCATCATGGTGAGATCTTCCATCGTGGTCATCTCTATCTCCATTTCCATATTCATTTGAATCAACATATTAATTCTCATCGTCTCCTCCTTATTATTCTTTATCTTCTCCATATTCCTCTTCTTCTTCAACATTACCATTTACAATAGCATCAGTGGACATGGAATAGCTTTTAAATTTTTCTTCTATAGACACTTCTATTTCTTCTTCACTATCTTCCTTTAAAATTTTCTCTCTTTTAGGGAGTGTTCTAGGAGGATTGAGAGAACTGTATGAAATATAATGAGATCTCTCAAGTAAATCAGGGTCATTTACTTCATCCACTGGATATTCTTCCTCTTTGTTTCCACAAACAGTAGCTTTTTCCTCATCATAATGGTCAGATACTTAATCTAGTTCTAAACTAGGATCTACAAGGTTCTTCAGTCTATATTGATGATCAACTGGACTGAACTCATCATATAATTTTTCACCATCATGCACCCATTTCCTCTTCCATGGATTCTAACTTATTTTCACCCTTCTATAGATTATTCTTGTGATGAAAAAACCACCACAGTCCACTACAGATTCCTCATCTTTAACAACCACAACTTTGACTTCCAACATTGCTAAAATAAACTTAGGGTATATCAAATAATTTTATATAGATGTAGGATTACTCATCTCTACCATATGAATCATTATTTATATGCATAAATTAATTTTCATTCCTCTTTTTATCAAACATAGCAGATATTAATCCTTAAATATTAATGTGGAAAACTCACCTTTCCTTGGAAAAATCATGTACTTAATGAGTTTAAAAATCATCCTACACTCACCATAAAGTTATGATGTAATCGGTCTTCAAACTATTCCATCACCAGTCAACTTGGCTAGTGCATATTCATAAAATAAGTCATCAATATCATCTGTAATTGTTCTATTTTAGTCATTTTATACTCCTTCATGGAGTAATTTTAAGCATGCATCCCACTGTCTTGATGAAAAGATAACTTTTCTACCATTGGTTTGTATTCTTACACAATATTTTTTATCCTCAAAAATATATTCAGAAAACTGATAGAACTGATATAACAACCTATGATAAAAGGTTCTCTCATTATTAGAGAACCATTCCACCCATCCTTGGTCTTTCATAACTCGAAGCACCAAATATTTATTTGATAAAAACCACTCAACTTGAACTTCCGTTTCTGGACTGAACATTCTCTTTTCAAGACCAGGATTTAAAGGCTCTAAAGCAACAATGGATAGGCTTGACTCACCCTTTTATTTCATTTATGGACATGACTCATCCAGCAAAGTTTAAAAATCTATCTTTTTTCTAACCATGGAGTTCATTTTTAAAGCTTGGGAGAAGAAGAAAGGAAGGTCCACAGTTAGGAGATAAAGGGTCTCACCAAGGTTTGGCATGAGGGAGAGTGAATGCTAAAATTAGACATGTTTGAATTTATATCATTTAGTTATTTCCCGATTTGAAAATTGAAAATCAGGATAAAATTGAATCGAATAAAAATTAAATAAAAAATTTATAAAAATTATAATGTAATATTAAATATAAATAATGAAATTTTTAAAAATGAATGAGATAATTTTCAATAGCGATAATTTACAATAGTGAGAAGTTCCAACACTGAGAAGTTCCAATTGTGAAAAGTTCCAATGGTAAAAAGTCACAATGGTCAGATGTCCATAGTGGTGATACATTCACAATGGTGAGACATTTCATAATCGTGAGTCTTAAAAAAATAAACTCAACCATAATTAATCATGTCTAACTCATATTTTATATAATTCATTCACTTAGAATTCAAAGGCTTAGTAAAAATATTAGAAAGTTGATGTTCTGTACTAATGTATTCTAGATTTATATCACCCTTTTGAAAATCATCTCTCAAAAAGTAATTTCTTACATCGATATGTTTTGTTATAGAGTGAGATATAGGGTTCTTAGAAATATTAATATCACATGTATTGTCATAATTTATATGGGCATGTCTGAATTGATATAAATAGTCTAGTAAAGTGTGTTTCATCCACAAAATTTGTACACAATATCTACTTAGAGATATGTATTCAGCTTTAACAGTAGATAGTGAAATATAATTATGTTTCTTACTATAACAAGAAACTAGATATTTCCCAAAATATGACATGTTCCCGATGTTCTTTTTCTATCTAACTTAAATCCACCAAAATCAACATCCAATTAACTAACTAAATCAAATGTTTTTCCTATTGGTTAAAAAAATCCTAAATTGGTAGTATATTTAATGTATTTCAAAATTCTTTTTACAGCTACTAAGTGTGACTCTTTGGATTTTCTTAAAAATGGGCACACATACACACACTAAACATAATATCTAATCGGTTAGCAGTCAAATAGAGAAGACTTCCAATCATACCTCTGTAACTGGTTTGATCCAATGGTTTCCCATATTCATCAAGATCCAACTTACAAGTGGTACTCATATGAGTATCACTACTCTTAGTTTTATACATATTAAAACATTTTAAAATATACTTAGTATATTTAATTTTATTTAAAATAATTCCTTATTTATTTTGAAAAAAATGAAAACCAAGAAAGAACTTCAGTTCACCCATCAAACTCATTTCAAATTCATTTTGCATCATTTTTGAAAAATCAGTGCATAAAGAGTTTTTAAAATATCTAAAAATAATATCACCTACATGAATTTGAATAAATAAAACATCTTTTGAAATTATTTTTATAAATAATGTAGGATCATATATCCCTTTTAAAAATCCTTTTTAAATAAGAAAAGTTTTGAGCCTATCAAACCAAGCTTTATGAGCCTATTTCAGACCATATAATGCATTTTTAATTTAAAAACATGATTTGAAAAATGAGGATTTGGAAATCCATGTGGTTTTTCCACAAAAACATCCTCAACTATATACCTAATTAAAAAATCACTCTTGACATCCATTTTATATAGTTTGAAATCTAGATGTTCTGCATAATCTAAAAATATTATAATGGCTTCAAGTATGGCTATAGGTGAAAAGGTCTATTCATATTCTATACCCTCTTCTTGACTATAATCGTATACAACTAGTCTATACTTGTTCCTTAATATTGTTCTAGCTTCATGTACATTGTTTATAAACACCAATTTAGTACCTATAGTCAAGGTATATTTGGTCATATCCACAAGTTCCCAAACTTTATTTCATTTAAATTGATTAAGTTATTATTGCATACACATTACCCAGAATTCATCATTGATTGAATCATTGATGTTCTTTGGTTCAATTTATGACAAGAAATCTTAATTTTCAACTTGGTTTCTTAGAGAAGCTCTTTTCTGTTTACCTCTATCTAATTCTATAACAATAGAATATAAAGGGTGGTATTTTAGAGTTTTAAAATATCAAGAAAAATAGGGTATGGTCATCTCAGGTTCATCTATAGGTTTAGGTTTAGGGTTAGAAATTTCCTCAAAAATGGATGATTTTTATTCTTACTTGATAGCAGAATTAGAAGGTTTATAATTTAAGTTAGAATTATAAAAACCATCCTAAAGGCTTTCTAAATAGTTATTAGATTAATTTGGGTCTGTCTCATAAAATTTTACATGAAAAAACTCTTCCAAAATCTTGGTCATTTTATTAAAAACTCTATAGTATTTACTAGAAGTTGAATAACCTAGGAAATTTCTTTCATCACTTTTGGAGGAAAACATTTCAACATTATCCTTAGTGGTAAGAATAAAGATTTTGAAACCAAAAACTATAATCTAATTAACCTTAGGCTTCCTACTTTTTTAAATCTCATAAAGGTTTTTCATTAAGATAGGTCTAATTAAAACTCTATTGATTATATAACAGGTTCTATTCATAATAGGTTGTATTCACAGCTGCTTCAGCATTGAACACCTCATAAAGGATGATCCAGACTTACGGGTAACTGTTATTTCATAGAATTTATTTAGGGATAACATTTCTATAAGTAATAAGTTATCCTTTAATTATTATATAGTCTCTTTTAATGGTTTTAGTGAGTGAACCTTATGGTTTATCACTTTCCCCTTTAAATTTTTTTCTAATAAAAAAATTTACTTTTCATTCATTCATTAGGCATAGTCTAGTCTATATCTTTAAGTGTTCTATTTCTTCTTTATATTACTAAATTAATTTGAGGGGTCCTAATAGTGGATAATTTATTATTATATCCATTTTGTGATAAAAAAATATTCAAATTTTTAATTTTTAAAATCATGGACATTATCACTTCTTAAGGTCTTAATTCTACGCCCACTTAAGCTTTCTACAGTTTTAGCATACTTTTTGAAACAAGAACAAGCTTTAATTTTGTGAGATAAAAATAATAATGAATTATACCTAGAGATGTCTTCTATGAGTACATAAAAATAATGCTTCCCATTTATGTTATAAACTATGTATGGTCCAAACAAGTCCATATGAACTAACTCAAGAGGTTGATAAGTTTAATTTTATTTCTTTAATTTAAAATAAATATTGTGTCGCTTCCCTTTTTGTAAAGGGTTATAGACTTTGTCATTTGGGGACTCTAATTTGGGTAGATACCTAAATAACCCTTTACTAGTTAATTTTCTAAGTGAGTAAATATTACAATGTCCTAGTCTCTTATTTCAAAGCCAGGATTCTTTATAAAAGGCGCTCAAGCATGAAACATTTTGAAAAATTAAGTAATTAAGATCAATAGCATAAACATTCTAATTTCTAAATGTAGTAAAAACTAAATCATTTTTAGAGTTAAAAACATTACATGAATAATTTTTAAATTTGACATGAAAAAAAAATCATCACACAATTTTTATATTCTAATTAGGTTATACTTTAAGCAATCAATAAAAATTACTTTGGAAATTAGAAAATTAATTGTGTTACAAATTTGGACAAGGATAATTATCTTTCCTTTACTATTGTCAGCAATGGTGACATGAAAACCATCATCCTTTATTAATATCTTGAAACATGATTAGTATCATTTCATATGCCTTGAACATCCACTATCCAAGTACCATATACTTTTACAGGAGTTATTCAATAATATTTCCTATAAAATAGAATTTATACCAAAAATGAATTTGGTACCAAGATTTTATTAGCTCCAGATGTGTTGGTAATTAAGGCCTTAAGAACCCAAATTTTGTTAATGGATTTCTGATAAACAGATTTTCAATTTTTTGGAATAAAATCTTTATTTGGTCCTCTAGAATAAAAACTAATAGCATAATTTTCAAATTTGGACTTGGGAACAAATGGGATCATCACTAATCTTATATATACATCTTGATAACCTAAAATAGTTATGTATTTAGGTGAAATTTTATTTCATGATATTTGAGTAAGAGTATCTCTACCATTTTTGAACCTTTCTAATTCCTTATTCAATTTCTCCTAATATAGTTTAAGTTTAGTATTTTCCTTTAATAACTGAGTATTTTTCTCTTTCTATATATCAAGGTTAGAGTTAGAATTAGCAGATAAACCATGATGTTTCTTCATAATTTTATATTTTTCTTTAAGTTCATTAAAACTGTATTCAATCATACTATAGTACTCAAATATTTATTCTTGTGACATATCATCATCATTTTGTTCATTTTCAAAATAGTCAATATTAAGTACAAAAGATACATCAAGTACCTCAGAGACATTGGTTATGGAGAACATGCTGGATCTATCATACTTCTCATAATGTATTGACTCATAAGCACTATAAGTCTCTTCAGAATCACTCCATGTGGATTTCATGGATTTCTTATACTTTATTTCCTTACCCTCATATTTATTCTTGTATTTCATTTTAGGAAATTCTACCTCTACATGTCATTTTCTTTTTCATTCATAGAAAGTAATCTCACTTTAGTTTTAATCCCGTTCCCAATCCTTTTTTCAGTTTCATTTACTATCATATTTACCATTGAAGCTTTGATTTATAAAGAATGTATTCTTCCTATAGAACTTCTTAAATCTTCTAGACAGATGGTGAATTTCCTCATAACTGTCAGGTGGTGACTCATCATCACTTGAACTTTCTTCCTATATATTTTTCTTTTATTTTTGTTTAGATGTAGTAGTATTGAAATATAATGATTTTATATTGGTTTCATCATATTTATCATGGTTTAATTTGATTTATTACTCATATATCATTAGCTTACCAATAAGTTCCTTGATTGGAAGCTTGCTGATGTCACAGGATTCCCTAACTAAAACATATGTTCCTCTCTATATTTCTAGAATGCATCTAAGAAGTCTCATAATTAGATACATGTTAGATACTATATTTCTTAGGGAGCTCATGGTGTTCAAAATTTTATTAAACTTGAGATACATATCATAAATTAATTCATTAGTCTTCATCTTAAAATTATCATACTTAATTGTATAATTGTATAGTCTTGTTTCTTTAACATTTGTGGTTCCTTCATGTAGAATATCCAAAGTATCTCAAATTTCAAGTGTTATTTTACTAGTAGAAATTATATTAAACTCTTCATCACTTATGGAATAATAAAAATCATTCATAGATTTTTAATTTTTATTATAGGATAGTTTAGTATCATTATCCCAATATTTTCCATGAGTCTTAGGTAACTCATATATTTCTTCAATAGTAAACCAAATTTCAAACCCCATACTTTAAATATGCATTTTCATTTTCATTTTCCACTGTACATAATTATTTAAATTGAAAAAAGGATATATGTTAGTTACATAACCTTCTTGCTTGGAGTCCATTTAATGAAATAAATTTAGAACTAATATAAATTTAAGATCTTTAAAACACAACTAAAATCATAGTAGAAAATATTTTGAAACCCTCGGATTCCAAGTGTTTATCGGAGTGAGTATCTCAATAGGTGGGTGAATTGAGTACCCAATAATTTTTTTTGTTAATAATATATTTCAATAAAATCCCCTAATTATTTTAAAAGATCCCAGTTAACAAAAATAGCATATCGATATAAGTTTTAATATTCTAAAATATTTCTCTAAGATTGATTAGGTCTCTGATAAAAACAATATAAAATATTAATTTAAGCTTTTAAATCAGTTTAGTTAATTAGTATATTATATAAACACTAATTAAGGTTAAATATCAAATTATTGGTTTGGTTTACACTTTAAAATAGATTTAGTTTTAAATATTAGAAATAAAACAAACAAAATAAGTAGTGAAAATGAATACAAGAGGTTCAGTATCAAGGAGAGACTTAGTCCTCTCTACCTCACAATCACTTGCTGCCAAGAATTTTATATAACATAAACATTAATCTACAATCTGGATGGGTATACAATATAAAATATTTTTAGGCCATATAAGGACTTATTCCACAGTATTCTTGGGAGAATAGGAATAAATAATTTTTCAGAAGATATATAGTATCTTCCAATTGTAGTAGGATATAGTGTGTGTGTGTGTGTGTGTGTCAAAATACAGATAATACACACACTTCTCATAATGTAAATTAAATAAAAAAATGAGTAAATAATAATGTAGTAAGGTTTTGTTTCTCTGTCTGATAATCTATAAAGATTTTGACACCTTGAAAGTATTTTGAAGTGAATCTCAAGTCGTGTTTATGAAATTTTTAGTATAAAATATTTCCATAAACTCTTTTTTCCTAATTGTAAGAAGGCATTGAATGTATCATGTACTTCACACTTCCTTATTCGAGTGTAGGTATGTATGCTTTCAATAAATAGAACTCCTCATATTCTTGAAATATTCTCCAGAACTTGTTTTTTGTATGCATGTTTTATGTGAGCATAGAACCACATGAGGGATTCTGCTTCTTGTTTTAATAGCAGTAAGAAAAGAGAATCAGCCAGATCTTGTACTCCTCATACTATAAATTAGAACCAAACATTAATTACATTATGCAATAGTTAATTCACAATCATTAAAATAAGTTTCGACATTAAATTCAATAATATATTCATTAGAATTATTTAATTCAAAATAATAAATAGAATAATATTGGTGGTGAGTCTTTGGAATGATGAGACAATCTTTGGTAGTGACTTGAACTCGCAGTGACTTAGGTTGGCGGTGACTTATCCTGGAGGTGATGTGATCTGGTGGTGACTTGATTAGGTGGTGAGTCAGCTCAATGGTAGTTTATTCAAACACTTTACCAAATTTCTATTTTTGCATAAATTAATCTTCAGTGGTAACTCATCTCTGATTGTAGGTAATCTTGACAATTAGGAAATTTTTTGTTCTCATGGTGAGACATAGTTGATGGTAGGTAATTTCGATACTTTTCCAAATTTATTTGTTTAGCAGAAAGTCATTCTCTTTGGGGTAGGTAATTCCAAAACTTTACCAAATTTTCATCTTGACGGTGACTCATTGCTGATGGTGTGTCTTTTCCAAACTTTGTGAAAATATTATCCCAGCGGTGAATTTTCCCCAACGGTGAGTCATTACTGGTGGTGACTCTTGTCCATAATTTCTCAAATTTTAACTTGGGTAACATCCTAAATGGTGAATAGAGTCTAGCAGTGAGTTATTTCAACACTTGTCCAAATTTCTATTCAATGGTGTGTTAGCCCTGGTAATGAGTCATCCTTGGTGGTGACTCAACTTCAATGGTGAGTCTTTCCCAAACCTAACCAAATTCTTCAAATCTATCTTATAACATAAAATGCTATCATAAAACATAAAACTCATTAATAACATAATAAGAATGATTTTTTGATCTTTAAAACAAGGGTTCTAATGGTTACATTTAATAAATTCTCTCACTAAACTCTTTTAATTGGTTAACATCTATAAAGAAATTTTTTTTGAATAATTGTGAGATTATAATTCATAATCCTTATGTTCAACTCTTTGAACATAGTATTTAAACTTATTTACTTCACAACATCTAATGTTATGGTGTTATTAAGTTTTTTGGGTTTAAATACTGATAACTCCTAATTTCATCATCATCATCTTGGAACATTTATATACAAACTTTTCTTTGATATCATTTGGTAACAAAAATTAAATGCAACTTTTTACATTAATATATTCATTTACCAACATGTCATAAACATATTTAGGATGTAAAGAATCTTTCACTTGGAATTTGACTGGTATAATTATTTATTTGTTTTAATTTTAAATTCTCAAAGCATAAACATACTCCCACTATCCTCTTATAAATTATATATTTTCTTCAAAATATATTTCTAATACACAATCTCTCTTGTTTTTTGAAATAACACTTATCTATTTTGTTGGAATATCCAAAAAATAAAATTTTTATCAATATTATATTATTTTATGAGTTTAAAGTGATATTTTATAAATTATATTTCATTCTTTAAAATATGTCAAATTTGGGTTGTGGGAACTCTCTCCCTTATATTTTAACAAGTAATACGAGTAAACTCTTTTATTCGGGATAAAACATTTTTATCTTTATCTATTTTTTTCAAAAAAGTTTTAGAATTGGATCACACATAAACCATGTGTATCATAATCTCTTATTATTCATAACAACCATTGTTTAAAAATGACTTTTATTATCATATAAAAAGAAAAATAAGATAAAAAACTTATCATTTATTCAGATCCATTTAAACATTTAAGTAATCTAATTCATCCAGCTTATTGATCTAGAAACTACTTTACCCATAAACTCTTACTCAATTTTAAACCAATGTATATTTATAGTAATTGTGAAATATACCATTACTGTCATATATTTTTCAAAATAGAATAATTGGTTTCTATAAAATTAGTACTTTTAGTAGACTGTACATAAAGTTTCTCACACCCCCTTGAAATTTTTTAGATAGTTTCATCTCTAATGTCCAAGTATATCACCATGGAAACATTATCATCATTTAGAAGATCATTTTTTCTATTCTGAAGAAGTTTTTGTTGACTCTCCATGTAACAAACTGGGTCAGATTATCAAAAAGAGAACAATAATTCAAAAACTTTTTTCTACCAAAACACTTTCATAAAACCGAACTTAAACTAAGTAGATTATCGTATTCAAAAAATACCATGACATAATTCATCCATTTAAAATACAAATTTTTAATAAAAAAACTCTAATACCAGTATAAAAAATTTATAGCGATTAGGGATTAAATCCTTTAGAAACACAAAATTTCAAAAAAAAATCCATCATTCCATTTTAAATCAATATAATTTCTTTCTTTTGATTTATTATAAAAGAATTTTAAAATATGTAAGTTTTTAAATTAAAACCTTTTCAAAACAACAATACATCAAACAAACCATTTTATAAATCAAGAGATCAATAAATTATAATTGGTATCATTAAAAAAGAAAATATATCAAAATAATATTGTCTCTTTTGAACCTAATCAAATCAATCATATTATGAACATGAATTAAAACCAAATTACCTTCATCAATTTTGAAAATTTCAACAAGCCTATACATTGTGTCAACCCTCCTCAAAATAAGTGAGATAAAGGTGTGAGAAAAATGGGAGCAAAATATTAGGGTCAGATAATAGTCAGGGTTTAGGGAAGGGTAAGACGAAGGAAGATTAGCAAGCCAATAAAACAGGAAAATGAAAAAACTGAGAATCTAAAAAACAATAGGCCCAATACCATATCCAAAACACTAACAATTTCTACCAATTTTAGTAATAAAACTATAATCCAGAAATTTCACAATTTCCATTGATAACTTCTAGTAGTATCTTTATCCATAGTCGTCCCTTTCTCCACTCTCTCCATGGCCTCCACCACCATCTATAGAATTATCACTTACACAATTTATATAACTCCCAACATATGAACTTATATCATTTATCTTATTACTTCCATAATTTCTTTTGATCATTGGCATAGATGTTGCGAATGTTTCTCCCATCAAGCTCTTATAAATTCAATCAGTAACTGGTCAATTACAAAAAACAGAGTTTATAATGCATTAACTCTAAAAAAATCCTACTATATTATTTGATACATACCTTTCCATCTATTAAATACAAGGATGCACCGACATCCTCATATGAAACATAGTTCATAAACCTGAATCCTCTAGACTGACTATTCTTTCTATCTATGATAAACCTTGTTAAAACTGAAACAACCAGATAAATGAATTTCACCAAGATATAATTTACAAGTAACATGAGAAACATTTCCACCTACACCAAACAATGTGTAAATCATGATCATAAACATTCATTATAAAATGAGAAGATAGTGGGAACATGTATTGAAATGCAAATCATTCATTATGAAAGTCTAAGAAATAATTGATGCAAGATGGAATTATTTATTTGTAATGAAGGTTTTAAACTTTAAGAAGATAAATTATATAACTAGGAACTATAAAATATTAAATTATATAAACAAAATAAATTCTAAAATAATATCATCATTGAAGGTGAATAGAATAAATCAAACCTCACCTGATACAACTTCAGTAAATTTAGTAAACACATACTTGAGAGATTGGTCATCAACCCCCTAGGAAAAACCTAAATATTTTAGTAAAATTATTTCAAACTTGAAGTCCATAAAATAAAGGATCATAATTACAAAACCATTTATTAAAATTTACCTCCAACAAAGAGGTCTGATTACATATGATTATTTACATTTATCATAGACATCACGAAAACCTACCCATTTATTGAACCATTCGGGGAAATTATCTTTTATAAGAGACCGCTAAGTATATTGGAAAATTCCATTTTATAATATAAATAGAAAACATGAAAGAAATTTTATATTTTAAATAACTTAATATTCATCATACATTGAATCTTATACATGTATCTGCATGTATATAACATCAATTCTAACAAAGTTCATGTAACAGAAAATGGTAAAGGATGCATTGAGAACAAGGTTGCAAGTAAAATTAGAAAGGTTGAAATCAAATAAGAACAAATTATTTTAGAAATTAGAGAGATAAGTTATGTCAATACCAAAAAAACACATCCCTATAAGAAACAAAATCTTTTGAATAAAAAATATAAGGTGTTGAAATTTATCAATTAAATACACAGGTTGCATATTCCAGCAACAAGGTCTGGTATTATGGCTATAAGACCATATGAAAATAAACTTACATTAGTAAAAAACCAATCATATCACATTCATAATAAAAAAAGAATATAAATGTGAGAAAATAAAAAAAAAATCATGCAAGAATGTAAGGTAAGGTTGGAAGGAAAAAAATCAATAAACCAAACACAAAAAAATAGACTTGATCTATTTATTGGATTTAATTGTACCCACATATATGGAATTAGATGATATTTATGATCTATCAATATTTGGTTCCAACTAAGATTATTTTCCAGCTAAAAAACTAAAAAGTAATAAAGGAAACCTAAATATAATGGAATCAATGAAATGATAAATCAGCAAAAAGGAAAAAACCAACATTGATGATCGTATTCCCCACTACACACGTAAATTTTTTTATAAAAAGGGTATCATTCCTAGGAAAAGTAAAATTATAGGGTAGCCTAAAATGGTGATTCCCTAGATCATCACTATAAACAATGTTCATGACTTCTAGGGAAAAGGATCCCATTATGAAGATATGAGTGATAGGGCCATCCTGAGGGGACTTGGAGGTAAGGAAGTCAACTACTTTATTCCCCTCACTCCATGTGTGCATTATTTCTATAGTGGTTATGATGATAACTTTTCACTTAAAAATTTTATAGGAGATATCCCATGATGTTGAACATATCCTATGTAGTGAGTTATACACAACAATAGAATCGATTTCCACTATAGTAATTCAGATTCCACTGGAAGAGAACATCATCAAACCCATGAGTAGTGTATTATATTCGGCTTAAAGGGAGTCCCCAATTCAATGTGATCTATGATATATATAATGATAGACCCTCCATTATCACACACTAACCCACCACTCAGCATAAATCCCATGCATCACGATCCATCATTATTTAGTTTGAGACTACTACTAGGAGGACGCCACTTGATTCATCAGCTTAGAGAGGGGGCTGGGTGAATGGTTGGGTAATACCCCTATTCTGCAAAAAACAAAGAGATGGTGAAACCTCTCTATTTTTGATCATCCAAGATATATCAATCATCAATATTTTGGTTTTAAACACTATACCCATACTTGAACTGATAATACCCTCAGTCTGAGACTGGTTCCTTTCTTTCCATATAATCCAGCATCCTGCAGTAAGAATAACCTCTCTCACTTTTTTCTTACAGGTGTTATTCCCAACACCATAAAACCATCAATCAAGAAAGTTATTATCTAAAGGAACCTAAGAAGAGTATCCCCTAAATCTTCTGAACTCTTTCCAGATATTTTTCTCCCATTGAATCACGAAGAATTAGTGCCTCGTGGTTTTGGATTTATACTCCTTGAAACACATGAATTTAGAATCTATATGAATGATAATGTGTTTAGAATTCTCATCAGTGGGAATAGCTCATCTCATGATATTCCAAACAAGAATGTTGAACTTGGTCGGGATTTCTTTTTCCCACACCATCTCTCCCCACCTATTGTGATCGCCTAATGACTATAACACATTTTATTAATCTTTAATATTAAAATCACCCAATGAGAAACTAGTGAATATAAATGAATCTGGGTCCCTATTCATAATAATTAATTTGAAGACATCACATTTCTCCTTATTTAAAATAGTTGAAATCAAATTCAAATGCATGCAGGATTGCTTGAAGGTAATTTCAGGTGTAGTGAACCCAAGGAAACCCAACTGATTCCCCAACAAATTCTTATTCTAAAAGTTAATATCACCCTTTACAATGATATAACTCTCATTAATATTAAGAATCATGAGGTGGGATAGAACCTTACACTAAGGGGCTGCCGTATTTTCTTTATGTAATCCCTATACACTACCATACATTGTGTCGGTGAATCTTCCCCATAACGAATAGACCTCAATGAACTCTCAGGAAATTTTCACATGTATGGATCACATAGTATCTCTTAGGCTCTTAACATGGATACCTCCTTATCTCGCCAGTTTAGAAATCATAACTCATGATGCCTGGTGTTTCCTACCCTCTGAACGATAATCCCAAATAAACAAGGCTAATATCTTATCAATGTTAGAGTTGATAGAGTTCAAAAATATGAGAACTGACATCATATACATGGGTATGGAAAAGAGAACACTATTTATGAGAATTATCCTACCTCTGAAAGAAAAAAAAAGGTATTCTTCCAATTTTTTATGTGGTCGGTTATTTGTTCCACCAACTTGTTGAAATTGGTAATGTGTAGTCTTCTGTTGGATATTAAAATACCTATATACTCCATTGGAAAATATCTCTACATAATGCCCAAAATGGACTCAATGTATCTCTCTATTGTGCTTGAACACATTCCAGATAAAAAACACTACTCTTATCTCTATTTATGAGAGGTCCACTCCACCTTTCGTATTCAATAAGGATTGTTTTGAATCCTCGAATCTATTGTTTTCTTACATTAATAAAAAATACTAAATTGTCTGTGAAAATGAGATGGGAAATGCTGTTGCAGTGAGATATGAATTATAAGGTAATAATAGTTCCTTCAATGATTCTCTTATTTATGTATTTTCTAAGGGTATCATGCATGAGAGTGAAGAGGCTTAGAGATAATGGGTCCCCTACCATATACCCCTAAAAGATTTAAAAAACCATATTTTTTCCATGAAGGAGACTGAGAGACACAGCTTGCAAAAGCATCTAAAAATATTGTCAATAATCTAAGGAGATAACCCTATCCAAGTAAGGACCATGGGAATAAAAGACCATTTGAGGTGGGAATATGCTTTATCCATGTTCAGTTTGATTTCTATATTTGACCTAGTAACCTTCTAATTTAAATAACTAATCAACTCTTGTGCTAATCTAATGGAACCCTAAATGGACTTTTCCTTTATAAAGACAAGTTTCTATTTGGATATCCATATGGGTAAGTGATTTAATGGTATTATGTTCATAACAGTATCTAAAACCTTATAGAATAAGTTACATATATTGATTGGCATGTAGTGATTCAAAGAATATGGATTGTTAATTTTATGACTCAAAACTAAATTTGTTGTTCTCACCACAAGGGGAATGGATCTCCCCTTAAAAAATTCATGCACCAAAGAAACAAATTTAGACTTAATAATATCATAGAAAAGAACATAAAAAGAACCTGGAAATTCATTAGGTCAAGGGGAGTTATTAGAATATAGATCTATCACAACAATAGAGCAAGAAATCTTTTCTATTAGAGTTGGCATTATGCTTGGGAATGAGAGTAAGGAAGTCCTCTTGTGTACTTTTTCATTCAAATTTCTCTCTTTCTTTCTCCTAGTTTCTACTAAAACTCACACACAACCCAGATAATAAAAACATAGTAGTCCATTATTTTGGATGGACTAATTTCCTATTAATTGTCTTCTGGTGGTTTATCACAATGCATATAATAACTCAAATTTGTGTCCCATTTCATAACCAAAAAATATGGACATTATAAAAACAATGATATCCAACAATTGGATTCCAAAGTCAAGTGAGATTATTGAAAACATAAAAATTATTTCATTATGAAATGGAATGGATGAAGGGGTTAATTATAAAACCTCAATGGCACATAATAGCAAATAAACATGATCCCTTTGTTAGAGCAGGTCTCTTCTGCTTTATTTATTTTTTTTATAATTATAATATAATATATTTCATAATTTCATTTTTTGGATAATTATTTTATTATTATTTATTTAATTTTATTTAATAGTTTTTCATTTAATTTAATTGTTTTTATATTATTTTTATTTTTCTTATATTTCTATATAATAGTTTTTAATTGTTTTTTGTGAAAAAATAATTTTCTGAAGTTATTTTTTAACCTTTTTTAATTTTCTTTTTTACCCATACACATGTTTACTTTTACCCTTATGTGAGCTTTATATTTTTTTTAATCTTACTTAGCTCTCTATTTACCCTTATACATTATCATGTTTACTCTTACACAACCTATTGAAAGTTTAGTTTACCCTAAAATAGCATGTTAGTCTACCTTTACCCAGTGCATGGTATTCAAGTTACCATTACATATGTTCATTCTTACACTTATGTGAGCCATATAAAATGTTTGTTAACTTTTTATGGCATGAATTCTAACTTTATGAGCAATATGTATTTTACAGTTTACCCTTATGCCACATATTAATTGTGAGTTACCTTTATAAATTATTTAAAAATATCATGTTACCTTTACACATTCTTGAAAAGTTTTCCTTACGTAGTTTTGAAAACCTAGAATTTCTAGTTTTCTTTGTTTCATAATTTTCTTTATATTTTCATTTATTGTATGAATGTTTCAAATATTTAAATTTTTCTAATGATTATAATAATTCTTATTTATGTTATAGAATCTATAAGAAGTATTTTTTTCATTGTTTTAAACTCTATTTTATGAAGATTAATTTTATTCTTCCATTTACACATGAACTAGCAGTAAATGTTTCAAATATTTTGATATTATTATTTTGACTCGATTCCTTTTTTTATTATTTCAAAATTCATGTCATGGTCAAAAAAATTTATTCAAACATGTTTCAATTTTTTTAATGCAGAGTCTTATGGAAATAAATTTGAAATTCAAATTTTGAATATTATAGAATGAAATTGTGTGTGTTTTGCGTTTTATTTTTGATCTATTATTTTGGAATTATTTTTAACTCTTTAAAAATGTTTTAAATTGTTAAAATAGTTTTAATTTCAAATGATAGTATTATCTATAATTTTTTTATCTCTCCTTGATAATTCTAAAATAATGTTATTACTATTTTGAACTTAATTTCCTAATGATTTACTTGGCCTTGTTGAGTTAATTATTTTTAAAGGGATCAAGTAGACTTAAAAAATGATGATCAAAATATATTAAACTTGGATTTATTTGGCTTAAAGACTTACAAATTGTTCCAGAACATTAAATAAGGATGATAATCCTATAAATGGAGACCTTTGTAGGCCTTAATAATCTATATTAACTTTATTTGGTGATCATTTTCCAATTGTCAACGTTCTCAATTGCTCTCAAAGTGATTTTATTTAAAAATGTGAAAAAATTGTAATATCCAAATCACTCTATTATTTTATTCCCATTATCTCATAGTGGTCATCATATTCATTGATAAAATTAAGACCAAGCTAAAAACTAATTGTTTTATATCCTATATTCTTCCTCTTTTTTTTAACATTGGTGTGAACTACCTTTAAAGTGAGGGATTTATTTTTATTTTCATTTCCTTTAAAAAGGAAATGGATTATTTATTATTATAGTTTCTAGATTTTTCATAAAAGTGTTTGTGTCTATTTTATCTGGTTTCTTACTATAACCTAAAAATCAATGGATATTTTTGGTTTCATTACTACTATAAAATTCATGGGACTAATATATTAAATCCTCACGGGATTTAGGTGTTAGATGTAGGGGACACCTTGAGATACTATTATCAAACTTCCTTAACAAATACGTTAGTCCACTTTTAGATGTAGGGAAACCTTGAGGTATTATTGTCAAATTTCCTTAACAAATAAATTATTCCACTCTCTTCTTTTGTATCATGATTTTTTCTTATGGTGGCTTCTTGTATATATACAAGGAATATTGAAATCTTCCACTTTTGATCTAAACTTTAAATAACATTCATAAAAAAATCATTAGTACAAGAAATTATTTTCTCAAACATAACATTTATTCATAACCTCCCCTTTAAAAAATTGGAAAAACTTAGGAAAATATAGAACACTTCACTCCCCCTAATATACCCCCCCCCCCCACACACACACACACAAATCTATCCCAAATAAATCTTATTTATAAAATATATATTCCTTTGTAAATACATATACCCCCTTTAAAACAAAAAAAAACATTATTTATCAAATTTCTACCCATTTATTATTTTCAAAAAGAAATCCAAAAAAGTAAAAGATGAAGAGTTTCAACAATTATTAAGAACAATTTCTACATATTCCCGCACTTTAAGACAAACAAAAATATGATTTCAAAAAAATTAAAATAAAAACATAATATCACAATATAAATGATATTAAAATATTAAATCTATATAAGATAAGTTTAAGAACATTAAACCTTCCAAAATTTATACATCAACACCTAAAAGTGATTTTATACTTAAGAATATGGTTCTATAGAATGTCAAAAGTAAATTTTATTATTTTCTAGAGTATGAAAGTAGACTCCTATAGATAATTTATGAAACACTTATATATTCCTTAGAGGCTAGAAATATATTTCTAAAGATTAAATAATTTTTAAATAATTAATATCATAGAAAAAACTCAATGCTTTTAATTTAGAATTCAAATAATCAGAACATGAAACTTACAAATACAATGAGTGTTGTATTAGAGAAAATAGAATACTGGATATTGTCTTTGATCAAAATTATTATTCTATATAATGTGTAAAATTATATCATAACACTAGGTAAAACATAATGTAAAAAACATCTGAGTATGAATAATGTTAAATCTAAAGATTATATTAGATAAAATGTAAAATTTTATATTAGAGCATTTGAGAGATTTCATATTAGAGAATATATGGGAAATTTAAGAAACATTTATAAAATTTCAAAGTGAATGTATGGTCTCATATTATATATATATATATATATATATTTGAGAAAATTTTTAAGAAATATGTTACAAAGAAATTAAAAATAACTAAAAATAATAATATTTTTTAAAATTAAAAACAAGTGACTTATTATGAACGAATGTTTTTCATTTATATTCTAGAAAATTTTAAGTTACCTTTTTAATGAGTTAGAAACTAAAAAAATGTACACCCCTTTTCACAGAGTGTTTCAATGTCAAGAAATAGCTTGAACAGAGAGTATAAGTTATGATCACTTAACATTGATCACACCTAAATTTTAATTAGTATATTGAAATCTATTAAAAATTAAATGCTTAGTGAAAATATCATCAATTTTATAATGACCCATACTTTTCAAGCATATATGTTTTATCTTTTTAGAATAATATTCAATTCATAACATAAAAATCCATTTCATAATCATATAGGTTTAGTATCATTTGAAATTTTGATACAAAAAAATATTTCATAAGTTTACTACAACATTTCCCACTAAAATATTCATAAATATCACCCTTATTATAAATTTCATATATAGTACCTTCCTTCATAACCTGTGGAAAATGAAACAAAAGAAATAGTGGGGTTAGATGCTTAGTAAGGGTAAATGAAGGAGATATCAATGATCACTTGATAATAACATTATCATAAGGGTATGATAACATGATAATAACATTTGAAAATCATAACCTTTATATCATAGATAATAATCTTGAGCTATGTCATAAATCTTGGAATTTAATAAGACATGAAACTTATAATATTCAAAGAATATGAGTCATGAGAGCATAACTTAGGCATAAGACATGAGTTTGTGGCATACACATAAGCATAAAATTCATTTCCATATTAGTCAAGGCTCACCTCTAAGATTATTGTAGTGGATTGGGTTCAATATAAAAACCATCATAGTAGCCAAGTTCAACTCCTAAGGCTATCATAGTGGATAGATTCCTTTACTAAACTAGGTTCACTCCCCATTCAAGTCCTATTTATCTCATGAGATGTTAATATTTATCCAATGCATTGGAGGGATATATAATTTCAGGACCACCAATAATATCATTAAAATCATACATATGTGTTCCATAAGATCATAAAACATTCATCATATCATAACCCATGAAAAAGAAATAGGTTTCATAAGAATTTCATCATGGAAAACACTATAGAGGAGAAATGAATTTCCCAATCATTTCATCAATTCATCATAGCATAACCCATGGAAAAGGAAAGGATTCATAAAAAACTTATCATCATAATCATAAACCATACAAAGAAAGATTAAGTATGGTATCATTGGATCATATCCCCTTTAAAACATAATTGAAATCAAAATATTTTATCATAGTTGAAAATTCATTTAAAATAATCATTGGAATATTTTTTGTGTAAAATACCCTTTTCAATTTGAAATCACTTATTTAAACACTAAAAAAATTCAAAATGACATGTAAAAAATATTATTTGAAAACAACCTTAAAAATTTTAATGAATCAAATCATTGAGTAGTCGTGATTGAGGGAAATTTTGTTCATGTCATACAAGTTAAAAGAAAATATTCTTTCTAAACTTTTGTAAAAATTTTAAAAAGTACCTTGTTCGGAAAACAATAAGAAGATTACTTTTAAAAAAATTTGTAAAAATTAAAATGTAACAACCATGACCCTTGTATCTCGAAGCCAGTGTCTTCTTTATTACATTGTCATAAGATACAAGGAACTGTATATATGAGGGAATAATAGTTTAGTAGTCTTGGTAAATGAGATAAATACATGATACCCATATTACATATGTAAACATAAATTACAAAACAATTTTTTTCTTTAAAAACTTTATTCCATCTAGAATATACTTGTATATAAGTCATAGTAAACTTCATTGAATATTGGGGAAATAAAACAAAATAAGGGTGAGTTCAAATACACAATAAGTGTTTTGTGCAGCGGAAGAAATCATGAATTAATGAAGAATCGTCAATAATGAATGAAAAATACGGAAAAGTAAATATCTAGACACACGTGCCATTTAAATAATTGACAAGAATAATTGATGGAAAAGTAAATAATATAAAACACATTCCATTTTATTAATAAACTAACTATCATAAATGGATAGGGTATAATCAATATGGAAATTTAAATAACTGAAAACATGTGTCATTAATCAATAATTTAGAATTTAATGCAACCATAGATAATATAATTGAGAAAACATAATGGATAATAATAACTAGACTTTGAATGAAGGAAATTCTTAAAAATCATACATCAAGATTCTTAGGCACATGATTCATTTACCATCAATATCTTTCACAAGACAGTTTAGAACATACTGGGTAAAAACCCATTTAATTAAGGCTAGCCAACAGATTCATCCCATGAGACTACGGTTGCATCGAGGGGATTTCTATAAATTGTCTTTAACACATGTCATGCAAGTTCAAATCATTCCTCATATATCAAATAATCGATTTAATTCATAAATAATGTTCCTTATCATCAAATATTCATATTGAATAAGGAATATAGATTTATGAATATTTTCTCAAACCAAAAAATAACCTTTAATATAGAACATTGTATGTATAAATGAAATTTTATTTAAATAATAAATATATCCATGAAAGATTATATAGATATTTAGGGTAAATTTATTTTTTACTAGTCGTAGAAGGTGAATAACTTAAGTGGAAGTTAATGATTGAAAAAAATAAACAAGTTGTAACAACCTGAGATTTTATGAGAATTATTCTTTTTAATTTCACTGATGTCTTGTGTTATACGCTACACCAAAATTAGATTGTTCTATACACAACACCGTATTATCTTGCAGTATACGCAACACTATTCTTGGCTCGTGTTACACACAATTTCAAGTTTGTTTTGTAGAATTTATTCTACGCAACATTAAGTATAGATTTTGTTTAATGTATACATAAAATAAGTTTTGATTATCTTATACACAACAACAAAGGGAGCTTTAACTATACGTAGCCTTGACTTGGCTTGCATTACATGCAATCAAGACCTTCCTTGATAGCGTGTGTAGTACGCAATACCGAGTTTCACTAAATGAGATATTATTATAATATTATTATGAACTAGCCGTTATGAATAGTAATACCCACTTTTTGAAATTTTATAAATTTTATCTTTCAAAATTCACTTCATTTTTGGATTTGTAATATCGAAATTAGCCTAGGGAGAATTTTTGGTATTTTTCTGAAAACTTTCAATTTTTTATGAATAGTGAAAACACTGGGTTACTATTTAAAAACCGACTTTTTATTTAAATAATTATTTATTTTATTTAAAATTATATTATGTCAAAATTGATACATAATACCTATATAAGTTCAATTTAATCCATTGGAGTCATTTTATAATAATTTTAGATATATAAAAATTTTATTGAACTTTTCACCGTCTTTTACCCACCTCCTAGAAGAATTTGAAAATTTACATAAAACTTAATTTTACCGCTTTTGTGAGTGGAATTTCAAAAATCCAAGAGACACGGTTAATATAAAGGAGTAAAATGTGGTTCAATAAGATAAAAATAATTTTTGGTGAATAGTAACTTTTTACTTTTATTTACCACAGTTAAAAGTAAATAGGGTAATTAAGGGTAAAAATGATATTATTATTACCCTAACACATGTCCTAATTCTATTGGATAAGTGTAATTTGACCAAAAACAACCTTAGGAATAAAATATTACCCTTTAGGTCTACTTGGATTAGATTAGGACACTTATTATTATTTTATTTAAAGAAGAGTTAAAATAGTTAAAATCAAAGTTTAATAACTAAAACATTTTTAATATAGGGTTATACATAAGATAAATTCGACTATAAATATTAATTTGAAAGATAAAAAAAATTAATACATAATTTTATTTTATTTATAATTTTTATACATTAAATAATTTAATTTATTTATGACATAATGATGATGCAGTAATTACCTTATTAATGAAATTTTAACATAATTGATGTTATAAATACCCAAATAAATGTAATTTGAGACTTTTTATGAATTACACTAATTTTCTAGGTTAATATGGCATGTTAGTAGTGATTAAATTAACTTTTTTGAACTAATCATTTTTTTATGATTTTCACAAAAATCAATTACCAAATAGTGTCAAAATTTACATAAAATAGTTTTTAAAACAAATATTATATTATTAATTGTTATTATATTCCTAAAAATCGAATGTTCATCCAAATGACTTATATAAGGTTTTATTTATTAATAATGAACCACTTGGGGTTAGTTTGGCTCTTTATAGTAAGTTTATTAACCATATTGTGTAAGAAAACAAGAAGACATGGTAAAAGTTAAATTATTTAACTTAGAGTTAAATCTAAATGATAAGGTTAAAATAGTAACCTAAACTTGTCAAAAACCAATTGGTTGAGAGGATTTCGACCCATCCCCACATTAGATTTTAAATAAATCAATTTGGAGCTATTATAAACTGAATATGACTTTATTATAAAATAATATTTTAAGTTTTTCCAAAGGTGCCCCTCTCCTCCCTTATAAAAAGGGCACCCCTTCCATCTTCTCTTCACACCCTTCTGAGCCTTGAAGGTCGGCCAAACCCTACCAATTAATCTTATCAACCTCTCTATTTATATAATATAGGTTCTGGTCTTCTCAAAAGACCAACTCTAGTGCCCTAAGAAGGAGTTTAAAGGAGGTGTGTTGAGGAAGAGGTAATCTCTTCTACGGACTCTTTCAAGTTTCTTTCTTCTTATAACTTCCTCTTCATTAGTTGTTTCATTATAAATTAATAACATCAGTATTAATTATATACTGATATGTTATTATAAATATGAAACAACCCTATTTCACCTTTTATCCATTCTATGGAAAACGAAATCACCGCGTGTGCGTACGTACGGAATACCGTCTCCACGCCGTGGTGTAATCAGTTTTTCCACCACCACCTTACTTGGATGGGTATAATGGTGTAAATAATAACTATATATGATTATTATAAAATCATAATGATTCTAAGATATTATATCATCCACTCCAATTTCATTCAATAAATATGGGAACGTTATCATCGGTCGTGCGTACGTACGGATTACCGTCTCCATGACGCGATGAGATTCATTTTCCATGTTAACAATTCAAGAATGATTATAAAGTATATATAATAAGTAATAATGAAGTATATGAAATAATAATTCTACTGTATTTATGTATATATATATATATGTGTGTGTCATCAACTTAATTCCATTCAATTCAATAAGGAAACGAAAAACAATATCCATGCGTACGTACGGCCTACCGTCTCCATGAATGGTGTATTTATTTCCATTTATAGATCTATTATATATATGTATATTATGAATATATATTATATATAAATCATTTTTTATATTCTGGAATTAATTAATCATGATCTAAGTAATCATATTAATAATTACAAGTCAAAACACGGATGATAAATGAAACGATTTTACCCAAAACGCTGCTTTAACATGGAATTGACAAATGAACGGATAATATAAAGTCATAAGTGAATCATATATGATATCATAAATATTATTATCATTCTGTTACAAGTTAATAATATGTTTAAACCTACTATACAAGAGTCTCAGACACATACAAAAGAAATTAGACATAAGGTAAGGGATAACTATTCCAATCTCGCCCTTATCCGAGATTGTTTGTTCGTAAGTATCTACTGGGGTTATTGTTTTCATCTATGTACATGTTTTCTAAAAATGTTTTCATGTATGTTTAATGTCATTTTTACTCATTTTTACTTTTACCACATCGTATGGAAGGAATCTTTCTTTTTTTACCATACGAGGTACTTTTTGACTTTTCTGACAAAAGTACGAGGAGAATGTTTTTTTAACTTATACGGCATGAATGGATTTTTACGATTTCATAACGCCTAATTTTCATGAATATTCCTCTACAAGATTTCATGATTATTTTCAAAAAAATATTTTTTTTAAAATTTAATGTAATTTTGTGAAAATAAAATGATTTCAAAGAAGAAAGGATATTTTCCTCAAGAATTCATTTCAAGTGTTTTATCAAAACTATTTTCCATCTAAGATGACATTATTTAGTATGTTTATGTTTCAAGTATAATGTATCTATCATTTACATGTTTTGATTATTCTTATGATGAAATTATATCCATTTGTTTTATATGGATTATGTTATGATGGGATGATGTTTATGAAACCCATTTTTATTCTTTGGGTTATGATGAATGATTTATGTTTATTTTATGGCACAAGTAAGAATGATTTCATTATGAGATGGGTGGGACCTATATTTCCCTCCAATTCATTGGGTAAAGATTTATATCTCATGAGATAGCCATGGATAGAATGGTAAGTTAATTTGGTTCAGTGATACAGGACTAGAACGATGAGTGAACTCAGTTCAGTAAGGGACTTTGTCCACTAAGATGGTCTTGGCAGCAATGCCTTGGCTACTATGGAAATCATATCATGTGATTAATGTTTTTCCACAATTAAAAGTTTTATTTCCAAGCTATTTTATCATGATTGATGTTCTATTATAATCTATGCCTTACATACTGCCATGTTTTATGTCATTGCTCAAGATTTTTATATTTAAACACTATGTTCATGTTTTTATGTTCAAATGTATATAGTTTGTTTTATTTTCTCCATGCTTACCCTTACTGAGCATTTGAGATCACCCTTTATATGTTTTATTTTCCCTAGGATATAAAGAAAGGTTTTAGGTAAGAAAAGAAAAGGTGAAGATCTTTATGGGAGATGTTGAAGATCTTTCACCACAATTAGAATATTATGTTCCGAGTTTCCGAAGACACTAAACTATTACGGTCCTTGTGTTTTTTTTGTTATGTATTAAGTATTCCGCAAAAGCAATGTAATGTCCATGTACATCAAGTTTGGGGTCTCTAAAGTTGGTATCATAGGAAAGGTTTAGTTAACCTTTGGAAACTAGGATGTGAAAACTTTAGTGAAATCCCTAGAGATATTTCTAAGGTATGTCTTGGGATGTCCCTAAGGATAAGTATACGTATAGTTTATTGTCCTAGAATTACGGTAACGATCTTAGAATTAAACCTAAGATGTTATATATTGAAGGTACTCCCCCTTTATTATGTTGTTTTCCTATCATTATTTGTGCCTCTCATACTATTCTTTTTGGGTTTTAGAAAATGGCTGGAAACAGGAAGATTCATGATAATGGAGGATATGATGGACAATGGAATGATATTCTTCATGAGCAACCAAATGAAACGAGATTTGGAAGTCAAAACATCATTATTATGCCTAATCAGAAATCTCGCAATATGATCAATAATCTCAACTTTGGTAAGTATCATGACTCATCTAATAAGAGAAAGATGGAGTTTCATGAAGATCATAGAGGAAAGAAAGTTCAATTTCCCTCATGTAAATCATGTGGGAAGAGGCATCAAGGAGAATGTTTCAAAGTAACTGGAGGATGCTTTGGGTGTGTAAAGGAAGGACACAAATCCAATAAGTGCAAAAGAAAAGGTTCAGTTAATACCATGGACAAGGATAGTGGTATTGTTATGACATCAACAACGATTAAATGTTTTAAATGTGGAATGTATGGGAATTATGCAAACCAATGCCCTAAGGAAAAATCTCATGAAGAGAATCAATATGGTCATATGGGTAGTATTTATGTGGATGATGATGAAGAGACTATAAATGATGTATGAGATGAAAGAAATTATGAAGCTCAGTCAGTGGTTTAATAAGGTAGTGGAATGATTGTATGTTTATCAAGAATAATGTATGGTACTACGGAAAAAAGAAAAATCTAATGATTGTTACACTGTTGTCTTTCCTTGAGTTTTTAAAAGTATATGATGAATGGTATCGGTAACCATGAAAGGTTATTCAAATATTTTTGGAAAGAAGATGATATGAGCACAATGAAGGGATAAAGAGATAATGAAATGAGCTCATGACTGATATATGGACAAAGTTATATCATGGTTTGAGTATATAGAAATTTTGGGATTTTGGTATGTGGAAAGAGTTAACTTTTGAAAGCACTCATGTTTTCACTAAGGTTCTATGGTAATACATGATTTATGTATTCACATGTTTGGAATGTGACCAACAAGATATATCATATGATATATGGGGGATAAATGATGGTATTCACATGCTTGTTTGATGACATTTCTACTAATCGTTTTCTTTATAATATAAGATTAGATAGAAGTATTTTAGATAAGCCTAAAGAATGGAATGGATTATGTTGGACATAAGTTAGTATTGTTTAAGGATATAACTTTTTTCGATATTATTGATGGGAGGTTATAATAATGTAGTTTTAGAAAAAGTACAACCTGCAGGACGGGTGACAACCCGTCGCGTCGGACAAGGCTGTGGGAATCGAACCCACAACCGAAGTGTGACATGCCTTTATCGCCTACCACTGGCCTACAGTAAGTCCCTAGTTAGTATAAACTAGTTTTATTATATTAAGAAGTATGATATAAGAATTATAAGTCCATTTTAGGAACCATATATGATTAATCTCAGTAAGGATGGACTTATGTATATTTAAGAAATTGTGCTAAACTTTTTGCGATAGAAACAAATGGAATGACCTATCATTCTATCGTATGATCTTCTAACACTTCACGAATGAAAAATTCAACTTCATTTCTTTAAGAGATGAAGTGGAAATTTTCCAAGGAATGACCAACGGTGAGATTGTACCAAAATCAAGAAAGTATTTCTTGTAATTCCAATTTATTCAACTTTAGGGAAATGATCTTGAAAACCAAAAATGTTGTCCTAGTGCCCTTATATCGGATGAATTAGATGGTACCTTAGATCATAAAAAATTTATGGCTTTGTGATTTTTGGATTTTTCATAGCCATGTCCTCTACCACTCTTCATGAGAAGTTGATGGTTATATTTCTCTTCCATATCCATATTTTCACCTATGTTGTCCTATGTGGAAACCCAGTGCTGAGTTACTTTGGGTGACTGTTATGATTCTAACTTCCCTTTTTAAAATGAAGTTTTAGTATTCCTTTTTACGATGTGGGTTTCTATGAAAGAAACTTTCAAGTAGTAAACCATTTATAACCCCGATGAATTTTGAGGGCAAAATTCATTTTAAGGGGGGTAGAATGTAACAACCCGAGATTTTATGATAATTATTCTTTTTAATTTCATTGATGTCTTGTGTTATATGCTACACCAAAATTATCTTGTTCTATATGCAACACCGTATTAGCTTTCAGTATACGCAACACTATTCTTGGCTCGTGTTACACACAATTTCAAGTTTGTTTTGTAGAATTTATTCTACGCAACATTAAGTATAGATTTTGTTTAATGTATAAATAAAATAAGTTTTGATTATCTTATATTCAACAACAAAGGGAGCTTTAACTATATGCAGCCTTGACTTTGATTGCATTACACGCAATCAAGACCTTCCTCGATAGCGTGTGTAGTACGCAATACCAAGTTTCACTAAACGAGATATTATTATAATATTATTATGAACAAGCCGTTATGAATAGTAATATCCACTTTTTGAAATTTTATAAATTTTATCTTCCAAAATGGACTTCATTTTTGGATTCAGAATATCGAAATTAGCCTAGGGTGAATTTTTGGTATTTTTCTGAAAACTTTCAATTTTTGATGAATAGTGAAAACACTAGGTTACTATTTAAAAACCGACTTTTTATTTAAATAATTATTTATTTTATTTAAAGTTATATTATTTAAAAATTGATACATAATACATATATAAGTTCAATTTAATTCATTGGAGTCATTTTATAATAATTTTAGATATATAAAAATTTTATTAAACTTTTCACCGTCTTTTACCCACCTCCTAAAAGAATTTGAAAATTTATGTAAAAATTAATTTTACCGCTTCTGTGAGTGGAATTTTGAAACTCCAAGAGACACGATTAATATCAAGGAGTAAAATTTGGTTCAATAACAGAAAAATAATTGTTGGTGAATAGTAACTTTTTACTTTTATTTACCACGATTAAAAGTAAATAGGGTAATTAAGGGTAAAAATGATATTATTATTACCCTAACACATGTCCTAATTCTATTGGATAAGTGTAATTCTACCGAAAACAACCTTAGTAATAAATCATTACCCTTTAGGTCTACTTGTATTAGATTAGGACACTTATTATTATTTTATTTAAAGAAGAGTTAAAATAGTTAAAATCAAAGTTTAATAACTAAAACATTTTTAATATAAGGTTATACATAATATAAATTAGACTATAAATATTAATTAGAAATCTAAAAATATTTCCTACATAATGGTATTTTATTTATAATTTTTAGACATTAAATAATTTAATTTATTTATGACACAATGATGATGCATTAATTACCTTATTAATGAAATTTTAACATAATTGATGTTATAAATACCCAAATAAATATAATTTGAGACTTTTTATGAATTACACTAATTTTCTAGGTTAATATGAAATGTTATTAGTGATTAAATTAACTTTGTTTGAACTAATCATATTGTTATAAGTTTCACAAAAATCAATTACCAAATAGTGTCAAAATTTACAAAAAATAGTTTTTAAAACAAATATTATATTATTAATTGTTATTATATTTATAAAAATTTAAGGTTTAGCCAAATGACTTAGATAAGGTTATATATATTAATAATGAACCAATTGGGGTTATTGTGTCTTTTTATAGTAAGTTTATTTACCATATAGTGTAATAAAACAAGAAGACGTGGTAAAAGTTAAATAATTTAACTTAGAGTTAAATCTAAATGATAAGGTTAAAATAGTAACCTAAACTTTTCTAAAACCTATTGGTTGTCAAGATCTCAAAACATACTCAATTTAGCTTCTAAATAAATCAATTTTGAGCTATTATAAACCAAATATGACTTTATTATAAAATAATATTTTAAGTTTTTCCAAAGGTGCCCCTCTCCTCCCTTATAAAAAGGGCACTCCTTCCCTATTCTCTTCACACCCTTTTGAGCCTTGAAGCTCGTCCAACCCCTAAAAATTAATCTTCTAAAACTCTCTAGTTATATCATAGAGGTTCTGGTCTTCTCAAAAGACCAACTCTAGTGCCCTAAGAAGGAGTTTAAAGGAGGTGTGTTGAGGAAGAGGTAATCTCTTCTACCGACTCTTTCAAGTTTCTTTCTTCATCTCACTTCCTCTTATTTAGTTTTTTAATTATAAATTAATAACATAAGTATTACTTATATACTTATATGTTATTATAAATATTAAACAACCCTATTTCACCTTCTATCCATCCTACGGAAAACGAAATCACCGCGCGTACGTACGTACGGAATACCGTCTCCACGCCGTGGTGTAATCAGTTTTTCCACCACCACCTTACTTGGATGGGTATAATGGTGTAAATAAAAACTATATATGATTATTATAACATCATAATGATTCTAAGATATTATATCATCCACTCCAATTCCATTCAATAAATATGGGAACGATATCATCGCTCGTGCGTACGTACGGATTACCGTCTCCACGACGCGATGAGATTCATTTTCCATGTTAACAATTCAAGAATGATTACAAAGTATATATAATAAGTAATCATGAAATATATGACATAATAATGCTACTGTATTTATGTATATATATATGTATGTCATCTACTTAATTCCATTCAATTCAATAAGGAAACGAAAAACAACGTTCATGCGTACGTACGGCCTACCGTCTCCATGAATGGTGTATTTCTTTCCATTTATCGATATATTATATATATGTATATTCTGAATATATATTGTATATAAATCATGTTTTATATTCTGGAATTAATTAATCATGATCTATGTAATCATATTAATAATTACAATTCAAAACACAGGTGATAAATGAAACGATTTTACCCAAAACGCTGCTTTAACATGGAATTGACAAATGAACGGATAATATAAAGTCGTAAGTGAATCATATATGATATCATAAATATTATTATAGTCTTTTTACAAGTTAATAATATTTTTAAACCCACTATACAGGAGTCTCGGACACATACAAAAGAAATTGGACATAAGGTAAGGGATAACTATTCTAATCTCTCCATTATCCGAGATTGTTTATTCATAAGTATTTATTGGGGATATTATTGTCATCCATTTCCATGTTTGCTAAAAATGTTTTCATGTATGTTTAATGTCATTTTTACTCCTTTTTTACTTTTACCACGTCATATGAAAGGAATATTTCTTTTATTTACCATACGGGGTACTTTTTGACTTTTCCGACAAAAGTACGAGGAGAATGTTTTTTTAACTTATACGGCATGAACGGATTTTTATGGTTTCATAACGCCTAATTTTCATGAAGATTCCTCTAAAAGATTTCATGATTATTTTCAACAAAATATTTTTTTTAAAATTGAATGGAATTTTGTGAAATAAAATGATTTCTACGAAGAAAGGATATTTTCCTCAAGAATTCATTTCAAGTGTTTTATCAAAACTATTTTCCATCTAAGATGACATTATTTAGTATGTTTATGTTTCAAGTATAATGTATCTATCATTTACATGTTTTAATTCTTCTTATGATTAAATGATATCCATTTGTTTTATATGGATTATGTTATGATGGGATGATGTTTATGAAACCCATTTTTATTCTTTGGGTTATGATGAATGATTTATGTTTATTTTGTGGCACAAGTAAGAATGATTTCATTATGAGATGGGTGGGAACTATATATCCCTCTAATTCATTGGGTAAAGATTTATATCTCATGAGATAGCCATGGCTGGAATGGTAAGTTAATCCAGTTCAGTGATACAGGACTAGAATGAGGAGTGAACTCAGTTCAGTAAGGGACTTTGTCCACTAAGATGGTCTTGGCAGCAATGCCTTGTCTACTATGGAAATCATATCATGTGCTTAATGTTTTTCCACAATTAAAAGTTTTATTTCTAATCTATTTTATCATGATTGATGTTCCATTATGTTCTATGTCTTACGTACTGCCATGTTTTATGTCATTGCTCAAGATTTCGATGTTTAAACACTATGTTCATGTTTTTATGTTCAAATGTATATGGTTTGTTTTATTTTCTCCATGATTACCCTTACTGAGCATTTGAGCTCACCCTTTATATGTTTTCTTTTCCCCAGGATATAAATAAAGGTTTTAGGTAAGAAAACAAAAGGGGAAGATCTTTATGGGAGATGTTGAAGATCTTTCACCACGATTAGAAGATTATGTTCCGAGTTTCCGAAGACACTAAACTATTATGGTCCTTGTGTGTTTGTTTTTTTTATTTATTAAGTATTCCGCAAAAGTAATGTAATTTCCATGTACGTCAAGTTTGGGGTCTCTACAGAAGTGAATGTCAATATTATCCTAGTTCAAAATAATCATAAGACATCCAAAGAAATAATAAGGATGGTATTGATACAACAAATACCCAATGGGGTATATGTAAAATAAAGGGTATTTGATGAATATAAATAACATAAAATATCTTTAAAAACATTCATGAGGAAAATATCCTTTTCATTTTGAAAATAAATTTTTAAAACATAAAACATTTTCAAAATCCTTTTCTATGAAAATTATTTTTAACAAATTAGAATTCTTGGAATATTAGGGAAAACATTTCTTTAAAAATAACATTTTAAACTTTCAAAGTAATCTTTAAGGAAATTTTTGTCATGAGGGAGGGTATTTTTTTACATGTTATACAAGTTAAAATGAATATTCCTTTTTCACTATAAAAATGATAGAAAAGTGCCTTGTTAAGAAAAAAACAATAAGATTCCTTTCAAAACATTTTGTAAAACATAAAACATGGGAAAAAAATTATTTAATAACATATTTTTAAAATTTTAAAAACATTTTTCTTAAACATTTTTAGAAATCATGGATTTTGATGAAAAATGTGTTCTGGTCAAAGAGAGAAAGAAAGTCAAATTTTATAAAAACATTTTCCCATTATTTTTAATTAATAAAGAGTGGAAAAATTGTATTATTACTTAAAAATATCATAAATAACCAAATTAAAATAAAATTAAAAGGTTTTATTATTAAATTTTCAAATAATTTCCTTCAACATAAATTCAAGAAAAAACAATCACGATGAGATTGTGAAATAAACCCTTACAACGATCATAATTTTTAAGTGAGAATTATTCGATGAATTGATTATGTGTATCAAGTGTAAATACACATAAAACAAGTGTAAATATAATATAATATAATAAAAAGTATTTACATTCATAATCATAGAATATCAAAGATGATGAAGAGGTAATACCACCCAATGAAAATAAATTGATTCATGAGATGCATTACCACATGGAAACCCTTAAGTCAAATCACCTTAGATGAAATAATTCAAATTAAAAATTAAAATACTATGAATAATGAATTATTTGTGATATTAAATATCCATTTTTTGGTATATACACCATATAAAATAAATTAGGTTCATAACATTACAATATTCCTCAATGAAGTGAAATTGTGATGAAATCCCTTACCTTTTTGGTTGAAAATGATTTAACCTCTTGTATAGTGGTTTTAAACATGTTATTAAATTACACCATAATAATATTAATATTTATACTGGCATATATTAACCTTTTATAACATATTATTACTTATTCATTAATAATATTTCATTATTTTTGTTGTTTCGGGTGTTAATTGTCTTGTTTTCTCTTGCGTGTTTTTTCACAAAAGATCCGATTTTGGTGCTTTTTATATAGTTATATCATATAAGAAATAATAATCATTAAATAATTATCATATTTATAAATTAATTTTACTTTTATAACTAAACAATAAATATAATTATGAAAAATTAAATACATTACGATCATGGAGACGGTTGGTCGTACGTACACATGAGTAATGTTTCCATTGTTCACTGATCATTATGTAAAGGTGGTAAGTAATGTTTTAACTTTTTATAATGATAATAATATAATAATTACCATATTATATACTTATATATTTATATATATCATCTAAGTGGTGTGGTGATGAAAAGGGAGTCACATCGCTACGTGAAAGTGGTAGTCCGCAATTACACGAATGACGTTATCATCTTTGCATGAGTAAAAAAGAAAATAAAGAAAATTATATATATTATGTGTATAGACTTATAAATATTTAATTAATATAATAATTATTTCATTTATATCACATATAATCATTAATTTTATCTTTATCTCATTCCGTGTGAAACGTTAATGAAAGACGAATCACATCGCTTCATGAGGCGGTAGTCCGCCGTACACACAAGCGACATTATCATATCCCCTACGGAATGGAAGGTAAAAATATTTATATTATATGTTTAATAAATATATATAAATATTTTATAAATATCATATATATACTTTATATTCATCATCATACCCAACCTTGAGGGGTGGAAATAGAAAAACGAACGACATTGGTTCGTGAGGCAGTAGCCTGTCGTAGACATGAACGATGAATTTGTAACCCATTTGATGGAAGTGAAGATAGTTTTATGTCATTACATTATTATAAAAATATACCAATATATGTAATAAAATAAATTTATTATATCATAATTTCTTAATAAAAAATTAAGGAGATAGAGAAAGAATTAAAAAAAAGACGTTTGTTGAAGAACATTACCTCTTCTTCGAGTATCCTTCATAGGTTTCCACTAAATCCTTCTTAGGTTGTATTTATACCAAAAAATAAGGATTATAGGATGATGGTAGGTAATTTGGATAGCTATTTGGGTAGTTTTTGGTATAAAAAATTGTTTTGAATGTGTGAAGAATAGAAGAGAGGGGTTACCTTTTATAAGTAGGAGATAGCGCACACTTGGTATTTTTTATAAGAATTGAATAACCGCACATTTTTCATATTCCACAGGGGTAAAAAATTGAAAATTATCAAACCTTATTGGTTTAAGGGTGTAAATATTTCCAAAAAATAGTTTTTATACAAGTGTATAGTTCATTACCCTTATCTTATTAGTTTAATCCCCAGAAAAAACCCATTTTTAACTTAACTGTGGTAATTAATTTTTACTACTATCACCATTCATTTTGGATAAAAATTAAGTTGAATTTATTAGACATTATAAATTAAGTTTATTAAAAATATTTAATCCATTTTTTAAAATTCAATTCACAAAAGTGGTAAAAATTAATTTAAAATTAATCACATAGATGTGATGTGTAAGTAGGTCTTTAAAGTGAAAATGTTCAAAAGTTTACAATGTTTGTATATCAAAATTCAATATGAAAAAGATTCCAATAAAATAAATTGGATTAATTAATATAAAATTTATCTAATTTTACTTTAAAACTAATTCAAAATATAATTTAACATTATAAATTATTTAAACGAAAAGCAGTTTTCAATTAAAATTCATTATTTTTCACCATTCGTCAAAAATGTAACTTTTCAGAAAAATCACAAAAATTAACCCTAAGATAATTATTTTATTCCAATTTCAAAAATTAAGTTTATTTTTTTGAATAAATTTTCAAAAATTGGTAAAAATTAATTTCAAATTAAGTGCGCAAAGCGCTATTAAACTCTCTTTTAGAAAAAAATAGGTTTTTTAGAAAACGTTTATTTTTCTTTTAAATGATTATTATTTTTTCCTAATAAAAATATAAATAGAATTTTCATAATTTATTTAGTACTATTAATACTCACTAATTTAATGTCTAGGTTATAAATATTGTATTAAATAATAAAATTTTAATAATATATTTTTTTCGATAAAACTCGGTCTTGTGTGTAACGCAAGCTATCAAAGAGACTTGTTGTGTGTAAATCAATCTAAACTCGGTATTGCCTACAATGAATGATATTGAAAATATTGAATATATTTAAAAATAAATATGTCATAGGGTCTCAGAGTTTTTTATTCCCATCTATTCTTGGTTTTACGTGTCATACACGCATTCAAATACAATGTCATTATTTTAGAATTTTAGGGTGTTACTGTCACGACCCCCTCCCCACAAGGTGTACCCCTCATGGGCTGAAAATGTGAGAATAGAGATAATGACCCCTGAGTACCACCTTCAGTAGGCCTCAGTTTGGCGACTAGCACTGAAGGTATAGTGAACACGCAAATGGGAGGCATTACCCTCTAAGAGAACACATGCAAAAGAGAGAGATAAGACAGACACCAACCAACTCCAACTCAGACAACAATATAAAATAAATCCCATGTACACATATGTAACGTCAGGAAAAAATACTAAAAATGAAAGGGGAAAACTACAAGTAACAAAGTAAAGTAAAAACAGCAGTAACCACAAGCCTGAATAGCTCCTACAACACCAATCTCGTAGAAACCAGCTTGATCTCATACCTTCTCCAAGTGACCTGAAAGCAGTTTATATATAAATAGTGTGATTATAATATTATACTTAGTAGGATCCTCCCCGGAGCCTCTCATACAAAATTAAAGTATGCTAAATCATAGTGAACAACAAGTGAATCTATCTTGTCACCTAAATAGGTATACTAAGTTCCTAGCCTCATCATGGCTACTCTCACAAAGTATTACATACAAGAGTATATAATATAATAAAGAATATCAAGGGTACTCCACTACCACTTCCGCAATGGATTGTCACTTTTCCCTAATGTCACATGTCCTAAGAATATCTCTCCAAAAATTCTTGCCCACAGACACCTAGGTGAATCACCACAACATGCACCTCGTGCAATAAAACCAACACGTCTACGTAATCAAAGTAACCAAGTAGTTTCCAAGAGCCACTATATCTCGCATAATGTGTATCATATGTCGGGAATTATGTCTCAAGCCATTACATCCCACACACCGAGTAAGGATCCTCAAGCCATCACAACCTATACACGTTACAACAATATTATTCCATAGGAAACTATATCCAGAATATGTGTGTGTGAATAACCACAAGCCATTACAGCCCTCTAAACACATATATGAGGAAAACTAACTGTTGTGACTACCATCACAAGTAACTACTAATATAAGAGACTAGGTCTAATGAGGGTAGTCATCCATCCATCCTCCCACTGTAATATTAGGGAAAACACCCCTTCAGGGCTCAGAATCCCCAGGGTGCTAGTTTCCCTAACTGACGGAATGGAGTGGTGTATAGAAACACAAAAAGTATAGAATATACTATAGATCACAACCACACTATGGGAATAACCTAATCTTAGAATCAACTGTAGCTAATGTCTCTTGGACTCTCAGCTACTACTTCTAATACTAAGTATCCTTTAAGCACACACCCATTTAATGAGCTTGATTACATTCATTCATTCACTTTTTATCAGTTTCACTTTGCGTTCATTAATTATTTAAACATTAATTAACTATTAACAATTTCCACATTATGTTTCATTATCATCACACCCAAATTCCAGTGTTCCTTTAAATTTCAACCTCAGCATTGCATACCACCAAGCTCCAAATCCATGGGTTAACATCATTTATTCAATCATTTATTAATATAATTACTTTCCCATATTCCCAGGCATTCTATAAAAACATTCTAAGATTCTAAACATAAGGGGTTCAACATGGTGAGTAGGTGAACTACCCATCAAGCATTTTCCACCTATATAAAGAGAGTATACTCATCCACCCTCAGGAAGCTAAACATGGAAAGTACGTGGAATACCCCGCATGTCTTCGCCCATTTTGGAAGGAGGGTAAGCAAACCAGCTACCTAGAGAAGTGGAGAAAGTAAAGAAGATAAACAACTAACAAGAATCAGCAAGCATTCAAACATTCACATCCAACCCATTTCATCATCCTCGGTGTCCTCCCTGACACTCACATGCATAAACTAATGCATCTTTCCACTCTAAGCATCAACTACTTCCACAAACAATAGACCTTTCTACCCCCACATATCACAATGGCCTTATAGGCTCACATCACAACACAAGCAGGAGGAAAACAAACATCATATCAATTATTCTCTTGGCCCTTAAACAATAAAGAGGGTAACTCAGAACCATATAAGGAATTATCTTTTATCAAAAAAATAGTTCATTAATCCATCTTGAATTAACCAATTTATTATTTTTAGGTTCCAACTATGGGAAACCTAAACAGTAAGCTATCATAAATAATTAAACATGCTTACTGTATCAATTTGATTAGCATCAAATTACAACAACAACAACTGGATTAATTTATATTCCTCTTTATCTTTATCCAAACAATTATCAATTAATTTTCATTTTTACGTTCATTACCAATTTCCATCAATAACGAAAAGATAAACAAAAAAATCATAGATATAACACTATCTAGAAAAATAAGAGGCAATAACATACGATCGATATAAATTTATTTATCTAGTTCAAATATTTAATATGTCAATTACATTATCATCCAATAGGATAAAATAGGATAACTCTACATTTTCACATAAAATAAAAGAGAAGAAAAAAATCCCCTACCTCAAATGGTTCTTGACGTTCTTTATATGAGAACGAGCCACACAACAGATTATGATCTCCTCCCCTATGACAACTGTATCCACCCGAGGATACCGATAAACCACCACACCGGTCAACACCCAAGAAAAGTCCATTAGGAACTTGGATATAGCATTCCATAAAAGGTCAAGGATAAACAGAAGGAGATGAAGCCAAAATAATGATGATAGATCATACCTTATATCAAAGATTGATTGATACTTATTGGTTGCATCAAAAATAGAGGCTGAACTTATAGAAAAAAGAAATTCAAGGGGAACCAATCCAAGGAGGAACGTTTGATCGCAAAACTCCTACGGGAAGGAATAAAATGTTTGATCATCTCACATTTGAGAACAAGGAGGAAGAACAATAGAGGAAGATATCTCATCCCTTTATAAGATTTAATGGATGAGCGGTTTAAGATAAGCTTAATTTTCCATTAAAAGAGGATCGTATTAAACCATGTGGTTTGACCAAGTAAAATCATCCTGAGCCTTAGGAAAAATTAATATAGGATTTATGGCCTTTGAATCAGCCTAATAGTCCTTAAAATGAGGCTTTAAATGCATTTTACTTCAAAGAAAATGTCAAAGGGGGGAAACTATATGAAGTTGGAAACACTGTTCACAAACTCAAAATTTGGAAAAGGAAATAGAGGCTACTGTTGAAACCTCACCATTCTGGAAACACTATTTACAGAATGTCTCATCGATGGAACTATTCATATCAGCCTCACTGATGGAACTATTCAAATCAACCTCACCGATGGAACTGTTCACATCGGCCTCACCGATGGAACTATTCACAGTAGCCTCACCGATGGAACTATTCACATCATCGGTCTACCAGTGGAACTATTCACATCGGTCTACCATTGGAACTATTCATAGCGGTCTCACTGGTGGAACTGTTCACAGTGGTCTCACCAGTGGAACTGTTCATCGAATTGGAAATTTGGGAAAGTGTTGTAGATAAGTCACCTTGACCTCCCAGAACACCTCAAGCACCATATTTCTGTAGAGGAATGGACCAAAGAGGTCCGGTCCATTACATCAGATACCTCTCAAAACATTATCGTCCTCAAGAATTCAAAACCCACATAAAGGGAAAAAGAAACGGGGTCCGAACAACCACCCATTGAGATACCTCTCAAAAGAGAGCAATCCACAAGAAGCAACCAAAGAACGCCATCTCATAATCATGAAAGGTCTACAACCACAAAGAAAAAAAATTAACATGAAAATAGTTAAACATCAAACAACTTGGGGTACTGAGCATGTATCTGCAACTCGTGTTCCCAGGTACTCTCTTCCACGCCACTGTGTTTCCATAAGACACGAACCAAGGGGATAGAATGCTCGCGCAACACCTTATCTTTGGGGTCTTGGATCTCCACATGTCTCTCCTCGAAGGTCACATCATCATCAACATTGATCTGGCTACAATAAATGATGTGTGAGTCATCATGAAGATAACGACGGAGTTGTGATACATGGAAAACATCATGTATCCAGCTCATCTACTAGGGAAGTGCTATCTAATACACCACGGTTCCAACGCGATCCAAAACCTCTAAAGGACCAACAAACTGGGTAGAAATATTGCTCCCACAACCAAATCTTTTCTTCTCGCGATGGGGAGTCACCTTCATAAACATGTGATCCCCAACACCAAACTCTAAAGGTATCCTCCTTTGATCATTATATGATTTATGACGATCCTGCGCTGCTTTCATCTTCTCAAGAATCACCTAAACAATCTCTGTCGTATTCTGCACTAGTTCTAGTCCAAAAATTGCTGACTCTCTAACCATAGTCCAGCATAATGGTGAAACAAAGGTTGGCCATACAATGCTTCAAATGGTGTCATACCGATGGTGGAGTGAAAACTATTATTGTAAGAGAAATCCACCAAGGGTAAGTACCTCATCCACGAACCTCCAAAATCTAGGATACAAGAGCGTAACATGTCTTCAAGAGTCTGGATAGTCCACTCTATCTGATCGTCCATCTATGGATGAAAAGCAGTTCTAAGGCATAGATGTGAACAAAAAGCATGTTGGAGATCTCTCCATACCCTAGAGGTAAAACGAGGATCTCGATCAGAAATGATCCTCCTCGAGACTCCATGGAGTCTCACCACCTTCTCCAGATACTGCCTTGACGAAACTTCCACTGAGCTTGACTCCTTGATTTCTATGAAGTGGAATGATTTTTTTAAACAATCCACTACCACCCAAATAGTGTCATTTCCTCCCTGGGCTCGAGGTAAAACAGTAACAAAGTCCATTGATATGTCCTCCCACTTCCACTGAGGAACATCTAACGGCTGGAGTAGACCACCAGGAACATGGTGTTTGGCCTTCACCTTCTGGCAGACCAAATATCGAGACAAAAACTCTGCAACCGCACACTTTAGCCTGGGCCACCAAAACTGACTCCTCAATTCTCTGTGCGTCTTTGTCATGCCAAGATGCACTTCTAAAGAAGAACTATAGAACTCTCTGAGAACCATCTCATGCATCGCCAAAGTAAAAAATATCCTTCCGTGATACAACACTCAATGTTGTTCATCCTCATACCAACCATCAGAGGCCTCTCCACAAACAACTCAATCTCTCCAGACCTCCACCTCAAGATCCCCCAACTAGGACTCTTCCACCTATTTTACCAGAGATGATTGCACCATCATCGGAAAAAGACAACCTATGCCCCCAACTTCTCCCATATTGAGATGTAATGTTGATAGTTCTTCCATTACTCTCTATGAATCATCAGATTCACACACTGCATCACTACGTGACTTCTGGATCAGCGCATCAGTTAAAACATTCCCCTTTCTAGGTGTATATGATATTTTGAAGTCGTATTCCTGTAATAAATCCATCCACCGATGTTGTCACAAGTTTAACTCATGCTGGGAGAAAACATACTTCAGTCTCTTATGATCGGTGAAAACCACAAAGCACTCTCCAATGTGGTAATGTCTCCAAAACTTCAGATCAAACACCATGGATTCCAACTCAAGATCATGGGTGGTATATTTACATTCATGGGGACGCTGAGAACCTTAAGAAACAATTTATCTCTACTGCATTAGAACATAGCCTAACCCCATATGCGAAGCATCGTAGAAAACATCAAACTGAACTCCCTCTACTGGAAAACAAAGAAATGGATAACTTACTAACTTCTCATTAAGATACTCAAAAGATTCCTGAAACTAATCAATACACATTAATTCATGATCCTTCCTGTTCAATGTCATTAAAGGAGTCGCAAACCAAGAGAAATCGGCTACGAACCTCCTGTGGTAGCTTGAAAGACCAATGAAACTTTACACCTTTGCCACTGTCTTGGGGGATTTCCAAGACACAAATGCTTCTATATTAGATGTATCCATAGCTACTCCCTATTGGTATATGACATGACCCAAGAAATAGACTTTTTTTTAAGAGGTGGTGTCTCAGTCAAAGACCAAGGCACAATTTATTGCTCAAAAAAGAAAGGGAGTTACAAAAGTCTGAAAGACAGAATCTTATTACAATCCTTATCATAAAAAAGGAGTGAATCATCAGGAAAATTATCCATCTAGGTAATATCCTGATTGACCCCCTTGTTGGCAAGACTATCATCAACAATGTTCGCTTAACGGAACACATGTGTGGCAATGTAGTTGAGATACATGAGTGTAGCAAGACATTTCATCCATCGAGAGGTAAGTAGCCATGCAAGGTGCACCACCCCCTTTCAGATAGCTTGAACAATAGTGGTTGAATCACATTCAATCCACATCTTGTTCCAACCCTTTTGTTTGGAAAATTCCACCACATGAATCACTCCCAACATTTCCGCTTCCAAAGTTGAGGTCGTACCACATCCACCGAAGAAGCAGCCAAGGCATCTCCCAAGAAAGTCTCTAAAGATGGCACCACAACCTGCTGGACCCAGGTCTCCTCTAGAGGTGCCATAGACATTCACTTTGATCTATCCTGGAAGTGAAGCTTGCCAGAAGACCTCAAAGGTGCGCTGAGGTTTCCTATAATATCCTATAATCCGAAGACGACGAAGGATCTCAAAATCACTAGCAGAGTTCTCACAATGATCTTTCTGAAGAGAGGTAGAATCCTTGATGGCAATGAGAATACGCATTTTACCTGCATTGAGATTGAATGAGCAATTATTATGAATAAAATTATTTCTATCATACTAGATCACATGCAGGAGTTCTTCCACCGCAGTTAGAAAAAGTTTCTTGATTTTCTTAGAAGAATCCCTATTAACATAGTGCTGTAATTGAGAGATGATTGTACCAGGAAGTGACCATCTGCAACCAAAAATGTCAAGAGTGTAATTCCAAAGAGCTGCAGCTGTAGAAAAAGACAAGAACAAATTATTATCATCCTCGTGGTGTTGATTTCACAGATGACATCTAGAGAAAATAGAAATCCCAAAGGATTGAAGGCACACAACGGTAGGGGCCCTATTATGGGCAACACTCCAAATAAGAGTAAGTCTTGAGGGCTTGATCCAACGTTTGTTAAAATCTTTCAACCAAACAAAGTTAGAAACAGAATTGCTGAAATTGTTTTCGTAGAAACTTTTGGAATCAAGGAATACATTAAAAAAAGGTTCCCAAATGAGGAAATCATCAGTGTTGGAGAAAGGATAATTTTCAAGGATAATTTTCAAGAAATGGACTTCTCAATCCCAAAACTCAAACTTCAATAACTTCCCAAACATCTAATATTGACGCAGAACTCCCATAACGGCGTGTAGATTCTCTACATGATCCTCCTCAGATTTAGAGTACACAAGGATTTCGTCAATGAAAACCACCAAAAAATTATCCAGGAACTCATTGAACACCATGTTCATCAATCCCACGAACACATCTGAAGCATTAATCACACTGAATGGAATTACAATGAACTCGTAATTCACATGAAGACAACAGAAAGTATTCTTCGGGATATCCTCATCCTTCACATGCATCTGATGATATCCTGACCAAAATTCAATCTTTGAGAACCAAATTGAACCCTTCAGTTGATCAAATAAATCATTAATCCATGGAATAGGATATCTATTTTTCACTTTCACTTTATTTAAGCGATGATAATCGATACACAACCACAAACTTCCGTCAGCCTTCTTCATGAAAAAAAATTGGTGCACCCCATGGTGACACACTCGGCCGAACAAAACTTCACTGTAACAGACCATCAATTTATATACTTATCTCTCATAACTCATAAGGTTCCATCCTATATGGAGACATAGATATAATAGGTTCTCATGGTTGTAGTTCGATCCCAAACATGATCTCTCTTCGAGGGGGTAATGGTACAACCACTTCTGGAAAAACATCAGGGTACTCTTATACGACCCTAGAAAACCCAAACTATTGAACCTCTGAAGAACTCAGCATCAGATCATCCATCATGGATGATAAGGGTGGAACAGGCCTTTAACCCATATGAGGGTCTTGCTTGCCAAAAAACATCACTATTTCTCCATCCGCATCGAAGAACACAACCTGCCTCCTGAAGAAATCCAAAATATTCTGCACCGAATAAAACCAATTCATGTTGAGGATGAAATAATATGGTTGTATCTGTAGACATAGGAAATCTCCCTAAGAGTAGTGCTTCCCAAGAACTAGCTCACATTCTCTACATACTTCAAACAAGTCAGCTCGACCTTCAACTGGCGTAGTCAATGCCAAGGGCACTGGAAGCCTCTCTACCTCAAGTCCCAAATCATGGAAAAGGGTAGGTGATATGAAGGAGTGTGTCTCCACTGAATCAAACAAGGCATGCACTATAGTAAAAAACAAGAAAAGGGTACCATAACGACATTTGGCTTGCCTAGAGCTGGAAACGCTAAAGCATGAAGCTGACCATGACATCCTCCATAGCCTCTCTGAACTTGATGAAGACCACCACCATGGCCGCGCTATACTCTCTGAGGACAGGGAGTGTCAAGGGGTTGTCCTTTTCCTTCCCTATCTACCCTTTGTTGATCCAAATCTAGTGCAGCCTACTGTTGTTGCCTAGGCTGAAACTGATTCAACAGAGGAACCTGTAGCGGAACACCTGGTGCACGATGACTGCTCTAAAAGGTCAGGAACTCCCACTTCTGATGACCTTTACCGCCACAAGAAAAATAAGTGCATGATCCCTTTTCATAGGCCTGAGAGTTGATGCCCCCAGAGAAATGAGATGTTGAGGGCTGGGACCTTCCCTCACCCAAACGGAAACTATTCTTCCCTAAAAACAGAGAACCCCAGACCACAGCTCTGCTTCATGAGAAATCAGGATGACTCCCCTCTCATGATAATCCAATTCTATCCAGTGTCCTCTCAATGACCTCTACTCTCGCCAGCACCTCAAGATATGTCTTCAGCATAAATGGTGTGAACTGGCACTGAATCTTTGGACGTAAAGGCTCCTCGAAATCCTCGTCTTGAAATAAGTCTAAAGCATATCTTAAAAGGTTCCTGAAATTGATTCCAAACTCTTTCACACTAGAGCTACCCTGTTGAAGGGTAAGAAGCTCTTGGTAACTAGACACCTTCGTAGTTGAATACAGAAACCTGACTCTAAACTTGTCTCAGAACTCCTCCCACGATATCACTAACTCCTCTTGATCCCCAAGGAACAAGAACCACCACTACCTCACTGATCTATGCAGCATCGTCACAACCAAAGACACCCAGTGCTCCTTTTGAGAATAGATTGACCTGAATTTTAGCTCGACCTCCTCCAACCAGTCTTCTGTGACTGCATCTAAAATGGAGCCCTCGTCCTTCTGCAGACTCTAGCACTGAAACTCGCAGAGTGTCCTCCTCCATGTGTCATCATCATCAACCTCTACCCTATAGAGATCTACTATCACAGCCTTTTGGACATATTCTATGTGATCCTAACGAGGAAGTAGACCTAGAGCCATAGCTATAAAATAACAAACATTTAGAGCTCCTAAACCTGGAATATAGAAGACTCAACATTAATTAATTGATTGTTTTCTTTTATTCATTTTAGTTTAACCTATCCCAAGGTATACCCATTAAAACATAGGCACAAAGAAGAATGATGCATGATCCTTTCTTAGGTCTCTACCCTGCAACTAGTATCACCTCATTTAGTAGCCATTATAAACTTAAACGTTCGTTCATCAGATCACAGGGTGGGCCTAAATGCCTATGTCTCAGCCGGTCTCCAATGTTTACATCACTTGATAAACATGACTGACACCATTTCCCTACCAACCCATGAAACCTCACTTGTGTCTAACACAAAACTTCATCCTATCCCTCAACCCACCTTTGATACCACTCTGTCAAGACCCCCTCCCCACAAGGTGTACCACTCCTAGGCTGGAAATGTGAGAAGAGAGATAATGACCCCTGAGTCCCACCTTCAATAGGCCCCAAGTTGGCAACTATCACCAAGGGTATAGTGAACACACAAATGGGAGGCATTACCCTCTAAGAGAGCACATGAAAAAGAAAGAGATAAGACAGACACCGACCAACTCCAACTCAGACAACCATATAAAACAAATCCCAAGTACATATATGTAATGTCATGAAAAACTACTAAAACTGAAAGGGAAAAACTACAAGTACTAAAGGAAAGTAAAAAACAGCATTAACTACAAGCCCGAACAGCTACTGCAACACCAAGCTAGTAGAAACCATCTTAATCTCCAACCTTCTCCAAGTGACCTGAAATATAGTTTATATATACATAGGGTGAGTGTAACAATATACTTAGTAGGATCCTCCCTAGATCCGCTCATGAAAAAGTAAATAAATCATGCTAAATCATAGTGAACAACAAGTAAAACAAACTTTTCACCTAAATAGGTATACTAAGTTCTAAGTCCCACCATGGAAACTCTCACCAAGTATCACATACAAGATTATATAATATAATAAATAATATCAAGCGTACCCTGCTACCACTTCTCCACTAGTTTTCCAATGTTCCCCAATGTCGTGCATCCTAGGAATCTCTCTCCAAAAAGGATTGAACGTGACACCTAGGCAAAGCACCACAAAATGAACCTCGTGCAAAAAAACCACCACATCCACATAAGAAAAGTAACCAGGTAGTTTACGGGATCCACCATAGCTCGTATAACGTGTATCATATGTCGGGAATTATACCTCAAGCCATTACAGCCCACACACTGAGTAAGGATCCTCAAGCCATCACAGCCTTTACACGTTACACCTATAGTAGTCCATAGGAAACTATATTCAGAATATATGTGTGTGAATAACCATAGGCCATTACAGCCCTCTACACACATATATGCGGAAAACTAACGGATCTGCCTACCATCACAAGTAACCACTAAGAGAAGAGAGCGGGGCCAAAGAAGGTAGTCATCCATCCATCCTCCCACTGAAATGTTGGGGAAAACACCCCTAGGGCTCAAAATCCCCAAGCTTCCAGTTTCCCTAACTGACGGGGTGGAGTAGCGTATAGAAACACAAAAAGTACAGAATATACTATAGATCACAACCACACTATGGGTGTAACCTAATTTTAGACTCAACTGCAGCTAACATCTCTTAGAATCTTGGATGCTACTTCTAAGACTAGGTATCCTATAAGCGCACAACCATTTAAAGAGCTTGATTACATTCCTTTATTCCCTTTTTATCAGTTTCACTTTATGATTATTAATTCTTTTAACATTAATTAACTATTAACAATTTCCACATCATGTTTCATTAGAATCACACCTGAAGTACATTGTTCCTTTAAATTACAACCTGAAAATTACGTCCAAGAAAGCTCCAACCCCATGGGGTAACATCATTTATTCAATCATTTATTAACAACATTACTTTCTCATATTCCCAGGCATTCTACAGAAACATTCTAAGCTGATAAACAAAAGGGGTTCAACATGGTGAGTAGGTGAACTACCCGTTGAGTATTTTCCACTTATAGAAAGAGCGTAGACCCATCCTCCCTCAGGAATCTAAACATGGAAAGCACATGTCATACCCCGCACATCTTCTCCCCTTTTGGAAGGAGGGTAAGAAAACTAGCTTACTTGAGCAGTGGAGAAAGTAAAGAAGATAAAAACCAACAAGAATCAGAAATCATTCAAACATTCACATCCAAATCATTTCATCATCCCTAGTGTCCTCCCCAACACCTCCATGCATAAACTGATGCTTCTCTCCACTCTAGGCGTCAACTACTTCCACAACCAATAGGCCTCCCTACCCCCACATATCACAATAGCCTTCCGGGATCACATCACAACACAAGTTGGAGTAAAACAAACATCATATCAATTGGGATCTTGGCCCTTAAACAAGAAATAGGGTAACTTAGAACCCTATAAGGAATTATATTTTATCAAAAAAACCAGTTCCTTAATCCATCTCGAATTAACCGATTTATTATTTGCAGGTTCCAAATATGGGAAACCTAACTAGTAAGCTATCACAAATAATTAACCATGCTTACTGTATCAATTTGATTAGCATCAAATTATAACAACTACAAATAGACTAATTTCCATGCCTCTTTATCTTTATCCAAACAATCATCAATTAATTTCTAGCTTTGCGTTCATTACCAATTTCCATCAAGAACGAAAAGATAAAAAAAATCAATCATAGATATTACACAATATAGAAAAAAAGAGGCAATAACATACATTCGATATCAATTTATTTATCCATTTCAAATATTCAATATGTAAATTCTATTCTAATTCAATGGGCTAAAACATGCTAACTCCACATTTTCATGTAAAATAATAGAGAAGAAACGAATCCCCTACCTCAAATGGTTCTTGACGTTCTTTATACGAGAATGAACCACACAACAGATTATGATCTCCTCCCCTGTGACAACTGTATCCACCTGAGGATGAAGAGACACCACCACACCGGTCAAAGCCCAAGAAAAATCCATTAAGATCATGGAGATAGCATTCCATAAAAGGGAAATAATAAATAGAAGGAGATGAACCTAAAATAATGACAATAGATCATACCTTATATCGAAGATTGATCGATACTGCTTGGTTGCATAAAAAACAGAGGGTGCACTTGCAGTAAGAAGAAATTCAAGAGGAACCAATCTAAGGAGGAAATTATGATCACACAACTCCTATAGGAAGTAATGAAATATTTGACTATCTCACACCCAAGAACAAGAAGGAAGAACAAGGGAGGAATATATCTCATCCCATTAGAATATTTAATGGAGCAGTGGTTTAAGATATGCTGGATTTTACATTAAAAGCAGATCGCATTAAACCACACGGTTTGACCAAGTAAAAGCATCCTGAGCCTTAGGAAAAATTAATATAGGAGTTAAGGCCTTTGAATCGGCCTTATAGTCCTTAAAAATTTGATTTAAATGAATTTTACGTCAAAGGAAACATCAAAGGGGTGAAACTATTGGAAGACAGAAACACTGTTCATGAACTCAAAAATTGGAAAAGGAAATAGAGGCTACTGTTGGAACCTCACCGTTCTAGAAACACTATTCATAGAATGTCTCACCGATGGAATTATTCACATCGGCATCACCGATGGAACTATTCACATCGGCCTCACCAATGGAACTGATCACATTAGCCTCACCAATGGAACTGTTCACATCGGCATCACCGATGGAACTGTTCACATCGGCCTCACCGATGGAACTGTTCATATCAGCCTCACCGATGGACTATTCACATCGGTCTCACTGATGGAACTGTTCACATCAGCCTCACCGATGGTACTGCTCACATCGGCCTCATTAATGGTAATGTTCACATCAGCCTCACCGATAGAATTGTTCACATCAGCCTCACCTATAGAACTGTTCACATCGGCCTCATCAATGGAACTGTTCACATCAGCCTCACCGATGGAACTGTTCACATCAGCCTCAATGATGGAACTGTTCACATCAACCTCACTGATGGAACTATTCACATCGGCCTCACTGATGGAACTGTTCACATCGGTCTATTGTGGTAACTATTCACATCGGTCTATCGGTGGAACTGTTCACCGAATTGGAAATTTGGAAAAGTGTTGGGGATAAGTCACCTTGACCTCCCAGAACACCTCAATCACTAGATTTTCACAGAGCAATGGACCAGAGAGGTTTGGTCTATTAGATTTAAATTCTCCCCACCTTAAATAAATCACGTTCTCTCAATTTAAACTTGATCTCAAAAATCAATGTTTTGGCATTTGAAAATTCCTTTTTTGAAAAACCAAAATCCTAAAAGGGTTAATAAAACATCTTCTTAATAAGAGAGAAAAGGGAATTGCAAGGGTTATATGGAATAACATATTACTAGGTTTTTATGCAGAGGAATGTTGATGGAAAGTGAATTTGTGGACATGGATGAAAAATGTAAATAATTATAGAGAGTGATTTAGATCATTGATCATAAGAAATTTAATGATAAATAGAATGTTCAGGGACTCAAAACCATAAATCTATGATGATTTTGAATAAAATATGATTAATATGATATAAATATAATATAATAATTAAATTCCATTTTTTATAATTTAAAATAATTCTTTTACTATCTAGTAATATAAGAAAATATACTTACTTTATAAATTTCTATTACATAAGTGAAATTTCACCCTTTAGTTGTTCTTCAAACAATTTTTGATTCATCCTTTACTCTACAAAATTAATTTTTTATTCCTCAAGCACTAAAATTAAATTTTAACAGATAGCGATATCCATAAAAGTGTGAAAATTATTTTTGTCTATCTCCAAATATTTTCCAAAACGAATATGGTTACATAAGTTATTTAACATAATAAATTATTTTATAAACCTAAAAAGTTAAACTATTGGTTCATCATTAATATTTATTTATCAAATTTTTTAACTAAAAAAAATAACTTATAAACCGGGAAATCATATAGGATAGTGGAAGGAGAAAAACCCTTACCGTCTTTTGGTCATGGGTTCAAGCCCTGTAGCCTTTCCGGATGCTATGGGTTTTCACCCTGCATGTGGTTTGTCTTTTTTATAAAATATACTAATATAATTCTTATAATGTTCCAAAAATAATATTATGGACATCTATGAAATAAAATTAATCATTAAAAAAATACTATGGTTTTCAATTCAAATTGTTTTCACAAAGTTTAATAATCTTATTTTCCTATTATCACAATGTCATTAATAATCATATTAACCCGAAAGGATATGAATACCTTTAAACTTATGTCTATAAAATGTAAGGGTATTATTCCTAAAATAAATTTTCACTAAAAATATATTAAACCAATGGGTTTTATTTCCATAAATTTCTCCCAAAATATCTTTAATCATGTTATATTCCAACCACACAAATTTTTAAAATGGATTTTTAAGAATTTGAACTTATGATCAACCTTAAAATAAAAACTTGGGATGGTATCCATAACTATTTTGCTAATGAATATAAATATTATTTTAAAATTTAACATGATCCTTAGACATTTCATGATTCTTATATCAAAATACCTTTGGAAAAAATACTTCGACAATTTAATTCTTGAATCCTAATACATAAATACTTCAACCTTTTTTTAAACAAAGGTTCTTACTTAGTCCAGGTTTTAACCAAGGTTATTAATTGTTCTTATATATTAAAATAATTTATAATGGGTTTTAAAGAAAATATGAATTATGCTAAGTATATCCCATGGGAGTTTCAAAACAGGTACATAGTAAGGGCTGTTGTTGTGCACTATGTAACGATCTGATCAAGCCAAGTGTTCACTTTTCATAGTTATTAACCCAATGTACATTTGTGCCAGAACAAAATCCACTTTTAGTATCTAGATAGGTATTTTTTCAAAGAAAATCCATATAATATCTTCCTTACCAAATCTATAGGATCTTCTTCTATACATATCCTCAAAGTCTATCTTATAGTTATGTTCCCTAATATATGTTTTTAAAATCTTGTTCCCAAGGTTTATACTAAAATTTCTCTTATAAGAACTATAATGACCTTGAACCCATTAGCCCGAAGATGGTCTCTACTTTATTACATTAGCATAATATATAAGGAATATCATTCTAAAGGAACAAATAGTTTAGTAATCTTGGTAAACCAGATACATACATGATACCCATATTACATAGGAAAGCACAAATTACAACATAATTTTTTTCAAGAAAAAATTTATTCCATCTAGAATATCATTTCATATCATTCATACTAAACTTAATGGAATCTTGGGGAAGGGAAATAAAATAATAGTGAGATAAAATTCTTAGTAATAGTTATTTAAAGTGGAAATAATCATGAATAAATCAAACATCATCAATATAGAATAAATAATATGGCAAGTTAAATATTTTAATACACATTCCATTTAAATAATGAAAAGCATAATCTATGGAAAGATAAATAACTGAAAACACATTCCATTTAATCACTAAATTGAATATTATAATTGGATAAGGAATAACCAAAATGGAAAGTTAAATAATTAAAAACACATTCCATTAATTAACAAATGATAATGAAATGCATTTAGAGATAATATCATTGTGAAAATATAATGGATAATAATGAGTTAACTCTAGATGAAGGTAGTGCTTAAATATCGGATATCATGTTTTCTAGGAGCATGATACTTTTACCATCAAGACCTTTCATAAGATAATGTAGAACATAGTGGGTGAAAACCCATTTAACTAAGTCTATCCAACCGATTCATACCATGAAACTATCAATGCATTAAGGGGCTTTCAATAAACTATCCCCAACCTATTTCATGCATGTCCAAATCATTCCTCGTATATTGAATAGTAGATTTAATTCATAAACAATATTCCTTATTATCAAATATATGTATTGAATAAGGAATAAATAATTATGAATATTTCCCCATAAAAACAAATAACATTCAATGTAGAAAATTGTATGTAGAAATGATATATGGTTTAATCAATAAGCATATCCCTGATAAATGATATGGATATTTTGGGGAAATTTAATATTTAGTGATCACAGGAAAGTGAATAATTCAAGGAGAAGTTAGTGACTACAAAAATTAAACAAGGAAGTGAATCTCAATATTATCCTTGGTCAAAATAATCATATGTCATCCAAATAAATAATAATTATGGTATCAATATAACATATCCCCATGGGATTATATGTAAAATAAAGTGTTTTTTATGAATATAAATACCATTAAAAGATATTTAGAAACCATCTTGAGGAAACTATCCCTTTTATTTTGAAAATAACTTTTTAAAATATAAAATATTTTGAAAATACTTTTTTGAATCATTTTTAAAAAACAAAGAATTTCTAGAATATTAGGTAAACATTTTCATTAAAAATAACCTTGTACACTAGAAAATTAATCTTTAAATAAATTACATTCATGATGATGGGTAATTACATACATGTTTTACAAGTTAAAAAGAACATTCTTTTTCCATTGTAAAAATGTTATAAAAGTGGATTGTTTGGAAAATGAAAAGGGGATTCCTTTAAATGAATTTTTTAAAAAGTAAAACATGGGTAAAAAATTATTTAATAAATCATTTTAAAGGTTAAATAATTGAAAACATTTTTTAAAAACATGGGTATTGATGAAAAAGGTGTTTTGACCGAAGAGAGAAATAATGTTGGATTTTATAAATTAAATTTCCCATTATTTATAATTAAAAAAATGTGTAAATGATAATATTACTTCAAAATATCATGAAAAACCAGTGGAGAAGAAAATAAAATGGTTTTATTAGTAAGTTTTCAAATAATTTTCTTCAACTGAAATTCAAGAATGAATAATCTCGATGAGATTGTGAAATAAACCATTACAATGATCATAATGTTGAAGTGAGAATTATTTAATGAATTGATTATGTGTATCAATTTTAAATACACTTTAAATAAGTTGAAATACAATATAATATAATAAATATTCATTACACACATAATTTTATAATATCAAATATTAAAAAAATTAGTAATATAACCCAATGAAAAGAAATCACATTAAGAAATTCTTTACCACTTAGTAACCCATAAGTCAAATCCCATTAGATTATATAATTAAAATTGAAACTTAAAATACCATTAAAAATGAATTATTCATGATATTACATTTAAATTTGGAATTATTTACACCATATAAAAGAAATTAGGGGCATAATATTACAATATGCCTCAATGAAGTGAAATTGAGATGAAATCACTTACCTTATGCTTCCTTTTGGTTAAACGTGATTTTACCACCTATATAGTGGTTTTAAAAATTTTATTAACTTATAAAAAATCATATTAATATTTATACTATCATATATTATACTTTTTAGAATATTATTACCTATTCATAAATAATATTTCATTATTTTCATTATTTCATGTGTTAATTGCCTTGTTTTCTCATGCGTGTTTCATCATAGAAGACCTAGTTATTGTGCATATTATATAGTTATATAATCTCTATAATAATAATCATTAAATAATTATAATATTTAAAAATAAATTTTAATTTTAAAACCAATCATTAAAGATGGTTCTGAAAAATGAAGTATGTTACGATCATGGGGACCATAGGTCGTACGTACGCATGAGTAACGTTTCCATTTTTCATTGATCATTATAGAGGGGTGGTAAGTAATGTTTTATATTTATATAATTAAAATAATATCATAATTACCATATTATAAAGTTATATATATCATCTAGGTTTTTTGGTGATGAAAATAGAGTCACATTTCTTCATGGAGATGGTAGTCCACACGTACACGAATGATGTTATCATCTTTACGTAAATGAAAAGGAGAGATAGAAAATTAAATATATTATCTTTAAAGAATGATAAAATTTTCATTAACATAATCATTATTTCATTTATATCACATATAATTATTAAATTTATCTTTATTACCTTCCATGTGAAGCGTTAGTGAAAGACGAATCACATCACTTCACGAGACAGTAATCTGTTGTACACACGAGCGATGTTATTGTATCTCCTATAGAATGGAAGGAAAAAATATTTATATGATATAGTGACTAAATAGGTATAAATATTTTATAAATTTTATATATATACTTTATATCCATCATTATACCCAACCTTGAGCGGTGGAAATGAAAAAAATGAACGACATTGGTTCGCGAGGCGGTAGTCCGTCGTACACACGAACGATGATTTCGTAACCAATTTGATGGAAGTGAAGATACTTTTAGGTCATTAATTTTATTTAAAAACATACAAATATATTTAATATACTTAATTTATTATATCATAATGTTTTAATAAAAAATAATGGAGGTTGAGAAAGAAGTAAAATAACGATGCTCGTTGAAGAACATTACCTCTTCTTTCGGTATCCCCCTTAGGTTTTCACTAAAGCCCTCGTAGGTTGTATTTATGCCAAAAATAATGATTATATGATGATTTTAGGGAATTTGGGGATTTATTTCGGTAGTTCATGTCTAAAACAAAGTGGTTTGAAGGTGTGAAGAAGATATTACAAGTGGTGGCCTTTTATAAGTGGGGGGGAGGACACAATTCATATTTTTGAAAAGAATTGAGTGATCCTGCATTTTTCTTATGTCAAAAGGATCCAAAATGAACAATTATAAAACCTTGGTGGTTTAAGTGTTGAAATATGTACAAATTATTGTTTTTAGACAACTTTATAGGTCATTTTTACTAATATCTTTTTAGTTTACCCGGGTAAACTCATTTTTACCTTAATTGTGGTAATTAATTTTTACTACATTAACTATTAATTTTGGTAAAAAATTAAGTAAAACATGTTTTAAATTATAAATTATTATGATTCCAAATATTTAATTCTTTTTTCTAAATCCAATTCACAAAATTGGTAAATTTTAATTTAAAATTAATCCCACAGACGTGATGAGAAAGAGGGTTTCTAAATTGAAAATGTTCAAAAGTTTACAAAGTTTTTATATCAAAATTCAATATAAAAAGGTTTATAATGAACTAAATTGAATTAATAGATATAAAATTGAGTTAATTTTACTTAAAACCAATTAAAAATATAATTTAACATTATAAATTATTTAAAAGAAAAGGCATTTTTCAAATTAAAATTTCATATTTTTACTATTCATAAAAAAATAAAAAAACACAAAAAATTGCCCTAATATAATTTTTTATTATGATTTAAACGATTAGATTATTTTTTTAAATAAATTTTCTAAAATTTTAAAAAAAAATTATATTAAGTATGAAAAGCGCTATTAAACCGTCTTTTCGAGAGAAAAAACGGATTTTTTAGAAAACATAAATTTTCTTTTAAATGATTCTTATTTTTTTCCTAATCAATAAATAACCATAATTTTCATAATTTAGTTAGTACTATTTATACCCATCGATTTAGTGTCTAAGTTATAACTATTATATTAAATAATAATATTTTAAAAATATATTGTTGTTCGGTAAAACTCGGTCTTGTGTGTAATGCAAGCTATTGAAAAAACACTTTATTGTATGTAACACAAGCTAAAATAAGTGTTGTGTGTAATTAAATCTATTTAATATATTAATTTATTTTAAAATAAATATATCATAAGGTCTTGAGGTGTTATATTCACTTCTACGCTTGGTGTTTCATGTCATACATGCTATCAAATATAATGTCCTTATTTTATAATTTGGAGGTGTTACATTCTCCCCACCTTAAATAAATTGCATAATCATAATTTAAGCTTGATCTTATAAATAAAAGGTTTGACATTGAAAATTAATTTTTTGAAAATCCACATCGTAAATGGGTAAATAAAATATCCACTTAATAAGAGAGAAAAGGGAAGTACAATAGTTATATTGAATAACACGTAACTAGGTTTATATGTAGAACATTGGTGGAAACTAAAGATGTGAGCATGGATAAAAAGTATAAATAATTTTAAAGAGTGATTGTGGTCATTGATCATAATAAATTGAATGATCAACATAATGTTAAGGGCCTCAAAACAATAAATCTATGATGATTTAAAAGACAATCTGATTCATAGGATATAAATATAATAAGATAACATTTTAATTTCAAGGTCTTTTTTCCTAAAGTTAAATAATTATTTTAACATCTAATAATATAAATAAATATACATACATGATGAGTTTCTATTTTATAATATCAATATCCTCCTTTAGTTTTTCTTTGATCAATTTTCAATTCATCCATTAATCTAAGAAATGAATACACAAAAATAAATTTTTTATTCCTAAAGAATTAAAATCCACTTTTAATAAATCGTAAGATCCATAAAAGAGTGACAAGTCTTTCCTTATGTCTCCAAATACTTTCCAAAACTAACATGGTTAACAAAAGTTATCCAATATAATAAATTAATCTCTAAACCTCAAATTAACAAAACCAATTCTTTATTAATATTTATTTTTCAAATCGTTTAACTAAAAATAATAATGACATATTAACCAAGAAATATAGTAGGCCAGTGGTAGGCACAAAACCCTTATCATCCTTTAGTCATGGGTTCAAGCCTCGCGGCCTTTCCAGATGAAACAGGTTATCACCATGCATGGTGGTCTTCCTTTTTATAAACAATATTAATATAATTCCTATAACTTTATCAAAATAATATGATTGACATCCTTGAAATAAATTAATCATTAAAAGACGTTTTTAATATGGTTTTCAACTCAAATTTTTTCCAAAAATTCAAATAATACTTTTATTTTACTATTATTATAGTGTCATTAATGATCATATTAACCCTAAAGGTTATCAATACCTTTAAATTTATGACTATGAAATATAAATGCATTATTTCTCAAATAACATTTTCAATAAAACATATACTAAACTAATGGGTTCTATTTTCATAAATCTATCCCAAAATATCCTTAATCATGTTATATTCTATAATTTCTTGAAATTTCCATATATTATTTTTATATATTTCATGGTATTATTATGCGACTAGGTGTTGAGATGGTGTGTGATTCTGAGTACCAGAGTGCCTAGAACAAGTACTTAAAGAATATTAAAATATTAAATAGAATTTTCATGAGGTTTTCCTCAAAAATAAGAATAAATTCAAAATGAGTGCTTGTATCAGAAATCTGAGGGCACTATTTCATTCAGAGTAGTGACTTTACCTTAGGAGAGGCCAAACATAGATAGGAGCGAGTCGACCGTGAAAGTTAGTTTTTGGAAGTATCGGTAATAAAATATTTAATAAAAATATTTTATTTCAACACAGTGACTCTTTTTATTTTAATAATGGTTTTTTAGGAATCCATTTTTGTTACCATAACCCTGGAATTCCCTTGAGACAAGGAGAAGGAAGTTCTCTCGACGGCTACGATAGATCGTAGATCGAAACGTGGATTGATGATCAGTGACGCACCTCAGATTCAAAGGATATCACTAATGATGACAACATGGTGATAAATATTCATTATCAAGTGATACAAATACAAGTAGGTAATGTCTTCTCTTTGTGATTTCCTTTTCCCTTTTTAGATTAAATAATGAACACGAACCAACCAACGAAAAGGTTGATCAATGGTTCAGTCGCTCTTGTGGGATGGTTAAATTGTGGGGTTTGATGGGTGATACATATTTATAATTATCCTTATATGTTATTCCTTATAAAAATAATTAATCTATTAATACACGAAAAAATTCCAAGATCCATTCTTTGGGTGTTCATGTGCATTTATTCTCTCCCCTCAATCTCTCTCATTCTTTGTATGTTCTTCTTCTCCTCCCCACGCTTCGAAACCCTTATGCGAATAATTGATCATTATGACCCTGATTCATGGTGAAATGATCTGAGATCAAAGATCCAACCCCGTAAAGGCATAGTGTAGGTGTGAAGGTGAAGGTATAAAATAATTTTGTCGAGACAACGGTGCACTATGGCACAAGACGGCAGCGCATGGTAGTGGCTGGAGGCAGAAACTTTAGCCGGTCCAGGCAAGCTGCGGTGATGGTCCAGGGGGCCAATCTAGGTAGATGGAGAGTTGGTAGGGTGGGGCAGCTGGTAGGTTTATTGGCAGAGATGGAATGTGACAGGGGGCTACGTTGGGGTTTTGGCAGTGACGTGGGCTGTGGCAGGCGCTCACATCATTGACTGGGGGACGCAGTGAGGAGGGGGCCACGTATGTGGAAGGTGGGCCATGTGGATCCTGTAGTGGGGTAAAGGCCACATTGTAAGAGGATGGAGGTCCCTCTACGTGGATGTGGTGCAGCATCACGTGGATCTAGGACCCTGTTAGGGCGGATCTTGTGTGGTGTAGTAAGTCGTCTCGTATTGCGGGCCAGATTAGGGGAAGTAGAGTCGCTCTAGAAGCCACACAGGCTAGGAATAGGGGCCCATTGGGCCCTTGTCTAGAAGGACCAGTGGTCCATGGTCCGTCAGACCCATTGGGCCATGGCCTAGTAGGCCGAGGCCAACTGTCCAGATAGGTTGGGGCCAGACTAGACCCATGCCGGGCCTTTTTATAAAAATAACTGTAACTCTCAAACTATGTGTCTATTTTATGATTCATTTACGGCATTGGGACCCTTGAGACAATATGGTACTTTTGAGATACTCTAAGTTATTTTTTTAGTATTTGGAATATGAACTAATGGATCGAGGTGTGGATTCTCCCAGAATTAGCATGCAATGAAAGGAATCATGTGGCTGGATGTGACCTAGATGTTGTGTGACCAAGAAGCTATGAGACCTAGAATCTTTGTGACCTAGAAGATATGTGACCTATAAGTTGTGTGACCTAGAGGCTATGTGTATTACTTAGAGACTGGGTGTCTCATAGAGACTATCTTTCTTATAAAAACTATGTGTCTTACCAAGACTGTATGTCTTACTGAGACTGTGTGTCTTACCAAGACTATGTGCATCATGGAGATTGTGTGTCTCATTTGATTGAGTATATCAGAAATTTATTAGAATATATGTTGTAGACATATGCCTATGTGAGATGACTGTCTTCATGTATTTATTTGTGGTATAATTCGTGTATTTATTTGTGGTATACTTCGTGTATTTATTTTTGGTATACTTTGTGTATTTTTTTGTGGTATAATTTGACTATTTCTTTAGTGGTATCAAGTTGTGGTTTCAGGGTGTCCTACTGATTATTGTTTTACTCACCCCTGCACGGGAATTTCCTGCATGTGTTGTGTATTTTTCAAATGATAAATTATTTGAAGAAGTCCTAAGTGGACCAGGACTAGGTGGTTCTTAACAAGATCATATAGTTTAGGTGTGCTCTTACAGATTTAGGCAGTTGTCCATGTACTTAACCTTCATGTAGGGTTTTCTGCGAATGAGTTTCAGGAACTTTTTCATTCACTTTTATAGACTCTTTCTTTTGGTGGGCTTGTATTCTGGCCCTATTCACTTTTCAATTTCCTACCATCGTACTTTTTTTTTGGTATCTTAGTGGTATACATGCTTGTCTACTTAGTGTTTTTACATTTCAGCATTTTGGGCTTGGAGATGTGTGTGTGTGTGTGTGTAGGTACATAGGTAAATGCCTCCCATTTTTGGGATATGCCTCCTCGGTGCTAAATGTGGAATTAGGGTAGTCATGGAATGGGCCCCTCTAGGACGATTCATGACATTGTGGTATCAGAAGGGGGTCGGCTCTACTTAAATCCCAATATATTGTTAGGTTGGTTTGGGGAAACAGTGTTAAGTGTTTCGAGTTCAGATTTCAGGATAGGGAATCTAGTGTTGGTGCAGCAGCTGACGTATCCATAAACCAGGACTCTAAATTATGCTTTTTAAATCGGTATATGAAAACACTAGTTTCATATAAAACAATGGTTCATGCATCATATAGTATTTGGGTGCGTTCTCATGTCCTTCTTGAGTCGGATCACCAGGTATACTCTGTTGAATGTGGTACATATTGTTCTATTTCAATATTCCTCCTCACAGACAACCAACCTGGATTCCATTGCGTGATCACAAGGATGATCCTCCTAATGAAAAGGCATTGGTAGAGGGGCATGTACTGTAGATAGCACCTCTGGGTGGTTTACCATTGATATCACCACCCATCCAGTAACAGTTACTACTAGTGCTACCGGTTGAGGATGAACCCAGGATGAGTGTGTTTCGTGAGTTCTAGAGGCAGTGACCTCCTAATTTTCTGGATGATACAGAGCCCCAGGTAGTTGAGGATTGGCTGGATTCCATTACACATGTCTTCTGCCTTGTGGGAAAACCTTCTGACCAGATGGAATTCCTAGTCGCGAGCCTTCTTCAGGGCTCAACAGGGCGATGGTGGAGCTTAGTGATCCAAAATCATGATGAGGTGACTCTATCTTGGGAATACTTTGAGCATCACTTTAGGGAGGAGTTATTTATAGCTACATTATTCTCAATACACAAATAATAGAATCTTCATATGTAGTAGGGTAGTAAGACAATGGCCGACTACTCAACGAGATTTGATAATCTTTCTTTCTACTTCACAGATATGGTACGAGACTCGATCTTTAGGGATCAAACCTTAAATAAGGGATTACACTAGTAGATCATGGATTCAATGATATCCCTTATCATTCCTATATATTCTAGGGTACTGGAGCGAGCTCTGCTAGAGGAGATATTTCTAGCGAAGAAGACACCGGTAGTGGGAGCTACCACTAGACACCAGGTAGTTGAGACTTCGTCAGTGGGTAGCCAATAGCAGTTACAGGGACCCAAGTGGGTCAGTAACTCTAGGGGATAACCCAAAGACATAGGATCGATGGTGTGATTCTCCCATAGTAGAGAGAGTCGGTCGAAGGATAGTTTGTGTTACTCGTGCGGCAGTTGAGGACATCTGACACAAGATTGCCCGAATCGTCGTATGACCGATCAGGAGATGGTCGAGGGAGATCTGAGATAGAGTATGAGGTAGAAGATGGGTGGTTTTTAAGGTATAAAATTTGGTAGGGGAGTAGGCTAGGTAGTATGATGTGGGCGTAGGTTTGAGGTATTTTCACCACCACCCCCAGGTGATCCACCACGGGCTTAGGGAGCTGGTGGATAGAGATGAGGCCATCTTCAGGCGATGGAGTCTTATGAACCTGAGGCTCTAGGGATGATTATAGTTATGATATGTGTCTTTTACACCTTATATTCAGTTTTTATAGACAAAAATTCCATTAATTATTTTCTTTCCATGAACCTTGTTTGAGACTTGGAGATTTCAGTAGAATCGTTGACTTGATACCTATGCTTAAAGACTCCTGTGGCAAGAGATTCTATTATAAAAAACTAGTGTCGATAGTATTATTTTACTCTTGGGGGAGAGATTTTTGTTTAGGATCTCTTGTTAGTGTCATCGAGGCCTCACGACGTCATTCTTGGTATGGATTGGTTATCCACAGTTCATGTTCAAATTGACTATTTTAGGCGCAGAGTGTGGTGTGTCCATAGTGATGGGACTAGGTTTTCCTTTTTTGGTGAAAATAAAACCCAAGTATTTCATGATGGTCTCACTTTTATGTGGTTGAAGCCGATCACACATTAGTTGGCTAGCCTGACCCTTGACGTAGTGAATGATATGAGTCCTCAATTTCCCGCAGTGGTGGAGGAGTATGGGGGCGTGTTTCCTGAGGATTTTCTAGGATTACCTCCTCATAGATATGTAGGATTCTATATTGATCTATACCCTAGGATGGAATAGATATATAAACCTACATATTTTATGGCTCATTTAGAGCTTCATGAGTTTAGGGTACAGTTAGAAGACTTACATAGGAAGGGCTTTGTGAGACCCTATGTTTCACCCTGGGTAGCCCCAATTTTTTTTTCAAGAAGGCATGTAGGAGCTTGAGATTATGTAAGAACTTTTGGCTCTTGAATTAGGTGATCATGAAGAACAAGTATACACTACTAAGAATTTATGACCTTTTTGATCAACTTAAGGTAGCGAGGTGGTTCTCGAAGATTGACCTCAAATCTGGATATCACCAGTACTGTGTATGGGATGATGATGTACCAAAGACATCCTTCAAGTGTTGGTATGGACACTAAGAGTAATTTGTGATGTTATTTGGCATGATTAATTTTATAGAAGTGTTTATGGGACTCATTAATATAATATTATAGCCTTACCTAGACCTGTTTGTGGGGGTCCTTATTGATGAAATCCTAGTGTAATTAACACCCGAAGAGGAGCACACGATACACTTGAGGATGGTCATAGACCTACTCCAAGAGCACCAGCTTTATGGGAATAACATTAAGTGTTAGTTTTGAATTAGATAGATTCACTTTCTAAGACAAATCCTTTCAGAGGATGGATTTTCAGTAGATATGGTAAAGATTTAGGTGGTGATTTCTTAGGATCCAACCAAGAGCATTACTGAGGTGTCGAGTTTTCTGGGTTTGGCTGGGTACTATTAGAGGTTTGTACATGACTTTTACATAGTAGCAGCACCCTTGATAGCTTTGAAATGAAAGGGGAATCCTTTTTTGTGGATGGAGAAGTGCTAGGAGAGTTTTCAATAGATAAGGTAGAGATTGACGAGCCCTCCTATCTTGAGATTTCTAGATTAAGGTGTCGAGTATGTAGTATTATGTGTTGCATCAGAAACTAGGATTGGTTGTGTCCTAATATAGGGGAAAGCAGTGATTGCCTATGGTTTGCGCTAGTTGATACAGCATGATAAGAACTATGAAACCCATGATCTTGAGCTAGAGGTGGTAGTCTTCACATTAAAGATGTGGCAACACTACATGATGGATGAGCGATTTATCATCTACTCCAACCACAAGAGTGTCAAGTATATCTTCTCTCAAAAGGATCTAAACTTGATATAATGGTGATGGAAAGAGTTCCTCTAGGACTATGACTTTGAGATTTTCTATACTCCTATTAAGGAAAACATGGCGGCATATTATCTCAGTAGGAGATCGAGTTCATAGTTACTAAATGAGGCATCAGAGCAGTTAACCTCGTTTAAGATATCCTTTGTGGATGGAGATGGATAAAATTACCTCTAGTAGATGGTTTTCACCCCTCCACTCTTATAGTGAGTTAGGGAGGCATAGGTCGGAGATACCGACTATAAAGTTTTAGGTTCTTATATGTCCATAGGTCATGCCTCTAGTGCATATTTTAAAGTAGGGGAGCACGTTGTTATTTTCAAAGGATGCACGGTGGTACTGATGGTGTTACAGGAGGAGGTATTGATGGAATTCCATACATCCCCTTTGGCAGTACATCTAGGTGTTATGAATATGTACCAGGACCTCTGACATCAGTTCTAGTGGTTGAGGATGAAGAAGGTAGTGGAAGATTTCATTTCTAGATGCCTCACTTGTCAGCAAGTGAAGGCTAAGAACCAAGTACTAGTGGGATTTACCCAACCCCTTGAGGTTACATAGTGGAATTGGTATGCTATATAGATGGAATTTGTGACTAGTTTACTATGCACGGATAGGGGAAACAATTCCATTTGGGTGATCATTGACCAACTCACCAAGTTGTCTCACTTTCTACCTATCCGGGAGTAGGGTTCAGTGGAGATCTTGGGATGCCTCTACATGTAGAATTTAGTTTGACTCCATGGAGTTCTATCGATGATATTCTAGGATCATGATGCTCATTTTACTTACCGGTTATGGAAGGGATTGTAGGAGGCATTTAGGACCCAGCTGCACTTGAGCACATCTTTTCACCCACAGACGAATGACCAGACTGGTCAGACCATTTAGGTTCTGGAGAACATGATACATGCTTGAATCCTAGATTTTTTCCATAATTAGGAGGATCACCTACCTTTGATGGATTTTTCATAAAATAATAGACACCATTTCACCATCAGTATGGCACCATTCTATGCCTGGTATGGGTGACCCTACAGGTCAAAAATTTGTTGGATGGACCTAGGAGAGTCAGTACTCATAGGCTCGGAGTCGGTGCAGGTGACTACAGAGAAGTTCCAGGTCATCTAAGAGCATATTAAGACTACATAGAGTCATTAAAAGTCTTATGTTGATTGGTGATGGAGTCCCTTGGAGCTCGAGGAGGGAGACCATGTGTTCCTTCGGGTCTCTCCTCGACATGGGATATAGAGATTTGGATGGGGAGGAAATCTATCTCCAATGTTCATCAGGCCTTTCCAGATACTGCATAGATTTGGTGAGGTGGCGTACTTATTAGATCCACCTCCATAGTTAGATCAAGTGTATGATTTCTTCCGTAAGTCATAACTGAGGAGATAAGTGCATGATCCATCGCACGTCATTGATTGGGAGATATGAACATTGATGAGAGGGAGAATTCTACGGAGTACCTGGTGGAGATCGAGGACTGATAGGAGAGGATACTTTGTGGGAAGTCTATTCCTCTAGTGTGGGTTCAGTGGCTGCACGGGAATCTCTAAGAGATCACATGGAAGCGGGAGGCTCATATTTGTGCTCAATACCCTCATTTGTTTGTATAGCCTTTGTTTTTGTCTTTCAGGGACGTAAATACCTAAGGTGGGGAAAATTTAATGTCTCTAAATTTCCATGTATTATTTTTATATATTATATGGTATTATTATGATAATAGGCACTGAGATGGTGTGTGATTATGAGGATCAGAGTGCCTAGAAAAATCAATTAAAGAATTTTAAAATATTAAATAGCACATGCATGGAGTTTTCCTGAAAGAGTGTAATAACTTATAAAAGAGCTCCTAAATCATAAATATGAAGGCACAGTTGCGTTTAGAGTAGTTATTTTACCTTAGGTGGGGCCTAACATTGATCGATGAGAGTCGACCAGAAAATTTATTTTTTGGATGTATCAGTAATAAAATATTTAATAAAACTATTTTATTTCAACACAGAGACTCTTTTTCTTTTAATAAGGGTTTTTCAGGAATATAGGTTTGTTACCATAACTTCAAATTCCCCTAATACAAGGATAAGAAAGTTCTCTTGACAGTGACGATGGATCAGAGATTGGAATGTGGATCGACGATTAGTGACGCACCTCATATTCAAAGGATCTCACCAATGACCACAACATGAAGATTGATCTTCATCAGAGAGAAATCCCAATCCAAGTACTTCATTTTATATCTTGTTGATTTCTTTTCCCTTTTTAGATTCAACAATGAACATGGACCAACAAATGGATAGGTTGATCCGCAGTTTAGTCGCTCTTATGGGATGGCTAAATTGTGAGGTTTGATGGGTATATATCTTTGTGATTATCCTTCATCTTTATTCCTTATAATAAGAATGAATCAAGGTTGAAACAAACAAAGGACAATATCTATTCTTTGGGTGTTCATGTTTATTTATTCTCTCCCCTCAATCTCTCACATTCTTCGTTTTTTCTTCATCTCCTCCCCAAATTTTAAAACCCCTATGTGAACGATCAATCGTTTTACCCCAAATTCATGGAACAATCATCTAAGATCATAGATCCAACTCCCTAAAGTCATAGGGGTGGTGCGGTGGTGAAAGTGTAGACTGATTTGGCTAGGACAATTGTGCATGGTGGAATAAGTCGGTGGTGCACGGTGGTGGTTAGAGGTAGCCGCTTCGGCCAGTCTAGGAAAGCGGCAGATTGGGTCCAGTGGGCCGGTCCAGGAAGATGGTGATCCAGCAAGGAGAGGCTTTTGGTGAGGTGGTTGGAGAATACAAAATGTGATAGGGTTTATGTTGGAGTCGTGGTGGCGGCCCGGGCCGCAGCAGGCGGTCGCGGCATTAAACGGGGGATGCGGCGAGGAGGGGTGTTGCATAGGTGGTAGGTGAGCTGCATAGATCTCACAATAGTGGTAATGCTGTGGGGAAGTATAATTGTGGTCCGACCACATGGATGTGGTGTGTCTCCACATGGAGTTGAGAGGCATGCGGTTGGGGTGGACCGCATGTGGCGCAGCAAGCCAGCCCACAACACAGGCCGGACCAGGGGGCGCCAGGCCGCTCCAGCATCCCATCGGGATAGACCCAGTGGACCAATGTCCAAACGAAATATTAGGCCAGGCTAGGCTGGTTTGGGTAGGAATAGGATGAACTGTGTCCGGTGGGTCATATCAGACCCGAACTAGACCTGAGTCGGACCTTTTATAAAAATAGAAATAACTTTCAATCAGTGTGTCTGTTTGATGAGTCGTTTGTGGTGTTGGGACCCTTGATATGAGATGTTTCTTTTTAGATACTCGAAGTGAGTTTTTGAGAAAGTTTTCATATGAAATAATGGCTCGATTAGTAGGTTCTCCTAGAATGAGTGCGCTATGAGCATAATCTTGTGGTTGGCTATGACCTAGAAGTTATGTGACCTAGAAGCTATGTGACCTAGAAGTTGTGTAACCAGGAAGTTTTGTTAACTAGAGGTTGTGTGTATGACATATAGACTAGGAGTATCACAAAAACTATGTGTCTCACAAAGGATTTGTGTCTTACTGAGATAGTGTGTTTCATAGAGATTGTGTGTCTCATTGGATTGAGTATATCGAGAATTTATTAGAATATATGTTGTAGACATATAACTATGTGAGATGACTGTACTTTATATATTTATTTGTGGTATACTTAGTGTATTTTTTTGGTATACTTCATATATTTCTTTGTGGTATACTTCATGTATTTCCTTAGTGGTATTCCTTTGTGGTTTTGGGGTGTCCTACTAAGTATTGTTTTACTCACCATTATACAGGCTTTTCTCACACATGTTATGTATTTTGTAGATGATTGATTCTTTGATGGAGTCATAGGTGCACCAGGACTAGGTAATTATTAGTGAGACCAGACAGTCTAGGTTTTCTCTTATGGCTTCAAAAAAGTTTTCCCTATACCTACCCTTCCGGTAGGGTTTTCTGTGGATGAGTTTCAAGAACTTGTGCATTCAATTTTACAGACTCTTTCTTTTTGTGGGCTTGTATTCTGGACCTGTTTAATTTATAGTTTCCTACTATCATACTATTTTGTTGGTATATTTTTGGAATAATTTCTTGTCTATGTATTTTTTTAAAATTTCATTATTTTAGAAGGATATTTTTTACAGAATTTTTTTTCAATAATATTAGGGTTATGTTCCCTAATCTATGTTTTCCTAAATCTAGTTCTCAATGTTTTTACTAAAATTCCTCTGATATCAACTATACTGACCCCGACCTCAATATCCCATATTTGGTGTTTGATTTATTACATTTTCAAAAGATTAAGTAATTTCATCCCAAAGGACTGAATTGTCTATTAGTCTTGGTAAACTAGATACATACATGATAACAATAATTCATAGGAAAACAAAAATTACAGCATAATTTTTTTTATAATAACTTTATTTCATATATCCTATCCCAACATATTAGTCATATTAAACTTCATGTAATCCTAGGGAAAGGAAAAGAAATATGGATGAGCTCAAATTCTCGATAAGGGTTATGTGTAGTGGAAGAAATCTTTAATAAATGAAGCATCATTAATAAGTAATGGACAATATAGCAAGGTAAATACCTGAATACACATTCCATTTAAATAATTAACAATAATAATCAATATAAAGGTAACTAACTGAAAACATGTACCATTTAATCAATAAACTGACTATCATAACTGCATAATGTATAATCAACATGGTAAGGTAAATAACTGAAAACACATTCCATTAATCAATAATATAGAATAAAATGAATCCAGAGATAATATCATTGTAAAAAAATCTGGGATAATAATAACTAAACTCTAAATGAAGAAAATTATTTAATATAAAATGTCATGTTTCCTAGGAACATGATATTTTTACCATCAAGACCTTTTAGAAGATGGTTTGGAACATACAGGGTAAAAACCCATTTAACTAAGGTTAGCCAACAGATTCATCACATGAGACCACTAATGCATCAAGGGGATTTATATAAAGGGTCCCCAACCCATGTCATTCATGTCTAAATATTATTCACATACCAAATAATCAATTTAATTCATAAACAATGTTCCTTATCATCAAACATCCTTATTGAATATGGAATACAGATTTATGAATATTTCCCCAAAAGAACAAATAACTTTCAATGTAGAACACCGTATATAGAAATGATATGTGGTTCAATAAATAATCATATCCATGATAAAATATATGGATATTTAGGGAAAATTTAATGTTCAATGAACATATGAAAGTGATGAATTCAAGGAGAAGTTAATGACTACAAAAATGAATCAAGGAAGTGAATGTCAATACCATCCTTTGAAAAAATAATCATAATCCATCTAAAGAAAGAATAAGGATGGTGTTAATAAAAAATACCCCTAGTGGATTATATTTAAAATAAAGGGTTATTTAATAATATAAATACCATAAAAATATAATTAAAATCTTTCTTAAGTAAAATATTCTTTTCATTTTGAAAATACCTTTTAAAACATAAAACATTTTAGAAATCCTTTTCTTTGAAAATATTTTTTAAAAACCAAGAATTTCTATAATATTATGGAAAAAAATCTTTAAAAATAACCTTATAAAATTTCAAAGTAAACTTAAAATAAACTTTAGTCATGATGGTGGTTAATTTCGTGCTTATTATACATATTAAAAAGAACATTCCTTTTGCACTGTAAAAAAGTTAAAAAAGTGCCTTGTTTAGAAAATGATAAGAATATTCCTTCCAAAGAAAATTTAAAAATTTAAAACATGTGAAAAATTCTTTATTAAATCATTTTAAAAAGGTTAAAAACATTTTTTGAAAACATTTTTAGAAAACATGGGTTTTGGTGGGAAATTTGATTCGACCGAAAATAGAAATAAAGTCGAATACTTTAAAAAAATTACTATTATTATTAAGTAAAAAATAGTGTAAAATTGGTACTATTACTTTAAAATATCATGAATATCCATAGGCAAAAAAATATGGGTTTATTAGCAAATGGTCAAATAATTTCCTTCAACTGAAATTCAAGAATAAACAATCTCGATGAGATTGTGAAATAAAACCTTATATTGATTATAACATTGAAGTGAGAATTAGTCAATTAATTTATTATGTGTATCAACTATAAATAAAAATAAAAACTTTAAATAAAATATATGACAATAAAACTTCATTACACACATAACCTTATAATATAAAAGATGATGAAGAAGTTATATAAAACAATGAAAAGAAATTGAGTTATGAAATTATTTACCACTTGGTAACCCTTAATTCAAATCCTATTTGATGAAATAATTAAAATTGAAACCTAAATTATCATGAATAATCTATTAATCATGATATTACATTTCAATTTGGTAGTATATACACCATATAAAATAAATTTGTTGAATAACATTACAATATGCTTCAATGAAGTGAAATTGAGATGAAATACCTTACCTTATGCTTCCTTTTGATTGAACATGATTTAACCTCATGTATAGTAGTTTTAAACATGTTATTAATATAAAAAATAATCATATTAATATTTATAATATCATATATTATCCTTTTATAACATCTTATTACCTATTCATTAATAATATTTCATTATTTTCATTGTTTCGGGTGTTAATTGCCTTGTTTTATCATGCATGTTTCATCATGAAAGATTTAGTTCTTATGAATATTATATAGTTATATAATCTATATAATAGTAATAATTAAATAATTATAGCATTTATACATTATTTATACTTTTAAAATCAATCATGAAATATGGTTGTGAAAAATGAAGTATGTTATGATCATGGATACGATAGTTCGTACATATGCATGAGTAACGTTTGCATTTTTCACTGATCATTATGGAAAGGTAAAATGTAATAATTTATCTTTATATAATTATAATAATATCATAATCACTATATTATATACTTATATATATCATCCATGTTTTTTGGTGATGAAAAGGGAGTCACGTCGCTTCGTCAATGTGGTAGTCCACACGTTCACAAATGATGTTATCATCATTAGGTGAGTAAAAAGGAAAGAAATAAAATGATATATATTGCATTTAAATAATGATAAATATGTCATTAATTTCATAATTATTTCATTTATATCACATATAATCATTAAATTTATCTTTATATTCTTCCATGTAAAGCATTAGTGAAAGACGAATCACATCGCTTCGTGAGACGGTAGTCCACTGTACACACAAGCGACGTTATCGTATCTCCTACAGAATAGAAGGTAAAAATATGTATATGATATAATGGATATAAAGGTACAAATATGTTATAAATATAATATATATATATATATACTTCATATACATCATCATACCCAACCTTGAGATGTGTAAATGGAAAGACAAATGATATCTTTTTGCAAGATGGTAGTCCACCGTACACACAAACGACGATTTTATAACCAATTTTATAGAAGTGTAGATAGTTTTAGGTCATGAAAATGTTTTAAAAACATCAAAGTATATGAAAGATATGTAATTTATTATATCATAATGGTTAAATGTAAATTTAAGGATGTGGATAAAGAAGTAAAATAAAGACACTCGTTGAATAACAATACATCTTCTTCGGGTGTCCTCCTTAGGTTTTCACTAAAGAATTCCTAGATTGGATTTCAGCTCAAATTAAGGATTATAGGATGATTTTATGGAATTTGGTAAGTGATTTTGTCAGGTATTGTCTGATACAAAGTGATTTCAAGGTGTGAAGAAGAGGGGAGAGGGGTGACCTTTTATAAGTGGGGGAGAGGACACCCTTGGTATTTTTGAAAATAATTGAGCGCTCCCACCTTTTTCATATGTCAAAAGGGTCCAAAATATAATTTTATCCAACCTTATAGGTTTAATGGTATAATAAAATAGTTTTTATACAGTTATATAGGTCATTTTTACCCATATCATTTTATTTTACCCCCCCCCCCAAACACAATTTTACCTTAACTGTGGTAATTAATTTTTACTGTATTCACTATACATTTTGGGAAAAAAAAAATTTATCCTTATTATAAATTATAAATTTTTATGATTAAAAATATGGAATTCATTTTTCCAAATTTAATTTATATAAGTGTTTAAATTTAATTTAAAATTAATCGTGCAAACGTGATAAGAAAGGGAGTTTTTAAAGTGAAAGTGTTCAAAATTTTACAATGTTTTTATATCAAAATATAATATAAAAATGATTCCAATGGAATAAACTGAATTAATTGATATAAAATTCATCTAATTTTACTTTAGAACCAATTTAAAATATAATTTAACATTATAAATTATTTAAATTAAAATATTGTTTTTAATTAAAATTCTATATTTTTCACTATTCCTAAAAAATAAAACTTCTCAAAAAATACAAAAAATTGAACCTAAGATAATTTTTTTATTAAAATTTAAAAAATTAAGTTTATTTTTTCAAATAGATTTTCTAAAATTGGTAAAAATTAATTTTAAATTAAGTTCACAAAGCGTGATTAACCCATCTATTAGAAAAAATAGTTTTTCAGAAAATATATATTTTTTATATTAAATTATTATTATCTTATTCATATTCAATAATCACCATAATTTTCAAAATTTAGTTATTACTATTCATACTTTCCAATTTAACAGCTAGTTTATAAAAATTGTAATAAATAATAATATTTTAATAAAATATTTTTGTTTGGTAAAACTCGGTCTGGTTCGTAACACCAGCTTTAAAAGAAACTCTTTATTTCATGTAATGAAAGAAAAACCCAGTGTTATGTGTAATGAAAGATATTGAATAGATTAAATTTATTTAAAAATAAATATATCATAAGGTCTTGAAGTGTTATATTTTCTTATATAATTGGTATTGTGTGCCATACACGCTATGAAATACAATGTCCTTATTTTATAATTTCAGGGTGTTAAATTATCACAAACATAAATAAATTGCATCCTCTCAATTTTAAATTGATCTCATAAATCAAGGTCCTGACATTTGAAAATTCCTTTGTTAAAAAACCCACATCATAAAAGGGTTAATAAAACATCCTCTTAATAGGATATAAAAGGATACTATAAGGATCATATGGAATAACACATAACTAAGTTTCTACATTGGAGAACATTGGTGGCATGTGAAGATGTGGACATAGAGGAAAAGAGTAAATAATTATATAGGGTGATTGGGGTCATTGATCACAAGAAATTGAAAGATCAATGGAAAGTTAAGGGCCTCAAAACCATAAATCTGTGATGATTTAAAATAAAACCTAATTAATAGGATATGAATGTAATATAATAACATTTTCATTTCAAGGAAATTTTTCCGAATTTTGAAGAATTATTTTACTATCTAAGAATATAATTGAATACACTTACTTGATACATTTATATTTCATAATCGAATTTTCATCCTTTAGTTGTGCTTAGATCAATTTTTATTTCATCTCATACTCTAAGAAATGAAAATCTAAAAATGAATTTTTTAATCCTGAATCACTAAAATTAACTTTTAATGGATCGTATAATCCATAAAAGAGTGAAAAGTCTTTCTGTCTATCTCTAAATATTTTCCAAAACCAATATGGCTAGCACAAGTTATCCAATATAATAAATTAATCTCTACACCTCAAAATTAACAGCACCAGTTCATCATTGATATTTATTTTTCAAATTAGTTAACTAAAAATACTAACATATTAACTAGGGCATAATGTAGAATAGTGTTTGGTTTTAAACCCTTATCTTCCTCTGGTCATGGGCTCAAGCCTAGTGGCCTTGCTAAATGTGACTAGTTTTTACCCTATATGTGGGTTGTACTTTTTATAAACTATATTAATATAATTCTTATAACATTCCCAAAATAATTTGATATACATCCTTGAAATAAAATAAATCATTGAATAACCTTTTTACTGTGGTTTTCAAATTAATTTTTTTCAAAAATTCTAATAGTATTATTTTACTATTATTATAATTTCATTAATGGTCATATTAACCCTAAAGTTTATCAATACCTTTAAACACATGTTTGTAAAATTTAAATCCATTATTCCTTAAGTAACATTTTCACTAAAACATATATTAAACCAATGGGTTGTATTTTTGTAAATTTCTCCCAAAATATATTTAATATTTTTATATTTTTACTACAAAAATTTTAAAAAGTTTTTTTAAGACTTTGAGCTTGTGATCAACCATAAAATCAAAACCCATGATGATATCCACAACTCTTATGATAATGAAGACGTATATGATTTTAAATATTAACATAGTCTTTAGACATTTCATGATTATTATACCAAAATACTGTTGGTAAAAAAACTTCTACAATTTAATTCATAAACTTCAATACAAAAATACTTCATCCATTTTATTTCAAAACAAGTCCTTATTTGGTATAGGTTTTAACCAAGGTAATTCAATGTAATTATATATTCAAATCCTTCAAAATGGTTGGTAAATAAAATGTGAATTATCCTAAGCATATCCTCCAGGAGTTTCAAACCAGGTGTACAGTAAGGCCTGTTTTCGTGCACCAGGTGATGATCGATTCAATCCCAATATTCCCTTTTTGTAGTTATTATCCCTAATTAAATCTATTTTATTATCACTTACACTTTTAGTATCCATAAATGGATTTATTTAAAGGAAAAAAATACTTAATATATACCCTATAAAGACTTTAGGATGGTCTTCTGTACTTATCCTCAAATTTTGTCTTTGAGTTATGTTCCCTGATCTATGTTTTCTAAAATCTAGTTCACAAGGTTCCTACTAAACTTCCTATGACTCCAATTGTAATTACCCCAACCCCAGTAGCCTAGATGTGGTGTATGGTTTATTACATTTTCATAATAAACAAGGAATAACATCCTGAAGTACCGAACAGTTTAGTAGTCTTGGTAAACTAGATACATACATGATATATATATATATATATTATACAAGGAAACACAAATTGAAACATAATTTTTTCTCAATAATAATTTTATCCCATATAGTGTATCCCTATATATCATTCATAGTAAACTTCATGGAATATTGGGTAAAGGAGAGAAAATAAGGGTGAGATCAAATACTTAGTAAGGGTTATGTATAATGGAATCAATCATGAATAAATGAAGCATCATCAATAATGAATGGATAATATAGAAAGGTAAATATATGAACACACATTCAGTTTAAATAATTGACACACATAATCAATATAAAGGTAAATAACTAAAAACATATTCCATTTAACCAATAAATTGACTATTATGGTTTTGTAAGGCATAATTAATTTAGAAAGGTAAATAATTGAAAACATGTCCCTTTAATCAATAACAGGGAATGAAATTCATCTAGAGATAATATCATTGTAAAAATCTCATAGATAATAATAACGAAACTCTGAATAAATTAAATTATTAAATATTGATCATCATGTTTCTCAGGCACAAGATACATTTACTATCAAGACCTTTCACAAAATATTTTAGAACATACTTAGTTAAAATTCATTTGACTAAGGTTGGCCAACTAATTCATCCCATGAGACTTCCGATGCATCGAGGGGATTTCTATAAATGGTCCTCAACCCATTTAATGCATAAGAAATTCATTCCTCATATATTGAATAATTTATTTAATTCATAAACAATATTCCTTATCATAAAATATCCATATTGGATGAGGAATACAAATTTATGAATATATTCCCAAACAAACAAATAACTTTCAATATAGAACACCATATGAAAAAATTTAATATGGTTTAAGAAATAAACATATATGTGATAAAAGATATGGATATTTAGGGAAAATTTAATGTTCAATGGTCATAGAAAAGTGAATAATTCAAATGGAAGTTAATGACTACAAAAAAAATTAATCAAGTAAATGAATGTCAATACTATACTTAGTCAAAATAATCACAAGATATCCAAATAAATAATAAGGATGGTATCAATACAATAAATCCCTAGTGAATTATATGTAAAATAAATGGTTTTTTATGAATAGCAATACCATAAAAATTTCTTTAAAACATTCTTGAGGAAAATATCCTTTTTATTTTGAAAATCACTTTTTAAAACATAAAACATTTAAAAATCCTTTTCTTTGAAAATAATTTTAAATAATCAAGAACATCCAAAATATTAGGGAAAAATTTTATTTAAGATTATCATTTAAAACTTGAAAAGGAAGATTTAAATAAATTTATTTCATTATGGAAGTTAATTTTTTTACTTGTACTACAAGGTAAAATGAACAGACTTTTTTGCACTATAAATATGTTAGAAAAGTGTCTCTTTCATAAAACGAAAATAAAATTACATAAAAACCATTTTGTAAAAAGTAAAACATGGGTAAAAAAATATTATTAAATTATTTTTAAAATGTTAAAAAAAATATGAAAATATTTTTAGAAAACATGTGTTTTAATTAAAAGGTGTTCCAACCAAAGAGAGAAATAAAGTTAGATTTTATAAAAACATTTGTTCATTATTTTTAAGTAACAAAGAGTGGAAAATTTGAACTATTGCTTAAAAATATCATGAATAACCATAGGTGAAAAAATTAAATGTGTTTATTATGAACTAGTCAAATAATTTCATTTAACTGAAATTCATGAATGAAAAATCTCGATGATATTGTGAAATAAACCATTACAATTATCATAACATTGAATTGAGAATTAGTAAATGAATCAATTATGTGTATAAACTAAAAATACACATAAAAATGTTTAAATGAAATATAATATAATAAAAATTCATTGCACATAAAGTCTTAGAATATCAAAGACAAAGAAGAAGTAATATAACCAAATGAAAATAAATTGATTTATGAAATTATTTACCCTTTGGTAACCCTTAATTAAAATCCCCTTAGATGAAATAAGTCAAATTTAAACTTAAAATACCATTAATAATAAATTATTTAAGATATTATATGTAAATGGGGTAGTATATACACCATATAAAATAAATTAGGTTTATAACATTACAATAAGCCTCAATGAAGTGAAATTGAGACAAAATCCCTTACCTTATGCTTTATTTTAGTTGAAAATAATTTAACATCATGTATAGTGGTTTTAAACATGTTATTAAATTACAAAAAAAAATATTAATATTTAGACTATCATATATTATCCTTTTATAACATATTCTTACATGTTTATTAATAATCTTTCATTATTTTCATTGCTTCAGGTGAAAATTGCCTTGTTTTCTCACACGTGTTTTGTCATGAAAGATCATGTTCTTGAGAATATTATATAGTTTTATCATATAAAGAATAATAATCTTGAAATAATCATCATATTTATACATAAATTATACTTTTAAAATATATCATGATATGTGGTTATGAAAAATTAAGTATGTTATGATCATGGAGACAGTAGGTCATGCGTACGAATGAGTAACGTTTCCATTTTTCACTAATCATTATGGAAAGGTGGTAAGTAATGTTTTTTCTTTATAGAATGATAATAATATCATAATTACCATATTATATACTTATATATATATCATCTATGTGGTGTGTTTATTAAAAGTTAGTGACATCCCTTTGTGAAGATAGTAGTCCACACGTACCCGAAAGATGTTATCGTCTTATGTGAGTGAAAAGGAAAGAGATAAAATGATATATATTATCTTTAAATAGTGATAAATACTTCATTAATATTATAATTATTTTATTTATATAACATATAATCATTAAATTTATATTTATCATATTCCCTATAAAGCGTTAGTGAAATACAAATCACATCGCTTCGTAAGGCAGAAGTTCATCGTACCCACGAGCGACGTTATTGTATATCCTACGAAATGTAAGGTAAAAATATGAATATTATATAGTGAATATAGGGGTATAAATATTTTATAAATATCATATATATACTTTATATACATTATCATACCCAACTTTGAGAGGTGGAAATAGAAAAATGAATGACATCGGTTTTCAAGGCGGTAGTTCGTTGTACAGACGAATGATGATTTTGTAACCCATTTGATGGAAGTGAAGATGTTTCTAGGTTATTAAATTATTATAAAAATATCAAATTATATGGATGATACTGAATTTATTATATCATAATGTTTTAAAAAAATTAAGGAGGTCAGGAAAGAATTAAAATAAAGACGCTCATTGAAGAACATTACCTCTTATTCGGGTATCCTCGTTCATTTTTTCACTAAAGCCTTCCAAGGATGGATTTCATCCAAACAAAAGGATTATAGGGTTATTTTAGGGAATTTTTGAAGGTATTTGGGTATTTATTGGCTAAAAAAGTGGTTTAAAAGTTCTAAGAAGAGAGGAGAGGGGTGGCCTTTTATAAGTGGGGGAGATGACACACTTGGTATTTTTGAAAAGAATTTAATGCTCCCATATTTTTTTTATATGTCACAAGGATCCAAAATAGAAAATTATCAAACCTTATAGGTTTAATGGTCTAAATATGGAAATCCAATAGTTTTTAGACAACTTTATATGTCATTTTTATCCTTAACTTTTTAGTTTAACCCCTTGTAACCCATTTTTACCTTAAATGTAGTAGTTAATTTTTAATGCATTCACTATTCATTTTGGTAAAAAATTAAGTTGAAATTTTTAAACATTAAAAATTAGGATTATTCAAAATATGGAATTAATTTTTTCAAATTCAATTCACATAAGTGTCAAATATTAATTTAAAATTAATCCAACATATATTATGAGAAAGCGAGTCTTTAAAGTAAAAATGTTCAAAAGTATATAATTTTTTATATAAAAAATCAATATTAAAATGATTCCAGTGAAAAAAAAAATTGGATTAATTTATATAAAATTGATATGATTTGACTTTAAATCCAACTAAAACTATATTTTAACATTATAAATTATTTAAATGAAAATGAAGTTTTTAATTAAAATTCAGTATTTTCACTATTCATCAAGAAATAAAACTTTTCAGAAAAATCAAAAAACTTCACCCTAAGATAATTTGGTTATTTTTATTTAAAAAATGACATTTAATTTTTTAAAATAAATTTTCTATAAGTGTTAAAAATTAATTTTAAAGTTCCCAATGCGTAATTGAACCATTTTTTTAGAAAAAAATATCTTTTTTAGAAAACATTTATTTTTATTTTAAATGATTCTTATTTTATTCATTATTAATTTATAACCATAATTTTTTAATTTAGTTTATACTATTAATACCATCTAATTTAACATTTAGTTTATAACTATTATATTAAGTAATAATATTTTAATAATATATTTTTATTCGTAAAAACTCGATCATGCATATAACACAAGATATCAAAGAAACTCATTATTTCATGTAACACAAAATAAACTCAGTTTTTCATATAATGCGAGCTATTTTAGATATTGAATTTATTTAAAAATAAATATATTGTAAGGTCTCGGGGTGTTATATTCACTTATATGCATGTAGTTGCATGTAAAACACATTATCAAATACAATGTACTTATTTTATAATTTCATAATGTTACATAAAACATGGGTAAAAATGAATTTAAAATATAATTATATAATAATAAAATCATTTTTTTAAAATATTTTTAGAAAGCATGGACATGGAAGAGAAAGGATTTTTGACCGAAGAGAGAAATAAAGTCGATTTTCCTTAAAAACATTCTTTTGGTCTCTTTAGTTATAAAAGAGAGTAAAATAAAATTAAAAAATATAATTTCAAGAAATGGAAAGTTTAGGATAAAAATCATGAGTTTCTTGAGATGTATATCATAAGGATCCATCATAAGAAACTAAATCATAAACAATGAAATTGTAACGTAAAATCCTTACCACTTTGGTAACATTTGGATCGCTTTACCCATGAAATAAAGAACCTTATATGGTTATTTAAATACCCATAACTTTCCTAATAAGTATCATAAAATACATTCATGAGTTTTATATACACCATATATAAAAAGTGGTGAATATGACATGTTTCTCACAGAAATAAAAGTGAGACGAAAATCCCTTTAACTCATGTCTAATTTCCTTCATACGCTTTCAAACATATTGTTTAATAAATATATACTTATTATAAATATATTATAAACCATATTAACATATATAATAACATATATTATTTACTTATGACCTTTTATCACACATTTATTAACAATTATTTATTAAAATCACTGTTATAGGTGATATTTGTTTCATTTTTCATGTATATTTTGGTTCATTATTTTTTTCCTTATACTTTAATCATGGTATAATCATATCAATAATGTTAATAATTATATAAATAAAATATATATTCATTATATATATTTATATTCATCCATAAAAGTTATATATAGAAAAATGAATTATACCATTCATGTAGACGGAAGACTGTATGTACGCACAAACATTGTTTTCACTTTTCAATAGATGAAATGAAATAAAGGTAAATAATAATTAAACTTTAATGAATAATTATTATATCTTATATATTATATATATTCATTATATCAATCCTTATTACCATCTATGTAAATTGAAAATAAAAAATGAATCACATCGCTTCAGGGGATAGAAGTCCACACATACACATGAGTGACGTTATCATTTTCCAATAGATTGGAAGGTAAGAATTTAGATATTGTATTATAATTTTAGACATATAATTATTTTATAAGTATCTTATATAAACATTAAAACCATCATAATAACCATCAATGGAATATGGTGGGGGAAAATGAATTGTAATGATATGTGGAGAAAGTAAATTGTATATATGCATGAGCGATAATTTCATTTCCCATTTGATTAGAATTAGGGTGGATAATGGTGTTTTAATCATAATTAAATATCATTATATTTAGAATACTTAAGTTATTATTTTATGATAAATACCATTTATTTAGATAAGGTAATGAAGGAGTAAAAAATAAAGTGATTGGTTAAGGTGATTAACCCATCTTTAAAAGAACTCCTTTAGATCTATTATTAAGGATCCTAGGGTTGGTATTTTGGTAATACAAACATCTCTAGAATGTTGATAAGGAAGTTGATAGATTATTTTGGTAGGTTATAGTTGTCACGCCCAGATTTTTGTTTATGTCCTTTTCTCTGGTCCATTTTTTGATATCGGTTCTTCTCTCGAGTTCTAGGTGTGACAGGTTTGAATTTTGATATGATCCTTTGTTCATCTTAGGTCCTGAGGTTATTCATTAGTTTCCTCTGGTAAATTTTGGTGAAAAATGTAAGTTTTTTTGGGTTGAAATCATGAGGCACACGGTGGGTGCATGGTTTTTCAAACTGTGTTCCCTTCTCCAGGAAACTGTGCGACCTATGGCCATTTGTGGGACAGTGGATAACACATGGTTAGTTAAAAGTTTGTAAACCATATGATCTAACCATGTGGAATGTTCCTCTTGGACAATTAGGGGTTCACAATTTCTACACAGTTTTGAAAATCGTGCAATAAAACTGTGCAACTTGTCCATGTCACTAAAAATCTGAAAATTCTAGTTGTGTCCTCTTGGGATTTAACCCCAAATCCCCCCCTTGCTTGTAGGTTCTGGGTGCAGTGGAATCACGTTAGTGGGTGTACCCAACTTTAATTTTAGCATTAACAATGATCAATCAGAGATCTACCATGATAATAAAATTTTGTATCTTAAGAATAGAACAAAGAACGAAAAAAAAATAGGAGAGTCCTGGAACCATATAGAGGATCATCATATGTTGGTTATAATTAATTTAATTAATTGACAAGAATTAACTTGATGGAATTCTTTCTTTGTTGATGTCTTCAGTCATGATCTGATGTGATCTGTCATTGCGTCATATAATCCAAGTGTAGGATTCCTCTAGCGGTGATCCACACGTGATCCACGTATCTCTGGACGTCGCTGAAGGGATCTCTAGGTGCTAGCGTGGAAGAGCCTTCTCTTGCGATGTTCACCTTCGATCGCCTTGATTTAGTGGAGGTGGATCTCTCTCTTGTAGCTTGAGAGTGTTCTTGGTGGAATAATAATTCTCTCTTAGATTGAGCACTTTTCCAAATCCATTGTGCACAACTATACAACATGTCTAGGCTAATGAGAAATATATATAATTGGGATTTTTAATTACATAGAATAATAAAATGAATTAATTACCCGAAATCATTTATTCATTTCATTTAATTCTTAGTAATACCCCATGTCTAATAATAAAAGTTTAATTATTATTATTACTTGACATGCACCCATTGAATTAATAATATTATTTCTCATAAATTCCAAGAAAAAAATTACACGGCGTGTATATTTAATGTACACGGCGTGTACTTTTATTTATCCATTTTCTTTATTTCCTCCACCACATTCATTAGACCTTGAATAATGGATATTTATTTCTCAAATAAATATTACTGCATTACTCTCTAATAAATATATTATTTCTCCCACAATATATTCTCTTGAATAACTAATGTCGAAATAAATGCGATCAGGCATCCTTAAATAATTATTAAACCACAATCGGGAATAATCTTTATTTAACTTGTTAAATTAATATTTAACTGAGATACTTGGATACACTTAGTGTGTGACCCTCTAGAACTCTTTCTCAGTGGCATTAGACGGAGCCTACCTAAAGTCCTAGGTTAGCATCTAGCAACACGCCAAGGCACCCATAGAGAAATAATTTAACGCTGCAATGACGTGTCACCTCCTATGAATTCTTACTGTATAATGTAATCCCTTTGTCATGATATCTCATATCAAGTGGGTTTCATGCTAGTGACATCAACTCATGTGCTCGATTATTCTTTCTTTGACTTCCTGAAATTGAACTCGCCCATTCCTTACCATGGCCATGGATTTACTTTGGCTATATCAATTCCATAAAAGGGCCTGATATATCTACTTCCTTTATGGAATAGAATGGAAAAATCCTTTCTTGAATTATCTATTAATGTAGTATCATTCATGACGCACCCAACATATCCTATCTCGCTATGAACAGTGTGTCGTCACAGTTTTCATCAATATATCTAAGTGCGCGAGTTTTAATATCCATTAATAATAATCTTAAAGTCTAAGGACCAATATACACGTCCACAGATAGGAACATCCAATGACACTATGAAATATAGATTTCCTACTAGAGGGTCTCATTCTCATAATATCCTCCTGAATATTACTAAGGGCACACACTATGAGAAGGTGACTCAAATTTTTATGAAACCTAACCCCTAATGTCCTGTATTATTTTTTTCCCTCAAATAACATCATATGGACATAGAACATATATTCAAGAAAAGTGTTGTGGCACTTCCGGTTTCTCATCATAGTAGGGATCTGCTATGACCCTTTAATGAAACAACTATCCTTAGGACATTATCACATGAATTGTCATGTAGAAGAACAATCAAGATATGATAAGGTATTTATTAATGAATAAAGTACAAAGTAGTTGGTTCTAGGCCACCAACTCCAATAGACTCCCACTTAGACTAGATTCAACTACTAACAACCTTTAACCCACTAACTCTCACATGATACTCATTCCTCTGCTGAGATAGGCCTTTAGTCATGGGTTCTACCACATTCTCTTCTTTTGACACTCTACTCACAGCAAATTCACCCCTTTGATAGAAATCCCTCAAGAGGTGATACTTTCGGAGTATGTGGTTTGTCTATTGATATGACCTTGGTTCTTTTGCAAGATCCACCACTACAGTATTATCACAATACAACATGATAGGATCTTTACTGTTAGGCACCACATCAAGATCCTGGACAAAGTTCTGAATCTATACGGCTTCCTTGGATGCATTAAAAGTCGCTATATATTTGGACACCATTGTAGAATCGGCGACAACTGGATGCTTTGAACTCTTCTAGATCACATATCCTCCATTGAGACAGAAAACATAACCAGATTGTGACTTTAGATCATTTTGATTTGTCTGAAAACCTGCATCAGCATACCCTCTGATGACAAGCTCCTCATCTCCTCCATACACCAGGAAAATATCCTTAGTTCTTCTCAGATACTTAAGGATAGTATTAACAGTAGTCCAATGTTGTTCTCCTAGATCTGATTGATATCTTCCTACCATGATTAGTGCATAAGAAACATCGAGCCTGGTACATAATATGTTATACATGATGGATCCTATATCTGAACTGTATGGGATCTTACTCATTCTATCTTTCTCTTGTTGTGTCTGAGGACACATTTTCTTAGAAATATGTAGGCCAGGTGACACTGGAACCAATCCCCTCTTGGATTGTTCCATACTAAATCTCTTTAGTATCTGGTCAATGTATATACCCTGACTTAGTCCAAGCAGCCTATTGGATCTATCATGGATGATCTTGATCCCTAGAATGTAGGATGTTTCCCCCAAGTCCTTCAAGAAGAAACACTTGTTCAACCAGTCCTTAAATTACTGTAAGACTGGTACATCGTTTCCAATAAGCAATATTTTGTCAACATATACTACTAGGATAACATTCTAATTCCCATTAAACCACTTATAAACACATGGATCACATTCATTCTTAATGAAACCAAATTTCTTTATGGCTTCATAAAATCAAATGTTCCATGACCTGGATTCTTTCTTTAATACATAAATGTATTTATGCAACTTGAAAACCAATTTGGCTTTACCTGGTGTCACAAACCCTTCTGGTTGTGTCATATAGAAATATTCTTGAAGTTTTCCATTAAGGAATGTTTTTTTGACATCCATTTTCCAAATCTCATAGTCATGGTAAGCTGCTATGGAAAGTATGATTCTTATGGATTTAAACATGGAAACTAGAGAGAAGGTTTCATTATAGTCAATTCCTTAACGCTGTCTGAATCCTTTAGCCACTAGCCTTACTTTATAGGTAATAAATTGACCTTACATGTCCAACTTTCTCTTGAATACCCATTTTCATCCAATAGTATTTACATCAATTGGCTCATCGACTAGAATCCAGACTTGATTCTGATACATGGAACCCATCATAGAATTCATAGTTTCTAGCCATCTTGCAGCTTCTGGGCTTTCAACTTCTTCCTTGTAGGAGAGAGGTTCATCATTTTCCAACAATAATGATTCACCATCCTCAGTGACTATGAAACCAAATCTCTCTGGTTCCCTTACCTCTCTTGAGCTCCTACGAAGTACTTGTGTTTCTAGAACCTCTTCCACGGGGACTTGTGGAACTTGTTCCTGTACCAACTCTTGTGTATCTTGAGCATTAACTTCATCAAAGTAAATATTTCTCCCATTATCCTTTTTGAGGATGTTCTACCACTCAAGAAATATAGCTTGTCTGGCGATAGTCACTTTCTTATCTGAAGGGTTATATAGGTAATATCCTTTCATTTCCTTGGGATATCCTATAAAGATACACCTCATGCCTCAGGGTACTAGTGTGTTTCCTGAGAAGGCCTTAACAAATGTCTCGCATACCCATACATGTGTGTGCAACAAAATGGGTTTCTTTACATTCCATAATCGGAGGGAATTTCATTTTCCACCTTAGTTGGTACTCGGTTTAATATGTATGCTGCAGTTTGTAAAGAATATCCCCAAAAGTATAATGGAAGATCTGCATGACTCGTCATCAACCTCACCATGTCCAACAAGGTGTAGTTCCTCCTTTCACTAACACCATTCCACTATGGTGTATAATGATGAGTGATCTGAGATAGAATCCTAGACTCTGGTAGAAGATTGATGAACTCTTGGTTCAGATATTCTCCACCTCAATCCGATCGAAGCTTCTTTATCTTCTTATCAAGTTGATTCTCTACTTCATTCTTGAATTACTTAAATTTCTCTAAGGATTCTAACTTATACCTAATTAAGTAAACATATCCATATCTACTCAAATCATCAGTAAAAGTAATGAAGTAATAATATCCACCTCTATCTTCTACTGGAAATGGTCCACACACATCTGTGTGCACCAATCCTAGAAGCTTTGTGGCCCTTTCACCTTGTCCACTAAAAGGTGTCTTGGTCATTTTTCCTTGTAAACAAGCATGACATCTATCAAGTGGTGTTAGCTCAGTAGATTCTAAATATCCATCTTGGTAGAGCTTTGTCAAGCGCTTCTTGTTTACATGATAGAGATGGTGATGCCACAACTGGGTGATGTATGAGTGATGTGAGTCTGTTTTGTTATTGATTGCCAACACTTGGTTTTCATAATTTAATACATACAAACAATCATTTAAATGTTCCATACCATAACATATGTTGTTCTTATAAAATAGACAACCCTTATTTCCAAACCTAAAAATAAATCCATCCATATCCAAACAAGATACAGAAATTATGTTCTTGGTAACAATAGGCACATAATAATAATTATGTAAAACCAAAATCATCCCAGTCACCAATGATAGGTGGTAATCGCCAATGGTTAACGCATCCAACCTCGCGCCATTGGCAGATCAAAGATCCACCTCTCCTCTAGCAATCTTTCTAAATCTACTTGGTTCCTGCATTTGAATACAGATGTGAGCCCCACTAGCTGTATCTAATACCCAATGTGTAGAAATGGAAAGATTACACTCAATAACGAAGGAACCTTTAGTGTCCCATGCTTTTGGGTGCAATTCCTCTTCTAGTGGCCTTGCTTTCCACATGAAAAACATACCACCTCTCGTTCCTTGATCTGCCTCTGGATCTTCCCCTTCTTAAAGGGATGGCGCTCAGGGGCTTTAGACCATTTATAAGTCTATGGCCCTTTTGTCTTGTTCTTCCTTTTCTTATTCACCATAAAGACCATGGTTTTTTCATGCCACATGTCCTTATCTACTTGGAGAATTAAGTTTAGAAGTTCAGATAGACTATTCTCATTATTTCTCATGTTTTATTTGACAATAAAGCTAGAGAAGGTCTTGGGCAGTGATTATAGAATGAGATCTGTACGCAAATCATCTAGGAACTTAATCCTTAAGATGCCCAGGCATTCAATATATCCAATAAGCTTGACTAAATGAGGCCCAGCTGGCACAAACCCTCCAATATTAGTTGTAAACAAATATTTGGAGATCTCATATCTCTCCTATCTCTCCTTCTCTTGGTAGAGATCCTTAATGTGAGACATCATGTTATACGCATCCATGTTTTCATGTTGCTTCAAGATCTCATTAGAAATGTCCGATAGCATGAAACATTGGACATATGTGGCATCATCCATATGTTTCATATAGAGAGATAGTTCCTCATCACTGGAATCTTTCCTAAGAACAACTGGAATAGGCTCTTCTAGCATATACAATTTCCTCTCGTGGCGAAGGATGACGCGTAAACGCCTCTATCACTCTTGGAAATTGGTTCCAGTGAGAAGGTTTGCCTTCTCGAGTATAGTTTGAAATGATATTTTTGAAGTAATTATTCTTGTCGTTTCTACAAATTAAGATGAACAAAGGTTTATTACTTCATTATGATATAACTGATACAAATAAATAAATTAATACTTATTAGTCTCCCACTATTTTATCGAAATCCAATAGCCTTCACCATTGACTTCGAAATATTCTGTTGCTTGAATATTATAGTGTCAAGGATCCATATTTCCCTTTTCATTACCCCAAATAGGGTTGTTCAAGAAAATTGAAGGGTTTTAGGTAGGCATTCCAAATGCCAACTTCATTAACTCGTATCTCCTTGATCTGCTGAGTGGACTCCCCAATCCTGAAATCCTTTTATTTTGGATTTCCTTAACCTTTGCCTCTTTGTCACACCAAGTCATATTGTGGAAGTCAACCCTTGATGCAAACCAAGTCAAGTCAACCCAAAACCTTGAATTATAATTCCCTGATAATTGAAAGCACCCCAACTAGGGTTGGTCAAGCACTTTGAACTATGGTTCGATTCTAACCAATATTATGGAAGGCTATACCGACTTAATATTTCTTTGAGAGATTTTATCCTTATACATAAATTTATAATTTATTATCTTTGATTACATGCTTGTTAATATTAAGTGGGATATACTTAAGTGATTAACCATGTCTAAGATAATATTTTACGCATTAGTCGGTCTTATTTTAGTTTCATCTTGCATGCTTGTTTAATTCATTAATTGTGTGATCGTGGCAAAACACTCACAAAAAACAAACCATGCAACTGATAGAAATAAAATAAATGGTATGTTCATGAGCTTGCTCTATTGGTAAGTTTATCTAGTGGTTGATAAAAGAACCCAAGACCTAGGGAAGAAACATCTCAAACCTTTTGGGTTCGTGTTTACAGCTTTCCACCTGCCCACCTTTGTATCTCCTTGGATTGGTTTTACCTTGGCTTCTAACTTGAGCCGCCTCCACTAGTTTGGGAGCTCCATCCATTACATATGCTTTTATATCACATGTAGGTGAGGAGTAATATGGGGTTTTACATAAAATAAACCTTGGGTGTGCAGGCCCTATAGATTAATGAGGAGAAGCTCGTAGGCCGATAAATTTAATTTAAATAAATAAATTAAAAGAAACCATTCACATACAAAGGTCTTGGTCTAGCTCATGATCATCCATGCATGCAACAATATTTACGCATAAATAAAACTATCATTCAATTCTTTAATCATTATTGTTTAAGATAAATCACCCTCAAATCAATTAATTATCTTTAATTAATCAATCCTTTTATCTTAAACTCTTTTTCTAAATTTCCTTGAGATTCTCATCCATCATATTTTTAAACAAATAAATTCATTTAAAATTATCTTTGTACGTAACTTGTACCTTGGAGGAAACCCGGTGAATTCTCGTTCATTATGCAGATGTTAAATTAAACACATATATATAAAACACCTATCACATGTTGTGCCTCAGCTTTACGCCTGCACTATGGTACACAACTCAAGGGTTTTTATAATATAATAATAAATTTTAATAAATCTGCATAATTTGGATGAGTACACGGTGTGTAGTTCTAACTACACGGCGTGTACTTTTCTTCACCATCCATCCGAAGTACATGCCCGGGGACATGGTGTGTAGATGTAATTTGGAAATCTTCGGAGTACACAACATGTTCAGTGGGACACACGCCGTGTAGTTTCCGCATTATACAGTTTCCATCCGGGTAGGCCTTGTACGAGGTACACGGTCCAACCCTAACTGGAAGGGACTATACACCGTGTTCATTAGACCACATGGCATGTAATCCGGAAATCATGTGTCACCTATTTCTGGTCAACACACTGTGTTATTTATGACTTAGAAATACTCCAACACACGGCCTGATTTTGTGGACCAGTCTGATGCATTGAACCTAGACTACACGGTGTGTATTTCGGAATACACACTGTGTATTCTGGTGTTGTACAGCTAGGAACTTTTTTCACCTCCGGATGAGATCCACTATTTTATTTTGATCAAAATTAAAAGAAAAAATTCATTTCTGTAAGGTGAACGAGAAACGAGAGAGGAGGAACAGATCTTGAGTTTCAGATTTAAAGAACGATTAACTTGAATTGAAACAACTAAATTATTAAATGCGTAAATCACCAAAAAAAACTAAATAATTATAATCAATGAATGACTCCTCTGATACCACTTGTAAGTTCTGGGCGCAGCGAAAGCGCATTAGTTGGTGTACCCACCTTTAATTTTAGTGTTAACAACGATCAAACTGAGATTCATCATGATAATAAAATGTCAGATCATCAGAATAGAACAAAGAATGAAAAAGAAAGAGGGGAGTCCTAGAATCATATAGAGGATCATCATATGTTGGTTATAATTAATTTAATTAATTTACAAGAATTACCTTGATAAAATTCTTTCTTCGTTGATGTATTCGGTCACAATCTGATGTGATCCGTCATTGCGTCATAGAATCCAAGTGTAGGATTCATCTAGCGGTGATCCACATGTGCTCCACGTATCTCTGGACGTTGTTGAAGGGCTCTTCGGGTGTTAGCGTGGAAGAGCCTTTGCTTGCGATGTCCGCCTTCGATCACCTTAATCTGGTGGAGGTAGATCTCTCTCTCGTAACTTGAGATTGTTCTTGGTGGAAATAGAATTCTCTCTTGGCTTGAGAGATTTTCCAAATCCCTTGTACACAACCACACAAAATGGCTAGGCTAATGAGAAATATATATAATTGGGATTTTTAATTACATAGAATAATAAAATTAATTAATTACCTGAAATCATTTATTCATTTCATTTAATTCTTAGTAATACCCCATGTATAATAATAACAGTTGACTTATTATTATTACTTGACATGTGCCCATCAAATTAATAATATTATTTCTCATAAATTCCCAGAAAAAATACATGGTTTGTATATTTAATGTACACGGTGTGTACTTTTTATTTTTCCATTTTATTTATTTCCTCCACCACAGTCGGTAATAATCTTTATTTAACTTGTTAAATTAATATTTAACTGAGATACTTGGATACACTTAGTGTGTGACCCTCTAGGCCTCTTTCTCAGTGGCATTAGGTGGCACCTACCAAAAGTCCTAGGTTAGCATCTAGAAACATGCCAAGGCACCCATAGAGAAAGAATTTAACGCCTCAATGATGTGTCACCTCATACAAACACTTACCGTGTAATGTAATACCTTTGTCACAATATCTCATATCAAGTGGGTTGCATGCTAGTGCCATAAACTCATGTGCTCGATTATTCTTTCTTTGACTTCCTGGAATTGAACTTGGTCATTCCTTAATATGGCCATGGATTTACTTAGGCTATATCAATTCCATCAAAGGTCCTAAGATATCTACTTCTATTATGGAATAGAAGGGACAAATCCTTTCTCCCATTATCTATTAATGCAGTATCACTCGTGATGCACCCAACGTATCCTACCTCACTGCGAACAGTGTGTTGTCATAGTTTTCATCAATACATATAAGTGCGCAAATTTTAATACCCATTAATAATAACCTTAAATTCTATGGACCAATACACACATCTGCAGATAGGAACATCCAATGACACTATGAAATGCGGATTTCCTACTGGCAGGTCTCGTTCTCATAATATCCTCCTGAATATTACCAAGGGTGCACACCATGAGAATATGCCTCAAAGTTTTATGAGTCCTCACCCCTAATGGCCTGTATTATTTGTGTCCCTCAAATAACATCATCTGTTCATAGAACATATATTCAAGAACAGTGTTATGGCACTTCTGGGTTCTCATCATAGCAGTGATCTGCTATGACCCTTTAATGTAACGGTTATCCTTAGGACATTATCACATGCATTGTCATGTAGAATAACAACTGAGATGTTAAAAGTATTTATTAATGAATAAAGTACAAAGTATTTGGTTCTAGGCCACCAACTCTAACATTTCTCACCCTATTCAACCTCACCAGTCTGGGGAACCTCTCTCTCTCCTTCTTTCCTCCCTTAGGCTCCCTTACTTTGGTGTTTTTGGTGTAGATTCTATGATAAATCATCAATTAAGTCTCTTTTACTTTGATTTCTTTATTCTTCTAGGGTTTTCCTTCCATCTTCTTTGGGGTTTTATTTTCCAGTGGGTATTTTACCTAAAAGGGGGTTTGATATTGTGATTTCAAGGAGGGTATTGATTGTTATTATTAAATCTATCCTTGTTAGGGTCTTGTGGTGGTTCACACCAATTTTTGAAAGTTCTCAAGATTTAGGTACGTGGTTCCTTGCTTTTACATTATTGGATGAGATTAACTTTCTTTCATGATTTACTATATGTGTTATATGGATCAATTGTGTGGTGAGAATCATGTTTTTGAAATTTTTTACATGCACGTATGTGGAAAATTGGATTTTAAAGAGAAAATGGTAATTATTGGTATGTGTTTCATTGTGGTGACTCTTGGTAGCATTTTTATGATTATGTTAAAGGTGTTAAAAATGTTTTCAAAGGAAATTGAGGTGAGAATATGTTAAAAGTGGGTTTTTAAAAGGAAAATGGATTATTTTAGCATGTTTGATTTTATTTTTCACCTTTAATGTGAATTTTGAATTGTGAAAATGATGGGAAACATGTTTAATAAATGAGATGGGTTAATGTATGGATTTGAAAAAGGGCTTAGACCATGAAAATGGTTAAACAAATCATGTTTTTTTTATTTTAATCTTTTAAAATGGGTCATTTAAAGTATGAAAGCGGTGTGAAATTTAATTCCAAATGGTTTTAGCATACATTTGGAAATTTTAAATGGTTTTAGTTATGTGGAAGTGGTGAATTTCTTGTGTACTTGTTATGTTTGGATTGTGTTGTGAAATTATTGATATGTGTGGCATGTGAATTGTGAAATTTAGAATAAAGGGAATCTTGGGTATCTAGGTGGTTAAACTAGAACTACTACGCTAGTGATTCAGAAGTGTCAAGCTCGGGTTCTTCTAGTGGATTGACACTAGTTGACTCGGAAGTAGAAAATCCCAGATTCACTTAGCATAATTAACGATTAAAAAACTATTTAAACTATGATGATGATTGAATACCACTAATCCCATGGTATGTTCCCTCCTAGTGTATCATGCAAGAAAAAGATGATTTATGTGGTTTCTATACCACATTTCATCGAGGTAGAGTTCCACTTATGCACACTAACCTTAGAGATTTACCCATGGTGCTCTATTTTGACATGATTCTTATGTGGTGTGGTGCCATTAGTCGGTATATAGTGGACCTTGTGTGTATTTTTGTGTAAATTATTTTGAAGTAAGTTTCTTGTCAAATACTTTCCCTTGAAAGTGTTTTCCTTGAGAATGGTCTTTCCTTAAAATGTTTTCTTAAAAAAATTAAAAGGAGTTTACATAAATATTCATGTTAAATAGACTTCTAATGTTATAGCATGGAATATTTTCTTTTGGGTGGAATCTTATTGGTATTTAGATCACACCCTACATACACCTTTGGGTGTATGTAGACTGTGTTATGTATGACCCAGGTAAAGGAAAGATGTGTTGAGGTAGATTCTTTTGTAAGGGTTATGCTACTTATTATAAGTGATGGTGGTGGTTTCATGAGGGTGATGTTCCTCATGTCACACGGAGGTTTTGGAATGTTTTTATTTTCCCTTCCATATAGTATTTTTTGATTTTGTTTAAAGTTATAAACCTTGAATCTGAAAATTATTTTTCATTATTAGCCTTGATTATTTACCTTTGAAATGTTTATTTCTATTGGTTTTTAATGTTTATATAAATGGTTGAAATCATTCCTAAGGTATATTTTTTATACCTAAGTACTATTTTCTAGCCTATGGGGATTAAGAACACCCTTTGGGCCATGCCACGGACCAGGTCAGGTGTTGGTTTGGATGCAAATTCGGCTTGGTTCATGGAAAAATGGTATCAGAGTTGGTCAAACTCTTTACAGGTCCTTTCTTTCAAAGCACCCAATGATATTTGGGATGTCAAGATAGATAGAGTAGGACTATAGGATCTTACGGTGTAGGTCTGAGGGAGTGTTTATACAACACTTTCTAGATCAAACCCTGAGTTTCCATGAGAAGTCAGGTTTCCTTTGGTTTATTTTGTTATTTCAGGTTGTTTTTTTATTGGGAAATGAAGAGAGAGTTGGTTAAATGGTCTTAGTGATCTCACAGGGTCTGTAAATCCATGTGGATCTTGGGACATGGTCTGAGAATACTCTTTGTGATGGTAGTGTGATTGGAGTATTGTCACCGACCATATAGCCAAGTCACCCATCGACACTAGTTTCCCATTGTGAATTATTTTTGTGTCTTCTTGGGTTCTAAAAATTGTTTTTAAAACCCTTGTTTTAGAATTGTAAAATCTTGATTTTGAAATGGTAATGATTTGGTATCTGGAATATGGAAGATGAATTTTCAGAATCATTTTTAAGGAATCTTTGGAAAAGTATATTTATTAAAAGGAATTTCTGGGTAATGTTGGAATGAGTTTATTTAAAATTAAGATTTTGTAATTAGAAATAGTGGTTTTCAATAAAAAATTGTTTGGAAAAAGAATTTTATTCTAAATATGGTTTTTGGAATTTTTTTAAATAAGAATAAATAAGTTTTTATCAAATTATTTTTGATGAAATGGGATTGGTAGTGCAGCTAAAATGTTTTAAAATGGGATTTTTTGAGTTGCTGAAAAATGTTTGGAATGAGGTGAAATGGATTTTTGAATGGAATCTGCAGGGTTTTATTTTGAGAAAGATGAAAAGGGATTGATAATTAGAGTTTGAAAATGTTTTTTTTATTGGGGTTTATTGATATTTTGAAAAGTTTTATGAAATATTTAATTTTTAAAGTGGATTGAGAATTTTAAATCACGGGTTAAAAGTTTTATTTTTCTAAGTGGAAATTCTTTTTTTAGACCATTGGTATTTCCACATATAACCAAATTCATGGATATGTGTGAAAATTTTAATGGTTTATGGCCTGAGGTGATTAGTTCCCAATATGGAATGAGAATATGTATGTGTGAGACTCTATGGGATACCATTGGTGAGTGTGAAACCCTCCAAGATTAGTTTATTTTTAAAAGTGATTTTATGAGAAGGTGTGATGTTTTTATAACCTGTAGTTGTGTGGTGTGTCTCCCAAAGATTTTAGAATGTTTCTTGTGGGATGTTTTGAGTTTGATAACTCTTCATTATTATATGGTGTTTTAGGTTTGAGTCATGTCGATGAGTTGGTTTTGAGATCATGGTTGGTGTGTTATTTTGATAAATATTCTATGAAGCCTTTTGATTTGTTCCCATTGTGTGTTTGAAGTTTGTTTGTGGTGATTTTTGGCTAATGGATTTCTTTGATTGGTTCCTTAGTTTCCTTGTTGGATAGTGTACTCCCCCATAAATATTTGATGTGTATTCAAAGTAAAGCCACGGGTGGTTCATTGTTGGTAGACCCTCCAGTTGATCAATGTAAAGACTCTCTATTTTGTGAGTTTCATAATTGAAGTCACCTATATTTATTGGTTAAGTGGGTCCTCTCAAGGCGGGAGAGTGGATGCATAAAATTGAGGTATACTTTAGTTTCCTTGAGTTTCCTGAGTCATTGAGGGTGAATTTTTTCACCTTTATGCTTGAAGTCACGTCTTATAAGTGGTGAAGGTAATTCCAGTGATGAGAATGGAATGTGGCCTGAAACTGTTGGTGTTATCTTTAGTGTTAAAAGGCCTATCAGTCCTTCATAAGCTTCTTTTGGGTGTGGGATCATGTTGTACCTTTTTTTTTGGAAAGTTTTGTCATATAATTCCATCGTGTCCGAATGTGATGAAGGCATATTGTGCCCCTTTGTAGGAGCAGAGTGTTTTTTGGGAATCTGTTTAAGGTCCCTTTATTTATAAAGCTTCTTGGGTTGTATTGTTCATATTGGTTATTTTATTATCTTTAAGTTGTGAAATATTTTGAGAGATTTTGTTTCAATATAATTGTTTCTATCTTCCAGAGGTTCCAAATATTTTAGTTTTGAAAGAAGGTGTATTCCATGGGCATCTTGTTTCTGTTATTTCTCATTTAAAGTGAAAGAGGATGATGCATGTGCATATTTGAAGTCCTTTTATGGTGAAAGTTTCATGTTAGAGTAAGTTATTATCATGGGGTGTTGTGTTCTTTTGGTTATTTTTGAAATATTGTGTGGTTTCTCTTGAAACTAAATAAAGTATTTCAATCAGGGATTTCCAGCTTTTGGCTACACAGCAGTATATTCTTCAAACATCAGGTCTCCAGCCATAGGCCCTAGATTGAAGCTCACACGTAGTTAGGAATCCTAGGGGTGTGAGGGACCTTGGCCCAGTTTTGTCTTCAGAGTTGGATGGGGATAGTTTAAGGTGCTCTGTTATAACTCCTTTATCTTGAAAACGTCTCACTTTATGGGTAGTGTCATGAAGGAATCATTCTTAATTACAATCCTTGTGGCTGGTAGAGTTACTCCTTGGTTATAAGGAGCCATATTTGTCTCGTTTTATTGAAATTATAGTGTTTTTCCCTCTTTGGATTTGAATCTTTATTCGGTTTTCCTTGAGTGGTCAACCTTATGAATCAGCTTCAATTTTATCCTATCTCATGGGTTTTTGTTTCCCTAATCAAGTCCCCCCCCCCCCCCTTGTGGTGGGGGGTTTGTTGGCCTATATGGATAATTTCAGGATGGTCTGTGTTCAGTTTCCTGTGTCATTTTAACCTTTCCATCTCATAAATGGTGGGGAGACCCACCATGGGCCTCGTTGTGATTTATTCTAATGTTGGTCAGTGTTAGTTGGTTTTTATGGTGGGAAGTCCACTTAGGCCTCCCATTTTGATAATCCAGTTCAGTATCTAGTATATATTGGAATTGATAAGTTTTTTTGGATATTCTAGAGCTACTTTTACTTTCAGATTAAATGTAAGGATTTTAGAGTGCACCCAACGGTCTTGTTTGAATCAATAATTGAAGAAGTTGTGGTTTGAGTTTTCAGACATTATTTGAGAATTGTTTTGGGTTCATTTCTCCATTTTAGGTAAGAGGTATGAGTTTCATTTCTTAATTTTTGAGTTGTTTTTGGATTAAGAGGTTGGATTGTGAGGTTTGATAATTTTCATTTCTTTTAATTGATCTACTGGAGGTAATGTGGCTTTCTGAGGGTAGAAGGAATATAGTGGGGAGTCTATTCTATCCTCCCGAGTTAAATCTTATGAATCTATATCTCTATTCGGGGTGTTCTTGATTTCTACTTATTTATTTTTGTTAGTAATTTACTTGAATTGTATAGGAATACCTTTTTTAGATCAAACCTTAAAATGAATTTTTGAGGCTAGAAATTTTTCATGGTGGGGAGAATTGTCACACCTAGATTTTTTTTCATCAATTGCTCCAATCCATTTTTGGATATCGAATCTTCTCTCAAGTTCTCGGTGTGACAATTTTGAATTTTGAGATAATAATTTGTTTATATTTTGTCTTGAGGTTTTTCATTAGTTTCCTCAAGTATTTTTTGGTGAAAATGTATGTTTTGGGAGTTGACATCATGAGGTGCATAGTCGGTGCACAGTTTTTCAAACTATACACCCTTCTCTAGGAAATTGTGCATCTTGTAGAAATTTATGGCATAGTGGCTAATGTATGGTTAGCACACGGTTTGCAAACCCTGTGGGATAATCATGTGGTGTGTTCCTCTTGGATATTTTGGGGTTCATTTTCACTGCATGATTTCGAAAAGTATGTAGGAAAGTGACATGACTTGTTGGGGTCATTAAAAATCTGAAAATTCCAGTTCTTTCCTTTCAATATTTACCACAAAATCCCCCCTTTCTCTCCCTATTCAACCTCCCCATCCCTATTCACCTCTATATGTACCTCTTGGGTCCCTTTTTCTCTCTTCCTTTAGGGGTTTTGGTGTGGATTATCCAAGAAATCGTCAATTAAGTCTCTTTTCCTCTGATTTCTTACTTCTTCTAGGATTTTCCTTCTATCTTATTTGGGGGATTTTAAGTGGATATTTGACCTAATAGGGAATTATATCTTCTGATTTAGGGGATTATATTGATGTTTTTTGTTAAATATTGACTTATTAAGCTCTTGTGGTGGTGCATTTGCATTTTCACACCAATTTCCAGAAGTTCCAAAGCTTGGGGTAGGTGGTTCCATGATTTTACATTATTAGATGAGTTTAACTTGGTTTCTTGATTTATTATATGTGTTCTATGGATTAATCGTGTGGTGTGAATCATTTTTTTGAAAATATTTGACATGCATGTATGATAAAAATGATATTTTCAATAGAAATTTTTTATTATTAGTATGTGTTTCATTTTGGTGACTCTTGGTAATTTTTTTATGATTATGTGAAAGTTATGAAAAAAAATCAAAGGCACTTGGGGTGAGAATGTTTTTAAAGTTGGTTTTCAAAGGAAAATGTATTATTTGGGCATGTTGGCTTTTATTTTTCACCTTTAATGTGAATCTTGAATTGTATAAAAGATGGGAAACATGTTTTATAAATTAGATGGGTTAATGTGTGTATTTGAAAAGGGGTTTGGCCCATGTAAATGGTTAAATTAATCATTTATTTTTATTATAATGTTTTCAAATGGGTTTCTTAAATTTTTAATGTGGGAAGAAATGTAATTTAAAATGGTTTTATCTTGCGTTTGGAAATTTTAAATGGTTTTGGTTGTGTGAAAGTTGTGATTCCCTTGTGTGTTTGGGATGTTTGGATTTTGTTGTGAAAGTATTGATATATGTGGCATGTGAAGTGTGAAATTGAGAACAAATGGAATCATGGGTATCTAGGTGGGAAAAATAGAACTAGTATTCTAGTGATTCGGAAGTGGAAATCCCAGATTATTTAAGTGTATTGACACTAGTTGAATCAGAAGTGGAAAATATCGGATTCACTTAGCATGATTGAATATTACAAAACTAAATAAACTATTATGATGGTTGGAGACCACTAGGCCCATGGGATATTCCCTCCTAATGGCTCGTACATGAGAAATATTATGCTTGTGGTTTTTATACCACGTTTCACCGAGGTATGAGGTTTCTAGAGTTCCACTTATGGTAACTACCCTTAGGGATTTACCCATGGTGCTCTATTGTGACATGATTCTTATGTGGTGTGGTGACATCCATAGGTATATGGTGGAACTTGTGTTTATTTTTGTGTAAATTATTTTGAAGAAAGTGTGTTTTTAAATGGTTTCCCTTGAAATTTTTTTCTTTGAGAATGGCCTTTCCTTAAAAAAATTTCTTAAAAATTTTTCAAAGGCTTTTACATAAATATGCATGTTAAATTGTCTTATAATATTGTAGCATGGAATATTTTCTTTTGGGTGGAATCCTAATGGGATTTCGCTCACACATTACATACATCTTTGGGTGTATGTATCCTTTGTTATGTATAACTCAGGTAAAAACAAGATGTTTTGAGGTGAATCTGGTGGCTAGAGTTCTACAACTTATTATAGGTGAGTTGGTGGTGGCTTGAGGTTGATGTTCCTCGTTCCACACAAAGGTTTTGGGGACATTTGTAGTTTTCCTTGTAGTATTTTTTGTTTTTGTTTAAAGTTTTAAACTTTAAATCTTAAAATTATTGTGCCTTGTTGGATTTGGTTATTTACCATTGTAATTTTTTTTCTATTGGTTTTTCATGTTTATATAAATGGGTGAAATCATTCCCAAGGTATATTTTTGATACCCAAGCACTAGTTTCCATCCCATGGGGATTGGGAATGCCCTTCATTCCATACCATAGACTAGGTTGGGTTTTTATTTGGATGGAACTCTATCTTGGTAAATAACAACGGTCGAGCTAGATTTCTTAAAAGATGTGAAGAAGCAAGGGGAGGAGGTTCCCTTTTATAATTAAGGTGTGGGGCACATTTTGATTTTTTAAAAGATTAAAATATAATACTTTCATTCTCAAGAAAATTTATTCAAAATGGGCATTAATTAGAATACAAAGTTTATGGGGTTTAAATAACATCAACCAATAAAATTTAAACAAGTTTTGGTGTCACATTAAACCTTATCATTTTTATTAATCCATTTATTAATTGTTTTTTACCTTAATCGCAGTAACAACTATTTTAACTCTAAAAGGTTAATAATGTTACCATAAAATGGAAATTGAATCATAAATGGACCATGTATGATGTTTTCAACCATATTTCATTCACATGTAAAAAGATAATATTTTTATGAATTTTAAATCATTTAATAAGATATTATTTATTATAAAATATCATTAATGCTGATTTTAACACTATTCATTTAATTTGACTTAAAAGACACCCATAAAAAGATGAAATTAAAATATAATACTTTTAAAAAACACTAATATGTTATATTTATCCAAAAAGTTATCAAAACACTATAAATAATTCAAATTATAATACTTTTAATATTTTAAAAATCATTTATTTTATTTTTCTATTAAACGAATAAATATTGTATTAGTGTTGCACAAACATTTAAGGTGGTTATTTAATTAATAAAAATTAGAAATAAATTTTTATCATGAAAATAATTTAATTATTCTCAAAATATACATTTATATTTATTCATAATTTTATTTTTTCTCTATGTAAACACAAAATAAATATTTAAAACTATGAGAGTGATACTTTGTAGCTTTCTTTTCTTTAAATATTATATAGGTCATTTCCATGGAAAATTTCAATTAAACAAGTCTATTTCAAGAATAAGATGATAATATTTGAATTACCTTCATCTAATAATAATTATGATAAAAAATTATAGCATTATCACTTAGTTTTAACTTACATTTAACATATTTATCCTTTACAGTAGTTATAAATTTTATCATAGTTACTATTCATAATGACTAAAAATAAAAGTGGTATATTTACCAAATTTGTACCTCTTGATGTCAAATAGAAAATCCATTTTTTAATATTTAATTTCTATAAGTGACATAAATTAATTTTAAAAATAAGCCCTTAAAACATGATGAAAATTTCTTTAAAATACATTTTTAAGCATAAAACATGGTTTATTATTTTCTCGTGCTTAGAAAAAATATTAAATTAATGTTAAAAAAAATTTATTGAATATATAATATATAAATTTAATTAAAATCATTCACACGTAGTGATTAATTTAATTTATTAAAATAAAAATACACTTCACGCATAAAAACATTTTCCAAATAAATATATTTTTTATTTTAAAATGTTTTTTATTTTTATTTATAATTAATTGATAAATGATGAATTAGTTATATATATATATATATATATATTAAAATTTATTTATTTCTATTCATACCTTACAATCCAACAACCAGTCGATAACTATCACTTGATAATATTTTAATTGTATATCGTGGTTTGTTCAAACTCGGTGTTGCATGTAACACAAGATATCAAAGAAATAAAAATATTTATGGAGAAATATATTCTAAAATATCAGGGTGTTACATTATACCCCCTTGAAATTAATTTCTTGCTATAAATTCATTACTCTAATACAAAGAATTCAGGATATCTCTATTTCATCACATCCTCACATTCTTATGTAGTTGCTTTAAATTTATGATTTCTTTAGAGAAGTTTCACCATGTCAGTAGTCTTGTTCCATAGAACTTTATATCTATAATCCAAGATTTTTACTGTTTATTCTTCATAAGAAATATCATGTTCCAATGGTGTAACCTCTGAGTTCATTACAAGTGATGTATCACATATGTACTTCCTCAAGAGAGATACATGGAACGCATTATGAACTTGAGAGAGGTTTAGTGGAAGCTCCAAGTTATAAGATACCATCCCTACTCGATCAAGAATATTAAAAGGGATAGTATACCTAGGGATAAAATTTACATTCTTTATAAATATCATAACCTTATTACATGTATAAATTTATAGAAAAACCTTCTCACCAACTTCAAATTTCAGATCGCACCGATGATTGTCAACATCATTTTTCTGTCAACTCTGAGCTACCTTAATGTGATGTTGAATGGGTCGATATTTTTTCCATTTCCTAAACTATATCAGGTTCCAATAGCTTTATTTCACCAAATTCATCCCAACAAATTATATTTCTACACTTCTTTCCCTATAAGGATTCATAAGGATCCATCTGAATACTCAAGTAAAAGTTATTATTTTAATAAAACTCAACTAGAGGAAGGTGTTGATCCCAACCACCTTTGAAATCCATAGAAAAATATCTCAACATATCCACTAGGTTTTTAAAGGTTATATTATAATGGCCATTGTTATAAGGATGATAAGTCATACTAAAACTCAACTCTATATCCAAATATCGCTGAAGACTTCACCAAAACTTTGAGGTAAACCTCAGATCCTGAACAAATACAATAGAATATGGTAAGCCATGCAACCTTAACAATTCCTTAATGTATATTCTATCATGTTATTAAAGAGATAATTATTATTTTATGGAAATAAATTGTGTTTACTTTTTAAGTTGATCAACTACAACTCAAATGGCATTATGACACTTAGAAGTTTTTGGTAGTTTGATGAAAAATTTCATGGTGATGTTTTCCCATTTCCATTATGGTATGGGTAACAGTTATAACATCACATTAGACTTCTATCTCTTAGCCTTAAATAGTTGACATACTAATCATTGAAATACATACTCAAAAATATCTCTCTTCATTCTATCTCACCATTTTTTATCTCTATACATCTTCATACTTATAGAATGAATATGGAATGATAAACTATGAGCCTTATACAATAGATCCTTCAAATCTGATGTGGATGAAATACATATGCAGTTTATGAACTTTACCATTCCATTACAATCAAGGTTAAACTCATGAATATTTCTCACCTATATTTCTAGCTCCACATGTTCCTTTTGTGCCTCTTTAATCTTTACTAGATAGATGGTTGAACACTCATTTTAGAAAGATAAGATTTATCCCATTCCTGATTTTAAGATTCATCCTTTTAAAATTTAGAAATATTAGATCTTTTCTGATCCTCGTCATAGATAATCTTGCATCATCCCTTCGACTCAGAGCACCTGTGACCTTGTTCTATTTCCTAGGTTGGTAAAGTATTAAGCATTCATAATCTTTAAACATCTCAAACCATCTTCTCTGGTGCATATTCACCTATTTATGAGTGAATATATAATTTAAAATTTTATGATCAGTATATATATCACACCTTTCTCCATAAACATAATGAATTCATATCTTTAATGTAAAAATTATCATAGGTAACTCCAAATCATGAGTTGAATAATTTTGATCACAAACCATCAATTTTAATGAGGAATAATCTATCATCATATCATTCTTCATGATAACTCATCCCATTTCCTTCTTAAATGCATCATTATAGATTAAAAATCCTTATCCACTATTGGTTAAAGTAATTATAGGTACACCGACTAACCTTATCTTCAGTTCCGTGAAATTTTATTCACATTCATATATCCAAAGGAAATTATCTCCCTTTTGAGTTGACTTAGTGGTTGGATTATACACTCAATGGAAATTATCCACATAATTCTAATAATATCCAACCAAACCAAGAAAACTACAGATCTTAGTCATAATAGTTGGTTTGGGCCAACTTTCAATAGCATCTGTCTTTAAAGGATCTATTGATATACCCTCACTTAAGATTAAATGACACAAGAATGAAACCTTACGAAGTTGAAATTCAAAATTTGTAAATTTTTCATAAAGATTATCCCTCCTTAGGGTCTTAATCATAATTCTCAAATGATCTTCATTCTCTTCCTTGAGCTTTTAATATATATGAATATCATCTATAAAGACTACAAAAAATTGATCAGGGTAATCTCTAAAGACTGTATTCATTAAATCCATGAATATAATGGGGGAATTAGTAATACCAAATAGAATCAATAAAATTCATAGTGTCCATACCTTTTATGGAATGTTGTCTTGGATATATCCTCCTTCTTGACCTTAAATTGATGATATCTATAATGATGGTCAATATTAGAAAAGTATTGAGGTCTGTTTAGTTTATCAAACAAGTAATTAAAATAGGGTAGAGGATACTTGTTATTTATTTTGATCTTGTTATGTTCCCAGTAATCAATATAGAGTCATATTGATCCATATTTCTTATTAAAAAAAGAACATGTGCACCACATGGTGACGCACTTTTCCAAATGAATCCCTTTTCAAGATTCTATTGGGGTTTTTTCTTCAATTAATGAAACTTGATCAGGTATATTATATATGGATTCAATACAATTGGTGTAGCACATGGTATTAATTATATTTAGAACTCAACTTCATGATTTGGTGGAAGAATAGGAAATTATTTTGTAAAGACATCAAAAAAACTCCCGTAAAATAGACATATCTTCAATGTTGAGTTTCTCTCCAACCATATAAGATAAACATACCTTTTGAATAGGAATAAATACCCATATAATGGATTTGATTTCCATAAGAATTTCAAATTTATCATCTTACTAATAAATAATCATAGTTTGGTTCATAATATCAAATTTGACTTCCTTTCATCAACAATTGATGTGGTATTTATGTAAAGAAAGTCAATCCATTTAAAAAATAACATCAAATTCAACCAGGGGGATAATAACAAGAATTTCATTCCCCCAAACATGAATCATAAAATAATAATATACTTGATATTTCATTGTTGTACCATTAAAGGTTTTCATTGTTAATTCAAAATTTAGTTATTGGGGTGGCATTTTAATACCCTTAGAAAATTATTCAAAAATAGAAGAGTATGTAGAATAAGAGTAAAATAATGGATTAGTATTTCTAGAGTTTATAGTAATTGTACTTTTCACCACATTGTTATCATAACCCTCATCAAAAATAGTGATTTTGTGATATTTCCCTTTTTATCTTGACTTAAGAGGTTTCGGACATTGATCGTCATCATTAACCTTCATATTTGATCACTAGTTAGCATAATGACCATAATCCTTGAATTTGAAACACTAGAGTGCGGGTGGTATATTCTGTGGATATTTCTCTTTATTCATATAATTATCTAAAATCTTATTATAATTTCATTATTCAATTTCCTGATGAACTTCCTCTCCATACTTAAACATTCATCAGTCCCCCTGAAGAAAATTTTCAACGTGTTTCCTTCCAAACTTTTAGCATTAAGGAAATCTCATCTTCTTCTCTCTGTGATTTTTATAATTTTATTCGAAATTTATCTTTATTTTCTTATCAAAACAATAAGATATATAGGTAACTCCAATCTCAATTTCCACCTTTATAGTACATTTAATTATTTGTTAATAACTACTAAATTATCTTAGGGATAACACCCTTCAGCAACATGGTTTTAATCAATTGAATAATTTATCAACCTTAATTTTAGGTTGGATGATAATACCAGAAGTGTACCTTAAAAGTATCATAAAATTTACCTCATAGGCACCAACAAATTTATTATCCTTATTCTTTAGGTCAAGTAATTCCTTCTCCATTTTCATATGAAGAATATAGGGAAAGTACTTATTGGAAAATAAGATCTTAAAATCATTCCACTCCATGGATTCAATTTATTCACATTTCCACATATTCTTGATAAGATTACACCATTGATCATATTTTACTTCTGAATGATAGATAAACAAAATGACTATTTCATTCTCCGAACACCGGATAATGAAAAATAACTTTTTGATGGTACTGATCCATTTCTAAATAACTAATGGATCATTAGACCTACTAAAAGATGGTGTATATTTCCTCATGAAGGACTCAATGGAATTTTTTCCCTCTTTTTATCATATGTAGGTTTATCGTGATTCATATCCTAATAAAGGAATGTGATCATAAAAAAGAGATTTTTTATTCTATCTCCCATAACATTGGTTTCTCATGAGTAAAATCCTTGCATTATCTATTGCATTCATCATTAACATGATTCGTTCATAATCTATACATTTAATAAAACCAAATGTTTGAGAAAAAATAATCATATTAGAAACCCACATAATATATAAAATTCATTTATAATATGTCTAAATCAAGACACCTTTTTAAAAATCTATAAAATCTTAGGTTTAACCTAGGCCATTCATGATTATTATCAAAACTTTAGGATGTCATCCTATACTTTGACCTATCACCCAGGTTTTTACTAATGTTTTCTCATCCTAGTTTATAAATTTTATATAAAACTTTAATTGATACCAACTATAACTACCCATACTTTTCATACATATGTATTACATCTTTTTAGTTGAATATTTAATACATAATATAATGATCCATTCCAGAATCATATATGTCTAGTATCTTTGGAAACATGGATACATAAACAACTGGTTCATAAGTGCACTAAATTATTTTCTTCTAAACTCTTCATAAATATAACCCTTATTATACATATAATACTTAGTACCTTTCTTCATAACTTGGGGGAAAGGAAACATAATAAAAGGTGATCTCAGATGATCAGTTAGGGTAAAAAAGGGTGATATCAATGATCACTCAAGCATAACATGAGCATAAGGGTATGATAACATGATAATAACATTTTAAAATCATAAACTATATATAATATATCATAATATTGATTCATTTCATAAATCTTGGTAATTCATAAGACATGAATCATATAGGAATCAAAGAACATGAGTCATGAGAGAAAAAAATAGCATAATACATGAGTTTGTGGCATAAACATAAGCATAGAAAATAATTTCCATAATATTTAAGGATCACTTAAAAGACTATAATAGATGATTATGATCACTTCCCAAACCATCATAGTAGTCAAGGTTCACTCCCAAGTCTAGCTTAGTGGACTGATTCCCTTACAAAATTGGGTCTACTCCCCATTTCAGTCTTGTTTATCTCATGAGATATCAATATTTACCCAATCAATTATAGAGATATATAATTCCAAGACCACCCATACCAATAATTAAAATCATACATATATGTTCCAAAATATTATAAAATATTAATATTATCATAACTGATTAAAAATAAATGGGTTTTATAAGTATTTATTCATGGAATAACCTGTGGAAGAGAAATGGGTTTCAAAATCATTTCATCAATTCATCATATCATATCCCATGGAAAGGGAAAAGGTTTCATAAAAATATTATCATAATAATCATAAAACATCTATATAAATAATAATTATGGTATCATTGTACTTATCCCTAGTAAAACATAATAAGCATCAAAGGATGTTATCATGGTTGAAAATTTATTTAAGAGAATCATTAGAATATTTCATGAGGAAAATACACTTTTCACTTTGAAATAACTTATTTAAACTCTAAAAAATTTCCCAAATAATAAGGAAAAAAATTGCATGAAAATGACCTTAAGAACTTATAAATTAATATTTAAATAATTGATTGGTAAGGATGGTGGTAAATTCTATTAATGTAATACAAGTTAAAAGAAAACATTCCTTTTAAACTTTCATAAAAAGTCAAAAAGTATCCCCTTAAAAAATGAAAAGAAGGATAATTTTAAAACATTTTTAAAAAATTAAAACATTGTTAAAAATTATTTTAAATAATAATTTTATAATAGTATAAATATTCTTGAAAAAAATTAGAAAATATGTACATGGAAGAGAAAATATTTTCGACTAAAAAGAGAAATAAATTTTATTTTTCTTAAAAACTTATTTTAGTATATTTAGTTATTAAATAGATTAAAATGATATTAAAACATGTAATTTCAATAAATAACCATATTATAATAAAATTTATAACTTTCTTGAGAGGTATATCATAAGAATCCATCATTGGAAACTAAATTATAAACAATGGGATTGTAAATAAAACCCTTCGCTTTGGTAACATTTTGATAGTAATTCCCATGAAAGAAAGAAACTTATATAGATATTTAAATACCCATAAAATTAACAATAATCATCATAAATTGTGTTAATGGGTATCATATACATCATGTAAAAGAAATAAGTGATAAATATGTCATGTGTCTCACAAAAATAAAAGTGAGATGAAAATCTCTTACCTCAGGTCTGACTTCCTTTGTAATTATTTAAATCACCGGTATAATAATTATAGATTTATTATAAATATATTCCATAAACATACTAATATATATCATACCATATATTATTTATTTATAACCTATTATTACCCATTTATTAACAATTATTTATTAAAATTATTGTTTCGGGTGATATATGTTTCATTTTTCATATATGTTTTGGTTTGGTAGTTTTGATCTTTATACTTGGATCATGGTCAAAAAATATAAATAATGTTAAAAATTATTTAAATATAATTTATATTAATTACATATATATTTATAGTGATCCATAAAATTTATAGATAGAAAATTGAATTACACCGTTCATGGATATGGTAAGTTGTACATACACATGAACGTTGTTTTTCACTTTTCAATGGATGGAATGAAATAAAGTTAAATATTAATTCACCTTATAATGACAGTATTATATCATATATATCATATATATTCATTTTATCTATCCTTATTATCATCCATGTAAATTGGAAATGGAAAATGAATCACATCGCTTCGTGGAGGTGGTAGTCCACAATTATGTACGAGCAACATTATCATTTTCCAATAGATTAGAAGGTAAGAATATAGATGTGATATTATAATTAAAAAATTATAATTATGTTATAATTATCATATATAAATATTGAACCCATCATAATAAACATCAATGAAATAAGTTGGTGGAAAATTAATTGTATCACTATGTGGAGACAGTAATCCATACATATGCACGAGCGATACTTTCACATCACATTTAATGGGAAAGAGGGTTGATAATGGTGATTTAATAACAATAGAATTTTATTATATTGAGTATAATGATGTTATTATTTGATGATAAATATCATATATTTATATAATGTGAATAAGGAGTAAAAAGAAAGTGATCAGTTATGGCAATTACCTCTTTTTTGAAAGAACTCCTTTATATCTCCTCTTCAGGATCCTAGAATTGGTATTTCTGGGATAAAAATACCTATATAATGTGTCTAATAAAGTTTATATGGGATTTTAGTAGGTTATTGTTGATATATATGGCTCAAAATGTGTTATGAAGTGAGGGGAGGGTGTTCTCTTTTATAATTGAGGTGAGGGGCACTTTTTGAATTTATTAAAAGATTAAAATATAAAAAAGTCATTCTCAAGAAAAATTCATCCAAATTGACATTAATTATAATAAAATTTATAATGTTTAAATAACATAAAATAATTAAATTTATATAGGTTTGGGGTCATTTTAAACCTTTTCTGTTTATTAATCTCTATGTTAATTATTTTTTACCTTAGCCGCGGTAGCAACCTTCTTAACCATACAGGGTTAAAAATGTTACCATAAAGAGTAAATTGACTCATAAATTGACCATGTATGATTTTTTAAATCATGTTTAATTCACATGTATTAATATAAGATTTTATGAATTTTAAATCATTAAATTAAATATTATTTATTATAAAATATCATTAATGTCAATTTGGTCACTATTCATTTAATTTGACTTAAAAGACACCAAGGGAAGGATGGAATTGGAATATAATCCTTTTAAAAATCAATAATAATTTATATCTATCAAAAAAATTCATTTAACATTATAAATCACTCAAATTTTATTACTCTTAATATTTTTAAAATAATTTATTTTATTTTTCTATTAATTGAATAAATACTATATTATAATTGTGCAAGCATTTAGTGTAATTATTTAATTGATAAAAATTAGAAATAAATTTTCATCATGAAAATAATTTCATTATACTCAAACTATACATTTATATTAATTTATATCTTTATTTTTTCTCTATGTTAATACATGATAGATATTTAAAACTAAGAAACTGACACTTCGTAACTTTCTTTACTTTAAATATTATTTAGGTAATTTTCATAGAAAAGCTTTCATAAAACAAATAAATTTAGAGAATAAGGTGATAATATTTGGATTAAATTCATCCAAAAATAATAGGATGAAAAAATATGGTCTTATCACTTGGTTTTAACCTAGATAACCTAATTTAACCTTTACCGTGGTGATAAATTTTACCATGATTACTATTCATAATGCCTAAAAATAAAAGGGGCCTATTTACAAAATTTGGGGATAATAATTCTAAATATGGAATAAATTTTTCAATATTAAATTTATATAAGTGAAAAAATTAATTTTAAAAATAATCACGCTAGACGCAAAAAAAAAATACTTTTTAGAAAAATACATTTTTAAGTATAAAACTTAGTGTATTATTATCTAATTATTAAAAAAGATATTAAATGAATGTTAAAATTTTTATTGAATATATAATAGATAAATTAACTAAAATCATTTGATAATAGTGATTAATTTAATTTATTAAGATAAAAATACATTGCATGCATAAAAATGGTTTTTTAGACAAACATATTTTTTATTTTCAAATGATTTTATTTTTATTTCAAATTAATTGATAACAAATGAATTAATTTTATACATATGTAATAATAAGTTTTTAACAATTTATTTAGTTTTATTCATACCTTCCATTCCAATTTCTAGGTGATAATTATCACATAATAATATTTTAATAGTATATCATGATTTGTTTAAATTTTTTGTTGCATGTAACACAAACTATAGAAGAAATAAAATTATTTAAAGAGAAATATATTCTAAAATATTGAGGTGTTACAAAGTGGATCCTTAGTTCCAATAATATTGAGAATTATATCTCATTTTTTTGTGTGATCATTTAGGAAATTATATCTTATATCTATATTTTTTTTCATGGGTGATGTGCTAAGTTTTTAGATGAAGAAACAAAATTTGTGCTATCACATAGAAAAACATTAGTCTCAAACATAGAGACTAGCTCAGATACAAAATGTTTTCCAATATAAACATGGTAGTTAAATCTACAAGAGGGTGTGTGAACTATTGTTGAAAATAAACTTACAACATTTCCTTCTTTAGTATTCAGTTTATTGGTAGTTATGAACTTCTGATAAACTCATAGATCAAAGTTAGTAAATATAGTGAAAATTATAAAATTGATAAAACTTATTTAAAATTATTGGAAAAAAAATAAGTAATAAAACTTTTAATCATGTTAGAAATAAAACTAAACACATATTACTGGTCAACAAACCAATAAATATTTTAAAGGATATCATTAAAAGATAATATCCTCCAATCAGTGAGGTATTTTCTTTAACTCAAAGAAACAAGGGAGTATTTGACTTGACTCTAGGTATCCCCTTCCAATAACTAAATTACTAGATAAATACATTATAAACATCAAGATTCAAACATTATAATATTATCTAGCACCACAATCAGTAATATATTCTAAGCCTTAGAATATCATAGTCAACTTGATGGAAACAATTTGCTCATAGATTCAGAATCCCCCCAATCAATAAGATTGGAAAAATATTTCTTCCACACATCATAATATTTTAAATAAAATAGATAGAATATTAATTATTATAATAAGATAACTTTGATCTTTTTTAATGAGACCTCACAAACATATGCTCTAGGAATAAACACTTAGAAATAAAAACTACTACAATCAGAAGCACACTCTATAACATGACACTAAAAGTTTCAAAACTAAAATAAAATAATTAAAAGGAACATTATATCACAATGATATTATAATCCATAATGAAATAGGTACAATTTATAGATGCACCATAAATGGATAGATTCTATAAACCTGAGGTTCAATTTCAATGACATTAGAAACCTCTATTTTTAGATAGATTCAATGAAAATCTGCATCTATCAATGATAAAAAAAATTCCTTTTCATTGCTCTATCATCTAGTGAAATCAATCTAACATGAAATTTCATATCACTATATTTTCATGCAATACATGTCAAACTTAAATTTACCTGATTTAATTTCATCATATTTTCATCCTATACACAAAAAAAATAACTAACACAATCTTCAAGTTAAATCAAGTTTATAGTAAGGTGTGTTATGATTTTCAAAAAAAATATGTAAAGGAGTATTTGACTCAATAAATGAAACTTTGAAATTTTTACACATGATGGAAATCCATTTTATAAAGTCCACAAAAGGGTAATTTAATTTTTATTCAAATAAATTAGTGAAAATGTGTGATATTTCACACGAATGGTCGATATTTTGTGGGTGGATAAAAATTTTGAGATATTTTATAGTATTCTCAATTCTAGTTTCAATGAATAATAGAAAGTTAGGGATTTTCATCTCATTTTTTTAGATTTTCAATGTGTTGATTGTTAACTACATAATGGTAATACATTCTATTTTTTTAGTTTCAGTGTCGATGAAGGTTGTGGGGTTTGTTTTGAGTTTTAATTGGATGTTAGATTCACTATATCCATTGGTTTTTTATTCATTCGAAACATAGTATTCATGACTCTAGAAAAATAAGAATCTCACTAGTGTTTTGTAGAGAGGTATTAACACACAACATTATCTTATTGTGTTTCTCTAAATTATTATTACCAGTATTGTATTTCCTTCTGATTCTAATGGACATTGAGGAAGGTATTTCCAATTATACATAGTATTTGTAGTTTCTATAATGTTTTAATGGAGTTTCAACTACAAAGGACCTTTCGTATTGAAATTTTTTGTTGAAATTGAAGTGTTTATTCTATATTGTGGCTAACTAAAGTTCTACTATAAGTGTCTGCTGGCCTTGTTTCACTAAAAGTATTGTGAAAGATTCAGTGAAAGTAAGTTTTACCGAGAGTTGAAACTATCACTAAAACAGATGACTATTTTACAAAATGTTTCACTGATATTTTAACTAAAATTTTGACTAAAATTTTCACTAGTTTCACAAAAAAAATTTATTGATAGTTTCACAAAAAGTTTCACTTAAAATTTCAAGTGAAAAAATTAAAAGTCTCAAAAAATTTCAGTGAAACTTTTAATGAAACAAGAATCCAGAGGCTATTTTTAACTATTATAATGATCAAATAAGGATGTATTAATGTATATTTTGACAGAAAATAGTTATAGAAAAAAATTATAAAGAATTGGAATGAATGAAAATGAAGTTTATAATCATCACTTGTGTGACAAATATGGGGTATGACATTATCTTTTCCAATTTTAGTAATTTTTCAAAGGATTTGATTATTGTAAATACATAAAAAGATAGAGTTATTAGTCATGAAACTTATATAATATTTATAATAAAGGATATATTAAAAAAATATGAAAGGGGGTATATTCAAAAAGTTTTTTTAGAAACTAGAAGTTTAAATTTGAAACAATTTAATAAAAATAAAAATTATCATGCTAAGATGATAGCATGTTTTTATTTTATGAGATATTTAATTTTTAAGTGTTCTCTTGATACATTAATCTAGTATATTAAATAATTTTTCTTTTAATGTATGGAGTCACAAATCAATAGAAATAACATTCATTTATTGCAACCATAAAAACAAATTTAAATGTAATTTTGGTAGTAGCATCACCCCTCTATATAAGTTCTTTAAGTGTATTTTATTGTTTCTATATTGTAAAAAGAATCATTAACCAATTTGGAACTTCATCATTGGAGGAAAAATACTGTATAATTGGAAGATAGGTTAGTACAAAAATTATATCAAATTTGTTAGATTTTTCTTTAATTGTGATTCTTCTATAAACCATTTACATTATATTTGAATTATAATGAGATTAGAAACCATTTCATGGTTTCTTGATTTGTTTAATTATATTATGTTATTTATATATTTGAATTAGTTTTTTGGTTTTATAATATAATAATGCTTGGTTTTATTTAATTAAAAATAGTTTTTATGAGTTCTATGTATAAAACAGGAAGTTTGAGGCCATATTGGTCACTATTTCAGACCATATATATTGAAAAAAATCTCCATTCCACTAGTTGTTTAAGAAAAATTAAAGACAAAATAATTTTGTTAACACTAATTAAAAAACATGTTTCAACCTAGAAACTTAATTTTATTGGTTTTATGCTTTCATCCCATGCCCATGAACCATGATATTTGATTATTTATCTATGATTTTTTCAGCGCTTAATCCAATAGATACCTTATGATTTTAAAATAAGTTTCTGAATTGCTATTTAAATAGTATAAAAGGAATTCATGTGATATATAAATTAATTGTTCATAAAATTATCCAAGGGTTGGGTTCTTTCTATATGCCTGATATGTTGTCATATTCTCCCTAAGGTATCAAACTATTATTTCACAATCTAACTTTGTGTCACCTTGTTTAGGTGTTTAATTATTTCACAATGAACACTGGATATATATTACTTAAGTAATTAGGGATTTATTTCCTGATTATTTTCTCAATAAATTAGTTTTTTAAGTGTACATGATTGTATTAAATCAAGTATCATTTTTCATTTGGTTAATTTAAATGTATATTTCTTGATAAAAACAATAAAATATACCATTATTAAGGCATCATTTTGATACATATCAAGCTCTCCACCACCTAACCAAGGGTGTATGGAGTTGTAGTGTGTGATGACTTTTCTTTTAACATTAAAAAATAGCAGTGTCGATAGGGGTGAAAATTTTTCGGTTTAATAGGAGTGAATATTTGATTGGTTTCTCTATCAATAATTTTATTAATTTTTAATTTTTACATGAAATAATTCCCTATAAATTTTAAGAAAGTTATATGAAACATTAATCATAGAATTTTTAAATTTTGGAATATAGATGATAGTATACTCACCATAGAATCACGAGTAATGAATATGGAATTATCTAGTAAAATAATATTTTTCTTCCCCATTTAACATGTGTTTTTTATTATTTTAGAATTCACATATATTACTCGAAATCGTTTAAAACAATTAGAGGATGTGCATTAAATTATATTTAGTTACCCAAATTTATTTTAAAATAAGTTTGTTTAACTTAAATAATAACTCTTTTGTTCATCATTTCCTTATTCATAAGAGAGAAAATGACTTCCTATGAAACTATTTATACCTTGTTTTTATACTCCCAAACATATTTCCTGCATAATAAGAACAATGAACTATAACAAAGCATGTACTATAAATGGACTTCAAAATAAGATTGAATTTTCCTAATAACATACCTATTAGGATCCAATTCCAAAATATTTTTAATATTATTTTAGTTTTATTTCTTGAACAATATAATTTTCATGAATCATTTTCATATAAAAAACTTACCATAAATAACCATATTCTTTTTTTATTTCCCAACAAAAATGGGTATGTTGATTATTTCTTTCATCCTAATTACTCTGACCATTGATTCTGAATTTCTATTATTATTATTCTTATTGTTATCATTATTTCATATATTCATGTTGAGACTAAATTATTTTATTTTTTAGTCCCTGATTCCACATTTATAATTAGTGTTATCTTTTGGTGATTTTTTGGTTTAGCCTTCTCAGGTGTGTTTCTAACAACCAGAGGTGTGTATTGTTCATGATCTTCCACCTTAGTTTTTTTTTGCATCCTCTTTATGGATGACTGTTTCACATTATTTTACACTTAAGGACCCATTATCCTTGTCTATGATCCATTTTTTCTTGGGATCATTTTTCTATCATTAGTTCTCAATTATGGGGCTTACTATCTCTTCACAGTTGGGTGTTAGACAATCATCAACCCTCATTTATTATTTTTACTTTTCAATGGTGCTCAACTTATGGTTATATTATTTCTTACTAAACCCTTCCATTTCAAGGTTGAATATTCCTATATATTTATTACTATTTCAAAATATCAACTACTTCAGTTTTTTTATTTTTTTTGTCTTTTCTCCTCACCTTGTATTCCATATTTTTTAGTTTTCTTTTCAATATTTCATTCTCAACTTCAAGGATGTGTAGTACTAACTTATCATCCTTCATAATATATTGAAATGTGGCACCACATTCCATGGTTTATGTTGTCCAATTTCATACTTTGTGTGAACCTTCTTTATATTCAGAAGCATTTTCTTCCTCTTTTACATAACTATTTTGTTAAGTGAATCATGAAAATAATACTAAAATTGGAATATTTTCCCCACTATATTAAATTTTTTGACCCCCGAGTTCCTTATTTACTTATATATCCAAATATAACAATATCCATTTTTAAAAGGTGTTAGATTTAGTGTCTTATAACCAATTACTTTATACTTTAAATTATTAGTATATTTGAAGTTTTAAATATTAATATATTTATATATATGTCTTATCATAGGATGATTTTTATTCTATGTAACAATAATGTGATAATGTCCTTAGAGTATGTTCCATATTTAAAGGTCATTATAGTTCCCTAATATCATGATAAATTTGAAATTTTATGATGATATTCTTGAATACAGATGACATCATCTGACTGGACATTGATGATACAAGTGTTTGGGGGTAGGGTTCTCATAAGAAATTGAGACTTCTTTTTATGACGTTCTCCCTTTCTAATCTCCAAGAGAATAGGTAATAATAACAAAATAACCCATAATAATTCTACATGTAATATTTTTTATTGTATATTATTATCCATGTATGTGTGTGTTCTTCCCTATACCTGATATTATTATTAATTCAAATCATGAATCGCTTACTTTTATGTATTGATGAAAATTATGACGATATATGCTCGCAGTAATGTGGGAAATGTCGGGTGCGTCATGAGTGATATTATATTAATGAATAATTAAATAATAATGATTTATACCCTCTAAGTTAATTTAATCATATATCACTTTCCTTTTTATTAAAATAAAACTATTTGATTAATATATAACACCTCAAAATTTTAGTATGTATTCTCTTTTAAATAAAAGAAGTATGTATGATAGCTTGTGATACACGCAACACCAAAATAAATTAAATAATAACTTATTAAAATACAAAATGAAATAAATTTAAAGATATTTAAATGAAACTAATTGAAAAAAAAATATTTTTTATAATTAAAATGGTTTAATTTTACTTAATAAAATACCACTAATTATAGAGAAACTATTTTGATGAATTATGTATTTTTTGAAAAAATCAACACATTTGAGGAAATGATATCAATTAAATGAAGTTATAAAACTCTAATAATGATTATTAAAATAAATTAGTAACATATGATAAATAATTAAGTAACTATAAGTAATGTTAATTTAATTATTCATGGCTTAACAAAAATGTTTTTTTAAACATTAATTTTATTGTATATTATATACGTTTCATTTTAAATATAAGTTTCTAAATTTAAAAATTTTAGTTTAAAAAAATGAAATTTATTTTTATATTTATCATGTAAAAATTATATTAGGTTAAAATTCTGATATTTTTTGAAAATGGTTGATTTTTAAGTGAATGGTGAAAATGCCATTTTTACAAATACAGTAACTTTTATGAAATCTGTATGATATAAGCATGAAATGAAAATATATTAAACCTTTTTCTTGAATAAAAAAAAATTAAGGAGTAAAATTATATATTTAAATTTAATATTTTAAAATTTTTAGTCTATTCTTAACTTTTTGTAACCTAAGTTATATTTTATTCTAATAAAAAAATTATTTTGGTTCTTTTAATTTAGTTAAGTATTCACAATGATCCATTTAGTTTTAGATTTCTTATAAATTCACATAAATATTCTTATTGTTTTATCCATAAACCAATAATTATCATGGGAACTAATAATATACATTATTTTGGTGTAAATTCATTTTATTCTTAAAATGATCATTTTTCTAAAAAATGTTTATGATGCATTAAGCATACTTTTATTAAAATTAATTTTTACCACAACTAGAAATTTAATATTGTAAATTGGTTTTCATATTTTTAATTATCACATTAAAATAAGTTAAAGTTCCATTTCATTTTTTGTCATGAAGATAATTTACCATGGTAAAATTTAGTCATCACGATAAAGGGTAAAATGGTTAAAGGGGGGTTAAACTAAGGTATAAGGCCACGAATTTTACAAAAACTTGTCCCTAATTTATTGGTTTAGTGGATTATAACTTAAATTATCCTATATTTGAAATTTTTCAAATTTTTTTCCACTTTACCTGATAATTACATATATTTATTTTAATGTTATAAGTATCTACAAAAGTTTCACTCCTCTCACTTATAAAAGGATTCATTCACAACCTCAGTTATCCACAAAACCTAAGAACCATATATCAAAAAATCCCTACAAAAACTAATCCCCAAATATTTTTTTCACATTCGATCAGTTCCATTATTCCCAAAAGTCTAGTCTAAGAAGGATTAAGAAGATATCCAATGAAGGATATCCAAGAAAGAGGTCATTATCCTAACTGAGTTCTTTCAAGTTTCTTTATTCTTAAACCTCCTACAAATATTCTATAAACATACTAATATAATTAAATAAATATAATTGGTATTATTATTTTTATTATTTTTATGTAACATCCATTATCTACCTCACTTTCATCCACTGGAAAATGAAAATGTTGTTGTGTTACACGCAGACTACTGCCTCCATGAAAAAAATATTTATTTTTCATCACCGCCTTACATGAATGGTTCTAGAAATGTATTCAATGAGTAAATATTATATTTATGAAATTATTAATTTTACTTAAATATAATTTTTCTATTATTATAACAATATTTATAATAAATGGTTGTCGTAAAATTTAATAACCTAAAACGGATTATTTAATATGATTTATAGATTTTATAACAAGTTTTTTAAATCATTAATATTACGTAAAAGTGATTTTATCATTATGAAATAGCATTTTTCTTATTCATTCATTCATTATAACAGGCTCTCATTTGGGTCAATTTTAAAACCCACATGAACAATGTTATAATGATTATGCCGTGAATGATTAAGGAATGTTAAATATTGGAAATATTATGTAAAATTGATGAATTTAAGATGTTTTAATGATTATTTAATTATTAAATATATATTTTTATTCACTATAAAATTAATTCTTTTTATAGAATTGAAATTCCTAAAAAATTATATTTTTAATATTTCCATTTAAATTTTCACCATAAGTCACATGAAGAGAGAATGTACTCAATAATTTTATCAATAAAATAATATTAACCTTTATTAACATATTTTATATAATGAAAACATGACCAATTTGAAAGGACCTGAACCATCGAATTGGAACATGCGTGGAAAACTGAATAGTTACCTCAAAAATATTAATTTTAACAAAGAATTATTACTAAGTGAGTAATAAGAAAATATATGTTAATGGTATATAGTAAGATAAATATAAATATTAATAAATATTAATTTATTATACATTAAAGTTAGAGCATGTTTTAATAAGGATGAATCCAAGATAAGGGTTTATTTTTCTCAATTTCAATTTCTATAGGCATGTTTCATATTGTGCACCATGTTTTCTTTTATATGGTGTAATTACTACCCCATGAATATGTTTTGAAATATTAATTCATGCAATTAATAGGATTTACATAACCATATCATGTTTTAACTTTCAATTTATTTTTATTCTAAAGTTACCAAATTCATAAGGGTTTATTTTACAATCCACTTTTTATCGGGACTATTTATGTTTCAATTTATATTGGGATAATTTTATGTTTTTTCTCTCCCAAAACACATATATTTTATTCTAATATGGATATTTTTATTTTTTTAAAGTATTTTTTCCATTTTCTTTTTCTATGGTACTTAAAACCACTAAAATAATGTTTATAAGATAATCTAACCTTATTTCTCCTTTTTGGTCGATAATATTTCTCTTCCATATCCATATTATTTATTTTTCTTCAAGAATGTTCTTTTCAATAATTAAATGTTTTATTAAAATCTAATTATTTTAATTTTGAGTTTCTATTCAAAATTTTAAAAGGAATATTTTAACGTTTTTCATACAAGTAAGTTTTGAATTTGTTTACAAAATTGTGAAAATAATTTCTTTTCATATTTTCCACATGAATTAATTTTCCCATCATCATAACCAATATTAATTATTTGGATTGTTTTATAAGTTTTTATGGCTTTAAAAAATAATATATATTATAATTATTCTATAAATTTTTCATTTATTTATCAAAAAAAGGATATTAATTTCTTAAAAGTTTTGAAAATGGATTTGATTTCACTTGTGCATATTTTTATCTTCCACTCCAAATTTTCTTGATTAAGTTAATTTTATTTTAAAGATTCCATTATTTTAAGTTATTTTATAAATAATTTTTTATAAGTCTTATTGATATATCATGAATAGAGATTTGTAAGTGATTTATAATTTTGTTTTATCAATAAAGTTATAAATCTTTAAGGGAAATACTTTTTAAAGTTTCACTTACATTTTCCTATATATGTTTCAAAAAACTTTCCTCTACTAAAAACCTTAATTTATGATGAATTTATGGACTCTTTTAATACCCTAATAATTTATGTTTTATACCTTTTTTAAGGATTATTCTATGTTCACTCACTTCCTTATGATTATGTTATTTATCACTCTCCATCTCCCATTTGACTTTATTTTATCTCTCATTTCCTTGTTATTTATTATCATGGTTTTATACTACATCATTTTTAGGAGTCCAAGGATTAATGTTATTCCATCTATTTATGGCACTGAATATGTACCTATTTTTAGATCTCTTCTTGAATCTAGGGGATTCCATAGGGATAAAACCATGAGTTTGCAGGATAATCGATAGGGGTCTAAGTCTGCAGGTAGTTCATAGATGGTGTTTTTAGCTGTGGGGATCCTTAGTTGGGATCCTAGTCTCCAAGAAGGGTAAGTATATCTTCCAATTACTATAGTTGTTATATAGAAGGTGAATATAGAAGTTTTGGTTTATAATAAGTTTGATATTTTTGGGGGGATATCATGGATAATGTCGACGGGGAGGGATGGGTAACACTGAAGTCAAAAGGTAAAAAGAAATAGGTCAGTGTTAGGATATAACAGGCTAAGTCTATAATACAGATTCAAGTAGACCAATATCATATAGAGGGATAAATTTCATATGATGATAATTCTAAAGGTGCATATAAAACTCTTTAAGACTACTCTAATTTTGAATCATATCACCATGTAATTTCCTCTGAATGTGAAGAGGATGGGCAGAGTTAAATTTTTATCAAATAACATGAATAAGGGAAGGTTCAACATAGAGGAATATTTTGTTAATAAAGAAATGAAAAATGGACCCTATAGAGATTATTCATACCTCTCTAACCTAATGACCACTGGATCATTGGGTAAAGGTTCAACCCTTAAGGCATATATGTTTTCTCCTAGCAAGGAGACAATTATATTCAAAAAGACTTATAAGGCCTCGGCCTTAAACCTTACTTAATATTGAATTAAATGAATAATTCACATTGAGGATATTTTCAAGTTTAGCGTTTTAGAGAATTAAGACATAACTATTACATCTCAAAAGATTACAAAGTAGACACTTCTACTAAGTTTCCATAGAATAAAAACTCTTAAAAAGAAACATGTCTAGTTCCATGTTTTATATAGCATGACTTTCCCTTGATCCCATCCTTGACCCTATTCCACATTAAGTCCTGTGAAAACATTTCAAAAAAACTTGGGGTGATCATAAAAAGCTCAGTAAGGGATACACAAAGAATGAAAACTGTTAGTTTATCAAAAAAATAAGTAAACCATGTATACTTTATCAAAGTAATACTTTTCACCTTTATGAAGTAGTAAAAACTCTTCACTGAATAAAAGATCATTACTTACCCTTTTGTAACCAAAATATTACCATAAAACCCATATAAAGATCACATAACATATAAAGGTAACTTGGGACATAAACATACTTAAATGAAATAACCATATGGTCGACTTCCACACATATCACTTAATGGAATAGCCATACGGCCGACTTCCATAACCAATTCATTGGAGGTTATAACATAACCACCCGTCCTGGTATTCACGGAACCACCTGTCATATGGTTTATCACATAACCACCTGTCAAATGTCCAAGTACCATTATAAAATTATAAAACATAAAACAAATATAATGGAAAGAAAACATTTCCACACTTTGATCACAATATATCACATAAATATATTGACATAACAAATACATTATAAAAACCATTTTCAATACCAAAATACATAAAATAGTATATGGTATTTATTTCATTTTAAAAACATTACGACTTGTTGAGGAAGCCAAAGACCAAATAATACTCGTGGCGGCGGAAAAGGTTATTGTCACTGCGTACGTTAAAAGAAACATTCCTTTTTGTCGTTTAGTAAAAATCTTCATAGAAAAAGATTCCTTTTGTATAAAAGTAAAAGTCAAAGGTTTTTATACACCGAATAAAAGAAAGTTGTGTATAAAACGAAATATGCCTCAATGAAAGGAGATTGAGACGAAGTCCCTTACCTCGGGTCCGACTTGACTCGATCGTTATTTAACGTCCTGAATAATAAACTTGAGTTAATTTATACTTTCTTAAGAACCTTTTTCAAGTTCATTATTACTTTTATATCACTTATTACCATGTTATAAACATTATTTAATCATTTAAGTTAATAACGGTCGTTTTGTCGATATTTGGTACTTGAGTCAAAAGTGAATTTCTTATATTTACAAGTTGTTCACATAGTCAAATATCCATTATCTCAAGAATTATATTCATGATGTAGATTCCATATATATCATCTATATCCAGTATATATATGAATTTATAATATTACATAATCATTTATAGGTAAGAAATAAAATGCATCGTTCATGGAGACGGTAAGCCGTACGTATGTATGAACGCTACTTTCATTTCTATGTCATATTAATAGAATTAAAACTAAATGAGAGATCTGTATATTTTAATTCCAGAATTATATTAATCATTTATATGTAACATACATCATATATATCCATTATATATATGTACTTATAATAGTACATTACATTTGGGGATAAGAAATTAAATGCACCGTTCATGGAAACGGTAAGTCGTACGTACGCATGAACGCTACTTTCATTTCTATCTCATACTTTAATGGAAAGAAATAATAATTATATAAAGTTATATTATAATTCCAGTATAAAATCATATATAATAACTTTAAATCCATCCTTTAAACATCCCACATATGGTATTAACGAATCAAATCACTTTGAGGGGGCGGTAGTCCGCACTTCCTAAAATGAAATTATCATCTTTACCCACAATGGAAACCATAAAGGTGTGCCATAAATTAAAAATACAGAAGCTTAAGGAAAACATAAACATATTATATATCATATATAAATATATTGACATCTTAATGGCCACATTTGAAGGTGTTAGAAGAATATTGAACAATCATCGTTTCATGAGGCAGAAATTCGCCATCCACAGAAACAGTATGTTCTTTAACCATTAGATGTAGGTGTGTGTAAGTGTAGCTCAAATAATTATTATAAAAACATAATAGTATATGTAATATACTGTTTTTGTTACAAAATAAATGAATAAAAAGAGTTTAGGGGGTTGGATAATCAAAATAAAACATAATAACACAAGAGAAGACACTACCTTTAAAACGGGTAACTCTTTTTGATTTGAGCTCAAAGGCTTCCTTGGGAAGACTTCTACCCAAAGTGAGGATTCTAAGAGTTAGAGAGGGATGTGGAGAGACAAAATGGGCAGGTTTTGGCCGAGCCAAAGGCTTTGGAAGTGTGGGTAAGGTGGTAGAGGTGGGGGCCTTTTATAAGAGGAGAGGAGGGGCATTCTTGGAAAGTTAAAAAAAGATACTTTGTTATAAAATGATTTTCAGATACAAAAGGTCCCACAACTATATATTTAGAGGATAATGTGATAAAGGTTTGAAATCCACCCTTCCAATAAGTTTTTGACAAGTTTAGGTATTATATTTTACATTATATTTTCATTTTATTTAAATCGTTAAATAATGAGGTCATCGCTGCATCATCATGGTGGCATAAATAATTTAATTTATTTAATGTCTAAAAATTATAAAAAATATATCATGACATAGGAAATATTTTTATCTTTCTAATGAATATTTATAGTCAAAAATATATCTTTTATAACCCAATTTAAAAATTGTTTAGTAAAACAACTCATGTTTGTGTCATTTTTACTTTTACTTTAAATAAAAGGCATTAATGTCATTATCTTACCCAAGTGGCTCCATGGGGTCCCAAAAATCGACCCATGGGTTGTCTTGGTCGGCCATGACACATCCAATAAGGTTATGACATGTGTCTAGGTCATTTCATATTATTAAAACATTATTTTTACCTTAAATTACACTAATTACCTCTAATCGCGATTAAAAACTTAAAAGTTACTATTCACCAAAAAATTATTTTAATCCCATTGAACCACATTTTACTTCTTAATGAAAACCATGTATGTTGGATTTTTGAAATTCAAAACACAGAGGTGGTAATATTTCATCTAAATGAAAAATCAGTTTTTTAAGTACCACTTAGTGGTTTCACTATTCATCAAAAATTGAAGTTTTTCAGAAAAATACCAAAACTTCACCCTAAGCGATATTTGATATTCCGAATTCAAAAATGAAGTCTATTTTACAAAATTCAAAACATATAAGTTGCATTAATTAATTTAATAATTAATTCCCGCTGTCAGAGCAAATAGCGTGTTTTTATGAAACAATAAGTATCAAAAGATTGACACTAGTTTAAGTTCGATTTCAAAGTAAAATTAATTCCAACGACCACTATTGGATTAAATGGTAAAAATATATTCTAATTTCACTTTAAAACCAATTAAAATGATAATCAAATCATATAAATAAATTAGATTAAAAAGTGGTTTTGAATTAAAATACAACATTTTTCACTATTCATTAAAAAATGAACTTTATCGGAAAAATACGAAAAGTTTACACAAAGTAAATTTTGATGTCCTGATTCTAAAGAAGAATTTTATTTGGTCCAATAGAATTTATAAGAGTGACCAAAACTATATTTAATGAAGGTTTACCATCAAAAGGTGATAAGTGGACCTTTAGTGAATATTAGAGTATCTATGCCTAAAATTGAATTCTTTTCTTATTTTGAGCCTTTATCCATTATTGGATAAATGTAAAAACATTTAACATATATAATAATATTTTAGTTATTTCTATTCATTCCCGCCAATACAACGGCTAAGTGTTAACTACCATTTAAAATAATATTATTTTATTACTAGTGTGCAATGTAAGATTTCAAAGAAACACTTTGTTGCGTATCGGGTACGCTATCGAACATAGCAACCCCTTTAAAGTAAAATTAATTTTTAATTTGTAAATTTTAATAAATATGAAAATGTATTATTCTTTATTTACCTGGGATGTTACATCCTTCCCCCCTTTTGGGAATTGTGTCCTCGCAATTTTATTCACTTATCAAAATAAGTGGGGGTATTTATCCCTCATAGCATTTTCAGATTCCCATGTTGCCTCTTCAACCATATGGTTTTTCCACAAAACCTTTACCTGGTGAATTACCTTATTTCGCAACATTTTCTCTCTTCGGTCAAGAATCTGGACTGGTTGTTCTTCATAAGAGAGATTCTCTTCCAACTGAACTACCTCTGGGCTCAAAACATGAGATGGATCTGGCATATACTTTCTCAACATCGAAACATGAAAAACATTGTGTACCTGAGATAAACTCGGAGGTAATTCCACTCTGTATGCAACTGATCCAACTCTCTCTAGAATTTCATATGGTCCAATGAACCTTGGACTCAGCTTTCCTTTCTTACCAAATCGCATCACACTTTTCCATGGAGAAACCTTGAAAAAAACATGATCACCTACCTCAAAAGATAGATCCTTCCTCCCATTATCCGCATAACTTTTCTGTATGCTCTGAGCTGTTCTCATGTGTTTCTGAATCAACTGAACTTTTTCTACCATCTCTTCTACCAATTCTGGTCCCATCAGCTTCCTTTCACCCACTTCATCCCAAAAAGCTGGAGTTCGACACCGCTTCCCATATAATGCCTCAAACGGTGCCATCTGTATACTAGAATGAAAACTGTTATTATATGAAAACTCAACCAAAGAAAGATGTTGGTCCCAACTTCCCTGATAATCCATAGAGCAATCTCGTAGCATGTCCTCCAAGGTCTGAATTGTTCGTTCTGACTGCCTATCTGATTGCGGATGAAAAGTTGTACTAAAATTTAATTCAGTACCCAATGACTTATGAAGGCATTTCCAAAAGTTATAAGTAAACCTGGGATCACGATCAGATACAATGGAGATGGGAACTCCATGAAACCTGACTATCTCTTTAAGATACAATTGAGAAAGTTGATATAGAGAGAAAGTATCTCGAATAGGAAGGAAATGAGAAGATTAAGTCAATCGATCAACAATAACCCAGATTGAATTATTACCTCGAGATGTCCTCGGTAATCCCACAACAAAGTACATGGATATATTTTCCCATTTCCACTTTGGCACTGGTAGAGGCTTAATCATCCCTTTCGGTAACTGCTGCTCTGCTTTAACCTGCTGACAAGTCAAACACTTCATAGTAAAATCAGCAATATCTCTTTTCATTCCATCCCACCAGTAATACTCCCGCAGATCTCTGTACATCTTAGTACTGCCAGGATGAACTGAAAACGGGGAACTATGAGCCTCACATAACAACTCATTCTTCAACTGTGAATCACCAGGCACACATAATCTCTTCTCAAACCTCAAAACACAATCATTATCAATGTTGAATTCAGGAAACTTACCCTTATGAACCAGCTCTACCTTTTTCTGCAACTCACTGTCTTCCCTCTGTGATTGCTTAATTCTTTCTGAGAGAGAAGATTTCACTGATACCTGAAACAAAACAGAAGAAAATCCTACACCAAAAACTTTTATTCCAAAGTTCATCAAATCAAAAACCAAAGGATCTCGTTCCAAACGTAGCATGGTTAATGAAGCATTACTTTTTCGACTCAAAGCATCGGCCACTTTATTTGCTTTTCACAGATGGTAATGAATTGTACAATCATAATCCTTGATTAATTCCAGCCATATCCTCTGTCTCATGTTCAATTCTTTAAGAGTGAATATATACTTTAAACTTTTGTGATCAGTATATATTTCATACTTTACTCCATACAAATGATGCCTCCAAATTTTTAGAGCAAAAACAACAGCAGCTAATTCCAAATCATGTGTAGGGTAATTTATCTCATGAGTTTCCAATTGACGTGAAGCATATGCAATTACCTGATCATTTTGCATAAGGAAACAGCCGAGTCCCTTCAACGAAGCATCACTGTATATAAAAAACTCACCATTCCTGGAAGGAAGTGCCAAAACTTGAGCATTCATCAATATTCTTTTCAACTCCTGAAAACAATCATCACATTCCTTTGTCCAGATAAACTTAACACCCTTCCGAGTTAGCTTAGTCATTGGACTAGATAACAGTGAAAAATTTTCAACAAACCTTCAGTAGTAACCTTCCAAACCAAGAAAACTACGGATCTCGGTTACATTTGTGGGTCTTGGCCATTCTTTAACAACTTTTGTTTTAGCAGGATCAACAGTTATCCCATCTTTAGAAACAATGTGACCCAGGAAAGAAATTTTTTGTAACCAAAACTCACACTTGCTGAATTTACCGTACAATTTGTTTTCTTTTAAGGTTTGAAAAATATCCCTTAAATTACTTTCATGCTCCTCTTTACTTTTAGAAAACACTAAAATATCATCAATAACATAACCACCATTTATCACCTGATTCAACTGAGCCATCACTGTAGTAAATTGCTCAATTCTGATTCTAACCATCTCAGGATGCTGATTCGGAAGGTCATTTCCTTCTGTATGCCTTCCCAAAAAAGCTTCTATGTTTCCTCTACGAAAACCATTCTTAACACTGAAATATCTTAGGTGAATCAACATGGTAATCTTTAAATTCTATATCATTTCAATTTGACCATAAAAAAATATTTTTGGATAATCATTTAATAGAATTCTAACATCTAAAGTTATCTAAGCCGACCTCTGATACCAACTATAAGGCCCCAGGCTTAAACCTTACTTAATATTGAATTAAATGAATAATTCACATTGAGGATCTTTTCAGGTTTAGAGTTTTAGAGAATTAGGACATAACTATTACATCTCAAAAAATTAAAAAGTAGACACTTCTACTAAGTTTACATAGAATAAAAACTCTTAAAAAGAAACATGTCTAGTTCCATGTTTTATATAGAATGAATTTCCCTTGATACCATCCCTGACCCTATTCCACATTAAGTCCTATGAAAAACATTTCAAAAAAACTTGGGGTGAGCATAAAAAGCTCAGTAAGGGATACACAAAGAATGAAAACTGTTAGTTTATCAAAACAAAAAGTAAACCATGTATACTTTATCAAAGTAATACTTTTCACCTTTATGAAGTAGTAAAAACTCTTCACTGAATAAAAGATCATTACTTACCCTTTTGTAACCAAACGATTACCATAAAACTCATATAAAGATCACATAACATATAAAGGTAACTTTGGACATAAACATACCTAAATGGAATAACCATACGGTCGACTTCCACACATATCACTTAATGGAATAGCCATACGGCCGACTTCCATACCCAATGCATTGGAGGTTATAACGTAACCACCCATCCTGGTATTCATAGCACCACCCGTCATATGGTTTATCACGTAACCACCCGTCAAATGTCCAAGTACCATTATAAATTCATAAAACATAAAACAAATATAATGGAGAGAAAAAATTTCCACACTTTGATCACAATATATCACATTAATATATTGACATAACAAATCCATTATAAAAACCATTTTCAATACCAAAATACATAAAAGAGTATATGGTATTTATTTCATTTTAAAAACATTACGGCTTGTTGAGGAATCCAAAGACCAAATAATACTCACGGCGGCGGAAAAGGTCGTTGTCACTGCGTACGTTAAAAGAAACATTCCTTTTTGTCGTTTAGTAAAACTCTTCATAGAAAAAGATTACTTTTGTATAAAAGTAAAATTCAAAGGGGTTTATACACTGTATAAAAGAAAGTTGTGTATAAAACGAAATATGCCCCAATGAAAGGAGATTGAGACGAAGTCCCTTACCTCGGGTCCGACTTGAATCGATCGTTCTTTAACGTCCTAAATAATAAACTTGAGTTAATTTCTAATTTCTTAAGAACCTTTTTCAAGTTCATTATTACTTTTATATCACTTATTACCATGTTATAAACATTATGTAATCATTTAAGTTAATAACGGCCATTTTGTTGATATTTGGTACTTGAGTCAAAAGTGAGCTTCTTATATTTACAAGTTGTTCACGTAGTCAAATATCCATTATCTCAGGAATGATATTCATGATGTAGATGCCATATATATCATATATATCCAGTATATACATGCATTTATAATATTACAAAATCATTTATAGGTAAGAAATTAAATGCACCGTTCATGGAGACGGTAAGTCGTACGTACGCATGAACGCTACTTTCATTTCTATGTCATATTAATGGAATTAAAACTAAATGAGAGATATATATATTTAAATTCAATAATTATATTAATCATTTAGATGTAACATACATCATATATATATATCCATTATATATATGTACTTATAATAGTACATTACATTTGGGGATAAGAAATGAAATGCACCGTTCATGGAGACGGTAAGTCATACGTACGCATGAACGCTACTTTCATTTCTATCTCATAATTTAATGGAAAGAAATAATAATGATATAAAGGTATATTATAATTCCAGTATAACATCATATATAATAACTTTAAATACATCCTTTATACATCCCACATATGGTATTAACGAATCAAATCACTTTGAGGGGGCGGTAATCCGCACTTCCTAAAATGAAATTATCGTGTTTACCCACAATGGAAACCATAAAAATGTGACATAAATTAAAAATAAAGAATATTAAGTAAAAAATAAACATATTATATATCATATATAAATATAGTGACATCTTAATGGCCACATTTGAAGGTGTTAGAAGAATATAGAACAATCATCGTTTCGTGAGGCAGAAATTCGCCATCCACGGAAACAGTATGTTCTTTAACCATTAGATGTAGGTGTGTGTAAGTGTAGCTCGAATACTTATTATAACAAAATACTAGTATATGGAAGATACTGGTGTTGTTACAAAAGAAATTAATAAAAATATTTTAGGGGGTTGGAGAAGCAAAATAAAATATAAGAACACAAGAGAAGACACTACCTTTAAAACGGGTAACTCTTTTTTATTTGAGCTCAAAGGATTCATTGGGAAGACTTATGCCCAAATTGGGGCTTCTAAGAGTTAGAGAGGGATGTGGATAGAAAAAATGGGTAGGGTTTGGCCGAGCCAAAGGATTTGTAAGTGTGGGTAAGGTGGTAGAGTTGGGGGCCTTTTATAAGTTGAGAGGAGGGGCACTCTTGGAAAGTTAAAAAAAGATACTTTGTTATAAAATGATTTTCGAATAAAAAAGGTCCCAAAATTATATATTTCTAGGATAAGGTGATAAGGGTTCGAAATCCACCCTTAAAATAAGTTTTTGACAAGTGTAGGTCTTATATTTTACATTATATTTTCATTTTATTTTAATCGTTAAATAATGAGGTCATCGCTGCATCATCATGGTGTCATAAATAATTTAATTTATTTAATGTCTAAAAATTATAAAAAATATATCATGATGTAGGAAATATTTTTATCTTTCTAATGAATATTAATAGTCAAAAATATGACTTGTATAACCTAATTTAAAAATTGTTTTAGTAAAACAACTCATGTTTGTGTCATTTTTACTTTTACTTTAAATAAAAGGCATTAATGTCATTATCTTACCCAAGTGGCTCCATGGGGTCCCAAAAATCGACCCATGGGTTGTATTGGTCGGCCATGACACATCCAATAAGGGTAGGACATGTGTATAGGTTATTTCATATTATTAAAACATTATTTTTACCTTAAATTACACTAATTACCTCTAATCGCGATTAAAAACTTAAAAGTTACTATTCACCAAAAAATTATTTTAATCCCATTGAACCACATTTTACTTCTTAATGAAAACCATGTATGTTTTATTTTTGAAATTCAAAACACAGAGTTGGTAAAATTTCATTTAAACGAAAAATCAGTTTTTTAAGTACCACTTAGTGGTTTCACTATTCATCAAAAATTGAAGTTTTTCAGAAAAATACCAAAACTTCACCCTAAGCTATATTTGATATTCAAAATTCAAAAATTAATTATATTTTACAAAATTCAAAACATATAAGTTGCATTAATTAATTTAATAATTAATTCCCGCTGTCATAGCAAATAGCGTGTTTTTATGAAACAATAAGTATCAAAAGATTGACACTAGTTTAAGTCGATTTCAAAGTGAAATTAATTCCAACGACCACTATTGGATTAAATGGTAAAAATATATTCTAATTTCACTTTAAAACCAATTGAAACAATAATCTAATCATATAAATAAATTAGATTAAAATGAGGTTTTGAATTAAAATACAACATTTTTCACTATTCATTAAAAAATGAACTTTATCGGAAAAATACCAAAAAATTACACAAAGTAAATTTTTATGTCCTGATTCTAAAGAAGAATTTTATTTGGTCCAATATAATTTATAAGAGTGACCAAAACTATATTTAATTAAGGTTCACCATCAAAAGGTGATAACTAGACCTTTAGTGAATATTAGAGTATATATGCCTAAAATTGAATTCTTTTCTTATTTTAAGCCTTTATCCATTATTGGATAAATGTAAAAACATTTAACATATATAATCCTATTTTATTTATTTCTATTCATTCCCTCCAATACAACAGCTACGTGTTAACTGCCATTTAAAATAATATTATTTTATTACTAGTGTGCAATGTAAGATTTCAAAGAAACTCTTTGTTGTGTATCGGGTACGCTATTAAACATAGAAACCCCTTTAAAGTAAAATTAATTTTTAATTCGTAAATGTTAATAAATATGAAAATTTATTATTCTTTATTTACCTGGGATGTTACAAGACTTCATGCCTAAAGCATATGGAAATGAAAGTTAGAATGGATAATAGATCAAAAAAGTATGATCATGGTTTGGAATCATCCAACATATCTACTAAAAATATATAAGTGTTCTAAAGGATTCAAGAATGGAAAAGGATGATGAAAATTATATATAGACATTGAAAGGTCAATTTAAAAATTATTTTGTTCTCTTACTTTTCTCCTAGAAAATGAAAGGTTTGTGTAATAGATTTATCAAGGCCTCAGAGAAGGAACTTGAAGAGTTTAAGTGAAAGATTTATGAATTGTCTTAATAAAAGAAGGTAAAGTTGAATGGTATATAGAAAACTTAGATATTGGATAATTCCAACCTCTTTTAGTTGTCCCCACACTTAGATTGGATCATTCTAGAAGTGGATGGTCCTTTTTCCTTTGATGATATGGTTGAACTCATGAAATTTATTTTCAGATCTTTAGAATACTAGTTTCATCTACATATAACCCTTTATGTTAATGACCTCTATTAGAAATATTTTTTGTTCCCAAGTCTGTCCTCTAGTGATGGGTAGTGAAATATTTTTCTATAGGTTTATTTCTCCTCTGGATTTCTAAGGTAGTTTCATCTTCCTAGTTGTTCTGTTATGGTTGTTTCTTTGTTATGTGTCCAATGTATAATTGTTTATTTGTTATTTGGCTTATGTATTTGTTTCGTTTCACACTAAACTGCAAAAAGTGATTTATCTTGATTAATAAAAATTTAATTTAGCAGCATATACTCATTACTATATACGGTTTGAATACCCTATCATAGATAAATCATTTTGGAGGGAGTTCATCAAAAAAAAATATTCTGGTTATTTACATATAAAATATTGATAATATTTATACTTGTTAGTTCCATACAAGTAATTATTGATTTATAAAGGCATATTGGTTATGTATTTAGAAACATTAATAATATGTTATCTTAATACTAGTGATTACTAATTATAAATATAGTTCAATCATTTATTATATATTTTATTCATTCCCTTTAATATGATGAATGCATTGGAAATATTTAATTTATGGTTGGGGATATTATAATATATCACCTTGATGTATCATTTGGGTATCATGAGACAAACAATAATGAGTATTATTAGATGTATTTCTGCCCATATAATGAAAATGTCTTGGTTGAATCCATAATGATATGGATTAGATTATTAATAATTTTATTGGATAAGGACTTAATGGTAAAGTAACATCCACAAATTTAAGTTACACCGCATTTTAATCTTGATGCATCTTTAAGAGTGAAATTAAACAAGTTGAGGCTTGTATGGGTGTTTAGAGAAGGAAATGACTCAAAGGATGCAAACTGGTTATAGGAGTGGTTTACATTAGGAATAGATATTAATAATGTGCATAGCTTCTGAAAATAATCCATGAATCAGAATTCTAGGTATGAAACTTGTTCATGATTTGATAGGCAAATCCATGATGTGAATGGGGTTTTAAGTATTTTAAGCTAAGGTGATGTGATTTTTGGTGTATTGGCCTTCTCAAAAGTTCACGATGTGAATCCATAATTCACACCATTAATGTATCTAGTTCCAGAAAATTAAATTTTTTGAGCACTCATTTCTTTTCTCATTAACCTCCCTTCATACTAATCCAAATTATAATATATCACTTGGAGATTTTTGGTTTCTATCCTTCTTTTTTCCCCTGTCTCTGATTACCAAAAAATGGTTCTATTTCATGTTTCTAATTTTATAAAATCAATCCTAACCCAGAAAAATTCTATTATCATCTCCATGGTTAAAACTAATTAGATTCCCAATGATTTTATCAGATCTAAGGGTTTTTTATATGGTCTAACATGGGGGTTGTAGTCATTGATAAAATTGGAACCCAGATTATTAGTTTTGATGTATGTGCATCATTTAGGCCTAAACCATTGTCAACAGCAAATCTTATTGGGTATGTATGATCTTGTCCTACCTTTTTAGTGTGGTTTTTCACCAATCTTGATCCTATAATTCTAATCATTGAAGATCAATGATAGTTCTAAAATTTAGTTTTTCAATTAGATTTTAACTTCAACTATTATCATTGAACACTGTGGAATTTAAGGTAGGAAGTACTTGACATTATTGAATGTTTATAAAAATAATATAATTATTTTTTGGTGTGTGTGTGTATCCCTATGAGACCTATATTTTATGTTGATCACATGAGGTGTGTTTGTGTAGCCCTGTAGAACCGATGTTTGATATTTTATCACATATGGTTATTTTATGGTTATGAATCATTTCATATATGATGAATGTATGATTTGAATCTTATATTCATGTTTTCATGTGATGTTTCCTCTTCTTTTTTAGTTGTATGTATAGTTTGAGTCATATGGACTATTCCCCTAAGACAGATGTCTAGGATATTGATCAACATGTAAATGGGTTTCCCCTTTGAGGGGGATGTGTTAAAGATGTTTCATTAACTATATCATCAAGGGGGTGTTAGACATGGATGGTTTAAATTCTTCCTAGAATGGTTCCAAATCAAGTACATTCAGTCTCTAAGAACCCAGGATAAATGTTGTATTTGTGTGATATACTTGAAGATTACCTTTGTTATGTTTACTTTCATGGCATGAACCAGTATATCTTATGCACTTATGTTAAGGTTTATTGGTGTTGTCCTACTAAGATTCATACTCACACCCTTCTTGTTCATTTTATTGAACTTATAGATTTCCTGAATAGGGATCTAGTGAAGGGAAAGGACCTAGTAGTGGTTGGTTGAGCAAGTTTAGTAGGATGATGTGGGAATTGCAAGATGGGATTTAGGATGGTTTCCTACTGCTATTTTTGTTTAGCTGATTTACTTCATACATTAATCCACCGCATGTGGGGATCCTTTATTTTTTTAGTGTGATTGGAATGTCATATTATTACTTAATGGGTTTGAATTTATCATTATGTTACTACTATGATGATTTATTTATTTATTATTTATTATTTATTATTTATTATTTGATTCTATTATTATTGCTTCCATTATATACTCTAATGTTTAAATGGTATCGAGGTAATAGTATTCTTACAATGCTCCTATAGGACCTTACTTCTAGTTAGTAGCCTCTTGAATATGGGGAGGCATGCTTGATGTCTTATGGCATTCTGACTCGGACCTCTTGGTTCATGTCAGGGTGTTATAGGTAATATGTTCAACATTATGTATTTCATCACTATGAAGATAGTTATTTATGTCTATGTTATTATTTAAAATGCTATATTATCCATGGAAATATTTCAGGCTTAATTTATTGATTATTAAGAACATTTATTGATTTTTTACTCTTCCATATTACTCAAGTTTTGTTTCTCTATGATCGCTTCCATTGTACGCTACCCTTATTGAGTGTTTGAGATCACTCTTATTATGTTTCCATTTTCCCAGGATATAAAGAAAATTATTACGTGTCATATTTCTAGAAGGTTTTCATGTGAAGATAATTTTATGGTAAATTTTTAAGACTTATTTTGGAATAAGTGGGGGAAATGTTCATTGGGTGAGAAAGATTTGGATTTTGTTAAGTAACGGTTTTCCTAATTCTCTAAATCCATAAACCAAAAAAGGTATTGAGAATGTAAGGGAATAAATAATTTATTTTGATGCTATAATTATGGATGGTTAAACTTTTATCTCATCAATTAGTATCAATATAGTATGTAAATATTACATTTTTAGCACCAAATTCAAAATTACGGGTTTAGGGTGTCACAGTTGGTATGAGAGAAGAGTTTCGATAAATTCATAGGTTAGAATTTTATGAGTTAAACATAGTTTAAGATTTAAAAATATCATTCAATGTTGATAATTTTAAGGTTAATCAAAAGTTAAATTGTATATATACCATTTAGAGGTATTATGTGATTATATTATAAGTTCATTAATAATATTTTGGTAAAGTTTATTGGGTTTTAATAATAATAAATTATTTAGGTATAAATTTCCATTTGAGTTGGTATGTGTTTTTATGTTGAGGTAAATATGATTAATTGATATAATGGGTTGACTGATTTTGGGAATATAATTTGAGCATTATAGATAACATTGGGGGTTGAAAAGTGATTTGGTGACAAGGTGATTTAGGTTATTTTAGGGTGGATTAATATATTTCCAAGAGTATTTATTTTCATGGTTTTGAGGTTTAAGTAATTGTAATTAATATTTTTAATGATTATTGAGGTTCAATAAATTTTGAGATGAAAGTTAAGTTGATTTTGAAGAAAATGTGAACAAATCCTTATGATTTTTTGGGTTTCAAATTTGTTCAAGTATATTTTGAATATTTCTAGGGTTTAGTTATTTTTTGAATGATATAAGTTCAAATTTGGGTGTTATTGTGGATTTTTTGTAGATTAATTTTTTAATTTATCACATGAATGCTTATTCGTATTGAGTATTATCTTAACTTGTGGTAACTATTTTTGTTTTAGTAAATATATAGATATGAGAGGGATAACTTATCATTTTTTTTTTGGATATTATAATTCATTAACAGTTGATCTTAGTGTTTTAGACATGAAAAAATCATCACGGTTATTTATCATTTATAATATGAGATGAAGCATAAGTGTAAAACTAATCAAAACACAACTAAAGGATGAAATTACGCTTATAAAATTGAAATAAATAAATTAAGTATATTTTTTCATATTCTCTATCAAAATGGTAAAAAATTCATCAAACTCATGAAATAGGAAGATAAATCTATCAAGTATTAAGTGGATAATATCACTAATCTATCAAGGTGTGATTTTGGAAACCTATTCGCAAGTATAAGTCTTATAATGGTGCATACATGGTTTTCAAAATATATAAATAAGATATAGTAATTTTTCTAGAAGTAACTATTAAATTAATTATCGTGAAAAAATATACATCCAAGATTATAAATATTTCAAGATAAATTAATTTTGGTAAGAAAAAATTAAAAATTCAAGGACCCAATTTATTTAATGGGAGAGAGTGTAACACCCCTAGATTTTAGTATGTATTCTCCTTTAAATAAAACCATTATGTATGACAGCTTGTGATGCACACAACATCAAACTAAATTGAATAATGTTTTATTATAATAAAAATTTATATACATTACCATATAGTTAAATAAAACATAATTGAAAAAATAAATTATTTTTAAAAATTAAAAGGGTTATTTTTTTCTTAGGAAAAGTATAATTAATTCTTGAGAAACTGTTTTGATGAATTGTGTATTTTTGATAAATTTAATAATGTTGAGGAAATTATATCAATAAAATTTATTGATAAAATTATATCAATTATTATTAAAATAAGTTAGTAATATCCAATAAATAATTAAGTAACTATAAGGAATGTTAATTTAATTATACTTGGATTAAAAAAAATCTTAAAAGGGTTATTTTTATTGTATATTATATATATTTTATTTAAAATATAAATTTTATAATTTTATAATTTTAGTTTTAAAAAATTAAATTCATTTTTTGAATCATCTTGTTAAAATTAGATTGGGGTGAAATTTTAGGATTTTTATAAAATAACAGATTTTTAAATGAATAGTGAAAATACTATTTTTACAAATAAAATCACTTTTATGACATCGTTATGATATGATCATGTGTAAAATTATTTATTAAAAACTGATATTTTGAATTTAGAAATATATTCTTGACTTTTTGGAACCTATGTTATATTTTATACTATTAAAATTTTATTTTTGTCATTTTCTTTTAATTAAGTATTTATAATGACCCATTCTATTTTGGATTACTTTGAAAGTAACATAAATATAATTTTTTTATTTATAAACCAATAAATTACATGGTAAAAAATACTATACATTATTTTAGTGTTAATTTATTTTATACTTAAAAGGGTCATTTCTCTAAAAATTGTTTTGTTGTGTTAAGTGCACTTTTATTAAAAATAATTTTTACCACCTTTAGAAATTAAATATTGTAAATTTATTTTCATATTTAAAATCATCATGATCAATTAAGGTAATAATGACCATTTAGTTTTTTATCATAAAGATAAGTTACCATGGTAAAAGTTAGTCATTTTTATAAAGAGTAAAGGGGTTAAACGGTGTTAAACAAAAGGATAAGGACAAAATATCACTAAAACTTGTCCACGATTTATTTTTTGAGTGTATTGTAAACCTCAACTAATATAAATTCTTAATTAGTCAAATTTTTTGTCACTTTACATTGAAAATGACATTTATTTATTTTAAAGTTATATGTATTTAAAAAAGTTTCACCCCTCTCACTTATAAACAGATCCATTCACCGCTTCACTTATCCACACTACTTGATCTCTTTATCTCAACCAAGCCCTAATAAAATACCTCCAAAACTCTATTTTTTACATCCTAGAGGTTCTGATCTTTCGAAAAGACCAGTCTAAAAATGCTTAAGGAGATATCCAAAGAAGGATATCCCAAGAAGAGATAATTGTATTAACTGAGTTATTTCAAGTTTCATTCTTCTTAAAACTCCTCCAAAACTTATATAAACATACTAATATAATAAAAATAAATACCATTAGTATAATTAAATTTTATTATTTTTATTTAACAACCACTATCTAATCCCCTTCCATTCATCAGAAAATGAAAATGTCATCGTGTTACATGCGGACTCCCACCACCATGAATGGCGTAATTCATTTTTCATCACCGAATTACATGACTAGTTATAAAAATTGATTTAATGAATAAGTATGATATTTATAACATGATTAAGTTTCATTAAATTCAATTTTTCAATTCTATGAATAATATTAACAATAAAAATTTATCATAAAATTTAACCACATAAAATAAACATAATGAGACACTTTGTAAGTAATAACTTTTTATCGTTGCCTTTTATTTATATTCATTATATACCTATTATTAAATATGGTTTGTATATTTAATAACATGTATTTTAAATAATTAATTTTATGAAAAAATGATATTATCATTATGAAATAGCATGTTCTTACTTATTCAGTCGTTATAACATGCTCTTGTTTGAGTTGGTATTACCGCTTACGTGAACAGTGTTATAATATTTATGTAATAAATGATTAAGGACTATTATATATTGGTGATATTATGTGGAAATATTTAATTTAATATGTTTTAATTAATATTTAATATTTATATACTTTTTAATTCACTAATAAAATTAATTCTTATTAGGGAATTGAAATTTCTAAAAAACTTGATTTTTAAACTTTCCATGTGAATCGTCACCATAAGTTCCATGAAGTGACCATGTAACTCAAAAAATATATCAAAAACATAATATAAAATTTTATTAAGACACATTATATTATTAAATCATGACCAATGTGCAAGTATAGGAACTGGTGAATCAGAACATGCATGGGAAACTGAATAGTTAACACAAAAATATTGATTTTAACAAAGAATTATTACAAAGTGGGTAATAAGAGATTATAATTGATTGGTATATACTAAAGTAAATATAAATACGGTTTTTTTATATATTTATAGTAAATATAAATTTATTTTAGAGGGAATTTATAGCGTGTATGAATGATCAGGAATCCAAGGTAAGGGTTTCTTCGTCTCAATTTCAATTTCTTGAGACATGTTTCATGTTGTGCATCATGTTTTCTTTTATATGGTTTAATCAATTCCCCGTGAATAAATTTTTACATATTTATTTATTTAATTCATGGTATTTATATAACCACATCATTTTAAAACTTTTTAAGGCTTTTGATTTGAAAGTTTCCAAAGTTGTAAGGGTTTATTATAAAATCTCACTTTTTATCGGGATTGTTTATGTTTCAATTTACATTTGGGGTAATTTTATGTTATTTATCTCCTAAAACCCATATATTTTCTTCTAATCTTGTCACTTTTATAATTTTAAATAATAATTTCCATTTTTCCTCTATTTGGCACTCAAAACCACCAAAATAATATTTATTAGAATATCCATCCTTATTTCTTTTTTTAAAACATTAATATTTCTCTTCAATATCCATGTTAATTATTTTTCTTAAATAATATTATTTCTTATAATTAAATGATTTATTAGTATCAATTTATATTATTTTTTAATTTCTGTTTAAAATTTTAAAATTGATCTTTTAAATGATTTTCGTACAATTCATTTTTTACTTTCATTAGAAAAGTGTGAAAAGAATCACTTTTTAACATTTTATACATTAATGGTTATTAACACTATCAATACCATTAAATATAATTTAGATTAATTTCAAAGATTTTATTTTTTATTGAAGTAATATATATTTCCATGACTCTGTGAATTTTTTTAGTATTTAAAAGTAGTTATAATACTTTAAACAATATTATTTGTTTTAATAATTACTCTCTTTAAATTTTATTAAATTAAAAAAATTATTTATTTTTTTATTTTTTATTTTTTTATTTATTTTTTTATTTATTTATTTATTTATTTTTTATTTATTATTAAAAGTTTTAATAATAGTTATTTAATTATTTTCATGTTTTAATAATTTTATTTGTTAAATGTTATAATAATACTTAATGTTTATTCTATTTTATTTAATTAAGGTTAAAAAAATACTTATATAAAAAAAATAGGAAATCCTAACTGAGGCACCTAGGCTAGCCCTCAACAACTTAAGGGACCCATTGGATCAAACCTATGGTAATTCCCACCACAAGAATCCCACAAGAATTATTTAAAGTGGTTAGTGTACATAGTGCGCACTTATTGAATGTGGGCCTATGTGTATGATCAACAGAGTGCGCCCACTAGGTGCATGGGTTGGGATAGGTAGCATGTTGGGCCAAATGCCAATGTGTGTGCATAGTGTAACCATTTCTGGTCCCTGGTAGATATCTTTAATGGCGGGAAGGAATGGATTTTTTTATATACCACTCGCTCTCTGCATCTCCAAATCGATTTGGGAATGCGATATAACTTCATTGTTCATATTTTAAGAACTCAAACATGATCTTGGTCGTCAGATATATTAAATCTTGTCTGTTAGATCTATTTTGAATTCCTTCATATTATTTCTTCTCCTACACTTCTTTTCAAATTATATCATCTTTTTCTTCCGAGTTACTCACCCTTTCTATAGTTATGGTTTGATGCCTTCTTACATGCTCAACCATTAGTTTTATTCTACCACTGGTAGATCTTATTTCTCTTAAGTGGGTCTTCTTCACTCCACTAAAATTTATTCCCTCCATATATATCCTTCAGTTTCTACATTATCATGACATTTAACTCGCTAAAATTTCATCCTTCCTTCAACAAAGCTTCTCCTTGTACGTCAAGTGTTTTATGCATCCTTCTTCAGTGGATTTTCAAGTCCTCAACAGAAGCATTATTGGGGTACCGGTAGTTCACCTCAAAGGAAGAACCATTGTAAATCATAAAATTGTATCTTTTCTATTTTTTTACCATTATAACCCAATGGTAGCACCTCTATTTTTCTACTATTGGAATCCAATAGTTGATATTTTATACACTGGTGGATATAACTCAACCGGTATTTTTTTTTTCTTCCACCAATTATTCAACATTGGATCTCATTCACCATCATTGATAGATATCCTCCAACTAGTAGATATTTTCATCACCATTAGTACCACCTTCAGCAATATCATATTTCTTCCACTACTCTCCCTTTTTCTAATGTTGTACACCAACAGTAGGTCAATTTACCACCAATAATTTTAATCTACTATTAGTTAAAATTTTGTTTCTAAAATTTTTATTTCTTATTTTAATTGATGTTATTAATATAATTACTTTTTAAAATGTTTTATTATTTTATGTTGAAATATAATTTTGAGAATGTGTAAAAAATAATTGTATCAATATTTTATGTACACCTATTCATGAAAATTGAAACTCATAAGATGTTCTGTTTTTTACTACATTTTTTATGTCTTAATAATCTAGAAGATTATAATTTAATATCAATTATTTTATAAATATAATTTTTTTACAATTTTTATACTTAAAATATTAAATTTTTTATTTTAATATTACATGAAGAAATATAAATCCTGATTATACTCTATTTTTTAGTGTGACTTTAATAAACAAAGGTAACAATCATATTATTTTATTTTTATACACTAACAAGTGTCGTGTAGATATTGGACATGGATATGCTCCAAAAGGATATTTTTTTAATGGTCTGAGTGAGATATTCAAGGAATAAAATATATACTAGTGAAGTTTATTCATCAAGACAACTTGTGATACATCTTAGACACATTATTTTTGCTCTCAATTATTTAAGAACTTCTACAAATTATGTACTCTAGTTGTGATCATAAAAGGACTTAAACTTCAACATTTGTTCATTCCAAGTGATCAAAGATTATAGAGCTTCAACATCTTTTACATTTATGATCATATTCTAATTTCTGTATATAAGTTTTTATCCATGTAATATTTTTCCTTTTGTTTTTATTTCTTCGAGTATGGTTTATGATTTTTTCAATAAAAATTAAGTATTTCTTTGTCTGGTTATTCTACCACCTAAGAAGGAAGTCTGGTTTGTGACTATCGATCAAAATTTAGGTAAACATACTAGGTTAGTCTCTTATAAAGACTAGGTTTTGACTACGACTTATTTTAAAAGGGTGGGCTTGTAACAAGGTTCTCACACCTTTAAAAGTGATGTTATCAGTGAGTACCAATATCCCTGAGGAGTAGAGAAGGATAAGGAGTGGAATGGGAAATTTTTTACCTGAACCACTATATCTCCTTGTGTTCTTTCTTTTCATTTCCACTCCGCTTTATTTCAAGAACACTATAGTCGCTATAAATTTTTATTTTATATACTATAAATATTTTTTTCTTCAAATTTTTAAAATGATTATTCACCCCCCTTCTAGTCATATTTCTTTCACTAACGATCCAATAATTGGTATCAGATCCTTGTCTATGATAGGTTAATATTTTTTTCTTCTTATTTTTAACTATGTTATAACCAGATATCCTAGACTTATCAGTCTAAGAAACAAAAAAATATATTTCTTTTAAGATGGAAGGTGTAAATGACAATGATGGGTGGATTCCATAGAAATCCCTATTCTTTTATGGGAGTGACTATGAATACTAGAAACATATAATGTAAGACTACTTGAAAAAACTAAGTTTTTATTGCTATACTATCATGGATAATCCATATGAGCTACCCAAAGAGGATCCTCAGGAACTGGTAGGTAATGACATGGTAAAATATGTTTTTAATTATAAAGTTAAAAATATTTTATATTGTGCTATAAGTAGAAGTGTCTATAGACATGTTTCAGCTTGTACAAGAGCCCATTATATACAGAGGACACTTCAAGTAACTCATTATGGTACTAAAAATTTCAAGATAACCAATCTATGAATTATTTAAAGAGAATAATAGGATGTCAAAATAGTAGATAAAGAATCTATAAACCTGATGTTCCATCAATTCACAATTATAACCATTCATATGAGTGATCTTAGAGAAGTTTTGGATAACACCGCTCAAGTGGAAAGAGTATTGAGAGAACTTCTAAAAATATGGCATGAAAATAAGGTGGTCATTGATGATAGTAAGAATTATAAGGAGTATACTTTAGATGAACTAATAGACTCTTTGCTATAGTATGAGTTAGAACTGAAAAATATTACTGATGAGGAATCTACTAAAAGAGAAGGAAATTCATTTAAATTCAATGTTATTGAAATATATAATTCCTTTAAATATGAGTTCTAATAAAGTGACATGGATATTTATCACTTAAATAATAAGTTTTTCACATTCATAAAAAATGTGGAAAGAGTAAGTTCAAGAGGAATTCTAGAAAGGACTAAAAGAAAGGTAATAATACTAAAAATAATTATGTTTTAGAATTAAACTGTTATGAGTGTAGTAAGAAAGGCAACATAAATAACGGATTCCATAAACTCAAACATCCAAAGAAATAAAAATATAAAATAATTAAGTAAAAAACAATATTTTTTTAGAGGTTGGAACTGCTCAGATAGTTCTGACCCAAGTGGTAATTCTTAAAGCAAATAAGAGAGGGAATATTTCCCTCATAGCTATTAAATGTGAGGTAAATGATTTACTCTTTACTCAGTTAATGGATCTTATAGATGTTTATCATAATGATTTATCTAGAAATTAAACTAAAATTGATTTTCATTCATGTTTTGATTCTGATTATATAAATTCCAATGTTAAGAAACTGCTTAAAGAAAATAAAGAATTAAATAATGATGGAGTCAAGAAAATTGAAAAGTATAATGACTTAAAAAATTAAAAATAATAAGTTTATTAAAAAAATTGAGAAAATGAAAAGGGGATTTAATAATTTTAAAATATGTGTTTCCTATAATGATAAATCTAAAGAGGATTATAATTCTAAATTTCTAAAACTAAAAGAGAAAAATTAAAGGGTTAAAAAAATTCTAGTAGTAAATAATAAAGATCATCATAGAAGATTTAATTTAGTGTTGGATAATCTAACTAAAGTAGAAAATTAATGTAAGAAATTAAATTAAGATAATAAAAAATTAAGAAACACAACTTCTAGATACAATTAAAAGGTCTTTACAAATTTATAAAATATTCAAAAAAAAGATTATGGATTTGAAAAATTAAGTTGTTAATATTAAAAAGTGATATATCTAACTTTTCTAAATGAAATTAACAATATGATAAGATTATGTATTTAATGGAACTAAACAAAAATAAAAATGGTTTTGGATATAATAGTTTAAAAATATGTTTAAATAAAACTAACTTTTTTAAAATCTCAAAAGGAAGTGTTTCCAGTGTAACCTGCTTTAAATATAGAATGAAATAGTATTATGTCAATGATTTTTAATTTATATTTAAATAATAATTTGGTCATAATATAAATTTCATTGATATATATTTATTTTCTAATCATCACACTAATAAATTCTTTAAATCTATTTGGGTTCCAAAGTTTTCTACTACTAATCCAGTTGGACCCAAGTTAGCATGGGTACCAAAATAGTCTATTTGATTTTTTAATTTTAGAAAATATACCTTATAAGTGTCAATAATTAATGGTACTTATATATTTGATACTCTGGGCAGATGATAGGTGATATTTAAAAATTTATATCATTTAATTCATGTGATGGTGGCCCTATCACATTTAGAGACAACTCTAAAGGTCGGATTATGGTATTAGTGAAGTTGGTTTTTCTAAAACAATTATTATTTAAAAAGTCTTATATATACTTGGTTTAAAACATAATATTATAATTATATCATAGTTTTGTGATGATAGATTAAATTTTTTATTTTAAAATTATAAATGTACTATTATGAAAAATAAATTAGTTTTATTTTCTGAAAATAGACAATAAAATCTATATACTATTGATTTTTATGATCTAACCAAACAAAAGGTTAAGTTTTTGAATGATTTAGAAGCAGATGACATTCTTTATCATAGAATACTTTGGCATGAAAATTTCAGACAATTTCACAAACTATCAAAGAATAAATAGGTTCTTCAACTACCCAAGTTACATACAAGTAATTCATGTGTGATTCCTATTTAAAAGGTAAACAAAGAAAGATAAATTTAAATCTATAAATGATGCTACTACTTCTAGATTTTTAGAATTATTCCATATTAACCTATTGTGACCTATAAAAACTTCTAGTTTTAGTGGTAAAAATTATGTATTTGTAATTGTAAATGATTCTAGAAAATTCTTATGGATTTATTTCTTATCCCATAAAAATGAAAATTTAACCAATTTTTGTGATTTTTGTGAGCTAATTCAAAATTTCAAAAATGATTCAATAAAATCTATGATAAGTGATAGAGGTATTTAATTTTTGAGTTTATAATTTGATAAATTTTTTGAATAAAATAGTTATAAACATTATTTCTCAACCCCTATGACACCACAATAGAATGGTGTGGGAGAAAGAAAGAATAGATTTATTCAAGAAATGGATAGATCAATGCTAATGGAATTTAGTGTACCAAAATACTTTTGGAAAGACGCTGTAAATACATATTTATATGTTTTAAATGGATTTTTTATTATAACTTTTCTAAAAAGGAACTCTTATGAACTTTTCAAAGGGTTTAAACCTAAATATGGATATTTCAGGGTCTTTGGATGTGAAGCCTTTATCTTAAAAAAAGATAATTTAGAAAAAAATTGACTCTAACTCAGATGAAAGGATATTTTGTTATATTCTAATGATATAAAATCTTATAGATATTTCAATAAGAAAACTTTGTTTATTAAATAATTTTTGAATGTTAAGTTTAATGAAAACAATTATAATAAGTAGAATTTTGAATCAAACAAAGAAAAATTAATTTTGGTGAAGATAATGACCAAGATATTGATAATTCACTGGTTTAGTGGGGTCATATCACTTCATAAACTGGTCAAAATGAATGGAAAACTCTTAAATATAACCCTATTGAAAAAGTAATTGCTAATTTAGAATCTTAAATTCAAACCAAAAAAAATTGTTTTCTTTACTATTCCAATTCAACTTTTGTTTCTAAATTTATTCTTATCAATGTTGAAAATCATTTATTTGATTCAAATTAGATTAATTCTATACATGATAAATTAAATCTATTTTAAAGGAATAAAGTATTGTATTTAGTTTCTTTTCCAAAATATAAACATGTTATATAAACTAAATGGATATTTTGTAATAAACTTTATGATGGAAACAAAGTTAAACAAAAAGAAATAATAGTAGCTTAAGGTTATTCCCAATAATAGGGAATTTAATTTAAATATTATATTACTCTTGTTTCTAGTATGAAATCAATTATAATTCTATTAGCCTTTTCTAGTTTTTAAAACATCAAATTATTTCAAATAGATGTAAATAGTGCCTTTTTAAATGAAATTATTTCATATGAAGTCTATTTTAGACAACCCCCTAGATTTGAAAATGATAAATTTCCAAATCATGTTTTTAAGATCAATAAATCCTTATATTGTTCTAAGAAAGCTCCAAGATCTTAGTGTGAAATACAAAAATAGTGTTTATTGTGAAATGATTTTGTTAAGGGGAATATTGATCCTACCTTGTTTGTAAAAAAAGTTTTAAATGATATATTGATTATTCATATATATGTTGATATAATATTTGTCTCAACAAATGATTCTATCTGTAATGATTTTTCTAAACTTATGAAAAGTGAATTTGACAAGAGATTAATGGGAGAACTAAAATTTTCCCTTGGTTTAAAAATTAATAAAATGAAAGATGTTATTTTATTAAATCAAGGCAATTGTGCTAAATAACTTGTAAAGCGATTTGAGATTGATTCTAGTAAGACTATGAAAACACCAATGATTACTAATTCCAAATTGGAATAGATGAATTCGGTAAGTTAATAGATATTAAATTGCATAGGGGAATGATAGAAAGTCTATTTTACCTCACTGCATCTTGACCAGACATCATTTTCTTAGTCTTCTTATGTGATATGTTTTAGTCAAACCCAAAATAAAGTCATCTTAAATCTATTAAAAAATTAATTAGATATATCAAGGGTACTATTTGTACTAGACTATTCTATTATAATATGAATTGTTTTTATTTATTGTCTTACTTTGATTCTAAATTTTGATGTTACAAACTTGACCGAAAAATCACTACAGGTATGTGTCACTTTTTAAGAAAAATTTTGATTTCATGGAGCTCTAAGAAAACACTTTTAGTATCACTATCAACAGATGAGGATGAATATTTTGCTACTTCTAGTTGTTGCTCATAGAGTATTTAGATAAAACAAACTTTTTATGATTTCAATATCATTTTTAATAAAATTCCTATTTACTGTGATAACTCGAGTGATATTTCAATTTCTAAAAACCCTCTTCAAAACTTCATAAATAAACACAAATATGTAAGATTTAATTTTCTTAGGGATCATGTAAATAAAGTTGAAATATTATTATAATTTTTTCCTACTAAGTAATAGCTAGCTGACATTTTTACAAAACCCATAGATTATATTAAATTTTAGAAGATGAAATTTGAGGTAGGTATGTTAGAATATTAAAATATTTGTTAGTATAATCAATGTCCTTAAATATGTTTTTACATGAGTTTTGTATTTGACTGTTATTTTCTAATCTAATTATATCATAATTAGATCATATTGTTTAATAAATGTATTGTTAAATTTTTACTTTTTCTTAATTCTACTATCTTTGATAAATTTCTACTCTCTTTATTTTAAAGTAATTGATTTTGATTAAATGGGGTTCACTTTTATATATTAATTTTAATGTATTTTTTGATAAATTTAAAAATGGGGTAGATTTCCTTTGAAAATTTAATAAATTTTTTGTTTTTTAATTTATAAAAAAGGATATTTTGTTAGTATTTAAAATTAGTTCTAATACTTAAATATCATTATATGTTTTGATAAATTGCACTCTTCACATTTTATTAAATTGAAAATTATTTTAATTAACTAATAATTTTTTATTACAAGTTCTAATAATAGTTATATAATTATTTTAATATTTTTCATGTTTTAATAATGTTATTTGTTGAATGTTATAAGGATATATAATGTTTGTTCTATTTTATTTACTTAAGGTTAATTTTTTTCCTTATATAACAAATTTGGTCAATCCTAAGTGAGGCACCTAGGCTAGCCCTCAACCACTTAGACCACCCATTGGGTGAACCCTATGGGGAGTCCCACTATAGGAATCCCATAAGGAGGCTTTGGTGTTGTTGGTGTGCTTAGTGTAGGATTATTGCATGAAGACCCATGTATAAGGCCCACAGAGTGTGCCCACTAGGCAGATGGGCTAGGCTAGGTATCCTACTGAGCCAAAGGCATGTGTGTGAGCATTGTATAACTAGTGTTGATCCCTGGTAGCCAGCTAGAATAGTGGGAAGAAACGTATTGTTTGATATTATGCTATCTCTCCACATCATCAAATCAATGTGGTACTTCAATATAACTTTGTTGATCATCTTTCAAAAACTCAGTCATGATATCAGTTGTCAAATTTATTAAATCTCATTTGTTCGATATGTTTTTAATTCCCATGTATTATTTATTATCCCATGCTTCTTCTTTTCAAAATATATCATCTTCTTCCTCCAAGTAGATTTCATGTTCTCTAGTTATGGTTCCACCCATTCTTCCATGCTTAATCATTAGTTTTATTCTACTGCCAATAGATCTTGTTTCTCTTAGGTATATCTTATTCACTCCACCCGAATTTTGTTCCTCCACATATTTCCTTCGGTTTGAACTTTGTCATGAAATATATCTCACTAAAAGTTCCTCATTCCTTCGACAAAGATTCCCCTCGCACGTCAGGTGTTTAGTGCATTCTTATCCAGTGGATCTTCCAGCCCTCAATGGAAGCACCATTGGGAAACCAGTTGTTCAACTCAATGGAAGCACCTTTTGAAATCATCCAATGGTAGCTTCTCTATTTTTCTACCACTGGAATCCAATAGTTGATCTTTTATACATCGGTGGATCAAAATTAACAAGTAGTTTTTTTTCACTTCCACTGATTCTTTAATATTGAATCTCATTCACCATCACTGGTAGATCACCTTCAACTAGTAGATATGTTCTTTACCGGTAGCACCACCTATGGGTAAAAAGAAGCATGGATACAGCTTCCCTCTTTTTTTTTCTTTTTTTTTTCTTCTTCAGTTTTTCATTCCTACAACATCATTCTCACTGGGTGTTGTTTTTATTCTTCCATCATTAGATATCTCCAAAGGTATATTATTTTACACCATTAGACATCTAATGGTAGCATGTTTTTCTTGCTTCTTCTAAATTATTCAGTTAAATAGTGGCTTTGAAATAGCTTATTTTTTGTTGGGTTTAATTATTTCTTGTTTCTAAATGCAACGGTAGATCATTTCCACCAGTAGTAGAATAATCTATCATTCTTTGTTTTTATATCATTGAACATCCAATGGTAGATCATTTCATTGGAAGTATATTTATGCCATCGCTCTCTATTTTTCCACTACTAGACACCAATAGTAGGTTAATCTCCCGTTAGTAATTTTAGTCCACCGTTGGTTAACATTTTGTTTCTAAGTTTTTTATTTATTATTTTATTTGATGTTATTAAAATAATTACTTTGTTAAATATTTTATTATTTTATTTTTAAATATAATTGTAGGAGTGTGTAGAAAATAATTATAGAATTATTTTATGTACACTTATTCAAGAAAATTTAAACTCATGTGATACTCAGATTTTACTATAGTTTTTATGTCTTAATAATCTAGAAGATTATAATTTTGTTTTAACTATTTTATAAATATAATTTTTTACAATTTTTATACTTAAAATATTTAATATTTTAATTTAATATTTCATGAATAAATTTAAAGCTTTATTGTACTCTATTTTTCTTCACAGCTTTAACAAACAAAGGTAACTGTCATATTATTTTATTGTTATACACTAACAAGTATCGTGCAGATATTAGAAACAGAAATGCTCCTAAAGGATATTTGTTTTAATGATCTGGGAGATATATTCAAAGAATAAAACATATACCAGTGAAGATAATTTGACATGAAAACTTGTGATACATCTTCAACACATTCTTGTTGCTCTCAATTGTTCATGAACTTTTAGAAATTCTATACTCTGTCTATGATAATCAAATGAATTTAACTTCAAAATTTGTTTCTTCCAAGTGATCAACAATCATAGAGCCTCAACATCTTTGACATTTCTTATCATCTTCTAATTTCCATGTATTAGTTTTTATTCATGTAATCCTTTTCTCTATGTTTTTATTTCTTAGATTCTGATCTATGATTTTCCCAATCAAAATAAATTATTGCTTCATCTGGATATTCCACTACCTAAAAGAAAATTTGCGTTTTGACTCTTGATCAAAAGTTAGGTAAACAGACTAGGTTAGTCTTCTATAAAGACTGAGTTGTGCCTCCAAGTTATTATAAAAGGAAGGGTATTTAAGAAGGTTCTTACACCTTTAAAAGTGAGGTTCTTAGTGGGTACCAATCTCTTCGAGGAGTAAAGGATATTGAGGAGTGGACCAGGATATTTTTTACGTGAACCACTATAAATCATTTTCTTCTTTCTATTTATTTCTTGTGCACTTTATTTTAAGAACATCGTAATCACTACATATTTATATTTTATATACTTTGAATGTTTTTCCTTTAAACTTTTAAAACAACTATTCACCTCCCCCCCAATAATATTTTACATCACTAATGATCCAACAAATTTTTCATTTTTATATCAAAATAAGAGGATATTATTATCTTAAATTTTTGAAAAGGCTTTTCATTTCACTTATGTATATTTTTATCGTCCACTCTGTATTTTTTTACTCAAGTATAGTTTCTTTTCAAGATTCAATTATTGTAAACTATTTTAAAGATAATTTTTTAAAAGTATTCTTGACATCTTATGAAAAGTTTTTTATAAGTGATTTGTAATTTTATTTTTGAGAAAAAATTTGTAAAATATTTAATAAAAAAAATTAAAAGTTTTGATTCCATTTTCATCTCTATTTTACAAAAGACTTTCCTTTACTAAAAACCTTCATTTTTTATGAACTAATTATATCATTTTATCCTCTTTTGATTTATGTTTTATACCTTAATTATTGTACAAGTATTATTCTCAATTCTATCACTTCCTTGTGATTATTTTATTTATCACTATCCATATCCCATTTGACTTCATTTTTATCATTCATGTCCATGTTCTTTATTATCATGAATTTATTATACATAATTTATAGCATTTAATTAGTTGTATACTTGGTAATTTATATGGAATCAATACCCTATCATACATAAATCGGATTCGAGGGTGTTCATCGAGAAAGATAGGTTAGTTATTTACTAGTAAAATATTAATAATTCATATACTTTTTAATTCTATATAGATGATTATTGATTTTAAAAGGTAGATTGATTATATACTAGAAATAATTAAAAATTTATTATCTCAATACAGATGGTTATTTATTATCTACATTGTTTAATCATGTATTGTATTGTTTATTTATTCCTTATCATATGATGAATTCATTAGAGTTATTTAATTGATGGTTGGGAATGGTATAATATATCCCCCTTATGCATTTAGTAGGTCTCATGAGATAAACTAGAATGATTATTATTTAGTGCATGTATGTCCATATAATGATAATTTATTTTTTGAGTCCTTGATGTTATGGGTTAGATTATTGATAATATTCTTGGTTAAGGCCTTGATGGTAAGATGTCAGGTATTATTCATTTCCTCATTATGAAGATAATTATTGATGTACATTTAATTATTTACATTGTTATATTATCTGTGGATATATTTTGTCACTCAATTTATTAATTATATGGCACATTTATTGATTATTTACTCTATAATATTACTCAAGTTTTATTTTTCTAAGATATCTTCTACTTTATTCTACCCTTATTGGGTTTTTGATATCATTGTTCTTATGTTTTCATTTCCCCGGGATCTCAATAAAATTATTATGTGTGATATGTATAGATGGTTATCATGTATAGATAATTTTTTGGGAAATGTTAATGAATTATTGTGGATTAATAAGTTCTTGGTATAATGGGAAAAAATTTCATTAGGTGTGAAAGATGTTGGTTTTGTTAAGTAATGGCTTTCCTAGTTATCTAAAGCTCTAAACCTAAAAATATATTGGTTATGTAAGTGAATCGATAATTTATTTTGATGTTTCTTTAAATAAGTTAGGGTATTTGCCCCCTTTTTATTAAGGAAAGAAATCCACTTTTCTGGGTTGAGAGGGAATACATTACATGGATTGTAGACCCAAAGTCACATAATCCTATTGAATACATGGCCTAAAGGCCCTTATATGTTCCAAAGGATGTATCACCCATAGGCCCAGAATAGCCCGAAGTCACATAGACTATTGTCCCCAAGATAAACCGACCATATAGGACCAAAGTATGTCTCATGTACGGTTATCCCTCTTCTAAGGTCATTGTTGGCCATCTCCCCCTTATTCCAAAACTACCTCCAATACTGTGAACTATCACATATCTTCTTTGGACCTCACCTTGAATGCAGGCTTTGACTATCATCATCACCAGCCTTCAGCCATCTCATTCTTTTAGAACCATATCTAGGATTATGAGTCTATAGCATCATAAAATAAGTTATAAAGACATTAATTACTACAAAAATGGGGTCTTTAATTTTATATAGATATGTAAGTATTGTAAAGATAGATGTGATGTTTTGTAATAATGAATTGAGTATTCCAAAGCTTATATATGCGGGATTGAGAGTTTTGTAATGGTAACCTAGAGCTATGTAAGTGAGGTTTTCCTAAGATAATAGAAATTGATTCAAATAATTCATTTTCAGTATTTATACAAATTTAATGGAGAAATTCATGGGATATTTAAAAGTAATTTTGAATAAGTTTTAAGGGAGATTTAATGAGATGATATATTTAAAAAATCTAAATATTAAATATGTGACATCTATGGGATGATTTCAAAAATAAAATTTGGTCCATTTTTAAAGGATATTTTATATCCATATCTAAGAAATATTAAATATAATAAAATATAGAATTTTATTAGAAGGATAAAGTAAGGGAAGGAATAATTTTAAAAATGAAAATAAAGAATTTGTTACCAGTGTTTGTTTTTTAATATTTGAAAATCTAGAATTTGGAGAATAATGAATACTATCTTCATTATCTTATTGTGTCAAAGAGAAAACACTTGTGTTGTATTAGTGCTCATTCTAAAATTATTATTGATCATTCCTTCTCCTATGATCCTTTGGTTTCATTTCAACATAGTTCATAAAGTAAGGAAGAGATAGTGATTTTTTAGGAATTGGTATACAATACCATAATTGTAAAGGTACTAAGCCTTAGATTGGAATGTCCTTTCCTAAATATTGTGATAAAATCATCATGGAGATTGTTATTAATTATTACACCAATAATATATTATGTGTATACTTCTTTTATGTAACCCATTTTTGGAAACTGAGTAAAATATATATTCACTTTCTATTTGTTGATTTATTTTTCCTAGCTAATATTTTACATGAGAATTATTTAAGACATGTAATATTTTATATGTTTCCTCTAAAAATTAATAATGGTATTTTAAAATAATAATTTTATGAGAAATTTTAAAAACTTGATTCACCACATCCCCTATCAAGTTATCCCTATGGGACCTTAGAATCAATAAGAAATATCAAATCCAAAATATGGAATCTTGATAAATCTATCATTGTCTAAATTTTTTGTCATGGAAATTTATTTTAATCCTAGATGAGTAATAATTTTTTATGGTATAAATTATCATATCTGGAAGAACATGATGAAATATCCTTATAGATCACTTGGTTTTTATGGTTACGTTTCTACAATCTATGGCATTCAAATTAGTGATCCAACATATTTAATTATGAAAGAAACATATAGTAAGATGTTGAATAATGATTCTAAAATATATATTTATTTTTATGAATATTTATTTGAATCATATTTATATGAATTTAATGGATTGTAATTATTTTAAAGATATTTGGGATAAATTTTAAAAAATCTATAAAAGGTATAATAAAGTGAAGGAAGAAAGACTTCAAGATATAGAAAATAAATTTAACGATTTAAGAATTCTGATAGTGAAAGTATGGATTAATTATTTTAATAATACCATTTATGTATTAGGTAGTGTGAGATGAATCTATCAAAAATGAGTATCTTCAAATTATAAATAAGATATTAAGGTATATTTCACATTTTTACAATACAGCGGTTTCAAATATTGAATAAAGAAACTTTATTCAAGTGTCTATTGATTAATTTCTAAGTTATTTACTTACCTATGATATAAGAGTAAATTCATAAATTTATTTCACTTAATTAATGAATCATATAGCTATTGAAGCTATAGATAAGCTGAAATTTAATAATTATAAGAATAAAGATGTCATTATTAATGAATTTATTTCACTAGTTTCTAGTTGGATAATGAGAGGAAAGGGTAGGTTCAATGGTAAATTACAATTTTTATATTTTAAATGTGATATTTTTCTACTTAATTTTAAAAAATATGTGAAGAATAATATGTGTAGGTTGAATCCTAAAGAGTATTCTCAAAAAAATTATTAAAATAAGAATAACAAACATGTTTCTAATTCAATGTATAAAAATAAATTCCAAAGAATGATATTTTATGCTAAATAAGAAGAGGATGTCGAACAAAATCATGAAGAAGATGAGAAAAAAGTAAAATACAGTGATAAAGAAATCATAATGGTTGTAATTAATGATAAAATATAATAAAAATAGAGTGATGTTTAGTTAAAGGGTGATATTTAAATTCTCTTTAGGAACTTGATGTGTAAAATAAGAAAAATGTGAAGATATGAAGTTTTTTAAAAGAGACATATGAGTATGTAGATAAATTTGAAGTTGAGATTACATGACTAGAATATGTGTTTGAGGATAAATATTTTTATCAAAATAATGATAAAGAAATTGTTGATTTTGGGATAAATTCATATGATTAATCTAATATTATTTGTATACTAATACTTTTATTAACAAAAATGCAAGAATATTGAGTCTCTTAAAAGAGACGTGGCTATCAAAAAAAATAAGCTTGGTGTACAAATAACCCTTAGAAAATATGAAAATAATTCATTGTTTATTAGCCACAATATTGTAAAATAGAAAGGAAAATGTAAAGAAATTAGAAACAATTAGAAGATAGTTTGGAAATGAAAAGGCACAACACTGTGGGAAAAAGTGAACTTGGTTACACAGGAGATTCATCAAAATCATCTGCTATAAACACTAAAATTTCAGAGTTTAAAGAGGAAGGAAAGTATGAAGTTAAATAAAATTTTCAGAATAAAACCTTAATAATATTTTAAAATCCTATAGTATGTTCTAAATATCTTAGAAGAAATACTCAAAAAATGTTTCTAATTGATGAAATTTCTATTTTGAATTTATCTTGGGTACATAATGACATATTTTAATGAATCAAGAAGGTGTTTGAGAGGGTAATAAATGGGGAAAACAAAATAAAACAAATATTTATCCTAATAATGAAATAAAAAATATGTTTATAGGATACTTCTTGAATTTTTCTAATTATTTCTGTAGGTCATTTAATTTTTTGAAGAAAATATTTTCTTTAGTTGGATTTATTCGAAGAAGATCTAAAATATAACATATGGAAATGATTAATTTAAATGATAAGTTTTTTATTATAGTGGAATATGGTGTTAATAGTGAAAAGGTTTTAGATTTTGATATAAATATTAAAAATACAAAAAATATATAAGTTGTTTCATAGAAATAAGATAAGAAGAAAATATAAGAAAATCTAGTTGAGGTTACATTAAAGGTATGAAAAAGAAATGGAAGTTGGATAATTCATAGTGGGTGTTTAGGACATATGACTAGAAACAAAGACCTCATAAAGAATTTTAAGAAACGTGTTTATGGAATTTTTAGGTTTGGGAGTGATAGAACCTTATAAATCAAAGTAAGCTGTACAATTAATATTTCTAGAAATGAGTTGAATAGTGCTGAAGTTATTTTTCTTGACAGATTTAGACACAATATATTACATGTGAGTCGGAGTTATGATTTATTATTATAATTGGTATTCAATAAAAATGGATTTTTTATTAAATAGAATGATGGGTACTCTTTAATTTAGGTTTCAGGCTTAGTGGAAGTGTCCTATGATGGTATGACCAACTCATATTTTAGTCTTAAATCAGGTGTAATTTTTTCTATATATGATCAAATCGTTTTTTTCCAATGAAAATAGTAGATTTATTGACTAGAATAACACACTGGAACCAAAATTTAATGATATTCACAAATAATTTATAATTAATTTATAAGTAGACATAGAATTACCACAACTTGTAATTCTCTCTCTATTGATGATTTGGTGGAATAGATCTCATCACACCATCGTTGTGCTTCAAGATCCAAGTGTAGAATCGGTCACACCCCAACCATGGATACTCCTTTATTTTATTCTTTTCTCAATGTTTGATCTTTTGGTTGAGGTTTGTGTTGAGTTTACAAAAAAATTCCTTGTGTTTTTGTGGTTTTGGTTTCCTTTTATACCTATGATTAGTTATTATTGTTGGGATTGAGATAAAGTTGCATGTTGAGGAGTTTGTGACACCCACAGTGTCACTACTTTGTGTTTGAAACATTCAGAGATAATTGGGTGGACTTCCCTAGTCTTTGGGGTGTAATTTGGGGGTTTTGGAAAAAAATTGGGGTACACAGTTTCCCCAAACCATGCAACCTAACCCTGTAAGGTTGCAAGAGTTTTTCCAGAACTATCTTCATGATTTTCACATGTTTTTTCAAACTGTGAAGCCCATTATGGGCTTAAAAAATTTTCACGTGGAGCTCTAATTTGGGTGATTCCACCTCCAAAATGAATCCTTATCTGTTGATAATTGACCAGAGGAGCCTCCCCCTTAATCCTCCATCGTTTTTTGTTTTTTTGGAGATTTCTCACCAAAGGTCAGTGGTTCTTCATCAAATCTTCCCCTTTCCTCTTCTCAGCTCTACCCTCTCTAATTTCTTCACTCTCTATTCACTTGGAACCCTTTTGGCTGAACCCTAGGGCTATTTTTGGATGATTCTGGGTCATTTTTTTATGTCTAGGGTGTGCGGATTGTTCGTGGGGATTAGATCTCCCTCTCCTTGAAGTTTTATTCCATTCACACAAGGCTAAGGTAGGAGAATCCATGATTTTCCTTTCCACTGCTTGTCCATTGATGCTTGATGTTTTTAATTAATTTATTATCTTGATATGAACCTCAATGGTACCTCTTTATATATTTTTGTGGTGTTTTAAAGTTGTTTAGTGTTGTTAGAAATGGGGTTTTACATGAATCTTGGTTTATTCCCTTGTATATTATATCGTAGGTGTTTGTTAAAATGAAACATGTGATCTTTGGGTTAAATTGGATGGTTGAGTGGGGTTTTTTCCCATTGAAGTTTTTTTTTAATTGTTTTGGATTGTGTTTTGGATTCTATGCGTGAAACATGGTGATTGTTCTTGGTATGGTTTGAAGCATGTTTTGCAGAGGGCTTTTTGGTTTATGAACTTGTTTTGTATTTTATAAATGAGTGAAATGGATGTTTTTTGGTTGAAATTAAATGGACAATTTATAGAATTGGGTTTCAAATGATTTTATTGTTTTTAGAGTGTCCCATTGGATGAATTCACAACCATGGGTGCACTAGGTTCACACATGGTTGTACAACCAAGTGAATATGGCACTCTAGAGCTTGTCTCCTCCAAGGGTACCACTTCTCCCCTTCCTTCTATTTTCCCTAAAATGTTCCCATGTTTTTCAAAATTAGGTAAGTTTTACTCCTTGTGTTTCAAAAGTAACTTCAAATGTGTTCCCCATGGTTTGGCCCAGTTAGACATAAAACACGCTTGGGTTAGTGGTTGGATACTATGGTCATTTTGTGTTTTGCAAAAGAGTGTTGGCTTGTGAGTGTTGTGAAAGCCTTTTTGGAACTTCCATGAGTTTGGTGTGTTTTAACTTTGTTTTAAAAAGGTACTTGGGAACCTTTTTAGTTAATGTGTGGTATAAGGGATTGTTTGGCCACTTTGTTTAAAGTTGGTGTTTAGGGTAGTTTTACAAATGGTTTATAAATTTTTTTAATAAATGGTTTAATTTGGTAATTCTTAAGGCCCAGATAGAATTTGAAAATGGCTAATTATAAAGGTTTTTATGTGTGGGATTTATATAAGGCCCATTTTTCATCTTTGAAGTGGTATGTTTGGAAAAACCCTCTTTAGTTAGGTATCTTCCCTTTTTTGACGATCATGAGATGGGGGGACCCTTGTATTGGTCCTCCTTTGAATTATATTTATTGTAAGGTAAGGGACTAGCTTTCAGGTAGTCAGGGTGGTGTTGGATTGTGTAGTGTGCTTGGTTATATATGGGGCTTGTTGTTTGAATGTGTGGCCCGCCCCTTTGTGAACATAGCATGGAAACCTATCATAGAAAAGAGGTTTACTAAGAATGATTGTTGTACTAGAAGTTAATGTACTATCTAGTGGACCATATTATGTGGATATGTGGGTTTATTTATATGGTATTGGTCCCCATGGTCTGACTTGAGAAAGGGTGGTTGGGCATTAGGGTGTTTGATTCTGTCATGTGTGGCATGCTATTGGGGATGGAGTCGCAGGTATTAGTATGTTCTGGTTTTCCTCCGAGTTCCTATGTTTTTCTTGATCCTACTATACGAGCACTGTTGGTACCATTTCCCTTATTGTGTGTGGAATCATACCCTTGATCTTGGTTTTGGTGTTTTCTTTTAAAATCTATGAATGTATGGTTGGTTTTAAAAAGGATTTCAAAGTAGTTGTTTTGGAAAAGTTTGGGTACACCCCTTTTTCCTTTATTTCCTTGTATTTGAATTGTAAGGTCAATAGAATTGTGATTTTTAGTTTTTAAAATGAATTGTATATGTGAAAACCTTGTTTTTATAACTCTATTTAAAACCAGTATTATTGGACTGTTTTGGAAATGGAAGATGCGTGGATTATGTGGGTTACTTTTGGCATCCCTACTGAGCATTTTGGTGCTCACGAATATCTATATCTTTTTAGTTGTAGTTTCTTATCTAGTTCAGGTTTATTGGTTCAAGATGGATCTTTGATCAGTGTGTTCTTATGGATGGAGGTGACAAAGAGGTCACACGGAGATCCGGTTGGTGTGGTTTGGTTTCGGTTTTGGTTTTTGTTTCAGTTTTTCTTAGTTTAATCTGTTTAGCCTTTGTAACTAGAATATATTTATTTTTGTTGTATAGGACTTAGTTGGTCTATTTATTTATTTGGTCCTGGTTTTTTCATTGGGATAAATTGTTCCCACTTGGTTTATTTTGATGCCCGGTACTAGTTTCCATCCTGGGGGGATCAAGAACACCCCTCGTGACATGCCATGAACCGGCTCGGGTGACCGGTTCAGGGTCGACTCATGACGGTTTGTGACAAAATGGTATCAAATGAGTTTATTGTTATTTGGGGGTTTCTGCTAGATGGATATTAGGACTTTCGAGACTCGGGAGGTAGACATGCGAAGGGCCTCATGAACCCTTGATCATTCTGAACCTCGAGTTGCCAGGGGTAGTTTGGGTTTTGAGTCTTCTACTTTTATTTTGGATGAGGAATGAAAATGGAGGTGGGATGGTGTCACATCGTGACCTTACATGGAGTAGTGACTCATGTGAAGTCCAAGTGCACGGTTTATCTCCTCCTAGTCATTGATGCTTACTTGGGGCACGGCTCACTACTATGTTACCACGTTAATTGTAACCACTAGATCCTCATTTCGGTAGTTCCTTGTAAGTTTTGTTTCATTTTAATTTTGGTTCGTGTAAATGTGTTATTGAAAATGAAAATGGATTTGGAATTGAAATTTTTTCCCTCATATGGTTTTAAAATGGTAAAGTGGAATTTTGGAATTTAAAATGTTTTGGTTTTAATGAGGAAAGAAAGGATGTGACCTTTGGTATTCCTTATGGAGGATCACATATGTGTGGGTATGTATATAAAGTGTGTGGGGTCACTTGTTATTGGAAATTGTGGTTGGAAATGGATGGACACACATGTTATGGTTCATAGGATTCCATGGGTGAGTTTTTGGGAATACAGAGGTTTTGGAAATCATTTTTTCCCTGAGAAGTGGATTTTGTCTTGTGAAAAGTGACTTTTGTATTTGAAAGATGGCCTTAGGATAAGACAGTTTTGAATTTTAAATGGAAAAATGTGATTTTGAAAAAGATGATTTTGATTGTGCTGGTATTTTCATGGATTGATGCTAGTTATGATTTTGTGTTAATGTATTTTTTAGAGTATACCGCCTAGGAAGGTCCCTCGTGTTGCTAATGATTCATGCCCGGGTTTTGGTTCATTTTAGATATTACTTTTCCTTAGAGGTGGTTAGAGTCTGCTAGATGTGGTTTGATGGAATCATATCATTCCTTTTGTTTGTTGGGAACTCCTAGGGTTGTTAGATTTGGTTTGGTCTCATGTTTGTTTAAGGGTTCGGTTTGGGACTAGTGGTGGTTGGTTGTCTTATCGTCTTTGGAGTTTAGAGAGTAGCTAGTGGTGGTTGGATTTTGTAAAGGTTTTTTATATAGAAAGGAGTGCATGATGGAGGAACCATCTCCAAGTGATTATCTTCATTGGTCCGGGCATCTAGTTCATTAGGATGCCTTCAGGTGTGCCATCGGTAAGGCTGGTTTGGGCATTACAAGTCATCATGTCGCATCCCTCTGAAGTTTTTCATTTCTGTGGTTGTTCAGGTCACTAGGAAAATTTATAAAAGAATCTCCATTTGGGGAAAGAATATTGATCAAGGGATGCTAGTACCTGACTATGAAGCATAAGATGCTTCTTCCATCAGAGCCCCAGCCATAGGTCTTGAGGTGAAGCTCGTGCACAGTCAAGAGTTTCTGGGGGGGTGTGAATCCCCATACTAGTTTTTCTTTCCATGTTGGGATGGAGTTTTTTGATGTTTTACATGTTCTTGTTTTCTTGTTCTTTTAAGTTTATCATTTTGTTTTAAAACCATGATGTACTTTTTCTTTTGTAACTCAAGTAGTTGAGTCTATCTGAAAGTGGACCTTTGAATTTTTAATTACTCCTTTGAGTGTGACTTACCTTTGTGTAGGTCGGTCTCAGTTATGACTTTTAGTATTGATTGTTTGGGGATTCTTGAGTTTTTTAGAATTTATATATTGTGGGTTTGGTTTATTTTTGAGTTTCCTTGTTTCAGTGGTATTAGTGTGCAGCTTGTATATGGAAGTTCAGGTTTGAGATGGGTCAAGATTTTTGGTTTTTGGGAGAATTTTTCCAGGTGAAGCATGGTTACTGCATGTTTAGAAGAAATTGTGCAGCCCCAACCGTGTGGATAGAACCAACTACACGGCTAACGCACGACCATGCAGTAGGTCTCATAACCATGCATCTTGGTGCTTTTTAGGGTAGTAGTGTTTGACACGGTTGGTGCACGGTTTGGAAAACCGTGAGAGCTTCCCAGAAAATTTTAAGTGTTGAAATATCTAGTTCCTATTTGTAGTGAGTTTTTTGTTTAGGGATTGAATTTTTTTCATATTAGTTGAGTTCTTGTGGTGGGGAGAACCCTCTTGAGTTCTCCCCTCATCCTCATTCATGTTTTTTGGTTTCTTCTTAATTAGTCGGGTGTGACTTGTGGAGTGAAAGGTCACCCTATGGTTCATGTTTTATTTGGTTTTGATCGAGCATGAACTCTAGTTTTAGCTAAATTTTTACTTGGTGACTTTCTGGGGGTAGAAATCGGTTATGGTGGGGAGAATTTTCAAACCCCGACCGCGGATACTCCTTTGTTTTATTCTTTTCTCGATGTTGAATCTTTTGGTTGAGGTTCGGGTTGAGTGTCCAACAAAAGTAATTTTGTTTTTGGGTTTTGGGTTTCCTTTTATTCCTATGATTAGTTATTTATGTTGGGATTGAGATAAAGTTGCATGTTGGGGAGTTTGTGACACCCACAATGTCACTACTTTATGTTTGAAATATTCAAGGATCATTGGGTGGACTTCCCTAGTGTTTTGGGGTGTAATTTGGGTTTTTTGGGCCAATTTTTGGGGTCATACAGTTTGAACATGGTTTCCCCAAACCATGAAACCTAACCCTACGAGGTTGTAGGAGTTTTTTTAGTGTTTTCTGCATGGTTTTTGCACGGTTTGAAAAACCGTGCAGCAAAATCGTGCATCCCATTACAGGCTTAATAACTTTTGATGTGGAGCTCTGATTTGGGTGATTTCACCTCCAAAATGAAGCTCTATTAGTTGTTCATCGACCAAAGGATCCTCCCCCTTCATAATCTATATTTTTTGGTCATTTTTTGGGAGATTTATTACCAAAGTTTAGTGGTTCTTAATCAAATCTTCCCCTTTCCTCTTCTCCTATCTACCCTCACTCATTTCTTCACTCTCTCTTGGCTTGGAACCCTTTTGGCCGAACCCTAGGGTTAGTGTTTTCTGATTTTGGGTCATTTTCTTATGTTTATAGTGTTTGGATTGTTATTGGATCTTATATCTCCCTCTCCTTGATGTTTTATTCCATTCGCACAAGGCTAAGATAGGTGAATCCATGATTTTCCTTTCCACTTCTTGTCCATTGATGATTAATGTTTTTAATTAATTTATTATCTTGATATTCACCTCCATGGTACCTATTTATATCTTGTTGTGGTGTTTTAAAGTTGTTTGGTGTTGTTAAATATGGGGTTTTACATGAGTCTTGGTTTATTCCCTTGTGTATTGTGCCCTAGGAGTTTGTTAAATGAAACTTGTGCTCTTTGGGTGAAATTGGATGGTTGAGTGGGGTTTTTTCCCATTTAATTGTATTGTTAAATTGGTTTGGATCTTGTTTTGGATTCTATGTGTGAAACGTGGTGATTTTTCTTGGTATGGTTTTGAGCATGTTTTACAGAGGGCTTTTTGGTTTATGAACTTGTGTTGTATTTTATAAATGAGTGAAATGGACGTTTTTTGGTTGAAATTAAATGGATAATTTATTAAATTTGGTTTCAAATGATTTTATTGGTTTTAGAGTGTCCCATTGGATGAAGTCACAACCATGGGTTCACTAGGTGCACACATGGTTGTGCAACCAAGTGAATATGGCACTCTAGTGCTTGTCTCCTTCAAGGGAACCTCTTCTCCCCTTCATTATATTTTCCCTAAAATATTCCCATGTTTTCTAAAATTGTGAAAGTGTTACTCCTTGTGTTTCAAAACTAACTTCAAATGTATTCCCTGTGGTTTGGCCCGGTTGGCCATAAAACATGCTTGGGTGAGTGGTTAGAAACTATGGTCATTTGGAATTTTGTGAAAGAGTGTTGACTTGTGAGTGTTGTGAAAGCATGTTTGTAACTTTCATGATTTTGGTCTGTTTTAACTTTGTTTTAAAAAGGAACTTGGGACCCTTTTTGGTTAATGCGTGGTCTAAGGGCTTGTTTGGCTACTTTTTTTAAATATGGTGTTTGGTATAGTTTTACAAATGGTTTATAAATGTTTTTAATAAATGGTTGAATGTGGTAATTCTTAAGGCCCAGTTATCATTTGAAAATGGATAATTATAAAGTTTTTTATGTGTGGGATTTTTATAAGGCCTGTTTGTCATCTTTGAAGCGGTATGTTTGGAAAACCCCTATTTGATTAGGTCTCTTGACTTTTTTGATGATCATGAGACGGGGGGACCCTAGTATGGGTCCTCCTTTAAATTATATTTATTGTAAGGTAAGGGAATATCTTTGAGGTAGTTAGGGTGGTTGTATATTTTGTAGTGTTCTTGGTTATATATGGGGCTTGTTGTTTGAATGTGTGACCCACCCCTTTGTGAACATAGCATGGAAACCTAGCAAAGAAAGAAGGTTTAATAAGAACAATTGTTGCATTGGAAGTTCACGTATTTTCCAGTGGACCATAGTAGGCGGATATGTGGTTTTATTGTTATGGGATTAGACCCCTCGATCTAACTTGAGAAAGGGTGGTTGGGTGTTAGAGCCTTTGATTCTGTCATGTGTGGCATGCTATTGGGGATGGAGTCACAGGTATTAGTATGTTCTGGTTTTCCACTGAATTTCTATGTTTTCCAAGATCCTTTGATACGATCATTGTAGGTACTATTTCCCTTATTATCTGTGGAATCATACCCTTGATCTTGGTTTTTGTGTTTTCTTGTAAAACCTCTGAAAGTATGGTTGGATTTTAAAAGGATTTCAAAGTATCTATTTTTGGAAAAGTTTGTGTGCACCCCTTTTTCCTTCATTTCCTTATATTTGAATTGTAAGGGAAATGGAATTGTGATTGTTAGTTTTTAAAATTAATTGTATATGTGAAAACCTTATTTTTATAACTGTAGTTCAAACTAGTATTATTGGACTATTTTGGAAATGTAAAATGCATGGATTCTGTGGGTTACTTTTAGGATTCCTACTAATCGTTTCGGTGCTCATGATTATATATATCTTTCTAGTCATAGGTTCTTTTCTTGTTCATGTTTCCTAGTTTGAGATAGCTCTTCGAGCAGTTTGGTCTTATATCTAGAGGTGACCAAGAGGTCACACGGAGATCTGGTTGGTGTGGTTCGATTTCAGTTTTGGTTTTTGTTTCAATTTTTTTTAGTATAATTTTTTTAGCCTTTGTAACTAGATTCTATTTATTTATTTATTTGTATGGGATTAAAGTGGTCTATTTATTTATTTTTTCCTAGTTGTTTCATTGGGATAAATCATTCCCACTTGGTTTATTTTGATTCTTGGCACTAGTTTTCCTCCTGGGGAGATCGAGAACGCCCCTCGAGACATGCCACATATCGGATCGGGTGACCGGTTCAGGGTCGACTCATATTGGTTCTTGACAAAAATGGTATCAAATGAGGTTATTGTTATTTGAGGGTGTCTGGTAGAAGGAGATTAGGACTATTGAGACTTGGGAGGTAGACATGGGAAGGGCGTCATGAACCCTTTCTCATTCTGAACCTCAAGTTTCCATGGGTAGTCTAGGTTTTGAGTCTTATGATTTTGTTTTGGATGAGTAATGTCAATGGAGTTGGGCTGGTGTAACTTCATGACCTCACATAGAGTAGTGACTCATGTGAAGTCTGAGTTCACAGTTGATATCCTCCTAGTCATTGATGCTTACTTGGGGAACGGCTCACTACCATGTTGCCAGGTTAAGTGTAACCACTAGTTCTTCATTCTAGTAGTTACTTGTATGTTCTATTTCATTTTGATTTTGGTTGGTGTAAATGTGTTCTTAAAAATGAAAATGGATTTGGAATTGAAATATTTTTCCCTCATATGGTTTTTAAATGGTAAAGTGGAATTTTGGAATTGAAAAGGTTTTTGTTTTAATGAGGAAAGAAAGTATGTGACCCATGGTATTCCTTATAGAGGATCACATGTGTGTCGGTATGTACAAAAAGTGTGTGGGGAAACTTTTTCGTCGAAATTGTGGTTGGAAATGGATGGACACACATGTGATGGTTCATAGGATGCCATGGGTGAGTTTTTGGGAATACAGAGGTTTTGGAAATTGGTTTTTCCCTCAGAAGTGGATTTTGTCTTGTGAAAAGTGTATTTTGTATTTGAAAGATGGCCTTGGGATAAGATAATTTTGAATTATAAATGGAAAATTTTGATTTTGAAAAAGAGGATTTTTATTATCCTGGTATTTTCTTGGCTTGATGTTGGTTCTGATTTTTTGTTTTTGTATTGTTTGGAGTATACCGCCTAGGAAGGTCCCTAGTGTTTCCAATGAGTCGTTCCCAGGTTTCATTTCATTTTAGATATTACTTGTCCTTCAAGGTGAATAGGGTCTGGTAGAGGTGGTTTTATGGAAGCAGATCATTCCTTCAAGTTGTTGGGAACTCCCAGGGTTGTTATATTTGGTTTGGTCTTAGGTTTATTTAAGGGTTCGGTTTGGGACTAGTGGAGGTTGGTTATCTTATCATCATTGGAGTTTAGAGATTAGCTGCTGGTGGTTGGATTTTGTAAAGGTTCCCTATCTGGCAAGGAGTTCATGCCTTAGGAACCATCTCCTAGAGATTATCTTCATTGGTCCTGGCATCTAGTTCATCAAGGTGCCTTCAGGTGTTCCATCAGTAAGGCTGGTTCGGGCATTCCAAGTCTTCATGTCGGATCCCTCCAAAGTTTATCATTTATGTGGTCGTTCAAGTCACTAGGAAATGTTCTAAAAGAAGCACCATTTGGGGAAAGAATCTGGACTAGGGGATGCTAGTACCTGACTGTGAAGCATAAGATTCTTTGACCATCATATCCCCAGCCATAGGTCTCAGGTTGAAGCTTGCGCATAGTCAGGAGTTTCCGGGGGGTGTAAATCCCCATCCTAGTTTTTCTTTCCATGTTGGGATGGAGTTTTTTGCTGTTTTAAGTGTTCTTATTTTCTTGATGTTGTAAGTTTATCATTTAGTTGTAAATACATGATGTAATTGTTCTTTTGTAACTCAATCAGTTGAGTCTATCTGAAAGTGGCCCTTTGAATTTTTCATTTCTCCTTTGATTCTGACTTACCTTTATATAGGTTAGTCTCTGTTATGAATTTTAGTAGTGCTTTTTTTGGGTTGATTGAGTTTTTTAGAATTCATATGTTGTGGGTTCAGTTCGTTTGGGAGTTTCCCTATTTCAGTGGTAGTAGTGTGAAGCTTGTATATGGAAGTTCAGATTTGAGCCTGATCGATATTTTTGGTTTTTGGAGTTTTTGGGATAATTTTTTCAGGTAAAGAACAGTTACCACACAGCTAGACGAAACTGTATGGCCCCAGCCATAAAGATAGAACCAACAACACGACCAATGCATGGTCGTGTGGTAGGTCTCACAACCGTGTGGTTTTGTGCTTTTTTGGGCAGTAGTGTTTGGCATGGTTGGTGCACGGTTTGGAAAACCATGCGACCAAACCGTGCCAGCTGCCCAGAAAATTTTAAGTGTTAAAATCCTTAGTTCCTGGTTGTAGTGATTGTGTTTCTTGGGGATTAAATTTTGTTCATATTACTTGAGTTCTTGTGGTGGGTAGAACCCTCTTGAGTTATCCTCTCATCCTCATTCATGATTTTTGGTTTCTTCTTAATCAATCAGGTGTGAGTTTTTGAGTGAAAGGTCACCCTATGGTTTGTGTTTTCTTTGGTTTTTCTCAGGCATGAACTCTAGTTTTATCTACCTTTTGACTTGGTGACTTTTTAGGAGAATAAAGTGGCTGTGGTGGGGAGAATTTTCACACCTCGACCATGGATACTCATTTATTTTATTCTTTTCTCGATATTGGATATTTTGGTTGAGGTTCAGGTTGAGTGTATAACAAAATTACTTATGTTTTTGTGGTTTTGGTTTCATTTTATACCTATGATTAGGTATTGTTGTTGGGATTGAGATAAAGGTGCATGTTGGGGAGTTTGTGACACCCACAGTGTCACTACCTTATGTTTGAAATATTTAGGGATCATTGGGCGGACTTCCCTAGTGTTTGGGGTGTAATTTGGAGGTTTTGGGACAATTTTTGGGGTCACACAGTTTGAGCACAGTTTCTCCAAATTGTGCAACCTAACCCTGCAAGGTTGCATGAGTTTTTCCAGCACTGTCTGCACGATTTGCGCACAGTTTTCCAAACCGTGCAGCAAAACCGTGCATCCCATTATGGGCTCAATAAATTTTTATGTGGAGCTCTAATTTGGGTTATTTCCCCTCCAAAATTAAGCAATATTAGTCGTTCATCATCCAGAGGATCCTCCCCCTTCATCCTCCATAATTTTTAGTCATTTTTTGGACGATTTCTCACCAAAGTTCAGTGGTTTTCATCAAATCTTCCCCTTTTTTCTTCTCCTCTCTACCCTCTCTCATTTCTTAACTCTCTCTTAGATTGTAACCCTTTTGGACAAACCCTAGGGTTAGTGTTGGGTGATTTTGAGTCTTTTCCTTATGTATAGGGTGTTCGGATTATTAGTGGGGCTTAGATCTCCCTCTCCTTGAAGTTTTATTCCATTCTCACAAGGCTAAGGTAGGAAAATCCATGTTTTTTCTTTCCACTGCCTATCCATTAATGCTTGATGTTTTTAATTAATTTATTATCATGATACACACCTCCATGGTACCTCTTTATAGCTTGTTATGGTGTTTTAAAGTTGTTTGGTGTTGTTAAAAATGGGGTTTTATATGAATCTTGGTATATTCCCTTGTGTATTGTGCCCTAGGTATTTGTTAAAATGAAACTTGTGCTCTTTGGGTGAAATTTTATGGTTGAGTGGGGTTTTTCCCATTGAAATTTTTAGTTAAATTGGTTTGGATCATGTTTTGGATTCTATGTGTGAAATGTGGTGATTTTTCTTAGTATGGTTTGAAACATGTTTTAAAGAGGGATTTTTGGTTTATGAACTTGTGTTATATTTTATAAATGATTGAAATTGATGGTTTCGGGTTGAAAGTAAATGGACAATTTATGAAATTGGGTTTCAAATTATTTTATTGGTTTTATAGTGTCCCATTGGATGAAGGCACAACCATGGGTGCACTAGGTGCACACATGGTTGTGCAACCAAGTGAAGATGGCACTCTAGAGCTTGTCTCCCTCAAGTGTAACTCTTCTCCCCTTCCTTCTATTTTCCCTAAAATGTTCCCATGTTTTTCAAAATTGGGAAAGTGGTACTCCTTGTGTTTCAAAAGTAACATCAAATGTGTTCTCCGTGGTTTGGCTCGGTTGGCCATGAAACATGCTCAGGTGATTGGTTGGAAACTATGGTTTTTTAGAGTTTTGCGAAATATTGTTGGATTTTGAGTTTTGTGAAAGAATATTTGGAACTTTCTTGAGTTTGGTGTGTTTTAACTTTGTTTTAAAACGGCACTTAGTCACCTTTTTGGTTAATTCTTGTTCTAAGGGCCCGTTTGGCCACTTTGTTTAAATTTGGTGTTTAGAATAGTTTTACAAATGGTTTATAAATTTTTTTAATGAATGGTTGAATTTGGTAATGCTTAAGGCCCGGTTGGCATTTGTAAATGGATAATTATAAAGGGTTTGATGTGTGGGATTTTTATAAGGCCCGTTTTTCATCTTTGAAGGGGTATGTTTGAAAAACCCATCTTTGGTTAGGTCTCTTTCCTTGTTTGATGATCATGAGATGGAAGGGACCCTTGTATGGGTCCTCCTTTGAATTATATTTAGTTTAAGTAAAGGGAATAACCTTGAGGCATCCAGGGTGGTTCTGGATTGTGTAGTGTGCTTGGTTTTATATGAGGCTTGTTGTTTGAATGTGTGACCCACCCCTTTATGAACATAGCATAGAAACCTAACATAGAAATGAGGTTTACTAAGAACAATTATTGCACCAGAATTTCACATACTGTCCAGTGGCCCATAGTAGGTGGATATGTGGGTTTATTGCTATGTGATTGGGCCCCCTCGGTCTAACCTGAGAAAGGGTGGTTGGGCGTTAGGGCGTTTGATTCTGTCGTGTGTGGCATGCTATCGGGGATGGAGTTGCAGGTATTAGTATTTTCTAGTTTTCCTCCTAGTTTCTATGTTTTTTGTGATCTTTTGATATGAGCACTATTGGTACCATTTCCCTTTTTGTGTGTGGAATCATACCCTTGATCTTGGTTTTGGTGTTTTCTTGGAAAAATTGTGAATATATGGTTGGTTTTAAAAAGGATTTCAAAGTAGCTATTTTGGAAAAGTTTGTGTGCACCCCTTTTTCCTTCGTTTCCTTTTATTTGAATTGTAAGGGAAATGGAATTGTGATTGTTAGTTTTTAAAATTAATTGAATATGTGGAAACCATATTTTTATTACTCTAGTTCAAACTAGTATTATTAGACTGTTTTGGAAATGGAAGATGCATGGATTATGTGGGTTACTTTTGGCATTCCTACTGAGCATTTTAGTGCTCACACCTATCTATATCTTTCTGGTTGCAGGTTATTTTATAGTTCATGTTTCCTGGTTCGATATGGCTCTTTAAGCAGTGTGGTCTTATGGCTGGAGGTGACCAAGAGGTCGCACAGATATCGGGTTGGTGTGGTATGGTTTCGGTTTTGTTTTTTGTTTCTGTTTTGTTTAGTTTAATATGTTTAGCCTTTGTAACTAGATTTTATTTATCTTTGTTGTATTGTATTTAGTTGTTCTATTTATTTATTTGGTCCTGATTGTTTCATTAGTCTAAATCATTCCCACTTGGTTTATTTTGATGCCCGGCACTAGTTTTCATCCTGGGGGGATCGAGAACGCCCCTCGAGACATGTCGCAGACTAGCTCGGGTGACCGGTTCAAGGTCGAATCGTGTTAGTTCATGACATAATCCCTCTAGTGGTGATCCACACATGCACCATAATCTAAAAATGACATCATATAACTATTAGGTCATAGCACGAACGATCCTGATCACTTTCATTGTTCATGGTTAATCACAGCAAAATTCTTCTCGAGAGAGGAAGAACTCTTGATGATCTCTCATTGGATTGAGAGAGGAGGGGAGGAGAGCACTCTAAATCTCTTGATCTCTCTCTAGGGCTTGAGTGAGTATCACTCTACCTATTGTGTACAAAAATTGGTAGATATGGAAAGTGATATAATTAGATATATAAAAAATATATATCTAGATATGAAAAAAGATATAATTAGATATTTATTATGGAAAGTTTAGGGTTGTAAAATTGCTCACCAAACCCTTTTCATATTTATAATTCTTAATTAACCCCATGTTCAATAATAATTATTAATCAATTGACAACATCTTTAAGAATATATAAATAAATATCATTTATATTATTTCCAATCATACCATTAAGCTTTTTCCTCTTTCCCTCTTCTACATTTACCGATCCTTGAATAATGACTATTTAAAAAATAAATTTCACTGCATTATTATACAATATATATAATAAATATAATATTCTCTAAACTTGAAAATAAATATTTATTACTATTATTTAACTCGCTTATTATTTTGAATAACTTGTGGTTAAATTATGGTGATCAACCAAACTCGAATAAATATTATTTATTTTGAATTGTTAAATTCAACACTAGAATTCAACTGATTTTGCAATCACACTTAGTGTGTGATCCTCTAGGCCTATTTCTAAATGTAATTAGGTATAAACACCTAAATTATAATTTTAGCATCTAGAAACATGCTAAGGAACCCATAGATAAATAAGTTAATATCACAATGGAGTCCAACCTCCTATAAATCTTTACTATGTAATATAATCTCTTTATCAAAATATCTCTAATCAAGTAGGTTTCATGATGGTTCCATCAACATATATACTTGATTTTTATTTCTTTGACTTTATGGAATTGAACTTGCCCACTAAACACCATGGACATGAATTTATGTAGGCAGTTTCATTCCTTCAAAGTTCCTAAGATATCAACTTCCATAGAAGAGATAAATCCTTTCTCATAATATTTATTAATTCAATATCACTTGTGATGCACCCAACATATCATAACTACCCATGAGAATAATTCATCATGGTTTTCATTAATACATCAAATCACATGATTCATGATATTTATTAGTGATAATCTTAAAGTCTAAGTATCAATACACATGTCCACAAATAGGAACATATAATGACACATGGAAATGTGGATTTCCTATTAACAGGTTTATTTTCATAACCTTCTATATTGGAGATTACCAAGGTAGAACACCATGATAAGGTGTATAAATGTATCATGAGCCTCCTACCATTAATATCATGTATTTTATATGTCCTGATAGAAAATATCATCTATTCATAAAATAAGATTTTAGAATAATGTCATGGAACCTTTAGGTTCTCATTACAGTGGGGAACTGTTATAACCTTTCAGTACAATATATATTTTTAGGACATTATCACATAAAAATTTCATGCATAAGAACAACAATTATGTGATAAGAAAACTTCATTAATAATGAAAAAACACATAATCAAGTACTATGAAATTCTCTTCTAGAGAACTAACTCCAACAGACTCCCGCTTTCACTAGAGCCAACTGACAACAGCTTTCAGTCCACTAGCTATCACATGATACTCATGCTTATTCTAAGATAAAGTATTCATTAATGTTTCCTGTATATTTTTCATCATGGATACTCTTCTCAATATAACTTCACCTTGTTGAGAAAAACCCCTCAATGGATGAAACCTCTAAAGTATGTGCTTTATCCTTTGGTGTGACCTTGGCTCTTTATAAAGAGACACTGTTGTAGTGTTCTCATAATAAAATATGATAGGATCTTTACTTTTAGGTACCATATCAAGATCTTGGAAATTTTATGAATCTATACTACTTTCTTGAATAAATAAAAAGTTTTAATATACTTTAATTATGTTGTAGAATCTGTGACAATTAGCTACTTTGAAATATTCCAGTTCACAGCTCCTCCATTGAGATAAAATACATATCTATACTATAAATTCATATCATTATGATCTATCTAAAAACTATAATATGTATAAACCCTGATGAATAGATCTTAATCTCATCTATACATTAGAACCATATCCTTAGTTCACCTCAGATACTTAAGGATATTCTTAACAGTTGTCAAATATTTTTCACCTGGATATGCTTGATATATGACTACCATAATCAAAGAATAGGTAATATAAAGCCTCATACATAATGTGGAATATGTGATTAATCCTATCATATAAGTTTATGGGATATTACTCATTATCTCTCTTTCCTCTTGTGTCTAAGGATACATTTTCTTTGAAATATTTATACCATGTGACACTAGAACCAATCCCCTCATATTTTTTCATACTAAACATCTTCAATATCTTTTCAATATATATACATTTAATTAGACAAATAATACTATTGGTTATATCACATGTGATCTTGATCCTTATAATGGAGGTTGCATCACCAAAGTCCATCATAGAGAAGCACTTTCTCAACCATTCCTTAACCTCTTATAAGGCTGGTATATCATTTCTAATTAGTAATATTTCATCCATATATACTATTATAAAAAAAATTACTCCCACTAAATCTATTGTAAACACATGGATCGTATTTGTTCTTAATGAAAATAAATTCCTTTATGGCTTCATCGAATCAAATTTTCCATGACCTGGATGCTTGATTTAATCCATAAATGGATATTTGTAACTTTTATACCTTTTTTGTGTTTCCTAGAGGCGCAAACCCTTTTGATTGTTCTATATACACATCCTATTTAAGGTTTATACTAAGGAAATAAATTTTTATATCCATTTTCCAAATCTCATAGTCATGGTAACTTTCTATGGAAAATAGAATTTTAATGAATTTAAAAATGGAAACTGGAGAAAAGGTTTTATCGTATTCAATTCCTTGAAGTTGTATAAACGCTTTAGACACTACTATTTCTTTATAGTTATTTACTTTACCTATCATGTACATATTTCTATTCAATACCAATTTACTCACAATATGATTTACATCAATTAGTGGATCAATCAAAACCCAAAAAATATTTTGATACATGGAATTAATCTCAGAATTCATGGATTCTTTCCATCCTATAGGCTCTGAGCTCTCTAATGCCTCCTTGTGGTATATAAGATCATCACTATCAACAAATGATGAGTTAACATCATCAGTTACCATAAAACCATATCTATATAGTTCTCTTACCTCTATTTTACTCTTATTCAACACTTGTGTTTTAGGAACAACATCCTATAAGGGGACCTGTGGAATCAGTTCATGTACCAACTCTTGTGTATCTTGAGCATCAACTTTATCGAAGTCAATATTTCTTCTCTATCCTTCTTGATTATGTTCCCCCTCTCAACAAATATGACCTATCTTTTGATAGTTACTTTCTTATCTAAAGGGTTGTATAAATAGTATCACCTTGTTTCCTTGGGATACCCTATAAAGATACACTTGATGCCTCTGGGAGCTAGTATTTAGTTTGAGATAGCCTTAAAAAACATCTCGCAACATCGTTCATGAACATGTGAAAAAACTGGTTTCTTTCCACTCTATAACTCAAAGGGAATATTGTTTTCCTCTTTAGTTGGTACTCAGTTTAGTTAGTATAATCTTATCTATAATGAATATACCCAAAAGGATAATGGAAGAATTTTGTAACTCATCATTGACCATACCATGTTAAACAAGGTGTGGTTACTCCTTTCACCAACACCATTCCACTATGTTGTATAAGGTGGAGTGAGTTGAGTTGAAATTCCATAATCTTGTAGAAATTCGATAAAGTATTTATTAAGATATTCACCACCTAGATCTGATCAAAGTTTCTTTATCTTCCTACCAAGATGATTCTAAAACTCATTATTGAACTCTTTGAACTTCTCAAAAGATTCTGACTTATACCTCATTAATTAGATATAACCATGCATATTCAATTCATCAATAAAAGTAATAAAGTATGATTACCACCTCTATATTCTACGTGAAAAGGTCCACAAACATAAGTGTGTACTAATTCTAGGATATATTTTGAACTTTCACCTTGACCACTGAATGGTGGTTTGGAAACTTTTCCTTATAAACAATCATGACAACTTTCAAGATGATTTAGCTCAAAGGAGTCTAAATAAACATCTTGATAGAGCTTTTTCAAAATATTATCATTTTTGTGACTAAGATGGTGATTCCACAAATGGGTTTCATATGAGTCACTCATATTATTTTCATTATCATTTTCTAATATTTGGTTTTCTCAAAAAAAAATGCACCTAAATTTTCCCCTTTCCTTTTTGGTTAGGTGCAGTTCCTCTTCTAGTGGCTCTTATTTCCACATAAAAAACATACCGCATCTTGTTCCTTTTCTTGACCTTAGATTTTCTTCTTCTTGGAAGGGTAGTGCTCATGAGTCTTATACTTAAGATGATACTTTGGTCCATTTTCCTCATTCTTCCTCTTTTTATTTATTGTAAGTATAGTAGGTTTTTTACACTCCATGTCTTTATCAACTTGGTGAATGAGATTAAAAAGTTCTGAAAGTGTCTTCTCATTATTACTCATATTATAATTAACAATAAAACTGGAGAAGGTTTTGGGTAGTGAGGATAAAATGATATCTTTACATAGCTCATCATAGATCCTAAAACCCAATATTTCTAGGCTCTTAATGTAGCTAATCATCTTGACTAAATGTGCTCCAGCTGGCGTAAACTCTCCAAGATTGTACGTGAATAGTTCATTAGAGATCTCATGTATCTCTGATCTCGCCTTCCCTTGATAGAGATCCTTAAGGTGATAAATTATGTTATACACATCCATATCCTTATATTACTTTAAAATATCATTGTATTAGAGGAAAGAATGAAACATTGGACATCCATAGCAAATTCCACATGCTTCAGATAGAGAGAAAACTTCTTCCTCATTAGCCTCTTTAGAAATGAACTCAGGAAGTGAGGTTTTTATCATGTACAATTTCCATTCATGGAATAGTATAATTCATAAGCACCTATATCATTCCTTTAAATTTACATTGGTGAGATGGTTATCATTATCTGATATATATCACAATGATATAGTCGATGTTGTTTGATTTTCTATTTCTAAAAATTAAGAGTAGATGATTAATACTTTATTTTATTACAAAAATAGATTAATAAAATTAAATTCAATTAAATTAAATTAATCTCTCACTATATATTTAGATCCAATATCCCTCTCCATTAGTTTTAGAATATCTTATCACTTGGATATTCTAGTGGCAAGGATCCATATTCCCTTCTCATAACCTAGACTTGGGCTTGATTATCTATTTTAAGGGTTTTAGATAGTCATAACTTTTCAACATCATTAACTCATAGTTCCTTGATCTATTGAGTGGACTCCCCGATCCTGAAATCTTATTTTAGTATTTCCTCAAACATTACCTCTTAGTTACACCAAGTCCTACTTGGATAGTCAACCCTTAATTCAATCCAAAAATCAAGCTAAAATTTCCATGATAATTGAAATCACCCAAACTTAGTTTGGTCAATTAATTTGAACTATAAGGTTAATTCTAACTTAAGTGGTGGAAGGATAAGATGATATGATATTTAAATTGATAGTTTTTTATCCTTATATATAAAACCCATTTTATCCTTTTAGATTCCTTATTAATATTAAGTGGATTTTACTTTAGTGATTAACCATGTCTGATAAAATATTTACACATAATATGATTATATTTTATTCCATCTTGAATTATTATTAATTTTTTTATTAGGTCATCATGCGGTATTTGAAAACATAAATAATTAACAATTCAACTGATATAAATAAAATATAAGTGTTATGATCATGATATTTATAGTGGTTAGTTTATCTATCAGATGATAAATTAACCCTTGACCGAGGGGGGAAACATTGAACCATAGCTTGGTTCATGTTGTAGCATTCCACCTTTGGTTCCTTTATATCTTCTTGATTGGTTTTTCCTTAGATCCTTGACCTGAACCTCCTCCATTCACTTGATATATCCATCCTTACATAATATTTTACTCATGGGTGAGTGAGGGGATCCAATGGATTGGATAAAGGGGGTTTACATAAAAATAAATTGTGGGTATGAAATCCCTTGAATAATAAGGAGGAGTGGATGACTCATAAACCATCAATAATAATTTAATAAATTAAATTAAAAGAAACCAATCAAATACAAATGGTTGTTCATTATCATGATCATCCACACATCAAGCAACCAGAAAATATTCTCAATATAGTTATCAATTACTTTTATTCATTCTTTAATTAAGATAATGCAACAAGAAATAATCCAATTAATTTTATTTATCATAATTTCATCCAACCATACTTAACTCACAATCATCTATAATTTAAAAAAAACTTCATTTAAAATTAATTTAGTACACAAGTGTACTTGGGGGAATCCTCGTGTGTTATTAAAAAATTTAACATGGAAATTAATTTAATATATAATTTTTAATTCTGTGACATGGTTTGTACTATCAAATGAATGAAACATGGAACACATAATAAATAGGTTTAATTATACATATAATTAACATTTTCTAAAAAAATTGAAAAAAATTCCAACATCAGACTACATAGCGTATACAAAAGTACACAACGTGTACTTTTCTTCTGCCCATGTCTACAGCACATGCCTTGGGTCGATCTGTGTTGTCTACCTTGGACGTGTTTGAGGTGCACAATGTGTACTTAGAATACATGGCATATGACCTTAGAGTTTAATGGAATGTGTTTCCTCATGTTGTGTATCTGATACATGTCTTTCTAGGACACCCCATGTTCTCAGTCACATGAATACAAGGACGACACGATGTGTAATCTACATACATGGGGTGTAGTTCTAAATGCCATGCATCAGTCTGTCTAGATCTACACACTGATCTGGTCTATTTGGATCTTATATCTAATTTTGTCAGATCTGACCCAATAGAGTAAGATAGGGATATGTAATAAAAACCGCACTGTGTGTTCTTTGGGAGTACATGGAGTGTACTTTTTTGATCCAATAATATTCTTTGGCACCTCTAGATGGAAATATCTAGATGATTCTTTAGTTTTAATCATTAACCAGTTATTGGTTATGTTATCGAGAATAAAGAAGAGAAGAGATGATAATGTTGGATTATTAAAATTGGTCATTTTTAATTAAAATAAAAAAAAATCATGTAATCAATCAACGATTAATAAATAATTATAAATTAAACATGTGACCACTCTAATAAAACTTATAGATTCTAGGTTCAGTGGAAGCATCCTTTGATGGTATGACCAACTCATCTTTTAGTCTTAAATCATGTGTAATCATTTCTTTCAATAATAGAAACAATAGCTATACCAATAGGGATATACCCATAGTTATCCAAATTCATGGGTATAGGCTTTAGAAATTATCCTATACCAACGGTTTTATGAAAACCATTATAATAGGTTCCTAAAAATTCACTATATACCAAAATATTTTTAAAACTGTTGGTATAGGATGATATTTAAAAAGAATTTCCAATGGTTATAATAAAGATTTGGTATGGAGTTTTTAGTATTTCTATACTAGTGGTTTTAAAAAACCATTAGTATAGAGTTCCCCCTAAATCACAGTGTGTCCTGCATTTTCTCAAATCAGATTTCAACTGAAAGTGAGCCCTAGTAGTGCCTTGTGTCTTCTTCCACAACCACAAAGACCTATCCCCAGCTCCTCTTTTTATCCAACTTTTTCTTCAAAATCAAATTAGTGAGTTATAGATCTGTCATTTAGTATTCCCCTCATGTAGTTTCACCATATTTGATTGTGGTTTTTTTTAAGATCTCGTTATGTGTAGAGTGGTGACGACACGATATTTGTCCAAGAATTCTTTTGAAAGGTTATTACTCCTACTTTCATACTGAGGATTTGGATTAATATAGTGTAATATATATTGTGTTAATGATATGCTATGAGTAGAGTTTGGGTGTGTGTGGGATAAGTGACAGACATATTTTTGTTTGAATTTTGGGTCTTCTTTGACTTCCCATTTTCTGATTTGATTAAGGGATTAAATTTGTTTCATTATTTTATTTTTTTAGTCTTCCTTAATGGCTAATTTTACTCATTATTTTAGTGAATTTTATATTTTTAATCTTCATCCCACCTTGATGACCCCTTTTGATATTCTTATTATGGTAGAGATTTCCAATAATATATTGAGATTTAATTTTGGTGTGTAGTGAGATGATGGATGTGATATGTTACATTATCATGATTTTTTAGGCATTTTATTTTTTATACAATGAGGTAATTTCATAGGTTAATTGTAAATTCTATAAAATTATTATCTATACTTATGGGAGGAGTGTATTAACCTCAGGATGAGATCTCATATTATTTTGAACAGAGTTGGTTCTTGATTTAGATGATATATATATTACTTACACTATATGATTTATGATACATTATTTTATAGGTATAGATCATACCTTTTGATGCTGGGTTATTCTATTTTCATGGGTAGTTGAGTAGAATTATTTTTAGGGATCCTTAATCTGAGCATAATTTGTGATAGGATATTATATAATGGTATCACCTTGTGAATTACTTAAAGGTGACATGATATAGGATTTAACTTGAGATCATTTAAATATGGTATTGATTGAATCCTCCACAGAATTCATATTATTCCTCAACACCCCTTAAAATGAATCTAGATTTTATTTCTATATCTAACACATAGAATATTCCATGAATTATTCTAGCTGAATATGATTCTCCATAACATAATCCATTTCTCATCCAGATCCAATTTTGAGAATAGTTCAAAAACATGAATAATAAATTAAATTCCCTATGAAACCCACACATTAATTTATTAATAAAATAGAAATCATGGTCTAATGTAACCATTAACAATACTTTGTAATAGCACCTCACCTTATTGTAAAGAAATACTCATTGCATAACTTATCACTCAAATTGTAATATAAAACCACACTGACCAGACCCAACCCAAACTACATTGAACTAAACCAAACTAAACAAATGGGACCCAAACCTATATGAATGGAAATGCTTTAGACCTAACCATTCCAAAATAAAATGAGTTGAAATTACCCAAATCAACCTAACTCGAATGGTCCAAAATGGATCAAAATTAACTCTTAACCAAAAAGAACCACATTTACTTGAAATAACCTCACATAAACAAAAAAAATGGAATCAAACCAAAATAAAAAAAAAGTGAAATGTACCATGAAGGCCTAATCAACACTAAATAAACTAATTTAAATGAATTGATCATACCCTAAGAAAAAAAATTGTACCAAAATGGCCTAACTATGCTTGAAGATAAATGGACCGAACCAATCAACCCTTTATACACTGAAACCTAACTGAACTAACAAATCCTATATATATCATAATTAAACTAACTTGACCAAACCAACTAAATTTAACTGAAATGACTTGATCTAAACCATGTTGACTTGAGTAGACATGAACTACTCTAAACTGCATCAAATTGAATTATAATAAAAATAATTGAACTGAATTTAACCTAACTAAAATAAATTATATAGTTATGATCAAAAATGAACTCACTTGAACAATATTAAATAAAACCCTAATAGGTTTTCACCGACCCAAACCAAATAAAAAATAAAACCCAAAAAAACTAAATCTACCAAAAATAAACTAATCATAAACAAACAAAACTAACCAAAACTAATCCGAATAAATTAAAAAATATAAATCCCTCCATTCCATATTTGATACTTCATCATCATCCTTTGTGTTTTGAATCTACGACCACCATTGATCAGTATCTCAAATGAGATGATAAACTGCCATGATAACTTTTTCCCTTTTGCTACTCCCCAAAGCGTGAAATATTTTCTCTAAAGAATTTATCCATTACTCAGCTACTAATGGATTTTTACTCTCGTTGAATGTTGGTGGTTTCTTCCTCATGAAGCGGTCTAACATTGATCCTCTACGTTGTGGATTAGGGTGCTCCATACGGGTAAGGTTATTATTCATAACCTGAGTGAGTTGTCCCAGTATGGTGATAAGCTGATCAGCACTAGTTGCTTCACCTGCTCCACTATAATTATCTTGAGTAGGAGGGAAATCCCTACATGTATTACATGCATTGATATAGTTTTCATTCCTTCCACTAGGCATCATTTCTAAAAAATGGCATACACTAGATTTGTTTAAGAATCTCAATACATAATTCCAAACTTGTAAAAAGAGTTAACATAAATTGAACAGTTTATCGATATAATCCATAATCAAAAAAATGTTTTATTTAAGGAATTATATACTCATAAACCCTTAATAATGGTTTGTAAAGAAAATGAGAATTATCCTAATCATATCCCCGGGAGAGTCTTAACCAAGAGTGCAGCAAGGCCTGTTGTCATGCACCAGTTCTCATTCGAGTCTAGCTCAAAGCGATGTTTTCATGTTTTACCCCTAGGTATATCTGTGCTAGATCTTCCTCTACCTGCTCATATCTAGGCAGGGATTTATTGCTTGGAAAACTCACAAAATCTCTACAGTACTAAAATTCTAGGAAGTTCTTCTATACTAATCCTCAAAGTCTATATTAGGGTAATGTTCTCTAATCAGAGTTTTTATAAATCTAGTTTCCAAGGTTTGTATTAAACTTCCTCTAATACCAAATGTAATGCCCCAACCCTAGTTACCCAGAGTCAGTTCATTATTACATAACATTGGCATGATCACAAAATATCAAGTCTCGAAAGACCGATTAGTTTAGTAGCCTTGGAAATACTAGATACATTCATAAGTTTTACATTACATCATGAAATAAAAAACAACAACAACATTTTCTTCATTAACCACATTCATATCCCATAGACTATCCCTATAGGTCAGTCATAATATACTTTTTCGCATCCTAGGAAAAATAAAAAATATAAATGGGTGAGCACATATGCTCAGTAAGGATAAAAATATAGCAGAAAGTTTCATAATTAAGCATAAACATTTAAGTAAATGTATAAGACTAAAACAAAAGACTTTTCAACTTAAAATTAAACATAATTTGTCAAAGGTAAAATCAAATAAATCCATTTACTTATTCACATGGATATTCTACTAGTCGAATAATTACATGCAATATCAATAGCCATTTTCATAATGATAGAATGCATAATGTCAGACTTCATAACCACATAGTCAAGGCCTTGTGCCAAGACTACAAATAAGATTTTTTCAAGGCCTTATGTCAAGACACTAATTTGTCTCATGATACCTACTGATGCATCCAGGAGCTATATCAGGCTCCACCCGTCACTTACTAAGTCCAATGCATTCCTCATATGAAAATGTTTAAACATAACATAAACATTCGTATTAAAACTAGCATACAAAATGTTAATACATCAACCATAAATTGTGAATGGTATAAAAATAGAACATTCATAGTCAAACATATCACAAAACCTTCAATAAAATATAGAAGATTTTTATCATAATAAATCAACTTCAAACAAGCTTAAAATCCATCAAAAGGATGTTGACATAGATGAAATCAAAACTTTTTTTTATAGAAATATATCTTTCTATTTTGAAATCATTTAAAAGTCATATAATTATAAAAGAAAATATTTATTTTGAAAATATTCCTATAATCTTGTAAGGGAAGCTTTGAAAATGTTATAATGGCGGAAAATAGCTTCACTCACTGTATAAGTTAAAAAAACATTATTACCTTAATTTTGTCGAAAAGGTCATAAAGTACCTTGTTTGGAAAATGAAAAAAAGATTCTTTTCAAAAATATATAAGTTAAAATAAGGGTATAAATGAATTTAACCCATTTTCTAATAAATAGTAAATGTTTTTGGAAAAACATTTTTAAGAAACATGGAATTGGATGATAAAGAGGTCCCAGTAGATAATTACGTATAAACAACCTCAAATAATGAAGAGATTGTGAAATTAACCCTTACCCTATACTTTTCCTTAGTTGATGGTATGTTAACCTCCTATATAATATTTAAAACAATGTTATTAAATTATACAATAACTATATACATAAATATGATATCATATATGATCTTATAATATTGCTTTGTTAATAATATTTTAGTATTATCGTCCTTTTGGGTGTTAACTGATTCGTTTTCCTTTATATGCTTTGTTATGTAAGTCGTGTTTGTTATGGATAGGATGTATTTGATTAATATCCAGAATGATATTAAGTTCTTAAATATTATTTTTAATCATCAAATGAAAATTATTCTTGAATGATTATGATGGGGAAATGAATCTCATTGCTTTCGTGGAGACAGTAATCTGTACGTACGCACGAGCAACAATATCATTCTTTTGATTTAAAATAGTATGTAAATATATGGTATATCATATATAAATAATAATTAACATATTATATTTATTATTTACATCAAATATACATCATTATTATACTCATCCAAATAATAATGTATTGAATAACAACTACACCACGACGTGGAGACGGTAATCCATACGTACGCACGTATGGTGACTTTGTCATTTGTAGGATGGATAGAATAATGAATATGGTTGTACCATATTTATAATAACATCAAAGTATACAGAATATACTGGAGTTATTATTTTATAATAGAAACAACAAGGAAAGAATAAGTGGAAGAAGAAAAGAACTTGAAAGAGGTGATGAAATATTTACCTCTTCTTTGGGTTCTTCCTTTTGATTTGATCAAAGGGGCTCCTTAAGTTGGCATTCTGACTAAAGGAAGGAATCTAGGATGAAGGGAGTACATTTTAGAGGATATTTTGGCAGGTTTTTGCCGATACAAATGGCTTTGAAGGTGTTAATTTGAGAGAAGAGAAATTCCCTTTTATAAGAGGGGTGAGGGGCACCTTAGGAAAAGATTGAAATATTATTTTATAATAAAATAATTTTCGATTTCTAATGGCTCCAAAATGATTTATTTCAAGGATAAGGTTGGTATGGGTCAAAAAACACTCATACAATAGGTTTTAGATAGGTTTGGATCACTATATTAACCTTATCATTTAGATTTAACTCTTAGTTAAATAGTTTGACATTTACCGTGTCTCTTTGTATTTTTATAATATATGGTTAATAAACTTACTATAGACTTCCAAGAGAAACTCAAGTGGTTCATTAATGACATATATAATATTATTTAATCCTTTTGGCTGAACCTTAGATTTTTAGTAATAGAATATCAATTAATAATATAATATTTGTTTTAAAAACTCTTATGTCAATTTTGACACTATTTGGTATTTTATTTTTGTTAAATTCATAACTGCATTATTACTTCAAAAAAAATCATTTAATCAACCCTAACATGTCATATTAACCTAGAAAATTATTTTAATTCATTAAAAGTCTCAAATTATATTTATTTGGATATTTATAATATCAATTATTTTAATCAGTCATTAATAAGGTAATTACTGCATCATCATTGTGTCATAAATAAATTTAATTATTTAATGTCTAAAAATTATAAATAAAATACCATTATGTAGGAAATATTTATATATTTCTAATGAATATTTATATTTGAATTTATCTTATGTATAACCCTATATTAAAAATGGTTTATTTATTGAACTTTGATTTTAACTCTTTTAACTCTTCTTTAAATAAAATAATAATAAATGTCCTAATCTAATCCAAGTGGACCAAAGGGGTTCATATTTTATTCCTAAGGTTGTTTTCTGTCTAATTATACTTATCTAATAGAATTAGGACATGTTTTAGGGTAATTATGATATCATTTTTACCCTTAATTACCCTATTTACTTTTAACTGTGGTAAATAAAAGTCAAAAGTTACTATTCACCAAAAATATTTTCATCTTATTGAACCACATTTTACTTACTGATATCAACCGTGTCTCTCGGATTTTTAAAATTCAACTCACAGAAGTGAAAAAATTAAGTTTTATACAAATTTGCAAATGCTCTTAGAAGATGGGTAAAAGACGGTAAAAAGTTCAATAAAATTTTTATATATCTAAAATTATTATAAACTGACTCCAATGAATTACATTGAACTTATATAGGTATTATGTATCTATTTTGACCTAAAATAAATTTAAATAAAATAAATAATTATTTAAATAAAAAATTGATTTTAACCAATAACGAAGTGTTTTCACTATTCATCAAAAATTGAAAGTTTTCAGAAAAATACCAAAAATTTACCCTAAGATAATTTTGATATTTTGAATCCAAAAATGAAGTCCATTTAGAAATCTAAAATTTATAAAATTTTAAAAAGTGGGTATTACTATTCATAACGACTAGTTTGATTGGTCGTGGTATGTTAGAATCTCAAAGTTGTGTACAATGCAAGCTATTACATTATTCAAAGGGAAACGTACCGTGGAAGCTCGGGGTGTTATAGTTCTAGTAGCTCCAAGTTGGAAAAAGATAATGCACATGAATCGCAGGTCAAGCCCCGGCATAAAAGGCCCAAAATATCACTAGTAGAATACTAACCTATACGAACGGTTTGGAACCGTTGGTATAGGCCTCCAAACCGTTGGTATAGCCTATACCAACGGTTTGGAGAACCGTTGCGAAGTAAGCCGTTGGGATAGGTCTATACCAACGGTTTTCCCAAAACCGTTGGTATAGACCTATCCCAACGGTTTAGAAAACCGTTGGTATAAGTAATATGAAAATCTATTCCAACGGATATAAAACCATTGGTAAATGTATTTCAAAAAAAAACATGTGCTGGGATTTGATCCCACGACCCCTTGTTTATAATCGAACGACTTAACCACTAAGCTAACATCACTTTTGTAAACATAATTTCATAAATATATATATGTATTATCATAATTATTTAAAATTTAGATTTATATAATGTTCTCGGGTAGCAGACCTGGAAGAAATGAAAGAATCTATCCCAACGGTTCTCAAAACCGTTGGGATAGGTCTCTGTTGGGATAGGTGGAAATTTCCAGGGGGTGAATGTTGGATTTGGGGCTGAGTTTTCCCAACGGTTCTCTCAAACCGTTGGGAAAGGGGGGGTCTTTCCCAACGGTTTGGGAGAACCGTTGGGAAAGGGGCCTCAAAACACCCCTTTCCCAATGGTTCTCCCAAACCGTTGGGAAAGGGGGGGGGTCTTTCCCAACGGTTTGGGAGAACCGTTGGGAAAGGGGCCTCAAAACACCCCTTTCCCAACGGTTCTCCCAAACCGTTGGGAAAGGGGGGGTCTTTCCCAACGGTTTGGGAGAACCGTTGGGAAAGGGTGTATATAAGTGTTGGGAAAGATCCGATTTCCAGTAGTGTATGGTCATACAGAAGCTTGAACAGAATCAAAGGTCCAACAATGAATTTATGAAATTTATGAAAGTTTTATATCCATCACTTACACTAGATACCATCGTGGTTTTTGATGCATATATTTTGACAATGTGTATGTTATATACTACACTGGGTAGTGATTCTAGTGGTGTTCGGGGTGATGATGTTCCTGGTGATGTTAATGGAAAGGAATAGGGAGAGGAAGAGGGTGAGGAATAGTGCAAGGAAGAGAGAGAGGATGAGGATGAGGACAAGGATGAGGAAGAGGCTAATGATGAGGACAAGGATAATGGTGATGATAGTGATGGTTATGAGGGACTGATTGATCATTTACATTTTTTATTGATCTTTATAAGATTTGATGTTTAATGGTTTGTTCTGAATGAATATATGTGATGTCTTTATGTGTGTTATCACTGGTTGAATGTATTGATTTGTTTCTTGTGTTATCATTATTTTTCTATTAGTTGGTGATGTCTATTTTTCAGTAATTGACTAAGGTGGGGTGATGGTGTGGCTTATAGTAGCTATTTGATCAGGTTTTATTATTTGTTTACAGGTTCTGTAGGTTCTGTTTTTCTACAGGTTTTGTTTTCATTATTTAGAGTTTTGTAGGTTGGTGGGGGTACTATTGTCCTAGGAATTAGGGGGTCTATACCAATGGTTTCAAAAACGTTGGTATATACTTAAACCAATGGTTAATAGTGAACCGTTGGGATACCTCTATACCAACGGTTCTCAGTGAACCGTTGGTTAAATATAAATTTTGATGGCCCTATACCAATGATTCACTAAAAACCATTGGTATAGGCCTCTCCCAACAGACTTACAACTAATGGTTTAGAGAACCGTTGGTATAGGATATACTAACATTTCTCCAGCCTACACCAACGATTTAAAACTTTTGGTATAGCCTAAAATTTCAGAAATGTTTACATGATAAAAGAGTCATTTCTAATGAAAACAGTAGATTACTTGACTAGAATAAAACACTGGAACCAAAATAGAATGATCGTACATGTAATTTATAACTAATTTATAAAAATACATAGAATTACCTCAACTCATAATTCTCACTTTATTGATAATTCGGTGGAATAGATCTCGCCGCACCATTATTATGTTGCAAAATATAACTATAGAATATCTCTAGTGATGATCCAAACATGCACCACAATCTTTGAATGACATCTTAGAACCATTGGGTTCTTTAACGGATTATCCTAATCACTTACGTTGTTCGTGGTTGATCACAGTAGAATTCTTCTTGAGAGAGTAAGAACTCTTAATGATATATCATTGGATTGAGAGAGGGGGAGGAGAGAAATCTAGCTCTATAGATCTCTCTATAGGGCTTGAGAGAGTCTCACTCTATCTGTTTTGTACACCAATTGGTAGATATGGAAAGTGATATAATTAGATATGTAAAAAAGATATATCTAGATATGAAAAAATATATAATTAGATATTTATTATGGCAGATTTAGGGTAAGAAAAGTGCACACCAAACCCTTTCCATATTTATAATTGTTAATTGACCCCAAGTCTAATAATAATATTATTATTATTATTAATTTCTTGACATGTGAAACATATTTAATAATATATAAATAAATATCATTTATATTATTTCTGATCGGACCATTAAGCTCGGTCTACTTTCCATCATCTACATTTACTGATCCTTGAATAATTACTATTTAAAAAATAAATTTCACTGCATTATTCTATTATAAATATAATTAATATTATATTTTCTAAAATTGAAAATAAATATTTATTATTATAATTAAACTCAATTTTTCTTTCGAATAACTTATGGTTAAATTATGGAAATCAACCAAACATGAATAAATATTATTTACTTTGACTTGTTAAATTCAACACTATAATTTAATTGAGATTGTAGATACACTTAGTGTGTGACCCTATAGGCCTCTTTCTTAGTGTCATTAGGCATGACCACCTAAAGTATAAGGATAGCATATAGAAACACATATATAGAAACACACAAATGAACCTATAATGAAATAAGTTAACATTACAACGATGTCCAACCTTATATGAATGTTTACCGTGTAAGATAATCCCTTTATTGTGATATCTATAATTCAGCAGGTTACATGTCGGTGACATCAACCTATATGCTCGATTTCTATTTTTTTGACTTTTTGGAATTCAACTCGCCCATCGAACATCATAACCATGGATTTATGTAGGCAGTTTCATTCCATCAAAGGGCATGAGATATCAACTTCTGTGGAACGGATAAATCCTTTCTCACATTATCCATTATTGTAATATCACTCATGATTCTCCCAATGTATCATACCTCATCGCAATCATATGTCATCATGGTTTTCTTCAATACATAAAAGCACATGAGTCATGATATCCATTAATGATAATATTATAGTCTAACAATCAATAAACACATCTGTAGATAGGAACATCCAATTACACATGGAAATGTGGATTTCCTATTAATGGATCTATTCTCATAACCTCTTATCTTGGAGATTACCAAGGGATAACACCATGATAATTTGTATCAATGTCTTATGAGCCTCGTTTCCCTAATAGCTTATATTTTTTGTGTCTTGTTAGACAATATCATCCTTCCATAGAACAAGATTCAAGAATAATGTCATGAAACCTCTAGGTTGTCATTATAGTGGATAATTGTTAGAACCTTTTAGTGTGACATATATTCTTAGGGAATTATCACATAAAAATTTCATATAGAATAAAAACCATAATGTTATAAGAAAAACTCATTAATAATGAAAAAAAACATAATCAAGTACTAATAAATTCGGTTCTATGGAACCAAATCTAACATTTAATACAAGGAAAAAAGACTCATGATAATATTTATCAAGTCGATATAAAATAAAATACTTGTTTATTAGATTTTGATGATAAAAACAAATTAAGGAAAAATAGGTGAAGGGTTTCTAAGTGATATATAATTCTTATCCAAGGGAGTGAAAGTAAATAGAAACCACATAATCCCAATAACATATGCATCTAAACCAAAAAATAATTAAATTTTAAATGAATAACATACATTTTACTTTATTGATTTGAGATTCTTCTTCTTGTCTATTCCATGTGGTTGATGAGGATTTATAAGAAGATTCCAAATGAATGCTTCCCCTAGGGTATCCATGGTTTACATGAATCTCCCAATTCTTGGGATAGATCTCCATCAAACCATGGTATCTTAGAACCTTAGATTAAAGGTGTGAAATAAAAATATGTTTAGTGTAGTTTTAGTGCCTTTCATGTATATTTATTATAATGGATTTACCCTCCTAACATAGAATCAATAATTACCCCTATAGGCTCTATCATTAAGTTTAACGATTCAACTTTAATCATATATGTTATAAACACTCATTAACTCCTCTCTTGATAATTTAACACATTAAATGATTCTTTTGACACTAATTTAACATTATCATATAACATATAACCAAAATATATTAATGATATAATATTGTTGGAAGTTTAAAATTTCATGTAAATTATACCTTATGATTTACATATGTCATATTATATGATATATACTAAAACATTATGATATCTTCATATCGTATTAAGTGATATGATCACACCAAGGTATAAAATATACATATATTATACCTTATTATATCATAGATTTATGTCATATTTCCATAAATCCCCCACTTACACTAAAGCCATATAACATTATATACAGTTTCACCTTATGTCGTATCTTATATGTATCACCTTGTGAAATTATATCCAAAATTTCTTTTGGATATCATCCAAAACGCCTTTTAGATAATTTATCATACATTTTCATTGTATATTACATTGTATGAAAAAAATTATAAAAAAACCATCCAAAATTCCTTTCAACTATTCTCTAAAAATCATTTTGAGATAGCACTAGGTTTTGTAAAATTTAATCATCACTTTGTGTAAACCTATGGGATTTTTGAGCATTGAAAATAATTTTTAATTCTTTAATCCAAAATTATAAGTAGAGAGAAGGATCTAGAAAAATATAAGTGTTACTCAAGCTACAAATATATCTAGCATGATCTCCATCAAACAAATGTATCTCCATACCTATGCACACAACATTATCAAATATAATATGTATAATCAAATAATCCATTTGTCCAATACATCAAGTGACTATGAGACATGGTGTATTTCAATCTTTAATATTAAACTTATAAGTCCTCTATTATTTGGTTATAGACTAACCTAATGGATGAATACATCACATTTCAATCACCTGGATGAATTATCATGTTTCATACCCCTTATCAAAATAAATAAGTACATCACATGACACTTGTCTAGTTTGGTCATACACTTCATCAACCTATCTCAATTGAGGGATCAGATGTTATAATCATCACATGAGAGGGAAAATATCATATTGGTTAAAACTCAGTTGATGACATTATCAGCAACATACCCATCCACCCCTAATTAGCTCAACCTTAGGGATGGAGTAAGAAATGTATCGAAGTATAAAGGCTTTCATGCTAAGTATCTTATCAACCTTGGGTAAAGTCAACTCAATATGAAACATGAACCCCTAGTATGATAAATACATAGTGTATAACACTCCATGTAGTACACTTAGTGGGTTATATAGCCCAAAAAACTCATTTTGTGTCTCGTGAGTGAATTCCATATCTTTATACAAAACCCAACTTATGATTAATCTTTACATGATGTCGCAACCAATAAAACTCCATAATGAACATCATTTAGGGATAACTCAAAGTCATACTTTAATAGGTTAATTATCATTTCACTTCATGTAATATATGAAAACATAATTAAATAATGATAAAGTGGAGATGTATTTTTTATAACATGGTGTGTCTTGTATATTCTTAAAATCCTCTTAGAACATTGACAATACCATACATGAGAATCAATTTAATCATATCTCATATGATAGACCGCCATAAAGACTTTATACTGGCAGCATTTTTAAGTTTTTGTTAAACTCACCACATCACTATATATATTTCATGCCACGTCTCAATGTGTCCATCTAATAAATCCCCTCACCAAACTCCTTTAATGGGTTAAAATCTATAAATAAAGGTTGTTTGAATAATGTTGAGTTTATCATTCATAATACTTATGTTCAAATATTTAAACATAATATTTAAACTTATTTACTTCATATCATCTAATATTTTAATGTTAATAATTTTTTTTGGGTTTATATACTTAAAACTCCTAAGTTCATCATCATCATCTTGGAACATTTCTATAAATACTTTTCTTTGAGAACATTTGGTAAAAAAATTAAAATCAAATTTTTAAATTAATGTATTCATTTACCAACATATTCTAAACACCTTTAGGATGTAAAGTGAATTTCACTTGGAATTTGACTGGTATAATCATTTATTTATTTTAATTTAAACTTCTTTAAGCATAAAAATACTCCCACTAGCCTTTTAGAAATTAAATATTTTCTTAAAAATATATTTATAAGATAGAAACTCTTGTGTGTTATTAAATAACACTTATCTCTTTTTTGGAATATTTAAAAAATAAAATCTATATCCATATTATAGTATTTTATGTGTTTGGAGTGATATTTTATAAAGAAGATTTCATTCTTTAAAATATGTCATTGTTGGGTGGTGGTAACTCTCTCTCTTGTATTTTAACACATAATATAGATAAAATCTTTTATTCAGGATAAAACATTTTTATATTTATCTATTTTATTTAAAACAAGTCATATAATTGGATCAAACATAAACCATGTGTATCATCATATCATATAACTCATAAAAACCATTATTTAAAAATGACTTCTCTTATCATATAAAAGAAAAAGAAGATGAAAACGCATCATTTATTCGAATCCATTTAAACTTTGAAGTAATATAATTAATCCACCTTCTTTATTTTTCAACTCCTTCATCCATCAGATCTTCCTATAACACCCCGATATTTTGTGAAATATTTTTTTTGAATTAATTTAATATTTTCGACACTTTTCATTTTGCACGACACTAAATATAACTTATGTTATATGAAAGAGTCAAGTTGTTATTTCTTTATATGCAACATCAAGTCAAGGTTTTGCTACACACAACACTTAGATTATATTATTTCATACACAACATTGTGTTTGTCTTATGTTACACACAATGTCGAGTTCTTTTGATAGCTTGTGTTACACGCAAGATCATGTTTTACTGAACAATAGTATATTATAAAAATATTATTATTTAATAAATTAAATTAGAATTTTTGAATGATATTAATGAAATATATGTGTTATATATTTAATCAAATATTTCTAATATTTATCCAATAGATTTTATAGCCATAATATAAAAACCAACCCAATTTAATCCATAAAAACCTATATTTTTCAAAAGGTTAATTTTATCGTCTTTTAATGGCCAACCCATTTTAAATATAAATTTTTAAAATTTTATATATTCTATTTAAAAAAATAAACTTTTTATTTTAAATTTCAATTTAAAATTTTACTTTGGTTGGATTTTTTGAATTTTTTTAATAAGTTTCATGTTTTCATGAATAGTAAAAAAATACTAAATTTTAATTGAAAACAACTTTTTTCATCAAACTAATTTATAGTGAAAAATTATATTTTTGATTGGTTTTAAAGTATAATTAGATAAAAATTTTATCATTTAATATAATGTAGGTCATTGGCATCAAATTTACATTGAATTTATATATAAAAACATTTCAATTTTTTGCATGTTTTAACTTTAATAACTTGTTTTCTCACCCCGTCAATGAGATTAATTTTAAATTAATTACTACAACTTCTGTGTTTTGAATTTTGAAAAATGGATTCCATATTTTAAATCATAGGGTAAAAATAATGTAAATAGGTTTCTTTTATTTTTAGGCATTATGAATAGTAACTTTAATAATTTTTATTAACACGGTAAAAGGTAAATTGAGTAATTAGGGGTAAAAAAATAATATTATAAATAATAGAAAATTACCCTAACACTTATCCTAATTTTATGGGATGAATGTTTTTCAAAGAAAGTCATACTTAGTCTAAGGTTATAACCTTTTTAATCCACTTGGATGATAGTAATACATTTAATATATTTTATTTAAAGAAAAGTTAAAGATGTCATACTCATAATTTCAATAAATATATCATTTTTAATATATGGTTATATAGAAGATAAATTCGACTATAAAGATCCATTTGAAAGCTAAAATATTTTTATTTATCATGGTAATTTTTTTAACTTTTATAAAATAAATAAATACCTTAAAGGCTTATACAATGATGATGTAGTAATTATTTAATTAATGGAAATATCGGATAAATGATATTAAAAACATTAAAATAAATATAATTTCATATAATAAATGTCATCCACGAATCTTATGGATGACTTTGACATGTTAGTGTTAAGTTAAATGATTTGTTTCAAAGATATCATGTTATTATGATATTTTTTAAAATCCATGTACTGAGTAGTGTCAAAATTGACATTATTGATATTTTAAAATATATAATATTTTATTAAATGTTATAAAATTTATAAAAATATAATATTCAGATAAATAATTAGGATAAGTCCTAAAATTTTGTAAATGAATCATTTATTGGTCGTTTGGCATGTTATAGTAATTATATTAACCCTCAAAGTATAAATTACATGATGTCACAGAAAAAGTTGAAAGGGTAAAATAAGGGTTAAAAAGATAAGGATTAAAAAATAATCAAAACTTTTCTAATTTTCATTGGTTGAGAGGATTTCGACCCATCTTCATATTATCTTCGAAAAAAATAACTTTGGAGTCTTATGGAATTGAAAATTAATTAATATTAATTTAATATTTTAAGAGTTTTCTAAAGTTCCTCTCACCTTAATTATAAAAGGGAACCTCCTCCCTCACTTCTTCACCTCACATTGATCTTTCATGCTCGGTTATCCCCTACTCATTTCTATTCTCAACTTCCCTAGACACATTCTATAGGTGTTATTCTTCCAAAATTACCAATTCTAGAGTCCTTTAGAGGATATCTAAAGGATTTGTTCCAAAGAAGAGGAGGTTTTAATGTGTGTTAAGGAAATCAAGACTTAATGTAAGTGGATTTCATATCACTTTTTATTTCTATGAGATACATGTCATATTCACCACTCTCTTCTATTGTGTGGTGTATATACTTCCATATGACATGTTATATCATTAATTTCCTTTATTTAATGATATTAAAATATTTAATTGATTTTATTCTTTCTTGGAGATCATTATTCTAAAGTTACTCAAAAAGTCAGGGATTTCCATCTCACTTTTTTTCAGTGAGATACAAGTCATGTTCACCACAAATTTCTTATACGTGGTGTATATAATACCCATGAATATATTTTATGAGTCTTATCATTAAATTTATGTGTATTTACATGTCCATTTGATGATCTATCTTTCATGGGGTTTACGGTTCAAAAAATTACCAAATTAGTTAGGTGTTTTTGTCTCAATTTTCCTTATTTGAGAAACATGTTATGATATAAACCTATATTCTTTTAAGAGGTGTATATATTTCCCTTTTACATGTTTTATAATGACTATATTTACTTTAATGATGATATAACTTTCATGTAATGTTCTTCTTTCTCTTTAGTTATAAATCTATGTTCCTTCAAATTAATGTTTTCTAAAAAAATAAAAGTGTTTAGAATGATCTTTTATGCATTTTCAAGGGAAAGAGTTTTAGATATGTTTACAATAGTTTTCAAATCTTCCTTTGTAAGTTTTCAAGGTTATTTTCAATTAAAAAGGTTGAAATTTTTTTTATGATTTAAAAAGTTTTTTTTCAAAATGTAAAGGATATTTTCCTCAAAATTATTTTTAGGTGATCTCTAAAAAATTATTTTCCATCTATGATAACATTTTTTGATGTTACTTATGCTTTAATGGGGATATTTTTCAAGTATTTTATCACTATTATTCTTATGGTTTGTTTATGTTTATTATGGAATGATATTTATGAAATCTATTTCATTTCCATGAGTTATGTTATGATGAAGTGTTTATGAAACTCATTTCTTTACATGGGTTCTGATATAATTTATGTTCTTGTGGCACACATATGTATGGTTTTAATTATGTTATGTTTGGTACCTATAGATCCCTCCAATACATTAGGTAATGATAAATATTTTATTATCTCAATGGGTACACAAGAGGACATACCAAGCCTGAAACAAGAGGGTACACGGGAGGGAATCCCAAGCCTGAAACAAGAGGGTACATGGGAGGTCATCCCAAGCCCGAAGTAGGTACATGGGTGGTTAGAAAAATCCTAACATGTTACAAAGTTATTTTAAGAAATCCTTGAAATAGGGTTTTTATATTCTTATGTGTATGCCAAAATTCCATGTCTTATTCTTATGTTATGCTTTCATGGATTATTCACTTGATTTACTTATGATTCGTGTCTTATGAACTGCAAATAATTATTCCATGATTCATGTTTATGATCTTTGATATGAAAGGTGTGATCTTCTAATGATCATGATCACGTTCGCATACCCTTATGTTCATGATATGCATATGCATTTCCATTATTTACCCTTACTGAGCATTTGAGCCCACCTCTTTCTTATGTTTCCCTTCCTCAGGTTATTAAGGAAGGTTTTTAATTAGAATTACTGAGGAGATATTTGAGGGAAACACTGAAGATATTTCACTGAGTTAGAATATTTTTGTTCTATGTTTCCAAAGGAACTAAAATAATATGGTCTTTGGGTGACTATTTTTGTAATGTTTTATGTATTCCTCAAAAGTGATGAAATGTATATGTATATAAAGCATGGGTTGTTATAGTTGGTGTTAGAGCAAAGGTTTATTCAATATTTGGAAACTAGGATGAGAAAACTTTAGTGAGATCCCTAGGGATGTTTCTAAGTATATGTCTAGGTATGTATCTAAGGATAAGTCTAAGGATGAGAAAAAGTATAAGAAATGTCATGGAATTTTGGTAAAGGATATAGTGAGTAGTTTCCTAGCATTACATACCTATCTAGATACTATAAGTGGATGTGGATCTGGCACAAATGTACCTAGGGGTAAAAACTCTGAAAAGGTGTGTCGGGACTAACTTGAGCATAACCTATTACATGAAAATGGTCCTTGATGCATACCTATTTTGAAACTCATGAGGAATATGCTTTGTAAATCCACAAAATCTTCATGAACCATCATGAAAGATTAAAAAAAAGTTGGCTATGAATAACCTAGAAAAAACCTAAGGTGACATAGATTAAATAAGGTTTCATAATTGAGACATGTTGTAAGTAGTTTTTCATTATTATGTGGTTACTCACTATGATAATTGTTTCTTATTATTTGATTTTGGTCTTAATCAATGGTTTTAACCCTAAAGAACCACATTAATAGTGATTGCAATGGACAATGCAGTGATTGTCCTTTTGAGAAACTGAATGCTATGAGAGCTGGAATGAAAAATCTCATTCCTATACTCACCCAAATTTCTCAAGATATGAACCATGATGGACTACAAAATGAGAAAAGGAGGGAACAAAAAAAATTAAGTCCTCCATGATGCAGCATTCTCCTTCTTTCGGTGGGTCTTCTATTCACTTGTTGAAAAATGGATCAGTACTACTGAAAATATACTTTTCATTATCTAATGTTCAGAACATGAGAAAGTAACTCTGGCTATTTATCATTTATAAGGTGAAGTGTATAAGTGGTGGACTCTAATAAATAATACAAGGCAACAAGATGAAATTCACTCCATAGATTGGGACAAGTTCAAGAACTTATTTTTCAATAAGTATTTTCCTCAGATTCTTCATACAAAAATGGAAAAGGAATTCCTAGAGCTTAAGAAGAAGGATGATGAATCTATTCGTACCTATAAAGAAAATTTTACAAGGCTTGTAAGGTACTCTTCGGGTATTATCATTCAACCTGAAATCAAAATTGATTGATTCTTTGGTGGCCTGAAACCTAGTATTTGAAAGGCCTTGGCTATATGAGACTTTAGAAGCTATGAAGAAGTTGTTATATGTGCTATAAAGGTATAAATGGAGGTTGGATTTGTTTATAAATATCATGGTTTGGAAAAGAAAAGTAATATGGAGTTCAAAGGAAAATCTAAAAATAATGGAGAAAATAAAATGAGCTTTCCATTATGCACAAATTATTGGAAGAAACATAAAGGGAATTATCTAAAAGGGACTACTAAGTGTAGAAGGGAAGGTCATCAAGAGACTAAATGTAGAAGTGATAGGAGGAAGTTATCTAATGATGTGAATAATGAGAAATCCTCATAGAATTCATCACCCACACTTCAGTGTTTCAATTGCATGGAGTTTGGCCATTATGCTAACAATTGCCCCAATCCAAGGACTAATATGAATGATAAGCCACAAAAAACTCTGAAGAGAAAGGAGAAAGGGAAAGATTATTCTATCATAATGGATGAAGTGAACCAAGATAATTAATAAATACTTATCTTCCTCTCCTTATTTGGGAATTTTATGTTTGATTTTGCATGAATAATCCCTATGAAAATCTTATTGTTCATCCTTTGGTGATATTTTATGTGATTATCTTCCCCTAAATTGATTATAGAATAATAAAATCGCATTTGATATTCTATTAGTACAAGGATGGACCCAATTTTCCAATTAAAATGTTTTTGGAAGAACATAAGATCTCATTTAAGGAATAAAGGATGAATTATATTTTGGAAGGGTTCAAAGGTTAACCATTTGTGGAAAGTTTAGATTAAACATCAGAGGAAGTTTGTGATATTAAATTATTCTCTCTCCATATGTGGATTTATGCATATTGGATAACTTGTGATAACCTTTTGTTGTTAGAAAGACAGATGGAATAATCTAGCATTCTATTTATTGATCTCGTGATCTGATAATGCTTCAGGAATGAAAAATTCACCTTCATTTCTTGGAATAAGTGATGAAGTGAAAACTGATCAAGGCATAATAAAGGGTGAGGTTGTCATGAAATCAAGTATTTATTTGTTCTCATGAAAATTATTCAAATCTAGAGAAAGGATCTTGAAACCAAAAATGATATCCTAGTACCTTCTTTTTCGATGAATCAAATGGTCCCTTAGATCGTCGCAGATTTATGACCTTGTGATTGTTAACTTTCTCCTGACCAAGTTTTCTATAACTCTCCATCAGAACATGATAGTTATATTTCTATTTCATGTCCATGTTTTCACTTCCCACCTATGTTCTCCTATGTGGAAACCTGTTTATGAGTTACTTTGGGTAACTATTATGTTTCTAACTTTCCTTTTTTAAAAGTGGGTTTTAGTAGTCATTTTTACGATGTGGGTTTCTATTAAAGAGACATTAAAGTATTAAACCTTTTTTGACCTAGATTAATTTCAAGGGAGGAATTCATTTTAAGGGGGGTAGAATGTAACACCTCTATATTTTGTGGAATATTTTTTTTTTGAGTTCATTTAATCTTTTCGATACTTTTCATTTCACACGACACTGAATATAACTTGCGTTATATGAAAGAGTCAAGTTATTCATTCTTTATATGCAACACCAATTCAAGGTTTCACTACATTCAACACTTATATTAGCTTATTATATTCACAATACTATGTTTGGATTGTGTTACACACAATGTCAAGTTCTTTCGATAGCTCGCGTTACATGCAAGACTGTGTTTTACCGAACAATAGTATATTATTAAAATATTCTTATTTAATATAATAAGATATAACCTATTCATTAAATTAGAATTTATTACTAGTATTAACTAACTTATGAAAATATATGGTTTATAAGATGAATTCATTGGTTATCAATTAATTAGAAATGAAAATATACAACAATTGAATATAAAGAAAATATTGTGTGCTCTCAAAGTCATTTTGTATTAATAAATTAAATAAATTACAATTGGTAAATGATATTAATGAAATATATGTGTTATATATTCCATAAAATATTTTTGATATTTATCCAATTGTTTTTATAGGCATAAGATAATATCCAACCCAATTTCATGCATAAAAACCAATATTTTTTCAAAGGGTAATTTTATTACCTTTTAATGGAGAACCCATTTTAAATCAAATTTTTGACACTTTCATATATTCTATTTGAAAAAATAAAATTTTTCTTTTAAAGTCGAATATAAAAATTTAATTTGGTTGAATTCTTGGTATTTTTCTGATAAGTTTCATGTTTTTATGAATAGTAAAAAAATACTAAATTTTAATTGAAAACTTTTTTCATCGAAATAATTTATAGTGATAAATAATATTTTTGATTGGTTATAAATTATAATTAGATCAAATTTTTATCATTTAATATAATTTATGTTATTGGCATCAATTTTTCATTGATTTTAGATATAAAAACGTTTTAATCTTTTGCATGTTTTAACATTAATAACTCATTTTCTCACCCCGTCAACGGGATTAATTTTAAATTAATTACCGCAACTTCTATGTTTTGAATTTTGAAAAATGTATTCTATATTTGTAATAAGAGGGAAAAATTATTTAAATAGGTTTCTTTTATTTTTTGGCATTATGAATAGTAACTTTAGAAATTTTTATTAACACAGTAAAAGGTAAATCGGGTAATTAAGGGTAATAAAATAATATTATAAATAATAGAAAATTACCCTAACACTTGTCCTAATTTAATTGGATGAGTGTTTTTTGACCAAAGGCATCCTTGAGTTGAAATTATAACCTTTTTAATCAACTTTGATGAGAGTAAGACATTTATTATATTTTATTTAAAGAAAAGTTAAAGATGTTGTACTCATATTTTCAATAACTATATCATTTTTAATATAGAGTCATATAGAAGATAAATTTTATTATAAATACTCATTTTAAATATAAAATTTTTTTCTTTATAATGATAATTTATTTTTAATTTTTAGGAAATAAATAAATATCTTAAAGGCTTATACAATGAAGATACAGTAATTATTTAATTAGTGGAAATATCAGATAAATGATATTAAAAATATTAAAATAAATATAATTTGATATAATTAATTTTATCCACTAATTTTATAAATAACTTTGACATGTTGATGATAAGTTAAATGAGTTGGTTCAAAGATATCATGTTGTTATGATATTTTTAAAAAGTCATGTAATGAATAGTGTCAAAATTGACATTATTGATATTTTAAAATAAATAACATTTTATTAAATGATATAAAATTTATAAAAATCTAAGATTCACCCAAAATAATTGGGATAAGTCCTAAAATTTCATAAATGACACATTTATTGGTCGTTTGGCATGTTATAGTAATTATATGAACCCTCAAATTGTAAATTAAATGATGTCACGGTAAGAATTGAAAGGGTAAAATAAGGGATTAAACAAAAAGATAAGGATTAAAAAATAATTAAAACTTGTCTAATTTTCATTGGTTGAGAGGATTTAGATCCATCCTCAACTTATCTTCGAAATAACTAACTTTGGATCTTTTTGGGATTGAAAATTAATTTATATTAATTTAATATTTTAAGAGTTTTCTAAAGTGCTCATCACCACAATTATAAAAGGGCACCTCCTCCCTCACTTTGAGCCTTCAAGCTCAATCATCCCCTGCTCATTTACATTCTCAACTTCCCTAGCCACATTCTAGAGGTGTCGGTCTTCCCAAAGGACCAACTCTAGAGTCATTTATAGGAGATTTAAAGGAGTCATTCTGAAGAAGATGAGGTTTTAACTTGTGTGAAGGAAATCAATACTCAAGGTAAGGGGATTTCATCTCACTTTGTATTTATGTGAGATACATTCCATATTCACCACTCATTTTTATTTTGTGGTGTATATATTGTTCTATGACATGTTATATCATTAATTTCCTTTATTTAATGATATTCAAATTGGTGTTATTATTTCTTGGAGATCATGATTCTAAAGCTACTCATGAAGTAAGGAATTTTCATCTCACTTTTATTTTCTATGAGAATGTTCATCACCTGTTTCTTATATGTGGTGTATATACTACCCATGAATGTCTTTTATGAGTATTATCCATAAATTTATGGGTATTTATATATCCATTTGATGATCTCTCTTTCATGGGGTTTAAAGTTCAAAAAATTACCAAATCGATAAGGTGATTTTGTCTCAATTTTCCTTCTTTGATATACATGTTATGATATACACCTATATTCTTTTATAAGGTGTATATACTACCCTTTGACATTATGTATCATGAATATCCTTACGTTCATGATATTATAAGTTTCATTTAATGTTCTTATTTTTATTTGTTCGAAAATCTGTGTTCCTTCAAATCAATGTTTTCAAAAAATGTTTTAAAAGTGTTGTAAATGATCTTTTATGCATTTTCAAGGAAAAGGATTTCAAATATGTTTACAATGGTTTTCAAATCTTCCTTTAGAAGTTTCCAAGGTTATTTTCAATGAAAAATGTTTGAAATTTGTTTTATGATTTAAAAAGTTTTTTTCAAAATGGAAAGGATATTTTCCACAAGAATTATTTTTAAGTGATCTCTTGAAAATTATTTTTCATATACGATAAAATTCTTTGATGTTACTTATGCTTTAATGGAGATATTTTTCAATAATGTTGTCTCTATTATTCTTATGGTTTGTTTATATTTATTATGGAATGGTATTTATGAAACCTATTTCTTTTCCATGAGTTATGTTATGATGAAGTGTTTATGAAACTCATTTTTTTTACATGGATTCTGATATGATTTATGTTATTGTGGCACACATATGTATTGTTTTCATTATGTGACGTGTGAGACCTATATCTCCCTCCAACTCATTGGGAAATGATAAATGTTTTATGAACTCAAAGGGCACATGAGAGTAAATCCCAAACCCGAAACAAGAGGGTACATGGGAGGGAATCCCTAGCCCGAAACAAGAGGGTGAACAGGAGGGCAACCCTAGCCCGAAGTAGGTACATGGGTGGTTTGCCTGAGCCTAATATGTTACGAAGGTCTTAGAAGGTAGCCTTGACATAAGGTTTTTATATGCTTATGTGTATGCCACAATTCCATGTCTTATTCTTATGTTATGTCTGCCTGCCTGAATGGCCCGAAGGCCTTCATTTTTTATTGATTTTGATAACCCCTCTTTCAAGGGATGAGAGGGAACCCTTACAAGGCCTGTAGGCTCAGAGATTACATGGCCCGTAGGCTTAAGAGATTACATGACCCGAAGGTCTTAGGGAATTCAACCAGACTATCTACAAGGAACTGCCCCTCCCCAGCATCTGCATCTTGATAGTAACTCTCCACCTTTGCATGACCATCTGGCTAGGCTTCCCGTGCAAGCACAGGCTACCAATGGCATAGTCATACCCTCTCATTCTGACAATCCATTTGGCTCTGCTCTGGTGAGTGTACCTGTTCTGAATCCTCTTCTGGGGCTGCTCCTTTTTTGTAGTGTGCCTGGGCCTGTGTGATGCTTTCATGGCTTATGGTCTTGATTTCCTTACGATTCATGTATTATGAATTGTAAATCATTATGTCGTGATTCATGTTTATGATCTTTGATATGAAGGGTGTGATCTAATGATCATGATCACGTTCTCATACCCTTACGTTCATGATATGCTTACACATTTCCATATTTACCCTTACTGAGCATTTGAGCTCACTCATTTCTTATGTTTCACTTCCCTAGGTTATGAAGGAAGGTTTTTAAGTAGAATTACCAAGAGGGAAGATCTTTGTGGGAAACATTTAAGATATTTCACTAAGTTAAAATATTTTTGTTCTAAGTTTACAAAGGCACTAAACTAATAAGGTATTTGGACGTTTGTTTTTGTAATGTTTTAAGCATTCCGCAAAAGTAATGAAATATCTATGTACGTCAAACCTAGGTTGTTATACTTCCTCAATTTCAAACACTTATATATTTACAATAATATTGAAATATACCATTAGTGTCATATATTTTTCAAAATAGAATAATTGATTTATATAATATTAATACTTGAAGTGGATTGTACATGTAGTTTCTCACACCCCTTCAATTTTTTTGGACAATTTCATCTCCAATGTCCTAGTATATCACCATGGAAACATTATCATTCTTTTAGAAGCTCCTTTTTATATTCTCAAGTTGGTGTTGACTCTCCATGTAACGAATTGGGCCAGATTATCAAAAAGAGACAATAATAATGAAAACCCGTTTTGGTACCGACACACTTTCATAAAACAAAACATAAACTATTTAGATTAACATATTTAAAAAAAACCCCGACATAATTCATCCATTTCAAATAAATTTTTTTAATAAAAAAACTCCAAGCCCATTATAAAACTTTTATAACAATTAGGGATTAAATCCTTTACAACCACAAAAAAAATCTAAAAAATTAAATCTCACGTTCCATTTTAAATCAAGATAATTTCATTATTTTGATTTATTAGAAAAACACTTTCAAATATGTAAATTTTTAAATTACGACCTTTTCAAAACACCCATACATCCAAAAAAACCATTTTATTAATCAAGAGATCAATAAATCATCATCCATATCATTAAACAAAGAAAATATATCAAAACACATCAAAAGATGTTTCAATTAATTATTTACGATTAACTATTCCGGGAAAAAAGAATGTTTATAAAGAAAAATAAGATTCTCTCTTTTGAACCAACCCAAATAAAGCATATTATGAACATGAATTAAAACAAAATTACCTTCATCCATTTTGTAAAGGGTTGCAATCATATACATTGCGTCAACCCTCCTTAAAAGGAGTGAGAGAAATATGTGAGAAATATGGGAGCAAATGCTTAGCAGTTAGATAACAGCCATGATTGAGGAAAGGGTAAGAAAAAGGAAGAGTCGCAAGCCAATAACACAGGAAAATGAAAAAACTGAGAATCCAACAAACAATAGGCCCGAGCCTGTGGACAAAACACTAAAAGAGGTCACTAATTTTAGTAATAAGACTATGAGCCAAGCAATTCAAAATTTCCATTGATAACTTCTAGTAGGATATGTTTCCATAGCCTCCCCTTTCTCCACTCTCTCCACCACCACTGCCGGCATTATCACTACCGTCATTTCCATAACTCCCAACATCTGCACTGCCATCATTTCTAATGTTAATTCAATAACCACCACAATCCGATCCACCATAATTATAACCACCGCCATAATTGATTTAAGGTTGAGGGGCAGGGGGTTGATCATTGGCATAACTAACATGAATGTTCCGCCCATCAAGCTCCTATAAATTCAATCAATAACAGCTCAATTATGAAAAACACCATTTATAATGCATTAGCAAAAAAAATACATCCTACTGTCTTTGTTGATACAGACCTTTCCATCCATTGAAGACAAGGCTGCATTGGTAGCCTCATCAGAAACATAGTTCAGAAACCTGAATCCTCTAGACCGCTCAGTTCCCTACATCTTCGGGAGATGATCAGCCCTTGCAGGGCATAGGGTAGGATGGTCTCAGAATCTCGAACACTGGTTTAGCTGTAAGGTGGATCAATTGGGTACTAGGTTGGGGCACCCTGCAGTCACCCGGAAGGAGGTGAGACTTGCAGATTTAGGGTCATGGATTGTGGATGTTTTTGCTCGTTTAAGGCGTGATATGGGTGTCATTCCAGTGTCAAGGCAGATTTAAGGCGACTCAGGGAAGGATGAGGGGGTGTGTGTGGTTCCGAGAAGTAATTCAAGGGACCCTCTCTCATTTACAGATGTTGTGATATCTGTAGGCAATTCTCCTCAAGAGGTCTTGCTCCAGGAAACAGGTGAGGATGGTTCATTCGGTATCACCAACCAGAAACAAGAAAGGCAGGGGGTTGTAGCGGATCTGGAGGCTGGGTTGAGATCAGTGTATAGGGTATGCACAGCAAGGGCGGAACGGTTCCCAGTGAGGCCAGTAAGCCTCCCTCTATTATTGGTATAGGTAAAGATGGTGTCTTCGGTAGTGTTTCTCAGAACCGTTTTGCGGTGTTGAGAGAAGGCGATTTTCCCCTGTCGAAAAAGGGAATGATGAGGAGGGAGGTCAATAAGAGAACCATCCTTCAAGGCTAGATTATAAAGGAGTGGTTAATGATTCGGCCTCAGAATCCTGGTCCTCGGAGCTCAAGGAAGTGGAACTTGCGGAAGAATACCTTCGATCCTCTTCAAAGAAAGGAAAGAACACCCTTAAGGAATCAGATGGATTTATTCAACATATGCGGAGGCCGCGGAGACGGAAGGACTACTCAACTTTAACAAGCCCTCCAGTTACAAAGTCCTCTAGAAAAGGCAAACCCCTTCAAAAGAGTTTGGCCTTTGCTGCTGACAATCCAAGGGGTAAGTATAAAGGGTCTATTGAGCATGTGGAGTCTGTGGCTGATGAGGCGACTGAAACTCAAGCAGGGGAACCACCTGCCACTGACTCGGGGAATGCAGATAAGGAGGATGTAGAATCAGACAACACCCAATAGCTCATCATGCATTCTAATGAAGAAATGCTAGAGGAGTCTATCCTAATGAAGATTTCAAAGGAGGACGCTCATCGAATGTTCGAAAGACTGTTGTGCGCTTCTTTGAACGAAGAAAAATCCCCTTGGATTGAAAAATAGAACAGGATTCTGATATGTGGTTTCAACGAGGGGAAATCAATCCTGGAGGAGCATGTGTAGACTTGGCACAAGATGGCATTCATTTTGAGGATCTCATGAAGGACAATCCGGAAATGGAGGTTAACTCCTTCGAATGGCGACTATATAAGGTAAAGAATTCTAACTGCTTTAAATAAATCTGGAATGGCTTGATAATTTCTTATGAGGTTTGATTTTTTGTATTCTGGATTTCGTTGGTTTCCGACCTTTTTTTTTTAAAGTGCTTCTGAAATAAAAAAAATAAAAAAAATTTTTTTTTTTTTATTTGTAGAACTAGACCGCTCAGTCTCCCTGTCTATGATAACCCTTGTTGAAACTGAAAAAATCAGATAAATGAATGCCACCAAGATATCATTTACAAGTAACATGAACAGCATTGAAACCTACACCAAACAGTGTGTCAAAGCGTCATCATGAACATTCACTGGAAAATGAGCAGATTGTGGGAACACCTGTCGAAATGCAAATCAGTTATTATACAAGTCCAAGAAAGAATTGATGAACACGGAATGCTACATCTAGAATGAAGGTTTTATACTTTAGGAAGAGAAATTATATAACCAGGAACTCTAAAATGTGAAATGCTATGAAGAAAATAAATGCTAAAATAGTATAAACATTGAAGGTAAACGGAACAAATCAAACCTCACCTGATACAACTTCACTGAATTCAGTAAACGCACCCCTGAGAGATTGGTCATCAACCCCCCCCCCCCCCCCCCACCCCAAGGAAAGACCTGAATATTTTAGTAAAATCATGTCAAACTTGAAGGCCATAGAATAAAGGTTCACAATTACAAAACCATTTATGAGAATGTACCTCTGATAAAGAGGTTTAATGACATGTGACAAATTGCATTTAGCATAGACATCATGGGAACCTGCCCGTTTATGGAACCATTCTGGGAAATGCTCTTCCAGCAGAGCCCGCCAAGTCTACTGGCAAATGCCATTTTATAATATACCTAGAAAACCTAAAAGAAATTTAATATTTTAAAAACTTAAGATTCAGCTTAACTTGAAGCTTCTACATGTAGTTGCATGCATATAACATCAATTATAACAAAGTTCATGCAACAGAAAATGGGAAAGGATGCACTAAGAACAAGGATGCAATCAAAATTAGAAAGGCTGCAATCAAATAAGAACAAATTATTTCAGCAATGAGAGAGCTAAGCTATGTCGATACCAAAAAAATCGCTATAAGAAACAAATGGTTTGAAATAAAAAACATTAGAGCATTGAAATTTTTCAATAAAAGCCACAGGTTGCATCTTCCAGCAAGAAGAGTCGGCATTATGGCCATAAGACCGAACTAAAATATACATACATCAATCCAAAATAAAGCATATCACATTCAGAACAGAAAAAAGAACACACACGTGAGCAAATATAACAAACCATGCAAGAAAGTAAGGAATGTTGGAAGGACGAAATCAATAAACCAAACACAAAAAAAGACTTGCTCCGTTTATTGGATTTAATTGTACCCTCATATAAGAAATTAGATGATATTTATGATCTGACAATATTTGGCTCCAGCTGAGACGAGTGTCCAACTAAAAAAATTGAAAGGAACAAAGAAAACCTACATATAATGGAATCAAAGCAGTGATAAAGTAGTAAAAAGGACAAAGTCAGCATTGATGATCTGAGTCTCCTATAAGCAATTCAATGATTCGTGATCGGGCAATATTTGGTTTATGTCAGGTCCAACTAAAAAAAATAGGAACTAAAAAAACCAGCATATAATCGAATCAAAACGGCGATAAAGCTGCAAAGAGCACAAATATCAACATTGACGATCGTGGTTTTAAGAATTTCATAACGAAGATAAGGAAAAAACTTCTTGCCGACAACTGACTCCTCATAACCCAGGCAATAGCAAATAGCAAACAACAAAAACAGGATATAATAACACTAAAAACACACTTCCCAATGAAATCGAAAAGCAATAAAGAAGATTATCAAGGGCATCTGATATGATATATTGAAGCACAACAGTGATACCAAATGAAATATAGAAGACGACAAACAAAAAAGAGAAAACCTACAAATCGATAACAATGGAGTGCATCAAACAGAGAAACCAGTTTAAGATGACCAGTTACCAAAATTATGAGGGCGTGACGAAGGATCAGAACATGATAGAGATAGGACGAGGTTTTATATCAAGAGTGAAGAAGAAACAGGGAAGCGGTTGGGTTTGAGCGTCGTGGATAAAAAAATCTTCTGTATTATCAGCAAGACGGGAAACTTCGAGATGCCTCACAAAGATTAATTTTTATTTATTATTGAAAATAAATAAATGAAAAAATAAAATTGTAAGATGAGAATTAAAAGCCAACAGTAATATGAAGGAAAACTGTATATTAATCCAAATATGATTCCTCGATTAGGATTAATACGGATGAATATCAAAATGATATACATTTAAAATATATTCAAATAATCATATTATTTAAATGGTTACCTTCATTTTAAAAATATTAATCCAAACTATTGTAATGTTTGCGATATTAAATTTATTAATACATGCAAAAACATATATCAATAGCAATACAAATTGTGGATAATTTGACAATATATCATTGTTAAATTTGAATCATTACAAATTTAAATTTATTTAAATTTTCATACAAATAGAAACTCAAGGTCAAAAAAACAAACAAATACCCCATCTCCTAATATGTTGTATATGAAAAAATATACATCATAAAAAAATAGAATCATCATATTTAATTTTAAATTAGCTTTAAGATGAACTCTCCCATTTAAAATAAATATGTCTGAAATACCGAATGGTCTTAATACAAAAAAATCCGCCCAACCAACTGCTTCGGCGCTGGTAGTTCCAGAATCCGTCTCTGCCTTAGCTGCCACCTCCGCCATAACGGCCACCACCTCCGCCCCCACCAAAACCAGATCTCTCAGTGGCATAATTAACACGAATGAGCCTACCGTCCAGCTCCTGAAAATAAAGATATGATGCTATGAGTTCGGATCTTGATAACAAACAAAGAAATAAGATCAAACCTTGCCGTCCATGGCAGATATTGCTGAAGCAGCAGCTTCCGTGTCAGTGAAATTCACAAACCCAAACCCTCTGGATCTCCCAGTTTCTCGATCAATCATAACTGTCGCTGAGAACAAAGACTAGAAAATGTCAATGAACAAAGAGTTTGGACAAAAAAGCTTGAGAAGCTCGTTCTTGATGAACTTACTGGTCAAAACAAGTGGGTCCATGAAGATTGAGATTTAATGGAATTTAGTTCATTGGAGGAATACTTGAATTAAATATTATATATTATATAGGCACGGGGGATAAACAACCAAAAACTACGCTAAATGCACACAGGAGACTCGAAACCAAGACCTCCTAAACATAAGAAAATTTTCCTTAAAACATAAGAAAGGATAAGGAAGTTTTCTTTAATAAAAGGAAAAAAAATCCTAAGTAATGAGGAAGTTCTTATATATAAATATTCTAGAAGGAATAAATTTCCGGCAATTGAGAACACAATTAGAAAATTCTCGACAAACCATAGAACATATAGAAGCTTAAAAACTCACCATCAGCTACCTCACCAAAACCTGAAAATGCATCTTGGAGAGTGCTACCATCAACTCCCCACGTAAGGCCTGTATAGTTGAATAAAAAATGAATATATCTACTAGCATATTGTAATTATGATTTGTTGATCTCGTAGAAAAATCCAGCACATACCTCCAACAAAAATCCTGCATGATGATGCATGGCGAACAACATTCAACATAGACATCTTAGAAACATGACCGTTTGATAAAATATTTTGACAAATGCTCCTTCCGCACAGACTGCCGATTCTGATAAAAATTGTCATCTAAACCCTAGAGCCACAGGCAAGCCTGGAAGATCAACAAAATGATTTACAAGGAAGCAATGATGTAGTAAATTATTGAAAAATTGAATTTACACACATGGAATGAAATAAAAAAATCCATACACTTGACAGAGAGACAAATATGTAAAATAAACACGTTAATCAACAATCTAATAGAGCCCGAGATAACTCAGGCATGCGGCAGGTATATATGCGCAGGGGGGATGTATCACTTAGAATTCTTGAAGTGTGGAAAGACAGGGAATGTACAAGGCTAATATGGTAAGAAACCAAAGAAATTCCATGACTGCTGAGAGGTGGGGCACTTAACAAATTTTACAGAGCTTCTCATGACAAGGCGTGAGATCTATGATAAGCTTAAGCACGGGTACATCAATGCGATGACTATAGTTTACTAATTCTCAGGTATTTCTCAAAGTATTGAATTTATATGACACTTCCAGTTTTTTGATAGATGTGCTGGTTTTTCTTATGAAAATTATGTGAACAATGCCAATTGGGACCTAGGAGTTATGATGACTAGTTGTCATTCACGGTCCATGCTCATCATAATCCAACTAACATAATTCAATAACCTCACCCAAGGGAATTGTTAGGGTGGAAGTTCTATAATGAATTATGATTATAAGAAAACATGATGTATTAATCCTAGGAAACATGATGCATTAATCCCCTTGGGTGGGGTTATTGAATTATGTTAGTTGGATTATGATGAGCATGGACCGTGAATGATGGTGTTTGGGTGAAGCTTTATTTCAGGAAGGTCGATGCTCGTAGAAAGATGATAAGGGAAATCCTATAGTTACTTGAGAATGTGAACCTTATCATAGATGGATTCTACTAAATATCAAGGTAGAAATATCAGGAGAACTCATATAAGTGGTGGATAATATCATATTTAGCTATTGATCTATACCATTTTGATGGATTCATATGATGTGGTAATTATCAGAGGTAAAATCCAATGAATAAACGGGTGCACTATCAAATGTTTAAAGATATCAATACGTTCAAGGAAAGGATGATGACATGTTTATTAGAGAGAGAATTTTTTTATAGACCATTATGGGTTTGATATTTGTGATCAGATGTTTTGTGAACTACATGTGGTTTGAGATATTGTTGTCAGAGAAATGGGATCTGTGGTGCCTCAACGCTTGGCAATTAGAGAGTTTGGAGGAAGTTGGTATGGTGGAGTAGCAGTTGGCACTCTTCGTGTACAATTGGCCATAATGAACTGAATTTGGAGCCAAATGTGTCATTCAGGGAGTGACAGGTGCATATGATCGGATCAGAGCGATATGAGAACATGAGATTCCAATAGTTGGAATGTTGTGGAGGATGCTGGATGATGCATCTTGAGGATGAGAATTGTTATGGTGGAAGTTCTATAATGAATTATGATTATAAGAAAAGAACCGGGTTTAGGTTTTGAAACTGGAATACTGGTGATTTAGAGAATTCTTCTAGAGTTTGTAAATTCTGGAGGAAATTTAGAAGTTCATGTTAAAAGAGGGAGTGGTGGTACTGCTTCAAGTTGCAGTACATACATCAAGTGCCCTGTAGGGGGTGCATCGGATACCCAGTGTTCATCTAGAAGAGGTGAGGCCATTGGATGGCTACTGAATAACTGGTGGCTATCCACCAACCAACAAACAAAACCTTGAAGAGTGATGGACAGAATGAAACAATAAAAATGATAAACTAAATAAGCCATCATCCCCGGTACATTGACTAATAACCAAACCACTGGAAAAAAAATAGCAGAGATGATAAAATTTTCAGGTTCAGATTGAGCTAGCAGTGTGGATTTTCATCTGTGGATATTGGGATACAAACAGCACAGCCCGTGAATGTTGAAATGTCAGCACAAGACCGAGGGGAAAGATTATAACATACATGTTCTTCATTGCCTGGGGTTTTAGTGTGTTCACGCTAGAATAAATCAACCACAACACTTGCTGAAAATCAAAAGTGCCACAGAATACGACAGTCAGAGAGCACCGAAAGGAGCACAGAAAGATGATGGAAAGGAGGTGTCAAAGGACCCAGATCTCTCACCATGCTTCCATACATATCCAGCATCACACTGGATGCATAGCATCTCGCTGTCGATTACAATGTCTTTCTTAAATACTAATGAACAATATCTGCTTCAAGATTCAGGACGTCACTACATCAAATGATCATATCTTATTCCTCACCAGAGTCTTTGACTGCCTATATATATTTAAAAATAGTTGCTTGCAACTCAGTCTCTATGAACAGCCTTTCTCCAAGATTTTTTATGGAGTCTTCTTGTTGGCTTCCCTCAACTCGGTCTTTAAGGATCTTGACTGCCAATCACTAATTAGTAAAGCTTCATGCATGTCAGCGCTTCACTATTTGGATTAAATAGAAGATGTAACTTCTAATTCATCTCACTGTATAATCAAAAAATATAACTTCCAATTCTTCTCATCTTTTTAAATAACTTCAACGTATGAAATATAACAACACTGAAATAATCTGTAGGTCTTATTCATTGTTTACCAACTTTAATAACTTCCAGTTCTTAGTTTTATCTTTCAGAATATTTGTGTCTGGGAAACTCAGATTCAAGAATTACACTATAGCTTTTGGAATCTTCTATTGGTTTTCTTCTCAATACTGCTTCATGTAATACTTCACGTAACTGTTAGTTCACATAACTGTTACAGCTTCTAGAAACTCCTCTCAACTCTACTTTGCAAAAAACAAAGTTCGAAAAACAGTCTCTCTACAAACAGTATTTGTTGTAAGTGCTTTGCACAGCTCTTAGTTCGTGATCCTAAATTCATGTAAACATTATTCACTGTGAATGATTCATGAAAATCAGAGTATGTGGACCTTCATGCAAATGTAGTACAATTCATGGACTTCGCATCAGAACGGTATCACATAGGAAGGATTCAATTAAAATACAAGCATTACTATCTCTATATAGGAACATCTTTCATATAAATTATATGCAAGATCCCAATTTATAGACTTCTGATTATCTCCTCTCAATCATTGCCTCTTACTCTTTTTTCTCTCTATCATCTACTGCTCTGCTTCCTCTCAGTGTTATCTATAAATGAAATTTCTAAGACTTATTTATAGGCAAATATTGATGCAGCGCTCGGCTCATAACGCTTCTAAAAAACATGGTGAACCACTCAATCTCGACGCGACTCCAAGAAACATGAAGTCACAAGTTCACAAATGAATCCGGATTCGCCTAGCATGCATGTTCTACCTTTAATATCATTCAGCTAAAATTATCAAAACATAGTGCCCCTTCCCGTTTTTTTTCCCCCACCGTGGGGGGGGGGGGGGGGGGCTCCATGGCCAGTGAGCAAGTCCTCCGCCGTCGCCCCCCTGCTGGATCTCCCTCCCTTCCGGCGGATCTGCCCCCTTGCCAGCATCTCCCTCCGCGGCGTCCTGACGGCCCGCCCTCCACCTACGGCTCCCGGCCCACATCTCGTCGCAGCGCCTCCCGCCTCCCGATCCCGACGGGATCCAGCCGCGGTTCCCAGCCCGCCTCCCGTCGCGATTCTCGGCCCCGCCTCCCATCGCGGTTCCCGGCCCGCCTCCCGCCTCCCAACGCGACGCCTCCCGCCTCCCGTCGCGACTCCCGACCCTCCTCCCGTCACGCCGCACCGCCTCTCGATCCTGACGCCGTCACCCAGCCGCCTCCCTCTGCGCGCATCGGACCCCGACGACCCCTTCTCTGCAACGCGACGACTCCCGGCTCTGCCTCCGATGCGGTGACTCCCTGCCGTCCAAAGCAGCCACGGCGCTCCCTCGGTCGGACTGCCGTCTGGCGGCCTCCCCTCTCCCAGATTTGGCCAGATCCGGCCAGATCCAGTCGCCGGCGCATCCTGCGGCGTCTCCACCTCCAAAACAGCGCTCCACCTGTGGCTCCTTCAATGCGCGCGGCGGCCCCCTCCTCCTGCGCTGCTCTCCCGATAGCTGCCTCCCTTTCCCGATGGAACCATTTTTGCACGCTCCTTCTAGATCTAGAGCGTTGTCTCCCCTGTCCGCCAGCACGCCCTCGCCCTTCCTCCATCGTGGCGCAGCACCTCGACCGCCTTGGATCTGGGCCCTTTGGCGCCGCCAGATCCCGCAACGACTCTGCAGAATCATCACCTCCCGTCATTGGCCCCGCAAGTGCGGCTTTCCCGGTGCTAGTGTGACTTTCCCAGCATATCATCGACCAGCCCCGCTAGTGCAGCTTTCCTGGCGCTCCGTCAACCGGCCCGGTCTGTGTGGTTCATCTGCTGCACCCACGACATCTTCTTTCATCCATCATCCTAAGGGGGAGCTGCAATCTTGAGTGGGAGCTACGATCGTCGATTGTTTCTTTTTATTTCGTTTTGTTCTATAATCAAGCTGGGTATGTCCAGCTTGAGGGGGAGTGTTTGCAGTCTGTTGATTGCTTTGTTTTTTTTTCTTTATGTGTTCAAGTTAGGTACACCCAACTTGAGAGGGAGTGTTGGAGTCTGCATCCCACATCGGACTTGTGGTATGGTGTGGTCTTTATTATTCATTATATAATAACCTCAAGGCCTCCTTAAAGAGGCACCTTGGGGATTCGGGTATACCTCTTTTATTCTTCTACAGTGAGAATTATGCATACATGAATAGGCTTCTTCTCACATCAATCCTTACTTCTGATAAATTCACACAAAACACCTACTGCCATGGCGTGCAGCTTATCTTCTCTACTTGATCAACCAGTAACCTTCTAAAGAAAACAACCTTCAGACTTCGCTTGAAACATAGTAGAACGTCACCCACTGTGATATTTTTTGAATTAAATGAATAGTGATGCATCATCATTTCATTGTTCAGATTTTCTTCCAGAATATCCCCTTGTTTTCATCTTATGCAGCATAACCTTTGATAATAAGTGGAATCATCTGTATCTTTTCATTAAAAGTAAGAGTACACTATATCAACTTCGTATCATCTAATTCTGCCTTAATAGTGCACTGGCGGTGTATAGTTATCTTATATTCACGGTGTTTCTCAATCAATACTATCTCTTCAAAATGGAAGCTTGCAAGAACACTGTAACTTCTGGAGAATATATCATTCGGAAAAAAATTAGCAGAGATGATAAAATTTTCAGGTTCAGATTGAGCTAGCAGTGTTGATTTCCATGTGTAGATATTGGGATACAAACAGCAAGGCCGGTGAATGTTGAAATGTCAGCACAAGACCGAGGGGAAAGATTATAACCTACGTGTTCTTCATTGCCTGGGGTTTTAGTGTGTTCACACTAGAATAAATCAACGACAAGACTTACTAAAAATCAAAAGTGTCACAGAATACAACAGCCAGAGAGCACCGAAAGGAGCACAGAAAGACGATGGAAAGGAGGTGTCGAAGGAGCCACACCTAGGGTTTAAAAAAATACTTCACCTCCAGTTGACAGGGCGTACAAGTCGCCCCCGCCCCTGCGCCTGCCACTACCAGCGACGGGATTGCAATAGACCAGGGGATTGCCTATGTGGGTGGCACTCGGGCAGTGCCGTGGACCTCGCTTCGTTTCCTAGAACCTCGGGCCTTGTAGGGTTTCAAGTTGGGGCGTCGATGGAATCATATACCCCTTTAAAACAATTTTATTTATCAGAACGTATATTCCTTTAAAACAAACAATTTTATTTATCGAATTTCTCTCCCTTTATAATTTTCAAAATGAAATCTAAAAAGTAAAAAATGAATATAATATCAACAATTAATAATAAAAAATTAAGAAGATTCCCCCACTATAAGACAAACATAAATATGAGTTCAAAAAAATGAAAAGAAAACTATAATATCACAGTATAAATGAGATTCAAAAAATTAAATTTATAAAAGATATGGTTAAGAACATTAAACCTTCCAAAAGTTATCCCTCGATACCTACAAGTGATCTCATACTTAAGAAGATGGTTCTAGAGAATGTTCAAAGTAAATTTTCTTATCTTTTAAAGTGTGAAAGTAGACCCCTACAGAGAATTTATGAAACGCTTCTCTCTTCCATAGAGGTTAGCAATATATTGTTAAAGCTCAAACAATATTGAAAGAATTAATATCAGAGATAAAATTCAATGTTTTTAATATCATAATTCAAAGAATCAGAACATGAAACTTACAAATACATCGAGTATTGTATCAGAGCAAATAAAACATTGGATATTGTCTTTGAGCAAAAAGATTATACCATATAATGTGTAAAATGATATAAGAACACTAAGTAAAACACAACGTACAAAAACATCTGAGCATAAAGAATGTTAATTCTAAATATTATGTTAGAGAGAACGTAAAATTTTATATTAGAGCATTTGAGAGATTTCATATCAAAGCATATGTGGGAAATTTAAGAAACTTTTATAAAATGTCAAAGCGCATGTAACAAATTTCATATTTGTTAAGATTAAAAACAAGTTACTCTGATGAATGAAATTTATGTCATTTATCTTCCAGAAAAATGAAAGTTACTTGTGTAAAGAGTTAGAAACTAAACAAAAAATGTACTCCCCTTTTTTCACGGAGTGTTTCGATTTCAAGAGATAGCTTGAACATAAAGTATAAGTTACTATCACTTAACATTGATCACACCTAAATTCTATTAAATATATTCAAATCTATCAAAATTTAAATGCTTAGTGAAAATATCAGCAAGTTTATAGTGATTCATACTTTTCATACATAGATATTACATCTTTTTAGAAGAATATTCAATGTATAACATAACGATCCACACCATAATCGTATAGATCTAGTATCTTTTGAAAGTTGGATACATAAACAACTAGTTCATAAGTGTACTAAATTATTTATCACTAAAATATTCATAACTAGCACCCTTCTTAGAAATATCACACTCAGTACCTTCTTTCATAACCTGGGGAAAAGGAAACATAAGAAAGAGTGAGGTCAGATGCTCAATAAGTGTAAATGAAAGAGATATCAACGATCACTTGAGCATAACATGAGCATAAGGGTATGAGAACATGAGAATAACATTTGAAAATCATACCCTGCATATCATAGATCATAGTCTTGAGTCGTGTCATAGAGCTTAGCAGTTCATAAGACATGAATCATATAGGAATCAAAGAACATCAATCACGAGATCATAACATTGGCGCAAGACATGAGTTTGCGGCATACACATAAGCATAGAAAATCATTTCCATAGTAGTCAAGGCTCACTGCTGAGATTATCATAGTGGATTGAGTTTAGTCTCCAAGCCATCATAATAGTCAAGGGTCACTCCCAAGACTATCATAGTGGATAGAGTCTCTTACCGAACTGGGTTTACTCCCTATTTCAGTCCTCTTTATCTCATGATATATCAATCTTTAGCCAATGCATTGAAGGGATATATAATTCTGGGACCACTAATCAAATAATGAAAATCATACATATGTGTGCCATAAGATCATAAAACACTCATCATATTATAACCCGTGAAAAAGAAATGGGTTTCATAAGCATTTCATCATGAAAAAACATGTGGAAGAGAAATGAGTTTCATAATCATTTCATCAATTCATCATAGCATAACCAGTGGAAAATGAATGGGTTTCATAAACATCTTATTATCATAATCATAAAACATCTAGAGAAAGAATAAGGATGGCATCATCGGATCATATCCCCATTAAAACATAATCAACATCAAAATATTTTATCATAGTTGAAAATTTCATTAAAAGAATCATTGGAATATTTTTTGAGTAAAATACCCCTTTCACTTTAAAATCACTTATGTAAACACTAAATTTTTTCCCAAATGATAAGTAAAACATTTTATTTGAAAATAACCATAAAAACTTATAAAGGAAGCATCAAAGTATTGAGTGTTCATGACAACATGAAATTACATTCATGTCGTACAAGTAAAAAAGAAAACATTCCTTTTACACTTTTGTAAAAATTCAAAAAGTACCTCGTTTGGAAAATAATAAGAAGATTCCTTTTAAAACATTTTGTAAAATGTCAAATGTAATAACCCCAAACCCAGTAGCCCAGAGCCAATGCCTGTTTTATTACATTGACATAAGATACAAGGAATTGCATCCCGAAGGACTGAATAGTTTAGTAGTCCTGGTAAACAAGATAAATACATTATACCCACATTACATAGGAAAAAAAATAGAACATACTTTTTTTCGATAAAATATTTATTATATATATCGTATCCTTGAAAATCAGTCATAGTAAACTTCATGGAATCCTGGGGAAAGAAAACAAAATAAGGGTGAGCTCAAATATATAGTAAGGGTTATGTACAACAGAAGCAATCATGAGTAAATAAAGAATCGTCAATAAGGGATGAACAATATGGAAAAGTAAATATCTCAACACACATGCCATTTAAAAATTGATATGAATAGTCAATGGAAAGGTAAATAATTGAAAACATATACCATTTAATTAATAAACTGACTATCATAACTGGATAGGCCATAATCAATATGATAAGGTAAATAACTGAAAACACGTGTCATTAATCAATAACTGAGAATAAAATGAATCCAGAGATAATATCATTGAGAAAATATCATGTATAATAATAACTTAACTTAAAATGAAGCCAATGATTAAATATTATATGTCATGTTTCCATAACACATAATGCCATTACCTTCAAGACCTTTCACAAGACGGTTTAGAATATACTGGGTGAAATCCCATTTAATTAAGGTTAGCCAACTCATTCATCTCATGCGACTACCGATGCATCAAGGGGATTTCTATAAACGGTCCCTAACCCATGTCATTCATGTCTCAAGCATTCCTCATATATCAAATAATCAATTTAATTCATAAATAACGTGTCTTATCATCAAATATTCATATTGAATAAGGAATATGGATTTATGAATATTTCCTCAAACAAACAAATAACTTTCAATATGGAACACCGTATTTAAAAATGATATATGGTTTAAACAAGAAACATATCCATGAAAAATGATATGGATATTTAGGGGAAATTTAATGTTCAATGATCATAGAAAAGTGAATAATTCAAGTGGAAGTTAATAACTATAAAAATTAATCAAGTAAGTGAATGTCGATATTATCCTTGGTCAAAATAATCATAAGACATCCAAAGAAATAATATGGATGGTATTAATACAACATATCCCCAGTGGGGTATATGAAAAATAAAGGGTTGTTGATGAATAGAAATAACATAAAAGATATTTAAAAAATTTCTTGAGGGAAAAATCCTTTTTCATTTTGAAAATCACTTTTTAAAACACAAAAAATTTGAAAATTCTTTTCTTTGAAAATCATTTTTTAAAACTAAGAATTGTTGTAATATTAGGGAAACATATTATTTAAAAATAAACTTATAAACTTTCAAAGGAAGCTTCCAAGAAATGTCAGTCATAATGATTGGTAATTTTGTACATGTCATACAAGTTCAAAAAAACATTCCCTTTACACTATAAAAAGGTTAAAAAAGTGCCTTGTTCAGAAAACAATAAGAATATTCCTTTCAAACCATTTTGTAAAAAATAAAACATGGGATTTTTTTAATAAATAATTTTTAAAAGTTTAAAAACATATTTTGAAAACATATTTAGAAAACATGGGTTTTTGATGAAAAATGTGTTCTGATCGAAGAGATAAGTAAAGTTGGATTTTATAAAAAAAATCTTATTATTTTTAATTACCCAAAAGTGGAAAAGTGGTATTATTACTCACCTTTTTTCATGGAGTGTTTCAATGTCAAGAGATAGCTTGAACATAAAGTATAAGTTATGATAACTTAACATTGATCACACCTAAATTCTATTTAATATATTCAAAACTATCAAAATTTAAATGCTTAGTGAAAATATCAACAAGTTTATAGTGAATCATACTTTTCATACATAGATATTACATCTTTTTAGAAGAATATTCAATAAATAACATAATGATCCATGCCATAATCGTATAGGTATGGTATCTTTGGAAAGTTGGATACATAAAAAACTAGTTCATAAGTGCACTACATAATTTCCCACTAAAATATTCATAACTAACACCCTTCTTAAAAATATCATACTTAGTACCTTCCTTCATAACCTGAGGAAAAGGAAACATAAGAAAGAGTGAGGTCAGATGCTCGATAAGGGTACATGAAGAAGATATCAATGATCACTTGAGCATAACATGAGCGTAAGGGTATGCGAACATGAGAATAATATTTGAAAATCATACCCTATATATCATAGATCATAGTATCTAGTCATTTCATAGAGCTTGGCAGTTCATAAGACATGAATTATATAGGAATCAAAGAATATCAATCGTGAGAGCATAACATTGGCATAAGACATGAGTTTGTTGCATACACATAAGCATAGAAAATAATTTCCATAATAGTTAAGGATCATTGCTAAGATTATCATAGTGGATTTAGTTCAATCTATAAACCATCATAGTATTCAAGGTTCACTCCCAAGACTATCATAGTGGATAGAGTCCCTTACTGAATTGGGTTCACTCCCCATTCCCAGTTCTATTTATCTCATGAGATATAAATCTTTAGCCAATGCATTGGAGGGATATATAATTCTGGGACCACCAATCAAATAATGAAAATCATACATATGTGTGTCATAAGATCATAAAACACTTATCATATCATAACCTGTGAAAAATAAATGGGTTTCATAAGCATTTCATCGTGGAAAAACCTGTGGAAGAGAAATGAGTTTCATAATCATTCCATCGATTCATCATAGCATAACCCATGGAAAATGAACGAGTTTCATAAACATCTTATCATCATAATCATAAAACACATAGAGAAAGAATAAGGATGGTATCATTGGATCATATCACCATTAAAACATAATTAACATCTAAATATTTTATCATTGTTGAAAATTCATTTAAAAAAATCATTGGAATATTTTTTGAGTAAAATACACTTTTCACTTTGAAATCTATTATTTTAACACTAAAAAATTTCTCAAATGATAAGTAAAACATTTTATTTGAAAAATAAACTTAAAACCCTACAAAGGAATCATAAAATTATTGAGTGGTCATGAAAATAGGAAATTCATATTGTACAAGTAAAAATAAAACATTCCTTTTATACTTTTTAAAAAATTAAAAAAGTACCTCTTTTGAAAAAAAACAAGAATATTCTTTTTAAAACATTTTATAAAATTTCAAATATAATGGCCCCGACCCCAATAGCCTAGAGCTGATGTCTTCTTTATTACACTGGCATAAGATATAAGGAATTTCATCCCAAAGTACTGAATAGTTTAGTTGTCTTATTAAACAAGATAAATACATTACACCCACATTACATAAGAAAACAAAAATTACAACATATTTTTTTCGATAAAAACTTTATTCCATATAGCGTATCCTTGCATATCACTTATAGTAAACTCCCTATAATCTTAGGGAAAGAAAACAAAATAAGGGTGAGCTAAAATACACAATAAGGGTTATGTATAGCAAAAGCAATCATGAATAAATGAAGAATCTTCAATACAAAATAAACAGTATGGAAAAGTAAATATCTTGACACACATGCCATTTAAAAATTGACAAGCATAATCAATGGAAAGGTAAATAATAGAAAACACATACCATTTAATTAAAAAATTGACTATCATAAATGTATAGGGAATAATCAATATGGTAAGGTAAATAACTGAAAATGCATATCATTAATAAATAACTGAGAATGAAATGCATCCAGAGATAATATTATTGAGAAAATCTCATGTATAATAATAACTGAACTTTGAATGAATCCAATGCCTAAACATAGGATGTCATGTTTCCCTAACACATGATACCTTTACCATTAAGACCTTTCATAAGATGGTTTAGAACATACTGGGTGAAAACCCATTTAATTAAGGCCATCCAACTGATTCATCTCACGAGACTATCGATGCATCGAGGGTATTTCTATAAACAGTCCCTAACCCATGCCATTCATGTCCAAATCATTACTCATATATCAAATAATTGATTTAATTCATAAACAATGTGTCTTATCATCAAATGTTCGTATTGAATAATAAATATGGATTTATGAATTTTTACTTAGACAAACAAATAACTTTCAATGTAGAACACCGTATATAGAAATGATATATGGTTTAAAAAATGAACATATCCATGAAAAATGATATAGATATTTATGGTAAATTTAATGTTCAATGATCATAGAAAAGTGAATAATTCAAGGGGAAGTTAATGACTATAAAAATTAATCAAGGAAGTGAATGTCAATATTATCCTTAGTTAAAATAATAATAAGACATACAAATAAATAATAAGGATGGTATTAATAAAACATATCACCATAAGGGTATATGTAAAATAAAGGATTGTTGATAAATAGAACTAATGTAAAAATATCTTTAGAAACTTTCTTGAGGAAAATACCCTTTTCATTTTGAAAATCACTTTTTAAAACATAAAACATTTTTAAAATACCTTTATTTGAAAATATTTTTTAAAAAATAATAATTTTCATAATATTAGGGAAAACATTTTCTTTAAAAATAAACTTTTAAACTTTCAAAGGAAGCTTCCAATAATTTTTTTTCATGATGATAGGTAATTTCGTACATGTCATACAAGTTAAAAAACATTCCTTTTATACTGTAAAAAGGTTAGAAAAGTGCCTTGTTCAAAAAACAATAAGAAGATTCCTTTCAAAAAAAATTGTAAAAATTAAAACATGGGAAAAAATTTCTTTAATAAATATTTTTTAAAAGTTTAAAAATATTTTTTGAAAACATTTTTAGAAAACATGGGTTTTGATGAAAAAGGTATTTTGGCCAAAGAGAGAAATAAAGTTGGATTTTATAAAAACATTTTCTCATTATTTTTAATTACCAAAGAGTATAAAAATGGTACTATTACTTAAAAATATCATAAATAACCAAATTATAAGAAAATTAAATGGTATTATTAGAAAATTTTCAAAAAATTTCCTTCAACTGAAATTCAAGAAAAGATAAGTTTGATGAGATTGTGAAATAAACTCTTACAATAATCATAACGTTGAAGTGAGAATTAGTCAATGAATCGATTATGTATATCAAATGTAAATACACATAAAAAAATTGTAAATATAATATAATATAATCAAATTTCATTACATTCATAATCTTATAATATCAAAGATGGTGAAGAGGTAATATAACCTAATGAAAAGAAATTGAGTTATGGAATTCTTTACCACTTGGAAACCCTTAAGTCAAATCGCTTTAGATGAAATAATTCAAATTAAAACTTAAAATACCATTAATAATTAAGTATTCATGATATTAAATATAAATGGGGTGGTATATACACCATGTAAAATAAATTATGTGCATAATATTACAATATGCCTCAATAAAGTGAAATTAAGATGAATTCCCTTACCTTTTTGGTTGAATATGATTTAAACTCCTATATAGTGGTTTTAAACATGTTATTAACTTATACTACTAGAATAAATTATCCTTTTATAAAATCTTATTACATATTCATTAATAACATTTCATTATTTTTGTTGTTTCGATTGTTAATTGTCTTGTTTTCTCATGCGTGATTTTTCATGAAAGATCTGGTTCTCGCAAAAATTATATAGCTATATTATCTAAAAAATAATAATAATGAAATAATAATCATATTTATAATTCTTTTTTCCTTTATAGTGAACCATTAAAGATAACTATGACAGATTAAGTATGTTATGTTCATGGAGACGATCGGTCGTACATATGCATGAGTAACATTTCCATTTTCACTGATCATTATAGAAAGGTGGTAAGTAATATTTTATATTTATATAATGATAATAATATAATAATTGACATATTATATACTTATATATATATATATTATCCATGTGTTGTGGTGAAGAAAATGGAGTCACATCGTTTCGTGAAGGTGGTAGTCCACATGTACACGAACAATGTTGTCATCTTTACGTGAGTAAAATGGAAAGAAAGAAAATGATATATATTTATCTTTATAGAATGATAAATATGTAATTAATATCATAATTATTTCATTTATATCACATATAATCATTAAATTTCTCTTTATCACCTTCCATGTGAAGCGTTAGTGAAAGACGAATCACACCGCTTCACGAGGCGGTAGTCCGCCGTACACACGAGCGTCGTTATCATATTTCCTAGGAAATGGAAGGTAAAAATATGTATATGAAATAGTGAATACAGAGTTATAAATATGTTATAAATATCATATATATAATTTATATCCATCATCACATCCAACCTTGAGATTTGGAAATGAAAAAATGAACGACATCAGTTCGCGAGGCGGTAGTCCTTCGTAGACACAAACGATGATTTCATAACCCATTTGATAGAAGTGGAGATAGTTTTAGGTCATGAACTTATTATAATAATATCACAATATATTTAAGATACTGAATTTATTATATCATAATTTTTTAATAAAAATTTAAGGAGGTGGAGAAAGAAGTAAAATAAAGACGCTTGTTGAAGAACATGGCCTCTTCTTCAGGTATCCTCCTTAGGTTTGCACTGAAGCCTTCCTAGGTTGTATTTCTACCAAAAAACAAGGATTATAGGATGGGGGGAGATAATTTGGGAATTTATTTGGGTAGGTTTTGGCTTAAACAAAGTGTTTTTAAGGTGTGAATAAGCGAGGAGAGTGGCGAACTTTTATAAGTGGAAGAGAGGACACACTTGGTATTTTTGAAAATAATTGAGTGCTCCCACATTTTTCATATGAAAAAAGGGTCCAAAATGAACCATTATAGAACCTTAGAGATGTAATGGTATAAATATGACCAGAAAATAGTTTTTAGATAAGTTTATAGTTCATTTTTATGCTTATCCTTTTAGTTTAATCTCCAAGTAAACCCATTTTTATCTTAAATGTGGTAATTAATTTTTACTTCAATCACTATTCATTTTGGTAAAAAATCAAGTTGAAATTATCAGATATTATAAATTATTCTGATTAAAAATATGGAATACATTTTTCCAAGTTCAATTCACATAAGTGAAAAAAATTAATTTAAAATTAATCCCGCAAATGTGATGATAAAGAGGGTTTTTAAAGTGAAAATGATCAAAAGTTTACAGTGTTTTTATTTCAAAATTAAATATATAAATTATTCCAAAGACCTAAATTAGATTAAATGATATAAAATTGATCTAATTTTACTTTAAAACTAATTCAAATTATATTTTAATATTATAAATTATTTAAACAAAAAGGCATTTTTTAATTAAAATTCATTATTTTTCATTATTCATCAAAAATGAAACTTTTTAGAAAAATCCAAAAAAATTCACCCTAAGATAATTATATTATTCCAATTTAAAAAATTAATTTTATTTTAAAAAATAAATTTTATAAAAGTGTTAAAAATTTATTTTAAATTAAGTGTGCAAAGTGTGATTAAACCGTCTTTTAGAAGAAGAAAAACAATTTTTTCAGAAAACATTTATTTATTTTTTAAATGATTCTTATTTTATTCCTAATCAATAGATAAATTTTTTTTTCATAATTTAGTTAGTATTATTTATACTCAATAATTTAATGGATAGGTTATAACTATTATATTAAATAATAATATTTTAATAATATATTGTTTTTCGATCAAACTCGTTCTTGTGTGTTACATAAGCTATCAAAGAGACTCGTTGTTTCATGTAACACAATCTAAACTCAGTATTGAATATAATTAAAGCTATTGAAGTGATTTTTTTAAAATAAATATATCATAAGGTCTGCAAGTGTTATATTCTCATATACACTTGGTGTTGCGTGTCATACATGCTATTAAATACAATGTCCTTATTTTAGAATTTTTGGGTGTTATATTCTCCCCACCTTAAATAAATTGTGTTCTCTTAATTTAAACTTGATCTTCAAAATCACGGATTTGACATTTAAAAATTCATTTATTGAAAAACCCACATCATAAAAGGGTTAATAAAATATCCTCTTAATAAGAGAGAAAAGGTAAGTATAAGGGTAATATGGAATGACACATAACTAAGTTTCTATGTATGAGAACATTGATGTCAAGTGAAGATGTAGACATAGAGGGAAAATGTAAATAATTATATAGAGTGATTGAGTTCATTGATCACAAGTAAGTTAATGATCAATGGAAAGTTAAGGGCCTCAAAACCATAAATTTGCGATGATTTAGAATACAATACGATGCATAGGATATGAATGCAATGGGATAAAAATCTCATTTAAAGGCTATTTTTTCTAAAGTTCAAGAATTCTTTTACTGTATAAGAATATAATGAAATATACTTACTTGATACATTTATATTTCATAAGTTAAATTTCATCCTTTATTTGTGCTTCGATCAATTTTCAATTCATTCATTACTCTAATAAATGAATATCCAAAAATGATTTTTTTATTCTCGAAGCACTAAAATTTAATTTTAACAGATTATAAGATCCATAAAAGAATTAAAATACTTTCTATATATATCTAAATATTTTCTGAAACCAATATGATTATCATAAGTTATCCAATATAATAAATTAATATCTAAACCTAAAAAGTAACACTATCAATTCATCATTAATATTTATTTTTCAAACAGTTTAACTAAAAATAATAACATATTAACTAGGACATCATGTAGGATAATAGAAGGAGTGAAACCCTTATCATCCTTCGGTCATGGGTTCATGCCCAGTATCCTTTCCAGATGCGATGAGTTGTCACCCTATATGGGGATTTTCCTTTTTATAAACTATATTAATATAATTACTATAATGCTCCCAAAATAATATGATGGATATCCTTGAAAAAATTTATTCATTAAATAACATTTTTTACTATTGTTTTCAATTCAATTTTTTCACAAAGATTAATAATCTTATTTTCCTATTATTATAATGTCATCAATGACCATATTAACCCTAAAGACTATCAATACCTTTAAACTTATGTTTATAAAATTTAAAGGCATTATTACTCAAATAAAATTTTCACTAAAACATATGCTAAACCAATGGGTTGTATTGCCATAAATTGTACCCAAAATATCCTTAATAATGTTATATTACTACCACATACATTTTTAAAATGGATGTTTAAGACTTTAAACATATAATCAATCTTAAACTCATAACCCGTGATGGTATCCAAAACTCTTATGTTAATGAAAACATATATGATTTTAAAATCTAACACAATCCTTAGACATTTCATGATTCTTATACCAAAATAACATTGTTAAAAATAATTGTACAATTTAATTCTTGAATCCCAATACACAAATAATTCATCCTTTCAATTTAAACGAAAGTCCTTCATTAGTCGAGGGTTTAACCTAGGTCATTCATTGTCATTATCTATTCAAATAATTCATAATGGTTTGTAAAGAAAATGTGAATTAACCTAATTATATCCCATGGGAGTGTCAAACCAGGTGAAAAGTAAGGCCAATTGTTGTGCACTAGGTGATGATCGAATCAAGTCAAATTCACCCTTTTCGGATTTATTACCCCTAGGTATATTTATTCTAGAACCACGTCCACTTGTAGTATCCAGATAAGGATGTATTTCAAGGAAAAACCATATAATCTCTACATTACTGAAACTTTAGGATATTCTTCTATACATATCCTTAAAGTCTATCTTAGGGTTATATTCCCTAATATATGTTTTCCTAAATCTAGTTCTCAAGATCTCTAGTAAACTTTCTCTAGTACCGATTGTAATAGCCCTGACCCCAATAGTTCAGAGCCAGTGTCTACATTATTATATTGACATAAGATACAATGAATCACATCCTGAAGGACTAAATAGTTTAGTAGTCTTGGTAAACTAGATACATACATGATACCCATATTATATAGAAAAACACAAATTACAACCTAGTTTTTTTAAGAAAAACATTATTCCATCTAGCATATCATTTTATATTAGTCATAGTAAACTTCATGGAATCTTAGGGAAAGGAAACAAAAAAAAAAGATTGATCTCAAAATGCTCAGTATGGGTTATGCATAACAAAAATAATCATGAATAAATGAAGCATCATCAATAAGGAATGAATAATATGGAAATTTAAATATCTGAACACACATTCCATTTAAATAATTGACAAGCATAATCTATGGAAAGATAAATAACTTAAAACACATTCCATTTAATCAATAAGTTGACTATCATAACTAGATAATGTTTAGAATGTGTTTATTTAACAATTTTAGTAATTTCTTTTTGGTTTTGATGTTTACAAATGCACACATTTATGTTACTAATGAATTTACTTTAAGTAAATTTTAGGAAATTATTATTTTTCAGAATATTTATTCTGGAATTATATTCAAGTCATTGATCTATGAGTAATATTTGTTAAAGTATTCGGGACATGGTTAAGAATATTATAGAAACATTGTTCATACCCTAGGTTAGTATTCATAACATATGGTTCAGTAACCATATGCTTGGAACAACATGTATGGATCATAGACCCTATGTTGAGGGAAAATTATGGATAAGGAACCCTATGTTTGGATAAAAACCTACATTTGATGAAACAAATATATGGTACATCAACCCCAATTTTATGTTCAACCCTACATTATCAACCCTACATTTGGTATTTTATCGTCACATGAAAGAACCCTACATTTGAATATTCAATAACAAAGTTTTAAATCTGTGATATTATCTAAGATTTTTACAATGGTCTTAAACAGAAGTAAAGATCTGTTCAAATCTATTTTATAACCAATTCAAAGGCTCATTGTGATTGTTTCAAAGGATCATATTCAATGAAGTAAATCATTTCTATTATTATGGGAAGTTATGACTCTCTTTAATAATTTTTAATTCAAAAATTAATGATTTATTATGCAATATTTCCAAAGTAAATTTGACCTAGAATTGATCGATCTGCTGTATAAATATCAAAACATTATTTATCATAAATATATATATATATATACAATGAATAATATATATACATAAGAAAATTTTGTGAGTCATTTCCTTCAGATCTATTCTTTGGATACATGTATATTTTGATCTATCTGATTGACCCACTACTGTTATTATCACTACTACTACACTTTCTTGTTTCATCTTCTTTTGTAAGAACTATGAAGAAATTGGTGAAAATAAACTTTGGAGACATACATATTTTAACATCTCTCTGGTGTTTTTTTGTTTCCTTAAAGAATATGAAACATTGAAGATCTATTTGTTGTTGTGCATTATTTAAGATCAAAATACATTTGTCAGTTTCTGCTTGAATTGTAAAGTTCAACCTGTTTCTCAATAGAATCAAACTCTATTGATTTGTTAGAGTTTTTAACTAATTTTACTCAGTTTTGGTTAAGTTTTATCTTCTTACACTAAGTTGTGGATTTATGGTTCCATGTAAAAGAACCAGAAGTCTTTTTAAAGTATTGTTGAAGAACATTACCTCTTCTTGAGGTATCCTCCTTAGGTTTGCACTAAAGCCTTCATAGGTTGTATTTATGCCAAAAAATAAGGATCCTAAGATGAGGGGATGGAATTTTTGAAGTGATTTGGGTAGTTTTTGGATGAACCAAATTGGTTTTAAGGTGTGAATAAGATAAGAGAGGGGTGACATTTTATAATTGGTAAAGAGAAAACAATTGGTATTTTTGAAAAGAATTGAGTGATACAACATTTTTTATAGGCAAAAAGGGTCCAAAATTGACCATTATAAAACATTAGAGGTGTAATGGTTGATATAGGTCCAAAAAATAGTTTTTAGACAAGTGTATATGTCATTTTTACTCTTATATTTTTAGTTTAACCCCCAGGTAAACCCATTTTTACCTTAACTGTAGTAATTATTTTTTACTACAATCACTATTCATTTTGGTTAAAAAATAATTTGAACTTATTATAAATTATAAATTATGATGATTAAAAATATGTAATAATTTTTTCCAAATTCAATTAACAGAAGTGTACAAAAATAATTTAAAATTAATTTTGCAGATGTAATGAAAAAGAGGGTTTTTTAAAGTGGAAATGTTTAAAAGTTTACAATGTTTTTATGTCAAAATTCAATATAAAAATGATTCCAATGAACTAAATTGGATTAATTGATATAAAATTTATCTAATTTTACTTTAAAAATAATTCAAAATATACTTTAACATTATAAATTATTTAAATGAAAAGACAATTTTCAATTAAAATTCATTATTTTCACTATTCATAAAAAATAAAAATTTTCAGAAAAATCCAAAAAATCACCCTAAGATAATTTTTTTATTCCAATTTCAAAAAATGAATTTTATTTTTTCAAATAAATTTTCTATAAGTGGTAAAAATTAATTTAAAATTAAGTGTGCAAAGTGCGATTAAACCGTGTTTTATAAAAAACATTTTTTTTCAGAAAACATTTCATTTTATTTTAAATGATGATTATTTTATTACTAATAAATAGATAACTATAATTTTTATAATTTATTTATTACTATTCATACTTTATAATTTAATGGATAGGTTATAACTATTATATTAAATAATAATATTTTATAATATATTGTTTTTTGGTAAAACTCGATCTTATATGTAACACAAGCTATCAAAGAGACTCGTTGCTGTGTGTAACACAAGCTAAAATCGATATCGAATGTAATGAATGATATTGAAGATATTGAATTTACTTAAAAATAAATATATCATAAGGTCTCAGAGTGTTATATTCCTATCTATGCTTGGTGTTTCATGTCATACATGCTATCAAATACAATATCCTTATTTTAGAATTTTGGGGTGTTACATTCTCCCCACCTTAAATTAATTGAGTTCTTTTAATTAAAACGTGATCTCAAAAATCAAGGGGTTGACATTTGAAAATTCCTTTGTTGAAAAACCCACATCATAAGAGGTTCTCACTACTGGAAATAGAACCTATACCCACGGTTTTAAACCGTGGGTATAGCCCTTGAAACCGTGGGTATAGGATATACCCACGGTTTCGAGAACCGCCGGCTGCAGTGCCGTCGCAATAGGGCTATACCCACGGTTTTAATAGAACCGTGAGTATAGATGAAGAAAAATTCACATTACCCACGGTTTAAAAAACCGTAGGTATAGACATCTATACCCACGGTTTCTAAACCGTGGGTATACTGATTTAAATCTCCCCATGTATACCCACGGTTTGAAAACCGTGGGTATACTGAATTAAAACTGCCGAAATGTACCCACGGTTTGCCAAACCGTGGGTACAGACTTGTTCCCCAGGTAGAGGAACTGCAGCTCCACCTTCCTACCGTTCTGACCTACAGTTCTGCACCTACAGAATCTGCAAAGAACTTACACCATCAGAACAAAAGGATGATACAAATGAGACCTTAAAGAACATACCATCAGAAATCAAACAGGTTCCTTTTTGCTTCAAAGAGAATCCCAAACATGAACTGGAGAAGTAAATCCATCATCTAGAGCATCCTGGTTGCATGCCTTCTCAGAAAATCCAGAAACATAAAAACATCAGTCTGAAATCATCTGCATAATTCTCAAACAAGGTCCATCCTGCAAACCTTGTCTACAAACCAGTGAAGCAGTAGATAGCATTTCCAGACTTCAAAATAAGATAACCAAGAACAAATAAATAGAGAATTGTCAAGGTACTCTAGTCAAACAAAAATTCAGCGAACTCTTTCAATCAGAACAGAAAGATCCATCCAGAGAAATGCAGATACAGTTCTAAAAATCATCCCACAGATTCCACATAAAAACCCCAGGTCAGTCTCAATAACACAATATTTTATCAATAACCTTCTATTTTCTGAAAAAAAAATATTATCTATATCTCCCTTCTATATATAAAATATTATTATTCTCCCCCGTTGTGATTAGAAAAATGAAAAGGGAAATACACTTACAATGGAAATTAGAGGACCTCGTCAAAGCATCTTGACTAAAAAACATAGGTCTAGTTCAGTTCAAGGATATGGTATGCGATGATCTGATAATATTTCAAGTGTTGAGTCCTTCATTTCATCCACTTGTCATCCAACCTCAAAACATCCTATTTCATTTCATTCAATAAATGAAGTGGAACCAAACAGGGCCTTATGGGAACACCAATTTAGCGTCTTCAAGAAAACCAGTATAGTTGAAATAAAAGATGCTCACCTTCTTGGGCATCAAAAAATGTAGGGTAGATTGGACAATTTTCAGTTTACTCTCTCTAGTATTTCACAACCTGAACCACTTTATGTCTAACCCAAACCTGTTTAACTCATGTCATGTCCAGATATCATGTCAAGTTAAAAATTGTCACCTCCAATTGAGGCAAACAGAAAATAATTTTAAAAAATCTAATACAGAAATCAAATGCCCCTATCAAATAGTATTGGCCTCTTATAATGAACATTAAAAACCTATGATCAAAGCACATGAAGGAATAATAAGTCATTTACCATTGGAATTCCCAAAGCCTTAAGATCCCCATCACCCATGTGTAACAGGGATGCCATGTCAACCTAGAAAACATGAAAACATGAAAACAGAAAAGAAAGAATGTGTAGACATGAGTTGAATTCAAAAGCTAAAATAAATAACCCTCACTTCCACAACTTTGAATGTGATTAAACATTTCCCCAGGCCAAGTGACCACAAGAAACCATCCACTAACTCGGGCTACACCAAAACCACAGCTGATTAGAACAATCTGGCATGATGTTTCCAGATTGCTTATTGAGAAATTGCTTTTCTGCAACTTAAATGGTTTTCTTCTGAAATAAAAGTGAAACTGCTACTACAGAAACAAAACAAACAGAATTTATTTTTTCAAACTACTTATCATAGGCGATAAGTGCTGTAAGCAGTTTTCAGTGAGTGTTGTCAGATGGAAACCTCAGTTTTGGTCAGCCCTCACCCTCCCCCCTGCCCAGCCCTCCCCCTCCCCCCATGCCCAGCCCCTCCCCCTCCCTCCCCACTGCCCAGCAATCCCCCCTGCCTAGCCCTCCCCCTGCCCAGCCCCCCTCCCCCTCCCGCCTCCCCTCCCCCCTGCCCAGCCCTTTCCCTGCCCATCCCCCCTCCCCCTCCCCCCATTCCCAGCCCCTCCCCCTCCCTCCCCACTGCCCAGCCCTCCCCCCTGCCCAGCCCCCCTGCCCAACCCCCCTCCCCCTCCCCTCCCCCTATGCCCAGCCCTTCCCCCTCCCTCCCCACTGCCCAGCCCTCCCCCTGCCCAGCCCTCCCCCTCCCCCCATGCCCAGCCCCTCCCCCTCCCTCCCCACTGCCCAGCAATCCCCCCTGCCTAGCCCTCCCCCTGCCCAGCCCCCCTCCCCCTCCCGCCCCCCTCCCCCCCTGCCCAGCCCTTTCCCTGCCCATCCCCCCTCCCCTCCCCCCATTCCCAGCCCCTCCCCCTCCCTCCCCACTGCCCAGCCCTCCCCCCTGCCCAGCCCCCCTGCCCAACCCCCCTCCCCCTCCCCCTCCCCTCCCCCTATGCCCAACCCCTCCCCCTCCCTCCCCACTGCCCAGCCCTCCCCCTGCTATACCTGGAGAAGAGATATTATTTTGATGCTCCTATCATGAATTGTTAAAATTAACATAATAGAAATAATAATTTAAATTGTTAATAAAAAAATTATAGATGACCTGATAAATTGTACCTGCATATATTCGATGCCACTACATGTGAAGATGAACTGCTTCGATGCCTTTATATTCATAGATTGATTCAATGAATGTTGAAAGGTCAGATAAGCAGATGAAAAAAAAATGATAATAGGTTGAACGATATTTGAAAACTAACTGTAATACAAATCAGAATATAACCAATAACAGGCATGTTTTAGAAAATAATCTGTCAAATCTGGAACCCTTGTAAGAACCATATGGAAACATACATGTCTAAGTTCTATTCAGACAACCCAAATAACAGAAATTTTCAAACAGTCTAAACAGAATTTGTAAATCAATATGTGTAGAAATTGTCAATCAACCATCACCTCTTACACCTCTTACAGTGAAGAAAAACCTAAATCGGTGTTAAAAGAAATTGTAATTTTACCCGAAATATACATTGGACATGGTTTCGCCATATGGGCTGGCCAAATCTTTTGAAAATCATGCATGGGAAACATTATGAAGGGGCATAACACACTGTTAGAGAGACCGATATTATATATGAGAGCTCAGGTTGGCACTCTTCAGACTGATATTATATATATGAGAGCTCAGGTCGATACACTTCAAATAACAACCCTGATGAAAATATAATCCAAAATGCATTTCATTTCATAAAGAAATTTACATACAAGAAGTCCACTGCCCAGCACCCCCCCTCCCCACTGCCCAGCACCCCCCCCCTCCCCACTGCCCAGCACCCCTCCCCACTGCCCAGCACCCCCCCCTCCCCAGCACCAGCACCAGCACCCCCCCTCCCCACTGCCCAGCACCCCCCCCTCCCCACTGCCCAGCACCCCTCCCCACTGCCCAGCACCCCCCCTCCCCAGCACCCCCCCCGCCCCACTGCCCCCCCCTCCCCACTGCCCAGCCCCCCCCCCCTCCCCACTGCCCCCCCCTCCCCACTGCCCAGCCCCCCCCCCCCCCACTGCCCAGCACCCCCCCCCTCCCCAGCACCCCCCCTCCCCACTGCCCAGCCCCCCCCCCCCACCCTCCCCACTACCCAGCACCCCTCCCCACTACTCAAATAAAGATGAAGTGATATAAAGAAGAAGAAAACTGATTATTTCTGGGAACACCATAATATTTCAATTCCATTATGAGAAAACACTTACCAAATTCGGATCCTAAGGAGATAAGGGGATAGGATAGACTTGGTCAAACAGAACGTATCGAGACACACCCACATACTACATACATAACCATTCAAACAGTTTCAACTGTTCAAACAATATATGGAAAACATATTCAGCACAAAAGTGATGGGAAATGCCAACCAAATGAAAGAAGCTAGATTAAAACCAATGACCGAGCAGGAAAAAAAAATTGGACATTCAGAATGCATGTGTGTTCAATGATTCCAATATCTAAAGTGCGTTTCAGCTAGACTCATAACTCAAAGAAGAATTCACATTGATGAGTCATGCATGAATAAGCTCAAATGCCGTGTTAGATTGGCACATAGATTTGTCAGCTCACCTTGATAAAGATCGAATGGCAAACCACTAATTGTTAATCATACTTTAATTTGCTACAATCTGTACATGCAACAAATAAAACCATGAATTATTATTAATGAATATATAAGACTCATAACCAATGAAATGTCATATAGAACTAAAACAAATGCTGAAAAAAAGTAGAAAAAATGAAAGAAGAAATTGCATAAAGAAATTTTGTTATTAGTAGCAGTAGATCAAAACATGTATGTATACATCCTTGCACACTAAACTAGTTGAGAATAAATAAGAATGTGATTTGATCGTGGTCAAACAGATCCAGAAATATCACCAGATAAAGTGTGATATTCAAAACAATTAGTGCATTTGGAATTTGAATTTAAAATACTACTAAAAATCATACCTTCTCTTAGAAATATGAATGACTTTATTCATTGATTAAAATTATTTTAATTGGTTATTAAATGACTTATAATGAGATATTTATTACAAAAAACCATTGTTGAAATCTCAAGAAATATCTTGAACTCAAATTCCACAGAGAACTACTTCAAACATCAGGTTGATCTATGTACGTCATCTTTAAACCTATTTTTCCACCTCCCCAGCCCGCCCACTGGCCAGCCCCCCACTGCCCCTCCCCCCTCCCCCCCTGCCCAGCCCTCCCACTGCCCAGCCCCCCCCCTCCCCCCTGCCCAGCCCCCCCCCCCCTCCCCCCCTGCCCAGCCCCCCCCCCCCCCGCCCCCCCTGCCCAGCCACCCCCCTCCCCTCCCCACTGCCCAGCACCCCCACCCCTCCCCCCCTGCCCAGCCACCCCCTCCCCCCTCCCCCTCCCCCTCCCCCCCCTGCCCAGCCCTCCCCCCCACTGCCCAGCCCCCCACTGCCCCTCCCCCTCCCCCTCCCCCTCCCCTCCCCCCTGCCCAGCCCTCCCACTGCCCAGCCCCCCTCCCCCCCCTGCCCACCCCCCCCACCTCCCCCTGCAGAAAGTTCATGAAAAAACAAGTAGTAAACAGAATGGCATGTGAAAATTACCTAAATAACTGACAAATAACACCCCTGATGAAAACATAATCCAAAATGCATTTCATTGCATAAAGAAATTCACATACAAGCAGTCCACCAATACAAAAAAAACATTAAACTCCAACACACGTCTCTCTGCTAAGTCAAAAATGGAGGGGATTAATATCCCCCCCATCGCCATCACTGTCATCCTCATGTCCAGCATCATCATCATCAGCAGCAACATCGACAGCAACATCATCACCAACCGCACCGTCAGCATCATCATCAGCAATCTCATCACCAACAACATCATCAACAACATCCTCGTCAGCTCTATCGCCACCACCGTTATCGCCACTAGGACACTCATGGGAATCAACCGAGGCATTATTTAAAGAGCGCATTGATGTCATACATGAATGAAAAGTGGCAGCAACCTCTGATGGTAGTGACTGACTCAAAACTGACAGAGCTTTCATGAAATGTTCATTCATCAGCTTACTTTTTTCACGCTCCTCTAATACTATTTTCTTTGTCGCAGCTAATTCAGCACGCGCACTTTCCAACTCAGAGGCCTTAGAGGAGTCTGATGATGACCAATACCTAGAGGGGACAATGTTTTTTCCTGGTCTACAACGGACTCTTCCTGGATGCTCCACACCTAACACCTGACTGAAATGATCATTTGGCCCTAAGTTGTCACCTTCCTTCTCATCCATGGCCTCCAAGGCAGACTGTTGAAATTATAAACATATTAAATTATGAATTTCGTATAAATGTTTGAAATATAAATAAACAAACTTACAATTTTATCTTGTGTTTGTGAATTAACTGCAGTTCCATCTTTTTTTTTCCTACTGAAGCAGAATAATTTGGCACGAGGTACAGGACCTTCAATGCCCAATTCAGCTTGCTGCATATAAGAAGTGCACAAATTTGAATTACAACCATATATGATAAATGCAAAATATTGGATTGAAGTGAGTTGCAACAAAGACCCACAAACATTGAGGTAAAGACATGGACTAACCAAGGGAAAGCATGAATAAGTTATGATGACATGTTATAAATAAAGACATTATTTTAATTCAGATGAACGTACCAGCCGCTTCTCTTTATCGGGCATTGTAGTGCGCCCCAATGTGTGTAGATATGTCATTTCATCTTTGTTTTTTTTGTTTTTCACTGACACTTCCTAAGAAACAAAAAAACAATACAAGTAATAAAAATTAAATTTTATATAAAAAACAGTAAAGATGGGTAGTACCTTATACTGTTCAGTATTCCAATGTGCGGTCATTTTTTGATATTGACTTTTTGGACAGTCAGGGTTTGTGGGTACACCCTCTAACTCAGTACCCACTCTGCTCCTCCAACCAATATGTAACTCATACTTGTATGACCGCCAATACTCTCCAAGATCACTCAACCTAGCAGCTTTGGCAGCTTCACCGTTAGGAAAGTTAAATCGACTCTGCAACAAACATGTTAAGTCATATAAATACATTACTAATATCAATATAAATTTATAAAATTTTCGTACCCATATCTGCGCCCATGCCCTATCCTTGATGTCGGCACTGATATGCCTCCATGAGACCGGTTCCACCGGAACGATATCATGATATTTGGCTAAAGTAGCCATGGAACTTCTACACTCCTTAGCATTTTTACCTACCATTTGATTTTGGGAATTGTAATCCACCATAATCTGAGTTTCACGATTCCAAGCATCCCGCATTCGAGTGCGCCCACGTCGCCTACTAGAAGATCCCACTAAATAAGATAAGAGGTGAAAAGAGAAGAGTTAGGTGACAATACAATAGAAAAAAAGTGAAATGCTATAATTTGAAACATTTATAATAAAAAAACCTGATGCAGGCTCCTGAATAGGCTGTGAGGCATCCGTAGACTGTGCTGGATCAGCATCCTCCGAAGGAAGTATCTGTTCCACAGCATGCTCCGGCTGATCTTCATGAACAGGAGTGGAAACTGAAGGAACAGACTCAATATGTGTAGGATGAATGGTAGGAAAAGGATGTGGCGTAGACATGTCAGAATATGCATAGTAGGTCTGGGGATACATGAATGGATATGAAAACTGTGCAGGTGAGAACATCGGTCGAGTCGGCGTGGACATGGAATGGGAAAAAGAGGGTAAACGGGATGATGATGGCGGCATGTATGGGAACATCCCAGGGGTCTCAAGCGGAGGGCGGACATGTGTGGTAGATGGGATGTCCACTAATGGGTCAGTGTGGGGAGTGGTAAGACGGGAGCTCCGCCTAGGTCTAGGAGGATCCCTACTCGGTCCCATACTAGGAAGAGGATTCTCTGGAGTTACATGTCCCTAAAAAAATTGGATAAAAAATATGAACTTGATATTATTTGTAATGCAGAAGATAAATATTTAAATTAATATACTCACTGAAGACAACTCGCGCTCACGTCTAACAGGATCAGCATCAAATAATCTCTTCTTGCGAGCTTCTGTAGTTTTCTTCATAATCTGCATAAGAATGAAATAAATATTTTTTAGCAGCAATTTTTACAAATCATAGATACTACTTAAAAAATGTCATAACATCTTTCAGTAATGATAATTTACAACCAAGTTATACAATTTTTAAAACCACATTTTAAAACCACTTTTCTGAATTGAAAGAAATAGAATTAAATGAAACGAAACCAAACATTACTAAAACAGACATATCATTTCAAACTAAAAGTAAATTAAAGTAATTAAATTAGTACCAACCTGAGAAACTCACGTCAAGGTAAACTGAATGAACTCTGAATATATATGGTTGCTTTTATATATTACCCTCTACTACCTCAGGTTCAACATCATCCCTCACAATGGGACAATTTGTGTCATCAAATGCAATATTTTGGCTAACACCGATGGGGGCGTCAATGGTGACAATTTCATCCCCAGCATCATGAAAAATATGTCTTGGGATTACTTCATTAATGACACCATAATCAGGGTTCAGATGATCTTTCACATAAAACACTTGTTTTGCCATTGATGCCAAAATGTATGGTTCATCGGTATGCAGGAATCGACTCATGTCAATAACTCTAAATCTGCAATCATCAATAAATGTACCATGGAGCGTCATTGAATCAAACCATTTACATTTCATCATAGTGACTCGACCTCGAGAGTAGTAATCCAATAACAATATTTTCTCAACCAGTCCATAATAATACACATCTTCATATCGAGGTCGACTATCAGATGCACTGGCATAACAATCCGTTCTAGCAATTAACATAATGCCATCATGCTGTGTTCTAATTTTCACCGCTTTATCAGTTGTAACAAATTTGTATCCATTGATTATTAAAGATTTTCAGTCACGAACCAAAGAATTGGGACCAAAAGCCAACGTTCTTAATTCTTGAGAAATGAAGTCAGCAGGTAAACTCAATACCTGGAATACATGAGTAATATATTTAAATATATATCTATATTTTAAGGTATTTAATGTAATGGTAATACCTTTGATTTCAACCAAGCTGGGAACTCTTGGCTATGCATAGCCTCTCTCCTTCTCAACGGCAAAGACCGATGAACTCTACTTATAATTTGTTTATGTTCTCTACATAAAATGACAATAAAAGTATAAGGTATATGTGATATGATATCATATGAGATAACATATATATATTCAAATTACTTACTTGATATAGGCATCGAACAAACCACAATTAAACAAGACTGTACGATGTGCCATATTCCGCTCTTCAGAGCTCAATGTAACCAATGTATATGACCCAACAATTCCACCTATTTGGGGAAGAGATGGAAACGAGGGTTGAATTTCCTCATACTGCTCATCTTCATTTCTCATTGGTCGATTATGTCTTGTGCTCACATCAGACAAATACATTGAACAAAAATCCATACATTCTTGGGCCAGATAACTCCTCACAATGGAACCTTCAGGATAATTCTTATTTCGGACATATGATTTCATTGTGCACATATTTCTTTCAGTGGGATACATCCACCGAAAAGCAACTGGTCCCCCAAGAAGTGTCTCAGTTGGAAGATGAACTGTTAAATGCAGCATGCAAGTGAAAAAGGATGGAGGAAAATTTTTTTCCAACTCACACAGAATTAATGGTGCCTCTTGCTGCATTTTTATCAACAATGATTTGGATAACCTTTTAGCACAAAGGTCTCTAAAAAAATGACACAACCGAATCACTGCCACCCTTACATTATTGGATAGCAAATGTCGAATTGCTATTGGAATCAATTCATGAAGAAGGATGTGGTAATCATGAGTTTTTAGGGATTTCAATTTCAAATGTCTTCTGTTGACTCGTTTAGATATGTTGTTGGAATAGCCGTCTGGAACCTTAATATTCTCCAATACTGCCAGAAATTGATCTTTCTCTGCCTGTGTCATCACATAAGAAGCACAGGGAACTTTCCATTTGTTTTCACCGATACAAACAGGATGTAGTTCTGGTCGAATACCCCAATCCAATAAATCCCGACGAGATCGGAAGTCATCTTTGGTCTTCCCCTTAATATTCAAAAGAATTGCAAGCAACATTTCACATATATTTTTCTCAATATGCATTACGTCTAAACAATGACGTAACAAATTAGTAGACCAATATGGCAACACAAAAAAATACTTCTCTTTTTCCAATTGTAAATGACTTCAAGTATCAGCATTCTTCCTCTTTCGAGATGTCAAATGACCTTTTCCTAATGAAAAGCTGAAATCTTTCAATTCATCAAGCACATCATTTCCTGACATACGTTGAGGTGGTTCTTCAGTGTCAACATTATTATCAAACCTCCGACGATTCTTCCTGTATTGATGATCCATTGGCAAGAATCGGCGATGCCCCATGAAACTGAAACTACGACGATATTTAAGCCTTCTCGATCGTGTATTCTTCATACAAACGGGACATGAAAGTTTTCCCTTCGTGCTCCACCCAGACATCATTGCATAGGCAGGGAAATCATTTATGGTCCATAGAAGGGCAGCACGCATCTGAAACGTATTCTTTGAAGAAGCATCAAATGTCTTCACACCTAAATCCCAAAGTTGTTTCAACTCTTTTATTAAAGGCTGCAAGTATACATCTATGTCATTACCAGGATCCGAAGGTCCAGATATCAGTATACTCAAGAAAGTGAAAGGTTTTTTTCATACACATCCACGGAGGAAGATTATAAACATGAATAAAAACCGGCCACGTGCTATGAGCAGTAAGCATCTGACCAAACGGATTAAAACCATCACATGATAGGCCCAATCTGACATTACGCACCTCAGCTGAAAAATCAGGATGTTGTGCGTCAAATGTCCGCCATGCTAATCCATCTGCTGGATGGACCAGCTCATCATTTCCTTTAATTCTCTCAACATCGTGCCATCGCATATTGGCTGAGATTTCTGGAGACATGAATAGATTTTGAAGTCTGGGAATCAATGGAAAGTGCCACATGACTTTCTGTGGCACACGAGACGGTGTTCCATTTGCATTTGTCTTCCATCGAGATGTACCACAGTCTTTACAGTCATTACGGTCAGCTGTTTCTTCCAAAAATAAACTGCAATCTTTCGGACAAGCATGGACTTTATTAGTAGCAAATCCAAGCTGCTTAATTAACTTCCATGCCATGTAATGATTTGAGGGAATATCTGCACCATCAGGAAGCAAGTCCTTCAAAAATGTAAGAATATAATCAATGGCAGTATTAGAAATCCCATACATAGTTTTCCCATGATATAACCGCATTAAAAATTCCAACTTGGTCATTCTAGTACATTCTTGATATACTGGAGTTCTGGCATCATCCAATAAATTTTTCACTATGTCAACATCATCATTTTCAGCATTTTCCTCATGTGTACTGATATCATTGTCTTCTTGCACCGGCATGCTATCTCTCTCGGAATGATGCACATATGGAAACCGATCAAATATCAAATTCTCCATGTCACTTCGTTCATTTCGTTTATGAACAGTCGAAGATTGACTCGTCTCTCCATGGTGAAACCAAACATTATAGTTTGCTTGAAATCCAAATTTCGTTAAATGGTAACTAACTTCTTCTCGTCTTAACCATGGTCTTCCAACACAATTATAGCAGGGACACTGTATACAACCTCCATCTGACGCATTGCTAAATGCAAAATCTAAAAAATTCTCCAAATTATTTTGAAACTCGGTTGAAATCCGATCGGTACGATACATCCAGCTTCTATCCATTCTATAACAAGAAAAAAAATTATCATTCAATCAACAATGTAAATCATATTTAAAAAATCATTACAATCAATTTTATTATTAAATCAATCAAAGCATATTAGTAGCTAGCAAAACATATTTAATGACAAGTATTTAATGACAAGAGGAGAGGGTTGGTTGGTGCAGCAGGGAAAGGGGGAGGGGCCAGTGCAGCAGGGAAAGTGGGAGGGGGAGGGGCTGGTGGTGGGGCTGGGGAAGCATGGGGTAAGGGGCTGGTGGGGGTGCAGTGTGGGGGGGGGGAGGGGCTAATGTAAGGGAAGGGGGGAGGGGGAGGGGCTGGCTGGTGTAGTGGGGGGGGGGGGGTAGGGGCTGGTGGGGGGGATGGGCTGGTGCATGGTAGGGGGAGGGGCTGGTGCAAGAGGGGGGAGGGGGAGGGGCTGGTGCAGGGGGAGGGGATGTTGCAGCAGGGGGTTAAGGGAGGGGCTGGTGCAAGGGAAGGGGGAGGGGGAGGGACTGGTGCAGTAGAGGGAGGGGGAGAGGTTGTGTAGGGCAGGGGGGCTGGTGAGTCTCCCCATACGTTAGAGGTTTTTGACTTGTAGTGAGGGTCTCGAGAGGTGATAGTGGGGACTATACCCTCTTATCACATATACACAATGGTAAAATTGAATAAATAACAATCAACAATGAAAGAGGTAGTAAATAAATGACAAAGCAGCATAAGATAAATATTATTATAACTGAATTAAAGTGGTCAATGGTAGTTTAAACAACAGATGAATGCATGACATGGTAATGATACATATCTAAAAGTAGTAAACATTACATAATTATTTTCAATAAAATAAAAAAATAATAAAGTCACATCAAAACCCCATGGGCGATCTCCTTGAGCATCCCGAGATCCAACTCAGTCCTTTTCTCCTAACTCTAGTTACAAGCATACATTGAAAAGCAAGGTCCAAGGTCCTGAGAAAATGAAAGTATACTCGAGTATCCCAATGTAATAGCGGCCTGAGTAGGGTGTGAGATATAAATAATAATAGGATGGAACCACTGATGTCCAGCCCAATCTAGATAGTGCAGTATAAAATATATAGTTCACTGGTATATAGAATAATAATAGAGAGATAAATAAACATCACCCGTACAGGTTCCTATGGGACACATAGCAGTTATACCTTCTTTAGCCTTTGACTGGTGTCAGAATGTGTAACCATTTCATTAATCAATTTTATCCAGTTTAAATATAATTTATATGAGAAAGATATTGAGGTTCTAAGATGTGACAAGAAAACATGTAATGATATTTAATAATGAAGTTCCAAGGTTATAACCAAGGAAACATAGACCTCAAGTGTCAACAACTTAGTAATAACTATAGCCTCACATGGGGTAAGAGTGTAATCCAAGGATAACAGTCCAACTAATTCCACAATAAGAGGACTATCTAGTCTAAGAAGTTCATCCAAGGTAAAATGGGTCTAAGAAAAGATTGGGCTAGGATTTAACCATGGCACCTACTTGTCAATTCTGGAACCAAGGAGTGTATCTAAGGAATCTTGTTGTAATACATGAGGGATTATATGGTGTCATACCAGGCATCTAAAGTTAGACAAGGATCAGGTTCTATGTAGGTCTCAACCTAAGAAAGTTGTATCCTTGAATTCGGAATAGGGTCCTTGAGTGCTCAAGGCTTTCTCTCAAGTATCCAAGGTGAGCTTGAGTCAGGCCACACCTACTTTGATATTGAATTCATATAATATTCCATTTGTTTCAAGCCTTTCCTTTGATTAGTGTGACAAGGCCAAGTAGCATGAAACCCTTTAATCAAGTAATAATTAATCAATAAGTCAATTTTGTTCAACCCTAGCCTTTCATTAGTGTGACAAGGCCATGTAGCTTGAAACCACTCATTTAATCCATTTAAGGCATTTTCAATAATCAAGGTTCACTCTGGTACCTTCCATTAACATGGTAAGGGGTTCTATGAATACGCAACATATTTTTCAATTACATCTAATACGGCTAATTCATGTACTTAGTATACTTTACAATTTCTATTTCACATTTAATTATTACATTGAAGCACTTACATTAGGCGGGTTAAATGTTGTGCATACAGGGTAATTTCCATTCTGAAATTCAAAAGATAATTCAAGCCATTTAATATAGAAAATCATACCCTTTGAAATTTAAATCTAAGGCTCACCGAATGGTGGCTCAAACATGTCAACATACTAAAATGAAAATTATGGGAAACAATTCTACATGGGTAATTCCAATATAAAAACCAGTCAAAGAACTTAAACGGTTCCTTGGTTATTTAATCATTTAAAAAGGAAAACTTAGTTTTTTTAATTCCATTAGGGGTCATATATGACATAATTCAAACATAACATCAATTCATAAAGAAATATCAGTACAACAAGACAATAAATCCTAAAAGTCTAATAATTTTTTTTTAACTTGAAGACAGCGCACCTCCGTTGGAGGGGTTTTAATATATAAACATGATATTTCTTATGAAACAATCATTTATTACCTTTAACTCTTAAATCATGAAACATACTAAATTCAAGATTAAGAGGAATTTAATCTAATGTATTCACTGCATTAACTAAAAACAAAGAAAAAGTGTAGTAAGAAACTAATTAATGCATTAATAAATTTGAGGAATTGGAAGGGTACCCTTCCTCAAAGAGGAACCAAACCAACACCTGAAACTTGATAGATTTATAAACAACCACCCGGAACTGCTCAACATGTGTATGTACATACCTTCATATATACTATTTTAAGGCCAAAATAGTGCATCTTAGGATTATCAATGCTAAATTAATTTGGGGAAATATTCTCACTGGGTTTGATAATCAGGATATTTATATCATTCATATTTTAGTATTCCATCATAAAAAAATTAAATTGCTTAAAAAAATTTAGAATCAAACCACTCCATTAACCTATGAATGCATCAACTGCTACCTTTGACTACAACACTAATTGATTATCAAGAGGTAATATGATGAAATTATGGGAAATCAACCAAGACTAAGAAATTACCAGGAAATCTGGGACTCCAGCATAAAAAAAATCACTACTGAGAAGGCCGGGAGGTCCAGGTCGTGAGCCGGGAGGCCGAGCTGGGAGCCGGGAGCCGGGAGTTGGGAGCCGGGAGTCGGGAGCCGGGAGCCGCGAATCGGGAGCTGCGATTCGGGAGCCGCGAGTCGGGAGCCGCGAGTCGGGAGCCGGGAGGCGGAGCCGGGAGTCGGAGCCCGGGGTTGGAGGCCGGGGAGGGGAGTCGGAGGCCGGGGAGGGGAGTCGGAGAGGAGAGGGGAGGGTCGGGAGTCAGTGGTCGGGGAGCGGCGTTGCGGCTTGGGGAGGTAGGGTAGAGCTCGATGCGTCGTGGATTTGAGGAGAGATTGAGGAGAGATTGAGGAGGAGCCCGATACAAGGGCTCGAAAAAAAAATTAATACCCACGGTTTTAATAAAACCGTGGGTATAAACAGCAAAAAAACATACTATCCCCACGGTTTAAAGAACTGTGGGAATAGGTGCGTGGGGATAGACCCCATTTCCAGTAGTGTCTATTAAACATTCTCTTAAGAAGAGAGAAAAGGGAAGTACAAGGGTTATATGGAATAACACATAACTATGTTTTTACATAAGAGAACAATAATGGAAAGAGAAGACGTGGACATGGAGGGAAAATGTAAATAATTATAGAGAGTTATTGGGGTCACTGATCACAAGAAAGTGAATTATCAATGGAAAGTTAAGTACCTCAAAATCATAAATCTGTGATGATTTAGAATACAGTATAATTTATAGGATATGAATGTAATAGGATAGCATTTTCATTTAAAGGACATTTTTTCTAAAGTTCAAGAATTATTTTACTGTATAATAATATAATGAAATACAATTGATTCATACCTATTACATATGTTCAATTTCATCCTTTAGTTATGGTTTGATAAATTTTCAATTCATCCCTTACTCTAAGAGAAGAATATCCAAAAATGAATTTTTTATGCCTAAAGTACTAAAATTCAATTTTAATGGATCATAAGATCCATTAAAGAGTGAAAGGTCTTTATTTCTATCTTCAAATATTTTACAAAAACAATATGGTTATCATAAGTTATCCAATATAATAAATTAATATCTAAACATCAAAAGTAACACTACTGGTTCATCATTAATATTTATTTTTCAAATATTTTAACTAAAAATAATCACATATTTACTAAGACATCACGTAGGATTGTGGAAGAAGCGAAACCCTTATCGTCCTTTGGTCATGGGTTCAAGACTCATGACCTTTCCGGATGTGATAGGTTGTCACCGTGTATAAGGGTTGACCATTTTATAATCTACATTAATATAATTCCTATAAAATTCCCAAAATAATATGATGGAAATCTTTGAAATAAAATTAATCATTAAATAACCTTTTTTACTATGGTTTTCAATTCAAATTTTTTTCACAAAGTTTAATAATCTTATTTTCCTATTATTACAATTTAATCAATGACCATATTAACCCTAAAGTCTATCAATACCTTTAAAGTTATATCTATAAAATGTAAAGGCATTATTCCTCAAATAAAATTTTCACTAAAACATATACTAAACCAATGGGTTTTATTGCCATAAATTTCTCCCAAAATATCCTTAATCATGTTATATTCCTACCACACAATTTTTTAAAAGATATTTTTAAGACATTGAACTTATGATCAACCTTAAAATCATAAACCATGATGGTATCCATAACTCTTATGTTAATGAATACATATATAATTTTAAAATTTAACACAATCCTTATACATTTCATGATTCTTATACCAAAATACCTTTTGTAAAAATACTTCTACAATTTAATTATTGAATCACAATACACAAATAATTCATCATTTTTATTTAAACACAAGTCCTTACTTGATCCCGAGTTTAACCTAGGTTATTCATTGTCATTATCTATTCAAATAATTCACAATGGTTAGTAAATAAAATGTGAATTATCCTAAGTATATTCCATAGGAGTGTCAAATCAGGTGCGTAGTAAGACCCATTTTCATGCACTAGGTGATGATCAGATCTATCCCAATGTTCCCTTTTTAGATTTATTACCCCTAGATACATTTGTGCCAGAATCACGTCCACATATAATATCTAGATAGGGATGTATTTCAAGGAAAAACCATATAATATCTACCTTACCAAAACTTTAGGATCTTCTTCTATACATATCCTCAAAACCTATCTTAGGGTTGTGATCCCTAATATTTGTTTTTCAAAATATAGTTCTTAAGGTTTCTACTAAACTTCCTCTGATACAAAATGTAATGAACTTGTCCCTAGTAGCTCGGAGTCAGTGTATGCTTTATTACATTGGCATAAGATACAAGGAATCACAACCCGAAGGACCAAATAGTTTAGTAGTCTTGGTAAACTAGATACATACATGATACCCATATTACATAGGAAAACACAAATTACAACATATTTTTTTTCAAGAAAACTCGATTCCATATAGCATATCATTTCATATCAGTCATAGTAAATTTTATGGAATATTGGGGAAAGAAAATAAAATAAGGGTGAGATCAAATTCTCAGTAAGGGTTTTATACAATAGAAACAATCATGAATAAATGAAGTATTATCAATAAGGAATAAATAATATGGAAAGGTAAATATCTAAACACACCTTCCATTTAAATAATTGACAAGAATAATTGATAAAAAGGTAAATAATTGAAAGAACATTCCATTTAATAAATAAATTAAATATTAAAACTGGATAAGACATAATCAATATGGAAAGGTAAATAACTAAAAACAAATACCATTTATTAATAACTAAGAATGAAATGCATCCAGAGATAATATCATTGTGAAAATATCATAAATAATAATAATTGAACTCTGAATGAATCTAATAATTAAATATTGGACATCATTTTTTCTAGGCACATGATACCTTTACTGTCAATACCTTTCACAAGACGGTTTAGAACATACTAGATGAAACCCCATTTAACTAAGGTTAGCCAACTGATTCGTCCCATGAAACTATTAATGCATTGAGGGGATTTCTATAAATGTTAACCAATCCGTTTCATGCATGTCCAAAGAATTAATTATATATTTAATAATTTATTTAATTCATAAACAATATGCCTTATCATCAAATATCCATATTGAATAAGGACTACTGATTTGTGATTATTTTTCGAGACAAACAAATAACTTTCAATGTAGAACATTGTATGTAGAAATGATAGACAATTTGAGAAATAAACCTATCCTTAATAAATGATATGGATATTTTGGGGAAATTTAATGTTCAATGATCATAAGAAAGTGAATAATTCAAGGGGAAGTTAATTACTACAAAAATGAATCAAGGAAGTGAATCTTAATACTATCCTTGGTCAAAATAATCACAAGTCATATAAAAAATAATAAGGATGGTATCAATACAACATATCCTCAGGGGAGTATATGTAAAATAAAGGGTTTTTATGAATATAAATACCATAAAAATATCTTTAAAAAACTTCTTGAGTAAAATATCTTTTTCATTTTGAAAATCAATTTTTAAAATATAAAACATTTTTAAAATAATTTTTTTAAATAATTTAAAAAAAACCACGAATTTCCAGAATATTAGGGGAAAATGTTATGTAAAAATAACCTTTTAAACTTGCAAAGAAAGATTCAAATAAATGTCATTCATGATAATGGGTAATTTTGTACATGTTGTGAAAGTTAAAAATAATATTCCTTTTGAACTGTAGAAAGGTTATAAAAGTGGCTTGTTTGGAAAATGAAAAGAATATTTCTTTCAAAACATTTTGTAAAAGTAAAATATGGGTAAAAAATTATTTAATAAATATTTTTTCAAATGTTAAAAACAATTTTTTTAAAACAATTTTTTGAAAATATTTTTTGAAAACATGGGTTTTGATGAAAAATGTGTTTTGTTCAAAGAGATAAATAAAGTCAGATTTTATAAAAAAAACTTCTCATTATTTTTAAGTAACAAAGAGTGGAAAATATGGTAATATAACTTCAAAATATCACGAATAACTAATGTATAAGAAAATTAAATGGTTTTATTATTAAATGTTCAAATAATTTCCTTCAACTAAAATTCAAGAATAAACAATCTTGAAGAGATTGTGAAATAAACCCTTACAATGATCATAACATTGAAGTGATAATTATTCAACGAATCAATTATGTGTATCAATTTTAAATCCACTTAAAACAAGTGGAGATACAATATAAAATAATCAAAATTCATTACACACATAATCTTATAATATCAAAGATGACAAAGAAGTAATATAACCCAATGAAAAGAAATTGAGTTATGAAATTCTTTACCACTTAGTAACCCTTAAGTCAAATCCCATTTGATGAAATAATTCAAATTGAAACTTAAAATACCACTAATAATGAATTATTTATGATATTACATGTCAATGGGGTATTATATATACCATATAAAAGAAATTAGGTACATAACATTAAAATACGTCTCAATGAAGTGAAATTGAGATGAAATCCCTTACCTTACGCTTCCTTTTGGTTGAACATGATTTAACCTACTGTATAGTGGTTTTGAACATGTTATTAACTTAAAAAATAACCATATTAATATTTATAATATCATATATTATCCTTTTATAACATCGTGTTACCTATTCATAAATAACCTTTCATTATTTTTGTTGTTTCAAGTGTTAATTGCTTTGTTTTCTCATTCATGTTTCATCATGGAAGATCCGGTTCTTGAATATATTATATAGTTTTATCATATACAAAAAAAAATTGTAAAATAATTATCATATTTATATATAAATTATATTTTTAAAACCAATCATTAAATATGATTATGAAAAATGAAGTACGTTACGATCACGAAGAAAGTAGGTCGTATGTACGCAGGAGTAACATTTCCATTTTTCACTGATCATTATAGAAAAGTGATAAGGAATGTTTTATATTTATATAATGATCATAATATTATAAACACCATATTATAAAATTATATATATATATATATATATATATATATATATATCATCCATGTTTTGTGGTGATGAAAAGAGAGTGACATTGCTTCGTGAAGACGACAATCCATACGTACATGAACGATGTTATCATCATTATGTGAGTAAAAAGAAAAGAAAGAAAATGATATATATTATATTTACCTAATGATAAATTTTTAATTAATATCATAATTATTTAATTTTTATCATATATAATCGTTAACATTATCTTTATATCCTTCCATGTGAAACATTAGTGAAAGACGAATCACTTAGCTTCACAAGGCGGTAGTCTGCTGTACACATGAGTGATGTTATCATATATCCTATGAAATGGAAGGTAAAAGATGTATACGATTATAAGGACCCAGCCTTAAAACATTACTTAATCATGAATTAAATGAATAATTCACATTGAGGATCTTTTTAGGTTTAGAGTTTTAGAAAATTAGGACATAACTATTACATCTCAAAAGATTACAAAGTAGACACTTCTACTAAGTTTCTATAAAATAAAAACTCTTAAAAAGAAACATTTCTAGTTCCATGTTTTAGATAGAATGTCTTTCCTTGATCCCATCCTTTAACCTATTCATCTTTAAGTCCTGTGGAAAACATTTCAAAAACTTGGGATGAGCATAAAAATCCGAGTAAAGGATACACAAAGAAGGAAAACTGTTAGTTTTTCAAAACAACAAGTAAACCATGAATACTTTATCAAAGTAATACTTTTCACCTTTACGAAGTAGTAAATACATTTCACTGAATAAAAGATCACCACTTATCCTTTGTAACCAAAAGATTACCATAAAACCATATAAAGAACACATAACATATAAAGGTAACTTAGGACATAAACATACTTAAATGGTATAACCATACGGTCGACTTCCACACATATCAATACATGGAATAGCCATACGTCCGACTTCCATACCAAATGCATTGGAGGTTATAATGTAACCACCTGTCCTGGTATTCATGGCACCACCCGTCATATGGTTTATCACGTAACCACCCGTCAAATGTCCAAGTACCATTATAAAATCATAAGATATAAAACAAATATAATGGAAAGAAAATATTTCCACATTTCGATCACAATATATTACTGAAATATATTAACATAAAAAATCCATTACAAAAACCATTTTCAATACCAAAATACATAAAAAATTAGATGGTATTTATTTACTTTTAAAAACATTACGACTTGTTGAGGAAGCCAAAGATCAAATAATACTCGCGGCGGCGGAAAGGTCGTTGTCACCGCATACGTTAAAAGAAACATTCCTTTTTTCATTTAGTAAAACACTTCGTAGAAAAACATTCCTTTTGAATGAAATGAAAAGTCAAAGGTGTTTTATACAGTGTATAAAAGAAAGTCTTGTATTAGAACAAAATATGCCTCAATGAAAGGATATTGAGACGAAGTCCCTTACAAAGACGATATCCTTAGATTAAGGATAAATCAATTACATAATTTATGTGTGACAAATATAAATACACCCAACATAAGTGGATATTAAGTGTAAAATAATCAGAGTCATTCACACATATTCATAGCATGACATATTCAAGGAGTACAAGTTTAACCCAAAGGATTGAAATTGAGTTAAGAAGTTCCCTTGTAAGAATTTGACAGCCTAACGACATCACTTTAAAATTCATAAAATGAGTTGATGAGAGAGAAAATGGTATCTCATCACTTGGACATAAAATTTACATCAATAAGGATATATAAGAACATATCCCAATATAAGAAGATGTAAATTAAAAGTCATAACATAAAGAAGTCGTTTTAAAAAGAGGAGGGTGAAAGGTTCCATTACCGACTTGGGTAACTTTTGAAACGTACACCCCATGAAAGAAGGACTATAAAACATTGATATAAATACTCATAAATGAAATTATATTACATAAATAGTATAATAATGGGTAGTACATACACCACTCAAAGGAAATGGTGACAAATGTAGCATAAATCTCACGGGAATAAAAGTGAGATGAAAAATCCCTTACGAAAACTCGGCAGCCTAACGGCGTCACATAAAACTTCCAAAAATGGATTTATGAGATCAAATAGGTTATCTCATAATATGAACATAAAAAGTACAGAATGAGGAATATAAAATAACATCCCCAAACATATTAAATATGAGCTTAAAAGGAATGACATAAAAGAGAGTACTTAAAAAGAAGAGAGAGGTAGGATCCCTTACCTCAAGTCCAACTTGTCTTGTTCGTTTCTTTATATTCCAGAATAATAAACTTTGGTCAATTTATAATTGCTTAAGGAACTAATTAAAATATTATTATTCAGTTCATATCACATATTATAATGTTATAATAATTGGTTAATAATGTGAGTTCATATCAGACGTTTTTGTCGATGTTCCGTACATGAGTCAAAATTGAACTTGTTGGAAAATAATTTTCCATATAGTTATAGGTACATCATATAAATAATAGTATTAATGATTTAAATATAATATATATCCAATATATATTCATTTTATACTATTCCATAACATTTTGAGATAAAAAATGAACCACACCGTTCATGGAGACGGTAGGCCGTACGTACGCATGAACGCTACTTTCATTTCTTTTTCATATTAATGGAATTAAAACTAAATGAGAGAGATATATATATTATAATTTCAGAATGATATCCATCATTTAGATGTAATATATTACATATATATCCATTATATATATGTACTTTTAATAGTACATAACATTTGGAGATAAGAAATGAAATGTACCGTTCATGGAGACGGTAAGCCGTACGTACGCATGAACGCTACTTTCATTTCTATTTCATAATTTAATGGAATAAAAAAAATAATGATACATAGGTATATTATAATTAAAGTATAATATAATATATAATATCATTAAATCCATCATTTATACATCCCACATATGGTATTAACAATTCAAATCACTTTGATGGGGCGGTAGTCCCCACTTCCTAAAATGAAATTATCGTGTTTACCCATTATGGAAACCATAAAGGTATGACATAAATGAAAAATAGAGAAGCATAAGGAATACATAAAAATAATTTATATATCGTATATAAATACAGTTACATCTTAATGGCCACCATGAGAGGTGTTAAAAGAAGATTGAACAACCATCGTTTCGTGAGGCAGTAATTCACCACCCACAGAAACAATATGTTCTTTAACCATTAGATGGAGGTGTGTATGAGTGTAGCTAGAATAATCCTCATAAAAGCATCCTAGTATATTTAATATACTGGTTTTGTTGCAAAATAAAGGAATAAAAAGAGTTTATGGGGGTTGGAGAACCAAAATAAAACAAAAGAACATAAGAGAAAACATTACCTTCAAATCGGATAACTCTTTTTGATTTGAGCTCAAAGGCTTCCTTGGAAAGACTTCTGCCCAAAGTGAGGCTTCTAGGAGTAATAGAGGGATGTGAAGAGACAATATGATCAGAGGTTTTACGAACCAAGGGCTTGAGAGGTGTGGGTAAGGAGGTAGAGGTGGGGGCCTTTTATAAGAGGGAGGAGGGGCACTCGTGGAAAGTCTTGAAAAGTTACTTTATTATAAAATGATTTCCAGATATCAAAGGTCCCACAATTATATATTTCTAGGATAAGGTGATAAGGGGTCTAAATATACCCATCCAATAGGTTTTTGATAGGTGTATGTCTTATATTTTACATTATCTTTTCATTTTATTTAAATCGTTCATTAATGAGGTAATCGCTGCATCATCATGGTGTCATAAATAAATTAATTTATTTAAAGTCTAAAAATTATAAAAAAATACTATTATGTAGGATATATTTTTATATTTACAATGGATATTTATGGTCAAAAATATGACTTGTATAACCCCATGTAAAAGTTGTTTTAGTAAAACAATACATGTTTGTGACATTTTTATTTTAACTTTAAATAAAAAGTTATTAATGTCATTCTCTTACCCAAGTGGCTCCATGGGGCCCCCGAGTTGACTCATTGATTGTCTTGGTCGGCCATGACTCATCCAATAAGGGTAGGACACGTGTCAAGGTCATTTCATATTATTATAACATTATCTTTACCTTAAATTACACTAATTACCTTTAATCGCGATTAATAAAACTTAAAAGTTACTATTCACAAAAAATTATTTTCATCCCATTGAACCACATTTTACATCCTAAAGACAACCATGTATGTCAGATTTTTGAAATTCAAATCACAGAGGTGGTAAAATTTCATTTAAATGAAAAATCAGTTTTTTTAACTACCACTTAGTGGTTTCACTATTCATCAAAAAATGATGTTTTTCAGAAAAATACCAAAAATTTCCCCGAAGCTATATTTGATATTTCGAATTCAAAAATGATGTATATTTTACAAAATTCAAAATATATAAGTTGCATTAATCAATTTAATAATTAATTCCCGTTGTCAAAACAAAGAGTGTGTTTTTAAGAAACAAAATATATCAAAAGATTGACACTAGTTTAAGTCCAATTTCAAAGTGAAATTAATTCCAATGACCACAATTGAATTAAATGGTAAAAATATATTCTAACTAAACTTTAAACCCAATTAAAATGATAATCTATCCATATAAATAAATAAGATTAAAAGGAAATTTTGAATTAAAATACAACATTTTCACTAAAAATGATCTTTATCGGAAAAATAACAAAAATTTACACAAAGTAAATTTTTATGTCCAGATTCTAAAGAAGGATTTTATTTGGTCCAATATAACATATAAAATTGTCAAAAAGTGAATTTAAAAAGGGTTCGCCCTCAAAATCCGGTTAAATCGACCTTTTAAAGAATATTCGAATATTTACGCTTAAAATTGGATTCATTCGCATTTTAAGCCTCTAACATTTATTGGATAAAAGTAAAAATATTTGAAAGACATATATAATCATTTTGTAGTTAGTTCTGTTCATTCCTGCCATTACAACGGCTAGGCGTTAACTATCATTTAAAATAATATTATTTTATTATTAGAGTGCAACGTAAGATTTCAAAGAAACTCGTTGTTGCGTATTGGGTACGCCATCGAGCATAGCGTTCCCTTTAAAGTAATATTAATATTTTATTTCACAAATATTGATAACTATAATAATGACATATTCTTTATTTACCTGGGATGTTACATCCTTCCCCCCTTTTGGGAATTGCGTCCTCGCAATTTTAAAATTTGGCTAGAAACTTTATTGAAAGCCCCACATCGGAAAAATATTCAGCAAAACTGTCACTTTAAAAGAAAGAAAGAGAAGTACAAAGGTCACCCGGGTTAACCCATACTAGGATTCCATGTAGGAAAACATGGATATGGAAGAAAAACAAAGGGTCAAGTTTTGATGGAGAGTGATAGAAAACATGTTTAGGAGAAAGTTAACCACCAGAAAATCACAAACTTGTGATGGGTTAAACGGTATTTGATTCCCCAGTAGGAAAAAATAACATTCAACATTTTTGTTTTAAGTTAATTTTCATTGAGGAATTTATTTATGAGCTTAACTAAAACATAAAGAAACATACTTAATTGTCGTGTATACTTTCATCTCTTACTAGATTTCTTACACAAACTCATATTTTCTCAAAAAGACGAGTATTTAGGATGAATTTTTCATATTAAGAGCGCTATAATCAAATTCTAGAGAATCACCTAATCCACAAAATAGAACTATATATTTCCCATGTCTTTAGACCAAAACCAAAACCAAAAAAAATTGTTAGTACGAGATTAGATAATACCCAAAAAGGATAATCCTTTATAAAAATAAAATATATTCTTAATCTCCAAATTTTTTCAAGCAATACCCAAAGTTCAACAAAGACCATTCAATAAACATCTATCTATAAAATTCTTCAAAGTAATCAAAACTAATATTGAAACCCAAATCTCTGAAAGATTTAATCACATAGTCTTCTAGGGTAAACATTAACATTTATCTTCAAATAACATCAGTTTCTCTTAAAGTCTCATATTGAAAAGTAATTAACCTAATCATATATCCTCCATGATAGGTCAATAATTTCTTAGATAACCCAAAATCAACTTATTATTGATTTATAAAATCATCGAACTAAAAATAATTTGTCATACTAACCAGGGACTTCACGTAGTCCAGTGGTAGGCGATAAATACTAGTTGTACTTTGGTTGTGGGTTCGATTCCTACAGCTTCATCCGACGCGACGGGTTGTCACACGGTCTACGTGTTGTCCTTTTTCCAAAACTATATAATTCTTAAAACATTCCCCAAAAAGAGATAAAATCATCAAAAATAACCATAACATAATTTAACCTCAATTTTATCTCATGCCTTTCATTTTTCATCATAACATATAGTAACCCATAATTACCTCAAAATTAAGGATCTTATACACTCCAATGGTTACCTTTATAACTATTACCTGAACTTCCACATCGAGTTGGTTCTGTCAAACATGATGCATTAGAGAACTCACCAAGGTTCAAGTGGTTAATCATGACTCCTTGATATTTGGTTTAGAATAACCACAAGATTTCTCATTGAATTTCCCATTTCATCCAGTCTCTTAATTAGAGAACCACTACATTTTCCTTCAAACCCATTGTCACTTTGGTGCCTGCTAGATCCATCCATTTACTAAAACCAAAAAAGGTCAGTGTGAGCATATCAATAAAATCATCATGTACTAATGAGGAAGATAAACACCAAGATATACTTACCCAAGTTATCTAAAACTCACTCCAACTTTAAAAAAAACAATGACTCCATATAATATACTAACTATTGTGGTTATACACAACTTGTCACTTATGCTTAAACAACACTCTAACCTCTAAAGTTATCTAAATCGACCTTTGATACCAACTATAAGGACCCAACCTTAAAACATTACTTAATCATGAATTAAATGAATAATTCACATTGAGGATCTTTTTAGGTTTAGAGTTTTAGAGAATTAGTACATAACTATTACATCTCAAAATATTACAAAGTAGACACTTCTATTAAGTTTCCATAAAATAAAAACTCTTAAAAAGAAACATGTCTAGTTCCATGTTTTAGATAGTATGTCTTTCCTTGATCCCATCCTCGACCATATTCATCTTTAAGTCCTGTGAAAAACATTTCAAAAACTTGGGATGAGCATAAAAATCCCAATAAAGGATACACAAAGAAGGAAAACTGTTAGTTTTTCAAAACAACAATTAAACCATGAATACTTTATCAAATTAATACTTTCCACCTTTACGAAGTAGTAAATACACTTCACTGAATAAAAGATCACCACTTATCCTTTATAACCAAAAGATTACCATAAACCCATATAAAGAACACATAACATATAAAGGTAACTTGGGACATAAACATACTTAAATGGAATAACCATACGGTCAACTTCCACACATATCACTACATGGAATAGCCATACGACCGACTTCCATACCCAATGCATTAAAGGTTATAATGTAACCACCTTTATTGGTATTCACGACACCACCCATAATATGGTTTATCACTTAACCACCCGTCAAATGTCCAAGTACCATTATAAAATCATAATATATAAAACAAATATAATGGAAAGAAAAAATTTCCACATTTCAATCACAATATATCACTTAAATATATTAAAATAAAAAATCCATTATAAAAACCATTTTCAATACCAAAATATATAAAAAAGTATATGGTATTTATTTACTTTTAAAAACCTTACGGCTTGTTGAGGAAGCCAAAGATCAAATAATACTCGCGGTGGCGGAAAGGTCGTTGTCATCGCATACGTTAAAAGAAACATTCCTTTTTGTCTTTTAGTAAAAAACTTCATAGAAAAACATTACCTTTGAATGAAATGAAAAGTAAAAGGTGGTTTATACATCATATAAAATAAAGTCTTGTATTAGAACAAAATATTCCTCATTGAAAGGATATTGAGATGAAGTCCCTTACAAAGACGGTATCCTTAGATTAAGGATAAATCAATTACATAATTTATGCGTGACAAATATAAATACACCCAATATAAGTGGATATTAATTGTAAAACAATCAGAGTCATTCACACATATTCATATCATGACATATTCAAGGAGTACAAGTTTAACCCAAAGGATTGAAATTGAGTTAAGAAGTTCCCTTGCAACAATTCGACAGCCTAACGACATCACTTTAAAATTCATAAAATGAGTTGATGAGAGAGAAAATGGTATCTCATCACTTGGACATAAAATTTACATCAATAAGGATATATAAGAACATATCCCAACATAAGAAGATGTAAATTAAAATACATAACATAAAGAAGTCTTTTTAAAAAGAGAAGGGTGAAAGGTTCCCTTACCGACTTGGGTAACTTTCGAAACGTACACCCCATGAAAGAAGAACTAAAAAACACTGATATAAATACACAGAAACGAAAGTATATTACACAAAGAGTATAATAATGGGAATTACATACACCACTCAAAGGAAATGGTGGCAAATGTAGCATAAATCTCACGGGTTTAAAAGTGAGATGAAAAATCCCTTACGAAAACTCGACAACATAACGACGCCACATAAAACTTCCAAAAATGGATTTATGAGATCAAATAAGGTCTCTCATAATATGAACATAAAAAGTACATAATTAGAAACATAAAAGAACACTCCCAAACATATTAAATATGAGCTTAAAAGGAATGACATAAAATAGAGTACTTAAAAAGAAGAGAGAGGTAGGATCCCTTACCTCAAGTCTGACTTGTCTTGTTCGTTTCTTTATATTCCTGAATAATAAACTTTGGTCAATTTATAATTTCTTAAGGAAATCCTTTAAATATTATTATTTAGTTCATATCACATATTAAAATGTTATAATAATTGGTTAATAATGTGAGTTCATATTAGACGTTTTTGTCGATGTTCGGTACATGAGTCAAAATTGAACTTTTTGGAAAAGAATTTTCCATGTAGTTATAGGTACATCATCTCCAGAATAGTATTAATGATTTAAATATCATATATATCTAGTATATATTCATTTTATACTATTCCATAACATTTGTAGATAAAAGATGAACCGCACCGTTCATGGAGACGGTAGGCCGTACGTACGCATGAACGCTACTTTCATTTCTTTGTCATATTAATGGAATTAAAACTAAATGAGATATATATATATTATAATTCCAGAATTATATCCATCATTTATATGTAATATATGAAATATATATCCATTATATATATGTACTTTTAATAGTACATAACATTTGAAGATAAGAAATGAAATATACCGTTCATGGAGACGGTAAGCCGTACGTACGCATGAACACTACTTTCATTTCTATTTCATAATTTAATGGAATGAAAAAAAATAATGATACATAGGTATATTATAATTACAGTATAATTTAATATATAAAATCATTAAATTTATCCTTTATACATCCCACACATGGTATTAACGATTCAAATCACTTTGAGGGGGCAGTAGTCCGCACTTCCTAAAATGAAATTATCGCGTTTACCCATTATGGAAACCATAAAGGTATGACATAAATGAGAACTAAAAAATCATAAGGAATACATAAATATAATTTATCTGTCATATATAAATACAGTGACATCTCAATGGCCACCATGAGAGGTGTTAAAAGAAGATTGAACAATCATCGTTTCGTGAGGCAGTAATTCACCACCCACAGAAACAGTATGTTCTTTAACCATTAGATGGAGGTTTGTATGAGTGTAGCTAAAATAATCCTCATAAAATAATCCTAGTATATTTAATATACTGGTGTTGTTACAAAAGAAAGGAATAAAAAGAGTTTAGGGGGGTTGGAGAAGCAAAATAAAACAAAAGAACATAAGAGAAGACATTACCTTCAAATCAGATAACTCTTTTTGATTTGATATCAAAGGCTTCCTTGGAAAGACTTCTGCCCAAAGTGAGGCTTATAGGAGTAAGATAGGGATGTGAAGAGACAATATGAGTAGAGGTTGGATGAGCCAAGGGCTTGAGAGGTGCGGGTAAGGAGGTAGAGGTGGGGGCCTTTTATAAGAGGGAGGAGGGGCACTCTTGGAAAGTCTTGAAAAGTTACTTTATTATAAAATGATTTCTAGATATCAAAGGTCCCACAATTATATATTTCTAGGAAAAGGTGATAAGGGTTCGAAATATACCCATACAATAGGTTTTTGACAGGTGTATGTCTTATATTTTACATTATCTTTTCATTTTATTTAAATCATTCATTAATGAGGTAATCGCTGCATCATCATGGTGTCATAAATAAATTAATTTATTTAATGTCTAAAAATTATAAAAAATACCATTATGTAGGATATCTTTTTATATTTCTAATGAATATTTATAGTAAAAAATATGACTTGTATAACCCCATGTAAAATTTGTTTTAGTAAAACAATACATGTTTGTGACATTTTTATTTTAACTTTAAATAAAAAGTTATTAATGTCATTTTCTTACCCAAGTGGTTCCATGGGGTCCCCGAGCTGACCCATTGATTGTTTTGGTTGACCATGACTCATCCAATAAGTTTAGGACATGTTTCAAGGTCATTTCATAGTATTATAATATTATCTTTACCTTAAATTACACTAATTACCTTTAATCGAGATTAATAAAACTTAAAAGTTACTATTCACAAAAAATTATTTTCATCTCATTGAACCAAATTTTACATCATAATTACAACCATGTATGTCGGATTTTTGAAATTCAAATCATAGAGGTGGTAAAATTTCATTTAAACGAAAAATCAGTTTTTTTAACTACCACTTAGTGGTTTCACTATTCATAAAAAATTGATGTTTTTCAGAAAGATATCGAAAATTTCCCCTAAGCTATACTTGATATTTAGAATTCAAAAATGATGTATATTTTAAAAAATTCAAAACATATAAGTTGCATTAATCAATTTAATAATTAATTCCCGTTGTCAAAACAAATAGCGTGTTTTTAATAAACAAAATATATCGAAAGATTGACACTAGTTTAAGTCCAATTTAAAAGTGAAATTAATTCCAATGACCACCATTGGATTAAATGGTAAAAATATATTCTAAATACACTTTAAACCCAATTAAAAAGATAATCTATCTATATAAATAAATCAGATTAAAAGGAAATTTTGAATTAAAATACAACATTTTCACTAAAAATGATCTTTATCAGAAAAATAACAAAAATTTACACAAAGTAAAGTTTGATGTCCAGATTCTAAAGAAGGATTTTATTTGGTCCAATATAACATATAAAATTGTCAAAAAGTGGATTTAAAAAGGATTCGCCATCAAAAAGTGGTTAAAATGACCTTTTAAAGAATATTCGAATATTTACGCTTAAAATTGGATTCATTCGCATTTTAAGCCTCTAACATTTATTGGATAAAAGTAAAAATATTTGAAAAACATATATAATCATTTTGTAGTTAGTTTTGTTCATTCCCTCCATTACAACGACTAGGCGTTAACTACCATTTAAAATAATATTATTTTATTATTAGAGTGCAACGTAAGATTTCAAAGAAACTTGTTGTTGCGTATTGGGTACGCCATCGAGCATAGAGTTCCCTTTAAAGTAATATTAATATTTTATTTCACAAATATTGATAACTATAAGAATGGCATATTCTTTATTTACTTGAGATGTTACAATGATATAGTGACTCAATAGGTATATTTATGTTATAAATATCATATATATACTTTATATTCATCATCATACCCAAAATTGAGAGTTGTAAATGAAAAAACCAATGACATCAGTTCGCGAGGCAGTAGTCTACCATACACACGAACAATGATTTTGTAACCAATTTGATGGAAGTGGAGATAGTTTTAGGTCATGAATTTATTATAAAGACATATAAATATACAGAATATACTAAATTTATTATATCATAATGATTTAATAAAAATTTAAGGGGTTGGATAAATAATTAAAATAAAGACGCCCGTTGAAGAACATTACCTCTTCTTCGGGTATCCTCCTTAGGTTTGCACTAAAGCTTTCCTATGTCATATTTCTGCAAAAAATAACGATTCTATGACAAGGGGAGGGACTTTGGAAATTTATTTGGGAATGTATTGTACAAAACAAATTGGTTTAAAGGTATGAAGAATAGAGGATATGAGGTGTCATTTTATATGCGAGGGAGAGGACACACTTCATATTTTTTAAAAGAATTGAGTGATCACACATTTTTTATATTTCAAAAGGGTCCAAAATGAACCATTATCAAACCTTATGGGGGTAGAGGTTGAAACATGTCCAGATAATAGTTTTTAGACAAGTTTATATGTCATTTTCTCCCTTATCTTTTTAGTTTACCCCCTGGTAAACCAATTTTTACCTTAACCGTGGTAATTAATTTTTACTACATTCACTATTCATTTAGTAAAAAAAATAGTTTAACTTATTATAAATTATAAATTATTATTATTCCAAATATTTAATTCATTTTCTAAATTCGATTCACAAAAAGTGGAAAAATTTAATTTAAAATTAATCCTATAGATGTGACGAGAAATTGGGTTTTTAAAGTTAAAATATTCAAAAGTTTTCAATGATTTTATATCAAAATCCATTATAAAAATGATTAAAATGAACTAAATTAGACTAAATGATATAAAATTGATCTAATTTTACTTTAAAACCAATTCAAAATATAATTTAACATTATAAATTATTTAAATTAAAAAGACAGTTTTCAATTAAAATTTAATATTTTTCACTATTTATCAAAAAATGAAAATTATTAGAAAAATAAAAAAAATCACCCTAAGATAATTCTTTTATTCTGATTTAAAGAATTAATTTTATTTTTTCAAAAAAATTGTAAAAATTAATTTTAAATTAAGTGCACAAATCAAAATTAAACAGTCTTTTAGAAAAAAATAGTTTTTTCAGAAAACATTTCTTTTTCATTTAAATGATTATTATTTTATTCCTAATCAATAAATAACCATAATTTTTGTAATTTAGTTATCACTATTCATACCCACCAATTTAACAGCTAGGTTATAACTATTATATTTAATAATAATATTTTAATAATATATTATTTGGTAAAACTCGATCTTGCGTGTAATGAAAGCTATCGAAGAAACTCATTATTATATGTAAATCAAGATAAAATTAGTGTTGCGTGTAATGAAAGCTATTGAAGATGTTGAATTTATATAAAAATAAATATATCATAAGGTCTCGGGGTATTATATTCTATTCTATGCTTGGTGTTGCATTTGATACAAACTATCAAATACAATGTCCTTATTTTAGAATTTTGGGCTTCTATATTCTTCCCACCTTAAATAAATTGCTTCCTCGTAATTTAAACTTGATATTTGAAATCAAGGGTTTGACATTGAAAAATCCTTTATTGAAAAACCCACATTGTAAAAGGGTTAATAAAACATCCTCTTAATACGATAGAAAAGTAAAGTACACGAGTCATATGGAATAAAACATAACTAAGTTTCCAAGTAACAGAACATTTGTGGAAATTGAAGATGTGGACATGGAGGAAAAACATAAATAATTATAGATAGTGATTTAGGTCATTGATCACAAGAAAGAAAATCTTCAATGTAAAGTTAAGGGCCTAAAAACCATAAATATGTGATGATTTAAAATAAAATTTGATTCTTAGGATATGAATGTAATAGGATAACATTTTTATTTCAAGGTATTTTTTCTTAAAGTTGAAGAATTATTTTACAAACTAAAAATATAAAGAAATATACTTACTTAATGCGTGTCAATTTCATAAGTGTAATTTCATCCTTTAGTTGTGATTTGATCAATTTTCAATTCATCCCTTACTCTAATAAATGATTATACAAAAATGATTTTGTTATGCCTGAATCACTAAACTTCACTTTTAATGGATCGTAAGATCCATAAAAGAGTGACAAGTCTTTCCATTTATCTCGAAATATTTTCCAAAACTAACATAGTTAGAACAAGCTATCCAATATAATAAATTAATCTATAAAACTCAAAAGTAACAATACTAGTTCACCATTAACATTTATTTTCAAATTGTTTAACTAAATATAATAACATATTAACTAGGAAATCACGTAGTCTAGTGGTAGGTGTAAAACCCTTATCATCTTTCAGTCACAAGTTCAAGCCTCGTAGCCTTGCCAGATGTGACGGGTTGTCACCATGCATGTGGGTTATCCTTTTTATAAACTATATTAATATAATTCTTATAATTTTCTCAAAATAATATGATAGACATCCTTGAAATAAAATTATTCATTTAATAACCTTTTTTACTATGGTTTTCAATTCAATTTTTCCCACAAATTCTAATAATAATATTATTTGACTATTATTACAATGTCATTATTGATCATATTAACTAAAGCCTATAAATACCTTTAAAATTATGTCTATAAAATGTAAATGCATTTTTTATCAAATAACTTTTCACTAAAACATATACTAAACCAATGGGTTGTATTGCCATAAATTTCTCCCAAAATATCCTTAATCATGTTATATTCCTAAAACACAAATTTTAAAAAGTGATGTTTGAGACTTTGAACATATGATTAACCTTAAACTCATAATCCATGATGGTATCCATAACTCTCATGTTAATGAAGACATATATTCTTTTAAAATTTAACATAATTCTTAAACATTTTATTATTCTTATACCAAAATACCATTGGTAAAAATACTTGTACAATTTAATTCTCAAATCCAAATACACAAATATTTCATCCTTTTTATTTTAATATAGGTCCTTCATTAGTCTAGGGTTTCACCTAGGTCATTAATTTTCATTATATATTCACATCCTTCATAATGATTTTCAAGGAAAATGTGAATTATCCTAAGCATATCCTACAGGATTGTCAAAATAGGTGCACAGTAAGGCCCATTTTCGTACACCATGTGATAATTAGGTTAAACCTAATGCACCCTTTTCAGTGTTATTACACCTAGGTATATATATTCCAGAACCATGTCCACTTATAGTATCCAAATAGGGATGTATTGTAAGGAAAAACTATATAATCTCTACTATACCAAAACATTATAATGTTCTTCTATATTTATCCTCAAAGTATGTCTTAGGGTTATGTTCCCTAATTTATGTTTTCCTAAATCTAGTTCTTAAGGTTTTTACTAAACTTCCTCTGATACCAAGTGTAATGACCCTAACCTCAGTAGCTCAGAGCTGATGTCTGCTTTATTACATTGTCATAAGAGACACAAAATTGCATCCCAAAGGACCAATTTTTTTAGTAGTATTGGTAAACTAGATACATATATGATACTCATGTTACATAGGAAAACACAAATTACAACATAATTTTTTTTGAGAATAAATTTATTCCATCTAGAATATCCCTACATATCAGTCATTGTAAACTTCATGGAATCCTATGGAAATGAAATGAAATAAGGGTGATCTCAAATTCTCAATAAGGGTTATGTAGAGCAGAAGCAATCATGAATAAATGAAGCATCATTAATAAGTAATCAATAATATGTAAAGTTAAATACCTTAACACACATTCCATTTAAATAATTGAAAGCATGATCAATAAAAATATAAATAACTGAAAACATATTCCATTTAATCAATAAACTGACTATAATAACTTGATAAGTCATAATCAATATGAAAAGATAAATAACTATAAACACATGCCATTAATCAATTACTAAGAATGAAATTAATATAGAGATAATATCATTGAGCAAATATCATGGATAATAATAACTAAACTCTGAATGAAGGTAGTTCTTGAATATCGAATGTCATATTTCCTAAGCACATGATACCTTTACCATTAAGACCTTTTAGAAGACGGTTTAGAACATACTGATTGAAAACCCATTTAACTAACATTATCCAACTGATTCTTCCCATTAGACCACTGATGCATTGAATAGATTTATATAAATAGTCCCCAACCCATGTCATTCATGTCCAAAGATTCCTCATATATCAAATAATAGATTTAATTCATAAAAATGTTCCTTATCATCAAATATCCTTATCAAATAAGGAATAAAAATTTATGAATATTTCCGCAGAAAAAAAAACTTTTAATATAGAACACCGTATGTATAAATTATACATGATTTAAGAAATAAAAATATCTATGATAAATGATATGGATATTTAGGAGAAATTTAATATTCAATGATCATAGGAAAGTGAATAATTCAAGGGGAAGTTAATGAATCAAAAATGAATCAAGGAAGTGAATGTTAATACAATACTTGGTCAAAATAATCATAAGCCATCCAAAGAAATAATAAGGATGGTATCAATATAACATATCCCTAGTATATTATATGTAAAGTAAATGGTTCTCGATGAATATAAATACCATAAAAATATATTTAAAAACTTTCTTGAGGATTTTTTTTTATTTTGAAAATCACTTTTTAAAATATAAAACATCTTGAAAATCCTTTTCTTTGAAACTAATTTTTGAAACCCAAGAATTTTCAGAATATCAGGGAAACATTATATTTAAAAATAACTATATAAACTTTCAAAGTAAGCTTTAAATAAATTTCAGTCATGATGTATGGTAATTTCATACACGTCGTACGTGTTAAAAAGAACATTCCTTTTGCACTATAAAAATGTTATAAAAGTGGATTGTTTGGAAAACGACAGGAATATTACATTCAAACCATTTTGTAAAAAGTTATACATGGGAAAAAAATTCTTTAATAAATCATTTTAAAATGTTAAAAAAAATTGAAAACATTTTTAGAAAACATTATTTTTGGTGAAAAAGGTGTTCCAACCAAAGAGAGAAATAAAGTCGGATATTATAAAAAATTATTATTATTATTTTTAAGTACCAAAGTGTAACATCCTGTTACTATTTTCAGGTATTCCTAAAACCCCCTTTCTATCATGCTTCAGTTGGGTTTAATTTGGGGTTGCTTCAAGTGAAATTTTGAAAATCTTGGAAGTTTCTGGGCTGTGCATGTTTGGTGCACGGTTTTCCCAAACCGTGCGCCCTACTAGTGAAAACCATGCAAACCGAGGCAGTGAATTTTTGCATGGTTGGGGCTTGGGTTGAAAAACGGTGCACCCACTTTGTGAAAACCATGCACCTAAATAAAAGGGGCACATGACTAGGGCACACAATTTGTCTAAACTATGGGGCTCTACACAACTAACTTTGCGTATAATTTTTTTAATCCAAAATTAAGTTTTCAAATATAAAAACTCTTTTTTTAGATAACCATCGGACCTCTAAGACCCCCATGTGACTTATTCTTCCTTAGAGGCTCCCAAGAGTAGTTTTTATCCCCTTCACACCCCTTAGGAAGTGAATTAAAGCTAGGTGAATGGCGTTCATTCTTCTCCCGGTAGGTTTCCTCTTCCTGTTTCCTTTCTCCCGCTCTCTCCTCTTTCCACCCTAGGGTTTTGTAGATCTCCATGTTTATTGGTGGATTTGATCCACACTATTTGGATCTTGAATCGAGGGATTGATTCTCAGATCTCGTTGTCGAAGTTCTTTGTTGGAGAATACTATTTAGGGTTTGGTGTTTCGAGATCCTGTGATCTGGAGGTAGGTGGTTCCATTTCGATCGATTAATTAGATTAACCCTAAATTAATTGATTTAATTTCAGTTGTTTGATTTAAATCTAATTGCTTGAAATTTATTTCAACTTTTTTGATTGAAAACCCAATTCCATTGAATTAGAGACTTTGGATTTGATTTGGTGAGAAATTAATAAAAATTAGGAAAACCCCCAATTCCACTGAATTGGAGTGTGTTTGTGAAATTGATGGAAATTTTTGAAAATTAAATTGTGGAATTGGTTTGATGAAATTAATTTCAAATTATATTTGAGAAAATGGATTAAAATGGTTTTGATAGAAACCCAAAGGTTTTATATTTGAAAAAAGCATGACTTGATTAAAAAACTATGTGTTGGTTTTAAAATGGAAATTGGCATATTTGAAATGGAGAATGAGATGAATTGCATTTTTAGTTGTAAAATGAATTTCCTGTCATTGATTTGTACCAGAGCACATGAAAGCCTAGGTAGTTAGTGAGTTATTGGGATAACACTCTATGATTCTACAACATTACTAAAACATAATTTCATCATGTCCCATCCTTGACAGTATGGTGATGAATTCCTCTGGACCAATGTCAAAGGGACGTGTGTATACACATATTTCCATGTCACTTTGAGTGCGAGGGATTCCTGTAGCCTGGAAATATCATACATTTTGGCATATAACCATGTTTCTCACTTGTTTGTATTTAAAATAAATGTCATTATTATTGTAAACTCTTTTACATGCCTTATGGATTTATATACATAATTTTATATAAAATGTTTATTAATTCATTTGTTTAAAGTATTTCCATCATTTGAAATATAAATCATGATTTTTTTAAATAAGCTCTTGAAATTCCAGATTTGTTTATTTAAAATTGAAATCTTTATTTGATTATTTAAATTTTGGCATTTTTATGAAATCCTTGGTAAGACCCTACTAGGCTTTTAGCTCACACCCTAACCGTGCCTTCAGGTGTTTATAGATTATCTTCTTCTAGGTTAGAGCACCTGAAAAGCACCACTTGGGGGTTATTATAGCTGTTGATATTTGGGCTTGGAGAGTTGAGTCCACTGGGACATAGGTTGTTTCAGTTTTCTAGTACTTTGGTGCAGTACTTTGGGTTTGTTTACCTGTTTGAATTTTGGTATGGTTCTCCCTGTGGAGTTTTTCTTGTATGCACACTGACTTGTTTATCCCATTTTTGCAATGTTTGTGGCAAATTTGTTCCCACATTCATTTTTGTATGATTCCAAGTGCTAGTCACCAACCTATGAAGATTGGGAACGCCATCTGGGATATGTCAGGGCCGACTTGGTTATCATGTTACCAAGGTACTCGGGATGGTTTGTGACAAAGTGGTATCAGAGCTCTATGTTGAGCTTCTTGTCTTGATGTTAGTATGCAATGTGAAATATTCACTATGAAAAAACCTGTCATTTGCGACGGGAAAGGGTCCCATAAAAAATAGTCCCTCTGGATGGACTATTTGCGACAAGACCATCTTCCCATCGCAAATGGTTTGGCGCGCACTGCACGCCAAACCGCGGGAAGGTTATTTGCAACGAGTGGTTTTCACCCGTCGCAAATAACATTCGCAGGGTTTTAGTATTTGCGACAGGTCCCGTCACAAATACTATTTACATTGGGACCCGTCGAAAATACCCTTCGCTAGTTTTAACATTTGCGACGGTTCCCGTCGCAAATACCCTTTTTAACCGCCGTCACGCAATTAATAAGGCTTTAGCATTTGCGGCGGGATTTATCGTCTGTCACAAATGCTATATCAACAGGTAGGTATTTACGATGGGACCCGTTGCAAATACTTTTTTTTAACCACCACCACCTAATTAATAAGAGGTTAATATTTGTGATGGGTCCCATCGTAACTAATATAACCTATATATACCCCCATCTGTTTTTTTTCATTCACATCTCTCTCAACTCCTCTCTCTCTCTCTGAACTCTAAAACTTTTCTCTAAATTTTTTCCAAAGTTTAAAATTTCATATCGAAGCGATTTTCAAGTCTTGGAGCATACAAAAGATCCCGTTTTAAGGTATTTATCTATTCCTTTTATTTTTTAGTTAATTCATTTAATTTAATGTTAGTTATAATTATTGTTAATTAACGAAAATGAAATTAAATTAGAATTAGATAGTTTTATTTTGCATTATTTATTTTTTACAAAAAAGTTGTTTCATTAGTAATAAATACTAATAAATTATAATAATTAAGAATAATTAGTAATAATAAGTAATAATTAGTAATAATTAGTAATAAATAGTAATAATTATAAATAAATAGTAATGAATAATAATAATTAGTAATAATTACTAATAAATATTAATAATTAGTAATAATTAGTAATAGTTAGTTATAATTAGTAATAATCAGTAATAATTAGGAATAATTAGGAATAATTAGGAATAAATTGGAATAATTATGAATAATTACTAATAATTAGGAATAATTTGCAATAAATATGTATAATTAGTAATAATTAGCAATAATTAGGTATAATTAGGTATAATTAGTAATAATTAGTAATAATTAGGAATAATTAGTATAATTAGGTATAATTAGGTATAATTAGTAATAATTAGGTACAAATAGGTATAATTAGTAATAATTAGTAATAAATAGGTATAATTAGTAATAATTAGTAATGAATAGATATAATTAGTAATAATTAGTAATAAATAGGTATAATTAGTAATAATTAGTGATAAATAGGTATAATTAGTAATAATTAGTAACAAATAGGTATAATTAGGAATAATTAGTAATAATTAGTAATAAATAGGTATAATTAGTGATAATTAATAATAAATAGGTATAATTAGTGACAATTACTAATAATTAGTCATAATTAGACATAATTAGTAATAATTAGTCACAATTAGTAATAATTAATCATAATTAGTAATAATTAGTAATAAATAGGTTCAATTAGTAATAATGAGTAAAAAATAGGTATAACTAGTAATAATTAGTAATAAATAGGTTTAATTAGCAATAAATAGTAATAATTACTAATAAATAGAAATAATTAGTAATAAATAGTAATAATTACTAATAAATAGTAAAAATTAGTAATAAATAGTAATAATTACTAATAAATAGTAATAAATAGTAATAAATAGTAATAAATAGTAATAAATAGTAATAATTAGTAATAAATAGTAATAAATAGTAATAAATAGTAATAATTAGTAATAAATAGTAATAAATAGTAATAAATAGTATTAATTAGTAATAATTAGTAAAAATTAGTAATAAATAGTAATAAATATTAACAAATAGTAATAAATAGTAATAAATAGTTATAAATAGTAATAAATAGTAATAATTAGCAATAGATAGTAATAAATAGTAATAAATAGTAATAAATAGTAATAAATAGTAATAAATAGTAATAAATAGAAATAATTAGTAATAATTAGTAATAAATAGTAATAAATAGTATTAAATATGTATAAATAGGTATAATTAGAAATAATTAGGTACCAAAAGGTATAATTAGTAATAAATAGGTATAAATAGGTATAAGTAGGTATAATTAGTAATAATTAGGTATAATTAGTAATAATTAGTAATAAATATGTATAATTAGTAACTATTAGTAATAAATAGGTATAACTAGTAATAATTAGTAATAAATAAGTATAATTAGGTATAATTAGGTATAAATAGGTATAATCAGTGATAATTAGTAATAAATAGGTATAATTAGTGATAATTAGTAATAAATAGTCATAGTTAGTCATAGTTAGTAATATTAGTCAAAATTAGTAATAATTAGTAATAAATAGGTATAATTTGTAATAATTAGTAATAAATAGGTATAATTAGTAATAAATAGGTATAATTAGTAATAAATAGTAATAAATAGGTATAATTAGTAACAAATAATAATAAATAGTAATAAATAGTAATAAATAGCTATAATTAGTAATAAATAGTAATAATTACTAATAAATAGGTATAATCAGCATTAAATAGGAATAACTAGTAATAATCAGTAATAAATAGTAAAAATTAGTAATAAATAGTAATAAATAGTAATAATTAGTAATAATTAGTAATAATTAGCAATAATTAGTAATAAATAGTAATAAATAGTAGTAATTAGTAATAAATAGTAATAAATAGTAATAAATAGTAATAAATAGAAATAAATCTCAATAAATAGTAATAAATAGTAATAAATAACAATAAATAGTAAAAATTACTAATAATTAGTAATAAATAGTAATAAATAGTAATAAATAGTAATAAATGGTAATAATTAGTAATAAATATTAGTAAATAGTAATAAATAGTAATAAATAGTAATAAATAGTAATAAATAGTAATAAATAGTAATAAATAGTAATAAATAGTAATAAATAGTAATAATTAGTAATAATTAGTAATAATTAGTAATAATTAATAATAAATAGTAATAAGTAGTAATAAGTTGTAATAAATAGTAATAAATAGTAATAAATAGTAGTAAATAGTAATAAATAGTAATAAACAATAATAAATAGTAAAAAATAGTAAAAAATAGTAATAAATAGTAAAAAATAGTAAACAATTGTATAAATAGTAATAAATATTAATAAATAGTAATAAAAAGTAAAAAACAGTAATAAAGAGTAATAAGTAGTAATAAATAGTAATAAATAGTAATAAATAGTAATAAATAGTAATAAATAGTTATAAGTATTAACAAATAGCAACAAATAGTAATAAATAGTAACAAGTAGTAACAAATAGTAACAAATAATAACAAATAATAATATTAATAAGCTGAAAATTAGTGGTAATTAGGAATAATTAACAATTTTTTTCTTTTTTTGAATCTTGTTTTTTTATATCAAATTTTTCATAAAAAATAATTATTTTATATTTTTTTAGAGAAATATAGAACAAGGAAATCAATAAAAATCATTATTAGATGATTGTGTTTAGATAAATTAGTATAGGAATTCAAATGGTTATGGTATAAATATTGTATATATTGAGGGTGTTAAAAATTTCTTATCATTTGCATCATCAAAACCATAATTTATTTTAGAAGGGATAATTAGGTGTCCATGTAAAAAATGTGGTTTGAGAACGTTTGACACATTTGGAAATGTTGGGGGTCATATATTGCGTTTTGGTTTTCAAACAGATTATGTTTTTTGGTATCAACATAGTGAATGCGGTTATAGAGAAGATACTAATAATTTAGTTCCAGATCCATCACAATTTCAAAATTTACTACATGATGTGGCAGGTCTGCCTTTTCAAAAAACTAAAACTCAGGATGATATTGATTTAACTCGTGAGTTGGAACCATCTCAATTTTACGAGTTGTTGAGGTCCATTAAGGATGTTTTATATCCTGGTTGCAAGATAAGAAAATTTGAAGCAGTTACAAAATTTATGGCTATTAAATCAGATAATGGAATGTCAAATAGTTGTTTTGATAAGATATTCTATTTGATTAAAACACTGAAACCTGAAGAAAATGTGTTGTCTATAAATTTATATGAGCGCAAGAGATTGGTTCATAATCTGGGTCTTGGTTATTAGAAGATTAATGCATGTTCAAATGATTGCATCTTATATTATGGTGAAAATGAGTCATTGGATAGTTTTCCCAAACGTGGAAAATCAAGGTATAAAGATGCTCAACTAGGGAATTCTGGATTGATTCCTGTAAAAAAGCCGAGGTATTTCCTGATTACACCTAAATTGTAGTGTTTATTTATGTCTTAGAATACATCGATATTGATGTCATGAAATAAAAAAAAATTCAATTGGTAAAAGCTTAAATCATCCCTATAATGGTGATTCATGGAAACATTTTGACCATGTATATCAATTTTTTACTTCAGAAGCCCAAAACCTGTGATTGGGTCTTTCAACTGATGGTTTCTGTCCATTTGGTTCTTACGGTAGTCAATATTCATGTTGTCCTGTCTTTATAACTCTATAAAATTTACCTCTTTGGATGTTGATGAAGGATCCATATATCTTTTTGACCTTATTAATTCTAGATCATCTGAAAAAGAATATTGATTTTTATTTGAAACCATTGATTGAGGTGTTAAATTCATTGTGGAGTAATGGTGTCAGTACATATGATGTTGCTGCGAAACAAAATTTCTTATAGAAAGATGCATTGATGTGGATAATTAATGACTTCCCAACATATGGAATGTTATCTAGATGGAGTACACAAGGTCCAAAATCATGTTCGTATTGTATGAGAGACAATAAAGCATTTATGCTTTTCAATGGAATAAAACCTTGTTTTTTAGATTGTCATTGCAGATTCCTTCTAACCGACCATCCTTTTTAGAGGAACAAATATAATTTTGGAAAATACTAATTAAAAGAGATGGAACTACAATAGTGATCTCAGGTATGGATTTAAAATCATTTGTCTCTTCATTACCCACCATTACATTTGGACTAACTATAAACCAACAGAAAATTGATGTCTTTGGGAAAGAACACAATTGGATAAAATGGAGCATTTTTTAGGATCTTCCATGTTGATCTGATTTATTGGTCTATCACATATTGGATGTCATGTATATTTAGAAGAACTATTTTGTTAATATATTCTATATAGTTTTGGATACACTATGTAAGACCAAAGATAATGTAAAGACATGATTAGATCTTTCCCAAATTTATAGGCAACCAGAACTTAAACTATTTGAAAATGAAAGATCACAAAAGTTAATGAATCCAAAGGAATATTATAAACTTTCCAAAGAAAATAAATTATTATTTTGTAAGTGGATTACATATTTGAGACTTTTATATGGTTATGTTTCCAATTTGGGCAGATGTGTTAGAAATGGTTATATTACCGGATTAAAAAGTCATGACGGTCATGTTATAATAGAAAGACTTCTGCTGATTGGATTAAGAAATTTTTTGAATTATATGATTTGGGATGTGCTAATAAACATATCATATTTTTTCTAAGATATTTGTGTGGATATAATAGACTATGATGCATTAAGAAGACTCCAAGAAGATGTTTTTTTAATTTTAGGTAAAATGGAAAAAATATTCCTGTCAGCTTTATTTGACTCAATAGAACATTTGATATTACATTTACCACATGAATTAAAATACGGAGGTCTAGTACAGTTTTGAAGAATATAACCATTTGAGAGATTTATACAAAAATTAAAGAAAAAAGTATGTAACAAAGCATCGGTTGAAGGATCAATTGTAGAAGATTATTTATAGGAGGAAATTTATTTTTTCTGCTCTCATTATTTTTAATATGAATATCTTTCAAAACAAAACCACATGGTCTATAATGAGGGAAATATTGATGATTAAATGAGAAATCAATTATCAGTTTTTAATCATCCAGAACTTGGATTTGGTGGAGTTCATGAATAATGGCTTTCAGGTGATGAACATCAGAGAGCTCATACATATGTTCTTCTCAACTGTGAAGAAATGACATAATTTGTACTATGAGTTCTCCTATCACTTATTCTATAATATTTTTATAGTAAATTAATATTATTTTATTTTTAGGTTATATGATAATCATATCAAGAAACAGATTCCACAAATTACATCAGTTGATCTTGAAGAACGTTGGAAAAATAATTTTTTCCACTAGTTTCAAAAATAAGTAACATAAATTATTTATGGTTTAACATATAAAATCAATTTATTACTTGTTATATTGATAATTGTTTTATAAATTTTCAAGTGTCTCAACATACTGATAAAATTGTTAATTGATTGTGTGTATTGAGCAACCCATCGTCCAAAATGGTTAAATCTTATAATGCATATGTGGTGAATGGTTTTTGATTTTATACACGTACATATGGGGAATCAAAAAATAATTAATAATGATGTTTTCTTGAGAGTATCTCATCATATAGAAATTGAAGTTGACTTTTACAACATATTGGAAGAAATTATTAAACTGTGTTATTTGGGGAATAATTACATAACGATGTTTAAATGTCAGTGGTTGGATACTAAGAGAGGATTGCGTGTTCATCCGAGCCATGGAATCATTGATATTAAATATAAAATTCCTTATTATAGTAAATGAACTATTTTTATTGGATCAGCATGCATATCAAATTTATTATGAAAATTACTATACTACTTCAAGAGAGTTGGGTGATTGGTGGAGCATAATAAAAATGAAAGATCGGGAAAATCAGTTTTTTCAAAGTGAATGTAGTTCCACTGAAGTGCAAGGAATTGAAATTTTTCAAGAGACTACTCTAAATCCAAATTTTTCATGAAGATACACAAATATCAATGATGACACTTCACAGTTAAGGGTTAATGGTGATGATGATGTTAATGATGTAACAAATGAGTTTGAAATGACAAGAGATGATGAAACTGAAACTCATATGGAAATTGATGATGTTGAGGAGGAATATGAAGATATTGACACCGTCAGATATAAAGATGAGGATGAAGATGAATATTAACGCAGTTAAATTCTAGTTATAATCATATATAATATATATCTATATATAATAGTTATTTTCAAATATTTACTGATAGTAGTCATTTCATGTTTCATATGGACTCAGATATGTTTCATGAGTTTGAGGAGGGTAGTCTGCCTGATGATGAGCATGATGTTGGATCATTTGACCCTTAGAATATTGGAAGTTCAGAGAGAACTCTGAGGGGGTGTGGTCTTACGCGATTGATGATTCCAGAACCTATCCTCGAGCGACGTCCACATCTTGGCTTCAATCCATGCATACATAGCTATGTTTACCTATGTATTTTAGTTTGTTTTCACTAATTATCACTAATTTATTTATATACTAATTATTTGATTATTTGTTCCTTTTTTTTCACAATATTTCTCATGTATCTATTATACAAGGGAGTGATATATTGTGAAATTATTTTTCTAGAGCATAGGTTACATAGGATCAGATTCCCATAGATGTTCAACACCACATGTTTGATCATTGGTTGGTATGTAAATAAAAAATATTTATTTTGAAATTTATTTACTTAATAACTTGATATTATTAATTTTCTGTAGGGTTTATGGTATCTCATCGATGAAAGAATTCATGACTCTATCTGGTAGGCATGAGGGGGTTGTCTGTGTGATTGTTGCTGTCAGTTTTTGCATAATTTGAGGAGGACAATGATAAGGAAAGTAAGAGTCATAGAGTTTGATGAGTCTTGTTCCACCCAGCGACCTAATTACATTCCATCTCAGGTTTGGGATCAATTGTGTTCACACTGAATGGGTGGTCATTTTTAGAGGAGATCATCAGTAGGTCATCAGAACTAGGGGAGATAGGAGGTGACACATCGAGCTAGTTTTCATATATTTAGTACACATAGGGAACATATGGTAAGTACCTTTTTAATTAATTTACATAACTATAAATGTAAATTGTTTATTTTACATTCATATAGGCAATCAAACAACCCAATATTATAGAGTTTGACATTTATAGGAAGATTTACAGAGATCCTGTCACTGGAGAGATTAAATCTGATCATTGAAATCATATTGTGGTTAGTATAATTTATTTTTGAGTTTTAAAATTAACTACAAATAATATTTTAACTATTTTAATTTTAAATTGCAATTAAAGGAGTCATATGAGGCTGCGATGTCTTAGACACAGATTGAGAGTTAGGGAAAGACTAAGGATTAGACTATTGCAGTAGGATTTGATGAGGCAACATGGATGCAGGCGACCCAGTATACCTTCAAGAAAGGGTGAGTTATTGGTATCAGCTCTCGATTGACACCTATGAGTTATTATGGTACTACTACAATGTCTGCATGCAGCTCGAGAGGAGATCATAAAGATTCATCATCACCTGATACACAATATCAAGAGAATCTTTGAGCTTAGGGTGAGCTTATAGAGAGTATACGTAGGGAGCAAGAAGAGATCCATTGATTACAGCATCAACAACAACAAGAGGAGATACGACGATGACAGCAGCAGCAACATGAGTAGATGATGGAGTACATGCGACTTCTGAATCATGGTTTAGGGATGAAGTTCCCTCCACCATCTTCTCTAGCTCCTCCACCATCTCCTCCAACTCCTCCACCTCCTCCAGGCGACCTTCTCCCCAGTGATGTATTTACTTTTTATGATAAAACATTTAAATGTAATTTTTTTATAATATTATATAATTACATGTCTATATACCGTGTTTTTTATATTGTTGCGAATATTTCATTTTGTATTATTTCATTTTTTATTTAATTTTTAATTATTTTATTACATTATTATTTATTTTATTTTATTTATTATCATTATTTATTTATTATTTTATTAAAATTATTATTTATTATTATTATTTTGTTATTAATATTATTATTTTTATATTTTTGCAAATATTAAGGTTTTTATTACTTTATAGTTTTTTTATTAATTTTATTATTATTAATTTTATCATTATTAATTTTATTAATATTAACATTATTATTATTATAATATTATTATTAATATTATAATATTATTATTATTACATAATTATTAATATTCATTTATTATTATTATAATTATTATAATTATTTTTTAATATTATTTTTAATATTATTTTATTATTATTAATATTATTTTAATATTAATATTTTTAATTTTTTTAAGTTATTTGCGACGAGTCTGTCGCAATACGGTTTTTAAAAAATTTGTAGAAACTATTTATGATGCCATTTTCTACAATGAGTTATTTGCTATGGGACCTTACCGCAAATAACTATTTGCGACAGGGTCCCGTCGCAAATACCCTATCACAAATAGTTCAATTTTTTTAGTGATTGCCAGGACCTAGGAGGTAGTTGTGATTGAGTGTCTAGCCAGCTCCCACTACAATGAACCTTAAGTCACCAGAGGTGGTTTGGGAATGACTTCTTGAGGATTAGTTCTAGTCTTTTCCCTACTTTTGATTTGGATAGATTGAAATCCAAATCTTGGGTTTTCTATCTTTTGGAATTAATTTCCCTTATTGTTTTATTTGAGTGTTAATATGATGTATTTAATGTTTTTTGCTGATGTTGTGTATCATCATTCCTCCGAGAAGACGTGTGAATTAGATTTAGGAGGAATTTGATGATAAACCTCTATGAGAAAATCCTCTTATGGACTTGAGTCTAGTTGAGGTAATTGTGCGTACTATCTAAGCTCTAGGACATGCACCACCACTAGTTCCCATTTAGGCTCTAGCTATGAAACCCTAGAGAGACGATCTCTAGATTAGTTCTCAAGAGTTCCTTCCCCAGAAGCCACCAATTTTCAATGGCTCAAATGAACCTCAATAGGCTGATTAATGGTCGATAAAGATCAAGAGTTTTTTTGGTTCTTGGAGACACTTGAGGAAATCAAGGTGAAGTGTGCCACCTTCATGCTAGAAGGACCGAGCAGGAAATGGTGGGACACAATGGTGATGATGAAGAAGCATGATGAATTAGAGTGGAAATACTTAAAAGTTCTTCTCACTATCCAGTTTTATCCAAAGTTGATGGTGTTGGACAAGACTATTGAGTTTTTTCAAAATTGAGTAGGCTGATAGGACCATGATAGAATATGCAAACCACTTTTTTGAGCTTGTGCAATCTTCATATGAGATATTATCAAATGAGAAGATGAAGACTCGATAGTTTGAGCTGGGACTACAATATGATATTTATTCTCAGGTTTTCTTGATGAAGCTGCCTTTGTATGCTGATGTGCTAGATAGAGCTGTGATGGTCAAAATGGACCTGGCTGGAAAGTCAGGATTGATGAGAGTTTCTTTTTCTCCTAGTGGTATTTTGAATTCCTCTAAGGGGAAGAGGAATTGTGATGATTATCATGGCAGTTCTCAATAGTATGTTTTTTCTATACCTCCTACAGTTCCTGGTAGAGGCCCTTTGATATGATACCAGTGTGGCAATCTAGGGAATTCAAAGAGGGTTTTCACCAAGGCACCCAAGGTATGTGGTTCCTGTGGATGCTCAGGTCACTTGAATAAGTTCTTCCATGTCTTTTCAGATCATTATAGTGGGACATGATCTTAAATTTCTGTTAAAACTGTGGTGAAATCATATTCTTCGCATGCAAAGGGGTTCCAGCCACAAGTATCTGGAAAGAAGCTTCTTCGTACAGTGGAAGAGTCTCCAGAGGAAGCAGATATTGGTTCAACGACCACGAGAGGTACCATTACTATAGATTCATCATTAGTGACTACTCTATTTTATATTGGATTATCTCATTCATTTATTTAAACCTGTATTGTCAGTATGCTAAATCTTCATATATATCTTTTTTCTTATGTGATGGATATTGCTACACCCCTTGGAACCAAGAGAGAGCAGGGTCTCCATGTCCTGCTTGTGATTTCTCTTTATCAAATGTTTTTCTTGCTTGGGTTTTTTTGGTTCTCAAAATTAAATCACTTTACATCATATTTGATATGGATTAACTCATTTCCAATAAATCACAGATTGATTTTTATCTACAATGGGTTTTCTTTACTACAACTGATGGGGTGTTTTGTATCTTTCAAGGAGAATGGGGACTAAGGTTGAGTAGAGACAGACCTTCTTATCTAGATTTGTTGAAAGTGACATATGTGTTTTATTTTGATCTAGAGTGATAATCTTTGAGTGGTGATCTACCTCTAGTTTTTATCAAGTTTCTTGGTTTTTTTATGCATTTTATAGTTTTACACCGATAAGGGAGGTAGAGTTTTCTATTGATTTAGTGCCTGGTACTCAACCAGTGTCTATTAATTCTTACTACATGGAACCAATGAAAATTAAAGAGTTGAATACTCATTTGGATGATCTTATAGATAAAGGATTTATATGCCCGAGTGTGTCACCTTGGGTGGCGCAAGTTCTCTTTTCTAAGAAAGATGATGAGACACTTCACCTTTATGTTTATTACTGAAAGCTCAATCGAGTAATGCTAAAGAGAAAGTATATATTTCCATGGATTGATGATATGTTTGACCAGTTGAAAGGGGAAAAGTGGTTCTTGAAGATTCAGCTTTGATCTGGTTACCATCAGTTGAGGATAAAATAATACGGATTTTATAAAACTACCTTTCAGAGCAAGTATGACCATTATGAGTACTTTATCATGCCATTTGGTCTAACCAGTGATCCTCTAGTTTTATGGCTTTAATAAACAAGATTTTACATGAGTATCTTGATACCATCATGGCTGTCCTTGTGGATGACATCCTTGTTTACTCTAAGTCCGAGGAGGATCCTGTGTGTCATCTAAGAGAAGTTTTGTAATTTTTGATAAATCAACAAATTTATTCCAAGCTTTTGAAATTTTATTCCTGGATTCGAGAAGTGAAGTTATTAGGAAATGTGGTGTCAGAACATGGTATTTTATTTGATCCTAAAATTTTTAAATATTTTAGGACATGGGATCAACCACAAAATGTTTTTGAGATTCATAGCTTCTTGGGATTAGCTGGATATTATCACCAATTCATAAAATAATTCTCAAAGTTGTCTTCTCTGATGACTACACTAACTTAGAAGGGGGTGATGTTTGCTTGGGATGATAAATTTAAAAATTCTTTTATTGAGATAAAACATATTTTGACTACTTTACTATTGTTGACTCTTACCGAGGTTAAGTAGGACTATGTGATCTTCTATGATGCATCAGGTTCAGGTTTGGGCTACATTATAATGCAAGGTGATCATTTCATTTCTTATGGGTCTCATAATCTTAGGCTACATGAGAATAATTACTCAAATCATGACCTTTAAATTTCTACTATGATGCACGTGCTTAAGATTTGGCGACATTACCTTTTTGGATAAATGTTTACAGTGTTTTCCGATCACAAAATCTTGAGTTATATCTTCTCTCAAAAATATTTGAATATCCACCAAAGGTGTTAGGTGGAATACTTTCAATATATCAACTTTGAAATCACCTATACCCCGGGGAAATAGAATTTTGTTGTAGATTCTTTGAGCATGAAACTTATGACCTAGGTAGTGAAAGAATATTCGAAAGAGTGGAACTTGATGAATCTTTTTACACTGTTGCATATTTGAGTTTGGGAATTAGGGGCTGAGTTTTCCTTGTCCAATGTTTAGTTAAAATACATTCTTCTAGAGATTATTCTTCCAGAACATCAGCTTGATTATGAATTTCATAGCATTACAAACTCTCTATATGGTGGGGATACCATTCCTGACTAGTCATTCTCCACCGAGGGAATTCTATGATATTAGAATCACTTTGGTGTTCCATTGAATATAAGGAAAGTTGTGATGGGGGATTAGTTCCTAGTGGGCAGTGCACCTAGGAACCACAAAGATTTTCTATTATATGTGAAGAAAGTTATATTGTATAGGGATGAGATGAGGCATTTCTGAATTTTTATCTCATTGTTATACATTCTAATAGGTCAAGGCTGAGCACCAGAAGCCTTCAGGTTTGCTAAAACCACTTCTAGTCCTGACTTGAAAGTGGGATGAGATATCTATGGACTTTTTGGTTGGGTTAATGCATACATAGAGAAAGAATAATATGATATGGGATGTGATTGATAGGTTGACCCAGTCGACTCACATTATACCCATTCGTGATAAAACCAAAGTTGAGGAGTTAGAAAATATCTATGTAAAAGAGATTGTTTTTTTCATGGAGTTCCATATGCGATAGTATTTGATAGGGATCCTCAGTTCACTTCTCGCTCTTAGAGAGCCCTTCAGGAGGCACTAGTACCTCAAGTCTATTTGAATATAACATACCATCCATAGTTGGATGGACAGATAGAAATAACTATACAGATTCTTGAGGATATGATCCATGCCTATGTCCTTAAATTTGATGGATCTTGGTATGATCATTTAGGGATGGTTGATTTTTATTATAGCAATAGTTACTAGTCCATGATCAGAATGGATCCTTTTGAGGCCTTATATGGCCGCCCTTGCAGATCTCTGTTGTGTTGGTCATAGAATAGTGAAAGTTCCTTGGTTGGAATGAGTTTGGTTCAAGAGACGACAAATAAGATTCATTTAATTCATCAGAGAATGTTGACAACATAGAGTAGGTATAATTCATATGCTGATCATTATCACAGACCTTTGGAATATTCTGTTGGTGACAAGGTGTTCTTGAAAGCTTCACCTCATTTAGGTCATAGATGTATTGAGAGGTTTAGGAATATTTATCCTCATTTTTTGGGACGTTTTTAGGTTATTTAATAGGTGGGAAAAGTTTCTTATTGTTTGGAACTTACACCGTAAATGATGTCAATACATAACATGTTCTATATATCTCAGCTCTGAAAGTATCTATCTGATCCATCTCATGTTTTGAGAGGAAGTGATCTTGAGGTTGAAACTAATTTATACATGACTAAAAATCCATTTAGGATAGTTGATTCTAATACTAATATACTTTGTAGGAGGGAGAAACCTTTGGTTCAAGTTCTATAGTAGAAAAATTATTATTCTTATGAGATGCGGGAGAGGTATGCACCGATGAGAGAGCAGTGGCCTCATATTTTTAGCATGGAATATTCTAAGTAGTATTTATGGGGTAAAAAAGTTTCTATGGTGGGGAGGTTGTAACATCCTATTACTATTTTCAAGTATTCATAAAACCCCTCTTTTTACCATGATTCTGTTAGAATTCATTTGGGGTTACTTTGGATAAAATTTTGAAGATTTTAGAAGTTTCTTTACTGTGTATGGTTTTCCCAAACTGTGTGCCTTTCCAGTGAAAAATGCAAAAACCAAGGTAGTGGGGTTTTGTACGGTGGGTGCATAGTTTGAAAAACCATGTTCCCACTTAGTAGAAACCATGGACCTGAATAAAAGGGGCACATGATTAGGGTGCATGGTTTGTCTAAACTGTGTGGCTCTACCCAACTAACCATGCATATGGGGTTTTTTAATCTAAAATTAAGTTTTAAATTCTTAAAACCTCCTTTTTAGATGCTCGATGGACTTGTTCAACCCCCATCCAACTTATTTTTCCTTAGAGGCTCCCAAGAGTAGTTTCCCCCCCTATAAAACCCTTTATAAGTGAATCTATGCAAGGCGAATGATGTTTGATCTTATATCAGTAGGTTTACTCTTCTCATTCCCCTTTTCCCATTCTCTCCTCTTTAATCCATAGGGTTTTGTAGATATCTATGTTGATTGGAGGATCTGATCCTTTCTATTTGGATCTCAAATCTAGTGATTCATTCTTAGATCCCATTGTTGATGTTCTTTGTTACTGAATCCTGTTTAGGGTTTAGCGTTTCGAGATCCTGTGATCTCGAGGTTGGTGGTTCTATTTTGATCAACCAATTTGATTAACCCTAAATTGATTTATTTAATTTCAATTGTTTTATTTAAATCCAATTGCTTAAAATTTATTTCAACTATTTTGATTGAAAACCCAATTCCATTGAATTAGAGGTTTTGGATTTGATTTGGTGAGAATTTGAGAAAAATTGGGAAAAACCCCAATTCCATTGAATTGGGGAGTGTTTGTGAAATTTATGGAAATTTTTGAAAATTAAATTATGGAATTTGATTTTTGGAATCGATTTGATGGAATTTATTTTGAATTTTATTTGAGAAAACAACTTAAAATGGTTTTGATAGAAACCTGATGGTTTTATCTTTGAAAAATGTATGATTTGATTAAAAACCTATATGTTTATTTTTAAATATAAACTGGTATATTAAAAATGGATAATGGTATGAATTTCATTTTTAATTATAAAATTAATTTCCCATCATTGATTTATACTAGAGCACAAGCGGGACTAGGTTGTTACTGAGTTATTGGGATAACACTCTACGATTCTACAATTTTACTAAAACGTAATTACAACACGTCACATCACCAATGAGATAGTGATTAATTCCTCTTGACAAATGTCAAAGGGATGTGTGTATACACATTTATATGTCACTTTAAGTGTGATTGATTCCCGTATCCTGGAACAATCGTACCTTTTAGCATATGACCATGTTGCTCACTTATTTTTATTTGAAACATATTTCATTATTGTTGTAAACTATTTTACATTCCTTATGAATCTATATAAACTATTTTATATAAAAAATTTATTAATACATTTGTTTAAATTATTTACATCATTTGAAATGTAAAGCATGATTTATTTAAATGTGATCTTGAAATTCCAAATCTGTTTATTTAAAATTGAAAGCTTTATTTGGTTAATTAAATATTTTCATCTTTATGGAATCCTTGGTGGGACTTTACTAGGTTTTCAGCTCACACCCTACCCGTGCCCTTGGGTGTTTATAGATTATATCCTTACAAGTTTGAGCAGGGGAAAATAACCACTTGGAGGTGTTTTTAGCTATTGATCTTTGAGCTTGGAGAGTTGAGGCCACTGGGAATTGGGTTGTTCTTTCAAATTTCTGGTAATTTGTTGTAGTACTTTGGGTTTATTTACCTATATTAATTATGGTACAATTATCACTGTGGAGTTTTTATTATATGTATACTAACTTTTTCATCTAACTCCTGCAATTTTTTTTAAATTCATTCCCAATTTCATTTTTTATGATGCTAGGTGCTAGTTTCCAACCCATGGGGATTGGGAACGCCCTTTGGGCTATGTTAGGTCCGGTTCGGTTATTGATTTACCAGGGTACCAATGGTGGTTCTTGATAAGTGTAAAAATGGTACTATTACTTAAAAATATCATTAGTAACTATAGGAGAAGAAAATGAAATGGTTTTATTAAGAAATTTTCAAATAACTTCCTTCAACTGAAATTCAAGAATAAATAATCTTGATGATATTGTGAAATAAACCCTTATAATGATCATAACATTAAAGTGAGAATTAGTAAATGAATTGATTATGTGTATCAACTTTAAATCCACATAAATCAAGTTTAAATAAAATATAAGATTATAAAAATTCATTACACATATAATATTGGAATATCAAAGATGACGAATAAGTAATATAACTTAATGAAAGGAAATTGAGTTATGAAATTATTTACTACTTGGTAACCCTTAATTTAAATCCCCATAGATTAAATAATTAAAATTAAAACTTAAAATACCATTAATAATGGAGTATCCATGATATTACATTTAAATGGTCTAGTATAAATACCATATAAAATAAATTAGGTGAATAACATTACAATATGCCTCACTGAAGTGAAATTGAGACGAAATCCCTTACCTTACACTTAATTTTGGTTGAACATGATTTAAAATCATGTATAGTGGTTTTAAACATGTTATTAACTTAAAAACGGACCATATTAATATTTATACTATCATATTTTATCCTTTTATAACATCTTATTACCAATTCATTAATAATGTTTTATTATTTTCATTGTTTTGGGTGTTAATTGCCATGTTTTCTCATGCATGTTTCGTCATGAAAGATCCAGTTCTTAAGAATATTATATAGTTCTATAACATCCATAATAATAATGAAATAATTATCCTATTTATACATCAATTATACTTTTATAATCAATAATTAAAATGGTTATGAAAAATGAAGTATGTTACGATCATGTAGATGATAGGCCATACATACGTATGAGTAATGTTTCCATTTTCACCAATCATTATAAAAAGGTATAAAGTAATGTTTTATATTTATATAATTATCATAATATCATAATTACCATATTATATACTTATATATATCATTCATGTGGTTTGGTGATGAAAATGGAGTCACATTGCTTCGTTAATGCGGTAGTCCACACATACACAAACGATGTTATCATCATTACGTGAGTGAAAAAGAAAAAAAGAAAATGATATATATTATCTTTAAATAATGATAAATATTTCATTAATATCATAATTATTTAATTTATATCACATATAATCATTAAATTTATCTTTATCACCTTCTATGTAAGGCTTTAGTGAAAGAAAGATCACATCACTTCGTGAGGTAGTAGTTTGCTGTACACATAAGAAACATTATCGTATCTCCTACGAAAATGAAGGTAAAAACATGTATATGATATAGTAGATATAGATGTATAAATATATTATAAATATAATATATATTATTTATATCTATCATCATACCAAACCTTGAGAGGTGGAAATGTAAAAACGAACAATATCGGTTTGTGAGGCGTTAGTCCACCATACACACGAATGATGATTTTATAACCCATTTGATGGAAGTGGAGATGGTTTTAGGTATTGAAGTTATTATAAAAACATACAATTATATGTAATATGATTAATTTATTATATCATAATGGTTTAATAAAAATTTAAGGATGTTGATAAAGAAGGAAAATAAAGACGCTCATTGAAGAAAATTACATCTTCTTTGGGTATCCTTCTTAGGTTTGTACTAATGCCTTCTTAGGTAAGATTTATACCCAAAATAAGGATTATAAGATTAGGGGAGGGAATTTGGGAAGTTATTGGGGCAGGTTTGGACCAATACAAAGTTATTTTAAGGTGTGAATAAGAGAGGAGAGGGGGTAACCTTTCATAAGTGGGGGAGAGGACACTCTTAGTATTTTTGAAAAGAATTGAGTGCTACCACATTTTTCATACTTCAAAAGGGTAAAAAATGGACCATTATATAATATTAGAGGTTTAATGGTATAAATATGTCTATAAAATAGTTTTTATACAATTATATAGGTTATTTTACCCTTATCATTTTAGTTTAACCCCCCTAGTAAACCCATTTTTACCTTAACCACAGTAATTAAATTTTACTACATTCATTATACATTTTGGTAAAAAATAAGTTAAAATTATTATAAATTATAAATTATTCTGATTAAAAATATGGAATTAATTTTTCCAAATTTAATTCACATAATTGGATAAATTTAATTTAAAATTAATAGCACAGACGTGACGAGAAAGTGAGTTTTTAAAGTGAAAATGTTCAAAAGTTTCCAATATTTTTATATCAAAATTAAATATTAAAATGATTAAAATTAACTAAATTGTATTAATTTATATAAAATTTATCTAATGTTACTTTATATACAATTCAAAATATAATTTAAAATTTAAAATTATTTAAATAAAAAAACAATTTTCAATTAAAATTCTGTATTTTTCATTATTCATAAAAAAATAAAACTTTTCAGAAAAATACCAAAAATTAAATATAAGATAATTTTGTTATTAAAATTAATTTTTTTTCAAATAATTTTTCTAAAATTGGTAAAAATTAATTTTAAATTAAGTGCACAAAGCGTGATTAAACCATCTTTAAAAAAAAAACAGTTTTTTTATAAAACATATTTTTTTTCTTTTAAATGATTCTTATTTTATTTCTAATCAATATATAACCATAATTTTCATAATTTATTTATTAATATTAATACTTTAAAATTTAATGTCTAGGTTATAATTATTATATTAAATAATAATATTTTAAAAATATATTTTTGTTTAGTAAAAATCGGTCTGACTTATAACAAAAGCTATCAAAGAAAATCTTTGTTACGTGCAACACAAGCTAAAATAAGTGTTGTCTGTAATGAAAAATATTGAAGAGATTGAATTTATTTAAAAATAAATATATTTTAATGTCTTAGGGTGTTATATTCACTTCTACACTTCGTGTTTCATGTCATAAACGCTATAAAATAAAATGTACTTATTTTAGAATTTCAGTGTGTTAAATTATCCCAATATTCAATAAATTTAATCCTTACAATTTAAATTTTATCTCATAAATAAAGGGATTGAAATTTGAAAATTCATTTAAAAAAAAACAACATTGTAAAAGGGTTAATAATATATCCTCTTAATAAGATAGAAAAGGGAAGTACAAGGGTTATATGAAATAACACATAATTAGGTTTCTACATAGAAGAACATTGGTTGAAAGTGAAGATGTAGACATGGAGGAAAAGTGTAAATAATTATATATATATATTGAGGTCATTGATCACAAATAAATTAATTATTAATTAAATGTTATGGGCCTCAAAACCATAAATCTATGATGATTTAAAAGACAATATGATTAATAAGATTTGAATGTAATAAGATAAATTTTTCATTTTAAGGTCATTTTTCATAAAGTTAAAGAATTATTTTACTATCCAAGAATATAAGGAAAGATAATTAATTAATGATTTTATATTTCATAAGTTAAATTTCATCCTTCATTCATTCTTTGATCAATTTTCAATTCATTACATACTTTAATAAATGAATATGCAAAAATGAATTTTTTATGCCTGAAGCACTAAAATTAACTTTTAACTAATCATAAGATACATAAAAAGTGTCAAGTATTTTGATGGGTCTCTAAATATTTTCCAAAACCAATATGGTTAGCACAAGTTATCCAATATAATAAATTTATCTCTAAACCTCAAAAGTAATAGTAATGGTTCATTATTTAGTTATCCAATATAATAAATTTATCTCTAAACCTCAAAAGTAATAGTACTGGTTTATCATTAATATTTATTTTTCAAATAACATAAAATAATAACATATTAACCAGGACATCACATAGGCCAGTGGTAGGTGCAAAACCTTTATCATTATCCAAGCATGGGATCAAGCCCTACGACCTTACTAAATATAACTGGTTTTCACCCTACACGCGGGTTGTCCTTTTTATAAACTATATTAATATAATTACTATAATGTTCCCAAAACAATATTATGTACATCCTTGAAATAAAATTAATCATTAAATAAATTTTTTTACTATGGTTTTCAAATATTTTTTTTCACAAATTCTAATAATCACATTTGACTATTATTATAATGTCATTAATGATCATATTAACCCTAAAGGCTATTAGTAACATTAAACTCATATCTATAAAATGTAAAAAAATCATTCCTCAAATAAAGTTTTCAATAAAACATATACTAAACTAATGGGTTTTATTTCCATAAATTTCTCCCAAAATATAATTAATCATATTATTTTTGTACCATAACAATTTTAAAAAGGGATATTTAAGACTTTTTAGTTATAATCAATCTTAAACTCAAAACCCATGATGATGTCCACAACATTTATGTTAATGAAGACATATATTCCATTAAATTTTAACATAATTCTTAGACATTTAATGATTCTTACACCAAACTACCATTGGTAAAAATACTTTTACAATTTATTTCTTGAATCCCAATACAAAAACAGTTCATTCATTTTATTTCAACACAAGTACTTCCTTGGTCTAGGGTTTAACCTAGGCTATTCATTTTCATTATCTATTTAAATCCATCATAATGGTTTATAAAGGAAATGCGAATTATCCTAAGAATATCATCCAGGAGTGTCAAACCAGATGCATAGTAAGGCCCATTTTCATGCACTAAGTGACAATCGAGTCAAGCCCAATTCACCCTTTTTAGAGTTATTAAACCTACTTACATCTCTTCTAGAACCATTCCCACTTTTAGTATCTATATATGAATGTATTTTAAGGAAAAATCACATAATCTCTACCCTACCAAAACTTTAGGATGCTATTCTATACTTATCCTCAAATTATGTCTAAGAGTAAGGTTCCATAATCTATGTTTTATAAAATTTAGTTCCCAAGGTTTCTACTATACTTACTATGATACAAACTATAATGTCCCTAAACCCAGTATCCCAGATCTGGTTTCTTCTTTATTACATTGGCATAAGAAAAAAGTAATCACATCCCAAAGGACTGAATAGTTTAGTAGTATTGGTAAACCAAATACATACATGATACCTATATTACATAGGAAAACACAAATTGAAACATAATTTTTTTTTCAAGAATAACTTTATCCAATATAGTGTATCCCTTCATATCAGTCATAGTATACTTTATGAAATCTTTGGGAAAGGAAAAAAATATGGGTGATCTCAAATTCTTAGTAAGAGTTTTTTACAACGGAAGAAATCATGAATAAATGAAGAATCATAAATAATGAATAAGAAATATGGAAAGATAAATATATTGACATGCAATACATTTTAATAATTGACAATAATAATTAATGGAAAGTTAAATAACTAAAAACACATTCCATTTAACCAATAAACTGAATATCATAACTGGATAATGAATAATTAATATGATGAGGTAAATAACTAAAAACACATTCCATTAATCAATAACTAAGAATGAAATGAATCCAGATATACTATAATTGTGAAAATATCTGGGATAATAATAACTGAAATCTAAATAAAGGAAATTATTAAATATCAAACATCATGTTTCATAGATATAAGATACCTTTAATATCAAGACAATTCATTGGATGGTTTAGAATGTACTTGGTGAAAACCCATTTAACTAAGGCTAGATAATTGATTCCTCCCATGAGACAACTGATGCATCAAGGGGATTTCTATAAATAGGTCCTAAACCATGTCATGGATGTCCAAATAATTCCTCATATATCGAATAATTGAATTAATTCATAAATAATGTGCCTTATCATCAAATATTTATATTGAATAAGGAATAAAAATTTATGAATATTTCCCCATACAAACAAATAACTTTCAATGTAGAACACTATATAGTGAAATGATATATGTTTTAAGTAATAAAAATATCCATGATAAATAATATGGATATTTAGGTTTAACTTAATGTTAAATTATCATGGGAATGTGAATAATTGAAGGGGAAGTTAATGACTATAGAAAATGAATTAAGGAAGTGAATGTCAATACTATCCTTGGTCAAAATAATCATAATCCATCCAAAGAAAGAATAAGGATGGTATCAATACAATATATCCCCAGTGTATTATATGTAAAATAAAGGTTTGTTTATGAATATAAATACCATAAAAATATCTTTAAAAAATTTCTTGAGGAAAATATCCTCTTCATTTTGAAATTAATTTTTTAAAACAGAAAACATTTTGAAAATACATTTCTTTGATTTTTTTTAAATACCAAGATCTTTCAGAATATTAGGAAAACAATTTTATATTAAAATTTCATTATAAAATTTCAAATTAAGCTTCAATGAAATGTAGTTCATGACAATAGTTAATTTATTACATGTCGTACAAATTAAAAAGAACATTCCTTTTTATACTGTAAAAAGGTTAGAAAAGTGCCTTGTTCAAAAAACGATAAGAAGATTCCTTTCAAATTTTTTTTTGAAAAATAAAACATGGGTAAAATTTCTTTAATTTTTTTTAAAGTTTAAAAAAAATTTTGAAAACTTTTTTAGAGAACATGTGTTTTCGATGAAAATGGTGTTCCGGTCAAAGAGAGAAACAAAGTCAGATTTTATAAACACATTTGCTCATTATTTTTAAGTACCAAAGAGTGAAAAAATGGTACTATTAATTAAAAATATCATAAATAACCATAGGTGAAGAAAATTAAATGGGTTTATTAGGAAATTTCCAAATAATTTTCTTTAACTGAAATTCAAGAATAAAAAATCTCGATGAGATTGTAAAATAAACCGTTATAATGATCATAACATTGAATTGAGAATTAGTTAATGAATCGATTATGAGTATCAATAGTAAATCCACATAAAAAAAGTTTAAATACAATACAATATAATCAAAAGTCATTACATACATAATCTTATAGTATCAAATACAATGAAGAAGTAATATAACCAAATGAAAAGAAACTGAGTTATGAAGTTATTTATCACTTCCTAACCCTTAATTCAAATTCACTTGGATTAAATAATTAAAATTAAAACTTAAAATACCATTAATAATAAATTATCCATGCTATTATATGTAAATGGGGTAGTATATACACAATATAAATGAAATTATATGCATAACATTACAATATTCCTCAATGAAGTGAAATTGAGACGGAATCCCTTACATTACACTTCCTTTTAATTGAATTTAATTTAAACTCATGTATAGTGGTTTTAAACATGTTATTAACTTAAAAATTAACCATATTAATATTTATACTATCATATATTATCGTTTTATAATATCTTATTACCTATTCATTAATAATATTTCATTATTTTCATTGCTTCAGGCGCTAATTTCCTTGTTTTCTCACGCGTGTTTCATCATGAAAGATCCAGTTCTTAAGAATATTTTATAGTTATATCATATCTAGAATAATAATTAGGAAATAATTATCATATTTATACATTAATTATACTTTTAAAATGAATAATGAAATATGGTTATGAAAAATGAAGTACGTTATGATTATGGAGACGGTAAGCCATGCACATGCATGAGTAACGTTTCCATTTTTAACCGTTAATTATGGAAAAGTGGTAAGTAATGTTTTATATTTATGGAATTATAATAATATCATAATTAACATATTATATAATTATATATATTGTCCATGTGGTGTGGTGATAAAAAATAAGTGACATCCCTTCTTGAAGGCGTTAGTCCACACATACCCGAACGATGTTATCATCTTTACGTGAGTGAAAAGGAAAGAAAGAAAATGATATATATAATCCTTAAAAAATGATAAATATATAATTAATATCATAATTATTTCATTTATATCACATATAATCATTAAATTTATCTTTATCATATTCCATGTTAAGCGTTATGTGACGTCCTGGACCTGAATTCCACTTAACAGGTGCCCCGAGCTCGGTGGGCCACATGGCCTCAAGCGCATCTCTCAAAACATCAGAGGCTATCGACTAGAAGCGAGAGACTAGGGTGTGTCCATGGGGAGACTATTACCTCATTACCAAAGTGTATCATAACAGATAAATATAAATAGTTGTAAATAGAAGAAGCAATACAAGTAAACAAAAGGCATAATAGAAAATAGAGACAACATTAATAATAACTGAAATAACTGGAATAATATACAATCATATAGAAAATTATGATGATATGTTATGTCACTATAAAACGGGAAAAAATGGATAAAATATAGTAGGCATAAAATGTTCTAAAAAATAATAAAGGAAACCAAAGACCATTCTAAGTATCCCAAGCTCCATCTCGGCCATCTGCTATCAAGATCCATACTAAACAGAAATAAATCAAGTGTTTGAATACGTATTCTCCCCTTTTTCAACACCTACATTAATATAATCTAATACAGGTACAAAACAACACCCGGAGAGGGTGTGAGATAAATCTCAGTGGGCTACCACCAACGGTGTCTATAACATCCAGCCAGTGTAATGGAATATAACAGTGTGAAATCATGCATAAATAAAGTAAAGCAGTATATTGTAACTAAATACCCAAGTACCCGCTTCATCCCTTGGATAGTGTCTGAATGTAACTAGTCCATTAATTTATTATTTCCAGTTTATAAATAAGTCACATGTTAACAATAGTTAAGGTTCTAATTTATAGCAAGACAACCTGTAATGATATTAAATAATGAAGTTCCAAGGTAATAACCAAGGAAACGTAGAACTAAAGGGTCGCAAACTTAGTAATGAATATATATTGACATGGGGTAAGAGTGTAATATAAGGATAATAGTCCAAGGCATTCCACAATGATATGCCTATAGATTCCAAGGAGTTTATCCAGGGTAAAATGGGGCTAAGAAAAGACTAGGCCTGATGGGATTTAACCAAGGTACCTACTTGTCAATGCTGGATCCAAGTAGTGTATCCAAGGAATCCTGTAATACTATTCAAGGGATTATATAGTGTCATACTGAGCATCTAAGAATATACAAGGATTGAGATCTAGGTGGGTCTCAACCTAAGCAAGTTGTATCCTTAAACCGGAATGGGGTTCCCGAGTGCTCAAGGCATTCCCTGATAAGAATCCAAGGCAAACTCATTTCAAGCCATTCATGTTTAATTATGAATTAATATAATATTTCATTTGGTTAAAGCCTTTCCTTTTATTAGTGTGATAAGTTCAAGTAGCATGTAACCTTTTAATCAAGTCATAATTAATTAATAAGTCCATTTGGTTCAAGCCTTTCCTTTCATTAGTGTGACAAATCCAAGTATCATGAAACCTTTATTAATCCCATTTAAGGTATATTTAATAATTAAGGTTCATTTTGATACCTTCCATTAATGGTGTAAGGTGTTTTATGAACATGAAACCTATTAATAATTCACGTTTAATCCGATCAATCCATATACTTAGTATACTTGCTAATTTTCATTTCACATTTAATTATCAATTTAAAGCACTAACATTAGGAATTTCAAGTGGTGAGCATACATGGTACTTTCCATTATGAAATTTACAATATAAATCAATCCATTTAATATAGAAAAACTTACCCTTAGAAGGTTCAAGCCAAGTCACACTCAAACGATGGCTCAATCATGTCAAATACTAAAAACCCAATTATGGCATAACATCCTACATGGGATGGATGGAGTTATGGGTGTAAACACCAATGATTAGTCACATATATAGAAAGAGAACAACTATATGGTTCTAATGATTATAATCATGGCATATAAATTTATTTAACGATGCCTGATGAAATCGATGGGCCCCATATGATAATTCCAAAATCAATGAACTTGAGGGATGAGTTACAGACCACCCACCTTAGGAATTTATGATCCTTATCCTCTGATATAAACCTATAATTTATCTTATAATGGTGTAGATTTGATAAAAATGAAAAAAATCTCACACCTCGATAACTAAGTTGAGCGCAAGAGAGGAGAAGAACGACTAAAAAGGAATCAAGTACTTACCATTGCACATCCAACATGATGAACAAAAGCTCAATCATATCTCAAATGAATGAGATCTTCTAATCACTAGATTAGGCCTTCAAAGATCTCCAAAAGGGAATACAAATAGGTCAATCCCACAAAAAATCAGATTAGGAGGAAGGTATATGCTTAATTAGATCATTAAGAAAAAAATAGCAAAATTACCCTTAAATTTGATTGTCCATAGTTTGTCCACATGGTTTGAAAAACCATATATAAACCATGCATGGGTACCTAGAAATAAGGGACACTCACATAGTTAGGACCCATGTTCGTGCACTAATCGTGCAATATGGTTCCACCCAAAAATAGACCATCTACACGGTTAGACAAACCATGCTCCAACCATGCGCCAACCACGCGACATAGTCAATTTTCCCAAAAAGATGGGTTCCAGGCTTCAAACAAGCCCCGAAAACCCTTAGGAACTCAACTAATCCATTAGGCATCCATATTAGGCACAAAATAAATAATTAGACTAAAATTTAAAGTATCCATACCTGAGTGAGAAACTACGTTCTTATAGTCTTCCCCCCTTAAAAGAACTCATCCCTGAGTTCACCTTCCAAGGGTGTAGAAACACTGTAATAGAATAATTCTGGACACTAATCACGTATGTTAGCCTCATTATCCCAAGTCTCGTCCTTCATATGTCCATGATACCATAAGACCTATACTAGAGGGACATACCGACCTTGAAGAACCTTCATGCTCCGGTCAACGATGCGTACTGGATACTCCTCAAAGGTAGAATCATCATCTAACTCAATTTCCTTGAGATCAAAGGTATGAGATGGGGCAACATGATACTAGTGAAGCTATGAAACATGGAAGACATCATGCATGGAACAATACCTCTGAGGTAGTAGCAACCGATAAGCTATCATCCCGACTCTTTCTAGGATCTCAAATAGACCTTCATAATGAGGAAACAACTTCCATTGCTTCCATAACTGTCTATGCCCTAGCCTAGGTGATACCAAAAGGAAAACATGATCCCCAAACTCAAACTCTAGAGGTCATCGATGATGATCGACATAAGATTTTTGTCTAGACTAAGCAGTAGTAATATGATTTTTGATTAGCTGAACTTGCTCTGAAATCTCCTGAACGAGATGATGACCTAGTAGGGCTACCTCACCTACCTCTAGCCAGCACAGGGGTGAATGACACATCCTACCGTATAAGGCCTCAAAAGGATCCATCTGAATTGTCATCTAGAATCTATTTTTATAGGTAAAATCAATTAGAGGTATATGATTTTCCCAAGAACCAACAAAATTAAGGACACATCATCAAAGCATATGATCTAGAACCTGTATTTTCCATTTTGATTGTCCATCAGTCTGAGGGTGAAAAGCTGTGCTTATAAGCACCTGTGTTTCTATAGCCTTCTGTAATCCCTACTAAAAACGTGATGTAAAATGAGCATCCCTATCTGAAATTATAGTACGAGTAACCCTATGGAGTCATATTATTTCATGGAAATATAGCTTTCCTAGCTCACCAATTGAGAAAGTCTCCCAAATATGAATGAAGTAGGATACTTTCGTTAGTCTATCAATGAAAACCCATACAACATCAATACCTATAGAAAATCTAGGAAAACCAACTACAAATTCCATGGAAACATCTTCCCATTTCCATTATGGGATTGGAAGTGTCTATAACAAGCCTCTAGGTCTATGGTGCTCCGCCTTTACTTACTGATAGGTGGAACACCCAATGATAAGGCCTGCTATCTGACATTTCATCCCAGACCACCAATACTGGCATTACATGTCTTGATACATATTCGATATTCCTGGATGAATTTCCCATTAAGAGGTATGGGACTCTTTAATCAACTCTTCTCTCATATATATAGGGACAAAAACACATCCATGGATACACAAGATGTCGTCTCTATATACAGACTAATATGGAGGTGGGTTATCTCATGATATAATCTCATAGAGTACCAAGCCTACAAGATCTGAAAATTGTCTACTCTTCACCTTCTCAAGAAGGGAAGAGGTAACTACCAAAGATAAGATATAATAATTCTTAGGAATATCATGAAACTCTAAGAGAAACTCAAATAAGAGGTCCATTAACTTTCATTCATCATTGGCTTCTTGTATTGATTTTTCCCGAGTTTTTCAACTCATTGCATCTGCAAACACATTGCCTTTCCCAGGAATATATGAAAGCTAAAAATAAAAGGATTGTAGATATTCGACCCATATCCATTGTTTGAGGTTTAAGTCATGCTGATTAAAGATAAATTTTAGGATCTTGTGGTATGTTTACACCACAAAGTTCTCACCTAACAGATAGTTTCTCTAGAAACCTAAGGCATGGAAAACTGATACTAGCTCAAGGTCATGAGTTGAGTAGTTTCTATCATGATGCCTCAAATGCCGAGATACATACATAATGAATTTTTCCTCCTAAATCATCACTGATCCTAGGCCGATGCCTGATGCGTTAAGAAAGATGGTATATCCTATTCATGGCTCCAGAAGAGTTAGAATAGGTGTTAAGACAAGCCTCCCTTTCAGCTCCTGAAAGGATTTCTCACATGATTATGACCATATGAACTTAACAACCTTCTTTTTAAGACCAGTAATAGGTGAAAAAAGATATGATAAGTCCTGTATGAAATGACTGTAATATCCATCCATCCCCAAGAAACTCCATACATCAAATACATTCTTGGGATGCTCCTAGGAAACTACAACACTAAGCTTTTCTGGGTTAAAAAATATGCTTAACTATAAGATAATATGACCTAATAAGTGAACTTTGTCAATCTAGAAGTGGCACTTAGAAATCTTGGAATAAAGACGATGCTCTCTCAGTGTACTCAGGATGATCTTAAAATGATTGTCATGTTCGCTTTGAGTGTGAGAATACACTAAGATGTTGTCCAGAAACACCACAAAAAAAGAATCCAAATAGAGGTGGAATACCCTATTCATCAAAGCCATGAAAACAATAGGCACATTTGTAAGACATAATTACATAACAAGGTACTCATATAGACCATACCTACTATGGAAAGCTGTACGAGGTATGTCTGATGGTCTGACTCGTACCTGATGATAACCTGATATCAGGTCAATCTTATAGAGACCCTAGATCCTCAGATTCAGTCAAATAGATAATCTATTCGATCTAGTGGATACTGGTTCTTTACTATAAGCTGGTTAAAATTTCTACAATCCATTCATAAATGTATGATTCCATTAGCCTTCTTGGCGAAAAGCATGGGTAAACCCTAAGAGGATGTATTGGGCCATATAAAACCTTTGGCCTTTAAATCATCTAACTACTACTTGATCTCTTGAAGCTCTATAGGTGCCATCTTGTATAGGGGAATGGACACTGGAGATGCTCCTAGAACAAGCTCAATTTTAAACTATACCTCTCTCTTGGGAGGTAAGCTAGAAAAATCATTGGGAAAGACATCCCTGAAATGATCCACTACTAGAGGGAAATCATATTATCATAAAACTTGATCCTCTATGAAGATATTTTCATTCTGGGTGGTCAATCCACCTAGTCTATGATGATCTGGTCCAGTTCTACCAGCCTAGACATCCCACTCACCCTTATGTAGATAATTTCTGACCTTTAGTGATGTAAACGATACCCTACAACGATAACAATCTACAAAAGCATGATACTAAACTAACCAATCCATCATGATAATGAAATTGAATCCCATCATCTCAAGAATTAATAGGTTCCATAAGAAAGGGTAACTACCTACCTCAAAAGGAAAATCCCTAAAATGGTGTATACACTCTTTTCATACCCCTAACGGTGTATCTAGGGTCATTTCTCCATAGTAATACTGTATCTCTAGTTAGAAACTTTCTAGGATAGATACAAAGATAAAAGAGTTAAAAGAACCTATATCAAATAAAGAAGATAATATGGTAGATTCCACAAGAATAATACCTCATACTATAGATGGTCCCACAACCTGATCCTCAGATATTAGCTATAGTGCATGCAATTGGCCTGACCCACGACCCTGGGAAACAAATATAATACTACGATCATAACTAATCTATTGGAACTGCTTGTGATTAGGGGTATAACTACCATATCCATGAACTCCACCCCATCTAGACCTACCAGTGCTATTCCAACTCCCTTCCTGATGCAGTGCAAAAGAACCTATTCTTGAAGGTGGATCTAGTGCAGATCCTTTCCCACTCAAAGCTAGTGGAAAGGTCATGTAGAAATATTGAAGATTCCCCATACAGCTAGAAGCCCGACACTCTAGTGGGTATCTATCACAATGGGGATTCAAATTACCCCATCATCCACACTGATGAATCACCAAAGAGATATCTAAATAGGTACTCTGGTTGTCACTGCCTTGATGAGAGATCTCGAGAGAACGTTTCCTGATACCAGAAGAACTACTGGCCTGACGCGACACTGGTCCTCTATGCCCAGTACTATTTCCATCCTTAAGGTTTTACTCAGTGATAATATTCTGATTGATTATTGAAAAAATGTAGTTAGGTAAAAGACATTCACCTATACATGGATGGCATATTGGAGCCCATCCTCAAAATGTCTAGCACACAAAATCTCATAACTATCTAGAAGTGGTGCAAAGTGCTGAAACTTCATGAAACATGCTAAATATTCCATAACTGACATAGAAACCTAATCAAGATTCATAAATTCTCTAGATCTGTTAGCTCTCAGTGTCTGATGAAAGAACTAATCATAAAAGGCATTCTAGAAATTAACCCATAACATTCCCTGATGATGACTAGTAGGGGTAACCACATCCCACCAACGCTTGTCCGAATCCAAAAGCATGTATGTAGAAAGATTGACTCACACTCTAGAGGAATTTACATATTCTAAAATATAGAAAGGGTGGATTCTAGACAAGACTCAACAGCCTGCAGACTGCCATCCCTGAGAAGGTAGGATTCTACTGCTGCTGGAACTCACAAATCAGATTAACCATCGTAGGTGCAAGCTATGGAGCACCTTGCATGGACTACATCAGATGTAGGAAACTATCATGAATTTGGTAATCAGTTCCCAGATTAGGTACAATAATTAGTGCCTCTAGTGTCACTCCTAGTAGTAATACCAGAAGCTTAGGTTCCACCACATCTGAAGTATGGTCGTCACCACCCTCCTGGCGTATGGTACGAGGACATAGTGGCGACATTGGTATACAATTTCCAAGAATGTACCCCCAAACAATCTTTAAGCATATAGATAGCATAAATTATGGTGTCTAAACAAGGAAGACTTACTACCCAAGGTATAATACCCCAAATACCCACTTATATGACTAGGTACTGGTAAGTGCTCAAGTGTAAGTTTCATTTCATTTTCCATTTAATTCCCAAGTCCACTCTTTTACCTTTCATAAACATGACAAGGTGTGATAAGAACATGAAACCATTTAATATTATAATTCATGTTTCAATTTATAATGGATATACATTCCTATTAATTCAGTGCCCATACACCTCATCAATGAAAACGACACCCATTTATTAATAGCATAATGGCTCAACTTGGTAAATTACTCATCCCAACCCATGAGGGCCCATACACCTCATGAATTGAGATAGGAAATCACTGAATCAAAACCAAGAATAATACAAGTATAAGATAACTATAACAACATCACTCAACGACCACAAGCATATCAATCAATGAAAAGTAGTGAAATGGCCTTATATGGCATGACAATATGAATGACATGTGAATTCTAGGTACTTATAATTATGAAAGTAACAACGCTCCTTGATATAATATCATCAGGAAAAGTATAATACATAATATCAATCAGAATAATAATCAACAACAACACATAGAATGTGTTTCACCCAACAGTGAAATAATGTCAACTATAATAGGAAAAATAGAATAACACTTATATTTTGGGTAACTTGGATTTTACCCCGATCCTGGGTTTGCGACGCCCAAGCACGACTTATGACCAAATCACGATGAATTCCTAATCTATAATATATTATCTAAAAATAGTAAATAAATAAAGTAAAAACACCATTTGATACCACTTTGTGATTTCCCAGACCCAAATGTCACTTAACAAGTACCTTGAGCCCAGTGGGCCACATGGCCTCTAGCACATCTCCCCAAATGCCAGAAGCTGCCAACTAGGTGTGAGGGCCTAGGGTGTGTCCTTGGGGAGACTATTCCCTCATTACTAGAGTATATAACAATATATAAATATAAACAATAGTAAATAGTAGAAGCAATATAAGTAAATAGAAGGCACAATGGAAAATAGATACAATAATAACAATAACTGAAATAACTGGAATACCATACAGTCATACAATAATTGATGATGATATGTCATGTCACTAAAAAACTAAAAAACATGGATAAAAGATAGTAGGCATAACATGTTTCATAAAATCATAATGGAAACCAAAGACTATTCCAATCATTCGGAGCTCCAGCTCGATCACCTGCTATCAAGATCCATACTAAACAATAAAAAATCAAGTGTTTGAAGCTGTATGATTCCATTTTTCAACACCTACAACCATATAATATACTCAAAGTACCAAACAACACCTATATATGGTGTGAGATAAATCTCAGTGGTCCACCACCAATTATGTCTATAACATCCGGCTCGTGTAATGGAATATAATAGTGTGCAAGCATGCATAAATAAAGCAAAGCAATACACTGTAACTAAATACCCAAGTACCTACTTAATCCCTTGTATGATGTCATAATGTAACCCTTCCATTAATTTATTATTTTTAGTTTATAAATAATTCACATGTTAACAATAGTGAAGGTTCCAAGTTGTAGCAAGGAAACCCGTAATGATATTAAATAATGAAGTTCCAAGGTAATAACCAAGGAAACATATACCTCAAAGCTCTCCAACTCAGTAATGAATATATACTAACATGGGGTAAGAGTGTAATCTAAGTATTATAGTACAAGGTATTCCAAAATGAGATGCCTACCAATTCCAAGGAGTTTATCCAGTGTAAAACGGGGCAAAATAAATATTGGGCCCGATGGGCTTTAACAATGGAACCTACTTGTCAATGCTGGATCCAAGGAGTGTATCCAAGGCATCCTATAATACTATGTGATAGATCCTAAAGTGTCATACCTGTAATCCAATAATAGAAAAGGATTGGGATCTAAGTGGGTCTCAACCTATGCAAGTCATATCCTTGAATCAGAATGGGGTTCCCGAGTGCTCAAGGCATTCCCCAATAAAAATACAAGGTGAGCTCAAGTCAGGACATTCTTGTTTAATTACGAAGTAATGTAATATTTAATTTGGTTTAAGCCTTTCCTTTCATTATTTTTACAAGATCAAATATCATGCAACCTTTTAATCAAGTCATAATTAATCAATAAGTCCATTTGGTATAAGCCTTTCCTTTTATTAGTGTGATAAATCCAAGTATCATGAAACCTTTATTAATCCCATTTAAGGAATATTAAATAATTAAGATTTATTCTTCTACCTTCTATTAATGTGGTAAGGGGTGTTATGGACATAAAACCTATTAATAATTTACATTTAATCTGGTCAAGTCATATACTGAGTATACTTTCCAATTTCTCTTTTACATTTAATTATCAATTTGAAGCACTTACCTTAGGTGGGTTAAGTGGTGAGAATACATGGTACTTTACATTATGAAATTCACAATATAAATTAAGACATTTAATATATAAAATCTTACCCTTAGAAGGGGAAATCCAAGTCACACCTGGATAGTGGCTCAAACATGTCAAATACTAAAAACCCAATTATAGTATAACATCCTTCATGGGATGGATGGAGTTCCAGGCATAACCACCAATGATTAATCACATATATGGAAATATCATAACCATATGGTTATAATTATTATAATAAATGCATATAAATTCATTAAATGACACCCGATGAAATCGGTGGGCCCCACATGACAATTCTAAAATCAATAAACTTGAGGGATGAGTTATAGACCACCCACCTTATGGTTGTATGATCCTTATCCTCCAACATCAGCCTATAATTTAGCTTAAAATAGAGTAGATATGAGAAAAAGGGAAAAATTCTCACACCTCGATAACTAGGTTGAGAGCAAGAGAGGAGAAGAATGGCTAAAAGGACTTGAGTACTTACCTTTGCACATCCAATGTGATAAACGAAAGCTCAATCAGGTCCTGAATGAATGAGATCTTCCAATACCTAGATTATGCCTTCAAAGAGCTCCAAAAGGGAAGAAAAATAGGCCAATACCACATAAAATTATATTAGTAGGGAGGATGAGGCTTAATTAGATCATTAAGGGAAAAATTGTAAAATTACCCTTAAATATTCCTGTGCATGGTTTGTTCGCACGGTTTGAAAAACTGTGCGAAAACCATGCACGAGTACCTGGAAAGAAGGGTAACTCACACCGTTAGGCCACACAGACATGAGAAAACTATGTGATATGATTTTTACAAAAAATATAACATCCACATGGTTAGGAAAACCATGCTCCAACTGTACTCCAACTGTGCGCCAATTGTGCGACATGGCCAGTTTTCCCAAAATGATGGGTTCTAGGCTCTGAACAAGCCCCAAACACCATTGGGACATTAAATAACCCATTATTAATCCATATTAGGCCCAAAATAAATAATTATTCCAAAATTTAAAGGATCCATACCTAAGTTAAAAACTGGGTTCTTACACGTTAGTGAAAGATGAATCACATCACTTCACGAGGCGGTAGTCCGTTGTACACACGAACGATGTTATCGCATCTCCTATGAAATAGAAGGTAAACATATGTATATTATATAGTTAATATATAGGTATAAATATGTTATAAATACCATATATATACTTTATATATATCATCATATTGAACCTTGAGAGGGGGAAATGAAAAAATGGACGACATGGGTTCGTAAGGAGGTAGTCTGCTATACACACGAATGATGATTTTGTAACCCATTTGATGGAAGAGAAGATGGTTTTAGGTCATTAAATTATTATAAAAACATAAATTTATATGGAAGATACTAAATTTATTATATCACAATGTTTTAATAAAAATATAAGGAGGTGTATAAAGAAGTAAAATAAAGATACTCGTTGAAGAACAATATATCTTCTTCGGCTATCCACCTTAGTTTTGTACTAAAGCCTTACTAGGTTGGATTTATTCCAAAAAACATTATAGGATTAGTTTAAGATTTTTTTAAGTGATTTGGGTATTTATTGTAAAAAAAAGTTATTTTAATGTGGGAGAGGGGTGGCCTTTTATAAGTGGGGGAGAGGACACACTTGGTATTTTGGAAAAGAATTGACTGCTCCCATGTTTTTTATATGTCAAAAGGGTCCAAAATGGAAAATTATAAAACCTTATAGGTTTAATGGTATAAATATGGCCATATAATAGTTTTACACAAGTTTATAGGTCATTTTTATCCTTATATTTTTAGTTTAATCCCCGATAAACCTATTTTAACCTTAACTATCGTAATTAATTTTTACCGTATTCACTATTCAATTTGGTAAAAAATTAAGGTGAAATTATTAGAAATTAGAAATTATTATGATTAAAAATATGGAATCATTTTTTTTCAAATTTAATTTACATAATTGGAAAATTTTAATTTAAAATTAATCCCCTAGATATGATGATAAAATAGGTTTTTAAAGTGAAAATGTTCAAAAGTTTAAAATGTTTTTATATCAAAATTAAATATGAAAATAATTATAATTATATAAGTTAAGATTAATTGATATATTTTTTTTATAATTTTTCTTTAAAACCAATTCAATATATAATTTAAAATTATAAATTATTTAAATGAAAATGCAGTTTTCAATTAAAATTTCGTATTTTTCACTATTCACCAAAAAATTAAACTTTTCAAAAAAATTCCAAAATTTCATGCTAAGATAATTTTTTTATTATGATTTAAAAAATTAAGTTTAATTTTCCAAATAAATTTTATATAAGTGTTAAAAATTAATTTTAAATTAAGTTCCCAAAGCGTGATTAAGCCATCTTTTAGAAAAAAACAGCTTTTTTTGAAAACATTTCCGTTTATTTTAAATGATGATTATTTTATTCCTAATAAATTTATAGACAAAATTTTATTAATTTATTTAATAATATTTCTACCTTATAATTTAACTATTAATTTATAAATATTATATTAAATAATAATACTTTAATAATATATTGTTGTTCGGAAAAACTCAGTCTTGTGTGTAACTCAAGCTATCGAAGAAACTCATTGTTGTGTGTAACACAAGATAAACTAATTTTTGAGTGTATTGAAACTTATTTAATAGATTTAATTTATTAAAAAAGATATCACAAGGTCTCGTGGTGTTATATTCACTTCTATGCTTGATGTTGCGTGTCATACAAGCTATCAAATAAAATGCACTTATTTTATAATTTTAGGGTGTTACATAAAAAATGGGTAAAAATGAATTTAAAAAATCATTAAAGAATAATAAAAGATTTTTTTAATTTTTTTAGGATATATGGACATGGAATAGAAAGTATTTTCGACCGAAGAGAGAAATAAAGTCGATTTTCCTTAAAAACATTATTTTTGTCTCTTTAGTTATTAAAGAGAATAAAATGAAAGTAAAACATGTAATTTCAATAAATAACTAGAGTATGATAAAAATCATGAGTTTCTTGAGAGGTATATCATAAGTATACATCATCATAAACTAAATCATAAACAATGAGATTGTGATATAAAATCCTTACTGTTTTGGTAATATTTGGATCAATTTACCCACTAAATAAATAACCTTATATGGATATGTAAATACCCATAAATTTTATAATAAGTATCACAAAATAAATTCATGATTATTATATACACCACATAAAAAAACAAGTGGTGAATATTACATGTTTCTCACAGAAATAAAAGTGAGAAGAAAATACCTTACCTCATTCCGATTTCCTTTATACACGTTTGAACCTATTGTATAATAAATATAGATTTATTATAAATATATTCTATAAACATAATAATATATATCATACCATATATTATTTACTTATAACCTTTTATTACCCATTTATTAATAATTATTTATTAAAATCACTGTTCTAGGTGATATCTGTTTCATTTTTCATGTGTGTTTTGGTTTAGTAGTTTTGGTACTTATACTTTGATCATGGGATCATAATATAAATAATGTTAATAATGATATAAATATAATACATATTCATTATATATATTTATAATCATCCATAAAATTTATATATAAAAAAATGTATTACATCGTTCATGTAGACGGAAGACCGTATGTATGCATGAACGTTGTTTTCACTTTTCAATGGTTAAAATGAAAGAAAGGTAAATATTAATTTACCTTTAAAGCATAATTATTATATCTTATATATCATATATATTCATTATATCAATATTTATTATGATCCATGTAAATTGAAAATGAAAAATGAATCACATCGCTTCATGGGAGCAGTAGTCCACACGTACGCATGAGTGACATTATCATTTTAAAAAAAATTGTAAGGTAAAAAGTTAGATTTTATATTAATTATAACTATTTTATGAGAATAATATATAAATATTAAACCATCCATGAAATATGGTGGTGGAAAATTAATTGTATCGCTATGTGGAGATGGTAAGTTGTACATATGCATGAGTGATAATTTCACTTCCCATTTGATTGAAAAAAGGATGGATAATGGTGATTTAATCATAATAAAATTTCATTATATTGAGGATATGAAGTTATTATTTTATGATAAATAACATTGATTTAGATAAGTTAAATAATAAGTAAAAATAATGTGATTGGTTAAGACGATTACCTCTTCTTTAAAAGAGCTGCTTTAGATCTCCTCTTAAGGATCCTAGGGTTAGTATTTTATGAAGACCAACACATCTAGAACGTGAATAAGGAATTTATAAAAGATTTTTTAGGGTATATTCAAGGTATATGGCTCAAAAGGTGTAAATAAGTGAGGGGAGGAGGTGCCCTTTTATAACTGAGGTGAGGGGCACTTTTGGAATTTCTTAAAAGATTAAAATATAACAAGTTCATTATCAAGAAAAATGATTCCAAATGAAAATTAATTAGAATAAAAAGGTTCTAAGGTTTAAATAACATCAAAAAATTAAATTTAGATTGGTTTTGGTGTCATTTTAAACCTTATCATTTTTATTAATCCCTTTGTTAATTATTTTTGACCTTAATCGCAGTAACAACTATTTTAACTATAAAAGGTTGACAATGTTATGATAAAAGGGAAATTAAATCATAAATGGACCATGTATTATTTTTTTCAACCATTATACTTTCACATAGATAATGATAATATTTTTATGACTTTTAAATCATTTAATAAAATATTATTTATTATAAAATATCATTAATTCCAATTTTAACAATATTCATTTAATTTTACTTAAAAGACACCCATAAAGAGATACAATTAGAATATAATAATTTTAAACATCACTAATATGTTATATTTATCTAAAAAATTATCAGAACACTATAAATCACTCAAATTATATTACTTTTAATATTTTTAAAATCATTTATATTATTTTTCTATTAATTGAATAAATACTGTGTTAACATTGCACAAGCATTTAAAATATTTTTTTAATATATTAAAATTATAAATAAATTTATAAAATTATTTTTTTTAATTATTATTAAAATAAAAATTTATATTTATTCATAATTTTATTTTTTCCCTATGTAAACACATAAGAGATATTTAAAACTATGAGAGTGACACTTTGTAACTTTCATTTCTTCAAATATTATGTAGGTCATTTTCATGGAAAAGTATACATTAAACAAATATATTTCAAAACTAAGATAATAATATTTGAATAACCTTCATCCAATAATAATTATGATGAAAAATTATGGCATTATCACTTAGTTTTAACTTATATTTTCCATATTTACCCTTTACCGCAATTATAAATTTTACCACAGTTACTATTCATAATGCCTAAAACTAAAATTGGTATATTTAACAAAATTTTAACTATTTATTACAAATATTAAATCCATTTTCAATATTTAATTTCTATAAGTGAAATAAATTAATTTTAAAAATAAACACGCAAAACGCAACAAAAACCGCTTTAAAAAAATATATTTTTAAGTATAAAACTTGGTCTATTATTTTCCCATGGTTATAAAAAATATTAAATTAATGTTAAATTTTTTATTGAATATATAAAATATAAATTTAATTAAAATCATTCAACCATAGTGATTAATTTAATTTATTAAGGTAAAAATACACTGCGCGCATAAAAATATTTTTCAGAAAAATGTCTTTTCTATTTTCCATTGTTTTTTATTTTTATTTTTAATTAATTGATAACTGATGAATTAATTTTATACATATATAACAATAAGTTTTTTATTATTTATTTATTCTTATTCATACCTTCCAATTTAACAACCATGTGGTAACTGTCACACAATAATATTTTAATAGTATATCGCAGTTCGTTTAAACTCGATGATGCGTGTAACGCAAGCTGTTGAAGATATCAAAATATTTAAGGAGAAATATATTATAAAATATCAGGGTGTTATACTGTACCCTCTTTAAATAAATTTCTCCCTATAAATTTATTACTCTAATACAAAAAAGTGAGAATATATCTATTTCATCACATCCTCAGGTTCCCATGTAACTGCTTCAAATTTATGATTTCTCTTGAGAACTTTCACCAGGTTAGTAGTCTCATTCCATATAACTTTATCTATATGATCCAAGATTTTTACTAGTAATTATTCATAAGAAATATCAAGTTCCAATGGTATGATCTCTGAGTTCATTACATGTGATGGATCAAGTATGTACTTCCTCCGGAGAGATACATGGAACATGTCATGAACTTGAGAGAGGTTCGGTGGAAGCACAAAGTGATAAGATACCATCCCTAATAAATCAAGAATATTAAAAATATAAATATACCCAGGGATAAAATTTAAATTCTTTTAGAATATTATTACCTTCTTACATGGATAAATTCATAGAAAAACCTTCTCACCAACTTCAAATTCTAGATCATGCTGACGATTGTCAGCATAAATTTTTTGTCAACTCTAAGATGCCTTGATGTGTTGTTGAATGGGTCTAATTTTTTTCCATTTCCTCATCTATATCAAGTTCCAATTTCTTTATTTCACTAATTTCATTCCAACACATTGGAGTTCTACACATCTTTCCCTAAAGGTATTCATAAGGATCCATCTGAATGCTCGAGTAAAAGTTATTATTTAAAGAAAACTCGACTAGAGGAAGGTGTTGATCCCTACCACCTTTGAAATACATAGAAAAATATCTAACATATCCACTAGGGTATTAATGGTTCTCTTAGACTGTCCATTTTTCTAAGGATGACAAGTCGTACTAAAACTCAACTCCGTATCCAGAGCCCCCTGAAGACTTCACCAAAATTTCGAGGTAAACCTCAGATCTTAATTAGATATAATAAAACATGGTAATCCATTAAACCTTAACACTTACTTAATGTATATACTATCAATATGATCAATATATATATATATATATATATATATATATATATATATATTATTTTATGTAAATGAAGTGTGATGACTTTTTAAGGTGATCAACTACAACCCAAATGGCATTATGACACTTAGAAGTTTTGGGAAGTCTAATGAAAAAGTCCATGGTGATGTTTTCCCATTTCCATTCTAGTATAGGCAATGGTTGTAACATAACCTTATAATTATATTTCTCATCCTTAACTTGCTGAAATACTAATAATTGAGATACATACTCAATAATATATCTCTTCATGTTGTCCCACCACAAATACTTTTTTATATCTCTATAGATCTTTATAATTATAGGATGAATAGAGAATGATGAAATTTGAGCCTTATAAAATAGATCCTTAAAATTTGGTATAGAAAAAATAAATATGCAGTTTCTAAAATTTACCATTATATTACAATAAAGGTTAAACTCAAGAACATTTCTCACCTTCTTTTGTAGTTTCATATGTTTCTTTTGTGCCTCTTTAATCTTCAATTAGATAGATAGTTGAAAACTGATTTGAGAAAGATAATATTTCTACCCTTAATTATTTTAAGATATATTCTTTTCAAATCTAGAAATATTATATCTTTTGTGATCCTCATCATAGATAATCTATCATCATCCTTTCGACATAAAAAATCTGCCACCTTCTTCTTTTTAATAGGGTGGTAATGTATAGAGCATTCATAATATTTAAACATGTCAAACCATATTATATGGTTCACATTCACCTATTTTTGAGTGAATATATACATTAATTTTTTTTATTAGTATATATATCACACCTTTCTCTGTAAAGATAATTCATCCATATCTTTAATGTAAAAATTACCATAGGTTACTCTAAATCAGAAATTGGATAATTTTGATCACAAACCTTCAATTAGCATGAATAATAAGATATCACCATATAATTATCAATGATAATTCATCCTAGTCTATTATTAAATGCATCATCATAGATTACAAACCCTTCTCCAATATAAGGTAAAGTAAGTATAGGCACACCACCTAACATTCTATTAGTTCCTTGAAATTTTATTCACATTCATCTATCCAAAGGAACTTATCTCCCTTATGAGTTTACTTGGTGAGTGGATTAGATACTCAAGATAAATTATCCACAAAGTGCTAATAATATCCAACTAAACCAATAAAACTATTAATATCAGTCACAATGGTTGGTATGGGATAATGTTCAATAGCATCTGTCTTTTAAGGATCAATTGATATACCCTTGATTGAGATTACATAACCCAAGAATCAAACCTTCAGAAGATAAAATTCAAAATTGGAAAATTTTTCATAATGATTTTCCTTACTTAGGGTATTCAACATAATTATAAAATGATCTTCATTCCATTCCTTTCACTTTGAATATATATGAATATCATCTATAAATACTACCATAAACTGATTAGGGTAATATTTATAGACTATATTTATTAAATTCATGAATATAATGAGGAAATTAGTAAGATCAAATGACATCACTATAATTCATAGTGTCCAAAACTTGTATGAAATGTTTTCTTGAATATATCCTCCTTATTGACCTTCAATTGATGATATCTAGAACGATAATCAATCTTATAAAAGTATTGAGATCTATGTGGTTGATCAAAAAATTCATCAATATAGGGTAGAGGATACTTGTTCTTTATTTAGATCTTGTTAAGTTCCCAATAATCAATAGAGAGTCATATTGATTCATCTTTATTATTAACAAAAAGAATATGTTCACCCCAAGGTGATTCACTTGGCCAAATGGATATATTTTCAAGATTCTCTTAGAGTTTCTTCATCAATTCATGCAACTCAATCAAGGCCATTATGTATGGGTTTAATAAAATTAGTATAGCACAAGGTATCAATTCTATTGAGAACTCAAATTTATGATTTGGTTTATGACTAGAAAATTCATTTGGAAAGACATCAACAAAATCCCATTCAATAGACATATTGTTGATGTTGAGTTTCTCCCCAACCATAAGAGATAAACATACCTTTTAAATAGGAATCAAGACCATATAATGGATGTGATTTCCATAAGAATTTCATATTTATCATCACACCGATAGACAACCATAGGTTGGTTCATAATATCAAATGTGACTTACCTTCCTTGATAATTGATGTGGTATTTATGTAAATAAATCCAATCCATGCCCAAAATAACATCAAATTCAACCAGATGGAGAATAAAAATATTTTTAGGAAGCACATTCCACTAAAAATCAATTGGAGAGGAATCATATACTTTATATTTGACCATTTTACCATTAGGGGTTTTCACTACTAATTCAAAATCTATTAATTAGGGTGGAATTTTGATACTGTTAGCAAATTATTCAGATATAAAAGAGTGGGTAGAACCAGAGTAAAATAATATATAAGTATTTATAGAGTGTATGGTAATTTTACCTTTCACCACATCATTATCATAACCCCCATAAAAAATATTTATTGCATGATATTTCCCTTTGTCTCCCAACTTAAGTGGTTCCTGACATTGATCATCATCATCAAACATCAAATTTAATCACTGGTTAGCATAATTCCCATAATCCTTTCATTTGAAACACTAGAGTGTGGGTAGTACATTCTATGGATCTTTATCTCTATTCATATCATTATCTAACATGTTCCTATAATTTCAATATTCAATTTCCCAATAAAATTCATCTCCATACTTAATCATTTATCAATCCCCTTAAGAAAATTTCTACCATGTTTCTGTCTACACTTTCAGCATAAAATAAATTTTATCTTATTCTCTCCATGATTTTTATAATTTCCTTTTAAATAAATATTTATTTTCTTATCAAAACAATGGTATGAATATGTAACTACAATATCTATTTCCACATTTATAGCACATCAAATTATTTCTTCGTAGCTACTTAATTATCTTATGGATAACAACCTTAAAAAACTTGTTTTTAAGACATTGATGAATTGATCAACCTTAATTTTAGGTTGGATGATAATACTAGAAGATTGTATTGAAATTCTCATAAAATTTACCACATAGTTACCAACAGATTCATTATCCTTCTACTTTAGATCAAGTAATTCCTTTAATATTTTCATATAAAGAATATTAGGAATGTACTTATCATAAAACAATATCTTAAACTCATCCCACTACATGGAGTCAATTTCTACTTATTGCCTCATATTTTTGATAATATTCCACTATAGATCCTCTTTTCCTTCCAAATGATAAATAAATAAAATGAATTTTTTATGCTCTGAACACCGGAGAATGAAAATTTCTTTTTTATGGTACCGATCCATTACTCAATAACTAATAGATCATTGGACCCACTAAAAGAAGGTGGAAATTTCCTCATAAAGAACTAAATAGAATGTTTTTATCTCCTTTGATCGTATGTAAGTTTATTATTATTCATATCCTAATAAAGTTGTGTGATCATAACAATGATATTTTATATTCTAGATCCCCTAACATTGGTTTCTCAGGAGGATAATCATTGCATTATCTGTCGTATTCAACATTAACATGATTATTTCTGGTTATATCCATTAAATAGAACCAAAAGTGTGAGGAAAAATAATCATAGTAGGAAACCACATAATCTATAAAAATCATTTATAATATATCTAAATCATGAAACCTTCTTTTAAATATATAAAACCTTAGGTTTAACCTAGGCCATTCATGATTATTATCAAAACATGAGAATGTTATCTATAATGACTTGGGTTTTTACCCAAATGGCTTTGGAATATTTTAAAAAATATTTCTGGAGTCGGGTGCTGAGTAGGCACGGGAAGCCAGGGCTCGAGGAACCTCGATGCGGCGATATTAAAAATATTAAAAATATTTTATTGTAAATGCACAATTTTTATTGAAACATAAATAACTCATGTTCGGAGTCTCAGATTGTATTTTTGAGATAGTGGTTGAGTCTGGAATGTCATGTTTACCCTAGGTGTGACCTAAGGTTGTCTGCACTAGGAGGTTTGGTCAAAGATTAGTTGGAGGGTTGTTGTGTGGTAAACTAATTAATTAAGTGACAATTTAATTAATTAAAATAACCTAAACCTAAATACCCTCACCCTATCCATTTTTTATATGCACTATAAAAAAGAGGAGAAACTCCTCCTCCACCCCTCTTCCCCCTTTTGTAATGAATTAAACATCACTAAATTGAAGTAATGGGGTGTCGTTGATCTCCGTTTCTGAAGTAGATCATCATCAAATTGAGAATCAGAATGATCCGGGCATCATTCTTGATCTAAAGCTTTGTAATTTCACCAACGAGGTAAGAAGATTTAAGTTTTAGTCCCAATCTCTTTTTTTTCATTGTTCTAAGTTTCTAGATCCCTATTGCAATTGTTATTGATCCCTACTAGGTAGATATATGGGTTTTGGGTTGAATCGGGGAGAATTGAGTGATTTTTCAGGTGATTCACAAATAAAATCACCATATATACGGTGTGTAGTTTAGTGAAACATGCCATGTAGCTCTTCCTATTTGGGGAAGATGAACAATTGGGACTAGACTCCATGTATAGGGGTTACATGCTATGTAGTTCCCTAAACTGTGTGACCATGGGACATGACTTGGGATATCCATGTGAAAACACATGACCATGTACTAACAAACAACCAAGATACACAGACACAAGGTCTGGTACATGGAAACGGGAAAAATACACAGGCAGGTGGCTGTCTAGCCTGAAAACACCATGTAGTATGGGATGCGTGACATATAAGGGACACGGTTGGTCGGTCCATGTTGAAGAGAAACATGGTCAGGGGTCGAGAGATGAGGGACACGACATGTACATACTCTACACTCAATATAAACCTACATGGGTTGGGACCCATGTGGACTAGATACATGGGTAGGTACTCGGGTAGGCTCACATGTTGTGTGTGACCTGGTGCATGCCGTGTACTATTAGGAGATCCTCTAGGGATCTTGCACCTTCCATATTTTATTCTATAGGACTCAGATTCAGTCTTGTGAGTAGTCTATCCTGAGTGGTTTTCCATTTAAAACATGATGGTGGCCTCTTTTAAGACTTAAGAGATATGAGGTGGTGTGAATCGATCAAGTCTCTTATAGAGTGGTACTGAGCCGATGTTAGAGATCAGTGTGGTTTGTATAGAGAGACTCTATGAATGTTACTCCCCTGATGGACTAGGGTGATGGTTTTCCTTATATCTCTTCTTAGGTAGATATGGGGCTCCCCACATCATGGGAACAAGTTCATTAAATTTGGGTAGTTTCCTCTGGGGGTGTTACTACTATGATAGACTAGGGTGCAGGTTTCCCTGTGATGTTCGTGAAGGTAGAGTAGGTAATCACTTATTAGACTAGGGAGTGGGTCTTCTATCCATGGAGTTAGTACTCCTCTATTGGACTAGGGAACAAATTCTACATATATGATGTATAGATAGAGTGGGTACTCCCCTATCACACTAGGGTACAATTCCTCTATTTTGGCAGTCGGTACTCTCATGTCCTTCCAGGGCATGGGTCCTCCATACATGTTGTTCCGGTAGAGTCGGTACTCCCTTACTGTGTTAGAGAGTGGGCCCTCTAGCATAGGGTCAGTACTCCCCTACCATGTCAGGACCCATGTCTCCCACAGTGAATGATCTGGAAGAGTTGGTACTCCCCTATCCTACCAGGGTGCGGGTCCTCTAGCCACTGAGTGGTACTCCCTTACCAGGTTAGGGTGCAAGTCCTCAATCAATAAAGTGTTAATCCCCTATTTTATCATAGTAAAGGTCTTTCATGAGTAGTACTCCCCTATTGGATCAGGGTGTGGGTTCTCCATTGGAGTTGGATCTCCCTTGATTGTGGGATACAGTTACGAGGAGAGCCCCCCTCTACTTGATATGAATAATGCCTATAAAGGATTTAGTTCTCCCTCAAAGTACTGAGGTGCGGCCACTCCATGTATGAGAAAAAGAGGTTTTACAGGTTAGTTAGGAGCAGTAATCCCTTTTCTTTAGGATAGTGGTGAGGTGTAGGTCCCTCCATTATCTCTGGTTAGAGAGGATTCATGGGGTGCATATCCTAGAGAAGTGCTCCCTCAACTATGTGTAGTGGATAGGGGTGGTATTATTCACTTGGGTTTCTTTATCTTGCATTGGGAATAAGGTAGTGATGAAAGAACATCTAGTTCTAGACACTATAGATTGACCTAGTAATATGTTCTAGATGGAGCACATTCTCTCGAACGTACCATTTGGAATGGTAGAGTTGTTCCCAATGGAGTGCATCTCTCAGATAGGTTCCATCTAGGATGGCTGATCTCATGGAGTGTGTTCTCCTAGTTTTATGTTATGGTTAGATCCCATGAAGATAATCCTACTAGTATCTATGAGGTTGGAACCTCATGAGACTTAGGGTCTGATATGCGTATATTTGGGTGATTTCTAGGAGTTTTTATGGTGTTTTCCCAGGTCAGGGTTGACACCCCAGGTAGACCAAGATGAATTTTCATGTATATCCAAGGATGGTTCAAGATGGATTTTCTCTCTCGATTGGGGTCCCCTATGGATAGGTCGAGTGGACTATTGCCTTTCAGTTTCTCTCTTTTTATTTTGGGGGGTTTTGGGGAACCTACTGAGTATTTTTATACTCACCCATGCACAGGCTTTTCCCACACATATTTTGTGTCTTGTATAGACCATAGACCTTTTGAAGGATTCCACAGAGGACTCGAGTTAGGCAGAGATTAGTGAGCTTGATAGACCGAGGTGTTTACTGGAGCTTAGTCGAGGAGCTTTCTAGTAGTTGCAGTTGATAGCAATCCCCTTCTTCTGATTAGGTTGGATTCTTTTATAGTTTTCTTTGGTGGGTATTGTTTTTCCCTTCTTTCTCTTTTAGTATGTCTATTATACTGTAGTTTTGGGATATAGATGTATTTATGAATTGGTTGCTTTTGGTTTTTACATTTCATCATTTTGTGAGATTGGAGATGTGTGCATGCATACAGGTACATAGGCAATGCCTCCCATGTTAGTGATATAACTACTTGGTGCTAGTCTCTAGCCCCTAGCCTATTAGAGGTGGGATTGAGGAGTTTTGGTCTGAGCCCCATTGGATTGGGTCATGAAAGAGTGACATCAGAGGTGGTCGGTTCCACATTGGGACTATATTTTCATGATATTGGTTTGGGTTACATAACAATTGTGTTAGTATGTTCCGAGTTTGGATCTCAGTCTATAGGTTCTTGTGTTGGTACGGTGGCTGGTGTATCCATTCACCAGGACACTAATAACTTGCTTTTTGACTCAGTACATTAGGATACTGATCACTGGGAAATAAATGGTACATGCATCATATAGTACTGGGTTTTGGTTTTTCCTATCTTTCTTGAGTCATCTCCCCATATATACTCTTTGACCGTAGTACATATTGATTCTATTTCATGATACCTCCATAAATATAGCCAAATTGGATTCTACAACATGATTGTGATGATGTTCCGCCTCATGATGAGGCTTTAGTACATGGCACTAATTCTGAGGAATTACTTCTAGGTGGTCTATCGGTGGTGCTGCCACCTATTGAGCAGTAGGTTTTATTGGAAGTTCAGGCCGAAGATGCATGTGGGATGAGTGCACTGCATGATTTATAGAGCCATAAAACTATAAGGCATCGAGGTGATCTAGACCCCCAGGTAGAAGATGACTGTATTGAGGAAGTCACATGAATTTTCCTCTAAGTGAGGACACCTATCGATCAGATGGTGGTCATAATGGTGACCCTTATTCATGGTTCAGCCATACGATGGTGTATTCTGGTGATATAGACTCTTGATGAGGAAACACTCACTTGGGAGGAGTTTGAGAAACTCTTCAGGGAAGAGTTTTACCCAACCATGTTGAGATAAATGTGTATCTAAGAGATTCTACAACTTCGATAGGGTATCATGATAATAGTGAAGTTTTTTGGTGAGGTTCACATAATTCTCACGATACTGCCTGGATATGGTTTAGAATCCATTATTTAGAGCTTGGACCTCTGAGTAGGGCTTGTTTCATGGGATCAGGGTGTCTGTGATTCCACTAAGCATTTCCACATACGCTGGAGTTCTGGAGTGAGCTCTGGTGGCGGAAAGTTTCCTAGATGAGGAACAAGTGAACGTGACCCACAACAATGATCATGAGGCTATGGTGTCTATAGAAGCTGGCAGACAATAGGTAACATTATCACTATACATGAGGCATACCCATACCCAGACAAATACACGTGATTCTATAGTGTAGGATAAATGCTGAGGATTAGAGCAGCTGTAAGAGAGGCAGTGTTACTCTTGCGAAGGCTAGGAGAATCTTTCTAGAGATTGTCCGACCCGTCATGCTGCTGAGAGGGATCCAACTGATGATATTCCTTCGAAGATACAACACTTTGATAAAGGATTTATGCAAGGTGGTAGATGAGGAGGAGGATATGGAAGGGTGGTTGGAGGTGGCAGACAGTTCAAGGTATTTCTACCACCATCCCCAGGTGGTCCGTGCTAGGCTTAGGGAGTTGGAAGATGTGGGTGAGGAAAGCTGCAGGCCATGGAGGCCTTTAACCTGGAATCTATGAGGATGAATAGTGGTACACCTTATTATCTTTCTACATTATGTATCAAAAATTGTTAGACACTATTGTGGGTACTCTTTTCTTTCCTCTCATGCTCAAGGTTTAACCAGCATGACACGAGGCGTTAGTAGAACCCCATGCTGGTAGTTGCAATAGAGGTCCCGGAAAGACCCAGTGCATGTTTGGGTAGTCCTTTGTTTTCCATTAGTAACCTTGGGTGTTTGGCCTAAACTTTGTATGCGACACACTCGAGGAGTATGTGGTGCAGTTTAACGTAGCTTTGAATTCATGAGTGATGGGGGATGCTTTCCCCACCAAAACACATTTTTGTGATGCGATCATAACTATACTGGTGAGTCAGTGCCTCCCAAAGAAGATAATATTGAGGTGTTGTGGATGAGTTCCTTAGAATTTCGTGTTCAGGGAAAGGTTATCAGATGAAGTGTCAGAGTAGGTCCTGGCCATGCCATCAGAGTTTTCCTGCTCGACCCATTTTATCTTGGTGGCCCTGGGATAGGGAGAGTCTTGCTTAGAATTATTCTGTAGCGGCAGAGTTAGACCCTATAATGTTTTCATAGTATGGATTGGTTGACTACCATTCATACTCATCTGGTATGACACTAGTGGGTGTGGAAGTGTTTCTGTTTGGGCGAGCTATGTTATAGCCAGAGTTTTGTAGATGAAGGGCCTGGTAAGACCCAGTGTTTACTCTTGGATAACCTTGTTTTGTTCATGAATATCCTCACATGTTCAGAATCAACCTTGAATGAAAAATTCTTGAGTATGATATTGTACATTCTATCCAGGGGTGGATGTGAACTGCAGGGTTCCTTTAGTATCTTCGTTAGGATTAGTGAGGTGGTGTACCACTAGACCCCCTGACTATAGATAGATCATGGTGCTTAGTGCTTTCCCACATGTCATAGCTAAGGAGACATGTTCCTTTTTGTTCCATGATGTTGTCTAGGTAGAAGCTGGAAAAAGAGTGGTTTGATCTTGGTTGTTTCTCTATGTGCGTTCTTGTAAGCATTGCATAACCCTTGGTGAGCTTGCTGGTGTGTGATTCCAGTGGGGAGCTCAGTTTCTTCCCTTATGCTTAGGATTTCATTTTTCAAGGAAGAAAATCCCTAAGGTGGGGAGAATGTAATGACTCAGGTTTTGACTTGAAGGACTTCAGAATATTTCGGAAAATATTTCTGGAGTTGGGCGCAGGAAGCTGGGGCTCGGGCAACCTTAGTGCGAATATATTAAAAATATTAAATATATTTTTTTCACATGCACATAGTTTCACTTGAAACTTAAATAAATCTTGTTTGGAGTCTCAGATTGGATTTATGAGACCACATCTGAGTTTGCAACATCATTTTTACCCTAGGTGCAACCTAAGGTTTTCCGTTCTAGGAGGTTTGGTTAGAGGCAAGTTGAAAGGTTGTTATGTTGTGAAACAATTAATTAAGTGACAATTTAATAAATTAAAATAACCTAAACCTAAATACCCTCACCCCTCCCCACATTTTGTATGCAAAAAAAAAAAAGATAAGTACCTCCTCCTCCTCTCCTATTCTCCTCTTTGGAAATGGATGAAACCACCACCAAATTGAAGCAATGAGGTGCCATTGATCTTTTTTTCCAAAGAAGATCGTCATCAGATCAAGAACTAGAATGATGCGAGCAAAATTATTGATCTAAATATTATAGGCTTCTCCAATGAGGTAGGAAGATTTGAGTTTTGGTCCCTATCCCTTTTGTTTTGAGTTGTTCTAAGGTTCTAGAGACCTATTAAAATTGGTGTTGATCCCTTCTAGGTAGATCTATGAGTTTTGGGTTGAATTATGGTGAATCAGGTGATTTTTAAGGTGATTCCTAACTAGAATCACCATCCACACAACATGTAGTTCAGTGAAACATTCCATGTAGCTCTTCATATTCAGGGAAGATGAACAATTGGGACTATATGCCATGTATAGGGTTACATGCCGTGTAGTTACCTAAATTGTGTGACCATGGGACATGGCTTGGGATAACCATGTAAAAACACATGGCCATGTACTAGCACACTACCAAGATAAAATAACATGGGGTCCGATCCATAGACATGGGAAAACTATGTGGGTAGGTGGCCATCTAGCATGAACACGCCATGTAGTATGGGATGCATGACATGCAAGGGTCATGGTTGGATGGTCTGTGTAGAAGAGGAACACAATTAGTGGATGAGATATAAGATACACAGAGTGTACCTCCTCTATATGCCATGTACCCCTACATGAGTTGGGAATTGTGTGGAATAGATACAAGGGAAGGTGCTTGGGAAGGCTCACATGCCATGTGTGCCCTGGTGCACGTCGTGTACTACTAGGAGGTCCTCCAGGGATCTTCCACCTTCCATATATTCTTCTATGGGAATCATATACAGGCTTGTGAGTAGTCCATCCTAAGGAGTTTTCCACATATAACACGATGGTGGCCTCTGTTATGAATTATGAGATATGAGGTGGTGTGAGTCGAGCAGAATATTGTAGAGAATTACTAAGATGATGTTGGAGATTAGTGTGGTTCATATAGAGAGATGCTAGGACTGTTACTCCCTTGATGGACTAGGGAACGAGTTTTCCTTACCTCTATAATTAGGTAGATACAGGACTCCCCACATCATGGGTGTGGGTTCATTAAATTTGGGTAGTTTTCTTCGAGGGTATTACACCCCTGATGGACTAGGGTATAGGTTTCCCCGTGATGTTTGTGAAGGTAGAGTAGGTACTACCCTATTGGACTAGGGAGCATGTCCTCTATTTGTGGAGTCAGTACTCCCTTATTGGACCAGGGCGCAGGTCCTCCATATATGGCATATTGATAGAGTGGGTACTCCCCTATCGAATGAGGGTGAAAGTCCTATATTCTAGGAGTTGGTACTTCCATGTTGTTCTAGGGCACGTGTCCTCCATATGTTTTATTATGGTAGAGTCGGTACTACCCTTCCGTGTCAGAGAGTGAGTCCTCTAGCCTGGGGTCGGTACTCTCCTACTGTGTCAGGGCGTGGGCCCCCCATAGTGGATGAGATGGAAGAGTTGGTACTCCCTTATCCTACCAGGGTGTGAGTCCTCTATCCACTGAGTGGTACTCCCCTATTGGGTTAGGGTGCGGGTACTTGATCTACAAAGTGTTACTCCCCTATCGTATCATGGTGTGGGTCCTTCATGAGTAATAATCTCCTATTATATTAAGGAACAAGTACTCACTTACGGAGTTATACTCCCCCATCTCTGAGTAACAATGGGGAGAAGGTCCTCTATTGGAGTTGGGACTCCCTCGACTGTGAGATACAATTATGAGGAAAAACCCCCTCCACTTGATATTGAAGATTCATAGATAGGAGTTAGTTCTCCCTCGATGGAATATGGTTCGGGACACTCCATGTAGGATAGATAGAGGTTTCATGGGTTAGTTAGGAGTAGTAATCCCTTGTCAGCGGGGTAGTGGTGAGGTGCAGGTCCCTCCATCATATCTTTTTAAAGAGGATTCATATAGTTCATATCCTGAAGCAGTGATCCCTTAACTGTGTACAGTGGAGAGGGACAAGCCTCTTAAATTGGGCTTCTTTAACTTGCACTGAATGCATGGTAGAGATGAAATGACCTATGTGGACACTAGAGCTAGACCTAGTAAGATGTTCCCAATAGAAAATATTCTCTCAGAAGTACCATTAGTAATGGTAGAGTTGTTCCCAATAGAGTTCATCTCTCGGATGGGTTCCATCTGGGATGTCTGAGCTCATGGAGTGTGTTCTTCTGGTTTTTTGTTATTGTTAGAGCCCACGAAGAGAATATTTATTCTAGCTATGAGGTTGGAACATCATGAGACTTAGGGTCTAAGATGAGTACATCTGAGTGATTTCTAGGAGTCCTTGTGGCGTTGTCACATGTCAGGGTTGACACCCTGAGTAGACCGAGATAACATGTCTTATACAACTGAGGATTGTTCGAGATGTATTTTCTCTCTCGATTTGGGTTCCCTCTGGATAGGTTGATCGGATTTTTTCCTTTCAGTTGCTTCCTTTTTATTTTGGGGTTTATAGGGTGCCTACTAAGTATGTTTATACTCACTCATTAACAGTCTTTCCCTACACATGTTTTGTGTCTTGTACAGACCACATGCCTTTTGAAGGAGTTTACGGAGGACCCGAGGTAACCGGAGCTTAGTGAGCTTGATAGACTGAGGTGTTTATTAGAGCTTGGATGAGGAAATTTCTGGAAGTTTTAGATAATAGAGATCCCGTCCTTCTAAGTAGATTGGATTATTTTACAATTTTCTTTGGTGGGAATTGTCTTTCCCTTCTTTCTCTTTCAGTATGTCTATTGTACTCTAGTTGTAGGATATAGATGTATGCATGCATTGGTTGCTTTTAGTTTTTACATTTCATTATTTTGTGAGATTGGAGATGTGTGCATGCATACAGGTACATAGGAAATGCCTCCCATGTTAGTGATATTCCTACTCAGTGCTAGTTACCTGCCCTTGGCTTATTGGAGGTGGACTTGGGGAGTTGCGACCCGGGCCCCGTTGTGTCGGGTCGTGACATTATCCTATACTTAGACCTATCCTTAGGGTTCTTACAAATGTTTTATCATACTAGTTTTTAAAGGTTAACTTAAAATTTTATTGATACCAACTATAACGACCCATATATTTCATACATAGATATTACATCTTTTTAAATGATTATTCAATACATAGCATAACAATCCATGCTAGAATCGTACAGGTCTAGTATCTTTGGAAACTTGGATACATAAACAACTAGTTCATAAGTGTACTAAACAATTTTAATCTAAAATATTCATAAATAGCAACCTTTTTATACATATCATACTTAGTACCTTTCTTCACAGCCCATGTAAAATGAAACATAATAAAGGGTGATCTTAGATGCTCAATAAGGGTAAACGAGGAGATATAAATGATCACTCGAGAATAACATGAGAATAAGGGTATGATAACATGGTAATAACATTTAAAATTATACCATACATATCATATATCATAATCTTGAGTCATGTTATAGAGACTGGAAGTTCATAAGACATGAATCATATAGGAATCAAAGAACATGAGTCATGAGAGCATAAAATTGGCATAAGATATGAGTTTTTGGAATAAACATAAGCATATAAAATCATTTCCATAGTAGTTAAGGATCAATAAAAAGTCTATCATAGTGGATTGGTATCACTCCCCAAACCATCATAGTAATCAAGGTTCACTCCTTAGGCTAGCATAATGGACAAATTCCCTTACCAAATTAAGTTCACTCCCCATTCTAATCCTTTTTATCTCACGAGATATCAATCTTTACCCAATGCATTAGAGGGATATATAATTATAGGACTACCCATACCAATAATTAAAATCATATATATATGTTCCAAAAGATCATAAAACATTCATTATATCACAATTCATGAAAAATAAATGGGTTTTATAAGTATTTCATCATGGAATAACCTATGGAAGAGAAATGGGATTCATAATCATTTCATCAATTCATCATAGCATAACCCATGGAAAAGAAACAAGTTTCATAAACATCTTATCATAATAATCATAAAACATCCATGTAAATAATAAGGTTGGTATCATTGGATTATATCCCTAATATAACATAATTAGCATCAAAAAATGTTATCATAGTTTAATATTTATATAAAATAATCATTGAAATATTTCATGAGGAAAATACCCCTTTCACTTTGAAATCACTTATTTAAACTCTAAAAAATTTCCCAAATAATAAGTAAAATATTTTATTGGAAAATAAACTAAAAAATTATAAAATAAGCTTCAAATAATTGGGTATTCATGATGGTGGGAAATTCTATTCATGTCATAAAAGTTAAAAAAACATTCCTTTTACACTTTTGTAAAAATTCAAAAAGTATCCCATTCAGGAAATGAAAAGAAGATTACTTTTAAAAAAATTTCTTAAAATTAAAACATGGGTAAAAATGAATTTAATAAATCATTGTATAATAGTAAAAATATTCTTGAAAACATTTTTAGAAAACATGGACATGAAAGAGAAAATAATTTTGACTAAAGAGAGAAATAAAGTTGATTTTACTTAAAAAATTTGTTTGGGTGTATTTAGTTCATAAAGAGAGGAAAATGATAAGAAAAAAATTTAATTTCAATAAATAACCATAGGATAAGAAAATTATTAATTTTCTTGGGAGTTATATCATAATAATCCATCATCAAAAACTAAATAATAAACAATCCTGATAAACAATGAGATTTTAAATAAAACCTTTATCGCTTTGGTAAAATTTTTATCATAAGACAAATTAAAGAAAGAAAATTATATAGATATTTAAATCTCCATAAATTTAATAATAATAATAATCATAAAGGATGTTCATGGGTATTATATACATCACATAAAAGAAAAAAGTGGAAAATATGTCACGTGTCTCACAAAAATAAAAGTGAGATGAAAATCCCTTACCTTAGGTCTGACTTCTTTTTTACCCATTCGAACCACCTGTATAATAAATATAGATTTATTATAAATATATTACAGAAACATAATAATATATATCATACCATATATTATTTACTTATAACATTTTATCACCCATTTATTAAAAATTCTTTATTAAAATCACTATTTCAGGTGATATATGTTTTGTTTTTCATATATGTTTTTATTTCGGTAGTTTTGAAATTTATACTTAAATCATGGTTACAAAATATAAATAATGTTAAAAATTGTTTAAATATAATTTATATTCATTATATATATATACAGTGATCAATAAAAGTTTGAGATAGAAAAATGAATTACACCATCCATGGAGATGGTAAGCTGTATGTACGCTTGAACACAATTTTTCACTTTTAGACAGATGGAATGAAAGAAATATAAATATTAATTCAAATTTAAAGAGTAATTATTGTATCATATATATCATATATATTCATTATATCTATCCTCATTACCATCCATGTAAAGTGGAAATGGAAAATGAATCACATCGCTTCATGGAGGCGGTAGTCCACACTTACGCACGAGCGATATTATCATTTTATAGAAGATTGGAAGGTAAGAAGATAAAATTGATATTATAATTAAAATTTATAATGATTTTATAAGTATCATATATAAATATTAAACTCATAATAATAAACATTCATGAAATATGTTGGTGGAAAGTGAATTGTATCACTATGTGGTGACGGTAAGCCATACGTATGCATGAGTGATACTTTCACTTCTAATTTGATGGGAAAGAGGGTGGATACTGGTGATTTAATTATAATAAAATTTTAGTATATTTAGGATACTTAATTTATTATTTTATGATAAATATCATATATTTATATGAGTTAAATAAGAAGTAAAAAGAAAGTTTATGGTTAAGGTGATTACCTATTCTTTGAAAGAACTCCTCTAAATATCCTCTTAAGGATCCTATGGTTAGTATTTTGGAAATACCAAAACCACTAGAATGTGTTTAATTAATTTTAAAATAGATTTTAGTATATTATGGTTGATATATATGGATAAAAATGTGTGATTAAGTGAGGGGAGGAGGCACCCTTTTATAATTGAGGGGAGGAACACTTTTGGAAAATTATTAAAAGATTAAAATATAACAAAGTCATTGTTAAAAAAAATGCATCCAAATGGAAATTAAATATATTTAAAAGTATATAGGGTTTAAATAAAATCAACCAATTAAATTTATATAGGTATTTTTGTCATTTTAAACTTTATATTTTTTATTAATCCATTTGTTAATTATTTTTGACCTTAACCGCAATAACAACCATTTTAACCATAAAGGGTTAAAAATGTTACCATAAATGGGAAAGTAACTCATAAATGGACCATGTATGATGTTTTAAATAATTTTTCATTCTCATGGATTAATATAACATTTTTATGAATTTTTAATCATTAAATAAATTATTATTTATTATAAAATATCATTAATGTCAATTTTGACACTATTCATTTAATTTGACTTAAAAGACACCAAGATAAGGATAAAATTAGAATATAATACTTTTAAACATAAATAATATTTTATATTTATCTAAAAACTTTATTTAACACTATAAATCACTCAAATTATATTACTTTAAATATTTTTAAAATCATTTATTTTATTTTTCAATTAATTGAATAAATAGTGTATTAGCATTGCGCAAGCATTTCATGTAATTATTTAATTGATAAAAATTAGAAATAAATTTTCATCATGAAAACAATTTCATTATTCTAAAATTATAAATTTATATTGATTCATATATTTCTTTTTTTCCTTATGTTAACACATACGAGATATTTAAAACTAAGAGAGTGACACTTTGTAACTTTCTTTGCTTTAAATATTTTTTAGGTATTTTTCATGGAAAAGTGTACATAAAACAAATAAATTTATATAATAAGGTGATAATATTTTAATTAATTTCATCAAAAAATAATTATAATAAAATAATATGGTCTTATCACTTAGTTTTAACCTAGATTACCCGATTTAACCTTTACCGCAATGATAAATTTTACCACGATTATAATTCATAATGACTAAAATTAATGGGGCATATTTACCAAATTTTTACGTCCTAATTTTAAATATGGAATAAAATTTTCAATATTAAATTTATATAATTGGAAAAACTTAATTTTAAAAATAAGCATACAAAACATGATAAAAACCTATTTTTAGAAAAATATATTTTTAAGTATAAAACTTGGTTTATACTTATCCCATGATAGGAAAGATATAAAAATAAAGTTAATTTTTTTATTGAATATATAATAGATACATTAATTAAAATCATTCACCAATAGTAATCAATTTAATTTATTAAGATAAAAATATATTGCGCGCATAAAAATGGTTTTTTCATAAAAACAACTTTTTTATTTTCAAATGATTTTATTTTTATTTATAATTAATTGATAACCAATGAATTAATTTTATACATATATAACCATAAGTTTTTAATAATTTATTTAATCTTATTCATACCTTACAGTACAATGGCTAGGTGATAATAATTACATAATAATATTTTAATAGTATATCGCGGTTTGTTTAAACTCAGTGTTGCATGTAACACAAACTATAGAAAAAATTAAAATATTTAAAGAAAAATATATTCTAAAATATTGAGGTGTTACCAATTTTATCTTTAGTTCCAATAATATTGATAATTATATCTCTTTTTTGTGTGTGATCATGTAGGAAATGATATCTTATATCCATATGTTTTTCTTATGAGTGATGTGATAAGTTTTTAGATGATGAAATGACATTTGTGTTATCACATAGAAAAAATTTGGTCTCAAACATAGATACCAGTAATGATAAAAAATGTTTTCCTAGATAAACAAGGTAGGTAAATCTACAATATGGTGGGTGAACTATAGTTGAAAATAATCTAACAACATTGCCATCTTTAGTATATAGTTTATTGGTTGTTACGAAATTCTGATAAACTCATAGATTAGAGTTAGTAAATATAGTGAAAATTGGATAATTGAAAAATTAATTTAAAAGTAGTGGAAAAACAATAAGTAACAAAACTTGTAAGAATATCATAAATAAAATAAAACACATAGTGCTAGTTAACAAACCAAGAACTCCTTTAAAGGATATTATTAAAATATAACACCCTCTAATCAGGGATGTCTTTTATTTAACTCAAAGTAGAAAGGGGGTATTTGAATTGACTATAGGTATCCCCTTCAAAGAACTAAAGTCTTTGATAAAAACATTAGAAACACAAAGCTTAAACCATGAGAATATTCTCTATTACCATAATCAATATCAGATTCCAAGCCCTAGAATATCATCACCAACTAGATGAAAACAACTTTCTCATAGATTCAGAATCCCCCAATAAAATAGGTTGGAAAAAACTTTCTTCCACACATCATAATCTCCTTGAAACAATGGAAAAAATATTAATTATTATAATAAGATAACTTGGTTCATTTATAATGAGACCTCATAATTAGATTCTCTACAAAGAAGCACTTAGAAAGAAAAACTACTATAATCAAAAAAACACTCTGAAACATGAAACCGCAAGCTTAAAAACAACAAGTTGATATTTCAAAGAAATATTATATCACAATGATATTATAATACATAATACAACATTTAAAATTTATAAATTTACCTCCAACAACCATATTCTGTAAACCTCAGGTTCAATTTCAATGACATTAGAAGTAGAAACCTCAATTTTCTGATAGATTCAGTGAAACTATGCATCTACCGATGATAAAAAATTATGTTTCTAAAATGATCCATGATCTGGTAAAATAAATCTAATATGAAATTTTATATCACCATATTTTAATGCACTACATCTCAAACTTAAATTCACCTGATTTAAGTTCATTGGATTTTTATCCTATACAAAAAAAACAACACAATATTCAATTTAAATAAAGTTCACAGTAAAGTGTATAATGATTAAAAAAAGGATTTAAATGAGTCATTTACTCAAAAAATTAAACTTTAACATTTTTACACATGCTAGAAATCCATTTCCCAAAGTCCACTAAAATGTAGTTTCATTTTTATACAAATAAAAAGTACAAATGTGTGATATTTTTTACATGAATGGTCAAAATTTTGTGGGTGGAGAAAATTTTTGAGGTACATTATGGTTTCTCCAATTCTAGTGTCAATGAAAATTATAAATTTATGGAGTTTTCATCTAGTTTTTGTTAGATTTTGAAATCATTGTTTTCTAATTTCATGATGGTGTGGATAGTTGCGATACATTTTTTATTTTTTAGTTCTAGTATCGATGAACATTGTGGAGTTTGTGTCAAGTTTTCATATGATGTTAGATTCACTATATCCATTGGTTTTTTATTAATTTGAAATATAGTAGTCATGAATCTTGTAAAAGAAAAACCTTACTAGTGTTTTGAAGAGAGGTATTAACGCACAACAAATCTGATTATGTGTCTCTAACTTACACTAATGGAAAAATTTCCTATAACAATTGTTTGGAACCATTGGTATAGGTACCCAAACCATTGGTATATCCTATACCAACAGTTTGGGAAACAGTTGGGTGATTTGGAATTTAGAAAGACCTATCCTAATAGTTTGGAGAAAACCGTTGGGAAAGACCTGTCCTAATGGTTTGAAAACTATTGGGACAGGTCTTTCCCAACAGTTTTCCAAACCATTGGGATAGGTCTTTCCCAATGGTTTTCCCAAACCATTGTTATAGGTAAATCTAAAAAAAATTTACAGTAGAGGTTTGAACCCACAACCTACATGTTATATATTAAAGACTTTACCACTATCCTATAGTTACCTTTGTGAATATATTTGGACACACATATATATTTATATGTAATTTATATATTGATTTATTTTACATTATTTGAAAAAATAATTCATAAAAAATAAGGGTACCTATCCTAATGGTTCTCAAAACCATTGGGATAGGACTTTCCCAACAGTTTTGGGAAACTTTGGGATAGGTACCCATCCTTTCCCAACGGTTTCCCAAATCGATGGGAAAAGTGGTCTCAAAGTACCCTTTCCCAATGGTTTTCCAAAACTGTTAGGAAAATTGGACCCTTTACCAATGGTTTTCCGAAACCATTGGGAAAATTGAACCCTTTTCCAATGGTTTTCCCAAACCATTGGGAAAATTTGGGAAAATTAGACCCTTTCCCAATGATTTGCCCAAATCGTTGGGAAAAGTGGTCTCAAAGTACCCTTTCCCAATAGTTTTGAAAAAATTGTTGTGAAAAGTGGACCCTTTCCCAAAAATTTTCCCAAACCATTGGGAAAAGTAAACCATTTCTGAATGTTTTACCCAAAATATTGGGAAAAGTGGTGTCAAAGTACCCTTTCCCAATGGTTTTGGAAAAACTGTTGGGAAAAGTGGACCCTTTCCCAACAGTTTTCCCAAACCATTGGGAAAAGTGGTGTCAAAATGGCCTATCCCAATAGTTTTTAAAAACTGTTAGGAAAGGGGACCTATACCAAAAGTTTGTATAAACCATTGGTATAAATTCATTAGTATAGGTAAGATTTCTAGTAGTGTTATTATTACCAGTAATAAATTTCCTTATGCTTTTAATGGTCACTAAGGAATCTATTTCTGATTATACTTCTTATTTTTAGTTTCTATAATGTTTTAATGGAGTCTGTACTACATAGAACCTTTCATGTTGAAATTTATGGTTGAAATTACAATGTTTCTTCTATACCAGGGATAATGGAAGTTCCACTATAAGTGTCCAATGGACTTGTTTCACTAAAAGTGTCATGAAAGTTTCAGTGAAAGTAAGTTTTAATAAGATTAGAATCTATCACTGAATCTACTGAATGTTTCACCAAAAGATTCACTGATAGTTTCATTAAAATTTTTACTAAAATTTTCACTAGTTTCACCAAAATATTCACTAATAGTTTCACTGATAGTTTTACTAAAATCTTCAATTAATGTTTCAAGTGAAAAAATTTAATTTCACTAAAATTTTAAGTGAAAATTTTAATGAAACATGAATCAATAATCTAGTTGGATCTATTATAATTCTAAATTAATGATGTATTGATGTATATCTTGATATAAAATTATTACAGAAAAAACTTATAAAGAATTGGAATTAATGATAATGAAGTTGATAATCATCGTTTGTGTGACATATGCGGGGTATGTCATTGTCTTTCAATTTTAGTAAATTTTCAAAGGAGTTGAGTATTGTAAATACATCAAAATATAGGTTTATTGGTCATTAAAATTATACAATAGTTATAATAAAGGCTATATTCAGAATAAAAAAAATATCAAATGGGGGATAGATTCAAAAAGTTTTTTTTAGAAACTAGAAGTTTAAATTTGAAATAGTAGAATAAAAAAAATTATCATGATATGATACTAGTATGTTTTTATTTTATGATATATTTAATTTCCAAGTGTTATCTTGATACATTAATCTTGTATATTAAATAATTTTTATTCTAATGTTGGGAGTCATAGATCAATCAAAATAATATTCATATTTTGAAACTATAAAAACACATGTAAATGTAATTTTGGTAGTAGAATAACCCCTATATATAAGTTATTTAATTGTTTTTTATTGTTTATCTATTATAGAAAGGCTCATCAACCAAATTGGAACTTCATATTCGGAGGTATACTACTACAGAATTAGATGATAGGTTGGTGAATAAATTAGATCAAATTTGTTGGATTTTTTTGAATTGTGATGATTATATAAACCATTTATAGGAATTTTTAATTACAATGAATTCAAAAACCATTTCATGTATGCTTGATTTGTTTAATTATATTTTTTGATTTATATATGTGATTGATTTTGTGGTTTTATAATACAATTGTTCTTAGTTTTGTTAAAGTAATTGTAGTTTGTATGAGTTCTATGTATAAAACAAGAAGTCAGAGGCTAGATTGGTCACTATTTCAGACTATATATATTGGAAAAAAATGATCGATTCTACTAGTTATTTAAAAAAAATTACAGTTAGAATAATTTTTTAACACTATTAAAAAAACACGTTTTAACCTAGAAACTTCATTTTAATAGTTTTATACTTTCACCCCACACCCATGAACCATACTATTTGATTATTTATCTAGATGCTGGAATTAATGAATCTAATAGATACCTTTTACTTCTAAAATAAGTTTCTGAACACTTATTTGAAGAGTTGAAAAGGAAGCTATGTGTTATATAAAGTCACTATTCATCAATTTATCCTAGGGTTGGGTTCTTTTTATATGCCTCCTCTGTTGTCATATTCTTTATAAGGTAGGAAAATATTATTAAACAATCTAAGATTGTATCACCTTTTAGAGGCATTTTATTCTTTCACAAAAAAAACTGGATATATATTCCCTAAGTAATCAGGTGTTATCCCCATGGGAGTCATTAATTCCCACTGGGTTATCGAATTTATAAATTTATAAACATGAAACAAAAAAACCACTAAAATATAGGGTAGTATAGGATATGCAAGTCTGAGGTCGAACCCACAAAGAGATGGTTAGAGAAAATATTAATTAAATAGAATAGACCTAAACTAATTTTGATTTGAAGAAATAAAATCTAAACTATTGAGCATGTGATTTGGGGAAGAAGGTGGGAGAAGAAAATATAAAAAGGGTACTGGGTAGAAATGAATCTTGGTTCATGGGCTGACAAGGTATGGAATAATCAATTAACAATCATGCAGTCATCAGAATCAATTCCTAGTGAGTACAATGGTAATTTAAAATTCTCACCATCCCAAGTCCTCATTTTAACATGGTCAGGTACTTTAGATTAAAAATTATGGGAAACCTAAAGCCTAATTTAAACATAGTGTAAGGAAAAACCCAATGTCATGGTGGAAGTATAAACCCTATATCACACACCAAGTAATTTCTTTCAATCAAATCTAGAAATGGTCATGCTCAAAAAAAGAAATAAATTAAACCCATTCCCCACCCCCGCTCACAATGATCATGTAAGAAGAAACAAGGAAAGTGATAGAAATGAATAACATATGCGAAATCCCAACATAAATTGAAATAAAAAATAAAATAACTTATACATTCAATCCCCATTCATAATTCATTCCTTGGAACAAAGAAAATATCCACACATTCTAACCACAAGTGGGTGAATAAAAATAATAAAGAAAAAATCCTATAGAAAGTGGCAAAGAAGAGCTCTACAGCAGGTGCACCTTTGTCCGTAGGTGTCCATTGGCGGTCCTCCATTCATATCCAGAATACCCTCATAGTAGTAGAAAACTCCTCTATTTATTGGATCTAGTTAGGATATGTGCAAAATTTTTCACAATGTGTAATGTATTTACACATTGTGTAATCCCGATCTTAGGTTGGATCTATGATTTTTGAATCTACGCAAATCTCGCACGAATCTCATTTATAGATTTAGAACTTTTACTCATTTCACAATGTGTAATCAGGAATCACGACATGTAACTTAATTTCAAAGCATGTAAAAACTTTAAAACTTGTCCAAGTGGTGACATTTCTTTTGAAAAAGTCACGATGTATAATTGCATTAGACGATGTGTAATAATTTTTCTTCAAATTTCCTACTCTGCTTCATCCTCAAAAATTCGATATTGTGCCACTTATCTTCGCTCATGATGCAAAGTGCATTTTAGATCCATTATTCACCCCTTTTCATTCCTTTTCCTATTTAAAAGGAGTAAATATTTGATTAGTTTATCTGTTAATAACTATATTTATTTTTCATTTTTACTTGAAATAATTCCCTATAAAATTTAAGAAGGTTAAGAACTATTAATAATTGAATTTTTAACTTAGGGAATATAGAAAATATTATACTTACCATAGAAGCACTAGTAATGATTATGGAATTATCTAGGAAAATTCTTGTTGACTTCCCTGTTTAATATTTTTTTTATTATTTGAGAATACATGTATATTACTTTCTATCATTTAAAATAAGTGGAGTATGTGAATTAAATTATATTTTATTACCATAATTTATTTTACAATTAGTTTCGTTAACTTAAATACTCACTCAATTGTTTTTCATTGCTTTATTCATAAGAGATAAATTTCCTTCCAATGAAACTCTTTGTATATTTTTTCTATAATACCAAAAATATTTTCTACACAACAAGAACAATAAACTATAACAAACCATGTATTGTAAAATGGACTTCAAAAGAAAAGTGAATTGTCTAACAACATACCTATCAGGATACAATTCCACAATATTTTTAATATGATTGTTTTTTTATTTTGGGAACCATAGACTTTTCTTGACTCTTTTAGATATAAAAAAATGACCATAAAGAACCATTTTATTTTCTGGTTTCCCTACAAAATTTGATATGTTGATGATTTCTTTCATCCTAGATACTCCAGCCATTGATTCTGAATTTTAATTTTTTATATTCTTATTATTATCCTTATTTCATAAATTCATGTCAAGTATAAATTATTTTCTTTTTTAGTCCTCGATTCTACGTTTCTAATTAGTGATATCATCTATTGAGTTTTTGGTTTAGCCTTCCTAGGTGTGTTGCTAGCGGCTGGAGGTGTGCATTTTTCATCAGCTTCCACCTTATTTTTTTGTTGCATACTATTTATAGATGACTATTTCACATTCTTGTACACTTAAGGACCCATTATCCTTGTATGTGATCCATTTTTTATTGGGATCATTTGTCTATCATTGGTACTCAACTACAGTTCTTACTCTCTCTTCATAGTTGGGTGTCAGATAATCAGCTACGCTCATTTTTTTCTTTATCCCTTTTCAATGGTTCTCTTCTTATAGTTCTCTTCTTTTTTACTAACCCCTTCCATTTTAGGGTTGAATCTTCCTGTCTATTTATTACTATTTTCAGATATTAACTAATTCAATTTTTTTTATTTTTTTCATCTTTTCTCCTCACCTTGGATTCTATATTTTTTTAGTTTTATTTTCAAAACTTCATTCTCTTTATCAAGGATGTTTATTCAGCACTTCTCATCATTAATAATATCTTGAACCAAAAAACAACATTACATGGTGAATGTTGTCTCATTGCATGATTTGTGTTCACCTTCTTCATATTTAACAGCATTGTCTTCCTCTTTTACATAACTGTGGTTGTTAAGAGAATCATAAAAATAATACTAAAATTGAAATACTTACCCTAATAGATTCAATTTTTTGACCCCTGAGTTTCTTTTTTACTTATACATCCAAATATACTAATATCCATTTTAAAAGGTGTTGGAGTTAGTGTATTAGAACCAAATACTTTATACTTTCAATTAATAGTATATTAAATGTTTTAAATATTAATATATATATTATCATATGATGATTGTTCTTATACATAATATTAATGTGATAATGTACTTAGAGTATCTATCATATTGAAAGGCAATAATAGTTCTATGATATGATAAGAAATTTGAAATGTTATGATGATATTATTGAATAAAAATGACATCATATGGTTGGATATTGATGATATAGGCTATCAGGGGTAGGGGTGTCATAAGATATTGAGACTTCTTCTTATGATGTTCACCCTTTCTAATCTCAAAGAGAGGATATAATAAGAACAAACTCACCCATAATAATTCTATATGTAATATGTTTCATTGGATATTATTATCCATTGATGTGTGTGTTGGTCCCTGGACTTAATATTATTATTAATGAAAATCATGAATCACTTACTTTGATGCATTTATGAAAACCATAACGATATATGCTCATAGTGAGGTAGGATATGTTGGGTGCATCACGAGTTATATGAAATTAATGAATAATTCAATAATATGGGTTTATCCTTTAGAAGTTATTAGAAGTAGATATCACTTTACCTTTGAATGAATTAAAACTATTTGATAAATATGTAACACCTCAATATTTTAGTATGTATTATTCTTTAAATAAAATAAGTATGTATGATATCTTGTGATGCATGAAACACCGAACTAAATTGAATAAAAATTAATTACAATACAAAATTAAATAAATTGAATGATACTTAAATGAAGCTAATTTAAAAAATAAATTATTTTGTATAATTAAAATGGTTCAAGTTTACTTAGGAAAATACCATTAATTTTAGAGAAATTGTTTTGATGAATTGTGTATTTTTTTATGAAAAATTCAACACATTTGAGGAAATGATATGAATAAAATGAATTTAAAAAACTCTAGTAATGATTAGTAAAATAAATTAGTAACATATAAGAAATAATTAAGTAATTATAATGTATTTTAATTTAATTATTCATGTATTAACAAAAATGTTTTTTAAACATTATTTTTATTATATATTACATATTTTTCATTTAAAATATAAATTTTAAAATTTTAAAATTATAGCTTGATAAAATTAAATTTATTTTTATATTCATCATGTCAAAATTATCATAGGCTGAAATTTTGAGATTTTTGTAAAATGGTTGATTTTTAGGTGAATGATGAAAATACTGTTTTAAAAAATGTGATAACTTTTAGGACATAATTATGATATAACCATGAGTTGAAAATAAGTGAAACCTTTTTTGTTACTAAAAAATCATTTAGAGAGTAAAATTATGTATTTAAAATTAATATTTTAAAATTATTAATCTTTACTTCACTTTTTGGAATATAGGTCATATTTTATTCTAGTAAAAAAATTATTTTTTTCCTTTTTCTTTAGTTAAGTATTCAAAATGATCCATTTGGTTTTTATTGCTTATAAATTCACACGACTCTTATTTTTTATCTATAAACCAATAATTGTCATGGGAACTAATACTATACATGTTTTTGGTGTAAATTCATTTTATGCTTAAATTTAGAATTTTTTTAACAAAGGTTTATATTGCATTAAGCCTACTTTTATTAAAATTATATTTTACAGCATATAGAAATTGAATATTGTAAATTGTTTTTCAAATTTAGAATTATCATGTTTGAATTATGTAATAAGTTCCATTTAATTTTTGTTCATAAATATAAGTTACCATGGTAAAAGTTAATCACTAGGATAAAGGGTAAAAGGGGTTAAACTAAGGTATAAGGCCACAAATGTCACCAAAACTTATCCCTAATTTATTTTTTGAGTGGATTATAGAAATAAATTATCCTATATTTTAAATTGGTTTAATTTTTTCCACTTTACCTTGATAATTACATATATTTATTTTAAAGTTATAAGTATTTACAAAAGTGAAACCCCTTTTACTACTAAAACGATCCATTCATTACCTTACTTATCCACATAAAATGAGAACCATATACCAAAAAATACCTATAATAATTACTACACAAATATCTTATTTACATCCTAGATATTCTATTATTCCCAAAATACTAGTTTAATAAGGCTTAAAGAGATATCCAAAGAAAGATATTCAAGGAAGATGTAATTATCCTAACTAAGTTCTTTTAAGTTTATTTATTCTTAAAACTCATCCAAATAATCTATAAAAATACTAATATAATTAAATAAATATCATTATTATAATTTTGTTTATTATTTTTATGGTAAAACCATTATATACTTCCCTTCCATCCATTGGAAAATAAAAATGTCGTTGTGTTACATGCAGACTACTGCCTCTATGAACGACATATTTCATTTTTCATCATCAATTTCAATGAATGGTTATAAAAATGTATTTAATGAATAAATATTATATTTATAAAATTATTAATTTTATTTAAATATAATTTTTCTATTATATTAAAAATATTAATAATAAATGGTCATTAAAAATTTAATAACCTAAAACGAGCATACCATAACACTTTGTGAATAATAATCTCTCTATATTCTATTTTATTTATATTCTTATTCTAAATGTTCTTAAATATGATTTATAAATTTTATAATAATTTTTTTAAATCATTAATCTTATATAAAAGTGATGTTATGATTATGAAATAAAATTTTCTTATTCATTCATTCATTGTAACATGCTCTCATTTAGGTCGATTTTACCAGCCACATGAATGATGTTATAATTTTTATGACATGAATGATTAAGGAATGTCAAATATTGGAAATATTATGTAAAATTAACGAATTTAAGACGTTTTAATGATTCCTTAATGGTTATATATATATTTTTATTCACTAATAAAATTAATTCTTTTTTATAGAATTGAAATTTCAAAAAAATGATATTTTTAAGATTTCCATTTAAATAATCACCATAAGTTACATGAAGTGACCATGTAACTCTATAAATTTACCAATAAAATAATATTAACTTTTATTAACATCATATATGTAATGAAAATATGACCAAGGTGAATAGACTGAAACCACTGAATTGGAACACCTGTGGAAAACTAAAGAGTTACCAAAAAAATATTGATTTTAACAAAGACTTATTACCAAGTGAGTAATAATAAATTATATGTTAATGGTATCTAGTAAGATAAATATAAATCTTAATAAATATTAATTTATTATACATGGAAGTTAGATCATGTTTTAATAAGAATGAATCCAAGATAAGGGTTTCTTTTTCTCAATTTCAATTTATAGAGGCATGTTTCATGTTGTGCACCATTTTTTATTTTATATGGTGTAATTAATAACCCATGAATATGTTTTGAAATATTAATTCACAAAATTAATGTTATTTAAATAACCTTATCATGTTCTAAATTTCAATTAATTTTTATTCGAAAGTTACCAAATTCTTAAGGGTTTATTTTTCAATCTCACTTTTTATCAAGATTTCTTATGTTTCAATTTATATAGGGGGTAATTTTATGTTTTTTCTTTCCCCAAAACCATATATTTTATTCTAATATAGATATTTTTATGGTTTTCAATTATTTTTTCCATTTTCACTTTCTATGGAACTTAAAACCACTAAAATAATGTTTATAATAAAATCCAACCTTATTTATCCTTTTTGGTAGGGAATCATTCTCTTCTATATCTATATTATTTATTTTTCTTCAAGAATGTTATTATATATAATTAAATGTTTTATTAAGATATAATTATGTTAATTTATTGTTTCTATTAAAAATTTTAAAAGGAATATTTTTAAAGTTTTACCTACAATTAATTTTTGACTTTGTTTACAAATTTTTCAAAAAAAAAACTCTTTTTAATGTTTTCCACATGAATGAATTTTCCCATCATCATGAACATTCATCATTATTTGGATTATTTTACATGTTGTTATGGTTTTAAAATGTAATATATATTCCCATTATTCTATGAATTTTTTAATTTTTTAACAAAATAAAATGATATTATTTTCTTAAAAGTTTTGAAAAGGGATTTCATTTCACTTGTACATATTTTTATCCTATACTACAAATTTTATTTCTAAATTATAGTTTAATTTCAAGATTACATTATTGTAAATTATTTTATAAATAATGTTTTAAAATTATTATTGACATCTTATGAATAAATATTTGGAAGTGATTTATAATGTCATTTTTGCGAGAAGTTTATAAAATCTTTAAGGGAAATATTTTTTAATGTTTCACTTACATTTTCCTCTCTATTTTCCATAAGACTCGCCTTTACTAAAAAACTTAATTTTTGATGAATTGATGTTATCCTTTCATACCCTACTAATTTATGTTTTATACCTTAATTTTTTATAAGGATTATTCTATGTTCACTCAATTACTTAAAATTATGTTCTTTATCACTCTACACCTACAATTTGACTTTAATTTTATCCATCATGTCCATGTTATTTGTTATCATGGATGTATTATACATATTTTCTAGAAGTATAAGGGTGAATGATATTCCATCTATTTATGGTTCTAAATATAAACCTATTTTTGGATATCTTCTTGAATCTAGGGGATTCCATAGAAATAAAAACATGTGTTTATAGGATAATTTTTAGGGGTTTAAGTTTTTAGGTAGTTCAGAGATAGATTTTGTAGGTGTGGGGATCCCTAGTTTGGATCATAGTCTCCAAGAAAGGTTTGAATATCTTCTTAGTACTATAACTATTATGTATAAGGTGGATACATGAGTTTTGGTTCATAATAAGTTTGAGATTTTGGGAGGGGATATAATGGGTAATGTTGATGAGGAGGGATGGGTAACACTGAAGTTGAAAGGGAAAAGAAAACAAGTTAGTGTTAAGAGAGAACATTCTAAGTTTATAATGAAGATACAAGAAGACCCATGCCATATAGAGGGATCAATTATATTTGATGAGAATCATCAAGGTGCATATTAAACTCTCCAAAAATAATATTTTTTTTGAATCATATCACCATGTAATTTCCTTTTAATGTAAAGAGGATAAACATGCTTTAATTTTTTTAAAGAATATAAAAAAGGGAAGGTTCGACTCAGAGGAATTTTTTATTAATGAAGAAAATAAAAATAGAACCTGTAAAGATTATTCCTACCTTCATAACCTAATGACCATTGGATCACTGGTTAAAGGTTAAAAACCTAATGAATATATGTTTTCTCCTAGAAAAGAGACAATTCTAGTAAAAAAGGTTTCAGACTCAAAGAAGATGGAAATGGAAGTTGGAATAGAAAGAATATCAGCAAGGGATGATCAAGGTTTGGAATCATCCAATGTATCTTATGAAAAAAGTAAAGGTGTACTTAAGGAGTCAGGAATGGAGAAGAATGATGAAAAGTCTATAGGGACATTGGAAGGTCAATTTCATAATGATTTTTTGATCACTTTTCTCAGAGAAAATGAAATATATATATAATAGATTTTTCAAGGCCTCATAGAAGTAACTTGAAGGGGTTAAGTAAAAGATTTATGAATTTTCTTTGTATGTGAAGGGAAAGTTGAAGGGGATGGTGAAACCTTGGGAATTGGACAAGTCCATCCTCCTCTGGTATCCCCCACACTTATATTGGATCATTATAGAAGTGGATGGTCCTTACTTTTCCTTTGATTTTATGGTTGATCTCATGAACTTTATTTTTAGATCCTTAGAGGACTAGTTTCATATTCATCTAAACCTTGATGTTAAATACCTCTCTTGTAAGTATCAGTTGTTCCTAGGTCTGGTCTTCGGTGATGGGTAGTGAAATATTTTTCTCTAGGTTTATTTCTCCTCTGGATCATTATGTAAGTTTCATCTTTCTATTTGTTCTGGTATGGTTGTTTCTTTGTTATGTGTCCAATATATGATTGTTTCTTTATTATCTGTCTTATGTATTTGGGTAAATTCACACTAAACCCCTAAGAATGCTTTATCTTGACTAATAAAAATTTAATTTAGTTGCATATACTCATTACTCTATTCAGTTTTAATACCATATCATAGATAAATCAGATTATAGTGTGTTTATCAAGAAATATTTTCCAATTATTGAATCAGAAAATATTGATAATCTGTATACCTATTAGTTCCATACAAGTGATTATTTATTGCTAAAGGTATATTGGTTATGTATTTGGAAACATTGATAATATGTTATCTTAATACATATGATTACTAATTATCAATATAGTTTGATCTTTTATTATATAGTTTATTAATTCCATTTCATATGATGAATTCATTGGAATTATTTAAGTAATGGTTGGGGATTGTATAACATATCATCTTGATGCATCATTTGGGTCTCACAAGACAAACTAGAATGGGTATTATTTTATGTATTCCTACCCATATAATGAAAATTTATTAATTGAAGCCTTGATGATATGGATTAGATTATTGATAATGTTCTTGGATAAGGTTTTAATGGCAATTTAGAACCCTCAATTTTTAGACATGCCTTGTTTTAATATTGATGCATATTTAAGAGTGAAATTAAAAAAGTTGAGTATTATATGGGTGATTAGAGAAGGAAATGACTCAAAGGATGGAAATTGTCTATAGGAGAGGTTCAAGTCAGGAATGGATATTCATGATGTGCATGAATTTTAGGAAGATTCCATGAATCTGCTTTCTAGGCATGAAATTTTTTCATGACCTGAGAGGTAAATTCACAATGTGAATGGGGTTTTAAGGATTTTAATCTAAGGTGATGTGATTTTCTTTGTATCGGCCTTCCCAAAATTTCATGACGTGAATCCATAATTCACTCTGTGAATGTATCTAATTCTAGAAAATTAAATGTGTTGAGAACTCATTTATTTTCTTATTCACCTCCCATCATACTACTCTGACTGATAAGCTCTCACTAGACCATTTTGGGTTTCTCTCCTCCTTCTATACCCTCTCTCCAACACCCAAACAACGGTTCAATTTTGTGTTTCCAATATGATTAAATCTATCTTAACCCAGATAAATTATACTATCATATCCCTGGTAAAAAACAATTAGATTATCAATTTCTTGATCAGATATAAGGGTTTTTGGTATGGTATAATAAGGGGATTGTAGTAATTGATAAAATTAGCACCCAGATTATTGGTTTTGGGGTATGAACATCATTTAGTTCTAAACCATTATCGATAGTGAATCTTCTTGGTTATGTGTGATCTTGTCCTACATTTATAGTTTGGTTTATCATCAATATTTATCCTAGAATTCTAATCATGTAAGATAAGGTATGGTTCTAGAATTCACTAGGGCAATTGGATTTGAACTTCAACCCTTATTATCAAGCATCATGGCATCCAAGGTAGGAAGTCCTTGACATTAGTGCATGTTTATACAGATTCATATAATTATTTTTTGGTGTGTGTGTCTCCCTATGATACCTATGTTTTATTTTGATCACATGAGGTGTGTGTAGCCCCGTGGAATTGATGCTTGATGTTTTCTAACATACGGGTTTTTATGGCTGTGACTCTTTCCTGATATGATGAATGTTTGATTTTTCAGGTATATACATGTTTTCATGTGACGTTTCTTCTTGTTTATTCATTTGAGTGTATATGTTGAGTCATATTGACTATCCCCATAAGAGGGATGTGTAATATATTTATCAACATGTACATGGGTTTCCCCTTTAAGGGGGATGTTGCAAACATGTTTCATGAACTATCTCGTTGGGGAGGGGGTGTCAGACATGGATGGTTAAAATTATTTCCTACATGGTTCCAAAGTAGGTAGATTCAGTCTCTAAGGACCTGAGATGTATGTTATATTTCTGTGATTTAATTTTTCTAAAATTTGGGGATAAAGCCTCTTTTTTTAATGTGATTTAACTTTTTATTGGGCCCTTTTTTTGTGTGATATACTGGAAGATTACATTTGTTCTGCTTACTTTCATGGAATAGACTAGTATATCTTATGCAATTATATTAAGGGTCATTAGTGGTGTAATAATGAGTTTCATACTCACATCCAACTTGGTGATTTCAGTGCACTTGTAGATTTAATTACTAGGGATCTAGTAAAAGGAAAATTCCCAATAGTTTATGGTTGAGAAAATTTAGTAGGATGATGCAGGTGTTGCAGGAAAGACTTCATGATGATTACCTACTATTGTTTTTGTTTAGATGATTTACTTCATACATTAATCCTCCACATGTGGGGATCCTTTATTTTTTCTGGTTCATGTGATTGACATGTTATATTGTTACTAGATTGGTTTGAATTTATCATTATATTGCTACTATGATGATTTATTTATTATTTATTTATTTTTTGATTATATTATTATTGCTTCCATTATATAATATAATGTTTCAAAAGTATTGAGGGAATATTCTCCCCATTATTCTCCTCTTTGACCTTACTATAGGTTACTAACCTCTTGAATATATGGAGGCATGAATGAGGTTGTGTGGAATTCCAACTCGGACCTGGTGGTTCAGGTCGGGGTGTTATAGGTAAGATGTTTATCATTATGCTTTTCATTACTATGAAGATAGTTATTTATGTCTATATGATTATTTACAATTTTATGTTATCCATGGACATATTTCATGCTTAAGTTATTGATTATATGAAACATTTATTGATTTTTTACTCTTTTATATTACTCAAGTTCTGTTTATCTATGACTGCATCGATTGTACACTACCCTTATTGAGTGTTTTTTGATAACCCTTCTTAAGTTTTCATTTCCCTAGGATATAAAGAAAATTATTTTGTATGATATTTCTATAAGGTTATTATGTGTATATAATTTTATGGGAAATGTTGAAGACTTACTGTAGAATAATAGGGAAAAATGTCCATTGGATGATAAAGATATGAGTTTTGTAAGTAATGATTTTCTTAATTATCTCAATCTCTAAACCTAAAAAGGTATTGAGTGTGTAAGTGAATCAATAATTTATTTTGATGTTATAATTATCAATGGTTAAAATTTTATCTCATCAACTGATATCAGTCCAGTATGTAAATATTACATTTTTATCACCAGATTCAGAAGTATAGGTTTGGGGTGTCACAGTTGGTATCATAGTAGAGTTTAGATTACTTTATAGGTTAAGATGTTATTAATTAAGGATAATTTAAGAGTTATAAATATCATTCAATGTTGATAAGTTTAAGGTTGATCATAAATTCAATGGTATATATACCCTTTTGTGGTATTATGTGATTATATTCTAAGTTGATTAATTATATTTTGGGAAATGTTTATTAGGTTTTAAGAAGAATAAATTATTTAGGTATAAATTACCATTTTGAGTTGGAATGTGTTTTTTATATTGAGGTAAATATGATTAATTGATATAATGGGTTAATTGATTTTGGGAATATAAGTTTAGAAATATAGATAACCTTGGGGGTTGAAAAGTGATTTGGTGACAAGGTGATTCATGTTATTTTAGGGTAGATTAATACATTTATGGGAGTGTATTTCAATTACTTTGGGGTTTATGTAATTTTAAGGAATATTTTTAATGATTATTGATGTTCAATAATTTTTGAGATAAATTTTAAGTTTATTTTGAATAAAATGTGAACAAATCCTTTTGACTTTTTGGGTGTCAAATTTGGTCAAGTATATTTTGAAGAGTTCTAGGGTTTACTTATTTGTGTAATGATATAAGTTCAACGTTGGGTGTTATTTTTTAAGTTTTAGAGATTAATGTATTAATTTATCACATGAAGGATTATTAATATTTAGTATTATCTTAACTTGCGCTAACTATTTTTGTTTTAGTAAATATATAGAGATAATAGGAATAAATTTTCATTATTTTTTTGAATCTTATGACCCATTAAAAGTTGATTTTAGTGTTTTAGACATGAAAAAATTATCATGGTTATTTATCATTTAGATTATGATATAAATAAGAGGTTTAAAACTAATCAAAAATCAACCAAAGGAAGAAATTAAGCTTATAGGATGGAAAGAAATGAAGTAAGTATATTTTTTCATATTCTCTTTCACAATGGTAAAAAAATTCATCAAACTCATTAAAGAGTAAGTTAAATATATCAATTATTGTATGGATAATATCACTAATCTACCAGGGTTTTATTTTGGAGACCTATTCACAAGTATGAGTCTTATAATGGTGCATATATGGTTTTAAAAATATTTAACTAAGAAATAATAAGTTTTATAGTATTAAATATGAAATTAATTATCATGATAAAATATATATATGATATTATAAATATGTTAAGATACATTAATTTTGGTAAGAAAAAATTAAAATTTCAAGGGCCCAATTTATTTAAGGGGTGAGAATGTAACACCCCTAGATTTTAGTACGTATTATCCTTTAAATAAAACCTTTATGTATTATAGCTTGTGATATGCACAAAATCAAACTAAATTTAATAATTTTTTATTACAATATAAAATTAAATTCATTAAAATATAGTTAAATGAAACATAATTGACAAAATAAATGATTTTGTAAAATTAAAGGGGTTTTATTTTACTTAGGAAACATACAATTAATTATTGAGATTTTTTTGATGAATTATGTATTTTTGATATATTTAATACTTTTGAGGAAATGATATCAATAAAATGTATTGATAAAATTATATAAATTATTATTAAAACAAATTAGTAATATCTATGAAATAATTAAGTAACTATGAAGAATGTTAATTTAATTATTCATGGTTGAAATTTTTTTTATTAACAATATTATTTTTATTGTATGTCATATATATTATTTAAAATGTAAATTTATAAATTTGATAATTTTAGTTTGAATAAATGAACTTCATTTTTGGAATCATCATGTTAAAATTATATTGGGGGTGAAATTTTGGGATTTTTATGATTTTTTAAGTGAATAGTGAAAATACCGTTTTTATAAATAATATAACTTTTATGAAATAATTATGATATAATTATGAGTAAAATTATTTAATAAAAAATAATATGTTTAATTTAGAATTATATTTTTGACTTTTAAGAACCTGTGTTATATTTTATTCTAATAAAAAACTATTTTGGTTATTTTCCTTTAATTAAGTATTTATAATGATCCATTAGATTTTGGATTGATTTAAAAGTCACATAAATCTCATTTTTTATTCATAAACCAATAAATTCCATGGTAAAAAATTATCAATCATGATTTTAGAATTAATTTATTTTATACTTAAAAAGGACATTTTTCTAAAAACTATTTTGTTGTGTTAAGTGTACTTTTATTAAAACTAATTTTTACCACCTTTAGAAATTTAATCTTGTAAATTTATTTTCATATTTAGAATCATCATGTTCAAATTAGTTAATAAGGGCCGTTTCATTTTTGATAATAAAGATATGTTACCATGGTAAAATTAGTCACTGTTATAAAGAGTAAAGGGGTTAAAGGGGGTTAAACAAAAGGATAAGGCCAAAATATCACTAAAAATTGTCCATTATTGATTTTTTGAGTTTATTTTCAACATAACATATTCTATATTCTAAATTTTTCTAATTTTGTGTCACTTTAAAGTTAAAATTACATTTATTTATTTTAAAGTTATGCGTATTTACAAAAGTTTTACCCCTTTCACTTACAAAAGGAGTCATTCACCACCTCACTTATCCATACAAAATGAGCCCATTAGATCTACCAATACATGAAAAAATACCACCACAACTCTATTTTTTACATCCTAGAGGTTCTGGTCTTTCTAGAAGACCAATCTAAAAAGGATTAAGGAGAGATCCAAAGAAGGATATCCAAAGAAGAAGTAATTGTATTAACTGAGTTCTTTTAAGTTTTATTATGCTTAAAACTTCTCCAAAATTATATAAACATAATAATATAATAAAATAAATATAAACAGTATAATGAAATTATATTATGTTGATGGAACAACCATTATCTACCCCCTTCAATTCATCAGAAAATGAAAATTTCACCGTGTTACATGCAGACTGCCGCCTCCATGAACGACGTGATTCATTTTTCATCAGAAAATTACATGAATAATTATAAAAATGGATTTAATGAATAAGTATGATATTTATAACAATATTAAATTTACTTAAAAATAATTTTCCATTCTATAAATATTATTAAAAATAAATAGTTATCATAAAATTTAATTGCCTAAAACGAGTATATTGAGACACTTTGTAAGTAATAACTTCTTAAAATTACCTTTTATTTATATTAATTATCTAAATATTATTAAATATGATTTATAACTTTAATATAATGTTTTTAAATAATTAATTTTATGTAAAATTGATATTATCATTACGAAATATCATGTTCTTACTCATTCAGTCGTTATAACACGCTCTTGTTTGAGTCGGTTTTACCACATACATGAACAATGTTATAATATTTATGTCATGAATGATTAAAGACTATTATATATTGGTGATATTATTTGAAAATAATGAATTTATCATGTTTTAATTATTACTTAATAGTTACATATTTTTTTATTCACTAATAAAATTAATTCTTTTTATGGAATTGAAATTTTTCAAAACTGATATTTTTGAACTTTTCATGTGAATCATCACCATAAGTTCCATGAAGTGACCATGTAACTCAAAAAATATATCAAAAGAATAATCTAAACATTTATAAATATCCTTTAAATTATGAAATCAGGATCAAGGTTTAAGGACCGAAACCGCCGAATTAGAACATGCGTGGGAAACTGAATAGTTAACACAAAAATATTTATTTTAAAAAAGAATTATTAAAAAGTGTGTAATAAGAGATTATAATTGAATGGTATATACTAATATAAATATAAATATGGGTTTTTATATATTTATAATAAATATAAATTTATTATACAGGGAAGTTATAGCACCTCTGATTGATCAAGAATCCAAGGTAAGGGTTTCTTTGTCTCAATTTCAAATTTTTGAGCACATTTCATGTTATGCATCATGTTTTCTTTAATATAGTTTAATCACTTACCCATGAATAAATTTTAAAATATTATTTAATTTAATTCATTAGATTTATATAACAGTATCATTTATAACTTTTTATGGCTTTTGATTTGAAAGTTTCCAAAGCTGTTAGGGTTTATTTTAAAATCTCACTTTTTATCGGGATTCTTTATGTTTCAATTTAAATTTGGGGAAATTTTTTGTTCTTTATCTCCTAAAACCCACATATTTTCTTCCAATATTTTTATTTTTTTATTTTTATACCATTATTTCTATTTTCCCTCTATTTGGTACTCAAAACAACTGAAAGAATGCTTATAAGAGAATCTATCCTTATTTCTCCTTTTTGGTCAGGAATATTTCTCTTCAAGATCCATATTATGTATTTTTCTTCAAGAATATTATTTTCTATAATTCAATAATTTCTTAATATCAATTTCTATTAATTTTTTATTTTTATTTAAAATTTTAAAATGTATCTTTTAATTTTTTTTCATACAATTCATTTATGAATTTCATTACAAAAGTGTGAAAATAATCACTGTTTAAAATTTTCTACATGAATAGTTATTACCACTATCAAGACCATTCATTATCATTTGGATTAATTTTAAAGTTTTTATTTTTTTCTTAATTAATATATATTCCCTTGATTTTATCATTTTTTGTTTTTGAAAGTAATTCTAATACTTTAAAATATATTATTTGTTTTGATAAATTAACTTCTTCAAAATTTATTAAATTAAAAAAATTAATTAATTAATAATTTTTTATTAAAATTTTTAATTTTTATGTAATTATTTTAAGGTTTTTTAGGTTTTAATAATGTCATTTGTTAAATGTCATAATTATACTTAATGTTTTTTCTATTTTATTTAATTAAGGTTAATAATATTTTATTTCCTCATATAATTTTTTTTGGCAATCCTAAGTGAGGAACCTAGGCTAGCCCTCAACCACTTAGGGGACCCATTGGGTGAACCCTATGGGAAGGGCCACTACAGGAAGACCATAAGGAGTATTTAGAGTTGTTAGTGTTCATAGTGAACAGTTATTGAATGTGGCCCCATGTATAAGGCCAGTAGAGCATGCCCGTCTGGCGCAAGGGTTGGGCTAGGCATCCTGCTGGGCCGAAGGGCCACGTGTGCACATAGTGTAACTGGTGCTGATCCCTAGTATCCAACTTGAATGGTGGGAAGGCATGAATTTTTTGATATACCAATCACTCTCTACATCTCCAAATCAATGTGGGAATGAGATATAGCTTCACTATTCATATCTAAAAAACCCGAACACGATCTTGGTCTTCAGATATATTAAATATCATCTATTTAATTTGTTTTTAAGTCCCAGATATTATTTCTTCTCCCACACTTCTGTTTTTATAATTATATCATATTTTTCCTCTGAATAGCTCACCTCTTCTCTAGTTATGGTTCGACACCTTCTTTCATTCTTGACTATTAGTTTTTTTCTACCACTTATAAATATTTTTTATCTTTGATAAATCTTATTCACTCCACTAAAAGTTCATTCCTCAATATATATCTTTCAGTTTGAACCTTATCATAAAATATATATTGCTAAAAGTGCCTCATTCCTTCAAAGAAGCTTCTCTTTACATGTCAGGTGTTCTATACATCCTTCTCCAGTGGATCTTCCATCCCTCAACAGAAGTACCATTAGGGCATGGATAGTTCACCTCAATAGTAGAACTATTGTAAATCATCCAATAGAAGCTTCTCTATTTTTCTATCATTATAACCCAATGGTAGTACCTTTATTTTTCTACTGCCAGAATCTAATGGTAGATCTTTTATAAAATGGTTGATAGAACTCGATCAATATTTTTTTCTATTCCAAAAATTCTTCAATATTAGATCTCATTCACCATAAATGGTAGATAACCTTCAACTGGTAGATCTATCACTGGTAGACAACTTTCAATGATAGCATATTTCTTCCACTGCTCTCTCTTTTTCCACCGTTATACACCAACTATAGGTCAATCAACCACCAACAATTTTAATCCACTGTTAGTTAAATTATTTTTTCTAAAATTTTTATTTCTTATTTTAATTTATGTTATTAAAATAATTAATTTGTTAAATGTTTTATTATTTTATGTTGAAATATAATTGTAATAACGTGTAAAAAATAATTGTAGTATTGTTTTATGTACACCTATTCATGAAAATTGAAACTCTTGAGATGCTCTATTTTTACTATAGTTTTTATGTCTTGATAATCTATAAGATTGTAATTTAATTTCAACTATTTTATAAATATAATATTTTTACAATTTTTATACTTAAAATATTATTATTTTTATTTTAATATTTCATGAAGAAATATAAATCCTAATTGTACTTTTTTTTTCACTGAATATTTAACAAACAAAGGTAACAATCATATTATTTTATTGTTATACACTAACAAGTGTTGTGCAGATATTAGACATGGACACACTACTAAAGGATATCTGTTTTAATGTTCTGAGAGATATCTTCAAGGAATAAAACATATACTAGTGCATATCATTCAACAAGACAACTTGTGATACATCTTCAACCCATTCTTTCTGCTTACAATTGTTCATGAACTTTATTAACTTATGTACTCTATCTATGATCATCAATGGACTTAAAATCTAACATTTGTTCCTTCCAAGTGATCAATAATCATTGAGATTCAACATATTTGACATTTCTGATCATATTATAATTTCCCTTTATTATTTTTTATCAGTCCTCTATTTGTTTTTATTCAAGTATGCTTTATTCTTTTCTCAATAATAAGTAAGTCTTGATTCCTTTGGTTATTCCACCACCTAAAAGGGAGTATTTTTTGTGACTGCCGATAAAAATTTAGGTAAATAGACTAGGTTGGTATCCTATAAAGATTGGGTTGTGCCTCTGGGTTCTTGTAAAAGATAGGGTCTATAACAAGGTTCTCACACCTTTAAAAGTGATTTTCTTAGTGGGTACCAATCTCTTAGAGGAGTATGGGAGGTTGAGGAGTGGACTAAGATCTTTGTGATTTGAACCACTATAAATCCTTATTTTTTTATTTCTAACACACTTTATTTTCAGAAAACTATAATAACTAATTTTTTTATTTTATATACTATGATTGTTTTTGTCATTAATTTTTTAAAATGACTATTCAACCCCCTCTAGTCATATTTTACATCACTAAAAATACAAAAATTGGTATCAGATACTTTTCTATGATAGGTTGGTCTTTTTTCTTCTTATTTTTACTTATGTTATAACCTGATATCCTAGACTTAAAAGTCTAAGGAATAAAGAAAATATTTATTTTAATATGGAAGGTGTTAATGCTAATGACAGATGGATTCCAAAGAAACCCCCATTATTTGATGGAAGTGAATATGGTTACTAGAAAGATAAAATGTAAGCCTAATTGAAACAACTAAGTGTGGATCACTTTAATATCATGGATAGTCCATATGAGCTACCAAAAGTGGATCCTAAGACACTATTAGGTAATGATATGATAAAATATGTTTTGAATTATAAAGTTAAAAAAATATTTTATACTTTGTTATAATTATAAGTGTCTATAGGAATGTTTCATCTTGTAATATAACCCATGATATATATATTATACTTCATGTAAATCATTATGGGACTAAAAATATCAATAGAACCAATCTAGGAATGCTTTGAATAGAATACAAAGACTTCATAATGGGATATAAAGAATATATAAACCAGATGTTCCATCATTTCACAAGTATAACCAATGGTTGAGTGATATTGGAGAAGTTTTGGACAACACATATCAAGTGTAAAGATTATCGAGATCTCTTTCAAAAAGTTTTAATACAAAGAAGGTGGTAATCGATGAGAGTAATAATTTCATGAAGTATACTTTGGATGAAATAGGCTCTCTACAGTAGTATGAGTTAGAACTGAAAAATATTTTTGATGATTAGTCTACAAAAATACAAAGATATTTCATTTAAATCCAATAATATTGATATATCTAATGTCTTTTAATATGATTTCTAATAAAGTTACATGAATATGTATCACTTTAGTAATAAGTTTTTCAAGTTCATAATTTTTTTGTAAAGATAAAGTTTAAGCGGAATTCCACAAAGGAATATAAGAAAGGTAATACTACTAAAAAATGATGTTTTCGAATTAACCTGCTATGAGTGTAGGAATAAAGTCCACAGAAGGATCAAATTCCCTAAACTTAAACATCAAAAGGAAGATAAAAATAAAATATGAAAGAAAAACCAATATTTGTTTATAGGTAGGAAATTCTCTCATAGTTATGACCCAAGTGGTGATTCTAGAAGTAAATAAGAGATAAGGAATATTTCCCTCAAGGGTATTAAATGTTAGGTAAATGATTAAATAATTACTCAGTTAATAGATCCTATAAAATTTTATCATAATTATTTATCTAGAAATTAAACTGAAATTGATTCTAATTTATGTTCTGATTCTAATTTTGTAAATACCAAAGTTAAGAAACTGCTTAAAGAAAATAAATAATTAAATAATGATAGATTCAAGATAATTGAAAAGTATACTGACTAAAAAAATTAATAATAAGAAGTTTATTAAAGAAAATGATAAAATGAAAATGGTATGTAATAATTTGAGAATATGTGTTTCCTATAATGATAAAGCAAAATAGGATTATAATTTTGAATTATTGAAACTAAAAGGGGAAAATGAAAGGGAGAAAAAATTTCTAGAATTAAATGATAAAGATCAAGATAGAATCTTTAATTTATTTATGGATGATATAACTAAATTAGAAAAATAATGTAATAAATTAATTCAAGAAAATAAAAAATTAAGAAAAATAGCTTCTAGATACAATGAAAAGGTCTTTACAAATTTAGAAAATATTCAAAAATAAAATACAGATTTGGAAAATGAATCTGCTAATCTTAAAATTAATTTATCTAATTTTTTAAAGTAAAGGTAAAATATGATAATATGATGCATTTAATGAAACTAAACACAAATAAAAATGGTTTTGGATATAATATCTTAACAACTTGTTTAAATAAATCTAACTTTTTTAAAATATCAACAGGAAGTGTTTCCAGTATAACCTTCTTTAAATGTAGAATGAAAGGGAATTATGATAATGAGTATTCAATGATATTTACACAATCATTTGGGAATACTATAATTATTATTTATATATATTTATTTTCCAATCACCTCACTAAATTTTTTTAAATCAATTTGGGTTCTAGAGTTTTCTAATACAAATTCAATTGGACCCAAGTCAACATGGGTACCAAAATAGTCTATTTGATTGTTTAATTTCAGAAAATATACCTTATAAGTATCAATGAATCATGTTACTTAGATAGTAGATCCTCTAAGAACATTATTGGTGATATTTCAAAATTTCTATAATTTAATTCATGTGATGGTGGCCTTGTCACATTTAGAAACAAATCTAAAGTTCAGATTAAAGGTATTGGTAAAGTTGGTTTTTCTAAAAAATTTATTACTTAAAAATTATTATATGTAATTGGTTTAAAACATGATCTTATAATTATATCATAGTTGTGTGATGGTGTATTAAATGTTTTATTTGGAAATGATAAATGTACTATTCTGAAAAATAAATTAGTTTTATTTTCTGAAAATAGAAAATAAAATGTATATACAATTGTTTTTTATGATCTTACCAAAAAATGGTTAAGTTTTTGAATTCTGTAGAAAAAAATGACATTCTGTGTCATATGAGACTTGGAAATGAAAATTTTAGGTTGTTCCACAAAAATTTCAAAGTACGAATAGGTTCTAAAAATACCAAAGTTACATACAAGTACTTAATGAGTGATTCCTATTTAAAAGGTAAAAAACACAAAGAATTATTAAAATATTTAAATGATGTTAGTAAATATATATGTTTTGAATTATTTCATATTGAATCGTTGGGACCTATAAAACCTTCTAGTTTTTGTAGTAAAAATGTAACGCCTTGACCCCATAAGCCCGAAGCTAGTGCATTACTTTATTACATTGGCATGATTAAAAGGAAAAAAATTCTGAAGGACCAGTCCATTTAGTAGTCTTTAAGAAACTATATACATACATTTAACTCATATTACATTGGGAAAGGTAAAAAAATACAATACATAACAAAAACTAATAAACTGCATCCATAAGAACTCAATAAATGGTCACCTCTTCAAAACCTATTGAAGGGAAACAAATGAATGGGGTGAGATCAAATGCTCAGTAAGGGTTAAAAATATAAGAATCATGAATCAACAATAACTAAATCATAAACAAATTAGCATAGTCAATATGACATGGTGAATAAATGAAAAACACATTCCATTAATAAACTAAGAATGAAACTACATCCATAGATTTTGTCATAGTGAAAAACTCATGGATAGTAATAATTGAAAATGAATAAGGATAATTATTATTAATTAGATGTCATGTATCTAGAACATGATACCACCATACCGTCGAAATGATTTAAGTATATGGGTAGAAACCCATTTGATTTTTGGGAACAAACTCGAAGGGTTTGTCGCCAACTGATTTGTCTCATGAGACCTGTCAATGCATCGAGGGGTTATAGAGGGCCCCACCCATTACTTCAAGTCCAAAAAATTATTTATACATGGATATAATACAAGTACAATATGCCTTCTTAATAACCATATATATTAGAGGATACAGATTCATCAAAGGATGTTGATGTAAATAAAGATACTTTTAAATGAGACCATTGAAAAATTCTTGAGGAAATAATCCTTAAACATTCCAAAGTGTCCCAAACCACCGTGAAACATTCAAATCATAATCCCTTAGAATATCATGAGAATAAGGAGATTCTTGATATGATATACCAAAGGTCAGTATATAAACCACAAGTAAGAATTAAGTTGTGAACATGGAATATATCTCATAAAAGATAAAGTGAGATGAGAAAAATATTTTTTACTTTGGAAAGAAGAGCTCTTTTGTAAAATAATTTTAAATTTTCATGAAATCAGATTGTAAACATGAATATCCCAGAAAATAAAAAGTAAGGTCATTGAAATTTTATTTGAGGCTTAAATAAAATCTTATTGAGGTGAAATCATTTAAAAAGAGTTTTTTAAAGAAGCTTTAGAAATAGAACATTTTAGCACGGTTTAAGGAATTATTTAAAGAGATTTTAAAGTGAAAAGACATGTTTGATTTCATAAAATAATAAATGAACCAAAATAGATTTTTCAATTTAAAATGAGTTATTTTTTAAATACAAATATGTCTTAAAATAGATTATATAGTGAACGTCAAAATAGGTAAGAATTCAAGAAGTTCCTTGAATCAATCTTGTGTTTTAGAAAGAATTTTTGAAAGATCCTTTTAAACATATAACAATAAATAAATGAAAGTAGGATTATGGTTGGTAAACATATATATAAAATTCATAGAGAATTTATGAGGAGTAAATAATAATAAATAAGAATAACATTGAGGTGAGTAGATAATAAGAGCAACCCAAATGAAAATAGAGGTTCGGGTATAAAATACTTAAGACTTTGTAATCCATTGAATAGTATGCCCCAAAATTAATAATAATCAATGATAAATTTATCACCATGAAAATAAATATATTCATGATATGAAACATCAATGGTCAGTATACATGCACCATACACAAGTAGTAGTAGTGAATACAGAATATCTCACAAAAATGGGAGTGAGATGAAGAAACCCCTTACCTTATGTCTGATGATGTTCTTCACCTGATCTTAGTGTCTTAGATAACCAAATTAAATTCATTAATTAATATTTATAGAACCAATTATTTATTTAATTTATTTATGATAAACTTATTAGGTTCATTCATTTCCTTTTTGATGGGTTTAAAAGGTTTAATTTTATTATTTTGGAAGCATTTTCTTCCTTGGTTTTCATGAATAGTTTACTTGTATTCATGAATGGAAGTTCATTTGAAATGTGGTAAAACATATAGAATTGTTAATATATATAATTAGTGACATTAAAGGTATATAAATGATCTTATAATGAATTTGGTTATATACCATGAGGACAACTTGTTTGATAGAAGATAATGATAAACGCTTGGATTAACTTGGCGGTTTTGTGTATAATGAACTTGTTTTGAATTATTATTTTATATTATAAGGGTGTAAAGATTAGAGAAAATTAAATAAGATTAAATAAATATATTCTGATCAGTTTCAACCATAAAAATGGTTGCATGTCTAGAATTGTACATGGTAATAAACATTGAGGACCCGTCGTCTTTGAATGTGATAAATTAACACACTGTAGATGGTGTTTTCATTTTTAGTATAAGAGGAGGGGGAAAGAGAGATGATGATGAAATATTCCATTATCATAATAAAATTCTATTTCATTTAAGTTACTAGAATTATCATATCATTTGGATGAGGGTATATGAAAAATGAAAAGAAAGGAACTCAAAATAAAAGAAAAGTTTAGAAATCCCTCACGAAAATTCGGCAGCTTAACGACGTCGCTTAATATTTCATAAAATATTTTGATGAGATAAAAAGGGTATCTCATCATTTATAAATAATATGGAAATTAATGGGGATATTTAATGACATATATCAGCATAAAAGAATTTAAATTAAAAGATAATAACATAATAAGAGTGCTTGAAAAAGAGAGAGATTTTGAGATGAAAATTCTACAGCATAACGATTATGAAACATGGTTTTAGAAAACATTAAAAAGATAGGGGAAATGGGTCAATCATTCATGAAATAATGTTAAAATAGTATAGTGATAGAATAATATAGAAATAATAACATGGTATGAAAACTTGAAATATATACCACATAAAAGAGAACATTGATGGGAAAAGAGAGGTTGGGAATTCTCTTACCTTGTAGAGTAACTCCTAAGACTTGAAGGTTGGGACATTTGGGTCTTGATTAAACATTGGGAGGACTAATAGGGAGGTAAAAATACCATATATTCTAGGATTATGAGTTTTTAATGAAAGAAAACTATGGAATGAGTTGGTATTTATAGTAAAAGAGAAGAAGTTTTTTAATTAATTTAAAGGGACACTTCATTAGTGGTTTTTGCAAAACCATGGGCTTGACCATGGTATTTTCACATGGTATTAGCCACTTGGGAAACCTCACATAATATTTTAATGTACACAAGTCTACCAGAATTTTATATTAATTATTACATCATTATGATGTCATTAAACATATCGAAAACTCAAAACTGTATTTTTACTATTCACAAAAAATTCATGTATTTTAGAAAAATCCAAAAAATTCATCATAACCATTTTTCAATGCATATAATTAAAAAATGAAATCAATTTTTTGAAAATAATTTTCTAAATATTTTTAATTTAATTTTTAAATAAAATCATAATTTATTAAAAAACAACTTTAAAACTATAACCCGTTTTATAACACCTTGATAAATTAATCAAGGTCCCATAAAATTATACTATAACCATAATAAAATAAAGTAAAATTTTATAAATAAATTTTATGAAAATAAATTTCCATTTTAAATTATTAAATTAATCATTAAATTGTAATTAAAATATTTATGACATGCAAAAATACCAGTACTTATACTATTTTTTTTCACTTTTAAGATGTCTATATTGTATTTATACATTCATGAGTGAATTATATATTTTTTTCAGCCAATTTACCATTAATTACTATTCATAAAGGCATGTTACTATTTATAAGGGTATGTTACTATTCACCAAAAAATAAGTTTCTCTTATCAGACTCTAAATATCATACTGAACGTAACCGTGTATGTCAGTTTTTCAAAATTCAAATTACAGAAGTGGAAAAATTATATTTACTCATTAGGTTATAACAAGGTGGTGTTTTTTAGAGACTCAGTGTTTCATGCATTCAATATTAAATCTATTTTTAAATTCTTAGGGTATTACATTATTCCCTCACAAAAATTTCATTTTCAAAATTTGAAATTGAACTTTGAAAGTTAATGTTTGATACTTACCCCAAATGGCCCAAAGGCCTTCTTTTTTATTTTATTATAGATAATACCCATTTTTAGGGTTGAAGGGGAACCCTTAAATAACCCACATGCCCAAGGAACAAGGCCCGACACGACCTGATGGTCAATACATGACCCGAAATACCAACGGCATACAATGCCCATTACATGACCTATAGGCCCAACCCACTAGGACTACCCCTCCCCAGCTTCTGCATCATTGATCACCTAGCTCCCCACCTTACATTCCTGATCAGCTATCATTGCCTCATGAAAAACCACACGGTGCTTGATCCCGATGGCGGCTTCCATACCCTCTCATTATTCGAATTCAATTAGCTCTGATTTTGGTGATTTCTACTTGCTCTAATCCTCTTCTGGGGCCTTCTATATGTGAACTGGGCTACTCCACGATATCTGTGACCTGAAGGCCTTGAGGCCCAAAGGCCTTTAGTGACCCAAAGGCCCTGAGACCCGTAGGCCCAAACCGGTGGCCCTAAGGCCCAAATCAAGTGAATAGTCTCGGATTCTACAATACTGTTACAGTGACTTCTACAATACTGCTAGAGTACATAGAAATTTTCCTCCACCCGGTTTCGAACCTGGGTCTCTTGGATGCCAAGTAGGAGCCCTTACCACTCAGGTATGAGATCGTTAGCTTGATACTTGAAAATTCCATTTTGGGAAACCCACATCAAGAATATGGTTAAAATATCCTATTAATATGAGGAAATATAAATGCATCAGTTACTATAAAAAAATGCATTCTAATTGGAAAACATGGTCATGGAAGAATAATCGAACCATCATGTTGTGACATTAAACTCCAAAACATCATACAATGATCAACTTAAACCATTTTAAAAATGGTTAAAAATTCCAAAATATAATGATTCAACACATTATAATGAAGGTCTATAAATTTCCATGATGAACTTGTCTTTAACCCTTAATCAACAAGAAGAATATCTAAAATTCACATTCTAAACATGTGAATAACTTCATCATGTATCCTCTTGAAATATGTTAATAACTTGAATTACCTTAAAAACCATATTGGAAACATGCATTCTTCCGTATTCCTTAATTAAGTTACATGTTATTGGATATTTTCCCTAAATCCAAAAGTGTTTTAAACTCCATCGATGATAGCATAAACCACTTCTTGAAAAGTCAATAATCAGTTCCAAGGTAGTCAGTAATTATACGAATCAATCATTTGTTCATCATTATCTAAACATTAGGTATATATTAAGGGTTGTCTTTCCCTTGATCATGTGTTTTTTTAAAAGTTTGACATTCTATTGAAACACTTTTCCCTTGTACCATTCATCATACAACCTCAAATCTTTAATGATATAGTACTATAGTACAATAATTATATATACATCTCATAATTATCATAACCAGTACATTACTAATAAAATATTCAAATTATATGATTCTTGACCAGGCATATTAATAATTCTACTTCATCTATGGCAGCATCATAACTATATCATTATCCATAATCATTATTTGGGGTATATCCCTTTGACTCTTGAGACATTAATTAGTATAGATTACTATATCCTTTCAGTTGAAGAATTGTACATTAGAAACAATTTTATTACCCTTTAAATCATTAACTTGGTGTCCTTTTTCTCAAAACTTAAAGGAAACACCCATTCCCTTCAATAATTTATGAGGGTGATTCTTTCCACATTTATCACATGTGGGAAAACCCTTCTTTCCCTTATTCCCTTTATCCATATATTTCTCTGCCATCCTATTATTTTTTTGTTTCCCTTAAAATCCACAGGCCTCAAAGTAGTCTTTACATATCTTGTTAAAAAATAATATTATTTCGTCATATGATGAGGATCCTTGTGAGACAATATTCCTTTAAAATGTGGCTTAATACCATTAGAGATATGATCCTTCTTACTCTTCACATCACGTGCATTGGTGAAGTTATCATTCCTTCTTCTAGGTGCCATTTCTAATCAATTCCATATTATATATTAGCTCATGAAATTATGCACTCTCTATAACTCTAAACCTAGTATAACACATGGCATAAATTTATGCATTGTAAATCCTAGAACCATATTCTTTCGTCACCTTGGGGGGCATAAATCCTTCATAATGGTGGGTAAATAAAATGTGAATTATCCTAAGCATATCCCATGGGAGTTTCAAACTAGATGCATAGTAAGGCCCGTTGTCATGTACCAGGATACCTCGAGTCAAGATTGAAACTCCATTTCAGAGTTTTCACTCCTAGGTACATCTGTGCCAGAACGACGTCCACTTATAGTATCCAGATAGGGATGTATTTTCTAGACAGATCCAAATAATATATTCCTTATAAAAAATACTAGGATTTTCTTGTATGTTTATCCTCATAGACTATCTTAGGGGTCTGTTCCCTAATATACGTTTTTTAAATCTAGTTTCCAAGTTTTCTACTAAACTTACTCTGATACAAACTATAATGCCCCGACCCCAGAAGCCCGGAGCCGGTGCATTACTTTATTACATTGGAATGATTACAAAGAAACAAATCCCGAAGGACCATTCAGTTTAGTATTTTTTAAGAAACTAGATACATACATGTAAATCATATTACATTGGGAAAGTTAACAAAATATAATACATAATAAAAACTAATAAACTGCATCCACAAGAACTCAATAAATGGTCGCCTCTTCAAAACCTGTTGAAGGGAAACAGATGAAAGGGGTGAGATCAAATGCTCAGTAAATGTTATAAATAATGAAAGCATGAATCAAAAATAACCCAATCATAAACAAATTAGCATAGTCAATATGGCATGGTGAATAAATGAAAAAACTCACACCATTAATAAACTAAGAATGAAACTGCATCCATAGATTTTTTCATAGTGAAAAAATCATGGATAATAATAATTGGAAATGAATAAGGAGAATGATTATTAATTGGAATTCATGTATTTGGAACATGATACCAGTATACCGTCGAAAAGGTTTAAGTATTTGGGTAGAAACCCATCCAATTTTAGGAAAAAAACTCAAAGGGTTTGTCACCAACTGATTTGTCTCATGAGACCTGTCGATGCATTGAGGGGATATAGCAGGCCCCACCCATTGCTATAAGTCCAAAAAATTATTTATACATAGATATAATAAAAGTAAAATATTCCTTCTCAATAATTGGATATAGTATAGGATCCATATTCATCAAAGGATGTTGATGTAAATAAATATACTTTTAAATGAGACCATTGAATTTTTTTTGAGGAAATAATCCTTAAATATTCTAAATTGTCCCATACCACCTTGAAACATTCAAATCATAATACCTTAGAATATCACAAGAATAAGAAGACTCTTGATATTATAAAATAAATGTAATTACATACACCACAATTAATAATTAAGTTGTGAACATGGAATATATCTCATAAAAGATAAAGTGAGATGAGAAAAATCCTTTTTTACTTTGGAAAGAAGAGCGCTTTTGGAAAATCATTTGTAATTTTCATGAAATAAGATTGTAAAATTATATATCCCAGAAAATAAAAGGGAATTTCATTGAAATTTCATTTGAGGCTTAAATAAAATCTTATTGAGGTGAAATCATTTAAAAATAGTTTTTAAAGAAGCTTAAGAAATATAACATTTTAGTGCGGTTTAAGGAATTCTTTAAAGAGATTTTAAAGTGAAAAGGCATGTTTTCTTTCATAAAACAAGAAATGAACCAAAATATATTTTTCAAATTAAAATTAGTTATTTTTTAAATATAAATATGTCTTAAAATAGATTATATAGTGAATGTCAAAATAGGTAAGAATTTGTGATGTTCCTTGAATCGATCTTGTGTTTCGGGAAGAATTTTTGAAAGATCCTTTTAAAACATATAACAATAAATAAATGAAAGTAGGATTCTGGTTGGTACACATATATAGAACATTAAAACATAATTTATGAGTAGTTAATAATAATAAATAATAATATTATTTATGTGAGTAGAGAATAAGAGCAACCTGAATGAAAATGGAGGCTTGGGTAGAAAATACTTAAGACTTTGTAATCCATTGAATCGTATGCCCCAAAATTAATAATAATCAATGATAAATTTATTACCATAAAAATAAATATATTCATGATATGAAACATCAATGGTAATTATACATACACCATACACAAGTAGTAGTAGTGAATACAGAATATCTCACAAAAATGAGAGTGAGATAAAGAAACCCCTTACCTTAAGCTCGATGGTGTACGTCAATTGATCTTAGCATCCTGGATAAAAAAAATAAAAAAATAAATTAATATTTATAGAACAAATTATTTATTTAATTTATTTATTATAACCTTATTAGGTTCATTAATTGCCTTTTTGATGGGTTTAAGAGGTTTAATTTTATTGTTTTGGAAGCATTTTCTTCCTTGGTTTTCATGATTGGTTTACTTGTATTCATGAATGGATGTTCATTTGAAATGTGGTAAAACATCCAGAATTGTTAATATATATTATTAGTGACATTAAAGGTATATAAATTATCTTATAATGAATTTTTTTATATACCATGAGTATGACTTGTTTGATAAAAGATAATGATAAACGCTTGGATTAACTTGGCAGTTTTGTGCAAAACAAACTTGTTTTGAATTATTATTTTATATTATGAGGGTGTAATGATTCCATAAAATTTAATAAGATTAATTACATATATTATGATTTGGTTCAATTATAAAAATGGTTTCAGTACCTGAATTGAATATGGTAATAAAAATTGAGAACACGTCGTCCTTGAATGTGATAAAATTAACACATCACAGACGATGTTTTCATTTTTAGTATAAGAGGAGGGGAAAAGAGAGAAGATGATGAAATATTGCATTAGAATAATAAAATTCTAGTTTATTTAATGTACTAGAATTATCATAGAATTTTTATGATGGGATATGAAAAAAGAAAAGAAAGGAACTTGAAATAAAAGAAAAGTTCAGAAATACCTCACGAAAATTCGGCAGCCTAACGACATCGCTAAGTATTTCATAAAATATTTTGATGAGATAAAAAGGTTATATAATCATAAATAAATAATATTTATAGTAATGTGGATATTTAATGACATATCCTATAATAAATCAATTTAAATTAAAATATAATAACATAATAAGAGTGCTCAAAAAAGAGAGAGATTTTGAGATGAAAATTCTCCAGCATAACGACTATGCAACATGGTTTTAGAAAACATTAAAAATAGAGGAGACAAGGTTCAACAATTAATAAAAGAATAATAAAATAGTATAGGGACATAATAATATGTAAATGATAACATGGTATGAAAAATTGAAATACATACCACATAAAAGAGAACTTTGATGAGAAAAGAGAGGTTGAGAATTCTCTTACCTTGTAGAGTAACTCCTAAGACTTGAAGGTTGGGACCTTGGGGACTTTATGACACCTTGGGAGGACTAATAGGGAGGTAAAAATACCATATATTCAAGGATTATGAGTTTTAAATTAAATAAAACTAAGTAATTAGTTGGTATTTATAGTAAAATAGAGGGAGTTTTTTATTAATTTAATGGGACACTTTATTAGTGGTTTTTGCAAAACCATAAGCTTTCCCATGGTATTTTCCCATGGTATTAGCCACTTGGGATACCTCAAATCATATTTTACTATAAAAAATTAAACCAACATTTTATATTAATTATTACATCATTATGATGTCATTAAACATACTGAAAACTTAGAACAATATTTTTACTATTCGCGAAAAATTCATGTATTTTAGAAAAATCCCAAAAATTCACCCTAACCATTTTTTGATGCGTATAATTAAAAAATTAAATCCATTTTCGAAAATAATTTTCTAAATATTTTTAATTTAATTTTTAAATAAAATCATAATTTATTAAAAAAACAACTTTAAAACTATAACCCGTTTTATAACACCTTGATAAATTAATCAAGGTCCCATAAAATTATATTATAACCATAATAAAATAAAGTAACAATTTATGAATACATTTTATTAAAATAAAATTCCATTTTAAACTATTAAATTAATCATTAAATTGTAATTAAAATATTTATGACATGCAAAAATACCAACACTTATACTATGATTGTTTTTTCACTTTTAAGATATCTATATTGTATTTATACATTCATGGGTAAAGTTTCTATTTTTTTCAGCCAATTTACTATTCATTAATATTCATTACTATTCATAAAGGTATGTTACTATTCATAAGGGTATGTTACTATTCACCAAAAATTAAGTTTCTCTTATAAGACTCTAAATATTTTACTGAACGCAACCATGTATATCAGTTTTTCAAAATTCAAATTACAGAAGTGGAAAAATTATATTTACTGACTAGGTTATAACAAGGTGGTGTTTTGTAGAGACTCAGTGTTTCATTCATTCAATATTAAATCTATTTTCAAATTCTTGGGGTGTTACAAAAAAGTATGTATTTTTAATTGTAGATGATTACAATATGTTATTATGGATTTATTTCTTATCCCATGAAGATGAACCTTTATCCAATTTTTTTGATTTTTTTAATCTTATTCAAAATTTAAAAAATGCTTCAATCATATCCATAAGAAGTGATAGAGGTAGCGAATTTGTGAATTTATAGTTTGATAATTTTTTTTAAATCAAATGGGTATAAACATTATTTCTTAACCCCTAAGACACCACATAGAATAGTGTGGTAGAAATAAATAATAGATCTATTCAAGAAATGGATAAATCAATGATAATGGAATTTAATTTGCCTAAATACTTTTGAAAAGATGATTTAAATATATATTTACATGTTTTAAATAGATTTTATATTAAAATTTTCCTAAATAAGACCCCTTATGAAAATTTCAAAGGGTTTAAACCTAAATTTGGATATTTTAGGGTCTTTGGATGTGAGGCCTTTATCTTAAAAACATAAGATAATTTATGCAAATTTGACTTTAAATTAGATTAAGGGGTATTTTTAGGATATTATAAATCTAGAAAAGCTTATAGAGTTTTCAATATGAAAAATTTAGTTGTTAAAGAATTTGTGCATGATAAGTTTAATGAAAACAATTCTAATAAGAAAAATTATAAATCAAAAAAAGAAAATAATGAGTTTAGAGAAATTAATTTTGGTGAAGATAATGACCAAGATAATGATAATACACTAGTTGATGTGGGGTCATATATCTTATAAAAATTATCCAAAGGAATGGAAAAATATTAAAGATAACCCTATTGAAAAATTAATTGGTAATGTAGAATAAAAAATTCAAACTAAAAAATCTATTTTTCTTTACTATTCCAATTATACTTTTCTTAATGATTTTGTTTATTTCAATGTTGAAAATTATTTAATTGATTCAAATTGTATTAATTCTATTCATGATGAATTAAATATATTTTAAAGGAATAAATTGTGGGATTTAGTTTCTTTTCCAAAAGAAAACCAATTATAGGAACTAAATGGATTTTTTGTAATAAACTTGATGAAGCTAGAAACATAGTTAAAAATAAAGAAAGACCCATATCTCAAGGTTATTCCTAGGTTGATGGAATTTACTTTAAAGATTCTTTTTTCTATTGTTTTTAGGATGTAATGAATTATAATTCTATTATCCTTTGCTAGTTTTCAAAACATCAAATTATTTCAAATGGATGTGAAAAGTGCCTTTTTAAATGGAATTATTTCAGAGGAAGTATATATTCAAAAAGCCTATTGATTTGAAAATGATAAATTTCAAAATCATATTTTTAAGATCAATAAAGAATTATATGGTCTTAAGAAAGCTCCAAGAGCTTGGTATGAAATACTAATATAGTTTTTATTACAAAATGATTTTGTTAAGGGGAATATTGATCCAAATTTTTTTATAAAAATATTTTAAAAAGATATACTAATCATTAAAATATATGTTTATATAATATTTGGATCAATAAATGAGTCTATGTGTAATGATTTTTCTAAACTTATGAAAAGTTAATTTGACATGAGCTTAATGGGAGAACTAAAATTTTCCTTGGTTTACAAATTAATAAAATGAAAGATGTTATTTTCTTAAATCAAGTTAAGTATGCTAGAGAACTTGTAAAGAGGTTTGGATTTGATTCTAGTAAGACTATTAAAACACCAATGAGTACTAATTTCAAATTGGACTTAGATAAATCAGGTAAGTTAGTAGATATTAAATTGTATAGAGGCATGATAGGTAGTCTATTGTATCTCATTTCATCTTGACTGGATATCATGTTCTCAGTATGCTTATGTGCTAGGTTTCAGTAAAAACCCAAAGAAAGTTATCTTAAAGATATTAAAAGAGTAATTAGATATATTAAGGGTACCATTTGTACTATAATATTATATTAAAATGTGATTTTCTTGATTTACTGTCTTAGTCTAATTTTGAATTTGGAGGTTACAGACTTGACCAAAAAAGCCCTACATGTCTGTGTCACTTTTTAGGAAAAAGTTCGATTTCATGGAGCTCTAAGAAATAAATTTTAGTATCACTATCAATAGATAAGGATGAATATGTTTTTATTGCTAGTTTCTGTTCACATAGTATTTAGATAAAACACACTTTGTATGATTTCAATATCATTTTTGATAAAATTTCTATTTACTATGACAAATCAAGTGCTATTTAAATTTATAAAAACTCTCTTCAACACTCTAGAACTAAACCCAAATATGTAATATTTAATTTTCTTAGGGATCATGTAAATAAAGGTGATATATGCCTATAATTTGTTCCTACTGAGAAATATCTAGCTAGCATTTTTAAAAAAACCCTTAGATTCTATTAAATTTGTGAAGATGAAATTTAAATTGGGTATGTTAGAAGTTTAAATAATTTTTAGTATAATCACTATCCTTAAATATGTTTTTACATGAGTTTTGTATTTGACCATTATTTTATTCTCTGATTAAATCATAATTACATCATACTATTTAAAAAATTCATTGTTAATTTTTTAATTTTTCATAATTCTATTGTATTTGAAAAATTTATGCTCTCTTTCTTTTAAAGTAATTGATTTTTATTAAACATGATTCTATTTTATATGTTAATTTTAATGTATTTTTTGATAAATTTCAAAAAGGGGGAGATTTTTGTTGTAAAATTAATAAATTTTTTTGATTTATAATTTACAAAAAGGGGGAGTTTGTTAGTATTTTAAAGCAGTTATAATACTTAAATAGTATTATTTGTTTTGATAAATTACTCTCTTCACATTTTATTAAATTCAAAACTATTTTACTTAATTAATAATTTTTTATTATAAGTTATAATATTAGTTATGTAGTTATTTGAATATTGTTCATGTTTTAATAATGTTATTTTTTAAATGTTATAATGATACATAATGTTTGTTATATTTTATTTACTTAAGGTTAATATATATATTTTTGTTTTATTATATAAAAAATTTGGTCAAGCTTAAGTGAGGCACCTAGGATAGCCCTAAACCACTTCCCATTGGGTTAACCCTCTAGGAAGGCCCACCATTGGTAGAGCACAAGGAGGATTTGATGCGGTTGATGTTCATAGTGGAAGCTTATTTCATGAAGACCCATGAATAAGGCTTGTAGAGAGGGCCTTCTAGGCACATGTGTTAGGCTAGGTAGCCCATTAGAAAAAAGGCCCATGTGTGTGCATATTGTAACTAGTTCTGATCCCTAGTAGCTAAATTGAATGGTGGAAAGGCACATCTTGTTTGATATACCACTCTATCTCCACATCACCAAATCAATGTGGGACTGCAATATAACTTCACTGTTCATCTTTTAAAAAATCATACATGAATTTATTCTTCGGATCTATTAAATCTCACTTGTTTAATCTGGTTCGAGTTCCCATGTATTATTTATTATCCCACACTTCTTCTTTTTGAATTATATCAGCTTCTTCCTCTGAGTTTCTTGCCTGTGCTCTAGTTACGGTTATATGACTTTTTTTATGCTTGAACGTTAGTTTTATTCTACCACTAGTAAATTTTTTTCTGTTCGGTATATCTTCTTCACTCCACTAAAATTTTCTTCCCCCACATATTTTCTTCAGGTTAAACCTTATCATGGAATAAATCTTGCTAAAGTTCCTCCTTCCTTCAATAACAATTCCCCTTGCACGTCAGGTATTCTATGCATCCTTCTATAATGGATCCTCTAATACTCAATGGAAGAAACATTGGGGAACCAGTCTTTCACCTTAACTATAGCACATTTAGAAATCATCTAATAGCAGTTTCCCTATTTTTCTACCATTGGAATCCAATATTAGATCCTTTATAAATCGGTGGATCAAACTTGACAAGTAGTTTTTTCTATTCCATTGATTCTTTAATATTAGATCTCATTCACTATCACTGGTAGATCTACTTCATCTAGTAGATCTATTCTTCACTGGTATCACCACCTTTAGGTTCAAAGAAGCATGGAAGTAGCTTCCCTCTTCATCATTTTTTTTTCTTTTATTTATTTTTTCTTCTTCAATTTCTCTTTCCTATAAAATATTTCTCATTGGGTGTTTTTTTCTTCTACCACCATTGGATATCTCTAATGCTATATTATTTTCTTCCACTAGACATACAATGGTAGATTGTTTTTCTTTCTTATTCTAAAGTATTCAGTTAAACAATGACATGGATATATTTTTATTTTTTTGGGTTTAATTATTTATTAATTATAAATGCAACGATAGATAATTTCCACCGATAGACTAATAAGCTATCGTTCTCTATTTTTTTTTATCATTGGACATCCAATGATAGTTCATTTCAGTGGTAGTATATTTTTTCCTGCTTATCTCTATTTTACACCATTTAACACCAATGTTAGGTCAATCTTACAACACAAAATTTTAATCCACCATTAGTTAAAATTTTGTTTCTAAATTTTTTATTTATCATTTTAATTTATGTTATTAAAATAATTACTTTGTTAAATATTTTATTATTTTATTTTGAAATATAATTTTATTTGTGTAAAAAATAATTATCTCATTATTTTATGTACACTTATTCATGAAAATTGAAAATCATGTGATGTTCTATTTTTACTAAAGTTTTTATGTCTTAATAATAAAAAAGATTATTATTTCATTTTAAATGTTTTATAAATATAAATTTTTTACAATTGTTAAAATAAAATTATTAAATATTTTCTTTTAATATTTCATGAAGAAATATAAGCCCGATTGTACTGTGTTTTTAGAATGACTTTAAAAATTGAAGGTAATAGTCATATTATTTTATTGTTATACACCAAAAAGTATCATGTAGATATTGGACACAGACATGCTCCCAAGAGATCTTTATTTTAATGAACCAAGATATATATTCAAGGAATAAAACATATATCAATTCCAATCATTCGATATGAAAAATTGTGATACAACTTTGATGCAATCTTGCTGCTCTCAATTGTTCAAAAACTTTTGAAAATTATGTACTCTATCTATGATCATAGAAGGACTTTAACTTTCAAATTTTTTCCTTCCAAGTGATCAATGATCATTGAGATTCAAAATCTTTGAAATTTCTGATCAACTTTTAATTTCTTGATATTAATTTTTATTCCTGTAATCCTTTTCCTTATGTTTTTATTTCTTCGAGTCTAGTTTATGTTTTTCCCAATCAAAAGAAATCCTTTCTTCATCTGGATATTCCACCTCCTAAAAGAAAGTATGGGTTGTGACACTTGATCAAAATTCAGGTAAACAGACTTGGTTTTCCTTCTATAAAGACTGGGTTGTGCCTCCAAGTTCATGTAAAAGCAAGGGTATGTAACATGGTTCTCACACCTTTAAAAGTGAGATTATTAGTGGGTACCAATCTTCTAGAGGAGTTGAGTAGATTGAGGAGTGGACCAGGATCTTTGTGATCTAAACCACTATAAATCCTTGTGTTCATTCTATTTATTTCTGCTACACTTTATTTCAATAACACTGTACTCACTATAGATTTTTATTATATATACTTTGTTTTTTCATTTAAAATTTTAAAATAACTATTCAAAATATCTTTAATCATTTTTTCTATCACTAATGATCCATTTTTTTCATTTTTATATCAAAATAAAAGGATATTATTCTTTTAAAAGAATATATAGAATGTAAATTTAGATCATTCAGATCTATCTGAAAACTAGCATATGTATAACCCCCGATGAATAAATATTCATCTCCTCCATACATTTGGAATATATCCTTAGTTAACCTTAGATACTTAAGGATTGTCTCAACAGTAGTCAAATGCTGTTCACCTAGATCTGTTTGATATCTTCCTACCATACTCACATCATAGTAAATATCAATCCTCATACATAACATGACATACATGATTGATCATATCTCTATAGTGTATAGGATCTTACTCATTATCTCTATTTCCTCTTTTTTCTAAGGACACATTTTCTTATAAATATGTATACCATGTGACACTAAAACCAATCCCCTCATGTATTTTTCCATACTAAACTTATTTCATATCTGGTCGATACATATACATTGACTTATCCCAATAATACTATTAGATCTATCACACATGATCTTGATCCCTAGAATGAAGGTTTCATCACCTAAGTCCATCATAGTGAAGCACTTTCTCAACCACGCCTTAAAAAATTATAAGCCTGGTATATCATTTCTAATTAGTAATATTTCATTGACATATACTATTATAAAAACTATTGAACTCCCACTAAATCACTTATAAAAACATGGATCACATTCATTCTTAATGAAAATAAATTACTTTATGGATCCATTGAATAAAATGTTCCATGACTGAGATGCTTGATTTAATCCATAAATTGATATCTGAAACTTGCACAACTTTTTAGTGTTTCTTGGAGGCATAAACCCTTTTAGTTATTTCATATACACATCCTGTTTAATATTACTAATAAGAAAATAAATTTTGATATCCATTTTCTAAATCTCATAGTCATGGTAATATTATATGGACAAAAGAATTCTAATGGATTTAAAAATGGAAATGGGAGAAAAGGTTTTATCATTGTCAATTCATTGATGTTTTATAAACCCTTTAGACAATAGTCTTTCTTTATAGGTATTTACTTTACCTATCATGTACATATTTCTCTTGAATACCAATTTACTCCCAACAGGTTTTACATCAACTGGTGGATCAATCAAAACCCAAACATGGTTTTGATACATGGAATTGATATCAGAATTCATGGATTCTTTCCATCTTGTAGCCTTTGATCTCTCTAATGAATCCTTTTATGAGATAAGTTCATCAATATCAACCAATGACGAGTTACCATCATTAGTTACTAGAAAACAACATCTCTCTAGTTCTCTTACCTCTCTTTTACTCATATTCAGCACTTGTGTTTTAGGAACAACATCCTCCATAGGGACCTTGAAATCTGTTCATGTACCAACTCTTGTGTATATTTATCAATAACTTCATAAAATTTAATATTTCTCCCACTATAATCCTTGAGTATGTGATCCCTCTTAAGAAATATAACCTATATTTTGATAGTTACTTTTTTATATGAAGGGTTGTATAAATATTATCCCCTTGTTTCCTTGGGATACCCTATAAAGATACACTTCATTCCTTGGGGTGCTAGTTTTTTTCTTGATCTATCCTTAAAAAACACCTCTCAACCCCATACACGAACCTGTAAAAAAAAACAAGTTTCTTTCCACTCTATAAATTGAAGGGAATACTATTTTCCACTTTAGTTGGTACTTGGTTTTGTCAGTATAATTTTGTCTATAATGAATATCTCCAAAAGGATAATTTAAGAATTGTGTAACTCATCATTTACCTTACCATGTCTAACAAGGTGTGGTTCCTCCTTTCACTGACACCATTCCACTATGGTGTATAAGGTGGAGTGATTTGAGATAAAATCCCATAATCCTATATAAATTTGATAATGTATTGATTAATATATTCACCACCTAGATATTATCAAAGTTTATTTATCTTCTTACCAAGGTGACTCTCAACCCCATTATTGAACTCTTTGAACTTCTCAAAGGATTCTGAATTATACCTCATTAAGTATATATAACCACACATACTCAATTAATTGACAAAATTAATAATGTATGAGTATCCACCTATAGATTCTACTTGAAAAGGTCTACAAAACACATCAGTGTGTAATAATTATATATGATATTTGAACCTGTCACCTTGAACACTGAATGATGGTTTGGAAATTTTTCTTTTTAATCAAGCATGACATCTTTCAAGGGGCTTCAGTTCAAAAGAGTCTAAAAAATATTGATAGAGAATTTTCAAATTCTTCTCATTTATGTGACCAAGATGGTGATGCCACAAATGGGTGTTATATGAGTATCATGTATTAGTTTCATTATCAATTTATAATATTTGGTGTACTCAATAAAAAACACACCTAAAGCTTCCCCTTTATTCTTTGGCTGGGTGCAATTTCTTTTCTAGTGGGTTTGATTTACACATGAAAAAAATAGTGCATCTTGTTCTTTTCCTTGACTTAGGATCTTATTCTTCTTGGAAGGATAGTACTCATGAGCCTCGGAATTAGGATAAGTATTTGGTCCCTTTTCCTTGTTCTCCCTCTTTTTATTGACCATAGGGATAATAGGGTTTTTACACCCCATGATCTTATCAACTTGGTAAATAAGAGTAAGAATTTATGAAAGTGTTTTCTTACTATTTCTCATATTATAATTCACAATAAAACTAGAGAAGGTTTAGGGTAGTGAGGATAGAATGATATCTGTGTGTAGCTCATTTGATATCCTAAAACCCAAGATATCTAGATGTTCAATGTTTCCAATCATCTTGAATACATGTGCTTCATTTGGTTATAACTCTCCAAGCATTCATGTCAATAGTATATTAGAGATATCATATATCTTTGATATTTCCTTCTCTTAATATAATAAAATGAAACATTGGTAATACATAGCATCTTTTATATGCTTTAGATAGGGAGAAAACTTCTTTCTCATTAGTCTCTTTAAAAATTAACTCAATAAGTGAGGTTTTTATCATGTACAATTTGCATTCATGGAATAGTATAACACACAAGAGTGTATATAATTCCTAGAAATTAACATTGGTGAGAAGTTTATCCTTCTCTGGCATGGATTGAAATGATATAGTCTATATCTTTTGATTTCCCATTTCTAAAAATTAAGAGCAGTTGATTAATACTTTATTTGATTAGAAAAATAGATTAATAAATTTAAATTTAATTAAATTCCATTAATATGCCAATATTTATCAAGATCTAATAGCCCTTTCCATCAGTTTCAGAATATTTTGTCACTTGGATATTCTAGTGGAAAAGATCCATATTCCCTTCCCATAACCCAGGCCTGGGCTTGATAATCTATAACGACCCAACGTTTTATCAATGGAATTACCTTCTTATAATTATTACTTATATTATAATCAAATTGGGAATAATAATGAAATATCATGATACTAAATAATATGTGACTATTAAACATAATTTTTCCACTTCTGTGTTTTGAATTTCAAAAATCTGACATACACGGTTGTGTTCAGGGTGATTTTTGGAATCTAATAGAACAAAATTAATTTTTGGTGAATAGAAACATACCATTATGAATAGTAATGTTACACTTATGAATAGTAAAATAACCTTATGAATAGTAACCTCACATATTATAGTATATATATATAATTTAAGTGAAAGTATGATGTACCTATGTTTTAGAATAAGCAAATAAATGTTTTAAAAACTATTTTTTCAAGTAAATTCAGATTTTAATTAAAAATTAAATTAATAATATTTAGAAAATTATTTGTGAAAAATGGAATTCATTTTTGGGTTCTACATGTTGAAAAATGGTTAGGGTTAATTTTTGGGATTTTTCTGAAATACTTGAATTTTTGATGAATAATGAAATACAGTAATTTACCATATATAATCATTTTATGTTAAATACACTATTCTTGACATCATGGATGATGTAATCCCAATTGTTTCGAAATCACATGATCAATTTACTATTTTTGGTCAGGTATTTATCAATATTTTTGGTCTTGAGGGAAATTAATAAACTAATGAATTAAATATTAAGAAAACCATCCCCCCACCACTATAAATACCTTTTTTCACACCCTCATTTCCTCACAACTATAAAGATTCAAGCCTTGTCTAAACTATTCCAAAACATCTTTCCTATACCCACCACCATGTCCAATATATTTGGGTCTCATAAAAATACCAATCCAAGGTTCCTTAATGAGGATTCAATAGGTAATTCCCCCTCTCTTTTCCTTTAATTTCCTTTCAATTTCGAGTTCTTTTCTTAATATATCCCCACCTATCCTCATAAAAATGGTAGGGTAACTCTATTATATTACATATAATGTAATTTTATTATAATAATGGGATAATATATCATCCAACCCCCATCTACTCTTCTTTTTATTTTAGAAAGGAAAACGTTGTTCGTGAGGTGTTAATTTATCACCTTCAAGAACGACATGTTTTCTTTTTTTTCCTTTACCACCTTCATATATAATCATGAATCCATTTTTATGGTTGAACCAGATTATTTTATATGTATTATATCCTATTTAATGTTTTGGAACTAACTTATGTACATATTACTAAATTATTAAACAAAACAAGTTTGTTGTGGTCGAAAAACCGCCCAAATTACCCCAAATGATCATCATTAAATTCTTATCTAATGATTCATTCTCATGGTATATAAAAAATTTATTCATAATATCATTTAAAGTGATGTAACATAATAAATAAAATATAATTAAAATTATGTATGTTTATCCACATTTTAAATAAAATTCCTTTCATGAATACAAGTGAACCGTTCAAGAAAACTATAAAAAAACATTCCCAAACAATGAATTTAAAATTTATAACTCATCCAAAAGACCATAAATGAACTTAACAAAAAATTTATGAATATTATAAATATATAAAATTTTCTTTAATTTTTAATTAATGAAACTAATGTGGTTATACAGGACATTAATGTGAATAAAGCGTTCAGATACAAGGTGAGGGGAAATTCTCAAACCCAACTCTCATACCTTGGGTTCTCCCTCTTTCAAACCATTTTCAGTATAGATATACCTTAAGAATAATTTATTCATCCTCATATTAAATATTTTGGGATATAAATGTTTTCTAATTGAGTTTATTAAAAATCCAATGTTCTTCCAAAATAACTCTTCTTACAAATAAAAACCATCTTTTTTACTTATCAAAGACTGTTTATAGTTTACTCATCGTTGATTATTCTATTTCACTAATGTTATCCCCTATTTGTTTTGGGATCCAATTTTTTATGAATTTATTATTTATGATTTTAAACCTATTCCTTTATATGGGTTATTTTATGTTTAAGTTTGATATATGTTCTATGTGTCATGCATGATAATGTAAATGTTATGATGTGACGGGTGCACCTGAAATTATATAGCGCAATATGAATATTATGATGTGATGGGTGTGCGAAAAATCATACAACACTCCTATGCATTGGGTAAATCTATGAACCTCATTATTTAAAGGGAAATGATTCATGAACATGATGCTAGCATTTTTCAAAACTATTAGTGGTAGTTGACCACTAAGACATGATGTTTCATTTTTATGCATTACCACATTTTAAGTCTTATTAATGCTTCCTCTCATGTTCATGATCCTTTTTTTATGTTATGATTTTTCTCACCCATTATTACATTGTTCATATCTATCCTCTTACTGGGATTTATCTCACATATTTCTGATGTATATCCTCAGGTGATTATGTGTACTAAGAAGTTTTCAAGGGACAATAAGAAGTTGGAGAAGAATGGATTAAATAAATGTTTATGTTTTATGTTGTAAATGTTATGTATGGTCCTAGTTTTACCAAGACACTAAAAATTTGGATCCTCATTGTGTAATACTATTATTTTGTTTATCACTAAAATGTTGTAAAATTAATGTAAGAAAAGAAGTGTCACTATACAATCTATTTTAAGGGTTTTAGGTAGGCGTGATTTTTCAACTACATTAACTCATAGTTCCATGATTTGATGAGTGGATTCCCTAATCCTGAAATCTTTTTTTAGTATTTCCTCAACCATTTCCACTTAGTTATACCAAGTCCTTATTGGAAAATCAACCCTTTATATAAAATAAGTTATGTCAATCCAAAACTCAAGCTAAAATTTCCATGATAATTGAAATCAACCCAAGTTGGGTTGGTCAAGTACTTTGAACTAGGAGTTTAATTCTAACTTAATTAGTGGAAGACTAAGAAGACTTAATATTTTAATTGAGGTTATTCTATCCTTATATGTAAAACCCATTTTATCCTTTTATATTACTTGTTAATATTTAGTGGATTTTACTTAAGTGAGTAACCATGTCTAATAATATATTTACACATAATATGATTATATTTTATTCCATCTTGCATGATTATTAATTCATTTATTATGTCACTTTATGGTATTCCCAAACATAAATAATTAAACATGAAACTGATAGAAATGAAATATAAGTGTCATGATCATGAGATTTATAGTGGTTATTTTTTCTAGTAACTGATAAACTAACCCTTGACCTATGGGAAAATACATTGAACCACAACTTGGTTCATGTTATATCATTCCACCTCTGGTTATTTTGTATCTCCTTGATTGGGTTTTCCCTAGATCCTTGACTCAGACCTCCTCCACTCACTTGGTAGATCCATCCTTACATAACATTTTACTCATGAGCGAGTGAGGGGATCTAATGGATAGGATAAAGGGGGTTTATATAAAAATAACTTATGGTCATGAAATACCTTGCATAATAAGATGAGGGGACGAATCACATACCATAAATAATAATTGAAAAAATTAAATTAAAACAAACCAATCACATACAAAGGGTTGTTCAATCTCATGATAATCCACACATCAAGAAACTCGTTACATTTTTAATATAGTTACCAATTACTTCAATTCATCCTTTTATTAAGATAATACCCATGAATTAATCAAATTAATTCAATTTATCACAATTTCATCCAACCATCCTTAACTCACCATTATTTATAATTTTAAAAAAAATTAACTGCATTTAAAATTAATATAGTACACAAGTGTATTTGGAGGAAACCTCACTCATTCTTCAAAATTTAACATGGAAATTAATTTAATATATAATTGTTAATCCAATAACATGATGCATACTATCAAATGAAAAAAGCATAGAGCACACAATCAATATGTTTAATTATACATTTAATTATTATTTTGGTAAAAAATTTAAAACAATTCCAGTAGCAGACTACATGATATGTACAAAAGTATACAACATGTACTTGTCTTCTGCCCATGTCTGCAGCACATGCCTTGGGTCTGGCTATGTTGTCTTCCTTAGATGTGTTCGAGGTGTATGACATGTACTGGGAATACACAGAATGTAACCTTAGAGTTTCATGGAATGTGTGTCCTCATGTTGTGTATTTGATACATGGATCAATAGGACATCCCATGTTCTCAGTCACAAGAACATATGGACTATATGACATGTAAACTACTTACATGGAGTGTAGTTCTACATGCCATGTATCAGTCTATCAGGATATACACACCAATCCAATCTATTCAGATCTTATATCTGATTTTTTTGGATTTGACATGACAGAGTAAGATAGGTATATGGAATAAAAACTACATGGTGTATAGTTTTGGAGTACATGGAGTGTACTTTTTTTCTCCAAGAAGAGTCTTTGGAACCTAAAAATGGAAAAATCTAGATCATTATTTATTTTTAATCATTAACGGGTTATTTTTTATATTATTGTGAATGAAGAATAGAATAGGTGGCTGTCATATTATTAAAATGAATCATTTTTAAGTAAAAGAAATCACAGAGGCATGAAATCAATTAATGAATAATAAATAATTATAAATTAAACATGTGACCACTATGATACCACTTATAGATTCTGGGTGAAAAAGAAGTTCCCTTTGATGGTACGAACAAATTTACTTTTAGTCTTAAATCATGTGTAATTTTTTCTTTCACTATTATAAAAAATAACAATACCAACAAGTCTATATCCATGGTTTTCCAAAAACATGGGTATAAGATTTAGAAATTATCCTATATGAACGGTTTTATGAAAACCATTAGAATAGGTTCATGAAAATTCACTCTATAGGAATAGTTTTTTAAAACCATTGGTATATGATGATATTTACAAAGAAATTTCAACGATTCCAATGAAATATTAGTATATATTTGTCGGTATTTCTATACCAATAGTTTAAAAAAATCATTGGTATAGAGTTCCTCCTAAATTGCAGTGCGACCTGCATTTCCTCAGATCAAATTTCAGGTGAAAGTGAACCCTATGATCACCTTACATCATCTTCCCCATTCACGGAGACCCATCCTCATCTTCTCTTTTCATCCATTTTTTCTTTAACATCTAATTGGTGAGTTCTAGATTCGTCATTTAGTATTCCCCTCATATAGTTTCACCATATTTGATTATGATTTCTTAAAAAAAAGAGATCGCTATGTATAGAGTGGTGACGACACAAATATTTTCCCAAGATATTTTTTGAAAGGGTCTCACTCCTACTTCCATATCAAGGAATTAGGTTAATAATGTATAATATATATATTCTTAATGATATTCTTTGATTATATTTTGGGTGTGTGTGGGATAAGTGATAGAAATTGTTTTGTTTAAATATTGGATCCTCTTTGGCTTCCCATTTTCTGATTTGATCAGAGGATTACATTTGTCTCATTATTTTATTTTTTGGTCTTATTTAATAGATAATTTTATTCATTATTGTAGTAAATTTTATATTTTTAATCTTCATCCCACCTTGATGACCCCTTTTTATATTATTGTTATGATAGTGATTTCCGATAATATATTGAGATTTTATTTTGATGAGTAGTGAGGTTATTGATGTGATAAGTTACATTATGATGATTTTTTAGGTAAGTTGTTTTTTCTACAATGTGGTAATTTCACAGGTTAATTGTAAATTCTATAAAATTATTATCAATACTTAGGGGAGGAGTGTCTTAACCTCAAGATGAGTGTAAGATCCTGGACTTTTCTGGAGTCATATCAGGCGTGTTTTTCAGGTACTTTTGAGGTTTTTAAGTACCTTTACTTTGAAGTTATGGCTTCGAGTGCGGTTGGGTGAGTTTTTAAGAAAAATTAATGAATAGAGGGATGTGAACGGTTTGTGCATGATTTGAAAAACCATGTTCCTAAACCCAGGTAACCATGAGAACCTGGACAGAGAGGTCCACATGGTTAGAAAATGGTTTACCTTAACCATGTGCCCCTACTTAGGTAACCGTGAAAACCTAGACAGATAGGTTTGGATGGTTGGTGTACGGTTTACCCTAACTGTGTACCCCCTCCTAGGAAACTATTCACATGGGTTTTATTTAACCTAAAATTAGTTTTTAAATAACATGAACCCCCAAAATCCCTCTATTTCAACCTAGTATCATCCTTGACAAATTCTAGGTGATCCCAAAGCCTTATAGAGGGATTCCAAGGTGGTTTGAACACCATTATTCAAGATCTAAATCCCGGATTGAAGATCCTCTCTCTTCTCGGTAAGTGGATTTCATCCCGTTGCTTCTTCTATTCTTTCCTCTATCCTTCCTTGATCTTTTCATAGAATATCTCCACTAATTCCATGGATTTAAACCTATGGGTTGATAACTAGATATATAATTGTGGATCTAGATCTAGATTTGAAATATCTTTATGCTTTTGATCTTAATTTTGGGTTTTGGGATTTAGATCTAGATCTTGATCGATGTCGTTGTGCCGCTCAGATTTTGTGGGTTTTTGTTGGTCTAACATCCATCAAAAAATAGAGGTAGGTGGTTTAAATCGAACTCCCATAGTCATGGATTTGATATGTGTATGTGAGATTATTGATTTTATAGCTTCCCTTCATAATTGATTTCTTGAATTGGAGCAATTAGAAATGTTGATTTGACTTGTTAATGGTTTGGAGATATAAATTATTAGTTGATTATTTAATCATAGAACAAAGGGGGTTTCCCAATTATATATTTGATTTGGATATTTTTTTATGGGTTAAGATATTGTAATTAAGTTATTAAATTGGTTGTGTTAAGATAATTAATTGGGGAAAATTAATTATGAGATAGATATTTGGCTATGTGAGATAATTAATGGTGAATCAATTATGTTCCATGATGTTGATTAGAGATAATTAATTGTGGAATTAATTATGATAAGTTGAGATATGATTTAGATAATTAACCATGAAAAGTTAATTATGGAATGAGATTTGTGTTGATTGATTAATTAATTGATGAATTAATTAATGGTTTGTGTACTTAGTTAATTGTTGGGTTAACTAATGGAATTTGATATGTTTAACTAATTGTTGGATTAGTAAGGGAATGATGTGGTTAATTCATGTGAATTAATGAATTATTTAAATGAATGAGATTTGGGGGTGTAAGAAATGGTGTTCTAGACCAATTTAGAAGTTGGGAATTGGACATGGCGTTCCCCCCAATAGTTATCCAAGTTTGTGATGTGGGGTGTTAGACATGGAGATCTACACCGAATGAGATTTGGGGTGCTTGACATGGATTTCAACACCAAATTAATGAAAATAATGAATTATGATTTAAATGGTAGACATGTATTGAAACCGGGTCTAATGTGATGATTAAAGAATAAATGAAAATATGATAGCTATTTAATTATGCACTGTATTTATTACTTCATAGAATTTCATACACTGTCTTTTGACTGGACATATTTTAGACACCGTTGGTAGTGGCCTACTAATTCATACTCACACCCTACTCGGGCCTCCTGATCAGCACCTGAGTAGACTTCTTTATTGTAGGATAGGATAAGGGAATGCCTTTGGATAGGTTGCTGTTTAGGAATGGAGCATGGGTGAGGGAACCAGATGTGGTTTGGGACCCGCTTTTGAGTCATTGTGTCTTTACTTTTAGTTCCATTATAGAAACTTGACACTTACATTGTCATGGCCTATTTTCCCTTTTCAATTGAGTATTGTATTTCATGTTTTGACTATCATGTGACATGATATTGTTTTGGTTATTTATATGCTTCTACACTTTTTTATTGTTGTTTGATTCCGTTGGTGTCTTATTTAGATAAGAGAGGGTATAGTATCCCCATGAATGACTTACCAGACCCTCACTGCTAGTCGGCTCCTTCTAGCATATGGGGAGGCGTTCTTGAGGGCATGTGAACAGCCGGCTCGAGGCACCATTTAGTGGTACCTGGGTCGGGATGTTACAAAGTGGTATCAAATAAGTTTCCTTTTCTTTCTTCTTATTTTGTATTACTATTTTATGAAATGTAGTAATGAGACTAGGAAGATTCGGGGCTTGGTAATGAGATCATGCATGGGAGTTGCAAACCCATGTATGGGGGAAAATCAGGGTACTCAGGGTGAGATTTTGTGATTACTGTTTGCTGTTATAGTTAGATATTATTTCACCTTAGGTGATGAATTTGCGGTGTGATGTGATATTCATTTTGACAATTTTTTAATTTTGATTCATGTCATAAAGAGGCATGAGATTTGAGTCTGCATGCATCATTCTAGGCACTCAGAGTTATTGTGACATGCATTATTTTAGGCACTCATAGGAAAACGGGTTATGGGTAGGTTGATGAACTTGAACTGTTTTCCTTGTTGTAAGATTTAAATAATGATGAAAAATGAGAATAAATGAGTTTTTAATGAGAAACCAAATTAATGAGATGGGTTTGATTAATTAATTAATGAATTAATTAATTTGAAATGATATAATTAATTATTTATAGGAATTAATTAATGAGAATGTGTGTACCCTTGTTAACTAAGACCTAGGAGTAGGATGGTTAAGGGTAGTGATAGTGCCTTGGTGTTGACCGTGTGGCGAGAAATGGGGAAGCTCATGTTGAAATTCGTTGTGTTTCTTTATCCTCTTATGAAAATGTTATAAGGTTTCATTATGAGACCTAATACATGTGTTTGGATTTGTAAAGCTATGCCTCCACGACGCTTGTTGAGAGGGAGACTAAGGGGTATGGCCTAGGATGAATTTCTATATAGAGAACTTGAGGCATTGTTATTGACAACTAAGGAGGAAGGGGATCAGTTTTGAGGGAAATTTTATTATTTCATGCAATTCATGGAGAGAGACCCAAGGCGGGTTCTGAAAATCATGTCTAAGTTGACAAGGGAGTTTCAGCTGCAGTACCCACTGACTTTCACTGGAGAGGGTGGACCAGAGGGAGCTGAATTTTGGATTGAATTCATAGAGATGATACTTTACCATTTAGAGACTCCCACTAAGAGGAGGGTCAAATTGGATTCATATATGCTACAAGGGTCAGTGAAGATCTAGTGGGACATTCAAGTATGATCTAGACAGACTGATGATATGTTGTGAAAGGAATTTCTAGAGAAGTTCATAGATTACTTCTATTTAGAGACGCTGAGACAAGAGAAGGATTCAGAGTTTATACATTTGAACCAAGGAAGAAAGTCCATAATGGATTATGTTGAACATTTCACAGATTTACAATGTTTTTATACAACTTTGGTGGTAGATGAGGAGACTTCAGAAAAATGATTCTAGGACGGACATAGATGTGATATTAAGTCCCAGGTGAATATATTTAGGCTGAATAAGTTCTTAGAAGTGGTGAATCAAGCTATCATTTCGGAGTGGAAACTGAGGGAGGATTCTAGTACTAGACATGTAGCTATCAATGGATGATCAGGGAGTGTGCCTTCCAAGAACATGAAGCACTATTACAAGACCCTTAGTTAGGACAGTGGAAAGAAAGGTGGAAATTTAGGAGTAACCATTTCACAGGATTTTAATCATGTGATTTTTCACCAATGTGGTAGGCTGGGACACTATCGTACACATTTTCCTCGACCACCAGTGGAGTGATGGTTTTGTGGCAAGATGGGGCACCTATAAATGTTCTATAGTAAGCATCGTCAGGCTGGTACTGAGGGAGTATCTGCTTAGAGTAAAAGTGTGGGAATGGGGTCTTCTACACCATACAGGTCATGCATATGGAGTTCTACTAGAAAAGGCAGTATAGGTAGTGGACGCGGTGTATCAGGGTATGAGTGCCCGTATTAGTAGAGTGGTGCTCCTCAGGGGAGTTAGATGACGCCAAAGGGAAGTGGGGAATGATAGTTACATGCAGTGCAACCTACACTTATGGAAAGCGATGCTGGTCCATCGATAGTGAGAGATACTATTATAGTAGCTTCTACTTTAGCTATTTCCTTGTTTGATACTAGTGCCTCTCATTACTTTATATCTGTAAATCTTGTTAATGGTTTGATCCTGGAGGTGGAGTCTATAATCAGAGTGATAAATATTGATACATTTTTGGGAACATGGTCTAGAGATATCTGTTTTTGAAAGGGTTGTTCTCTAGAGATCATAGAGTATCGTTTTATTTGGGATATATTTTCCTTGATATAATGGGATTTGACCTAATTATGGGTATGGTCTGGTTAGTCGCAAACCAATCCCACATCGTCTATTACCACACGAGAGTGACCTTCATATCTCCTAAGGGTGACCAGTATGTTCATCATGGAGAATGAGATATCCATGCAAGAAGAGTAGGGCCTATTACTAAGCAACTGAAAGAGATCACAACCCAAGTTGCTAGTTTTTTGCTAGATGATGGGGGTAGTAGGAAATAAATCCTTCCACCAGTTGTGAAACAGTTCCAAGATGTCTTTCCCAAAGACTTCTCAGGGTTGCCACATGGGAGAGATGTGTAATTCACTATTGAGATCATGCTGGGGGCTAAGCCAGTGTCTATTCCACCTTACAAAATAGAACTGACTAAGCTTCAATATCTCAAAATGCAGTTGGAGGAGTTGGAGGATAAAGGGTTTATCTGTCCAAGTACATTTCCTCAGGGATCACCTGTCTTGTTTGTAATGAAGTCCTATGAGAGATTACGCTTGTGTGTCAATTACTGGAAGTTGAATAAAATGACCATGAAGAACCGATATCCTCTTCCATGTATCGATGATCTGTTTGACTAGTTAAAGGGGGCTTGTGTTTCTCAAAGAACAATATGATATCAGGGTATCATCAGGTGAGAGTTCATAGTTATGATATACTGAGAACTTCTTTTAGAAGCAGGTATGTCCTTTATGAGTTTTTCATAATGCCGTTTGGGTTGACAAATGCTCTATCAGTGTTTATGGACTTGATGAAAAGGATCTTTCATCTATACCTTGATCAGTTTGTGGTGGTGTTTGTGGATAACATCTTGGTATACTCTAAGACTCCTGACAATCATGCCCAACATCTTGACATCGTCCAGAGTACACTGAGAGATCATCGATTATAATCTAAGATATCTAAGTGCAAATTTTGGATTGATAGGGTACAATTTTTGGGGCACATAATCTCAGAAGAAGGTGTGGTAGTGGACCCAGAGAAAGTTTAGGCAGTGGTTTCTTAGGAGCATCCCAAGAATGTTTTTGATATCTGAAGTTTTTTTGGGATTATCTAGATATGACAGGATGTTCATCCACGACTTTTCTCGATTGGTAGCACTGATTTCAGGTTTGACAAAGAAAGGGATATAGTTTGATTGGAAAGAAGCATGCAAGAATGATTTCCAAGAGTTGAAGAAGATCTTGACATTAGCACCAATTTTGACCTTACCTGAGTGAGGTGATGAGTATATGGTGTATTGTGATGCTTCTAGGATCAAAATCAGAACTGTGTTGATGCAAGGGGATCGATTTGTTTCTTACAAGTCTTGGAAGTTGAGGAAACATTAATGGAATTACCCTACACACAACCTCAATTTGGCAGTGGTGGTTTATGCTCTTAAGTGTTGGTGACAATATCTTTTGGGTGAAAATTTTACAGTTTTTACAGATCATAAAAGATTGAAATATATCTTTTCACAGTGCCACTTGAATCTTCGGCAACGAATATGGGTAGAGTATATGCATTCCTTTGATTTTAAACTGGTATATACACTCAGAAAGGGGAATAGTGAATTTGATGACTTGAGTAGGAAAACTCAGACTCAGTTGATACATGAGTTAAGTGCAGAGTGGAAGACTATGACCTTACTGGCGGAAATGAATATGGTGGTTTAGGAGAGTAAGGAGAGGATAAATCTAGTTTCAGTAGTAGTGGAGTCTATACTCTTGAGATGAATTAGGGACATGCAGTATGAGGATTTGAAGTGTTTAGAATTAAGGGAAATCCTTGAAGGTGGGGAGACACCTTCAGATTGGTTGATAAATGAGGATAAGGTTATCTAAGTGAAAAATTGAGTTGTTGTGCCTACGAGTATGTGAGAGGAAATCATGTGAGAATTTCATGCCTCAAAGTGGGTGGTATATCCTGGGGTGAAAAAATGTACCATGACCTGTGATGACAGTTTTGGTGGCTAGGCATGAAAAAGGAGACATCAGGGTTCATAATAAGATGTTTCACTTGTTAGCAGGTTAAGTCACATCAACAACCTGGAGGTCTTTTGTAGCCATTTCCTATTCTGTAATGGAAATGGGACGACGTAACTATGGATTATGTGGTAGTTATTCCAAGGACACTTAGGAATAATGATTCTATTTGGGTCATTGTGGTTCTAATGACAAAGGTAGTACATTTCTTGCCTATCGAGGAAACCTTCACAGTAGAACAGTTTGGAGAACTATATGTTCTGGGGATAGTTTGTTTTCATGGGGTTCCACAAACTATAGTTTCAAATCACGATTTGTGCTTTACTTCACTCTTTTGGAAGGGATTATAGAAGGCTCTTGGAACATAGGTTTTTTTAAGTATGTATTTCCACACACATATAGATGGGTAGTCAAAGCGTACCATACAGGTGTTAGTGGATATGTTGCAGGCATGTGTACTTGACTTTGGTGGTTTATGGGAGAAGAACTTGGATTTAGTGGAGTTTGCCTATAAAAATAGTTATCAGGAAAATACACAAATAGCACTATATGAGGCACTTTATGGTATAACTTTTAGATCACCGCTATGATCGATAGAGGTGGGTGAGTTAGAGATATTGGGACTGAGTCTCATGTAGGAGATGTTAGAGCTAGTGCAGTTGATTTGAAAATGTATCTCTATGACTCAGAGTAGGCAGAAGTCGTATACTGATAGACGGAGATGGCCCCTAGAGTTTACATAGGGTGATCGTGTTTTCCTTCAGGTGTCACCTAGGTTGGGTCACCACATGATACAGAGGCAGGTCAAGTTGGCACCTAGGTTTGTAGGACCATTTGAAGTAGTGGAAAGAATCGGGCTGATGGCATACTGATTGTCCCTTTAACATAAATTCATCACTATGCATGATGTTTTCCATGTGTCACAACTACGAAGGTATCACCCCAACCCATCTCATGTGATCGATGTGGATGAGGTTGACCTCTATATAGATGCGTCCTTTAAGGATCATCCGATACATGTGCTGGATCGCAGTGAGAAAGTATTGCTCAGAAAGACTGTGTCGATAGTTCGTGTGTTATGGAGACATGGAAGTGTTTAAGAGGAAACTTGGTAATGGGAATTATACATGAAGACTAAATAGACCAATCTTTTTGGATTAGAATCTTAGTGAGGTTTGGGAGTGTAGCTCGAGGATGACCTGTTATAAGGTGAGGAGATTGTAAGATCCCAACCTTTTCTAGAGTCATCTCAGGTGTGTTTTGTAGGTACTTTTGAGGGTTTTAAGTACATTTACTTTAGAGTTGTGTCTTGGGGTGAATTTGGGTGAGTTTTTAATAAAAATTAACAAATAGAGGGCTGTGGACGGATTGCGTATGGTTTGAAAAACTGTGTGCCTAAACTTAGGTAACCGTGAGAACCTGGATAGAGTGGTCTGCATGGTTAGCGCATGGTGTACCCTAACCGTGTACCCCTTCCCAGGTAACCGTGCGAACCTAGATAGAGAGGTCCACATGGTTGGTGCACACTTTACCCTAACCATGTTCCCCTACCTAAAAAACCATCCGCGTAGGTTTTATTTATCCAAAAATTAGTTTTTAAATCACCCGAACCCCTGAAACCCCTCTATTTCAACCTAGGCTCGGGCTTGATGAATTCCAGGTGATCTCAAAGACTTCTGTAGGGATTCCAAGGTGGTTCAAACATCGTTTTTCAAGATCTAAAGCCTATATTGAAGATCCACTCTCTTCCCAGTAAGTATATTTCATCCCGTTGCTTCTTCTGTTATTTCTTCTATCCTTCCTTGATCCTTTCATAGAAGATCTCTACTATTTCCATGGATCTAAACATATGGGTTTAGATCTAGATCTAGGATTGTGGATCTAGATCTATATTTTCAGGATCTTGATGCTTTTGATCTTAATTTTGGGTTTAGAGATTTGGATCCAGATCTTGATCGACGTTGTTGTGCCACTTGGATTTTGGGGATTTCCATTGGGCTAAAATCTATCAAAAAACCGAGGTAGGTGGTCTACATCAAATTCCCATAGTCATGAATTTTATATGTGTATGTGAGATTATTTATTTTCTAGCTTCCCTTGATAATTGATTTCCTGAATTGGAGCAATTAGGAATGTTAATTTGACTTGTTGATGCTTTGGAGATATAGATGATTAATTTATGATATAATCATGGAACAAAGGGGGATTCCCAATTAGATATTTGATTTAGATATTTTGTTTATGGGTTGATATATTGTAATTGAGATATTGAATTGGCTGTGTTAATATAATTAATTAGTGAAAATTAATTATGAGATGAGATTTAGCTATGTGAGATAATTAATGGTGAATTAATTATATTCCATGATTTTGATTAAAGATAATTAATTATGGAATTAATTATGATAAATTGATATTTGATTTAGATAATTAATTGTGAAGAATTAATTATCGAATGTGAATTGTGTTGATTGATTTATTAATTGATGAATTAATTAATGGGTTGTGTAATTAGTTAATTGTTGGGTTAACAAATGAACTTTGATATGTTTAAATAATCATTGGATTTATAAGGGAATTATGTGATTAATTCGTGTGAATTAATGAATGATTTAAATGAATGAGATTTGGGGTGCTAGAAATGGAGTTATGGACTGATTTAGAAGTTGGGACTTGGACATGGAATTCCTCCTCAATATTTTTATAAATATCCATAAATTCCATGCTTTTAAAATTATTTGAGATTATTATGAGACCATGAAAATTGACGGCATGTGATTCCGAGACCTGGTGTGCCCAGAACGGAATTTTGAACAATTTTTAGGCACATTTAGTAAACGTGCAGGTGGCATTTTATAACTTTTGAACTAGTGATCATAATTGAATTTGAGGACACTGTTGAATCTACAATGCCGAGATTTTTTTAAGGGAGTCTTCAATTAAACCGTAGTAGTTCGGGAGAAACAGATATTTTTTCAAACATTTTAAAGAATAATAAAATAACATGTAATTGTTATTTTATTTTTCTATAGCGGTTGAGCGGCGGTGGAAGGACCACTGTGTTGTCAATCCATTTATTATCTTGACCCTTTTTTTTGTAAACACTCTGTTGAGAGATGGGAGGTGCATTAATTAACTTATTAATGAACCTCATTAAAGCTACATTGCGTTAACATATCATCCTCCATCTATTTAAATAGATCTTGGGATGAGGTTTTTAACACAACTTCATCAAGCAAGGAACATCTGGCGAAGTACCGCGACGTCTTCCACTGATGAGGAACATAAGCTTGGACATTGTTGGAGGGATCGATCCGAGATGGATGAACTTCGGTGACTTTAACAAATGAAGAATCTCCACCCTCTATAATCATGACCTCATCCAACAGTTCAAGAGGTAGGGGGTTTATTTTTTTTTTAAAAGTTAGCTTTGATGAATTAAAATTTCTCCCGCTTGTTATGATGTTAAAGCAGAGGTATCAGGCCAAATAAACAAGGCCCAGACCATCCACCACTTTGTTTCATGATGCGTTCTTCATGGGATGATTTTCAACTCGATGGAAAGTGGAAACCGAGAGGCACACAATAGCGAAGGGATCCTGGGAGGGCCGTAGGTGCTTCCAGAAGGAAGAACGGACCACCAGAGCTCACCCGGTGTCCTGCAGAAGATCTTCCGGTGTGGCACTGGTGCGGCGACACCAGCGACCGGCGCCACGACAGATGGATAAGCGGCTGAATATTGGCTAGCTTTTGAGGTAGGAGGTGGGGCACCGTCGTGGGGCGCAGTGGTGCATGCTGTGAATTTGAAGCCGCGACGAAGGGAAGGGACCCACACTCTACGAGTCCCACAAACAACCAGGCGGTGCTAGATGGCGCCGCCGATCAAAGATCTGAACGAAACTTTGAGAAATTCGAGAGGCGGACCGCCCGACCCCCATGCGGGTCGCACTAGCCGGCGGGCCGAGCCGCTACGGCCCAGCCCCACTGGGCCGGGCCGATCCGCATCTAAGCCCCGCCGGGGCGGGCCAGGCCGTTCTGCTGCCCAACGAGCCAAGCCCACCGCATCCCAGCCCAACTGGGCCAGGTCAGACTTGAACCGGGTCGGGGTGACCCAAACAGGGCCGAGTGGGCCCAGGCTAGGTCGGGCCGGGTCGGACTGGACCCAGACCCCTCTCGGGCCTAGATATGCTTAAAAGGCCGTATCTTGAAAACCAAACATCTGTTTAATGACCAGTATGTGGTGCTGTGATCTTTGGGATGAGATAGTCCTTTTGCGACACTCCACTTTTGTTTTGGAGAAAGTTGGAGTATGGCTTGGTTGGATCGTACCCGAATCCAACTGGGCCCTTAGCACTAAAATACCAATAACTCATAGACCGGGCGTCTGGTTGACGCGCCTTCTGTTGTGTTGGAACCCTTATGGAATATCGGTCCTTTGGTTTACTCCTTTATGGAACTTCGTAATAGACGAGGCACAATCGATATCTATAGGAGCAGATACTACAGAACTCAAGCGCACTGGGTGCTGAGAATCCTATGAATAACTATCATTTGAGTAGCGACCATGTGTGGATCATCATTGTAGCAACCTTGTGTGGATCAACATCACAGCGACCCTATGTGGATAAACATTGTAGAGAACCTGTATAGATCAAAATCTTAGCGACCCTATGTGGATCAGCATCTTAGCGACCATGTGTGGGTCAGAATCATAGAGACACTGTGTGGATTATCATCATAGGGACCCTGTGTGGATCAGTAATATAGAGACCCTGTGTGGATCAGCAGTGCATGGATCGATGAGGACCAACCTTCGAGCAGCCTATCACAGATCAGTGATATACGACCCTGTGTGGATCGAAAATGGAACAACTCCTTCATGGATAAGTTGTGGAAACTCTCTAACGGAATAATATGATATAGCTTAAGACTAATCATATTTATTCCTGAACTCCGATTTGTATACCTGGTTTGAGTTGAGTCTTTTGCTTTGTGCTTTATGATTGAGATCAAGCTTTGTGGTTTTCCTTAGTGGAATTCTGAGAGACCTTAGGGGGTCTCGGGGTCCCTACTAGGTATTTTTATACTCACCCCTACACGGGCTTCTCCCTCACCTTATTGTGTCTTGTGAAGATGATGGACAACCTTGACCGAGTCTCGGGGAGCTAGGACATAATGGTGGATGACGGTGATGGTTGATGTGGAGATCTGTGGAGATGATCTGTACCTACCCTTCAAGTAGTATCCTTGGAGGAAGATCCCAGAAGCTGTTAACTATTTTCTATTATAGTTGTATCTTTTAGTTGGGCTTGTATTCCGACCCCTTTACTTTCAGTACACACTTTTACTACAATAGTTTTACTTTGTGGTTGCACCTTGTTGTGTTCTTGGACTGTGTGTTTATACGGGATTAAAAGAAATGCCTACCCATGTTAGGGATATTCCTTTCCGGTGCTAGTCGCCAACCCCTGGACTATAGAATACGGGCTTGGGGTAGTCACACCGCCAGCCCCAGGGGACGAGTCATGACAAAGTAGTATAAGAGGAGATGGTTCTACCTAAGAACTAGGACTTTGATTTTTCCAATTAATCAATAGTGTTAAGTGTCTTGAGTGTGGTTTTCAGTTTGGGGAGTCGAGTGTTGGTGCGATGACCAACGTATCCATACACCATGACCCTGAATTCTGATTTCCAACTCAGTACATGAAAACACCGATTGCATGTGTTTTGGAAATGTTTTACATGATCTCTTTTGAGTTAGCTCACCAGGTATAACTTATTGAGCATGGAACACATGTTTCTTTTCCGAATTCCACCACATATACAGCCAGCAAGGATTCTAGAGAGAGCTCACGATGATAGCCCACTGAGCGATGAGGATTTGGTGCAGGGCCCTCTTACTGTTTTGGCACCTTCAGGTGGTGTATCAGTAACACCACCACCCGTTGGGCAGCAGTTTCTACTATCCCCACTAGCGTACGGTGCATGATGAATGAGCACGTTTCTTGAGGTCCAGTGATAGAGGCCTCTAAGGTTTCGAGCTAAGACAGATCCCCAAGTAGTTGAGGACTAGATGGAGGCTATGGAAAGATTTTTCCACCTAGTTGGGACACTAGAAAAGGAGATGGTGATCCTAGATGCTAGCCTTTTCCAGGGCACAGTAGGGAGATAGTGGGGTCTGACACTCTAGATGGATGTGGAAGTGACACTTTCCTAGTTGGACTTCGAGACCCTCTTCAGGGCAGAGTTCGTACTAGCGAATTTACGCTTAGTGCATATCTAGGAGCTGCTGCACTTACAACAGGGCAGTCTATCAGTGGCCCAGTACTTGGCGAGATTCACCAACCTCTCACGCTACTCCACCAACATGGTACAAAACCCATTCTTTAGGGCACAGACCTTTTATCAGGGTCTCCGGTGGGAGATCAGAGCATTGATGATATCATTTAATATACAAATGTAGGCTGGAGTTCTTGAACGAGCATTATTGGTGGAGAGATTCTTAGCTGAGCAGGCACTGATGGTGAGAGACACCATCGAACGACAGGTAGCCGAGTTATCTGTAGTAGGAAGTAGGTAGATAACTTAGAGTTCCAAGTGGGCCATACCCTCTGGTGGACGACCCTAGGATTCACAGTCTGAGGTGTGGAGCTTGTGAGGTAGAGGGGGTCAGCTGGGAAGCAAACTATGCTTCATAAGTGGTGGGTAGGGCCACATGGCTTGTGACTGCCCGACCCACCGTACCGACGATCAATAGACAATCGAGGGACCACCGAGACAACAACCGAGTTTTGAGTGAGGTGGTCCGCAGGGTAGTAGACGTGGTAGAGGAGTAGGTCATGCAACAGGTGGTGGATGACATTTTGAGGCTCTACCACCCCCACCCCCACGTGGTCCACCCCAACCACATGGAGCAGGTGGATAGGGGTGAGCACAGCTACAAGCAGTAGAGGCCTACGACCATAGTGCTCTAGTGATGATTAGAGGTATGATCTGTGTCTATTCCACCCTAACTGCAGCACTTATAGACACAGGTTCCAGTCACTCTTTTATTTCCACGTCACTTGTTCAGAGCATTGAGATTCCAACGGAGCCGTTGGCTCGATCCTTACGATTAGAGACTCTTATGGGGAAAGATTTGATGATTATACACTGGTGAAGATAGTGTTATCTCACTCTAGGAAGTGAGAGATTTAGCTGGGATCTCCTATTAGTAGCATCGAGGCCTTATGATGTCATTTTGGGTATGGACTGGCTATCCACAGTCCATACTTAGATTGACTGTTTTAGGCATAAAGTGCGGTGTGTCCACGAGTATGGGATTAGGTTTTCCTTTACTAATTAGAAGGAAACCTTTGCAGCATAGGATAGAATTTCCCAGAGGAGGGTTCATCCGATCACTAATCAGTTGGCTAGACTTACCCTTGGAGCAGTTGATGTGAGGAGTCCGAGTTATCCTATAGTGGTGGACCAGTATGCTAATGTCTTTCCTGATGATGTTCCGGGACTACCTCTTTGCAGATAAGAAGACTTCTACATCATCCTATACCCCGAGACGACACCTATATATACTCCAGCATATCAGATGGATCCCATAGAGCTTTGTGAGTTTCAGTTACAGTTAAAGGACATGCAGAGGAAGGGGTTCATAAGGCCCAGTGTTTCTCCATGGGCATCCCTGATTTTGTTCATCAAGAAGGTAGATGGGAGTCTGAGGCTTTGTGTGGACTATCGGCACCTGAACCAGTTGACCATGAAGAACAAGTATCCAATTCTGAGGATTTATGATCTCTACGACCAGCTGAAGGGAGCTCGATGGTTTTTGAAGATAGAACTCACATCAGGTTATCACCAGATCATGGTACGAGTTGAGGACATTCCAAAAATGGGTTTCAGATGCCGGTATGGCCACTATGAGTTCTTGGTTATGCCTCTCAGTGTGACCAACGCTCTGGTGGTGTTCATAGGGCTCATGAAAAGGATCTTTCAGACTTACCTCTATTGCTTTGTGGTAGTCTTTATTGATGACATCCTGATATACTCAGCGTCAGAGGAGGAGCATTCCATGTAATTGCAGATAGTTCTAGATACACTCTGAGAGCACAATCTTTATGGAAAGATCTCAAAATTCCAGTTCTAGATATGATAATTACACTTCTTGTGGAACGTTCTCTTGGAGGCTGGAGTTGCTGTGGATCCAGCGAAGATAGATGTGATGTTTTCTTGGGATCCCCCTAGGAGTGTGATCGAGGTGCGGGGTTTTCTGGGATTGGCTAGATACTACCAGAGATTTGTACCTGACTTCTCCAGAGTGGAGGCACCCTTGTTAGCTTTGGAAAAGAAGGGGTAACCTTTATTGTGGATGGAGAAGTTCCAGCGGTGTTTTCAAGAGCTGAGGCAGAGGCTAATGAGTGCCCCCATCTTGAGGCTACCAGAAAAGGGCATTAAGTATGTAGTTTACTGCGATGCATCAAGGAAAAGACTAGGTTGTGTACTAATGTAGGAGCAAGAAGTGATCTCTTATGGCTAACGGTAGTTGAGATAGCACGAGTAGAACTATTCTACCCATGAATTGAAATTAGCAGCAGTGGTCTTTGCACTAAATATGTGGCAACACTACTTGATGTGTGAACGGTTTACTGTTTACTCTGATAACAAGAGTCTCAAGTATATCTTCTCAAAGAAGAACCTGAACCAGAGACAACGATGATGGATGGAGTTCCTCCAGGACTATGACTTCGAGATAGTCTACACTCCTGGGAAAGGAAACTTAGTAGCAGATGCACTCAGTAGGAGGTCTGGTCTACAATTGCCGAGTGAGTCGATAGAGCAGCTATCCACGTTGCAGATATCCTTTATGGATAGTGATGGAGTACCTTACCTCCAGTTTATAACTGTCACTCCCCTATTTCTTCAGTGATTTCGGGAGGCACAGCTTGGGGATGGGGACGATAAGGCCTGATATGCTTAGATATCCTCAGTTCAGGCTCCTGATAGATATTACGAAGGTGGGTAGCATGTCATCCTCTTTAGAGGGCACACCATGGTACCAGTGGCACTATGAGAGGTGGTATTGAGGGAGTCCCACACATCCCATTTGGCGGTACATCCTAGAGTAGAAAATATGTACCAGGACCTTTAATGTCTGTACTAGTGGATAGAGATGAAGAAATAAGTGGCATAGTTTGTATCCCGATGCCTCACTTGTCAGCAAGTGAAGGCCGAGCATTAGGTACCAGCAGGCTTAGCTCAGACACTTGAGGTACCAGAGTGGAAGTGTAATGGTATCACTATGGACTTTGTGACATATCTACCATGTACTTCCAGGGGCCACGATTCCATCTGGGTGATCGTTGACTGACTCACCAAGTCGGCCCACTTCCTACCCATCTGAGAGTAGGGATTAGTAGAGGGCTTGGGACGCCTCTACGCGTAAGAGATTGCGTGAATTCACAGGGTGCCATCGGAGATCATCTCAAATCGCGACACACGTTTTACATCCTATTTTTGGAAGGGATTTTAGGTGGTGTTCAGGAATAAGATACGCTTGATCACCACCTTTCACCCTCATACAGATGGTCGGACGGAGCAGACCATACAGACACTTGAGGACATGATTCATGCTTGTGTCCTCAATTTTGTCCACAGTTGGGAGGATTACCTACCTCTAGTGGAGTTTTCATACAACAATAGTTATAACTCCACTATCGGTATGGCTCTGTTTGAGGCCTTGTATGGAAGACCATGTGGATCACCTATTTTCTAGACAAACCCAGGGGAGTTAGCACTTATGGGTCCAGAGTTGGTACAGGCTACCACAAATATGGTGTAGATCATCTAGGAGCAGATGAAGACTCCACAGAGCCGAAAGAAGTCTTATGCCAATAGGATGGGGAGACCCTTAGAGTTTGAGGAGGGAGACCATGTCTTCCTACGGGTCTCAACTTGATGAAGATTACAGAGGTTTGGCCGGGTCGAAAAACTTTCTCCGAGGTTCATCAGACCCTTCCAGATCCTCAGCAAAGTAAGCGAGGTGGTGTACCATCTAACTCTTCCCCCTCAGATGCACCAGGTTCATAATGTATTTCACGTGTCACAGATAAGTAGATACATGCATGACCCATCGCACGTTATCGACTAGGGTGATCTGGACATCGATGATGTGGTGACATTTGCAGAGTTTTCAGTGGAGATATAGGATTGACAGGAGCGGGTCATTTTTGGGTGGTCGATTCCTCTGGTGTGAGTTTTTTGGCAGCACATGAATCTCTAGGAGAGCACATGGGAGTGGGAGGCTCAGATACATGCTCAATACCCCCATTTTCTCCCAAGTTTTGTTGTATCTTTTAGTGATAAAAATACCTAAGATGGGGAGAATGTAAAGAACCAGAAATTCCATGTAATTTTTTAAATTATTTGGGATTATTAAGAGACTGAGAAAATTGACGGCGCGTGATTTCGAGGCTCGGTGTGCCCAAAACGGAATTTTGAACTTTTTTAGGTATGTTCAGTAAACGTGCAAGACCGGTGCTCAGAATTAAAATATGAGGACACCGTTGAATCCACAGTGCCAAGATTCTCTTAAGGTAGGCTTCACTTCGACTACAATAGGTCGGTAGAGAAAGAAATTTTTTCAGACTTTTCAAAGAATAATAAAATAAAATGTAATTGTTATTTTATTTTTCTCCAATGGTTGAGTGGAAGTGGTAGGACCACTGTGTTGTCAATACATTTAATGGCTTGATGATTTGTTTTTGAAACCAATCCATTGAGATATGGGAGGTGCATTAATTAACTTATTAATGGACATCATTAAAGCTATGTTGTGTTAAATTCACATCCTCCGTCTATTTAAATGGAGCTCGAGATGGGGTTTTTGACACGACTTCATCAAGCGAGGATCCTCTAGCGAAGTACTGCGATGTCTTTAACAGATGAGGAACAAAAGCTTAGATGTCATTGGAGGGATCGATATGAGATCGACGAATGCTGGCGACTTTAATGAACAAGGACTCTTGACCCTCCACAACCGCTACCTCATCCAACAGTTCATGAGGTAGGGGGTTTATTTTTTTTAAAGTTATCTTTGATGAATTAAAATTACTCCCACTTGTTATGATGTTAACATGGAGGTCACGGGCCAAATGAACAAGGACCGTGCCCTCTACTGCTTCTTTTCTTGATGCGTTCTTTATGGGATGATTTTCAACTCGAAGGAAAGTGGAAAATGGGAGGCATGCCATGATGAGGACATCCCAGGAGGGCCGTAGGTGCGTCTGAAAGGAAGAATGGACCACCAGAGCTCACCCGATGGCCCGAAAAAGATCTTCCAGTGCGACACCAGTGACTAGCACCAGTGGTGATGGCGGCGGCCGACGCTCGCTAGACACAGAAGAGGGAAGCACCGTTCGGCATCACGACAGATGGAAAAGCAGCTAGCTCTTGCCTGGCTGTGGAGTCGGGAGGCGTCGCACCGTCGCATGCCATGATGGAGTAGGCCATGAATTTGAAGCCATGGTGAAGGGAGGGAAACCGCTCCATGCGTGTCCTACAGAAAACCAGGTGGTGCCACCTGGAACCAACAATCAAAGATCCGAATGGATCTTTGAGCCGTTCGGGAGGTGGACCACGCGACCAAGTTGGACCGAATCCAGACCCATCTCAGGCCCAAATATGCTTAAAAAGATGTATATTGAAAACCATACGTCCATTTAATGACCCGTATGTAGTGCTGGAATCCTTGGGATGAGACTATGCTTTTGAGATACTCCACCTAAGTTTTGAAAAAAGTTGGAGTACGGCTGGGTTGGATCATACTTGAATCCAACTGGCCCTCGACACTAAAATTCCAATAACTCACTGACTGGGAGTCCGGTTGATGCGCCGTATGTTGCGTTGGAACCCTTACAACATGTCGGTAATTTGGGTTACTACTTTTTGGAAATTCATAGTAGCTGAGGAATGACTGATATCCATAGGTGCAGATACTATAGAACTCAAGTGCACCAGGTGTGGAGAATCCTGTGACTTGTTGTCATTTGAGTAGCGACCCTGTGTGGATCAGCATCGTAGTGACCCTATGTGGATCAACATCGTAGAGACCCCATGTGGATCAATATCGTAGCGACCCTATGTGGATCAATATCTTAGCGACCCTATGTGGATCAGCATCTTAGCAACCCTGTGTGGATCAGCATCATAGAAACCCTGTGTGGATCCGTATCATAGCGACCCTATGTGGATCAACAATCTAGCGACCCTGTGTGGATCAGTAGTGTGCGACCTGAAGAGGACCAGCCTCCGAGAAACTCGTCATGGATCAGTGATATACAACCCTATGTGGATCGACAATGGAACAACTCCTTCATGGATAAGTTATAGAAACTCCCTAACAGAATAATATGATATATCTCAAGACTAATCATATTTATTCCTGAACTCTGAGTTGTATACCTAGTTTGAACTGAGTCTTTTTCTTTGTGCTTTGTGATTGAGATAAAGCTTTTTGGTTTTCCTTAGTGTAATTTTGAGAGACCTTCAGGGGTCTCAAGGTCCCTACTAGGTATTGTTATACTCACCCTTGCATGGACATCACCCACACCTTGTTGTGTCTTGTGCAGATGACGAGCAACCTTGACTAAGTCTCAAAGAGCTAGGACCTAACGGTAGATGGCAGTGATGGTTGATATGGAGAGCTATGCAGATGATCTATACCTACCCTTCAGGTAGGATCCTTGGTGGAAGATCCCATGAGCTGTTTACTATTTTCTGTTATAGTTGTTTCTTTCAGTTGGGCTTGTATTCCGGCCCCTTTACTTTCAGTACACACTTTTACTATTACAGTTTTACTTCATGGTTTCACCTTGTTGTATTCTTAGACTGTGTGTTTTTATAGGTTTAAAGTCAATGCCTTCCTGTTTTAGGGATACACCTTTACAGTGCTAGTCGCCAACCCTTGGCCTATGGAAGGCAATCTTGAGGTAGTCACGACGTGGGCCCCAGGGGACAGGTTATGATAAGTTTTCCAAGATTATAATGTGGTGTGTTAAACATGGAAGTCTACATTGAATGAGATTTAGGGTGCTTGAAATGACGTTCAACATCGGTTGATATTTGGGGTGCTTGACATAGCATTCAACACCAAATGAATGAAAATAATGAATTATGATTTTAAATGGGAGACATGTATTAACACTAATTCTAATATGATAATTAAAGGATAAATGACAATGTGATAAATATTTAATTATGAAATGTATTTATTTCTTCATAGAATTTCATACATTGTCTTTTGACTGGACTTTTTTTAGACACCTGTTGGTGGTGGTCAACTAAGTCGTACTCACACTCTACTCAGGCTGCCTGATCAACACCTGAGTAGATTTTTTTGTTGTAGGACCGGATAAAGGAAGGGCCTTGAGATAGATTTCTATTTGGGAATAGAGAATGGGTGAGGGAATTGGATGTGGTTAGGGACCTACTTTGGAGTCATTGTGTCTTTACTTTTAGTTGAATTGTAGACACTTGACACTTGCATTATCATGACATGTTTTCCCCTTTCAGTTGATTATTGTATTTCTTGTTTTGAATATCATGTGGCATGGTTTTTTTCTAGTTATTTATATGATTCCTCACTTGTTTATTGTTGTTTTATTCCATTACAATCTTATTCTTATAAAAGAGGTTATAGTCTCCACATGACTAACTTACCAAACCCTCACTACTAGTCGGTACCCTCTAGCATATTGGGAGGCACGCTTGGGGGCCTATGACCAACCAGCTTAGGGCACCATTTAGTGGCAATCGGGTTGGGAAATTACAATGAGATATCATATTATTTTAAACAAATTTGGTTCTTGATTTAGATGATGTAGATATTATGTACACTATGTGATTTATGATACATTCTTTTATAGGTATTGATCATACATTTTGATGCTAGGTTGTTCTATTTTTATGGGTGTTTGAGTAAAATTATTTTGAGGAATCATTAATATGAGCATAAGTTATGAGATTATATTAGATAATGGTATCACCTTGTGAATTACATAAAGGTGACATGATATATGATTTAACATGAGATCATTTTAATATGGTATTCATTGAATCCTCCACAAAATTCATATTATTCCACAACACCCATTAAAATGAATCTAGATATTATTTATATATCTAACATATAGAATATTCCATGAATTATTCTAGTTAAATACGATACACCATAATATAATCCATCGCTCATCGAGATCCAATTTTGCAAATAATTCAAAAAAAATGAATAATAAATTGCTTTCCTAATTAAATCCACACATTAATTTATAAATAAAATATTAAGTATGATCTATTGTAACCATTAAAAATAAAATGTACTACCACTTAACCTTATTTTAAAGAAATACTAATGACATAACTTATCACTAAAAATATAATATAAAACCACACTGACTAGACCTGACCCAAACTACATTGAACTAAACTAAACTAAAAAAATGGGACCTAAACCTATATGAATGAAAATGATTCAGACTGAACCACTCTAGACTAAAATGATTTAACATTACCCAAATCATCTTAACTCTAATGGGCTAAAATGGATCAAAATTAACTCTTTACTAAATAGAACTAAATTTACTTGAAATTACCTCATATAAACAGAAAAAATGGAATCAAACCAAACTACAAAAGTGAAATGTACCATGAAGACCTAATTAAACACTAAATAAACTAAATTGAAATGAATTTATCAGAACCTAAGCAAACTAAACTATACTAAACCGGTCTAAATAGGATTCAAAATAAATGAACTGAACCAATCAACCATTTACACAATAAAACCTAACTAAACTACAAAATCCTATATATATCGTAACTGGACCGACTTGACCAAACCAACTAAATTCAATTAAAATGATTTGATCTAACTGAAGTAAACTTGAGTATAACTAAAATACAATAAACTAAATTAACCTGAAATAAAATAAAATGAATTGAACAAAAATAAACCCATATAAAAGAAATTCTATAGTAATGATAAAAAATGAACTGACTTGAATAATCTTAAATAAAACCTTACTAGGAATGCACTTACCCATACCAAATAAGAAAACAAACCCAACCAAACTAAATCATCCAGAACTAAACTAATCATATACAAATAGAACTAACTAAAACTGATCTGAATGAAATAGAAAATATAGAACCAAATAGAATAAATGCATTGAATTATCCCAGCCCAACCCAAATCAAACAAAACAAACCCAAATAAAAAAAACTGACTAGAACATAAAAAATTGAATTGAATAATTCTAAAGTGAATAAAATTTAATTTATTTATTACAAACCAAACCTATGCTACCTAAATGATATATTATATATTTAAACTAAACCAACCTGAGAAAAAAAAAACTAGAAAAGAAAATATTTGAACTAAACCACTCTAAAATAAACCAACATGAATAGAATCAAGATGTAAAAAATTGAAGCAAACCATATCAAATAACAATAAACCAAATGAAATAAAATTGATTTGAACCAAAATAAATAGAATTGATTTGAACCAAACTAACCCACCTTGAATAAAACTATCCCAAATTGAAAAAAATAAAATTAAACCAAACTATATGAACTTGAACTAAAGATACACTTCCCTAACTAAGTGACTGTACTATATAGAGTATGGTAACCTAGAAGTAATAATATTTTATACATGAATTTATTGAATAAGAATAACATTAGCTAAGAAGTTAATAGAATAAGAGAAAAAAATAAAAACAACAATTGTAAACACAGTTTTGTGTAGCATTATGTATAGATATTACTCATTGATATAATTGGATTCAATATCATGGTTTATTTTGTTATATATATAGTATTTTTTTCTTTTATATTATGATTCTCATATAGGATAGTGTGTCAGTTATTGTTTAATATAAAGTAAACAATTCTTATTTCCTTAAATATATATTCAATTAAACTTAAATATTATTTAATTTCTTTAATCACATGGCATATAATTTTTTTACATAATGGGTAGAATTTGAATGTATGAAATTGATCATATATCAAGTGTTTTTTAAAAAAAGTTGGATATATTTTTAGGTTTTTCATTTAACAATGCTTCAGATAGTAGTCACATACACTGCCCATGTTATAATTGTGTTGGAAGACCTTGGTTGAACCGTGAAGAAGTTATCTACCACAAAAACAAATATGGTTTTAAAACAAACTACTATGTGTTGTATAATAATGGGGAGAAAATTAAATCTCAAAATTATCTTGATCCAAATGAGAGGACTGGATTAGAGAATTTATTAGATGACCAATTTTCATTTATTAATCATCATGAGAAAGAAAGGATTATAACCTAATAAGAATCGATACGATCACACATGATGCATGCAATGAAAAATGATGATGCAGGTAGAGTGAAAAAATTGAAAAATGCTTCCATGACTCTAGTATATTGGTAATGTGGTAAAATGAAAAAACTAGAATTTTTAATCTGACTGTTTCATAGGAAAACCATGTATGATATTTCTAATAATTAAATTGATTAAATTATTACCTTTTTGATGGAATTACTTACAGATGACGCAAATATTCCCTCAAACCATTATATGTCATGGAATTCAGTTGAGGGACTTAGATTTTCAAAAAACTAAATTCATGATTGCTCAAAAGATGAAAACTTATTCTGGGAGGAAACCAATGAAAAGAATGATCATATAAAAGGTGGCACATCCTGATGGAATCCAAAAGCTGATGGAACACCATTCTATTTGCTAAAGAAGGCAATTTTTCACTTTCCATTGATCCCCAAACTCCATAATATTTTAATTTCTGATAAAATATCAATGAAAATGTGATGGCATGATACTAAGAGAAAGAAGAATAATAATGAGTCAGTTCACCCTAAAAATGGATTTTCATGGTATACATTTAATGCCCGATATCCATACTTCATAGCTAATGTGCGTAATGTGAGTTTGGGCATTTCATGTGATGATTTAATCCATTTGGGAAGATTATTATTTCACACTGCACATGGACAGTTTTCATAAAAATTTATAACATTCCTCCATGTATTTTTATGAAAAAACCTTTCACTTTCTTGAGTATACTTATATATGGACCATATGATCCTAGAAACGATATAGATTTATATATTACACCTTTAATAAAATAGTTTAAACATATTTAGAATGTGGGTGTGCACACATACGATGCTTGTTTGAATGACATTTTTCAAATGCATTATACACTTATGTGGACAATCAGTGATTTTCCTACTTATGAAATAATGTGTGGATGGAGCAAGAAGGGAAAATTATCATGTAGTATTTTTATGAATAATACAAAATCCTTAAGATTTAAATATCACCATAGTTTTAGTTTTATGGGACGTTGACGGTTCTTTCCAATGGATCATCCATATAGGAATAATTGTCGAAGATTTGAAAATACCATGGAGACTGACAATCCACCTTAGATTATGTCTGGAAATGATGTTCTTAATGAATTGAAATATTTCATTTTTTTATTTTGGAATTTTCAGATGAAATATAGAAAGAGGAAGAATGTTTCCACTAAAACCAGTTATAATTGGAAGAAGAGATGTATATTCTCTGAGTTTCCTTATTAGTCAACCAAATTTTTTCACCATTTTTTACTCATAATGCATAATGAATATAGGTGAAATTTTTCTTTCAATTCTTCTAAATATAAATAGAAAGAAAAAATAAAATTTATTATCTTGGTGTAACTTGGTGGATTGGGGCATCAGACCGTAATTGCTTGCTATGTGTATTAGTGAAAATAAATGGAAAGTTTTGTGTGCTTCTTATGTGACGAAACTTGAAAAAAAATTTAATTTCTATAAGTAATAGAGACTATTAATGTTCCAAATGGAAATTCAAGAAACATATCAAAATGGGTCAACAAAAGATATTTGAAGTTGAAATCTTTTAAAACTGATGATTATCACATCTTTCTACATGAGTAGATTCTAATAGCAATCTGTCATCTTCTATCCAATAATGTAAGGGTTTCAGTTATTTGGTTATTCTATTTTTCAATAGATATTTTTTATAAGAAATTTTCCAACTCTTTCTTGAATTAAAATGATGGAAGAGGCCCCATTAATTTTGTGTGAGTTAGAGAAAATATTTCATTCATCATTTTTCACATGCATGTTGAATCTAACTATCTATCTTCCAACCAAAATACTTCTCGAAAGACTTATATATTTTTATTTAATGTATCCAACTGAAATATATATGTAAACATTGAAGTATTTTTTCCAAAACATGAATAATCCTAAATGTTCTTTCATAAAAGGTTACTTGGCTCAAGAATTTATGGATTTCTATTCAATATATTTTTCTGATATGACTATGAGACAGAACATACCAATGATAAATGAAGAAAAATAGTATGAGAAATTTGAACCTTGTTTTCCATCACTTCCCCAAATAGAAGGAATTAATAGATCATATAAATTGACCATATTAAGCCTTGAAGAGTGGGAGATGTCACATAACACAATTTTGTTTAACTATGATTTTTTTGATGACTACCTCAAGTATGTAAATTAAACATGCATCGCATGTAATTTTACATATATGTTAAAATATTTATTTTTTTTATTATGGAACATAAACAAATGATAAATAAAAAAAACTGTTCTTTATCTTTGAGAAGGAGACAGAATTTTCATAGAATAGTGTTTTCTGGTTGGTTGAAATTGAAGGTAGAAATATTAATATATTAAATTAATAAAATCAATATTTAACTAAATTTAATATTCATTTATATTTCAGGTATTGAGTTTTCCTGACAACTCTGTATCTGAATAAATAAGATCATAATATTTTGGTCCTAATTCCATGGTTCATGAATGAAAATCAATTATAATAAATGGGTATAGATTTATTATCACTGAATGAGAAATGAACATGAGAACACAATTTGATGGTGTCATGGTAACTGCCACAACAGACTGTTATTCTAGTGTATCAGATGTTATACCTTTATTTGAAAATGTATCTTATTATGGATTCATTAATAAAATACAAATATTGGATTATTACTCTCATGGTAGAGTCACTATGATGAAATTAAAGTGGTTTGATTCGATGACGAGGCATGACATAATTATTGATGACTATGGATTTTGAGTTATTAACATGGCTCAAACTCTTGATACCAAAGAACCATATGTATTGGAATCAATGGATATTTTTTTATTTGAATGATCATCATTGACCTAAATTTAGTGTCATTATTGAAGTAATACCAAGACATATTTTTGAATATGGTGATGATGTAATTGACACTATCCCTTATCCCATCAAACTCGATCCATTTATTACTTATGATGAGTAAAATAGTTCAATTGTGAGAGTTGATTGTGAACCTAAATTTGTGGTTGGAAATATATAAAATCATCTATATGTGTTCTCATTTATTTTGGTTTATCTCAACTTGGGTTGTTAAGGTTGGTAATATTCAAGTTTTTTACCATTGATTACAAATATTTTGTATCCAACTTGACCTTCATGTTCATTTTAAATATTTACTGATTGTAGTTTTCTTTGAGTTTAATTTTCTAATATTGAATTGAATTGTATTCAAACCTTCCAAAACAAACAATACTAAAACAATTAAATTGGAACAAAAAACAAGATGAATTGAATTGTACATATTAAGTTAATTAATATGAAAATGAAAACCAATGAAAATAATGGCATAACTAAAAAAATAGAAAAATGAAATAACCCAAAAAATGAATCAAATGACCTAAGACAAATAAAAATGAAACAAATTACCTAATAAATTGATAGAATTAACCAAATAACCCAAGATAAATAAAAGTGGAAAAATTCCTTAATCAATTGACCAAAATAAACCAAATGACCTAACCAAAATTAAATTGTATTAAATTGAAAATAGATTAAAAATATATCATACCCATGCTAAACATTCTAATTTGAACATATTAATTTTTTTATAACATGTCTTATGTTTTAATATTCTTCTCACTAAATATAAAATGTTTTTATTATATCACTACATATCCTGTATTTGGTTGGACAATAAGTATTCCTTAATTACATAATGTCTCATCTTATTTCTTATTTTTCTTACATATTAGTTTTGGATTTATAATTAATTCCATATTTTTTTTCAAATGTAGAAGATGAAAAACATTGAGGAGATATAAAGAAACAGAATGAGAGAAAATAATCTCCGAATTAGAGAGATGGGTGTCCCTCCTTTGGTACCTATTGTGAGTATTTTTTTTCAAATATATATATCAATAACATATAATTTAATGTGATTAATTTTTTTTTTAACTTTTAATCAAGATCCACCACCTAGGTGATATTTATTCTTCAACTAAACTAGTGGTTTCAGTGTTCAGGCTAGCAATATGAGAGGGTTGGTACTAAAGCTACACACTCCACTTGACATACCTGATCACACCCCATACCTCTCCTCAGAACACCATCTACTACAACTTATGATCTTGTAGTGCAGTTATAGATACCCAATATATTTATTCTACCCATTTTCCCCACCATTTGAATCTGATCATCCTCGCCTATCTTTTCCTTATCCGATAATGATTCCAACTCCTCATCCATACTATGAATTTTCACAACCACAAATTTTATATACTTTTCCTTCTACTTCCTTATCCCTGAGATTCTACATTCCTACTTCTTTGAATTTTACTATGATTGAGCCTCTAGAGAATACATTGGGACCAACTCCTTCTATACATGGAGATGTTCCTTCCAAGCTTGGGGATCAATCATCAACAGCTGTTCATCCTTCCTCGGGTATATTTATAGAACCCTAGTAATTTTTTTACCACAATTTATTTTTATTATAAGATGTATTGATATAATATTTGTTTTTTCTTTAACAAATGGATCTTATGATAGGAATCATGTGCATATATTCATGCATGTGGTGTGGAACCACCACACAGAGCTCTTGGTGGAGTAAAATGAGGGCAACTAAATTATTGGAAAATAGGGCAATAATGTAGGGATTTTATAATGATGCTTTCCAAATACTCTAACATCATTCATATTAGGCCACTCTCCTGGAGATAGTTTCCAAATGAAGTAAATGAAAATTCTTGTGTGATAATATGGGTAAATAAATTCATTGGGTTTAATGTTATATTATTATTGTATTTAAATGAATTATTATTTTGGTCGCAGCTTCGTTTTAATTTTCCTGATGGTGAGACTGTGAGGACAACACAACACATGGAATTAGGTGAGATGTAGAGAGAATATAATCACAAGTTGTATATTAGATGGTGTGCTTGAGTTGGTATGGATTTATAGGCCATTATTATCATTAATGTCTGTCCGATAGAATATTATCAGGAAACAATTGCTCATTGTAAAAGTACTGAGTTCAAGGTATTAATCAAATTTTAGGTTTTTGAATGAAAACTATCTTGATTTTCATTAATAATTTGTTTTATATTATTGAAAATTATTTTTTAGGAAGGATAATGAATAAATAAAAAAACAAGGATACTAAAAAATACCACTGCACTTCGGGTACCCATGATACTTGTTCTCATCATGTTTAGGATGATATAGTAGTTTCTTTTATGCCGGGTGATGTGATTCTAGGGTGATGTGCTTCTAGGGTTTATTTATATTTCATTATTCATGTTTAGGATTGATGAAACTTATTTTATCAATTCTAAATCTCTATCTTTTTGTATTTCATGACCATTACTATGTTCTGAGGTTTTTTATTTTAATTTCATCAATTGATTAATCTATTTTGTGTATGACCATTATGAAACTTAGGATAGATATGTTTAAATATGGTTTTGGGTTGCATAGTTTTATGATTTCATTTCATAGATGACCATTCCAATGGTGAAATCCTAGGATTAGGGTGGGATACCATGACCAAGGATCCCTGATAAACCAATTCCAACACCAAACCTGAATAATCCCATAATGAATTAAATCCCTAGCGCACGAACCTAAAAATCACTGAACCTGGCATGCCTCATCTCCTGATTCAAAACCCAATATTCACTTCTGCTATTTATTTATTTTAAAACATATCAAACAATTTCAATTTTAGTTTCTTTAATTAATTTAGAACATACAGATCATCCCTATGGGTTAGACACTCAGAATTTATAGATACTACATTTTTAGTTAGGTTGTTTGTGTTTAATAAATTACTAAATTTGTTTAGCCCTATATGAATTAACGATGCCCCATGAGCTATTAGAACCATATCAATTGCAGTTATCTGACAACTTATTATGTTTACCATGTCTTGACTATTGAGAGTTACACTTATTCAAATACTATTATTTGTTTATTTATAAAACCATTTTATCCATCCATGTTATACCAAATTCACATTAATAATACTTTCACTTGAAGGAGGTATAAGATAAATCCATTGAATGTGATCTTTTTTGCCACTATAATTCATCCACCAAATGTTTTTCTTTTTATATTCATTTATAATTAATATCCATTTGATTTTAGTTATGAAATTCATTATTAATAACCTATTTTCAATTATGGTTTTATATATTCAATATCATATCAGAGGGAGGTTTAAAATACTAAAGGACGTGTGCCTTGAGAAAAATTGTTTTTATTGAGCAGAAATAAAAAAGATGGAAGTGTAGTAAATGAAACAACACAACAGAAAATTGTAAGTTTCTTTAAAATTTTAATATGTATTTTGAAACTTAGTGGTCCATTTATATTTATAACAGTATGATTTGGAGGCCCTTGATGAAAAAGAAGATAACAACTTTGGGCCAAATGATCACTTATATCAGGTTTTTGGTGATGAACACAATGGAAGAGTACGCTATCATTCAGGGAAGAGTATTGTCCTAATGAGATATTTTCCTACTCTAGGTGCTAGTTCTTGTAGAATCGAGTTGTAAAAATATAATTCATGGGAAACATAGCCTCATGACTAGGTATAAAAGGCCCAAAATATAGTCATACAAGAGTGTTAATGGAATCATAAGGCCAAAGATGAATTAATGAAATTTATGATAGTTTGATATCCATTAATTTCATTAGATACCATCGTGGATTTTGATACATATATATAGATGATGCATAAGTTATATAGTACACTGAGAAGTGGTTCTAGTGGTGGTAAAGATGATGATGTTACCAACATTGGTGATAGTGAAGAATAGGGTAAGGAAGAGGGTGAGGAATAGGTCGAGGAAGAGGGGGAAAATAAGGATGAGACCAAGGATAAGGATGAGGCTAAGGACGAGGATGAGGATGATGGGGACGATAGTGATGGTGATGATGGACTGATTGATCCTTTACATTTTTGACTGATATTTATGATATTTGTTTGATTATTTGTTTTGAATGAATATATATGGTGTTTTTATGTGTTTTATCATTGGTTGAATGCATTAATTGGTTTCTTGTGTTATAATTATTGTGTATTGGTCGGTGATGTATTTTTGTAGGTAATTGACTAAGGTTAGGTGATGATATGGCTTCTTGTGACTATTTGATCAGATTATATTGTTAGTTTGTTGGTTTTACAGGTTCTATTTGTTTTTTAGGTTCTATTTTCATTATTTTTAGGTTCTATGGGTAGGGTGGGGGTGCTGCTGTCCTAGGAATTTGGGGGGGGGGGTCTATACCAATGGTTTCAAAACTGTTTGTATATCCATAAACCAATGATTCATAGTGAACCATTGGGATACCTCTATACTAATAGTTCTCAGTGAACTGTTGGTTAAATAGAAATTCTGATGACCCTATACCAATAGTTCACTAAAAACCATTGGTATAGGACTTTCCTAATAGGCTTACAACCAATGGTTTGGAGAACCATTAGTATAGTATATAGAAATAGTTTTGAACCATTGGTATATCCCACAATTCCAACAGTGTTTACTTGAGCAAAGAGTCATGTCCAAGGAAAATAATAGATTAGTTTACTAGAATAAAACACTATAACCAAAAGAGAAATATCTTCACATGTAATTTATAAATAATTCATAAAAAATATTTAATTACCTCAAATCATAATTATCTATTTATTAATGATTCGATGGAATATATCTCTTCACACCATTGTTGTGTTATAGGATCCAATTGTAGAATATATCTAGTGATGATCCAAACATGCACCAAAATATTTGAAAAACATCTTAAAACTATCGGTTTCTAGGATGGATGATCTTACTCACTTGCATTGATCATGGTTTATCATAGTAGAATTCTTCTTGAGAGAGGAAGAACTCTTGAAGATATCTCAATGGATTGAAAGAGGAGGGGAATAGAGCACCCTAGATCTCTTGACCTCTCTCTAGGGATTGAGAGAGTCTCACTCTATCTTTTTTGTACACCAATTGGTAGATATGAAAGTGATATAATTAGATTTGTAAAAAGGATATATCTAGATATGAAAAATATATAATTAGATATTTATTATGGTAGGTTTAAGGTTGGATAATTTCACACCAAACCCTTTTTGTATTTATAATTCTTAATTTATCCCATGTCTAATAATAATAAAATTATTATTATTAATTTCTTGACATGTGAATAATCTTTAAGAATGTATAAATAAATATAATTTATATTGTTTACAATCGGACCATTAAGCTTAGACCACTTTCATTCATCTACATTTACCGATCCTAAAATAATGAATATTTAATAAATAAATATCACCACATTATTCTAAGATAAATATAAAAAAATTTATATTCTATAAACATGAAAATAAATATTTATTATTATTATTTAACTTGCTTATTATTTTAAACAAATTTTTGTTAAATTATGGAGATCAACTAAACCTGAATAAATATTATTTATTTTGAATTTTTAAATTCAACACTAGAATTTAACTGAGATTGTAGATACACTTGGTGCGTGACCCTATAGACCTCTTTATCAACGAAATTAGGAATAACTGCCTAAATTTGAATATTAGAATCTAGAAACATTCCACGGAACCCATATAGAATTAAGTTAACATCACAATGAAATCTAACATCATACAAATGTTTACCATGTAATAAAATATTTTTATTGTGACATCTCTAATCAAGAAGGTTTCATGTTGGTGCCATCAACCTTTATGCATGATTTCTCTTTTTTTAGCTTTTTGGAATTGAAATCTCCCACTGAACACCATGAACAAGTATTTATGTAGGCTGTTTCATTCCATCAAAGGGACTAAGATATCAATTTCTATGTAAGGGATACATTTTTTTGGAAAGGGTCAGCCATAAAAAAAGATTTTGACCAATTATTATTCAAAAGAATAACAAAAAAGTGGTGAAAGGGGTCAAACAAACAGAAATGGCCTCAATCAAAAGACTAAGAATCATAATATGACATATAATCATAATATAACATGTCATTTCTATAATTAGAGTCACCAGAAGACTTCTAATCAGATTAAGACTTCTCCTGGTTGAATATTTTAAGATTATTTGCATACATCTTTTTTGACACCTTTGAAGATGATATAGTCTCGATCTTCAGAAGTTGGGAAAAAACCTTGCGAGGTCTTCTCTTTGGTGGAACAGAGGTAAAATCTTCACCATCAGTCATCCTTGCCTCACCAATTAAGACAATATCCATGAAGGATCAAACATTTCCCAGAGTAGGGGTTCTTTTGTTTCCCCTTTCATCATCAGGGACATTCCCCCATTTCCCAGAAACATTATAAGACTACAAGAGCTTCTGAATTTCCTGGTGACAATCAGTGTGCTGTGATGTATCAATTTGATTAGATATATCAACCAAGAAAGGCACATTAATTAATTCCTTCGTTAAGTTAAACTCCTTAACCAAATCATCATGAATATTTGGAGGGACACTACGATCTCTTTTAGGGGACACATTAATCATTAACTCTTTGCCTTTCAAAAGAGAGAGTTGAGAATCAGGCTTCACCAAAAGCAACCCAACAGCCACACTAAAAGCTGGTTCTTTTGGGGGGTCACAATCCTTATTATCAGGTTTTGAAAAATTTGAGTCTTTCACATTTGGATTTCTTTGAAAAAGGGTGGTAGGATGACCTTTCATCCCACACTTCTCACAAGAAACTTTTTTCCGGCATAGCTCCATAGAGTGTCCAACAGCCATACATTCAGAGCAGAAGAGGGGATTTTTTTCATACTCAACATCAATTTGAATGTTATTCGATAGAGTAGATAGGGTTACCTTGTCAATTAGTGTGGATCTGAGATCAACCTCCACCAACATCCTAGCGAAGTTCCCAAATCGAACATCCTTAGTCTCCTTATCAAGACGAATAGGAGTCCCAATTGCCATGCCAATGTCATGCAGAATCTTTGGATGCTAAAGGACCCAATTAAGACCATGAAGTCAAACCAAAACCTGAGAAAAAGAATTTCTTGCACGAGAGACATTGAAATATAATGACCATTCATGTAAATGAAGCCAACCAGGTTTCATAGATAGTGAACCAATACTCCACGCACGAAGCTTCAAGTCATCTGACATAAATAAGCAGTGAAAAAAACCATGACCAAGAGATACACATTTCCAATTGGAAAAACCCCACAACATTGATGTTTCTAGGAACAAGTCATCTAGATTCCATGGTTTTGCACCTTTGGGTAATACAATGCGTGCAATCAATGAGTTTTTTCCCATTTCCAATCTCTCAGAAAGCGCTGCAGGATTGGCCTCAACATGCACAGACGAACCTTTACGAAGAATTCTTCCTCGGTGTGAATCCTTGAGTAAAGTCCCATCCAAATTCGACCCAGAAAGTCTATCTTTCATCACATCCAAAAAGGAATAGACTCCAAGAAGAGGAGAGACATGTGATTCAATCTGTGCAACCCGCAAGGACTCTGTAATCCCGAACTCAAGAGAGGACCTCTTCCCCGCCACATCAAAACCTGCCTGTCCAGAAGAGATTCGCGTGAAATCCAAATACTTTAAGGAACTCGATATCCTTGCACCGACCACACCAATATGTTGAATCATGTATCCTGTAACTGGATTTTTTGCAGAGGGAAATCCAGCCTTTCTATCCATGCTCACGGTGATCGATGGACCGCAGCGACAAACAGAGATTCGCAAATCACATGAGACCTCCTTCGCTGGATTCACCTTAGCGCCGGGAGGTGCCTTCACGGGAGACTCCGACGCAAAATTTCCAGAATGGGGGAGGAGATTAAAAACAAAAAAATGTCAGATTGCTATCGCCAAGAAACCCTAGACACGACCATCTTGGGAAAGGAAAGGGGCCACCCGCTCCACCCGCTCTTCCCGCTCCGCCATCCTTTAACCCATGTTCTATAAGGAATAAATCATTTCTCACATTATCCATTAATTTAAAATCACTCATGACACACCCAACATATCATACCTCATCATGAGAATATGTCCTCATGGTTTTCTTCAGTACATAAAAGCAGGTGAGTCATGATATCCATTAATTATAATTTTAAAGTCTAATTATCAATACACATGTTCATAGATAAGAATATCTAATGACACATGGAAATGTGGATTTCATATTAATGTATTTGTTCTTATAACCTCATATCCTGGAGATTACCAAGAGAGAACTCCATGAAAAGGTGTCTCAATGTCTTATGAGCCTCCTATCCCAAATATCCTATATTTTTTGTGTCCCATAAGACAATATCATCCATCTACAGAACAAGATTCAAGAATATTGTCATGGAATCTATAGGTTATCATTATAGTGGAGAAATTTTATAACCATTTAGTGTGGCATATATTCTTAGGAAATTATCACATAAAAATTTTATATAGAAGAGAAAAAATAACAAGATAATAAATCATTACCAATAATAAAATATCACATAATCAAGTGCTAATAAATTTAGTTCCAGGGAACCAACTCTAGAATTTAATAAAATAAAAAAAGTCTCATGATAATCTTTACGAATTTTATAGAAAATAAAACACTTGTTTATTAGATTTTGATGATAAAAAAATTAAGGAAAAAGAGGTAAAGGGTTTCTATGTGATAGATAATGCTTATCCAAGGGGGTGGAAGTAAATATAAACAAGACAATCCCAAGATAATTCATGCATCTAAAATAAAAAATAATTAAAATATAAATAAAGAATATACCTTTTAATTTATTTATTTGATTTTATTCTTCTTATTATTCTTATATCTTCGATTTGATTAATGAGGATTTATTAGAAGATTCCAAATGATTGCTTCCCCTAGGTTATCCATGGGTTACATGAATCTCCTAATGCTTGTGATGGATCTTCATCAAACCATAGTCTCTTAGAGCCTTAGGTTAATGGTGGAAAATAAAGACATATTTAGTGTAGTTTTAGTGTCTTTCACATATATTCATTTTAATGGTGTTAGCCTCCTAATATAGAATCAAGGATCCCCCTATAGTCTTCATCATTAAGTTGAACGATTCAAATTTAATGATATATAATATAAACACTTATTAACCATCCTCTCGATAATTTAAGACATTAAATGATTCTTTTAAAATTGCTTTAACTTTATCATATAACATATAACCAAAAATATATTAATGATATGATATTGTTAGAAGGTTAAAATTTCATGTAAATTATACCTTATGATTTAAATATGTAATATTATATGATGTATACTAAAACATTATAATATATCCATATTATATTAAGCTATATGATCATGCCAAGGTATAAAATATATTTATATTATACCTTATGATATCATAGATTTATGTCATATTTCCATCAATCTCCCACTTACACTAAATCCATATAACATTATATACATTTTCACCTTATGTAATATATTATATGTATCACCTTGTGAAATCATATCCAAAATTTCTTTAGATATCCTTTAAAACTACTTTTTGAGAATTTATCATACATTTTCACTGTATATACATTATATGAAAAAAATTATAAAAACCATCCAAAATTCATTTCAGATATTCTCAAAAAATAATTTTGAGATAACTCTAGTTTTTTTAAATTTAATCATCAATTTATGTAACCCTATAGTATTTTTGAGCATTGAAAATAATTATGAATTCTCTAATCTAAAATTGTAAGTAGAGAGTAGACTCTTGAAAAATATAAGTGTTACTCAAGACACAAATGGATATACCATGATCTCCAACAAACACATACATCTCCATACCTATGCTTGAAAAAATTATCAAATATAATATGTATAATAATTTAATCCCTTTGTATAAGACATCAAGTTACCATGAGACATGGAGTATTTCAATATTTAATATTCAACTTATAAGTCCTCTATTATTTGGGTATAGACTAACTAGATAGGTGAACACATCACATGTCAATCACCTGGATAAAGGAGCACGCCACATGCTCTTATCCAAATAGAAATGTACGTCACATGAGACTTATATAGGTTTATATATACGCTTAATCGAAATATCTCAATTGAGGGATCAAATGTTATAATCATCACTTGAGAGGAAAAATCTCATATTGGTTAAAAAATATTGATGACAATATTAGAAACATACCCAACCACCCCTGATTAGCTCTACCTTAGGGATAGAGTAATAATGGTATCAAACTATGAAGGTTTTCATGCTAAGTATCTTGTAAACCTTAGTTAAATCCAATTAAATATAAAATATGAACCCCTAGTATGCTAAATAAATACTGTATAACACTCCATGCAGTACACTTAGTGGGTTATATAGCCCAAAAAACTCATTTTTTTGCCTCATGAGTGAAATCCATATCTTTATACAAATCCCAATTTATGATTAATATTTACATGTCATCACAACCATTAATACTCCATAACAATCATCAATTAGGGATAACTCAAAGTCATAATTTAAGAGGTTAATTATCATTTCACTTCAGGTAATATGTGAAACCAACATGAAATAATGATAAAGTGGAGATATTTTTGTATAAAATGGTGTGTTTTTTATATTATTAAAATCATCTATGAATATTGACAATACCATACATGAGAATCAATTTAATCATATCTCATATGATAGACTACCAAAGAGACTTTATGATTGTGGCATTTATAAGTTTTTGTTAAACTCACCACATAACTATATATAGTTCATGACATATATCAATGTGACCATCTAATAAATCCCCTAACTAAGATCCTTTATTGGGTTAAAATCTATAAATAAAGGTTGTTTTAATAATGGTGAGATTAGGATTCATAATCCTTATGTTCAACTCTTTGAATATAATATTTAAACTTATTTTATTTATAGTATCTAATGTTATAATCTTAATATTTTTTTTGGGTTTAGATACTTATAACTATTAAGTTCATCATTATAATCTTGGAATGTTTCTATACCGAATTTTATTTGAGATTATTTGGTAACAAAATTTAAATTAAACTTTTTTATATTATGTATTCATTTACCAACATATCCTAAACACATTTAGGATGTAAAGGGGACTGCACCTAGAATTTTACTTGTATAATCATTTATTTTCTTTAATTTTAAATTCTCAAAGCATAAACATACTCCCACCAACCTCTTATAAATTATATATTTTCATTAAAATATATTTCTAGGACATGAAATCTTTTGTGTTATGAAATAACACCTACTTATTTTGTTGGAATATTCAAAAAATAAAATCTACATCCATATTATAGTATTTTATGTGTTTGAAGTGATATTTTATAAAGAATATTTAATTACTTAAAATATATCACTTTTGGGTGGTGGGAACTCTCTCCCTCATATTTTAACATGTAATATGGGTAAACTCTTTTATTCAGGATAATTTTTTTTATATTTATCTCTTTTTTTAAAAAGTAATAGAATTGGATCAAACATAAACCATGTGTATCATAATATCATAATATTAATAACAAAAAATTTCTTAAAAATTAATTCTCACGTCATATAAAAGGAAAATAAGATAAAAAACACATTTTTTATTCAGATACATTTAAACTTTGAGGTAATCTAATGAATCTACCTTATTGATCTAGAAACTCCTCCATCTATCAACTATTCCTCAATTTCAAACACATGTATATTTATAGAAATTGTGAAATATACCTTTAGTGTCATATATTTTTTCAAAATAGAATAATTGATTTATATAATATTAATACTTGAAGTGGACTGTACATGCAGTTTCTCACACAATTTCATTTTTTTTGGAAAATTTCATCTCTAATGTCCAAGTATGTCTCCATGGAAACATTATAATTCTTTAGAATCTCCTTTTTTATATTATGAAGAAGTTGGTGTTGACTCTCCATGTAATGAATTGGGCTAGATTATCAAAAAGAGAACAACAATTCAAAACCTTTTTGCTACAAAAAAACTTTTATAAAACCAAACTTAAACTATTTATATTATCATATTTAAAAATACCAAGACATAATTCATCCATTTCAAATCAATTTTTTTAATAAAAAACTCCAATCCCATTATAAAATATTTATAAATATTAGGAATTAAATCCTTTACAACCAAAAAATTTCTAAAAAAATCAAATCCCTCATTCTATTTTAAATCAGAAAATTTATTTCTTTTCATTTATTATAAATTCACTTTCAAATATGTAAAATTTTAAACTAAAACCTTTTCAAGACACCCATACACACAAAAAACCATTTTATAAATCAATCGATCAATAAATCACCATCCATATAATTAAACAAAGAAAATATATCAAAACACATCAAAATATGTTTCATTTAATTATTTACAATTGAAAACTATTCAGGGAAAAAATGAATGTTTATAAAGAAAAATAACATTGTCACTTTTGAACCAAACCAAATAAAAAATATTAGGCACATGAATTAAAAACAAATCACCTTCATTCATTTTTAAGGGGATAAAAGACTATAAACTATATCAGACCTCATCAAAAAGATTGAGATAAAGGTGTGAGAAAAATGGTGCAAAAATCTTTGTCATCAGATAATAGACAGAATTGAGGGAAGGGTAAGGAAAAGGAAGAGTCTCAAGACAATAACACAGGAAAATGACAACACTGAGAATCTAACAAACAATATCCCTAAGATCATGACCAAAACACTAAGAAAGGTCACTAATTTTAGTAATACCACTATAATCTAGGAATTTCACAATTTCTATTGATAGATTCTAGTAGGGTCCACTACCATAACTGCCCCTTTCTCCACCCTCTCCACCCACTCTACCTCCACCACCAGAATTATCACTGCCATAATTTTTATAACTCTCAACATCTACACTACTATCATTTCTGCTATTACTTCCATAACCACCACTATTCGATTCACCATAATTATAAAATCCACCGTAATTGTTGTAAGGTTAAGGGGTAGGGGTTCAATCATTGGAATAACTAACACAAATGTTTCTCCTATCAAGACCCTATAATTTAAATCTGTAACAAATTAATTATGAAAAATAGATTTTATAATGCATTAGCACAAAACATGTCCTATTGTATTTTCTCATACATACCTTTCCATCCATTGAATATAATGCTACACCAGTAACCTCATCAAAAACATAGTTCACAAACCCGAATCCTTTGGACCTCCCAGTATCCCTATCTATGAAAACCCTTATTGAAACCAAAATAACCAGATAAATGAATTACACCAAGATGTTATTTACAAGTAACATGAACAACATTGAAACCTACACCAAATATTGTGTAGAACCGTCATAATAAACATTCACCAAAAAAAAAATGAGCAGACATTGGAAACACGTTTCAAAATACAAATTAGTCATTATTTAAGTTCAAGAAATAATTGATGCAAGATGGAATACTACATATATAATGAAGGTTTTATACTTTAAGAAGATATATTACATAACCATGAACTCTAAAATGTTAAATTATGTGAATAATATAAATGATAAAATAATATATTCATTGAAGGTACACAGAAAAAAAATCAAAACTCACCTGATACAACTACACCAAATTCAGTAAACGCAAACCTGATATATTGGTCATCAACCCCCAGGAAAGACCTGAATATTTTATTAAAATCATGTCAAACTTGAAGGCCATTGAATAAAGGTTCAAAAATTACAAAACAATTAATGAGAATTTACTTCTGAAAAATAGGTTTTATGACATATAATGAATTTCATTTAGAATAGACATCATTGAAACCTTCCCATTTATGGAACCATTCTAGTAAATGGTCTTTCGGCAGAGGTCTCTAAGTCTACTGGAATATTACATTTGATAATATACCTATAAAACCTGAAATAAATTTAATATTTTAAATAACTTATGATTTATCCTAACTTGAAGCTTATATATGTATATTAATGCATATAACATAAATTATAACAAAGTTTATTCAATAGAAAATGGAAAAGGATACCCTAAGAACAAGGTTACTAGAAAAATTAGATAGGGTGAAATCAAATAAGAAAAAATTATTTCAATAATGATAGAGCTAATATACATCAATAAAAAAACCACATCTCTATAAGTAACAAATGGTTTGAAATAAAAAACATAGGGCATTAAAATTTTTCAATAAAATCCATAGGCTACATCTTCTAGCAACAATGGATAACATTATAGCCATAAGAGCATACTAAAATATTCCTACATCAATCCAAAACAAAGAATATCACATCCAAAACAGAAAAAAGAATTGACCCATGAGAAAATATAACAAACCATGAAAGAAATTAAGGGAAGGTTGGAAGGATGTAATCAATAAACTAAACACAAACAAAATAGACTTTCTCTATTTATTGGATTTAATTATACCCATTTATAAGGAATTAGATTATATTTATGATAAGGGAATATTTGGTTTCAAATGTAGAGACTATTTAGATAAAAAATAAAAAGGAACAAAGAAAACCTATATATAATGGAATAAAAGTAGTGATAAAGTAGAAAAAAGGAAAAAAATAATCATTGATGACTATAATATTATATAAGGAATTCGATGATTCATGATCTGTAAATATTTGGTTTCTTCTAGGTCCAACTAAAAAAATAGAAAGAAACTAAAAAAACCTTCATATAATCTAATCAAAATAGAGATAAATATGAAAAGATCACACATATCATAATTTACAACCATATTTTTATGAATTTAAGAACGAAGAAAGGGAAAAAACTTCTCATGATATCCGACTCCTAATAACCCAGGAAATAGAAAATAGAGAATAATAAAAACAAGATATAATAACACCAAAAAAATACTTCCCAATGAAATCGAAAAGAAAAAAAGAATATTATCTAGGGAATTTGATATGATATATTTAATCACAATGAAGATACCAAATGAAATATATAATATGGACAATAGAAAATAGAAAAACTAAAAATTAATATCTATGGAATAAATCAAACAGAGAAGCTAGTTTAAGATGACCCGTTACCAAAATTACGATGGAGTGACTAAGGGTTATAACTGGGCAGAGCCAAGAGAGTGAAGAATAAATAGAGAAGAAGTTAGGGTTTAATCACCATGGATAAAAAACATCCATATTATTGGTAGGATGTGAAACTTTGAGATGGTTCACAAAGAAAAAGTTTTATTTATTATTGAAAATAAATAAATGAATAAACTTTTTCAATATAAGAATTAAAAGTCAACTGTAATATGATGAAAGTTTTTTTATTAGTCCAAATAATATTCCTTGATTAGAATTAATATGGATTAATATCAAAATGATATGTATTTAAAATATATTAAAATAGTTATGTTATTTAAATGGTTACTTTGATTTAAAAATATTAATCTAGACCATTTTAGTGTTTTTGATATAAAATTATTAATACATGAAAAAAATACATCAATAGAAATATTTTTTTGGATAATTTTACAATATATCATTTTTAAATTTGAATCATTAAAAATATAAATTTATTTAAATTTTCATGAAAATAGAAACTCGATGTAAAAAAAAAAATACTCCATCTCCTGCATATGTTGTATATGAAAAAATATACATCATAAAATAATAGATTCATCATATTAAATTTTAAATTAGATTTATGATGAACTCTATGATTTAAAATTAATATTTCTGAAATATTGAAAGGTTTTAATAAAAAAATCCACCCAATAAACTTCTTCGGCCCTGGAAGTTTCAGAATTCATCTCCACCTTAGCTGCCACCTCTGACATCTCTACCTTAGCTTCCACTTCTACTTTAACAACCACCACCATCACTCCTACCAAAACCAGATCTCCCAGTAGAATAATTATCATGTATTATCCTACCATCCAGCTTCTGAAAATTCAGCTATGATGCTATGAGTTTGGATCTTGATAAAAACAAAAAAATAAGATCAAACCTTGTAATCTAAGGAGAATATTGGAAAAGAAACAACCTCCATGTCAGTGAATTCACAAACCCAAACCCTTTAGATCTCCATGTTTCTTAGTCAATCATAACCATTATTGATAATAAAGACTAGAAAATGTTAATTAACAAAAAGATTTTGAGACACAAATATTGAGAAGCTCATTGTTGATGAACTTACTAGTTAAAATAAGTGGGTCCATAAAGATTGGGATTTATTGGAATTTAGTTCATTGGAGGAATAATTTAATTTTATATTATATATTATATAGGTGTGGGGGGATAAAAAATGAACAAATACACTAAATTAACATAGAAGACTCGAAATCAAGACCTCCCAAATAAAAATTTTTTCCATTAAAATATAAGAATAGATAAGGATTTTTTCTTTAATAAAAGGAAAATAATTATTAAATAAAGGGGAATTTAAAATATATGAATATACCAGAAGGAATAAATTTCCATTAATTTAGAATACAATTATAAAATTCTCTGAAAACCATAATAACATATAAAATCTTAAAAACTAATCATCAGTTACCTCACCAAAACCTGAAAATGCATCCTGAATATTGCTACCATCAAATCCTCATGGAAGGCTTGTATAGTTGAATAAAAAATGATTACATATACTAGAATATTGTAAATATTATTTTTTGATCGCATAGAAAAACCCACCACATACATCCAACAAAAATCTTTCATGATAATGTATGCCAAAAAACATTCAACATTAACATATTAGGAACATGATTGTTTAATAAAATATTTTGAAAAATTATCCTTCGGTATAGACTACCGATTCTAATAAAGAATTACATTTAAAACCTATAGCCACAAGAATTCCTGGATAATCAAAAAAATGATTTAAATTATGGCAATGATGTATTAAATTATTGAAAAATGGAATTTACACACTCAGAATTAAATAAAAAAAATTCACACACTTGATAGATAGAAAAATATGTAAAATAAACACATTAATAAACAATCTAATAGAGCCCAAGATAACCCAGGCATGTGGCATGTATATAAGAATTGGGGGTGGTGGGGCATAGGGGGGATCTGGGAGTTTAATATGTTAAGTGGGAATGTAGGGAGATGAACTAATCAGGGAATATTTTTAGTTTGAGTCGGCATTGTACTTGTGCGAGAGTACAGGGGATTTGACTCATGTACTTTTTCTTTCAGTTCTATCACCCAAAGTTTCTACTAAAACTCTCACACAAACTGGATAATAAACACATAGTAGTCCATCAATTTGGATGGAATGAATGTATGATAATTTTATTCTAGTGATTTATCACTTCTAGTCTAACCTTTTGCTACCTTGTTACTCAAACAATAATCCATACAAGAACTTCACTCCATCGATAGAGGTAGTGAAAAAGTACCTCATCCATGAAAATGGAAACAAAGCTTAACTTTATTTTAAAAGGGATGGATAAATGGATGGAATGGCTAGAGTCAACTTTCATGGGCTTAACAACATCTGTCGGCTCATTCAAGCAAGAGGTATGGACATACACCTATCAAAAAAATAATAACATATTAACTTAGACATCACATAGGCTAGTGGAAGGAGTGAAACCCATATCATCCTTTGGTCATGTGATCAAGCCCCAAGACCTTTCTAGATGTGACGGTTTGTCACCCTATATGTGTGTTGTTCTTTTTATAAACTATATAAATATAATTCCTATAATGTTTCCAAAATAATATGATGGAAATCCTTAAAATAAAATTAATGATTTGATCAAATTTTTACTATGGTTTTCAATTTTTTTTCATAATGTCTAACAATATTATTTTCCTATTATTAAAATGTCATAAATTAACATATTAACTCTAAAGTCTATCAATACATTTAAACTAATTTCTATAAAATTTATAGACATTATTCCTCAAATATCCTTTTTACTAAAAAATATACTAAACCAGTGGGTTTTATTTCCATAAATTTCTCACAAAATATCCTTAATCATGTTATATTCTTACGATATTTTTTTAAATGGATGTTTAAGACTTTGAACTTTTGATCAACCTTAAACTCATAACCCATGATGGTAACCACAAATTTTATGTTAATGAATACATATATGATTTTAAAATTTAACATAATCCTTAGACATTTGATGATTCTAATACCAAAATACCATTGGTAAAAATAATTATACAATTGAATTCTTGAATAATAATACACAAATAATTCATCTATTTTATTTAAATATGGGTCCTTACTTGGTCCAAGGTTTAGCCTAGGTTATTCATTGTCATTATCTATTCAAATAATTCATAATTTTTTTTGTAAATATAATGTTAATTATCCTAAGTATATCCCATAGGAGTGTCAAAATAGCTACAAAATAAGGCCCATTTTCATGTACTAGGTGATTATCAAATCAATCCTAATGTTCCCTTTTTAGAGTTATTACCCCTAGGTACATTTGTGCTAAAACCACACCCACTTATAGTATCCATATAGGGATGTATTGCAAGGAAAAACCATATAATCTCCACCTTACCAAAACTTTAGGATCTTATTCTATACATATCCTCAAAGTATATTATAGGGTTATGTTCTATAATATTTGTTTTACTAAATCTAGCTCCCTAGGTTTCTACTAAAATTCCTCTAATACCAACTATAATGAACCTGAACCTAGTAGCTCGAAGATGGTGTCTACTTTATTATATTGGCATAATATACAAGGAATCAAATCTTGAAGGACTGAATAGTTTAATAGTCTTGGTAATCTAGATACATACATGATACCCATATTACAGAGGAAAACAAAAATTATAACATAATTTTTTCCAAGAAAAACTTTATTCTATCTAGCATATCATTGCATATTAGTCATATTAAACTTCATGGAATCTTGGGGAAAGGAAAAAATAAGGATGATCTCAAATTATCAATAAGGGTTATGTACAATAGAAACAATTAGGAATAAATGAAGCATCGTAAATAAGGAATAAATAATATAGAAAGGTAAATATCTAAACACACATGACATTTAAATAATTGAAAATAATAATTGATGGAAAGGTAAATAACTTAAAACAAATTCCATTAAATAAATAAATTGAATATTATAACTAGATAAGGTATAATTTATATGGAAAAGTAAATAACTGAAAACCATTTCCATTTATAAATAAATGAGAATAAAATGAATCCATAAATAATATCATTGTGAAAATATCATGGATAATAATAACTAAACTTTGAATGATGGTAATTATTAAATACCAGACATAATGTTTTCAAGGCACATGATACCTTTACCTTCAAGACCACTCAAAATATAGTTTAGAATATATTAGGTGAAAACCCATTTAATAATGCCTAGCCAATTGATTTGTCCCATGAAACTACTGATACATTGAGGGGCTTTCTATAAATAGTCACTACTAGAAAATGGGTCTATACCCACGGTTTTGTGTATAACCTTGGGTATAGGCCCCCCCATACCCACGGTTCTGGAAACCGTAGGTATAGGGATAGTATCGGGACCTATACCCATGGGTTTGGAGAACCGTGGGTATAGATCCCCTATACCCATGGTTCTTGGAAAAACCGTGGGTATAGGTTTTTTTTGGAGACCTATACCCATGGTTTTGTCAAAACCGTGGGTATAGGTGTTGTTCTGCAGACCTATACCCACGTTTTTTGAAAACCGTAGGTATAGGTGGTATATTTTTCAAAGAACTATACCCACGGTTTTTCAAAACCATGGGTATATAGTTCCCGCGTTATGGCGGGAACAAAAAATTCCATGGGACGAGAATTTTTTTTTGATGAAAAGACGATCTTAAATAATATAAATTTATGGGTACGAAATGTTATATCGTTAAATATGTTTATGTTAGTTGGTCAGTCCCTCACATCCCTCAGCACTGGTCGCAGGTTCGAAAACCCACCTATTTTATTTTTTGATTATAGTAGATATATTAATATAAGAACATAAAAGTATAATTATATAACAATTGGGTTGTTACCTCGGTTGGTCTTTATGACTGGGCAGCGAATGGGAGGCACGGGTTTGAAACCCGTTAGACTTTTCTTTTTGATTATAACTATTATATTAATATATTAAAATGAAATTATCAATATATATCAATAGCGGCGTTTGCTCGGTTGGTCCGTTGTGGGCTGCTGGCGCGACTCGTACCCGGCGGCGCGGGTTCAAAATCCTGGGGCCACACTTTTTGAATACCAACATGGATTATATTAATATATATCTGATGATATATGTATATATAACATATAAAAATTACATCTTGGTTGGTAGAGTGGCTTGTTGTTAGGCGTAGTGTGCAGGGTTCAAACCTTGTTAATCACGATTTTTTTAAATTGAATTGAATATATTCTCCACGGTTTGAAAACCATGGTATAAGTGCCCTGCCACTTTGTACAGTGTGGTGTTGGTGTGTGACACACCTATAACCACGGTTCTACCAAACCGTGGGTATAGGTCAAGACCCATATACCGATGTCGTTCCATCCCACGGTTCCCAAAACTATGGGTATAGCCTATACCCAAGGTTTTTGGGGCTATACCCACAATTTTGAATCATGGGTATAAGCCCTTTTCCCAGTAGTGAGTCCACAACCCATTTTATACATGTTTAAAGAATTACTCATATATTGAATAGTTGAGTCAATTCATAAACAATATTCCTTATCATAAAATATCTGTATTGAATAAAGAATATAGATTTATGAATATTTCCCTAGACAAAAAATAACTTTAAATATAGAACACTATATGTAGAAATAATATTGGGTTTAATCAATAAACATTATCATTATAAATGATATATATATTTTGGGTAAATTTAATGTGCAATTATCATAGGAAAGTGAATAATTTAAGGGGAAGTTAATGACTAAAAAAATGAATCAAGTAAGTGAATATCAATACTATCCTTGGTTAAAATAATCATAAGTCATCCAAAGAAAAATAAGGATGGTATTAATAAAAAATATCCCTAGGGGATTATATGTAAAATAAATTATTTTTAATGAATATAAATACCATAAAATATCTTTAAAAGACTTTTTGAGGAAAATATCCTTTTTATTTTGAAAATAACTTTTTAAGATATAAAACATTTTAAAAATACTTTTTTATATCATTTTTAAAAACCAATAATTTAGAGAATATTAGGAAAAAATTTTCTTTAAAAATAACCTTGTAAAACTTCAAATAAATATTTAAAGAAATTTCGGCCATGATGATGGGTAATTCAATACATGTCATACAAGTTAAAAAGAGTATTTATTTTACACTGTAAAAAAGTTATAAAAGTGGCTCATTCGGAAAATGAAAAGAATGTTATTTCAAACCATTTTTGTAAAAAGTAAAACATGGTTAAAAATTTATTTAATAAATCATTTTTAAAATGTAAAAAACATTTTTTTGAAAACATTTTTTGGAAACATGGGTTTTGATGAAAAGTTTATTCCGACCGAAGAGAGAAATAAATTCAAATTTTATAAAAAAATTATCATTATTTTTGAGCACCAAAGAAAATAAAAATGGTAATATTAGTTTAAAATATTATGAATAACTGGTTTATAATAAAATTAAATGGTTTTATTAGTAAATGGTCAAAAAATTTCCTTCAACTAAAATTCAATAATAAACAATCTTGATGAGATTGTGAAATAAACCCTTACAATGATCATAATGTTGAAGTGAGAATTATTCTATGAATATATTATGTGTATCAATTGTAAATCCAATTAAAACAAGTGTAAATATAATATAATATAATAAAAAGTCACTACAGACATAATCATATAATATTAAAGATGACAAATAAGTAATATAACCTAATGAAAAGAAATTGAGTTATGAAATTCATTACCACTTGGTAACCCTTAATTAAAATAACGTTAAATGAAATAATTTAAATTAAAACTTAAAATACCATTGATAATGAATTATTCATGATATTACATTTAAATGGGGTAGTATATACATCATATAAAATAAATTATGTTCATAACATTATAATGTGACTCAATGAAGTGAATTTGAGATGAAATACCTTACCTTATGCTTCCTTTTGGTTGAACATGATTTTACCTTTTGTATACTTGTTTTTAACAAGTTATTAAATTATAAAAAACCATATTAATATCTATACTATCATATATTATTATTTTATAACATATTATTATCTATTTATATATAATTTTTCATTATTTTCGTTGTTTCAAGTGTTAATTGCCTTATTTTCTCATGTATGTCTCATCATGGAAGATCATATTATTGCAAATATTATATAGTTATATAATATATATAATAAGAATTAGGAAAAAATTATCATATTTATACACCAATTATAATTTTAAAACCAATCATGAATTATGGTTATGAAATATGAAGTACGTTAGGATCATGGATACAGTAATACCTATGCACGAGTAACATTTCCATTTTCACCGATCATTATAGAAATATGGTAAGTAATGTTTCATCTTTATATAATGATAATAATATCATAATTAACATATAATAAATTTATATATATCATCCATGTTGTGTGGTGATGAAAATAGAGTCATATTTCTTTGTGAAGATGGTTGTCCACACACACACAAATGATGTTATTTTCTTTATGTGAGTGAAAAGGAAAGAAAGAAAATGATATATATTATACTTACATCATGATAAATTTTTCATTAATATCATAATTATTTAATTTATATTATATATAATCATTAAATTTATATTTATCTCCTTCCATTTGAAGAGTTAGTGAAAGACGAATCACATTTCTTTGTGAGGCGCTAGTCCACTATACACACGAGCAACATTATCTTATCTCATATGTATGTAAGATAAAAATATGTATATGATATAGAGACTCCATAGGTATAAAATATTTTATAAATATCATATATATACTTTATATGAATCATAATACCCATCCTTAAGAGGTGGAAATGAAAAAATGAACGACATCAGTTCATGAGGCGGTCGTCCACTGTACACACAAATGATGATTTTGTAAAAAATTTGATAAAAGTAGACATAGTTTTAGTTCATTAATTTGTTATAAAAACATATAAATATATGGAATATAATGAATTTATTATATAATAATGGTTTAATAAAAAATTAATGAGGTTGAGAACTAATTAAAATAAAGACGCTCATTGAAGAACATTACATCTTCTTCAGATATCCTCCTTAAGTTTGCAATAAAGCCTTCCTAGGTTGTATTTATCAAAAAAATAATGATTATATGATGAATGGATGGATTTTAAGAAGTTATTTGGGTAATTATTGTCCTAAAAAAGTGTTTTTAAGGTGTTAAGAAGAGTGGATATGAGGTGGATTTTTATAAGTTGGGGAGAGGACACACTTCATATTTTTGAAAATAATTGTGTGTGATCCCATGTTTTTAATATTTAAAAAGGGTCCAAAATGAACCATTATAGAACCTTAGAGGTTTTATGATTTAAATATGGATAGATAATAGTTTTTATGCAAGTTTATAGTTCATTTTAACCATTATAATTTTAGTTTACACCTGGTAAACCCATTTTTACCTTAACTATGGTAATTAAGTTTTACTAAATTAACTATTTATTTTAGTAAAAAAATTAATTTGAAATTATTATTAATTATAAATAATTATGATTCCAAATATATAATTAATTTTTCTAAATTAAATTCACAAAAGAATCAAAATTTAATTTAAAATTAATTCCACAGACGTGACAAGAAAGCGTGTTTTTAAAGTGAAAATGTTCAAATGTTTACAAAGTTTTTATATCAAAATTCAACATGAAAATGATTATAATGAACTAAATTGGATTAAATTATATAAAATTGATCTGATTTTACTTAAAAACTAATTCTAAATGTAATTTATAATTATAAATTATTTAAATTAAAAGGATATTTTCAATTAAAATTTCATATTTTTCACTATTCAACAAAAATGAAAATTTTCAGAAAAATCATAAAAAATAACCCTAAAATAATTTTTTTATTATTATTTAAAAAATTAATTTTATTTTTTCAAATAATTTTTTTAAAATTGGTAAAAATTAATTTTAAATTAAGTACGCAAAGTGCGATTAAACCGTCTTTTAGAAAAAAAAAACAGTTTTTTCAGAAAATATTTATTTTTATTTTAAATGATTCTTATTTTTTTCATAATAAATAAATAACCATAATTTTCATAATTTATTTATTAATATTTATACCCTCAAATTTAATAGCTATATTTTAACAGTTATATTAAATAATAATATTTTAATAATATATTGTTGTTCGGTAAAACTCAGTCTTGTATGTAACACATGCTGTCAAATAAACTCATTATTGTATGTAACAAATGCTAAAATTAGTGTTGTGGGTAATTCAAGCTCTGGAAGGGATTTAATTTCTTTAAAAATAAATATAATGTATGTATTGGGGTGTTGTATTCCCTTATATGGTTGGTGTTGTATGTTATACATGCTGTCAAATATAATTTCCCTATTTTAGAATTTCAGGGTATCACATTCTCCCAAAATTAAATAAATTGCATCCTCATAATTTAAACTTGAACTCCAAAATTAAGGGGCTGACATTGAAAATTCCTTTATTTAAAACCTATATCGTAAAAGGGTTAATAAAAAATCCTTTTAAGAATATAGAAAAGGGAAGTTCAAGGGTAATATGGAATAACACATAACTAGGTTTATAAGTAGTAGAACATTGGTGGAAAGAAAAGATGTGGACATAGAGGAAAATCATAAATAATTATAGAGGGTGATTGAGGTAATTTATCCTAAGAAAGTTAATAATCAATGTAAAGTTAAGAGCCTCAAAACCATAAATATGTGATGTTTTAAAATATAATCTAATTCATATGATATGAATGTAATTGGATAAAATTTTAATTTCAAGTTCTTTTTTCATAAAGTTGAATAATTATTTCACCATATAAGAATATAAAGAAATATATTTATTTGAAACATGTCTATTTAAAAAGTGAAATTTCATCCTTTAGTTGTGCTTTGATCAATTTTAAATTCACCCCTTAATCTAAGAAATTAATATACAATTTTTTCTATTCATGAAGCACTAAACTTCACTTTTAATAGATCATAATATCTATAAAAGAGTGAAATTTTTTTCCATCTATCACCAAATATTTTCAAAAACTAATATAGTTAGCACAAGTTATTCAATATAATAAATTAATCTCTAAACCTAAAATTTAACAATACTGCTTCATCATTAATATTTATTTTTCAAATCGTTTAACTAAAAATAATGATATATTAACTAGTAAATCTTATAGGCTAGTGGTAGGTGTGAAACCCGTATCATCCTTCAATCATGGGTTCAAACCCCGCGACCTTGTCGAATATGACAGGTTGTCACCTTGTATACTGGTTGTCCTTTTTATAAACCATATTAATATAATTCATATAATGTTCTCAAAAAAATATGATGGAAATCCTTGAAATAAAATTTATCATTAAATAACATTTTTTTACTATGGTTTTCAATTCAAACTTTTTTTCCAAAGTCTAATAATAATATTATTTTACTATTATTACAATTTCATTAATGATTATATTAAAACTGAAGGCTATAAATACCTTAAAAATTATGTCTATAAAATGTAAAGGAATTTTTTCTCAATTAAATTTTTCAATAAAACATATACTAAACTAATGGGATGTATTTCCACAGATTTTTACCAAAATATCCTTAATCATGTTATATTCCTACCACACAAATTTTTAAAAGGGATGTTTAAGAATTTGAACTTATGATCAACCTTAAACTCATAACCCATGATGGTATCCATAACTATTATATTAATGATGATATATATTATTTTAAAATTTATCACAATTCTTAGACATTTCATGATTTTATACCATAAAACCATTGGTACAAATTCTTCTAAAATTTATTTATTGAATCTTAATATAGAAATAATTCATCCATTTTATTTCAACATAGGTCATTCCTTGGTCTAGGGTTTAACCTAGGTCATTAATTATCATTATCAACTAAAATCCTTCATAATGGTTTGTAAATAAAATATGAATTATCCTAAGAATATCCCCCAAGAGTGTCAAAATAGGTGGAAAGTAAGACCCATTGTCATACACAATGTGACGATTATTTCAAGCCTAATACACCCTTTCAGAGTTTTTACACCTACGTACATCTATGCCAGAACCATTTCCACTTGTAGTATCTAGAAAAGGATGTATTTCTAGAAAACACCATATAATTTCTACCTTACCAAAATATTAGTATGTTCTTATTTACTTATCCTAAAAGTATGAATTATGGTTATATTACCTAATCTATGTTTTCCTAAATCTAATTCCCAAGGTTTTTACTAAAATTCATCTAATACCAACTATAATGACCCCAACCTTAGTATCCCCGAGCCGATGTCTGATTAATTACATTATCATAAGATATAAGGAATTGTATCCCTAAGGGCCAAATTTTTTAGTAGTATTTGTAAAATATATACATACATGATACCCATATTACATAGGGAAACACAAATTACAACATAATTTTTTTGAGAATAACTTTATTCCATCTAGAATATCCCTACATATCAGTCATAGTAAAATTCATGGAATCCTACGTAAAGGAAACAAAATAAGGGTGAGATAAAATTCTTTGTAAGAGTTATGTACTGCAGAAGAAATCATGAATAAATGAAGAATCATTAATATGTAATGAAAAATATGTAAAGGTAAATACCTGAACACACAGTATATTTAAATAATTTACAAGAATAATAAATAAAATGTAAATAACTGAAAAAATGTTCCATTTAACCAATAAACTAACTATCATAACTGGATAAGGCATGATCAATATGACAAAGTAAAAAACTGAAAACACATTCCATTAATCAATAACTGAGAATTAAATGAATCTAGAGATAATATCATTGTAAAAATGTCATGGATAATTTTAACTAAACTATGAACAGAGTCAATACTTGAATATATAAATTCATGTTTCTTAGGAACATGATACCTTTACCATCAAAACCTTTTTGAATAAGGTTTACAACATACTAATTTAAAAACCCATTTAACTAAGCTTATCCAACTGATTAACCCCATGAGACCACTAATTCAATGATTGGATTTCTATAAATGGTCCCCAAACCATGTCATGCATGTCCAAAGATCCCTCATATATCAAACTATCAATTTAATTCATAAAAAATGTTCCTTATCATTGAATATCCTTATTCAATAAGGAATACAAATTTATGAATATTTCCCTAGTCAAACAAATAACTTTCAATATAGAACACCATATGTAAAATTGATATATGGTTTAAGAAATAAACATATCCATGATAAATGATATTGATATTTAGGGGAAATTTAATGTTCAATGATCATAGGAAAGTGAATAATTTATGGGGAAGTTAATGACTATAAAAATGAATAAATAAAATGAATGTCAATACCAAACTTGGTTAAAATAATCATAATCCATCAAAAGAAAGAATAAGGATGGTATCAGTAAAAAATATCCCCAATAGAGTATATGTAAAATAAAGGGTTTTTGATTAATATAATTACCAAAATAATATTTTTAAAAACTTTCTTGAGGAAAATATTCTTTTCATTTTTAAAATCAATTTTTAAAACATAAAATATTTTGAAAAAAAATTTCTTTAAAAATAATTTATAAAAACCAAGAATTTTTAGAATATTAGTGAAATTATTTTCTTTAAAAATAAAAATATAAAATTTCAAATTAATATTCAAAGAAATTTTTACCATGATGGTAGGTAATTTCGTACATGTCATACATGTTAAAAAGAATATTTCTTTTGCACTGTAAATAGGTTAAAAAAGTGCCTCGTTTATAAAATGATAACAAGATTACTTTAAAAACACTTTTAAAAAATTAAAACATGGGAAAAATTTTATTAATAAATAATTTTTAAAATGTAAAATATATTTTTTGAAGACATTTTTAGAATACATGGGTTTTGGTGAAAAAGGTGTCCTTACTAAAGAGAGAAATAAATTTGATATTATAAAAACATTTTATTATTATTTTTAAATAGAAAAGAGTGAAAAAATGATACTATTACTTCAAAATATCATGAATAACTAGTGGAGAATAAAATGAAATAGGGTTATTATTAAATGTTTAAATAATTTCCTTCAAATGAAATTCAAGAATAAAGAATCTCGACGAGATTGTGAAATAACCCCATAAACATTGAAGTGAGAATTAGTAAATGAATCGATTATGTGTATAAAATATAAATATACATAAAAAAATTGAAATTAAATATAAGATAATCCAAATTAATTACACACATAATCTTAGAATATCAAAGATAATAAAGAAGTAATATAACAGAGTGAAAAGAAATTGAGTTATTAAATTATTAACCACTTGGTAGCCCTTAATTAAAATCCTATTAGATGATATAATTCAAATTTAAACTTAAAATACCATGAAAAATTTATTTTTCATGATGTTACATTTATTTTTTGTAGTATATATACTATATAAAAAAAATTAGGTGAATAAAATTACAACATGCCTCAATGAAGTAAAATTATGATGAAATCCCTTACCTTACACTTCCTTTTAGTTGAATGTGATTTAACCTCTTGTATAATGTTTTTAAAAATTTTATTAACTTAAAAAATGTACATATTAATATTTATACTATAATATATAAACCTTTTATGACATCTTATTACCTATTCATTAATAATATTTCATTATTTTCATTATTTTGGGTGTTAATTGCCTTGTTTTCTCATGCATGTTTCGCCAAGAAAGATTGAGTGCTTGTGAATATTATATAGTTATATCAAATAAATAATAATAATAATGAAATAATTATAATATTTATACATAAATTATTCTTTTAAAATCAATAATGAAATATGGTTTTGAAATATTAAGTATGTTATGATAATGGAGACGATATGCTTTACATACACATGAGTAATGTTTCTTTTTCCACAGATCATTATAGAAATGTTGTAAGTAATGTTTTATATTTATAAAATGAAAATAATATCATAATTAACATACTATTTACTTATATATATATATCATCCATTTAGTGTGGTGATAAAAAGGGTGACACATCGCTTTGTGAATGTGTTAGTCCATATGTACACAAACGATGTTATCATCATTACTTGAGTGAAAAGGAAAGAAAGGAAATGATAAATGTTATCTTTAAATAATTATAAATATTTTATTAATATCATAATTATGTCATTTATATCACATAAAATCATTTAATTTTTCTTTATCACCTTCCATGTAAAGTTTTTGTGAAAGACAAATCACATCACTTCATATGGAAGTCATCCGCCTACACACAAGCGATGTTATCATATCTCTTATAGAATGTAAGGTAAAATATGTATATGATATAGTAGATATAGAGGTATAAATATGTTATAAATATAATATATATAGTTTATATTCATCATTATACCCAACCTTGAGAGGTGTAAATGAGAAAATGAACAATATTGGTTTGCGAGGGGGTAGTCCACCGTACACATGAACGATGATTTTGTAACCCATTTGATGAATGTGGAGATGGTTTTAGGGCACAAAATTATTATAAAAACATCCTAGTATATAAAATATACAAAATTTATTATATCATAATGGTTTAATTAAAATTTAAGGATGTGGAGAAAGAAGTAAAATAAAGACACTCATTGAAGAACATTACATTTTCTTCAGGTATCCACCTTAGGTTTTCACTAAAGCCTTCCTAGTTAGGATTTATAAACAAAATAAGTTTTGTATAATGAGGGGAGGAAATTTGGAAATTTATTTGGTCAGGTATTTACCAATAAAAAGGGATTTTAATGTGTGAATAAGAGAGGAGAGGGGGTGACCCTTTATAAGTGGGGGAGTGGACACACTTGGTATTTTTGACAAGAATTGAGTGCTCTCATGTTTTTTATATGAAATAAAGGTCCAAAATGGACTATTATAATACCTTATAGGTGTAATGATATAAATATTTCCATAAAATAGTTTTTAGGAATGTTTTTAGGTCTTTTTTATCCACATCATTTTAGTTTAACCCATGATAAACCTATTTTTACCTTAACTGTGGTAATTAATTTTTACTACATTCACTATTAATTTTGGTAAAAAATTATGTTTAACTAATTAGAAATTATAAATTATTATAATTCAAAATATGGAATCATTTTTTCAAATTAAATTAACATAATTGGAAAATTTTAATTTAAGATTAATCCCGAAAATATGATGAGAAAATGAGTTTTTAAAGTGAAGGTGTTCAAAGGTTCACAATGTTTTTATATCAAAATTCAATTTAAAAATGATTAAAATGATATAAATTGGATTAATTTATATAAAATTTATTTAATTTTGATTTAAAAAAAATTCAAAATATAATTTAATATTATAAATTATTTAAATAAAAATGAAGTTTTCAATTAAAATTCTGTATTTTTCACTATTCATCAAAAATGGAACTATTCATAAAAATACCAAAATTTGACCCAAAGATAATTTTATTATTATGATATAAAAAATAAAGTTTATTTTTTCAAATAAATATTATATAAGGGTTAAAAATTTATTTTAATTTAAGTTCCCAAAGAGAAATTAAACCGTCTTTTAGAAGAAACATCTTTTCTAGAAAAAATTTATTTTTTCTTTTAAATGATTATTATTTTATTCATAATCAATTGATAACCATAATTTTATTAATTTATTTAATACTATTCATACCCTCTAATTTAATAGTTAGGTTATAACTTTTATATTTAATAATAATATTTTAATAATATGTTATTGTTCGATAAAAATCGGTCATGCTTGTAGAACAAACTGTCAAAGAAACTCATTGTTGCATGAAACACAAGATAAAGTTAGTTTTTAATCTTATTAAAGATATTTATAATATTTAATTTATTTAAAAATAAATATATCGTAAGGTATTGGGGTGTTATATTTACTCCTATGTTTGGTGTTTCGTGTCATACACACAATCAAATATAATTTAATTATTTTAGAATTTAAAGTAGTTACATATAACATGGGTAAAAATGAATTTAAAAAATCATTAGATAATAATAAAATCAATTTAAAACACTTTTAGAAAACATAGACATGGAAAAGAAAGGATTTTTGGCTGAAGATAGAAATATAATAGATTTTCCATAAGAATATTCTTTTGGCCTCTTTAGTTATTAAAGAGAGTGAAATGAAATTAAAACTTCTAATTTCAAGAGATAACCATATGAGAAAAAAATAACTAGTTTCTTGATAGGTACATCATAATGATCCATCATCAAAAACTAAATCATAAATAATAAGATTGTAACATAAAATCCTTACTACTTGGTAACATTTTGATCACATTTCCCATGAAATAAATAACCTTATATCGATATGTAAATACCAACAACTTTTATAATATTTATTATAAAATATATTCATGAGTATTATATACACCACATAAAAGAGTGAATATGACATGTTTCTCACATAAATAAAAGTGAGATGAAAATCCCTTACCTCATGTCCTATTTCATTCATACCTATTCGAACCTATTATGTAATAAATATAGTTCTATTGAAAATATATTCTAAAACAATATTAATATATATAATACCATATATGATTTACTTATAACCATTTTAATCCATTTATTAACAATTGTTTATTAAAATCAATATTCTAGGTGATATATATTTAGTTTTTCATGAATGTTTTGGTTTGATAGTTTTGGTCCCTGTAGTTTTATCATGGTACCATTATATAAAGAATTTTAATAATGATATAAATATCATATATATATATATTATATTAATAATCATCCATAAAATTTATATATAGAAAAATGAATTACACCGTTCAGGTAGACATAAGACCATACATATACATGAACACTGTTTTAACTTTTTGATAGATGGAACAAAACAAAGGTAAATATTAATTCACATTTAAAGAATAATTATTATATATTACATATGATATATATTAATTATATCAATCCTTATTACCATCCATGTAAATTGAAAATGAAAAAAATCACACCATTCGTGGGGGCGGTAGTCCACACGTACACATGAGTGACATTATCATTTTACAATGGATTGGAAGGTAAAAAGTTAGATGTTACATTATATTTTTAGACTTATAATTATTTTATAAGTATCATATATAAACAATAAAACCATAATAATAAATATCCATGAAATATAGTGGTGGGAATTAAATTGAATCACAACATGGAGATGTCAAGTTGTACGTATGCATGAGTGATAATTTCACTTCCCATTTGATTAGAAAGAGGGTGGATAATTTTGATTTAATAATAATAAAATTTAATAATATTGATGATATGAAGTTATTATTTTATGATAAATATAATTTATTTAGATATGGTAAAGAACAAGTAAAAAGAATGTGATTGGTTAAGGAAAATACCTCTTCTTTAAAATAAAACCTTTAGATATCCTCTTAAGGATCATAGGGTTGGCATTTTGGGAAGAAAAAAAATCTATAATATGTATAAGTAATTATATAAATGATTTTGGTAGGGTATTTTTGATCTTGATGGCTCAAAATGTGTGAATAAGTGAGGGGAGGAGGTGACCTTTTATAATTGAGGTGAGATGCACTTTTAGAATTTCTTAAAAGATTAAAATATAAGAAGTTAATTCTCAAGAAAAATGATTCCAAATGGAAATTAATTTAAATAAAAAGTGTCTAGGGTTTAAATAACATCAACCAATGAAATTTATATAGGTTTTAGTGTTATTTTAAACCATATATTTTTTTATTAATCCCTTTGTTAATTATTTTTGACCTTAATCGTGGTAACAACTATTTTAACTAAAAAGGGTAATAATGCTACCATAAATGGAAAAGTGAATAATAAATGGACCATGTATGATGTTTTAAACCATGTTACATTAAAATGAAAAAATATAAGTTCTTTTATTAATTTCAAACCATTTAATAAAATATTATTTATTATAAAATATCATTAATGCTAATTTTGACACTATTCATTTAATTTGACTTAATAGACACCTATAAAAAGATTAAATTAGTATATAATACTATTAAAAAACAATAATATGTTATATTTATATAAAAAAATCATATTACACTATAAATCAATCAAATTATAATACTTTTAATTTTTTTAAAAACATTTATTTTATTTTTATATTAATTGAACAAATACCGTATTAGCGTTGCACATGCATTTAAAGAAAATTATTTAAATACTAAAAATTATAAATAAATTTATATCATGAAAATAATTTAATTATTCTCAAAATATACATTAATATTTATTCATAATTATCTTTTTTCCTATCTAAACACAAAATATATATTTAAAACTATGAGAGTGACACTTTGTAAATTTATTTTATTTAAATATCATGTAGGTCATTTTCATGGAAAAGTATCCAATAAAAAAATATATTTTTATAATAAGATGATAATATTTGAATTAACTTCATCAAATAATAATTATGATTAAAATATATGGCATTATCAGTTAGTTTTAACTTAGATTTACTATATTTACCCTTTACCATAGTTATAAATTTTACCACGATTACTATTCATATTGCCCTAAAAATAAAGTGGTATATTTAAAAAATTTGGAACTCTTGATTCCAAATATGAAATCCATTTTTCAATATTTAATTTAAATAAGTGACATAAATTTATTTTAAAAATAAGCGTGAAAAATGTGTCAAAAACTGCTTAAAAAATACATTTTAAGCATAAAACTTGGTTTATTATGTTCCCATGCTTAGAAAAAATATTAAATTAATGTTAATTTATTTATTAAATATATAATATATAAATTTAATTAAAACCATCCATCAATTATGATTAATTTAATTTATTAATACAAAAATACACTGTGCACATATATAAATTTTTCAGAAAAACATCTTTTTTATTTTCAAATATTTTTTATTTATAATTAATTGATAACTGATGAATTAATTGTATACATATATAATAATAAATTTTTTATAATTTAATTATTTCTATTGATACCTTCCAATCCAAAATCCGAGTGATGACTATCACATAATAATATTTTAATAGTATATCACAGTTTGTTTAAACTCAGTATTGCATCTAACACAAACTATAAAAGAAAAAAAAAATATTTAAGGAGAAATATGTTATAAAATATCAGGGTGTTACATTATACCCCCCCAATAAAATTAATTTCTCCCTATAATTTCTCACTCTAATAAAAACAAGTGAGGATATATCTGTTTCATCACATCCTCAAGTTCCTAAATAGATGCTTCAAATTCCAGATTTCTTTAGAGCACTTTCACCAGATCAGTAGTCTTGTTCCATAGAAATTTATCTCTATGATACACGATTTTTAATGGTTTTTATTTATAATAAATATAATGTTCTATTGATATGACCTTTGAGTTTAGTGTGTGTGATGGATGAGGTATGTAATTCCTCAAGAGCGATATGTGGAACAATCATGAACTTGAGAGAGGTTTGGTGGAAGTGCCAAGTGATAAGCTACTATCCCTACTCAATCAAGAATATAAAAATGGAAAATATACCTAGGGATAAACTTCCATTATTTCAAAATATTATAACCTTATTCTATGGAGTAATTCATATAAGACCTTCTCACCAACTTCAAATTCCATATCACGCTGACGATTTCCATCATAACTTTTCCATCGACTCTGAGCTACCATGATGTTTTGTTTAATGGGTCTAATTTTTTTTCTATTTCCTTAGCTATATCATGTGCCAATAGATTTATTTTTCCAACTTCATTAAAAAACATTGGAGTTATCTTAAAATGACCAGTTTTATGAGAATGACAAGTCATACTAAAACTCAACTTTGTATCCAGATCCCACTGAATACTTCTCCAAAAAATTGAGGTAAACCCGAGATCCTGATCAAATAAAATAGAATATGGTAATACATGAAACATTACCACTTAATGTATATCCTATCAATATGATCAAGACATAAGTATTATTTTATGGAAATAAAGTGTGATGAGTATTTAACATGATCAACTACAACCCAAATGGAATTATGGCACTTAGAAGTTTTGGGTAGTACGATGAAAAAGTCCATGGTGATGTTTTACGATTTTCATTCTAGTATGGGTAATAGTTATAACATCACCTTATACATCAATATCTTATCCATAACATAATGAAATACTAATAATTGAGATAAATAATCAACAATATATCTCTTAATTATATCCCACCATAAACACTCTTTTAGATATCTATACATATTCATAATTCTAGGATGAATAAAGAATGATGAACTTTGAGCATGATATAATAACTCCTTCAAATCTGGTATGGACAAAACACAAACATGGTTTCTGAGCTTTACCATTCCATTACAATAAATGTTAAGATGAGGAATATTTCTCACCTTCATTTGTAGCTTGTGCCTCTTTAATATTCACTTACATAGATGGTTGAACACTCATTTTAGAAAGATAAGATTTCTCCCCATCATGATTTTGAGACCCATCCTTTGAAAATATAGAAAAATTATATCTTTTTTGATCCTCATCATAGATAATATAAAATCATCCTTTCGGCTCAGATCATATGCCACCTTGTTCTCTTTCATAGGGTGTTAATGTATTGAGAATTCATAATCATTAAACATATCCAATCGTCTTCTATGGTTCATATTAACCTCTTTATGAGTGAATATATGCTTTAACTTTTTTTATCAATATATATATTACACCATTCTCCTTAAATAAAATGCATCCATATCTTTAATGTAAAAATTACTGTAGGTACCTCCAAATCATGAGTTGGATAATTTTGATCACAAACCTTCAATTGGCATAGGGAATAAGCTATAACCATATAATTATTCATGATAATGAATTATAGTCCCTTATTTAACGCATTATTATAGATTAAAAACCATTATCCACCATTAGGTAAAGTAAGTATAGGAACATAAACTTACCTTATCTTCAGTTCCTTGAAATTTTATTCATATTCATCTATCAAAAGGAACTTATCTCCCTTATGAGTTGACTTGGTGAGTGTATTATAAACTCAAGATAAATTACCCAAAAGGTGCTATAATATCCAACCAAACAAAGAAAACTATGGATATCAATCATAATGGTTGGTCTAGGCCAATGTTCATTTGTATCTTTATTTTAAGGATATATTAATATATCCTCACTTGAGATTATATGACCCAAGAATGAAACCTTTCGAAGTTAAAATTCATAATTGGTAAATATTTCCTAAAGATTATCCTTCATCAAGGTCTTCAACACAATTCTCAAATAATCTTCATGCTCTTCCTTACACTTTGAATATTTATGAATATCACCTATAAATACTACCACAAACTAATCAGGGTAATATATAAATACTCTATTCATTTAATACATGAATATTACAGGGGAATTAATAAGACCAAATGAAATAAGTATAATTCATAGTGTACATACTGTGTATAGAATGTTTTATTGGATATATCCACCTTATTGACCCTAAATTGACAATATCTAGAATGATGGTATATCTTAGAAAAGTATTGAGCTTCGTGTAGTTGATCAAACAAGTCATCAATATAGGGTGGATGATACTTGTTCTTGATTATGATTTGGTTAAATTCAAAATAATCTATAAAGAGTCATATTGATCTATATTTCTTCTTAATAAAATGAACATGTGCACTCTAAGATGATAGAATTGGCCAAATGAATCCCTTTTCAAGATTCTCTTAGAGTTTATTCTTCAATTCATGAAACTCAATCGGGGAAATTCTATATAGATTCAATAAAATAGGTGTATTACAAGGTATTAATTCTATTGATAACTCAACTTCAATATTTTTTTAGAATACTAGGAAATAATTTTTGAAATACATCAAAAAAATATTATACAATAGACATATATTTTATGTTGAGTTTCTCCCCAACTATATGAGATAAAAATTTCTTTTGAATAGGAATCAATACCCATATAATGGATGTGAATTCCATATGAAGTTAATATTTATCATCGAATATAGGTTGGTTATTAATATAAATTTTGACTTCCCTTCCTCAACAATTGATGTTGTATTTATGTAATGAAATCCAATCCATGCCCAAAATAACATCAAATTCAACCAGAGGGAGAATAAAAAGATTTTCAGGAAGTAAATTCCCCTAAACATCAATTGAATAAGGATTATATAATTAATATGAAACCATTGTAACATTAGAGTCTTTCACTGGTAATTCAAAATCTAGTCATTGGGGGGAATTTTGATACCCTTAGAAAATTATTCAGATATAAAATAGTTGGTTGAACTAGAGTAAAATAATACTTTATTATTTATAGAGTGTATGGTAATTGTACCTTTCACTATATAGTTATCATACCCCTCATAAAAAATAGTGATTTCATTATATTTCAATTTTTCTCTAATTTTAAGAGTTTTCTAACAATGATCATCATCATTAACCTTCATATTTTAGCACTAGTTAGCATAATTCCCACACTCATTTCATTTGAAACAATAGAGTGTGGGTAGTACATTTTACGGATCTTTCTCTCTATTTATACCATTGGATAACTTCTTCCTATAATTTTAGTATTAAATTTCTTGTTGAACTTACTCTATACACTTAAACATTTACCAGCCACTTAATATAATTTTAACCATGTTTGCTTCCACACTTTGAGTATAATGGAATGTTCATATTCTTCTCTTCATGTTTTTAATAATTTCCTTTGAAATGGATATTTATTTTATTATAAAAATAATTATATGGATAGGTAAATCCAATCTCCATTTCCACATTTATAGCACATCGAATGATTTATTTATAGCTACTAAATTCACTTATGGATTACACCCTTTAACAACTTGGTTTTATGCCATTAAAGAATTGATCAACCTTAATTTTAAGTTGGATGATAATACTAGAAGTTTACCTTGAAAGTCTCATAAAATTTACTTCATAGGTACCAATATATTCATTATCCTTCAAATTTAGATCAAGTAATCACTTCCCCATTTTTATATAAATAATACAAGGAAATTACTTATTAGAAAATAAGCTCTTAAACTCATCCCACTCCATAGATTAAATTTATTTTTGTTGACTAATATTCTTGATAATATTCTACCATTGATATGATTTTACTTCCAAATGACAGATAATACAAATTATTTTTTCATGTTACGAACATTGGAGAATGAAAAATATATTTTCAATGGTACTGATCCATTGCTCAACAACTAATAGATCATTGGATCCACTAAAAGAAGGTAGAAATTTCATAATGAAAAACTCAACATAATGTTGTTACCTATTTTTATATTATGTAAGTTTAACATGATTCATAGCCTAATAATGGTGTGTGATCATAAAAAAGATATTTTTTATTCTATATCCCATAACATTGGTTTCTCAGGAGGAAAATCATTTCATTATATATCAAATTCAACATTAACATGAATCTTTCAAGTTACAGACATTAAAAAAACCAAAAGTGTGAGAAAAAATAATCATAGTAGAAAACCAAATAATCCATAAAAATAATTTATAATATGTATAAATCAGTACACCTTCTTTTAAATATATAAAACTTTAGGTTTAACCTAGGCCATTCATGATTATTATCAAAACTTTAGGATGTTATCCTATACATAGACCTATCCTGAGGGTTCTTACTAATGTTTTATTAGCCTAGTTTCCAAAGGATAACTAAATATTGCATTGATAGAAACTATAATGATCTATAATTTCCATACATAGATATTACATCTTTTTAAATGAATATTCAATATATAACATAATGATACATTCCAGAATCGTATAAGTATAGTATATTTGGATACTTGGATACATAGAGAACTGGTTAATAAGTGTATTAAATCATTTCCCTCTAAAATCTTCATAAATATAACCCTTATAAGATATATCATACTTATTACCTTTCTTTATAACCCAGGGAAAATGAAACATAAGAAAGGATGAGCTCAGATTCTCATTAAGGGTAAAGGGGGAGATATCAATGTTCACTCGAGTATAACATGAGAATAAGGGTATGATAACTTGAATATAACATTTTAAAATAATAACCTACATATCATATATCATAATAGAGATTCATGGAATAATTCTTTGTAGTTCACAATAAATGAATCATATAGGATTCAAAGAACATGAGTCATAAGAGGATAACATTGGCATAATACATGAGTTTGTGGCATATATATAAACATATAAAATCATTTCCATAGTAGTAAAGGATCATTTACAAGACTATGATAGTGGATTGGGATCAATCCTCAAACCATAATAGTATTAAAGGTTCACTCTTAAGGCAAGCATAGTGGATAAAGTCCTTTACTATACTAAGTTAACTTCCCATTCCAATCCCATTTATCTCTTGAGATATAAATATTTACCAAATGAATTGGAGATATATATAATTCTAGGACCAACCATACCAATAATTAAAATCATACATATATGTTCCAAAAGATCAAAAATCATTCATCATATCATAACCTATAAAAAAGAAATGGGTTTTATAAATATTTCATCATGGTATAACCTGTGGAATAGAAATGGGTTTTATAAAAATTTCATCAATTCATCATAGCACAACCCATGTAAAAGGAATGAGTTTTATAAAAATCTTATCATAATAATCATAAACCATCTAGGGAAATAATAATGATGTTATCATTGAATTATATCCCTAGTAAAACATAATTATCATCAGAGGATGTTATCATAATTAAAAATTCATTTAAAATAATTATTGAAATATTTCATGCAAAAAATACCCTTTTTAATTTGAAATTACTTATTTAAACTATAAAAAATTTCATAAATAATAAGGAAAACATTTTATTTTAAATTAACCTTAAAAACGTATAAATTAAGCTTCAAATAATTGAGTATTAATAATGGTGGGAAATTCTATTCATGTCGTATAAGTTAAAATAAAACATTCCTTTTACACTTTTGTAAAATGTCCAAAAGTATCTCGTTTAGAAAATCGAAAGAAGATTAATTTTAATTTTTTTTTAAATTAAAACTTGGGTAAAAATGACTTTAAAAAATCATTGGAGAATAGTAAAAATATTATTAAAAAACTTTTTTAGAAAACATGGACATGAAAGAGAAAATATTTTCAACTGAAGAGAGAAATAAAGTCAATTTTCCTTAAAAAAATTATTTTTCTATATTGTGTTCTTAAAGAGAGTAAAGTGATAGAAAACATGAAATTTAAATAAATAACCTTAGGAGAATAATATTCCTGATTTTATTGAGAGGTATATCATAATAATCCACCATAAAAAACTAAATCATAAAAAATCCTGATAAATAATGAGATTGTAAATAAAACCCTCATCGATTTGGTAACATTTTGATAATAATCCCCATGAAATAAAGAAAATTATATAGATATAAAAATACCTATTAATTTAATAATAATAATCATAAAGGATGTTCATGGGTAGTATATACATTATATAAAATAAACAAGTGGTAAATATGTCATGTGTCTCATAAAAATAAAAGTGAGATGAAAATCCTTTACCTCAAGTCCAATTTCCTTTGAACATGTTCAAACAACCTATATAATAAATATAGATTTATTATAAATATATTACAGAACCTTAATAATATATATCATTCCATATATTATTTATTTATAACCTTTTATCACCAATTTATTAATAATTATTTATTAAAATCACTATTCCTAGTGATATATGTTTCGTTTTTCATATAAGTTTTGGTTTGGTAGTTTTGATCATTGTACTTAAATAATGGTTACATAAGATAAATAATGTTAAAAATTATTTAAATATCATTTATATTCATTATATATATTTATAATGATCTATAAAAGTTATAGATAGAAAAATAAATTACTCCGTTCATGGCGATAGTAAGCCGTACGTACGCAAGAACACATTTTTTTAACTTTTCGATGAATGAAATAAAAGAAAGGTAAATTTTAATTAACCTTTAAATAATCATTATTATATCATATATATCATATATATTCATTATATCTATCCTTATTACTCTCCATGTAAATTGGAAATGGAAAACGAATCACATCGCTTTGTGGAGGTGGTAGTCCGCACTTATGCACAAGCGACATTATCATTTTCCAATATATTGGAAGGTAATAAGTGATATGTGAAATTATAATTTAAAAGTATAATTTTTTAAGTATACTATATAAATATTAAACCCATCATAATAAAAATCTATGAAATATGTTGGTGGAAAATGAATTGTATCTATATGTGGAGACGGTGAGCCATTTATATGCACGAACGATACCTTCACTTCCCATTTGATGGGAATTAGGGTGGATACTAGTGATTAAATAATAATAAAATTATAGTATATTTAGGATAAAAAAGTTATTATTTTATGATATATACCATATATTTTTATGAGGTAAATAAGAAGTAAAAAGAAAGTGATCGATTAAGGCGATTACCGCTTCTTTAAAAGAACTCTATTAGATATACTCTTAAATATCCTAGGGTTGGTATTTTGGGAATAAAAAATCTATAGAATGTGTCTAATTAAGTTTTTAAGGTATTTTAGTAGTGTAATGTTGATATATATGGCTCAAAATATGTGATGAAGTGAGGGGATGAGGTGTCCTTTTATAATTGAGGTGACAAGCACTTTTTGAATTTATTAAAAGATTAAAATATAACAAATTCATTATCAAAAAAAATTCATAAAAATAGAAATTAATTATAATAAAAATTTTATAAGGTTTAAGTAAATCAACCAATTAAATTTAGATAGGTTTTGGTGTCATTTTAAACCTCATCTTTTTTATCAATACCTTTGTTAATTATTTTTGAGCTTAACCGTAGTAACAACCATTTTAACCATAAAAGGTAAATAATGTTACCATAAATGGTAAAGTGACTCATAAATTGACCATGTTTGATGTTTTAAATCATATTTAATTAAAATGGATTAAGAAAACATTTTTAATAATTTTAAATCATTAAATAAAATATAATTTATTATAAAATATCATTAATGTCAATTTTGAAACTATTCATTTAATTTAACTTAAAAAACACCAAGACATGGATTAAATTATAATATTATACTTTTAAACATCAATAATTTTTTATATTTATCTAAAAAATTAGTCAAAAACTATAAATCAATAAAATTATATTACTTTTAAAATTTTTAAAACCATTTGTTTTATTTTTCTATTAATTTAATAAATACTATATTAGCGTTGTACAAATATTTAGTGTAATTATTTAATTGATAAAAACTAGAAATAAATTTTCATCATGAAAACAATTAATTATTCTAAAATTATATATTTTTCAATACTCAATTTAATTAATTGGAAAAAATTAATTTTAAAAATAAGCATGCAAACTACGATAAAAAAGACTTTTTAGATAAAAAATTTAATCATAAAACTTTATTTATTCTTATTCCATGATTAGAAAAGATATTAAATGAATGTTAAAATATTTTATTGAATATATAATAGATAAATTAATTAAAATCATTCACTAATAGTGATTTTTTAAATTTATTAAGATAAAAATACATTATGCGCATAAAAATAGTTTTTTTAGAGAAATATATTTTTATTTTCAAATGATTTTATTTTTATTTATAATTAATTTATAACTAATGAATTAATTTTATATATATGTAACCATAAGTTTTTAATAATTTAGTTAGTACTATTCATACATTCCAGTCTAATGGCTAGCTGATAACTATAACATAATAATATTTTAATAGTATATCATGGTTTGTTTAAACTTGGTGTTTTATTTAATATAAAATGTAGAAGAAATAAAATAATTCAAAGAGAAATATATTATAAATATCAAGGTGTTACAAATTTGAAATTTAGTTCCAATAATATTGATAATTATATCTCATTTTCATGTGTGATCATGTAGGAAATGATATCTTACACACACACACACACACACACACACATATATATATATATATGTTTTTCTCATGAGTGATGTGATAAGTTCTTAGATAAAGAAATAACATTTGTGATATCATATAGAATAAATTTAGTATAAAAAAAGTGACTAGATCTAATACCAAATATTTTCCCAGATAAAATTTAGGTAAATATATAAGAGGGTGGGTGAATTGTAGTTGAAAAAAAAAACCTATAACATTTCCCTATTTAGTATTCATTTTACTAGTAGTTAAAAAATTCTGATAAACTCATAGATCAGAGTTAGTAAATATAGTGAAAATTAGAAAATTGGTAAAACTAATTTCAAAGTAGTGTATAAAAAAAACTAATAAGAACATTAAAAATAAAATTAATCACATATAATGGTTAACAAACCAAGAAATAATTTAAAGGATATTATTAAAAGATAACACCATCTAATTAGGGAGGTCTTTTCTTTAACTCAATGTAACAAGGGATTATTTTACTTTACTCTAGGTATCCCCTTCAAAGAACTGAAGTCCTTGATAAAAAATTATAAACACAAATATTCAACCATGAGAAGTTTCTTTAGCACCAAAATCAGTAATAGATTCCATGCCCTAGAATATCATGGTCAACCTGATCTAAATAACTTCCTCATAGATTTCAAAGCCCACCAATCAACATGATTGAAAAAAATCTTGCTTGCATACATTGTAACCTCCTAAAAAAATGGCCAGAATATTAATGATTATAATAAGATAACTAGGATAATTTAAAATGATACCTTACAAATATATTTTATAAGAAGAAACACTTAGAAATAAATGCTACTACAATTAGAAGCACACTCTACAACATGAAATTTCAGTATTCAAAACAAAAAGAAGATATTTAAAAAGAATATTAGTTTACAATGCTATTCTAATCTATAATGCAATAGGTAAAATTTATAGAGGAACCTAAAATGACCAAATTCCATAAACCGAATGTTTAATTACAAAGACATAAGAATTAGAAACCTATATTTTTTGATAGATTCAATGAAACTACACATCTACCGATGATAGAAAATTATGCCGCTACATCACTCTATCATCTGGTAAAAGAAATCTGACATGAAATTTCATATCAATATATTTTCCTGTACGACATATCAAACATAAATTCACCTGATTTAAGTTAATCATATTTTCATTATATACAATAAAAAAAACTAACACAATCTTCAAGTTAAATCAAGTTCATAGTAAAGTGTATCATTATAAAAAAATGATGTAAAGAAGTCATTGACTAAAAAAACTTCAACATGTTTAAACATGATGGAAATAAATTTACTTAATTCCACTAAATGTTAATTTTATTTTGATGCAAATAAAAAATGATAATGTGTGATATTTCACATGAATGGTCAACATTTTGTGGGTCAAGAAAAATGTTGAGATATGTAATGAATTTTACCATTCTAATGTCAATAAATAGTGAAATGTTATGGAGTTTTAATTTGTATTTTGTTAGATTTTGAATGCATTGATTTCTAATTTCACGATGGTGGGGTAATGGTGACATATTCTTGTTTTTAGTTCCAGTGCTGATGAAGGTTGTGGAGTTTGTGTAGAGTTTTCATTGGATGTTAGATTCACTGCATCTATCAGTTTTTTATTCATTTGGAACATAATATTCATAACTATAGGAAAAAAATAAGCTCACTAGTGTTTTAGAGATAGTTATTAACACACAATAAGATCTGATTGTGTGTCTCTAACTTATTATATCCAGTAGTGAATTTATTTTTTCTTCTAATGGACACTAAGGAAGGTATTTACAGTTATACTTCTTATTTGTAGTTTCTATAATGTTTTAATTGTGTTTTTACCACAAAGGACCTTACATGTTGAAATATTTGGTTGAAATTGCATTATTTATTCTATATTGGGGCTAATGAAAGTTCCACTATAAATGTCCAATGGAATTGTTTCACTAAAAGTGTCATGAAAGTTTCACTTAAATTAAGTTTTACTGAGATTTGAAACTATATATGAAACCACTAAATGTTCCACCAAAATTTTCACTGATAGTTTCACTCAAATTTTGACTGAAAGATTAACTAGTTTTACTTAAATTTTCACTAATAGTTTCACTAAAAGTTTTATGAAAAGTTTTACTTAAAGTTTAAAGTGAACAAATTGAATGTCATTAAAACATTCAGTGAATTTTTTAATGAAAATAGAATCTAAAGACTAGTAGGATCTATTATAATAATCAAATAAGGATATATTGATTTATATTTTTATAGAAAATAGTTATAGAAAAAATTTATAAAGAATTGGAATTAATGATAATGATGTTGATACTCATTGATTGCGTGAAAAATGCAGGTTATAACATTGTATTTTCCAATTTTAGTAAATTTTCGAAGGATTTGAGTATTCTAAATACATAAAAAGATAGGGTTATTATTTATGAAACATCTGTAATTGTTATAAGAAAGGATATATTCAAAATAAAAAAAATTAAAGGGGGGATAGATTAATTTTTTTTTGAAACTAGAAGTTTAAATTTAAAACAATTGAATAAAAATAAAAATTCTCATGCTATGATGGTAGCATGTTTTTATTTTATAAGATATTTAATTTTTAAGTCTTCTCTTCATAAATTAATATTGTATATTAAATAAATTTTCTTTTAATGTTGTGATTCACAGATCAATCAAAATAATATTCATCTATTTCAATTATAAAAACACATTTAAATGTAATTTTGGTAGTAGAATCACCCCTCTATATAAGTTATTTAATTATTTTTTATTATTTATCTATTGGAGCACAACTCATCAACTAATTTAGAACTTCAAATTTAGAGGCAGACTACTAAAAAATTGGATGATAGTTCAGTGCAGACATTAGATCACATTTGTTGGATTTTTTTGAATTGTGATGATTCAATAAACCATTTATAAGATATTTGAATTATAATGAATTCAAAAAACATTTCATGGTTTCTTGATTTTTTTATTTGTATTCCATGATTTATATATATGAATGATTTTTTGGTTTTATAATATAATAATTCTTGGTTTTATTAAAGTAAATATAGTTTGTATGAGTTCTATGTATGAAAAAGGAAGTTAGAGGCTAGATTGGTAACTATTGAAGACCGTATATATTGAAAAAAAATACTCTATTCCACTACTTATTTAAACAAAATCACAACTAAAATAATTTTTTGAACACTATTTACAAAACACATTTCAACCTAGAAAAATAATTTTATTAGTTTTATACTTTCATCCCATACCCATGAACCATGAAATTTGATTATTTATCTAGATATCGACACCACTGAATCCAACATATACCTTCTTCTTTTAAAATAAGTTTCCAACATGCTATTTTAAGAGTTTAAAAGGAATCTCTGTGATATATAAAGTCACTATTAATCAACTTATCTAGGGGTCAGGTTCTTGTTATTTTCTTTCTCTATTTTCATATTATAAATAAGGTAGAAAACTATTATTTCACAATCTAATATTGTGTCACCTTGTTGAGGTTTTTAATTCTTTTACCATTAAAACTATATATATATATTCTCTAAGCAATATGGGATTCATTTTATGATAATTTTCTTAATAAATTATTATTTTTAAGTGTACATGGTTGCATAAAATTAAGTATCAGTTTTCATTTGGTCAATTTAAATGTATATTTCATGAAAACAGAAGAAAATTTACCATTATTAAGGCATCAATTTGATACATATCAAGCCCACCACCACGAAACCAAGGGTGTATAGAGTTGTAGTGTGTGAAGTATTTTATTTTCACATTAAAAAAGAGTAGTTCTGAAAGGGACGAAAATATTCCTTTTTAATAGGAGTGAATATTCGATTGGTTTCTCTTTCAATAATTTTATTAATTTTTCATTTTTACATGAAATTATTCCCTTTAAAATTGAAAAAAGTTATAATAAAAGTTATACATATCATTTGAAACATTGGAAATATGGACAATAATATACTCACCATAGAATAATTAGTAATTAATATGGAATTATTTGGAAAAATTCAAGTTTCATCCCCCATTTAACATTTATTTTTTATTATTTGAGTATACACATATATTAATTTCTATCATTTAAAACAATTAGAACATATACAATAAATTATATTTAGTTATTAGAATTTATTTTACAATATGTTTGGTCAACTTAAATACTCACTTTTTTGTTTTTTATTTCTTTATTCATAAGGGAGAAAATGTATTCCAATGAAAATATTTGTACCTTGTTTTTAGACTCCAAAAATTATTTTCTACTCAAAAATAACAATGAACATTAACAAATAATGTACTGTAAAAGGGACTTTAAAATAAGAGTGAATTGTCGTAAAAACAAACCTATCAGGATCTAATTCAATAATATTTTGAATATGATTGTAGTTTGATTTATTAAACCATAGTCTTTGCTTAACTCATTTTGATATGAAAAACTGAATATAAATAACCACTTTATTTTCTAATTTCCCTACAACATTGGGTATGTCAATGATTTCTTTCATCCTAGCTGCTTCTGGCATTGATTCTAATTTTTTATTATTTATGTTCTTATTGTTATCTTTATTTGATAAATTCATGTTGAGTATAACTTATTTTCTTTTTTAGTCCTCAATTTGACATTTCTAATTAGTGATATAAACTAGTGAATTTTTGGTTTAGACTTATATGGTGTGTTGGTAGGTGTTAGAGGTGTGTATTGTTCATCATCTTCCACCTTATTGTTTTATTGTAGCCTCTTTATGGATGTCTTTTTTACATTCCTCTACACTTAAGGAACCATTATCCTTGTCTGTGATCCCTTTTTTTCTTGGGACCTTTTTTCTATGATTGGTTATCAACTATAGGGCTTACTCTCTCTTTATAGTTGGGTGTGAGACAATCAGATACCCTCATTTATTCTTTATCCTTTTAAATGGTTCTCATCTTCTGGTTATCTTCTTTTTTAATAACTCCTAAGTTGATTTTTTTACATCTAAATCCAAATATACCTAGATCCATTTTGTAAAATGTGTTGATGTTTGTGTCTTAGAACCTATTACTTTATACATTCAATTACCAGTATATTCAATGTTTTCAAAATTAATATATATCTTATCATATGATGATTATTCTTATGTATAACATTAACGTGATAATGAATATAGAGTATCTATCACATTGAAAGGTTATAATAGTTCTATGCTATGATGATAAATTTAAAATGTTATGATGAAATTCTAGAATACATATGACATCATTTAAATGGAGATTGATGATACATGCTATCAAGGGTATGGGTATCATAAGACAATAAGGCTTCTTCTTGTGATATTCTCCCTTTCTAATCTATAAGGGAGGAGGTAATGAGAACAAACTCACCCATAATAATTATACATGTAATATGTTTCATTGGAGATAATTATCCATAAATGTGTGTGTTGGCCCCTATACTTTATATAATAATTAATGAAAATCATGAATCAATTACTTTGATGTATTTATGAAAACCATAACGAATTATGCTTGTAATGAGGTAGGTTATGTTGGGTGATAATATCTATATTTCATGCATAAATTTTAGAGTGTTTTAACACATTGATTTCTGTATTTAATTGATTAATCATGAAAATATTTATAATGTTTAACTTGTTTTATGATTTATGGAAAGAAAAAATGAATCTTTGGAAAAGGAATGTAATAAGGAGAATTAATGAGATAAAATAAACTTTGCACTGTGAGCGTAGTGAAATGGCGTGTAATTTTTTTTAAGGATGCAACAGAGATGGAAAAATGGATTAGGGAATTTACACATCATGTATTACATTTACATAATGTGAATTTTTTCAAGATAAGTTTTCTAAATAGTTACACCAAAATTCATGATATCTAACAATTAAAAGATTACACATCGTGTAAATTATTACACGTTGTGTAAGTGTGGGAGAGACAAAAAATAATAATTCTAGTGGTTGAGGGTTTGAGGAAAATACTTTATATTCATTCCTTGGACACATAATAAGATGAGATCTGGTACTAGAGGAGGTAGAGTGATGCCACACCGACGAGACACACATGAAGTGACGATCTGGAGCCCTTCTTCACTGTCGTTCTTCACCGCTATTCTTACTCTGGTATCCATGCTACTTGTTCTCATCATTACAATCATGAGAGAGTAGTTTTCTTTGTGCCAAGTGATATGATTGTAGGGGGAAGTGTGGATTATAGATTATTTATATTTTCTATTCATGTTTTGGATTACTTCAACACCATTTATTAAATTATAATCATATTATTTTCATATTGTATGACCATTGTGCACGATTTGAGGTGTTTATTTAATTTCATCAATTAATTGGCCTATTTTTTATATGATCATTATAAGGTCTAGGTTAGTTATGTTTAAACATGTTTTTGGGTTGCCTAGTTTTGTGATTAAATCTATTAGATGCCCACTCCAATGATGTAATCATAGGATTGAAGAATTATACCCATACCAAGGATCTATGATGACCCAATTACGACATAAAACTTGAATAAATCCATTATCAATTAAATCCCTAACACATGAACCTAAAATCACTGAAGCGGGCATGCCTCTCTCTTGATATTCAACTGAATCTTTACTGTTTTATTTATGTTTTCTACAAACAAACCAAAAAATAGAAATATAAATTTATTTAATTAATTTCAAACATATGGATCATCCCTGCGGGTTCAATACTTGGGCTTTCCAAGTAATATATTTTTAGTAGTTTGTCTCAGTATTACAAATTACTTAATTTAGGTAGCCCTGTAAGAAAATAACATCACCCTGCAGGCTTCTAGGTTCATCATGAGTGATATGACATTAATAAATAAGTTAATAACAAGGATTTACACATTCTAAGTAAATGTAAGTAGATATCGCTTTAACTTTTATTGAAATAAAACTATTTGATAAATATATAACACCTCAATATTTTAGTACATATTCTCCTTTAAATAAAAGCAGTATGTATGGTAGCTTGTGATACATGAAAAATTGAACTAAATTGAATAATAATTTATTAAAATAGAAAATGAAATAAATTTAAATATAATAAAATTGAAACAAATTTAAAAAATAAATGATTTTTCATAATTAAAATGGTTCAATTTTACTTCGGAAAATACCATTAATTATAGAGAAACTTTTTTGATGAATTGTGTATTTTTGTGAAAAATTAAATACATTTGAGGAACTGATATGAATAAAATGAATTGGCAATAATATAGTAATTATTTGTAAAAAAATTAGTAATATATAAAAACAATCAAGTAACTATAAGGAATGTTAATTTAATTATTCATTGGTTAACAATTTTTTTGAAGCATTATTTTTATTATATATTATATATATTTCATTTAAAATATAAATTTATAAATTTATAAATTTTTGTTTCATAAAATGAATTTTATTTTTAGATTTATCATGTCAAAATTATCTTAGGATAAAATTTTGAGATTTTTCTAAAATGGTTGATTTTTAGGTGAATTGTGAAAATACCGTATTTACAAATACAGTAACTTTTATGAAATAATTATGATATAAAAATGAATTAAAAATATATGAAACCTTTTTCTTGACCAAAAAATCATTTATGGACTAAAATTATGTATTTAAAATTAATATTTTTAAATTATAAATATATGATTCAATTTTTGGCACCTAAGTTATATTTTATTCTAGTAAAAAATTTATTTTTGGTACTTTTACTTTAGTTAAGTATTCAAAATGCTCCATTAAGTTTTGGATTTCTTATAAAGTCAAATAAATATTATTTTTTGATCCATAAACCAATAATTTTCATGGTAATTAATACTATACATGATTTCGGTGTAAATTTATTTTATTCTTAAAATGAGCATTTTTCTAAGAAAGGTTTATGTTGCATTAAGCATAATTTTATAAAAATTATTTTTTACCACCTATAGAAATTGAATATTGTAAATTGGTTTTTAGATTTGGAACTATCATGTTCAAATTTGGTAATAACTTACATTTCATTTTTGGTTATAAATATAAGTTACCATGGTAAAAGTTAGTCACCATTGTAAAGGGTAAAAGTGTTAAAGGGGGTTTAAACTAACATATACGAATGAAAATATCACAAACAATTGTCCATAATTTATTATTTAATTGTATTATAGACTTAAAATATCCTATATTTGAAATTGATCTAATTTTTTTCCAGTTTATCTTGATTAATACATATATTCATTTTAAAGTTATAAGTATTAACAAAAGTGACACCCCTCTCACTTATAAATGGATCCATTCACCACCTCACCTATCTATACAACCTCAAAACCATATATCAACCAATACCTAAAACAATTACTCAAAAAACATCATTTTCACATATTAGAAGTTCCAGTAATCCTCAAAGACCAGTCTAAGAAGGCTTAAGGAGATATTCAAAGAAAGATATTCAATGAAGAGGTAATTATCCAAATTGAGTTTTTTCAAGTTTCTTTATTCTTAAAAATCCTAAAATTATTCTATAAAAATCATAATATAATTTCATAAATATCATTATCATACTTATTTTTATTATTATTATGTAACAACCATTATCTACCTCTCTTTAATCCATTGAGAAATGAAAATTTCATTGTGTTACATGAATACTACAACCTCCATGAACAAAATATTTCATTTTCCATCACCGCCTTACAAGAATGGTTATAAAAATGTATTCAATGAATAAAATTATTTTTATGAAATTATTAATGTTAATTAAAGATAATTTTTCCCTTATATTAAAAATATTAATAATAAATGGTCATCGTAAAATTTAAAAACAAAAAATGAGCATACCATGACACTTTCTGAATAATAAATTCTTACCATTATATTTTATTTATATTATTCAAATAAATATTCTTAAATATTATTTATAAATTTTTTATAAAGTTTTTAAAATCATTAATATTCTAAAAAAGTGATTTTATCATTACGAATTAGCATTTTCTTATTTATTCATTCATTATTACACACTCTCATTTGGGTCTCTTTTACCACCTACATGAACGATGTTATACTATTTGTGACAAGAATGATTAAGGAATGTTAAATATTTGAAATAGTATATAAAATTAATAAAATTAATATGTTTTAATTATTCTTTAATAGATATATACATATTTTTATTCACTAATAAAATTAATTCTTTCTATTGATTTGTAATTTCAAAAAAATGATTTTTCTAAGATTTCCATTTAAATCATCACCATAAGTTACATGAAGTGACCATGTAACTGCATAAATTTATCAAAAATATAATATAAACCTCTATTAACATCCTGTATGTTATGAAAGAATGAACAAGTTGAAAGGAATGAAACCAACAAATTAGAACATTTGTGGAAAACTGAATAGTTACAAAAAAATATTTATTTTAACAAAGAATTATTACTAAGTGTGTAATAAAAAATTATAAGTTAATGGTATATAGTAATATAAATATAAATATTGAAAAATCTTAATTTATTATACCTGTAGGTGATATGATGTTTTAATATGAAGGAATCCATGATAAGGGTTTCTTTTTCTCAATTTCAATTTCTAGAGGCATTTTTCATGTTATGCACCAAGTTTTATTTTATATGGTGTAATTAATAACACATGAATATGTTTTGAAATATTCATTAATGTAATTAATTGTATTTATATAACTATATCATTTTCTAACTATTGATGGATTTTGATTCCAATGTTACCAAATTCATAAGGGTTTATTTTACAATATCACTTTTATCAGGGTTATTTAGGTTTCACTTTATATTGGGGGAATTTAATGTTTTTTCTATCCAAAAACCAATATATTTTATTATAATATGGATATATTTATGGTTTTCTAGTAATTTTTTATATTTCCCTTCATATGGTACATGAAAACACTAAATAATGTTTATAAGAAAATCCAACCTTATTTCTCCTTTTAGTCGGGAATCTTTATCTTCCATATACATATTATTTATGTTTCTTCAAGAATGTTCTTTTTTATAATTATTTTTTTATTGAGATCTAATTATGTTAATTTTTAGTTTCTATTCAAATGTTTAAGATTATTTTTTTAGTTTTTTCCATATAAGTATTTTTTGAATTTATTTACAAAATTGTGAAAAGAATCTATTTTTAATGTTTTACACATAAATGAATTTTTCCATAATCATAACCATTCTTAATTATCTGGATTATTTTATATGTTTTTGCAGTTTTAAAATTTAATATATATTCCTATAATTATATGAATTTTTCAAAGTTTTATCAAAATAAATGGATATTAATTTCTTAAAAGTTTTGAAAAGGTATTTCATTTCACTTGTACAAATTTTAATCTTCTACTCAAAATTTAATTACATAAGTGTAGTTTATTTTAAATATTCAATTATTGTAAATTATTTTATAAATAATGTTTTAAATTAATTATTTACATCTCATAGATAAATATTTGTAAGTGATTTATAATTTAATTTTTACAAAAATGTTATAAAAGCTTCAACAGAAATGATTTTTAAAATTTCACTTACATTTTAATCTCTATTTCCCAAAATACTTTACTTTAATAAAAAACTTAATTTATAATGAATTTATGGTCTCCTTTCATACCCTAGTAATTTATTTTTTATACCTTAAATATTTTATAAGTATTATTCTGTGTTCACTCACTTCCTTATAATTATGTTATTTATGACACAAAATCTACCATTTGACTTTATTTTTATCCCTTATGTCCATTTTTTTTATTATAATCATTGTATACTACATAATGTTTAGGAGTACAGGGGTGAATACTCTTTGTTTTATTTATGATTCTGAATCTATACCTATTTTTATATCTATTCATGAATCTAGAGGCTTCCATAGGGATAACAATATGATTTTGTAGGATAATTGTTAGTGGTCTAATTCTGCACATAGTTCAAAGATGGTGTTGTAGGTATGGTGATCCCTAGTTCAGATCTTAGTATCCAAGAAGGGTCTATTGATCTTCCCAGTATTGTAGATATTACTTATAAGGTGAATACATGGGTTTTGGTTCATAATAAGTTTGTAGTTTTTTGAGGGGATATAATGTGTAATATCGATGGGGAGGGATGGGTAACTCAAAATTCAAAAGGGAAAAGGAAACAAGTTAGTGTTAAGAGAGAACAAGATGAGTCTATAATGTATATGTGAGAAGAACCATTATATACAGTGGTATCAATTACATCTGATGAGAATCCTTAAGGTGTAGTTGAAACTCTCCAAGACTGCTATGATTTTGAATCACATCACCATGTAATTTCCTCTAAATTTCATGAGGATAGGAAGGATTCATTTTTTTCAAATAACAAAAAGAAGTAATGGTTCAAATTAGAGGAATATTATATTAATAAAGAAAATAAAAATAGATCTTATAAAGAGTATTCATTCCTCCCTAACCTAATGACCACTGGATCACTAGGTAAAGGTTCAAGCCCAAAGGAATATATGTTTTCTCCTATAAAAGAGACAATTAAAGTCAACAATACTTCATACTGAAAGAATATGGAAATGAAAGTTATAAAAAATGTATATCAGTAAGGGATGATCGAGGTTTAGGATCATCCAAAATATCTACAAAAAAATTACAGGTGTACTGAAGGAGTCAGGAATGGATAAGGATAATGAAAAATCTATAGGGACATTTTAAACTCAATTTCATCATGATTTTTATTCACTTTTCATAGAGAAAATGAAATATATGTAAAATATATTTTTCAAATCCTTAGAGAAGGAACATTAAGAGGATAAATAAAGGATTTATGAATTTTATCCAAATAAGAAGGTAAAGTTGAAGGGGATGGAGAATCCTCAGGTATTGGAAAAGTCTATAATCTTTTGGTTGTCCCCACACTTATATTGGATCATTATAAAATTGGATGGTCCATATTTTTTTCCTTTGATGATATGGTTTAACTCATGATCTTTATTTTTATATCCTTGTAAGACTAGTTTAATATGTATATAACCCTTAATGTGAAAGACCTATATTGTAAATACCAGTTGTTCCAAGGTCTGGTCTCCAGTTATGGGTAGTGAAATATTTTCCTCTTGGTTCATTTTTCATCTACATCGCTAAGGTAGTTTCATCTTCCTAGTTTTTTTTGGTATGGTAGTTTCTTTATTATGTGTCCAATTGCTAATTTTTTCTTTGTTATGTGTCTTATGTATTTTTTTGGTTCACACTAAACCCTTGAAAATGATTTATCTAGATTAATAAAAAATTAATTTAGTGTTATATACTCATTATACTATACAGTTTGAATACCCTATTATAGATCAAGGAAATTGGAGGGTGTTTATCAAAAAATATAGTACAATTATTTTCTCAGAAAATATTGATAATATGTATACTTTTTAGTTACATACAAGTGATTATTGATTGCTAAAGGAATATTTGTTATGTATTTGGAAACATTGATAACCTATTATCTTAATACAGATGATTACTAATTATCATTAGAGTCCCATCATGCATTATATAGTTTATTCATTCCATCTCATATAATGAATTCATTTAACTTATTTAAGTGATGGTTGGGGATAGAATAATATATAACCTTGATTCATTATTTGGGTCTCATGAGATAAACTAGAATGAGTATTATTTGACGTATTCTTTCCCATATAATGAAAATGTTCTAGTTAAATCCTTGATGATATGGATTAGATTATTAATAATCTTATTGGCTAAGGCCTTAATGGTAATGTAACAACCTAAATTTTAAGGTATAAATCATTTTATTTTTGATTAATCCTTATGATTGAAATTAAACAAGTTTAGTCTTGTATGGGTGTTTAGAGAAGGAAATGATTCAAAGGATGTAGACTGGATACAAGAGCATTTCACATTAGGAATGGATATCCATGATATGCATAGATTTTGGGAAGAATACATGAATATTCATTCTAGGAATGAATGTTTTTTTATAATTTTAGAGGTAAATTCATGACATGAATGGGGTTTTAAAGATTTTAAGCTATGGTGATGCAATTTTTGATGTATCAACCTTCTCAAAAGTTCACAACATGAATCCATAATTCACACCATGAACATAGCTAGTTCCAAAAAATTAAATGTTTTTAGCACTTATTTATTTTATCATTCACCTCCCCCACTACTACTCTGAATTATAAGATCTCACTTATCAATTTTGGGTTTCTCTCTTACTTTTCCCCCCTCTATTTGATGCCCAAACAACAGTTTGATTTCATGTTTCTAATATAATGAAATCTATCTTAACCCAAATCAATTATATTATCTTCTATATGGTAAAAACAAATTATATTATCAATATATTGATCAAATATAAGGGTTTTTGGAATGTGCAAACATGGGTATTGTAGTCATTGATAAAATCATCACCTAGATTCTCAATTTTGGAATATGCACATCATTTATGCCTAAACCATTATCAACATTGAATATTCTTGGGAATTTTTGATATTGTATTAGATTTTTAGTTTGATCTCTCATAAATATTGATCCTAGAATTCTAATAATGAAATATCAGAGATGGTTCTAGAATTTGATGGTGAAATTTGATTTGAAATTCAACCCTTATCTTCAAACATCATGGAATATAAGATAGGAAGTACTTGACATTAGAACATGTTTATACATATTCTTATAATTATCATTTGGTGTTTGTGTGTGTCCCTATGAGGAATATGTTTTATATTAATCACATGAGGTGTGTGTGTGTAACCCCATGGAACCTATGTTGATGTTATCTCGCATATGATTTTTTATTGATGTGACACTTTCCTGATACAATGAATGTTTGATTTGTCATCTTATACACATGATTTCATGTGATGTTTCTTCTTCTTCCTTCAGTTTCATGTATAGTTTGAGTTATATGGAATATCCCCCTAAGAGGGAAGTGTAAGATATTGATCAACAAATACACTGGTTTCCCCTTTTATGAGGATGTGTCAAACATGTTTCATGGACAATCTCGTCAGGGGGGGGGTGTCAAACATGGTTGGTTGACATTACTCCTAGAATGGTTCCAAATTAGGTAGAATATATATTTAAGGACCCAATACAGATGTTATATTTTTGTGATATTTTTTTTAAAAGTTTGGGCTAGAGCCTCTTTATTATTGAAACAAAGGAAGGGACCTCTTTCTTTGTGTGATATAATTGTAGATTACCTATGTTTTATTTAAATTCATGGAATGGAACAGTATATCTTATGCACTTATGTTAAGGATCATTGGTGGTGTCATACTGAGTTTCATACTCACACCCTACTTGGATATTTCAGTGCACTTATAGAGTTTATGACCAGTGATCTAGTTAAGGGAAAGGGTCCTATAGTGGATGGTTGAGTAGGTTTAGTATGATGATGCAGGCATTGTAGGTTGTACTTTAAGATAGTTTCCTAATAATGTTTTTGTTTAGCTGATTTACTTCATACATTAATCCACTGCATGATTTGATCCTTTCTTTTGTCTGGGTTGTGTGATTGGTATGTCATATGGGTTGGAATTCAAAGTTTTATTACTACACTAATGATTTATTTATTTCTTGATTCAATTATTGTTGCTTCCATTATATAATCTAATGTTTAACTGGTATTCAGGGAATATTATTCTCATGATTATACTCTTAGACCTTGATTCTAGTTAGTAACCTCTTTAATATGGGGAGGCATGCATGAGGTCATATGACATTCCAACTTAGACCTGGAGGTTCAGGTTGGGGTGTTACAGGTTAGATGTTAAACATTATGTATTTCATCACAATGAAGATATTTATTTATTTCTATGTTATTATTTACAATTTTATATTATCCATGGAAATATTTCATGACTAAGTTATTGATTATATATCACATTTAATAATTTTTTACTCTTCCATATTTCTCATTGCTTCCATTATACACTACCCTTATTGATGTGTTAAGTGTACTTTTTTTAAAACTATTTTTAACACCTTTATAAATTAAATCTTGTAAATTTATTTTCACATTTAGAATCATCATGTTAAAATTTGGTAATGAGTACCATTTCATTTTAATCATAAATATAATTTATCATGGTAAAAGTTAGTCACTATTATAAAGGGTAAAGGGTTTAAAGGGGGTTAAATAAAAGGATAAGGCCAAAATATTACTAAAACTTGTCCATGATTGATTTATGAGCGTATTTTTATCCTACCCTATTATATATTTTAAATTTGTCTAATTTTATGTCACTTTACATATAAAATGACAATTATTTATTATAAAGTTATATGTATTTACAAAAGTTTCACCTCTATCACTTACAATAGGATCCATTCAATACCTCACATATCCACACAACTTGAGCCCATTAGCTATACCAATACTTGAAAAAAATACCTCCACATATCTATTTTTCACATTCTATAGATTCTGGTCTTTCCAAAAGACCAATCTAAAAAGGTTTAAGGAGAGATCCAAAGAAAGATAACTGAAAAAGTGGTAATTGTATTGAATGAGTTCTTTCAAGTTTTATTATTCTTAAAACTTCTCTAAAACTTATATAAACATACTAATATAATAAAATAAATATCATTAGTATACTGAAATTCTATTATATTGATGGAAAAACCATTATCTACCCCCTTCTATTCATTGAAAAATGAAAATTTCATTGTGTTACATATGGACTACCACCTCCATGAATGAAATAATTCATTTTTCACAACCAAATTACATTACTAGTTATAAAAATGGATTTAATTGATAAGTATGATATTTATAACATTATTAAGTTTCCTTAAATGTAATTTTTTGATTCTATATATAATATTAATAACAAATAGTTATCATAAATTTTAACCACATAAAATGAGCATATGTAGAAACTTTGTAAGTAATAACTTCTTAACATTAACTTTTATTTATATTAATTATATAATTACTATTAAATATGATTTATAACATTAATAAAATGTTTTTAAGATAATAAATTTTATGTAAAAGCGATATTATCATTATGAAATAGCATGTTCTTACCCATTCATTCATTATACCATGCTTTTGTTTGAGTCGATTTTACCACACACATGGACAATGTTATAATATTTATGTCATGAATAGTTAAGGAATGTTATATATTGTTGATATTATGTGAAAATAAAGAATTTAAGATGTTATAATCTTGATTTAAAAGTTATATACTTTTTTTATTCACTAATAAAATTAATTCTTTTTATGGAATTGAAATTTCTAAAAAATGATATTTTTACACATTCTATGTGTATTATCACTATAAGTTCCATGAAGTGACCATGTAGCTAGAAAAATATATAAAAAATACACTCTCAAAATTTATGAATATCCTTTATATTATTAAATCATGATCGAGGTGTAATGACCAGAACCGCCAAATCAGAACATGCATGGGAAACTGAATAGTTAACACAAAAATATTGATTTTAACAAAGAATTATTACGAATTGGGTAATAAGAGATTATAAGATAATGTAATATACTAGGATAAATATAAGTATTGTTTTTTATATATTTATTATAAATAATTTTTTATAGTGAATTTATAACGCGTTTGACTAATTAGGAATCAAAGGTAAAGGTTTATTTGTCTGAATTTCAATTTCTTGAGACATGTTCATGTTGTGCATCATGTTTTCTTTTATATTGTGTAATAAATGACCCATGAATAAAATTTTACATATTATTTAATTTACTTAATGTTATTTATATAAACATTTCATTTTATAACTTTTCATGGATTTTGATTCAAAATTTTCCAATGTTGTGATTGTTTATTTTAAAATCACACTTTTATGGGATAGTTTATGTTTCAATTTAAATTTGGGATAATTTTATGTTATTTATCTTCTAAAAACCATAAATTTTCTTATACTCTTGTATTTTTTTGGTTTTTATAGTACTATTTCCATTTTTACTCTCTTTAGAACTCAAAACCACTGAAAGAATGTTTATAAGAAAATCTAGCATTATTTCCCCCTTTTGGTAAGGAATATTTCCCTTCGATATCCATATTATTTATTTTTCTTCAAGAATATTATTTTTATATAATTCAATGATTTCTTAGTATTAATTTATGTTAATATTTAATTTCTATTTAAAATTTTAAAATGGTTCTTTTAAACATTTTTTGTATAATTAAATCTTGACTTTCATTACAAAAGTGTGAAAAAAATCAATTTTTTACATTTTCTACATGAATAGTTATTACCACTATCAATAAAATTCATTATATTTTGAATTAATTTCAAAGTTTTTATTTTTTTATAATGTAATATATATTTCCATGATTCTTTGAATTTTTTTACTACTTGAAAGTATTTCTAATAACATAAAAAATATTATTTGTATTGATAAATTACACTCTTCAAACTTTTTTAAATTTAAAAATTTAATTATTTAATAATTCTTTATTACAATTTTAATAGAAATTATGTAATTATTTTAATGTTGTTAATGTTTTAAGAATTTTGTTTTTTAGATTTTATAATTATACTTAATGGCTGTTCTATTTTTTTTAATTTTGGTTAATATTGTTTTTGTTTACTTATATAAAAAAATTGGTCAATCCGAATTGAGGCACCTAGGATAGCCCTTAACCACTTAGAGGACCCATTGGGTCAACCATATAGGAAGGCCCACCACATGAAGACCATAAGGGAGATTAAGAGTAGTCGGTGTGAACAATGCATGCTTATTGAATGTGGGCCCATGTATAAGGCCCGCAAAGTGCACCTTCTAGGAACATGGGTTGGGCTAGGTAGCCTGCTAGGCCAAAGGCCCATGTAGGTGCAAAGTGTAACTAGTGATGATCCTTGGTTTCCATATTTGATGGTGAGAAGGCATGTCTTGTTTGATATGCCACTTGATCTCTACATCACCAAATCAATGTGGGAATGTGATATAACTTCCCTGTTCATCTTTTAAAAACCAGGATGTGATTTTGATTGTCATATATATTAAATATCATCTGTTTGATATGTTTTGAAGTATCGCATATTATTTCTTCTCTCACACTTCTTATTTTTGAATTATATTGACTTATTCCTCCTAGTTTTTCACCTGTTCTCTTGTAATGATTCAACGCCTTCTTCCATGCTCGACCATTAGTTTAATTCTACTACTAGTAGATATTTTTTCTCTTTGATAAATCTTTTTTACTACATCAAAATTTTATTCCTCCACATATCTAATTACATTTGAACCTAATCACGACATATCTATCTCTAAAACTTCCTGCTTCCTTTAATGAAGATTCTCCTTGTATGTTGGGTGTTATATGCATTTTTCTCCAGGGGATCATCCAGCCCTCATTAGAAACACCATTAGGGAAATGATAGTTCACCTCATTGGAAGAAATGTTGGAAATCATCTGATAATAAATCATCTATTTTCTACCTTTATACCCTAGTGGTAGCACCTCAATTTTTCTACTATTGGAATCAAATGGTAGATCTTTTATACATTGGTAGATTAAACTCGATCAATATTGTTTTCTCTTCCACTGATTCTTAAATATTGGATCTCATTCACCATCACTAGTATATCACCATCAACTGGTAAATCTATTCATCACTAGTATATCACCATCAACTGGTAAATCTATTCATCACCGGAGCTTCTCGATGGCTGCCCTAATCTCCAGATTTCAAACTCGGAATTCACTGACGCCTCTACGCTTCTGAAGTTCACCCTAATTGCTAGGTTCAGTCATCGAAGACCGTCGGTCGACGCTTTTGACAGATTCGTCTTCGCTGAATGGGACCTCCAGGAGCGGGCGACGGTGGGACTTCTCGATAAGCTTCACATCATGATCCGGTTTTCTTCTGAAAAGGATCTCATACGCGCCTGGTCGAAGGCACCACGGCGTTGCAGCGGAGATCGCTTCTTCTTGTTCCGATGGTCATTCGATTTCCACATGAACCGTGACTCGACGTCTGCGGCCATCTGGGTTAGTTTCCCCAACCTCCCACTGCCGTTTCAAAACCCTGCAATCATTCGCATGCTTGGCAATCTTCTCGGTCGGTACCTGTGTTCGGATAGCAGAACGGCAGCTGTTTGTCATCCGGTTTGCCCAAGGATATGTGTGGAGATGGATGCATCGCGGGTCCCATTTGAATACGTTTGGATCACAATTGGTGAAGAATACCGGTGCAAGCAGAGAGTTATTTATGATGGTTGGACGGACTTCTGTTCATCGTGTAAGCGTTTGGGGCACAATGCTGAAGTCTGTCGATGGAGTCCTTCTGCGCTGAAGCGTAGGGGCTTTGGCGTGCTTTCGAGTGCTGGGCAAGACGCGGCTTGGATGGCGAACAGTGGTCCTGATGGTTGTGTTCTGTTGCGGCCAGTGGAAGGAGTGCGCGCTGGTGATCTGCGACCTGTTGAAGAGGTGCGATTGGGCAGTGAGGGAGAGGGTAGATCTGCAATGGGGGTGGATGAGATGCGATCGGATTGTGAGGCAGGGGGAAGTTCTTCTGCGGGTGTGGAAACTGGGAAGGTGGCAAATCAACAAGTGAACCCTTTGGTGGTGGATGTGTTCAGAAGGCTGAGAAGGGACCTGGCCAGCTCCTCCAGTCGGGGTGCTATTGATGAAGGGGGAGTTTCTCAGCTTCAGGTGTTGCAGGCAGTTGATCAGAGGAATGGGAGCAAATCTGTTCTGGAACAGATGTCGGTTGAAGGGACGATGATGAGGCCTGTTGGCCAACAGGTTGTGGAGGAAGCTCGGCAGGGATTTGGAGGCTCCATGAGCACAGCAGTGGCAGTGGAACAGGGGGACTTCGAGCAATGTGAGAATAATATGAACCTCCAGGATGCTGCTTTGGGCCAGGAGGTTGCATGTTTAGATTTCCAGCTTGTGGGAAGGGGTCATGAGCAGGAACAGAGCTCCCACGAAACCAGAGATCAGAATACATCTGGTAGCAGGGCACAGGTAGTTGCTAATGACATGATAAACTGTTCATCAAATCATTTTGCAGTTCTGTCTAATGGTGAGATAAAGGGAATGGAGAGAATGGAAGAAGGTGAGATAAAGGGAATGGAGAGAATGGAAGAAGGGAGGACTTTCAGCGCCATCATCCCTGAAAACACTTCCAATCATGGTTTAGTGTTAGATGGCCAAGATGCTGGGCAGCAGGGTGCAGAGAGGATGTCTAGTCCTCCTATTGGAAGGATTAGCTCATATGAATGCAATCCTTGCAAGGAGACTCAACCGGGAAGCGTGCGGATGAAGAAAAGCAAATCTGTCTCTCCCCCAGTGGCTCAACATAGGCAGTGGGGTGACGTTTCTGACAATGAGAAGGAAAATGGCAACAACAGATCTTCCTATAGTGACATTGTGAAGAATGGGAGTAAAGAGATGACGGGCAAGGAGCTGAGTGGGAAAGCACAAGGCAGGAGAAGGCAGAGAAGGGACTATTCGGATCTTCCCAAACCAATGGCGACTAGGTCTGCCCACAAGCAGGGTGGTGGTGGGAGGCCTGATTCGGCCAAAGGCAATGAAGCAAGGAGAACTTTCAAGGAACAACTCACCAAAGAGCAACTTGTCCACAGGAATCAATATCTAGAACTTTTTAAAAGATATGAGTCCTCTGAATGGGAATCGGCCACACAAGATGATGATGGACCTGATGGTGAGTATGGAGATGGGAATGGGTTTGATGTGATGTAATCTCTCTGTTTTTCTTTGTCCTGAACTTTTCTTTTTCTAATAATATTTTGGGAGATCAGACGTTTGTCTGATCTGTGCCTTCCGGACTAACAAGTGTTGTGTAGATATAGGACTCAAACAACCTCCTAAAGGATATTTGTTTTAATGATCTAAGATATATATTTAAGGAATAAAACATATAATAGCACAAATTATTCAACAAGGAAACTTGTGATATTTATTCGATACATTCTTACTGCTCTCAATTGTTCATGAAATTCTGAAACTTCAATAATATAGCCGTGATCATCAAAGGACTTCCAATTTGACATTTGTTCCTTCCAAGTGATCAAAGATCATCTAGATTTAACATCTTTTAAATTTCTGATAATATAATAATTTCCCTACATTAGTTTTTATCGATGTAATATTTTTCCATATATTTGTATTTCTTTGAGTTTGGTTTATGATTTTCCCAATAAAAATCAAGTCTTGCTTTATATGGTTATTCCAACACCTAAAAGGAAGTCTAGTTTGTGACTATTGATTAATATTTTTTTTAAAAATCTAGGTTAGTCTCCTGTAAATACTAGGTTATGCCTCTGGGTTATTATAAAATGTTGGTTCTATAACAAGGTTATGAAACCTTTAAAAATTATTTTCTTAGTGGGTACCAATCTCTTACCGTAATAGAGGAAGTTGAGGAGTGGACTGAGATCTTTTTGATCTCAACCACTACAAAGCCTTATGCTCTGTATTTTTATTTCCAATAAAATTTATTTCAAGAACACTAAGGTACTATAGATTTTTATTTTATATACTATGATTGTTTTTTTTGTAAAATTTTAAAATGACTATTCAACCCCTATAGTTATATTTTCTATCACTAATGATCGATTAATTAATATTAGATCATTGTCTCTAACAATTTAGTATTTTTTATTCATATTTTTAAATCTATTCTAACTAGATATCCTAGAACTAATAGTATAATAAAAAAAAGAAAATATTTCTTTTAAGATGGAAGGTGTCAATGTCAATGGTGGATGGATTCTATAGAAACCCTCATTCTTTGATGTAAGTGACTATGGATACGAGAAAAAAATAATGTAATCATACTTGAAAAAATTGAGTTTGGATCACATTAATATCATGGATAATCCATAAAAGATACCCAAAGTTGATCATGAGACACTAGTAGGTAATGACATGGTAAAATATGTTTTGAATTATAAAGTTTAAAACACTTTATACTGTTCTATAAGTAGAAGTATCTATTGACATATTTCATCTTGTAACACAACCTATCATATAAAGAAGATACTTAAAGTAACTCATTATGGGATTGAAAATATCAAGAGAACCAATATAGGAATTCTCTAAATAGAATAAAAAGACTTTAATATAGGAGATAAAGCATCTATAAAATAGATGTTTCATTGGTTCACAAGTATAACCAATGGTATGAGTGCTATTGGAGAAGTTTTGGACAACCCATATCAAGTAGAAATAGTATTGAGATATATTCTAAAAATATATAATGAAAATAAGGTGGTCATCAATGAGAGTATTAATTTTAAGGAGTATACTTTAGATGTCCAAATAGGCTCTCTCCTACAGTATGAGTTAGAACTGAAAAATATTTCTGATGAGGAGTATACTAAAATAAAAGGCAATGAATTTAAATCTAATGTTATTGATAAATATAATACTACTGAATATGAGTTTTTGGAAAGTGACTTTGAGATGTATCACTTCAGTAATAAGTTTTTCAAGTTCATGAAAAAAAGATGGAAAGCAGAAGTTCATCAAGAATTCCAGAATGGTCTATAATAAAGGTAATACTGCTAACAACAATGATGTTTTAGAGTTAAACTATTATGATTGTAGAAAGAAATGTCACATAAGGACCAAATTATCTAAAATCAAACATCCAAACAAATTCAAAGATAAAAGAATAAAGGAATAACAATATTTTTTTAGAGGTTGGGAATCTCAAGAAGTTCTAACCCAAGTAGTGATTCTGGAATAAAATAAGAGATAATGAATATTTACTTCATGGGTATTAAATGTGAGGTAAATTAATAACTCTCTACTCAGTTAATAGATGCTCCAAATTTTGATATTAATGATTTATCTAAAAATGAAACTGAAATTGATTTTAAACCATGTTTTGATTCTGATTCTATAAATTCAAAACTTAGGAAACATCTTAATGAAAATAAAGAATTAAATAAGGATAGAGTTAAGATAATTGAAAATTATAATTATTAAAAAAATTAGGGATAATATGTTGATTAAATAAAATGAGAAAATTAATAGGTTATTTAATAATTTGAGAATTCATGTTTCCCAAAACGATAAAGATAAAGAGGATTATAATTCTTAATTGATAAAACTAAAAGGAGAAAATAAAAGGGTTAAAATATTTATTGAAGTAAATGATAAAGGATATTATATAATACATAATTTAGTTATGTATGATCTAAATAAAGTATAAAATGAATGTAAGAAATTAAGTCAAGAAGATAAAAAATTAAGAAACACAACTTCTAGATCCAACGAAAATGTCTTTACAGATTTAGAAAATATTCAAAAAGAGAATATAGATTTGAAAAATGAAGTTGTTAATATTAAAATTGATTAATCTAATTTTGTTAAAGGAAAGGAAAAATATGATAACATGATGTCTATAATGAAAATAAACACAAATATAAATATTTTTGTATTTATCATTTTAATAACACATTTAAAAAAACTAATTTTTTTAAAAGATCAAAAGGAATTGTTTCCAATATTACCTGTATTAAATGTAGAAAGAAAGGGAATTATGACAATGAGTGTTTGCTAATTTTTAAACAATAATTTGGGAATAATAGTACTTTCATTAATATAGATATATAATCTAATCACCAGAGTAATTAATGCTTTAAATCTATTTGGGTTCCAATATTTTTTTGCTACTAATTCAGTTGAAACCAAGTTAGAATGGGTACAAAAATAGTTTATTTGATTGTATAATTTTAAAAAATCTACCTTATAAGTCCCATTGAATTATCGTACTTAAACAGTGGATAATCCAGTCACGTGATAGGTGATATTTCAAAATTTCTATTATTTAATTCATGTGATGGTGGCCTTATCACATTTAGAGACAACTCTAAATTTCAGATTAAATGTATTGGTGCAATTAGTTTTTCAAAAATAGACACTATTTAAAAAGTATTATATGAAATTGGTTCAAAAATAGTATCATTAGTATATTACAGTTGTGTGATTATGGATTAAATTTTTTATTTGAAAATAATAAATATACTATTTTGAAAATAAATTAGTTTTATTTTCTGCAAATAGAAAAGAAAATGTATATACTATTTATTTTTATGGTCTAACCATATTTTTGAATGTTGTAGAAGAAGATGATATTATATTTCAAAGGAGGCTTGGTCAAGAAAATTTCAGAATATTACACAAACTTTCAAATAATGAACTGGTTTTTCAACTGATCAAGTTATATATAGGTAAGTACTCCATGTGTGATTTCTGTTTAAAGGTAAACAACACAATGAATTATTTAAATCTACAAATGATATTATTACAAGTACAGGTTTAGAATTATTCTATCTTGACTTGTTAGGAGCTTTAAAACCTGCTATTTTTGGGTGTAAAAAGTATGTATTTGTAGTTATAGATGATTATATTATATTCTTATGGATTTATCTATTATCCCATAAAAATTATACTTTATCCAAATTTTTTGATTTCTATAAGCTTATTAAAAAATTAAAAAACGATTCAATCATATCTATCCGAAGTGATATATGTTGTAAAGTTTTGAATTTTGAATTTATTGAATTTTTTGAATCAAATGGTTATAAACATTATTTCTCAACCCCCAGGACACCACAAAAGAATGATGTGGTTAAAAGAAAGAACATATCTATTCAAGAAATGGATAGATTAATGCTAATGGAATTTAGTGTGCCGAAATACTTTTGGAAAGATGATTTAAATATATATTCCCATGTTTTAAATAGATTTTCAATTTGAAAATTACTAAACAATACCCCTTATAAACTTGTCAAGGGGTTTTAACTTAAATTTGGATATTTCAAGGTCTTTGGATGTGTAGCCTTTATCTTAAATACAAGATAATTTTGAAAAATTTGACTTTAAATCAGATGAATGGATATTTTTATAACATTATAATGCTAGAAAATATTATAGAGTTTTTGAATAAGAAAACTTTAGTTTTTGAATATTTTTTTCATGTTAAGTTTAAGGAAAAAAATTCTAATAAGTATAATTCTAAATCAAACAAAGAAAATAATGAGTTTAGAGAAATTAATTTTAGTTAAGATAATGACCAAGATAATTATAATGCACCAATTGAGTGGGGTCACATCTCCTCTCAAACCAATACAATGGAATTATAAAATCTTAAATATAACCCTGTTAGAAAAGTAATTGGTAATGTAGAATTTAGAATTCAAACCATAAAATTTGTCTTTATTTATTATTCCAATTATAATTTTGTTGTTGACTTTATTCCTATCAATTTTAAAAATGATTTAATTGATTAAAATTTGTTTAATTCTATGCATGATGAATTAAATCAAATTTAAATGAATAATTTTTGGGATTTTGTTTCTTTTCCAAAATACAAACCTATTATAGGAACTAAGTTGATTTTTCCTAAAAAGCTTGATGAATCTTATAACATTGTTAAAAAGAATGAAAGAATAGTTGCACAAGGTTATTCCTAGGAATAGGGAATTAACATTAATTATTATTTTCCTCATGTTTCTGGGATTGAATCAATTATAATTCTATTATTCTTTTATAGTTCTAAGAACACCAATTTTTTTTAAATAGATGCAAAAAGTTCATTTTTAAATGGAATTATTTTATAGGAAGTCTATGTTAGAAAAAACCCTATATTTGTAAATGAATAATTTCTAAATCATGTTTTTAATCTCAATAAATCCTTATATACTATTAAGAAAGATTTAAGATCTTGGTATGAAAGACTAAAATAGTTTTTATTGATAAATGATTTTGTTAAGGGGAACATTGATCCAACCTTGTTTATAAAAAGGGCTCAAAATGATGTACCAATTATTCAGATATATATCGATATAAATTTGGTTCAACAAATGATTCAATGTGTAATGATTTTTCTAAAATTATCATAAGTGAATTTCACATGAATATAATGAGAGAACTAAAATTTTTCCTTGGTTTAAAAATTAATCAAAGGAAATATGACATTTTCATAAATCAAGATTAGTATGAAAAAGAAATTGTAAAGAGGCTTGTAATTGATTCTAGTAAGACTATGGAAACACCAATGAGTACTAATTACATGATGAACTTAGATGAATCTATAAAGCCAGTAGATATTAAATTTTATAGAGGCATGATAGGTAGTCTATTGTATCTCAATGCATCTTTACCATACATCATGTTCTAAGTCTGCTTATGTGCTAGGTTTTAGTCAAAACTCAAATAAAACCATCTTAAATCTATTAAAAAAGCAATTAGATATATCAATGGTATTATTTTTACTAGACTATTATATTCTAATATGAATTGTTTTGATTTACAGTCTTACTCTGATTTTGACATTAGAGGTTGCAGACTTAACTAGAAAATAACTACAGGTATGTATCACTTTTTAGGAAAAAGTTATATTTCATGGATATATAAGAAACTAATTTCAGTAAAAATATCAATAAATGAGGATAAATATGTTTTTGCTACAAGTTTCTATTCATAAATTATTTTTATGGAACACACTTTTTATAATTTCAATATAATTTTTGATAAAACTTATGTTCACTGTGATAACTCAAGTGTTATTACAATTTCTAAACACCCTATTCAACACTCTATAACTAAACAAAAATATGTAATGTCTCATTTTCTTAGGTATCTTTTAAATTAATTTGATATATTCTTAGAATTTTTTCTTATTGAGAAACATCTAGATTAAATTTTTATAAAACCCTTAGATCCTGTTAAAGTTGAGAAGATAAAATTTGAATTGGGTATGTTATAAGCCTAAAATATTAGATAGTATAATCACTATCCTTAAATATGTTTTTACATGAGTTTTGTATTTGAATATTTTTTTCTACTATAATTAAATCATAATTAGATTATACTATTTGAAAAATGCATTGTTAAATTTTATTACTTTGTCTTAATTCTATTGTATTGGAAAAATTTATACTCTCTTTATTTTAGTGTAATTTATTTTTATTAAATGAGAGTCTCTTTTATATATTAATTTTAATGTTTTTTTTAATAAATTTCAAAAAGGGGAGATTTATTTTGAAAATTTAATAAATTTTTTGTTTTGTAATTTAAAAAAGGGAGAGTTTTTTAGTATTTGAAAATAGTTCTAATACTTAAATAATATTATTTATTTTGATAAATTACTCTCTTCACATTTTATTAAATTAAAAATTGTTTTAATTAATAAATAATTTTTTATTTCGTGTTTTAATAATAGTTATGTAATTATTTTAATATTGTTCATGATTTAATAATTTTATTTGTTAAATGTTTTAATGATATTTAATATTTTTTCCATTTTATTTACTTAAGGTTAATATATTTTTTACTCATATAAAGAATCTGTTCTATCCTAAGTGAGGAACCTAGGTTATATCTCAACCACTTAGAGGATCCATTGGGTTAACCCTATGGGAAGACAAACTATAAGTAGCCCACGAGGAAGTTTTTTCTAGTCGGTGTGCATAGTACACACTTATTGCATGATGACCCATGTATAAGGCCTATAGAGCATTCTTGTTAGGCACATAAGTTAGGCTAGGTAACCTGTTGGGCCAATGAACCATGTGTATATATAGTTTAACCACTACGGATCCCTAGTATCCAACTCAAATGGTGGGAAGGAACATCTTTTTTGATATGCTATTCTCTATCTATATCTCCAAATCGACGTGGGACTGTAATATAACTTCACTGTTCATATTTTAAAAAATTAAACATGATCTTGGACTTTAGAACTATTAAATATAATTTGTTCATTATTTTGTGAATTCCTATGTATTATTTATTCTCCCACACTTTTTTTTCAAATTATATCATCTTATTCCTTTGAGTTTCTTTCTTTTGCTATAGTTATTTTTCTATGCCTTCTTTCATACTTGACTGTTAGTTTTAATATACCACTAGAAGATCTTGTTTCTCTTTAGTAGATATTCTTCACCCCACTGAAATTTTGTTACTCCATATGTTTCTTTCAGTTAGAACCCTATCATGGAATAGATCTTGATAAAAGTGCCTCCTTCATTCAAAAAATATTCCCCTTGTATATCGGGTGTTTTGTGCATCCTTCTCCAGTGGATCTTCCAGACCTAAATGGAAGAACCATTGGGTAACTGGTAGTTTACCTCAATATAAGCACATTTTTAAATCATCCATTGGTAGATTCTTTATTTTTCTACTATAGGAATACAATAGTAGATCTTTTATACATCATTGGATCAAACTTGATAGGTAGTTTTGTTTATCTTCCATTGATTCTTTAATATTGAATATCATTCACTATTAATCATAGATCACCTTCAACTGGTAGATATGTTCTTCATCGATAGCCCCACTTTTGGGTGAAAGAAATTATGGTAGAAACTTCCCTCTTCATCGTTTTTTTTATTTTATTTATTTTTTATTCTTAAGTTTCTCATTCTTACAAAATATTTCTCACTAGGTTTTGTTTTTATTCTACCACCATTGGAGATCTCCAACGGTATATCATTTCCACCATTGGAAAACCAATGATAGCATGATTTTATTTCTTCTCCTAAAGTCATTAGTTAAACAGTGTCCTGGAAATAGTTTTAATTTTGTCGGGTTTAATTATTTATTATTTCTAAATGCAATGGTAGATCATTTCCACTGGTAGTAGAATAAGCCACCATTCTCTATTTTGTTATCATTGTACATCCATTGGTAGATCATTTTAGTGGTAATATATTTCTTCAACCACTCTATATTTTTCTACCATTAGACACTAATGATAGGTTAATATTCCACTATTAGTAAAAATTTTGTTTCTAAAATATTTATTTATTATCTTAAATGATTTTATTGAAATAATTATATTTTTAAATATTTTATTATTTTATTTTGAAATATAATTATAAGAATGTTTAAAAAATAATTATAGCATTATTTTATATACACTTATTCATGAAAATTGATACTCTTATGACAACCTATTTTTACTACAATTTTTATGTCTTAATAATCTATAATATTATAATTTCATTTTAACTATTTTATAAATATAATTTTTTTACAATTTTTATACTTAAAATTTTAAATATTTTATTTTAATATTTCACGAAGAAATATAAAGCCTGATTGTACTCTATTTTTCATCATGACTAACAAAATAAGGTAACTTTTATATTATTTTATTGTTATACACTAATAAGTATCATGTAAATATTGGACATGGAAACAATCCTAAATGATGTTTGTTTTAATGATCTAGAAGATATCTTCAAGGATTAAAACATATACCTATGCAGATCATTTGACTTGAAACCTTTTGATACATCTTCAACACATTCTTGATGCTATCAATTGTTCATGAATTTTTACAAATTATATACTCCATCTATGATCCTCGAAAGACTTTAGCTTGGATATTTGTTCCTTCCAAATGGTCAACGATCATCGAGCTTCAATATATTAAACATTTCTGATCATCTTCCAATTTCAAATTATTAGTTTTTATTTCTGTAATATTTTTTCTTATGTTTTTATGTCATTGAGTCTGGATTATTATTTTTTTCAATCAAAAGAAATTCTTTCTTCATATGGATATTCCACAAAAATTCAGGCAATCTTACTAGGTTGGTCTCTTATAACGACTGGGATATGCCTCTAGGTTCTTATAAAAGTAAAGGTATATAAAAATGTTCTCAAACCTTTAACAGTGAGGTTATTAGTGGTTACCAATCTCCTAGAGGATTAGAGGATATTGATGGGTGGTCTAGGATCTTTGTGATCTGAACCACTATAAATCCTTGTGTTATTTTTATTTATTTGCACTTCACTTTATTTCAAGAACATTGTACTCACTATAGATTTTTATTTTATATACTTTTATTTTTTTCCTTTAGTATTTTAAAAAAACTATCCACTCCCTCTAATCATATTTTCCATCACTAATGATCCATTTTTTTTATATAAAATTAAAAGTATATTATTCTATTAAAAATCTGAAATGTGATTTCATTTCAGTTATGTGTATTTTTATCTTCCAAACCAAATTTTTTAATAAATTATAGTTTCTTTTCAAGATTCCATTATTGTAAAATATTTTATAGATAATTTTTAAAATTATTATTGAAATCTTATGAAAAGATTTTTAGAAGTGATTTATAATTTTATTTTTGAAAAAAGTTATTAAGGCTTTAATAAAAATATTTACGAAATTCACTATAATTCCCTCCTCTATTTTTGAAAAGACTTTCCTTTACTACAAAACCTTAATTTATAATGAATTAATTATCTCCTTTTATCCTCTATGGATTTATGTTTTATACCTTAATTGTTGTACAAGTATTATTCTCAGTTTTCTCCCTTCCTTGTGATTATTTTCTTTATCTCTCTCCATAACCCATTTGAATTTATTTTTACCATTCATATAAAAGTTATTTATTATCATGAATGTATTATACATAATTTCTAGTTTTGAATTAGTTGAATACTCATTAATTTTTATGGAATGAATACCCTATCATATATAAATCCGATTTGAGGGTGTTCATTATGAAATATAGGTTAGTTATTTACTGGGAAAATATTAATAATTCATATAATTATTAATAATATATAGATGATTATTTATTATTAAAGGCAGATTGATTATGTACTAGAAATAATTTAAAATTAGTTATCTTAAAACATATGATTATTAATTATCTAGATTGTTTGATCATGTATTGTATATTTCATTCATTTATTACCATATGATGAATGCATTGGAGTTATTTAATTGACCGTTAGGGATGGTATAATATAGCACCCTGATGAATTGGGTAGGTCTCATGAGACAAACTAGAATGTGTATTTGTAACACCCGAGACTTTTATGTTATATAAATCATCAAAGGAATCTTTTTCTACACAACACTTGCTTGGCTTGATTTACACGCAATCGCGACCTTCCTCGATAGCTTTCGTCGTACGCAATACCGAGTTTCACTAAATAACAATATGCTATTAAAACTAGCCGTTATGAATAGTAATAACCACTTTTTGAAATTTTATAAATTTTATTTTTCAAAATGGACTTCATTTTTGGACTCAGAATATCGAAATTAGCCTAGGGTGAAATTTTGGTATTTTTCTGAAAACTTTCAATTTTTGATGAATAGTGAAACCACTAAGTGGTAGGTTAAAAACCGAATTTTGCATAAAACTTAATTTTACCGCTTCTGTGAATGGAATTTCAAAAATCCGAGAGACACGGTTAATATCAAGGACTAAAATGTGGTTCAATGAGATGAAAATAATTTTTGGTGAATAGTAACTTTTTACTTTTTTTTACCGCGGTTAATAGTAAATAGGGTAACTAAGGGTAAATATGATATTAATATTACCCTAACACATGTCCTAATTCTATTGGACAAGTGTAATTCGACCAAAAACAAACTTAGGAATAAAATATGACCATTTAGGCCCACTTGGATTAGATTAGGACATTTATTATTAATTTATTTAAAGAAGGGTTAAAATAGTTAAAATCAAAGTTTAATAAGTAAATCATTTTTAATATGGGGTTATACATAAGATAAATTCAATTGTAAATATTCATTAGAAAGATAAAAAGATTTCCTACATGATGATATTTTATTTGTAATTTTTAGACATCAAATAATTTAATTTATTTATAACACAAAGATGATGCAGTAATTATCTTATTAATGAAATATTGACAAAATTGATAATATAAATACCAAAATAAATGTAATTTAAGACTTTTTATGAATTCCACTAATTTTATAGGTTACTATGATATATTAATGTTGATTTAATCAACTTGGTTCGAACATATAATTCTGTTATGACTTTCACAAAAATCATATATCAAATAGTGTCAAAATTGACACAAAATAGTTTTTAAATCAAATATTATATTATTAATTGTTATTGTATTCCTAAAAATCTAAGGTTCGGCCAAATGACTTAGATAAGGATATATATTTTAATAATAAACAATTTGGGGTTCGTTTGGCATGTTATTGTAAGTGTATTAACCATATAGTGAAAGAAAACAAAAAGACATGGTAAAAGTTAAATTATTTAACTTAGAGTTAAATCTAATTAATAAGGTTAAAATAATACCCTAAACTTGTCTAAATCCTATTGGTTGATAGGATTTCGACCCCTCCCCACTTTATCTTCGAAATAAGACCCTTTGGAACCATTATAAACCGATTTTGACTTTAATATAAAATAATATTTTGAGATATTCCTAAGGTGCCCCTCTCCTCCCTTATAAAAGGGCACCTCCTCCCCCTCCTCCTCACACCAAATTGAGCACTCAAGCTCGGCCAACCCCTGCCATTTTCTCCTCTCCACTTCCCTAGAATAGTCCTAGAGGTCCTGTTCTTCTCCAAAGACCACTCTTAGTTCCTTAAGTGAAGGATTCAAAGAGGCGTTCCAAAGAAGAGGTAATATCCATTACCGATCTTTTCAATTTCTTTCTTCTTCAAACTTCTTATTCTTTAGTTGTTTCATGATAAAGTAATAACATCAGTATTACTTACATACTGATATGTTATTATAAATATGAAACAACCCTAATTCACCTTCTATCCATCCTACGGAAAAATGAAATCACCGCGCGTGCGTACGTACGGAATACCGTCTCCACGCCGTGGTGTAATCTATTTTTCCACCATCAACTTACAAGGATGGTTATAATGGTGTAATAAGTAACTATATATGATTATTATGAAGTAATATTGATACTGAAATAATATATATATATACTCCAATACAATTCCACGATCATAGGAACGATATCATCACTCGTGCGTACGTACGGAATACCGTCTCCACGATGTGATGCGACTCGTTCTACATGATCTTCATTTCATAATGATTATATAAATGAATTGAATGAATGAATATGGTATATACTACACTAATACCATTCTGTAAATGAATTATCTATAACCTAAAGATAAGAATAAGAATTTATTCGACAAAACACGCATAAGAACAAAAAGTTATAAAGACCCGAGTAACAAGTAACAATGAAATATTACTAACAAGAAGCTAATAATATGACCATATATGATATCATATCAACATGTATGATTCTGGAATAAGTCAATAACATTATTTAAACCATTATACAGGAGATTCGGACACGTACAAAGCAAATCGGACCTAAGGTAAGGGAAATATCACAATCTCATTTTTATCCGAGATTGTTTATTCGTAAGTATTTACTGGGGTGTATTTTATCATCCACATCCATGTTCCCTCAATATTTAATATTGTTTCCATCCTCGTGCAATAGTTTAAATCCAATTTTACCCTTAGGTGAGTTTTTAGTAAAGAACATGAAAGGAATCTTTTGTCGTTTTTCCGTACGAGGTACTTTTTTGACTTTTCCGACAAAAGTACGAAGAATGTTTTTTTTTAACTTATACGGCACGAACGGATTTCTACTGTTTTATAAAGGCTTATTTTCATGAAGCTTCCTATAAAAGATTTCATGACTATTTTCAATAAAATCTCTTTCTTTTAAAATTGCATGATGTTTTGTGAAAAGTAATTGATTTTGAAGAAGAAAGGATATTTTCCTCAAGAATTCAATTCAAGTGTTTTATCAAAATTATTTTCCATCTAAGATAATAAAGGGTTCTGTTTCTATTCATATTTTTACATTGTTTTGACTATGTTGTGATGGAATTATGTTTATGAATTCCTTTATCTTATATGAATTGATTTATGATGTCATGATGTTTCAAGAATCCCATTTTTGTTACATGTGTTATGCAATGATGTATGTTTTATGATTATGTGGCACACATAAGAAAGGATTCATTATAAGATGGGTGGGACCTATATCTCCCTCCAATGCATTGGGTAAAGATTTTATATCTCATGAGATAGACATGGCTGGAACGGAAGGTTATTTCGGTTCAGTGATACAGGACTGAAACGAGGAGTGAACTCGGTTCAGAAGGGGACTTTGTCCACTAAGATAGTCTTGGCAATAAGTCATGACTAACAAGAAATGATTTTCCATGATTATGTGTGCATGCCACAAAGTTTCAAGTTTTATGTTATGATTATGGGGATCTCATTTTCACTTCTATGATTTATTAAGATTTTATGATCTCTTTTGCAGGTTATGATTTTTAAAAAGATATGATATGATTTTTATTTCCTTTATTGCCCTTGCTGAGCATTTGAGCTCACCCTTTTATGTTTTCTTTTCCCCAGGTCAGGAAGATGGATATTAAGTAGAATATGCTAAAAGGGACCCTAGATATGATGAAATAAATGGGAGGCACTGTAGAAGATTTATGAACCAGTTGTTTATGTTTCCCAGTTTCTAAAGACACTATACCTATACGGTCCTTTGTGGTTTTATCATATGTTGTAATAAGTGTGCTTCAATTTTGAAGTATTAACAATGTATGTAAAGTATGGGTCGTTATAGTTGGTATCAGAGGGAGGTTATAGTCAACCTTTGGAAACTAGGATGTGAAAGCCTTAGTAAGAACCCTAAGGATAAGTCTAAGCATAGAACACAATATTAGTGTTTTAGAAATGGACTTGAATAACCTAGGATAAGACCTTAAGTATGAAAATTTTATTCTTGAATTATGTGGTTTCCTATTATAATTAGTGTTGCTCACACTATTCTTCTTGGTTTTAGTCAATGGCTGGAACCCGAAGGAACCGTGTTAATGCGGAATGCGATGGGCAATGCAATGATTGTCCCCCTGAGCAACCAAACAATATGGGAGATGGAATGCAAAATCTTGTAGCCATGCTCACACAACTTTCTCAAGCTATGAATCATGTAGGATTTCCAAACGAGCAAAGGAGGGAGCAACATTCTGTTGAATCCTTCATGAGGCAGCGTCCACCTTCTTTCAGTGGGTCTACTGATCCATTAGTTGCTGAACAATGGATTAGTACTACTGAAAAGATATTTTCAGTTCTTCAATGTTCTGAACATGATAAAGTCATCCTAGCAGTGTATCGTTTAGAAGGAGATGCTGATCAATGGTGGAATCTTGTTAAGAATACGAGGCAAAGGGATGAAATTGAGTCTATGGAATGGGACGAGTTCAAGAACTTATTTTTCAATAAGTACTTCCCTCGTATTCTCCGAACAAAGATGGAGAAAGAGTTCCTTGAACTGAAGCAAAGGGATGATGAATCTGTTAGTACCTATGAAGCAAATTTTACAAGACTTGCAAGGTACGCTTCTGGTATTATTATCCAACCTGAGAGTAAGATCGATCGATTCTTTAGTGGCTTAAAACCAAGTCTTCGAAGGGCGTTAGCCATAAGGGACTTCAATAGCTACGAGGAAATCGTTCGATGTGCTCTCAAAGTCGAGATGGAGATTGGAGTAACCCATCAGTCACATGGGTTTGATAAGAAGAGGAAGATGGAATTCAAAGGAAACTCTAAAGAGCACACTGAAAAGAAGATGAACTTTCCCTTATGCTCAAAGTGTGGAAAGAAACATGGAGGGAGTTGTCTTAAAGGGACAAGTAAATGTTTTAAATGTGGAAAGGAAGGTCATCGGGCATTTGAATGCCGTGATAATGGGAAGAATATGTCTAATGACGCAAACAAAGGAAGGGATACACAGAATGATCCTACTACACTTCAATGTTTCAAGTGCAAGGAGATGGGGCATTATGCCAATCAATGCCCAAATCCAAGGGTTGATGATGATGGTCGACGTCAACAAACTCTTAAGGCTAAAGACAAAGGAAAGTCACATGCAATTTCTATCAGCGATGTGGAGTACGATAACGATGTGGTGAAAGGTACACTTACCATCCACTCTAAAGTAGCAAATGTTTTATTTGATTCTGGATCCACCCACTCTTTTATTTCTGAAGACTTTTCTAAGGGTATCACCGTATTACCTCAACAATTAGATGTTGAGTTAGCTGTGACAACACCTAATGGCACATCAATCGCATCAAAAGTTTATAATTCTTCTCCGATCGAAGTTTGTGGGAAAGTGCTTCCTGCAAATCTTGTGATCCTTCCTTTAGTGGAATTTGATGTGATTCTTGGCATGGATTGGCTTTCTCTACATGGAGATCATATCGATTGCCAAAGAAGGGAATTCACATTTCATATTCCAGATCAATCTACGATCGTCTATCAATGCAAGGACGAACATAACCTTCCAGTGGAAATTTCTTCCATCTTATGGGTATTGATTCCACTAAATGAAGGTTATTTATCTCAAATGGTTGGTGAGAAACTCACGATTAAGAATATGCCCATTGTACGGGAGTTTGATGATGTCTTTCCGGAGGAATTGCCGGGTCTTCCACCAAATCGTGAAGTTGAGTTTTCAATAGAACTCGTACCGGGTGCTTTGCCTATTTCAAAGACACCTTATAGAATGGCCCCAATTGAGTTGCAGGAATTGAAGAAGCAACTCCAAGAGAATCTTGATAAGGGATTCATACGCCCCAGTGCGTCACCTTGGGGAGCACCTGTTCTATTTGTTAAGAAGAAAGATGGATCAATGAGACTCTGCATTGATTATCGAGAACTTAACAAGATCACTATCAAGAACAAATATCCTCTCCCACGCATTGATGACTTATTTGACCAACTACGCGGAGCTCAATACTTTTCCAAGATTGATCTTCGTTCAGGGTATCATCAATTAAGGGTCAAAAGGGAGGATATACCAAAGACGGCTTTTCGTACAAGGTATGGACACTATGAATTTATAGTGATGCCATTTGGTCTTACTAATGCCCCTGCTATCTTCATGGATCTAATGAATAGAGTCTTTAGAGACTATCTTGATCAATTTGTGGTAGTCTTTATAGACGATATTCTTGTCTATTCAAAGAGCAAGGAAGAGCATGAAGATCACTTGAGAATTATATTGAAGACCCTGAGAAAGGAGAAGCTTTATGCCAAATTTACCAAGTGTGAATTTTGGCTTCAAAAAGTTGCATTTTTGGGTCATATAATCTCAAAAGAGGGGATATCTGTGGATCCAGCAAAAACAGAGGTTATCGAAAGATGGTCGAGACCAACAACAGTAACTGAGATCCGAAGTTTTCTTGGTTTGGCTGGATATTATCGACGTTTTGTAAAAGATTTTTCACGATTATCTAATCCAATCACCAAGTTGACTCGGAAGGGAGTTAAGTTTGTCTGGACAGAGGAATGTGAAGAGAATTTCAAGGAGTTGAAAAGAAGGTTATCCAGTGCACCTGTGCTCACACTGCCTTGTAGTGGAGAAAGGTTTGTGATCTACAGTGATGCATCCAAGAAGGGATTGGGGTGTGTTCTTATGCAAAATGATATGGTGATAGCTTATGCCTCACGACAATTGAAAATCCATGAGCAAAATTACCCAACACATGATTTGGAGTTGGCTTCGGTAATCTTTGCATTAAAGATTTGGAGGCATTACCTTTATGGTGAAAGGTGTGATATTTATACTGATCATAAAAGTTTAAAGTATATTTTCACACAAAAGGAGTTGAATATGCGTCAAAGAAGATGGTTGGAGCTGATTAAGGATTATGACTGCTCAATCCATTACCACCCTGGGAAAGCAAACAAGGTGGCAGATGCATTAAGTCGACAAGACCATGCTAGTTTATCCATGATGAGGATCACAAAAGATCCAATATTTATGGATTTACAAAGGATGGATCTTGGAGTTATAATGGAAGGGGAAAAATCTTATCTTTCTCAAATGAATGTTCAACCATCTATACATGTGAAGATTAAAGAGGCACAGAGAGAAAATGTCGAGTTACAAAAGAAGGTGAGAAATGTTCCTGAATTCAACCTTGATTGTGATGGGATAATAAAGTTCAGGAATCGGGTTTGTGTTCCTCCCATCCCCGAATTAAAGAAGGAGCTGCTGGATGAGGCTCATAGCTCATCATTCTCTATTCATCCTGGAAGTACGAAGATGTATAGGGACCTGAAAGAGTACTTCTGGTGGGATGGCATGAAAAGAGAGGTTGCTGAATATGTCTCTCGATGCTTGGTTTGTCAAAAAGTTAAAGCTGAGAGACAAAAGTCTAAGGGGATGTTACAACCATTACCCATACCCGAATGGAAATGGGAAAACATCACTATGGACTTTGTCACAGGACTTCCTAAAACATCCAAAGGCAATAATGCTATCTGGGTCATAGTTGATCGTCTTACAAAGTCTGCACACTTCATTCCTATTAGAGAGGATTTCCCTCTAGATCAGCTTGCCAGGATATATGTAAAGGAAGTGGTAAGATTGCATGGAGTACCAGTTTCTATTATATCTGATCGGGATCCGAGATTTACCTCGAAGTTCTGGCGAAGTCTTCAGCATACTCTGGATACAGAGTTGAGTTTCAGCACTGCTTATCATCCCCAGACAGACGGTCAGTCTGAGAGAACAATTCAAACCCTAGAAGATATGTTGAGAGCTTGCTCTATGGATTTCAAAGGAGGTTGGGATCAACACCTACCTTTGGTGGAATTTTCTTATAATAATAGCTTTCACTCCAGTATTCAGATGGCTCCTTATGAAGATCTCTATGGAAAGAAATGTAGGACTCCAACTTGCTGGGATGAAGTTGGGGAAAGAAAGCTATTAGGACCTGATCTCGTTGATGAAATGGCAGAAAAGGTCAGATCTATTCAACAACACATAAGAGCATCTCAGAGTCGACAGAAAAGTTATGCCGACAACCGAAGAAAAGACCTAGAGTTTGAAGTGGGTGATAAAGTGTTCTTACGAATATCTCCCTGGAAGAGGGTTATGAGATTTGGAAAGAAGGGGAAGTTGAGCCCTAGATATATCGGTCCTTTCGAAATACTGGATCGTGTTGGGAAGGTAGCTTACCGATTGGCGCTTCCACCGAATCTCTCTCAAGTTCACGATGTGTTCCATGTATCTCTCTTGAGAAAGTACATACCAGATCCTTCACATGTACTCAGCTCAGAAGTTGTACCGCTGGAGCAAGATCTTTCTTATGAAGAACAGCCGATAGAGATTCTGGATCGTAGTGAAAAAGTTCTACGAAACAAGACCACTCGATTGGTGAAAGTTTTATGGAGGAACCACCAACTTGAAGAAGCTACTTGGGAGCTTGAGGATATGATGAGGGAGAAGTATCCTCATCTGTTTGTTACAAAGTGACGAATTTCGAGGGCGAAATTCTTTTTAAGGGGGGTAGAATGTAACACCCGAGACTTTTATGTTATATAAATCATCAAAGGAATCTTTTTCTACACAACACTTGCTTGGCTTGCTTTACACGCAATCGCGACCTTCCTCGATAGCTTTCGTCGTACGCAATACCGAGTTTCACTAAATAACAATATGCTATTAAAACTAGCCGTTATGAATAGTAATAACCACTTTTTGAAATTTTATAAATTTTATTTTTCAAAATGGACTTCATTTTTGGACTCAGAATATCGAAATTAGCCTAGGGTGAAATTTTGGTATTTTTCTGAAAACTTTCAATTTTTGATGAATAGTGAAACCACTAAGTGGTAGGTTAAAAACCGAATTTTGCATAAAACTTAATTTTACCGCTTCTGTGAATGGAATTTCGAAAATCTGAGAGACACGGTTAATATCAAGGACTAAAATGTGGTTCAATGAGATGAAAATAATTTTTGGTGAATAGTAACTTTTTACTTTTTTTTACCGCGGTTAATAGTAAATAGGGTAACTAAGGGTAAATATGATATTAATATTACCCTAACACATGTCCTAATTCTATTGGACAAGTGTAATTCGACCAAAAACAAACTTAGGAATAAAATATGACCATTTAGGCCCACTTGGATTAGATTAGGACATTTATTATTAATTTATTTAAAGAAGGGTTAAAATAGTTAAAATCAAAGTTTAATAAGTAAATCATTTTTAATATGGGGTTATACATAAGATAAATTCAATTGTAAATATTCATTAGAAAGATAAAAAGATTTCCTACATGATGATATTTTATTTGTAATTTTTAGACATCAAATAATTTAATTTATTTATAACACAAAGATGATGCAGTAATTATCTTATTAATGAAATATTGACAAAATTGATAATATAAATACCAAAATAAATGTAATTTAAGACTTTTTATGAATTCCACTAATTTTATAGGTTACTATGATATATTAATGTTGATTTAATCAACTTGGTTCGAACATATAATTCTGTTATGACTTTCACAAAAATCATATATCAAATAGTGTCAAAATTGACACAAAATAGTTTTTAAATCAAATATTATATTATTAATTGTTATTGTATTCCTAAAAATCTAAGGTTCGGCCAAATGACTTAGATAAGGATATATATTTTAATAATAAACAATTTGGGGTTCGTTTGGCATGTTATAGTAAGTGTATTAACCATATAGTGAAAGAAAACAAAAAGACATGGTAAAAGTTAAATTATTTAACTTAGAGTTAAATCTAATTAATAAGGTTAAAATAATACCCTAAACTTGTCTAAATCCTATTGGTTGATAGGATTTCGACCCCTACCCACTTTATCTTCGAAATAAGACCCTTTGGAACCATTATAAACCGATTTTGACTTTAATATAAAATAATATTTTGAGATATTCCTAAGGTGCCCCTCTCCTCCCTTATAAAAGGGCACCTCCTCCCCCTCCTCCTCACACCAAATTGAGCACTCAAGCTCGGCCAACCCCTGCCATTTTCTCCTCTCCACTTCCCTAGAATAGTCCTAGAGGTCCTGTTCTTCTCCAAAGACCACTCTTAGTTCCTTAAGTGGAGGATTCAAAGAGGCGTTCCAAAGAAGAGGTAATATCCATTACCGATCTTTTCAATTTCTTTCTTCTTCAAACTTCTTCTTCTTTAGTTGTTTCATGATAAAGTAATAACATCAGTATTACTTACATACTGATATGTTATTATAAATATGAAACAACCCTAATTCACCTTCTATCCATCCTACGGAAAAATGAAATCACCGCGCGTGCGTACGTACGGAATACCGTCTCCACGCCGTGGTGTAATCTATTTTTCCACCATCAACTTACAAGGATGGTTATAATGGTGTAATAAGTAACTATATATGATTATTATGAAGTAATATTGATACTGAAATAATATATATATATACTCCAATACAATTCCACGATCATAGGAACAATATCATCACTCGTGCGTACGTACGGAATACCGTCTCCACGATGTGATGCGACTCGTTCTACATGATCTTCATTTCATAATGATTATATAAATGAATTGAATGAATGAATATGGTATATACTACACTAATACCATTCTGTAAATGAATTATCTATAACCTAAAGATAAGAATAAGAATTTATTCGACAAAACACGCATAAGAACAAAAAGTTATAAAGACCCGAGTAACAAGTAACAATGAAATATTACTAACAAGAAGCTAATAATATGACCATATATGATATCATATCAACATGTATGATTCTGGAATAAGTCAATAACATTATTTAAACCATTATACAGGAGCTTCGGACACGTACAAAGCAAATCGGACCTAAGGTAAGGGAAATATCACAATCTCATTTTTATCCGAGATTGTTTATTCGTAAGTATTTACTGGGGTGTATTTTATCATCCACATCCATGTTCCCTCAATATGTAATATTGTTTCCATCCTCGTGCAATAGTTTAAATCCAATTTTACCCTTAGGTGAGTTTTTAGTAAAGAACATGAAAGGAATCTTTTGTCGTTTTTCCGTACGAGGTACTTTTTTGACTTTTCCGACAAAAGTACGAAGAATGTTTTTTTTAACTTATACGGCACGAACGGATTTCTACTGTTTTATAAAGCCTTATTTTCATGAAGCTTCCTATAAAAGATTTCATGACTATTTTCAATAAAATCTCTTTCTTTTAAAATTGCATGATGTTTTGTGAAAAGTAATTGATTTTGAAGAAGAAAGGATATTTTCCTCAAGAATTCAATTCAAGTGTTTTATCAAAATTATTTTCCATCTAAGATAATAAAGGGTTCTGTTTCTATCCATATTTTTACATTGTTTTGACTATGTTGTGATGGAATTATGTTTATGAATTCCTTTATCTTATATGAATTGATTTATGATGTCATGATGTTTCAAGAATCCCATTTTTGTTACATGTGTTATGCAATGATGTATGTTTTATGATTATGTGGCACACATAAGAAAGGATTCATTATAAGATGGGTGGGACCTATATCTCCCTCCAATGCATTGGGTAAAGATTTTATATCTCATGAGATAGACATGGCTGGAACAGAAGGTTATTTCGGTTCAGTGATACAGGACTGAAACGAGGAGTGAACTCGGTTCAGAAGGGGACTTTGTCCACTAAGATAGTCTTGGCAATAAGTCATGACTAACAAGAAATGATTTTCCATGATTATGTGTGCATGCCACAAAGTTTCAAGTTTTATGTTATGATTATGGGGATCTCATTTTCACTTCTATGATTTATTAAGATTTTATGATCTCTTTTGCAGGTTATGATTTTTAAAAAGATATGATATGATTTTTATTTCCTTTATTGCCCTTGCTGAGCATTTGAGCTCACCCTTTTATGTTTTCTTTTCCCCAGGTCAGGAAGATGGATATTAAGTAGAATATGCTAAAAGGGACCCTAGATATGATGAAATAAATGGGAGGCACTGTAGAAGATTTATGAACCAGTTGTTTATGTTTCCCAGTTTCTAAAGACACTATACCTATACGGTCCTTTGTGGTTTTATCATATGTTGTAATAAGTGTGCTTCAATTTTGAAGTATTAACAATGTATGTAAAGTATGGGTCGTTATAGTATTATTTAGTATATACATGTCCATATAATGATAATTTCTTTGTTGTGGACTTGATGGTATGGATTATATTGTTGATATTATTATTGGGAAAGATATTGATGGTAAGATGTCTAGTATTATCCATTTCCTCATTATGAAGACAATTATTGAAATACATGTGATTATTTACATTTTTATGTTATCAATGGATATATTTTTCACTCAAGTTATTAATTATATGTCACATTTATTGATTTTTTAATCTAGAATATTAGTCACGTTTTTTTTCTATGACACCTTCCATTGTACACTTCCCTTATTGAGTTTTTGAGATCACACTTATTATGTTTTCATTTCCTTGGGTTCCAAAGAAAATTATTATGTGTGATATTTTTATATTATTATCATTTATAGATAATTTTTGGGAAATTTTGATGACTTATTATTGAATAATAAGTTCTTGGTATAATGGGATAATGTTTATTAGGTGTGAAAGATATGTGTTTTGTTAAGTAAGGTTTTTTCTAATTATCCAAATCTCTAAATCTAAAAATATATTGGTTATTTATGTTACTCAATAATGTTTTTTTAAGTTTTTCTTATATAAGTTAGGGGATTATCCCCATTTTTATTAAATAAAGAAACCCCTTTTTTGGGTTGATAGGGAACACATTACATGGATTATAGACCCATAAGAACATAAGTTTATTGAATACATGGCTGGGAGGCCCTTACATAGTCCAAAAGACCTATCGCCCATAGGCCCAGAAAATCCCAAAGGCCTATAGCCTATTGGCCCAAATATAACTAAGCTGTATAGGCCCAATGTCTTTCACACATATGGTTGTTCCACTATCAAGGTCATTTCTGTACATCTCCCCCTTATTCCAAAACTACCTATGACATTGTGAACAATCACCCATCATCTATGGCCCTAACCTCCAACGTAGGCTTTGATAGCCATCATTGACAACCTTCTACTATTATATACTTTTAGCACTAGATCTAGAAGTATGATTCTGGATCATCATAAAATAAGTGATGAAGACATGCATTACTGCAAAAATGATATCTTTAATTTTATCTATCTATGTAAATATTGGAAAGATAGATGTGATGTTTTTTAATTATGAATTAAGTTTTTCAAATCTTGTGTATGTGTGATTAAGAATTTTTTAATAGTAACCTAGAGCTATGTAATTTAGGTTTTCCTAAAATCATGAAAATTGATTCAAATAATTCATGTTCAATATTTATAGAAATTTAATGGGGAAATTCTTTGTATTTTAAATTAATTTTGAATAAGGTTTAAGGGAGTTTGAATGAGGTGATTTATTTTCAAAATATAGAGAATAATGTTGTGACATCTAGTAATGATTTCAAAAAGAAAATTTGGTCCATTTTTAAATGATATTTTATATCCATATATAATAAATATTAAATGCAATAAAATATATAATTTTTTTAGAAGGAGAAAGTGAAGGAAGGAATAAGTTTAAAAAAGAAAATAAATAAGTTTTTATTAGGGTTTTTTTGAATATTTGGAATTCTAGAATTTTGATAACAATGAATACATTGTTCATTATCTTATTACGTCAAATAGAAAACACTTTTTTTATATTGGTGTTTATTCTAAAATTATTACTAATCATTTTTTATCCTATGATCATTTGGTTTCTCTTCAATATAGTGCATAAAGTAAGTAATATAGAGTGGAATTAGTATACAATACCATAATTGTAAAGGTAGTGATACTTGTATTGGAATGTCCTTGATTAAATATTGTAATCAGAACATCAATGAGATTTTTATTAATTAGTACACCAACAACCTATTATGTTTATAATGATTTTATGTAACCCATTTGGGGAAACTGTGTAAAATCAATTTTCTCTTTATGTTTTTTGATTTATTTTTCCTAGAAAATATTTTACATGATAATTGTGTAGGACATGTGGTCTGTTATATATTTCGTTTAACAATGAATAATGGTATTTTAAAATAATAATTTTATGAGAAATCTTCAAACTTTGATTCACCACAACCCCCACCACACCCCTCTCAGGTTATCCCCATGGGACCTTAGCATCAATAAGCATGATCAAATCCAAAATATAGATAGTTGATAAATCTATCATATTTTAAAGTTTTGTCACGGAAAATTATTTTAATCCTAAAGAAGTACTTATTTTTTATGGTATTAATTATCATATCTAGAAGAACATAATTAAATATCTATATAGATCACTTGGTTTTTATGGTAATGTTGCTATAATCTATGGAATTCAAATTAGTGATCCAACATATTTTATTTTGAATGAATCATATTGGAAAATTTTGAATGATGATGCTAAAATATAGAATTATTTATATGAATTTCATTTGAATAATATTTATATGAAGGTAATGGGTTGTAATTATTTTAAATCTATTTGAGATAAATTTAACATCATCTATGAAAGGGATAGCAAAGTGAAATAAGAAAAACTTAAATATCTAGAAAATGAATTTGAATATTTAAGAATGATAACAGTTAAAGTTTGGATTGATTATTTTAAGAAGACTATTGATGTACTAGGTATTGTGATATGAATCTATCAAAAATAAGGATGTTTAAATTAAAAATCAGATCATTAGGGGATTGAAAATTTTTACAATACAAAGGATTATACTATTAAATAAAGAAACTTATGTCTGGATTCTATTGAATTTTTTAAGTTATTTAGTTACCTATGATATGATAGTAATTTCATAAAGTTATTTCACTCAATTAATGAATCATATATATTTTTAAGCTATGAATAATATACAATTGACTAATGATAAGAATAAAGAATATATTATTCATGAATTTATTTTACTAGTTTCTAGTTGTATAATGAGACGAAAAGTGTATGTTCAATGGTAAGATACTATTTTTATATTTTAAATGTGGAATTTTTATACATAATTTTTAAAAATATGTGAAGAAGAATAAGTTTTGGTTGACTTCTAAAGAGTAAGTTCAAACAAATTTTTTTAAAATAAGAATAACCATCATGTTCCCAATTAAATGTGTAAAATGAAATTCCAAAGAATTATATTTTATAATAAAGAAAAAGAGGTTGTTGAACCAAATCATAAAGAATATGAGAAAAAAGTAAAATCCAGTGATAAAGAAATCATAGTGGTTGCGATTAATGATAAAACACAACAACATGAGAGTTTTTTAGTTAAAGAGTGATATTGAACTTCTCTTGAGGAACTGGTTGTGTAAAAGAAGAAAAATGAGAAGATATGAAGTTTTTTAAAAGAGACATTTGAGTATGTAGATAAACATTAAGTTGAGATTACAATAATAAAATAAGTGGGTGAGGATAAATATTTTTATCCAAATAATTCTAAATAAATGGTTGGTTTTAGGATAAAGTCATATTATTAAGCTAAGATTATTTGTGATACTATTTATTTTATTAACAAAAATTAAATAATATTGAGTATTTTAAAAGAGAAGTGGTTGTCATGAAAAATGAATCTTGGTGTAGTAATAATCCTTGGAAAATATTAAAAGAATTATTTATTTAACAGTTACAATATTTTAAAATAGAAAGTAAAATCTAATAAAATTAGAAACAAGTGGAAGATAGTTTCGAAATGAAAAGGCATACCACTATGGGAACAATTGAACCTGTTTACATAAAATATTTATCAAAATCTTCTACTATGAACACTAAAATACCATAGTTTAAAGAGGAATGAAAGTATAAAATTAAATAAATTTTATAGAATATAACCTTAATAATATTTTAAAATCATATAGGATATTCTAAATATAATAGAATAAAAACTAATAAAGTGTTTACAATTGATAAAATTTCTATTTTGAAGTTATCTTGGGTATATAAGGACATATTTTATTAAATAAAGAAGGTATTTGAGAGGTTAATCCATGAAAAAAACAAAATAAAGCAAATATTTATCCTAATAATGAAAGAAAAAAATATTTTTAGTGGATATTGGTTTATTTTTTCTAATATTTTCTGTAAGACATTTAATTTTTGGAAGAAAAGAGTTTCTTTATAGGGATTTATTCAAAGAAGGTATAAAATATAGAATATTTAAATTATTAATTTAAATAATAATTTTTTCATTCAAGAGGAAGATGGTGGTAATAGTGAGAAGGTTTTGGATGTTGATAACAATATTGGAAATACACAAAATCTATAAGATGTTTCATGGAAATAAAATAATAAGAAAATAGACAAAAATCTAGTTGATGTTACATTAAAGGCATGAAAAAGATTTGGAACTTGGATAATTTATGGCGGGTTTTAGTCCCATATAACTAGAAATAAGGACCTCATAAATAATTTTAGGAATTATATTGATGGAATTATAATGTTTGTGAATGATGGATCTTTAAAAATAAAAGTAAGTTATAGAAATAATTTTTCTAGAAATGAGTTGAAGAGTTTTGAAGTTATTTTTGTTTATGTATTTAGACACAATCTATTAATCATGAGTCAAAATTGTGATTTAGTATTGCAAGTGTTGTTCAATATAAAGGGATGTTATGTAAAACATAATGATGGGTACTATTTAATATAGGTTCCCATCATAGTGTAAGTAAACTATGATGGTATGACCAACTCGGATTTTAGTCTTAATCCATGTGTAATTGTTGCTTTATATAAGAAAAGTATTATGTCTAATAAAAATAGTAGATTTATTGACTAGAATAAAACTCTATAACCAAAAGTGAGGAATCTTCACATGTAACTTATAATTAATTTATAGGAAGATATATAATTACCACAACATGTAATTCTCTATTTATTGATGATTTGGTGGAATTGATCTCATTGAACCATCCTTGCACTATAGTATCCAAGTGTATAATATCTCTAACGGTGATACTAACATGCACCACAATCTTTGAATGACATCATATAATTATTAGGTGCTAGCATGGACAATCTTGAACACTTGAATTGTTTGTGGTTGATTGCAACTGAATTCTTATCGAGAGAGGAATAACTCTTGATGATCTCTCCTTGGCACTAGAGTGGAGGGGAGAAGAGAACTCTAGATCTCTTGATCTATCTCTAGGGATTTTGTGAGTCTCACTCTATATTATTTTCACATCAATTATTATATATGGAAAGTTATAAAATTAGATATGGAAAAGATATATCTATATATTGGAAAAATATAATTAGATATTTATTTTGGTGTGTTTAGAGTTAGAAAATTACACCCCAAACTTTTTCCATATTTATAATTATTTATTGAACCAATGTCATTATTATTATTATTATTATTATTATTATTATTAATTTCTTGACATGCTCAACTTATTTATGAATATATAAATAAATACAATTTATATTATTTATAATACAACCATTAATTTATAACCTCTTTCCCTTATCTACATTTACTGATCCTCAAATAATGGCTATTTAATAAATAAATTTCACTACATTATTATATAATAAATATAAAAAATATTTTATTTGCTAAAATTGGAAATTAACATTTATTATTATTTAAATCACTTATTATTTTGAATAAATTGTGATAAAATTATGGTGATCAACCAAACTATAATAAATATTATTTATTTTAACTTATTAAATTCAATACTATAATTTAACTGAGGTTTTATATACACTTAGTGTGTGACCCTCTAGGCCTTTTTATTAGTGGAATTAGGTATAACCACCTAAATTAAAATGTTATCATCTATAAACATTCCAAGATACCCATATAGAAAGAAGTTAACATCACAATGACATCCAACCTCCTATGAAAGTTTACCATGTAATATAATATCTTTATCATGATATCTATAATTATGTAGGGTGCATGTTGGTTCCATGAACCTATATACTCAATTTTTCTTTATTTTACTTTCTAGAATTCAAATCTCTCACAAAACACCATGGACATGAATTTATATAGGTAGTTCCATTTTATCAAAGTGCATGAGATATCAACTTTCATAGAATGGATAAATCATTTCTCATATTATCCATTAATGAAATATCACTTGTGATGTATCCAACGTACCATACCAATCCATGAGAATAATTAAAAACTTTTTTCATTAATATATCAAATCACATGATTGATGATATCCATTAATGATAATATTAAAGTCTAAGGATCGATACACATATCCATAGATAAAAACATAAAATCACACATCAAAATGTGGATTTCCTATTAACAAGTTTGTTCTCATAACCTCCTATCTTAGAGATTACTAAGGGATAACAACATGAGAAGGTGTATCAATTTATAATGAGACCCATACCCCCAATAGAATATATTTTCTATTTCCTATTAGAAGATATCATACAAATATAAAACATTATTTGAGAATAATGTCATGGAACCTCTAGGTTCTCATTATAGTGGGGAACTGTTAAAACCTTTCAGTACGACATATATTCATAGGATATTATCCTATAAAATTTTCATGCATAAAAAAAAATAATTTGATGAGAAAAATTTATTAATAATGAAAAAAATACATAACCAAGTACTAAAAAATTTGGTTCTAGGTTACTAACTACAATAGAATCCCATTTTCACAAGAGCCAACTAACAACAGCTTTCATTTCAATAGATCTCATATGATACTCATGATTATTCTGAGATGAATTCTTTATTAAGTGATCCTCTACATTTTATTCATGTATACTCTTCTCACTACAAATTCACCTCATTGAAAAAAATCCCTCAAGAGATGAAACTTCCAAATTATGTGATTTATCCATTGGTGTGACCTTGGATCTTTATAAAGAGCCACTAATGTAGTGTTATCATAATAAACTATTATATGATATTTAATTATAGGTACCAAAAAAGTATATTGTAAAAATTTATGAATCTATACAAATTCCTTTACTGCATTGAAATCTATAATATAATTTAACTATGTTGTAGAATCATTAAAAACTGGCTGCTTTGAACTTTTCCAGCTCATAGATCCTCCATTAAGATTAAAGTCATATCTAGAATAAAAATTCACATCATTATAATATTTATTAAAACTAGAAAATGTATAAACCTTTATGAATAAGTATTAATCTTCTCTATACATTAGGAACATATCCTTAGTTCACCTTAGATACTTATGGATAATCTTAACAATAATCCAATGTTGTTCATTTTGATCTACTTGATATTTTCTTACCATAATCAACTCATAGGAAATATCAAACCTCGTACATAAAATGGCATACATGATTAATCATATCGCAGAAGTGTATGAGATCTTGCTCATTCTCTCTCTCTCCCCTCTTATGTCTAAGGACACATTTTTTTAGAAATACATATACCATGTGACATTGGAACCGGTCCCCTCTTGGATTTTTCCATACTAAACCTCTTCAATATCTGGTCAATATATATACAATGACATATCCCAAGAATCCTCTAGGATCTATCATGCATGATGTCGATCCCTATAATGGTGGTTTCATCGCCTAATTCCATAATAGAGAAGAACATTCTCAACCATGCCATAACCTCTTATAAGAATAGTATATTATTTCTAATTATTAATATTTCATCCACATATACTATTATAAAAACAACTGTACTAACACTAAATCACTTTTTAATACATGTATCACATTAATTTTTAATGAAAATAAATTCCTTTATGGATTCATCGAATAAAATGTTCCATGACCTGGATGCTTGATTTAATCCATAAATGGATATCTATAATTTTCATACCTTTTTGGTATTTTCTGGAGGCACAAACCCTTTTGGTTGTGTCATATACACATCCTATTTAAGGTTCATACTATGTAAATAATTTTTTATATCCATTTTCCAAATATCATATTAATGGTAAGATGCTATGGAAAATAAAATTCAAATAGATTTAAAAATAGAAATCCGAGAAAAGGTTTTATTATATTCAATTTATTAACATTGTCTAAAACCTTTAACCACTAGTAATGATTTATAGAAATTTACTTTAACCACCATTTACAACTTTCACTTAAATACCAATTTACTTCTAATAGGTTTTACATAAAATGGTGGATTAATCAAAACCCAAAAGTGGTTTTGATACATGGAAGTAATCTCAGAATTCATGGATTCTTTACATATAATAGCCTTTGAGGTCTCAAATGAATCCTTGTAGAAGATAAGATCATCATTATTAACCAATGATGAGTTACCATCATCATTTACCAGATAACCATATCTCTCTAGTTCTCTTACCTCTCTTTTACTCTTATTCAACAATTGTGTTTTCGGAATAATATCCTCCATAGGGACCTATGAAATCAATTCCTATACCAACTCTTGCATATCTTGAGCATCAACTTCATCAAAGTCAATATTTCTACCACTATCCTTCTTGAGGATGTGCTCCCTCTTAAGAAATATGACATGTCTTTTGATTGTTACTTTCTAATATTAAAGGTTGTATAAATAGTACCCACCTGTTTCCTTAGGATACCCTATGAAGATAAATTTCACACCTTAGGGTTCTAGTTTGTTGATTGAGATATCCTTAACAAACAACTCACAACTCCATGCATAAACATGTGAAAAAAGAAGTTTCTTTCGACTCTATAAGTCAAAGGGAATATTTTTTTCCACTTTAGTTGGTACTAAGTTTATTAAGTATAATGTTGTCTATAATGCATATTTTCAAAAGGATAATGGAAGAATTGTGTGACTTTTCATCGACCTTACCATGTCCAACAAGGTGTGGTACCTCATTTCACTGAAATTATTCCACTATAGTGTATAAGGTAGAGTGAGTTGAGATAAAATCCCATAATCCTGTAGAAATTCGATAATGTCTTGATTAAGATATTTACCACCCAGATCTGATCAATATTTCTTTATTTTCTTAGGAAGCTGATTCTCAACCTCATTCTTCAACTTTTTGAACTTCTCAAAGGATTATGACTTAGAACTCATTATATATATATAACCATACCTACTCAAGTCATTGATAAAAGTAATAAAGTATGAGTATCCACCTTTAGCTTATACTTAAAAAGGTCCACACATATAGATGTTTACTAATTCTAGAAGATATTTGAACCTTTAACATTTACCATTGAATGATGTTTTGGATATTTTTCCTTATAAACAAGCATGAAATCTTTTAGGTGGAATTATCTCAAAGGATTCTAAATAAACATCTCAATATAGATTTTTCAAATGATTCTCATTTATATGACTAAGATTGTGATGTCACAAATGGGTGTCATATGAGTCACATGTAATAATTTCATTATCAATTTCTAATATTTGTTTTACTCAATAAAAAATGCACTTAAATCTTTCCCTTTCTTATTTGGCTTGGTGAAATTCCTCATCTGGTGGATTTTATTTCCATATGTAAAACATACTGCATCCTATTCATTTTATTGACCATGGATCTTATTCTTCTTATAATGAAAACACTCATGAGCCTTAGACATTAGATGTATCTTTAGCCCATTTACCTTGTTCTTTCTCTTCTTATTGACCATAAGAATATAAGTTTTTTCTCACCCCATGTCTTTAAATACTTGGTGAATAAGAGTAAGAAGTTATGAAATTTTCTTCTCACTATTTATCATATTATAATTTACAGTAAAACTGGAGAAGTTTTTAGGTAGTGAAGAAAAAATGAGATATGTGCATAGATCATAAAAGATCCTAAAATCCAAGATATCCAGGTGCTCAATGTAGTTAATCATATTGACTACATTTTCTCCATCTGGCACTGAATCTCCAAGTTTTCATGTGAATAGTGTATTATATATCTCATATATCAATGATCTCACCTCCTCTTGATAGAGATCCTTAAGGTTACAAATGATGTTATACAAATTCATATCATTATATTTCTTTAAAATCTCATTGTACATGGAGGATATAATGAAACATTTTAAATCCATAACATCTTCAACATGTTTCAGATAGAGAGACAACTTCTACCTCATTAGCCTATTTGGAAATGAACTTAAGAAGTAGGGGTTTTAGCACATACAATTTCCATTCATGGTATAGTATAACGCACAAGCGCCTATAACATTCCTAGAAATTTAAATCAGTGATAAGGTTATACTTATCTCGTATGGATCACAAAGATATAGTCAATGTAGTTTGATTTTTCATTTCAATAAATTAAGAGAAAATGATTAAGAAATTATTTCATTACAAAAATAGATTAATAAATTTAAATTTAATTAAATTCCTTCAATATCCCACTATTTATCAATGTTTTATATCCCTCACCATCAATTTCAGAATATATTTTCACTTGGATATTCTAGTGGCAACGTCCATATTCCCTTCTCATAACCTAGACATGGGTCTAATAATCTCTTTTAATGGGTTTAGGTAGGCGTAACTTTTCAACTACATTAACTCATAGTTCCTTGATATATGGAGTGGACTCCCTGATCCTAAAATCTTTTTTAGTATTTCCTCAATGATTTCCTCTTAGTTACACTATTTTCTACTTGGGAAGTCAACCCTTGATGTAAAATAAGTTATGTCAAGCCAAAACTCAAGCTAAAATTTCCATGATAATTGAAATCACCCCAACTTGGGTTATTCACGTACTTTAAACTATGAGGGTAATTATATATTAAGTAGTGGAAGGATAAGATGGATTTATATTTTAATTTATGGGTTTTTATCCTTATACATAAAACCCATTTTATCCTTTTATATTCCTTATTAATATTAAGTGTATTTTACTTACGTGATTAAACATGGTTGATAAAAAATTTACAAATAATATGATTATATTTTATTTAATCATTCATGCTTATTAATTCATTTATTAGGTAATCATGTGGCATTCTAAAACATAAATAATTAAACATGAAACTTGTAGAAATAAAATATAAGTGGCATGATCATGATATTTTCTAGTGGTTAGTTTATCCGGAAGATAATAAACTAACCCTTAACCTAGGAGAAAACATCCTTAACCACAAATTGGTTCACTTTGTATCATTATACCTTTGGTTCCTTTGTATCTCTTTGATTGGTTTTTCCTAGATATTTGACCCGGACCTCCTCCACTCCCTTAGGAGATTGATATTTTCATAAAATTTTACTCACATGAGAGAAAGGGGATCCAATGAATTGGATTAAGGGAATTTACTTAAAAATAAACCATGGGAACACAATCACTTACATAATAAGAAGGATGGGATGACTCATAGACCATCAATAATTATTTGAAAAAATAAATTAAAATAATCCAATCACATACAAAGGGTTGGCCAATCTCATGATCATACACATATCAAGTAACCAACATACATTTTCAATATAGTTATAAATTACTTGGATTCATTATTTAATTAAAATAATTCACTATAAATTATTCCAATTAATTAAATTTATCATAATTTCATATAACCATTCATAAATCACCATTATATATTATTTTAAATAAAAGCAACTTCATTTAAAATTAGTGCAGCACACAAGTGTACTTGAAGGCAACCTCTTGAATTCTTCAAAATTTTAACATGGAAATTAATTTAATATATAATTTTTAATTCTATTACATGGAATGTACTATCAAATTAATGAAACACATAAAACATAATCAATATGTTTAATTATATATTTAATAATTTTTTTCTATGAAAATTTGAAAAAACTTCTAGCAGCAGACTACTTGGCGTGTACAAAAGTACACAACATGTACTTGTATTTTGTCCATGTTCGCATCACATGCCTAGGGTATGGACATGTTGTATTCCTTGGACGTGTTCGAGGTTCATGGAATATACTAGGAATACATGACATCCAATCTAAAGTTTCATTGTATTTGTGTCCTTGTGTTGTTTATCTGATAAATGGCTCGCTAAGACACCCAGTGTTCTTAGTTTCAAGAAGACATGAACTACACGAGGTGAACGAAACTTACATGGGGTGTAGTTATAAATTCCATGTGTCAGTATATCCAGATCTACACACTGAATCGATTCATTTGGATCTATATATGATTTTATCAGATCTAAACTAATATGGTAAGATAGGGATATAAAAGAAAAACTACATTTTATTTACTTTGGGGGTACATTGAATGTACTTTGTTTTCTCCAAGAAGATAATTTCGCACCTCTAGATGAAAATCTACAGATGAATCTTTATTTTTATTCATTAACCAGTTATTGTTTATGTTATCAAGAATGAAGAAGAAAAGATATGATGATGTCATATTATTAAAAAAAAAATTTTAAGTAAAAAAAACACAAATTCATGTAATCAATCAACTAATAATAAATAATTATAAATTAAACATGTGACCACTATGATACCGCTTATAGATTTCAGGTGTAGCATAAACATCCTTTGATGGTATGAACAACTAATATTTTAGTCTTAAATCATGTGTAATCATTTCTTTCACTACTAGAAACAATAGTTATACCAACAAGGATATACCTAGATTTTTCCAAAACCATGGGTATAGTATTTAGAAATCATCATATAAAAACTATTTTATGTAAACCATTGGAACATGTTCTTAAAAATTCACTGTATACCAATAATTTTTAAAACTGTTGGTATAGGCTGGAATCTAAAAATAAATTCCAACTATTCCAATGAACTATTGGTATAGCGTTTTCGGTAATTATATACCAATGATTTTAAAAACCCATTGGTATAGAGTTCCACCTAAATCATAGTGCGACCTACATTTAATCATATCATATTTTTTTTTTCAGAAAGTGATCTCTAGGAGTTCCTTCCATATTCTTCCCTAACTACAATGACCCAACCTCAAATTCTATTTTCATCAATTTTTTCTTCAACATCTAATTAGATATTTCTATACCTATCATTTAGTATTACCCTCATGAATTTTCACTATATTTGATTGTGATTTCTTTAAAAAAAGAGCTTGCTATGTGTAGAGTGGTGAAGACATAATATTTGGCTATGATTTCTTGGGAAAGGGTCTTACTCCTATTACTATATTAAGGATTTATATTAATAGAGTCTAACATATTTTTTTAATGAGATACTATGAGTATAGTTTGGGTGTCTGGGGAACTGACAAACAATTTTTTATTTGAATGTTTTGTCCAATTTGACTTCTAATTTTTTGATTTGATTAAGGGATTGTATTTGTTTCATTATTTATTTTTTTGGTGTTCTTTAATGGAAAATTTTATTCATTATTTTAGTGAATTTTATATTTTTAATCATCATCCCACATTGATGACCCCTTTTTATATTATTTTTATGATAGTGTTTTCCAGTAATATATTGAGATTTAATTTTTGTGAGTAGTGAGATGATGAATGTAATATGTTACATTATGATGATTTTTTAGGTATGTTATTTTTTCTATTATAAGGAAGTTTCATAGGTTAATTACAAATTATATAAAATTATTATCTATAATTAGGGGAGGAGTGTATTAACCTCAGGATAAGATCTCATATTATTTTGAAAAAAGTTGGTTCTTGACTTTGATGATGTATATATTACCTACACTATGATTTATGATACATTATTTTATAAGTATAAATCATACCTTTTGATGTTGGTTGTTCTGTTTTCATGGGTAGTTGAGTAAATTTATTTTGAGGAGTCATTAATCAATGCATAATTTGTGAGAGGATACTATATAATGGTATCACCTAGTGAATTACATAAAAGTGACATGATATATGATTTAACTTGAGATCATTTTAATATTTTATTTATTAAATCCTCCAAATAATGCATATTATTCCACAACACCCCTTAGAATAAATCTAGATTTTATTTATATATCTAACACAGAGAATATTCCATGAATTATTATAGGTAAATATGATGCTCCATAATATAATCCTACTCTCATCTAGGTCTAATTTTTAGAATAGTTTAAAAACATAAATAATAAATTACATTCCCTGTTAATCCCACACATTAATTTATAAATAAAATAGAAATTATGATCTAACATAACCATGAATAATACTCTACACTACCACCTCACCTTATTATAAAGAAATTCTAATTACATAACTTATCACTCAAACTACAATATAAAACCACACCGACAAGACCCGAACCAAACTACATTAAACTAAATGAAACCAAACAAATAGGACCCAAACCTACACGAATGGAAATGCTTTAGACCAACCCGATCCAAACTAAGATGAGTTGAAATTACCTAAATAAACCTAAATCGAATGGGCCAAAATGGATCAAAATTAACTCTTAACCAAATAGAACCAAATTTACTTGAAATGACTGCACGTAAACAAAAAAATGGAATTGAACCAAACTAAATAATAGTGAAATGTACCATGAAGACCTAATTAAACTATAAATAAACTAAATTTAAATGAATTGATCAGACCCTAAGAAAACTAAATTATACCAAACTGGCCTAACTAGGATTGAAAATAAATTAACTAAACCAATCAACCCTTTACATACTAAAAACTAACTGAACAAACAAATCCTATCTATATCATAACCAAACCAACTTGACCAAACTGACTAAATTGAATTTAAATGACTTGATCTAACCCAAGTATACTTGAGTAGACATGAAATACATTAAACTACACTAAGTAGAACTAAAATAAAAACAATTGAATAAATTAAACCAAACTAAAAGAAATTATATAGTAATGATAAAAAATAAACTAACTTGAAAAATATTAAATAAAACCCTAATAGGCATGCACTGACCCAAGACTAATAAAAAAACCAAGCCCAACCAAACTAAATAAAATAGAACTAAACTAATCATAAATAAACAAAACTAACAAAAACTAATCCAAATCAAAAATAAAATATAGAACCAAATAGAATAAATGGATTGAGTTATCCTAACCCAACCTAAAACACTTCCAAAAAACATAAATTAAACCAACCCAAAGAAAACCAATCAAAATCAACTGACTAGAACATAAAAAAATTGAATTAAAGAAATAATAAGTGAATATAATTTAATTGAATTTATCTAAACCAAACCTAACTGACCTAAATGATATATTATAGATCTAAACCAAAAAAATACAAGAAAAAAAACTAGAATGGAAAATATTTGAACTAAACCAATCCAAAATAACCCAAATTGAATAGAAAAAAGCTGTAAAAAATTGAACTAAACCTTATAAAAAACACCAAACCAAAGTATATAAAATTGATTTGAACCAAAGTAAATAGAAACAATTTGAACCAAACTGACACAATTTGAATCAAACTATCCCAAATTGAAAAAAATGAAATTGAATCAAACCATATGCACTTGAACAAAAGATACAAAAAATCAACTGAGTGAATGTACTACATAGAAGATGGTTACCTAGAATAAGTACTCTTTTATACATGAATTTATTTAATATTAATAAAATTAGTTAAAAAGTGAATAAAATAAGATAAAAAAAAGTTATAAACACAATTTTTTGTATTATTATGTATAGTTATTACTCATTGATATAATTGAATTCAATATCATGGTTTTAAATTTATAGTATTTTGTTGTAATTTATATTAATATTTTCATACATATTGGGGTGTTAGTTAAGATTTAATATAAAGTGAACAACTATAATTTCCTTAAATATTTTTTTGATTAAACTTTAGTCTTATTTAATTGCTTTTATGACATGACATATAACATTTTTTTTAGAGAAGGGTTAGAATTTGGATGTATGAAACCAATCAGATCTCAAGTTATTTCCAAAACAAGTTGGAGATATTTTTAAATTTTTTATTTAACAATGATTTAGATAGTGGTCAAATACACTACCCATGTTATAATTGTGTTGGAATACATTGAATGAGCCATGAAGAAGTTAGATACTATATAACCAAATATGGTTTTCAAACAAACTACTATGTGTGGTATCATAATGGGGAGGAAATGAAATCTCACAATGCATAATGATCCAAATGTGAGGACTAGATTGGAGAATTTATTAGATGAATGGATTTTGTTTATTCTTCATCATTATAAGGAAAGGATGCCAAACCAAGAATACTTTGATACAATAACACATTATGCATGAAAAGAAAATGATGATGTGGATAGGGTGAAAAAATTAAATGATGCTACCACAAATATAGTATATTAGTAATTTGATAAAATGAAAAAGATAGAATTTTTAATCCGACTATTTCATGGGAAAACCATGGATGAAATTTTTAATAATAAAATTGATTAAATTATTACATTTTTTTAAGTACTTACTTCTATATGATGTAGATATTCCCTCAAACCATTATATAGCATGGAAGTTTGTTGAAGAAATTTGATTTTTTAAAAAAAATTCATGCTTTCCCTAAAGATAATAGCTTATTCTAAGAAGATACTACTAAACAGAATGATTTTATAAAATGTGGCACATCCTGATGAAAGCCAAAAGATGATGGAACACCATCTTGTGTGACATATGAAGTAATTTGTCACTTTCCATTGATGCTAGAACTCCATAATCTTTTCATTTTTGATGAAATATTAATAAAAATGCGATCTTATGATGCTAAGATAAATAAGATTAAAAATTAGTTATTTTAACCTTAATATGGATTTTCATGGAAGAAATTTGATGATTGATATCTTAATTTCACATAAAATGTGCATAATGTTATTTTGGGTCTTTCATGTTATGATTTTAATCTATTTGGGATAATTTTTACTTCACACAACACATGTCCAGTTTTCGTACACATTTATAACCATCCTCTATGGATGTGTGTGAAAAAACCTTTCACTTTCATGAGTATACTCATATCTAAACCTTATGATCCTGGAAATGATATATATGTATACATGAAACCATTAATAAAATATTTGAAACATATTTATAATGTGGGTGTGCACACATACGATATTTTCTTAAAAGAAATAATTCAAATTCCTGCTACAATTATGTGGAAGGTTAATGTTTTTCCTGCTTATGCTATGATGTATAGATGGAGCATGATGGAAAAAAAATCATGTCCTATTTTTATGAGGAATACCTAATCCATAATACATTAAAATATATTTAGTTTCATTTTTATGGGACATTGAAGATTCTTTCCAATGGTCTATCTATATAAGAATAATCATTAATGATTTGAAAATACTACGGATACTGAAAATCCACATCATCATATGTCTAGAATTGACCTAATTAATTAATTGAAAGATGTTAGTTTTTCATTCAGGATGGTTTAGATGAAATCTAGAAAGAGCAAGAATGTTTCCACTAAAAATATTTACAATTAGAATAAGAGAAGTATATTATTTGAGTTTCCTTATTGGTCAACCAATTTTTTATGTTAGTTATTAGACATAATGAACATTAAAAAAAATATATGAAATTTTTTATTTTAATTCTTCTAAATGTCAAGGGAAAGAAAAGATAGTATTTACAATCTAGTAATGACTTGGTGAATTGGGGAAGCAGACCAAAATTGAATCCTGTATGTATCATCAAAAATAAATGGGAAGTCCTATATGCTTCTTATGTGATAAAACCCACAAAAAAAATCAATTTCGGAAAGTACTAGAGACTATAAAAGTTTCTGATGGATATTTAAACAACATATCAAAATGGGTCAATAGAATATAGTTTCAGCTAAAATATTTGAAGACATCACATCCTTCTACATGATTTGATTCTAATAAAAATACACTATATTATGTCAAATAATATATGGGTGTCAATTATTCAGTTATTCGATTTTTATAGAGATATTTGTTCTAAGAATTTTTCCAAGTCCTTCTTGCAAAAAATGTTTTCATAAACACCATTAATTTTTTGTGAGTTAGAGAAAGTATTTCCTATATCATTTTCACATGCATGATGCATCTAACTATCCAAATTCCAACTAAAATACTTCTTGTAGGGAAGGTTTATTTTCATTATATTTATCCAATTGAAATAAATATGTACACATTGATGTCCTATGTCTGGAATAGAAATCAACCTGAAGGTTCTATCATAAAATGTTACTTGGCTCAAGAATTTATGGATTTCTATTCAATGTATTTTTCCAATCTAACTACGAGATGAAAGAAACCAATGATACATGAATAATAATAGTATGATAAGATTTATCCCAGTTTTCTATCACTTACCAAAATAGGGGGAATTGAAAGATCATATACATTGACCACATTAAGCCTTTAAGAGTGGGAGATGTCACATCACACAATTTTGTTTAAATGATATTTTTTTGATGAATATATAAAGTAATTAAATTTAACATGTATTTATTATCTCATATAATGTAGTTTTACATATATATTAAACTATTATTTTGGTAGGGGACATAAACAAATGATAAATAGAAATCACTTTTCTTTATCTTTGAGAAAGAGGGATACTTTTCATAGAAAAGAGTTTTCTAGTTGGTTTAAATTTAAGGTAGAAATATTAAATTAATAAATTAATAAACTAAATATTTAATTACATTTAATATTCTTTTATATTTCAGGTATTGAGTTTTCCTGTTGAATCTGTTTTTGAAGAAATAAGAGCTTCGCATTTTGGTCTTAATTCCATGGTTCATGAATACAAATCAATTATGATCAATGTGAACTATTTTTTTATCAATGAATAAGAAATGTACATGAGAACACAACATGATGGTGTTATGGTAACTACCACAATAGACTATTATGATAGTACATCAGATAGTATAACTTGATTCAAAAAAATATCTTATTATGGAGTCATTGAGAAAATACTAATATTGTATTATTACTCTCATGGCTAAGTCACGGGGATGAAATTTAATTGGTTTGATTTGATAACGAGTCCAAGAACATTTATCGATGATCATGGATCTCTAGTTGTTGTCATGGATCACAATCTTGCTACCGATGAACCATATGTATTGGAATAAATGGAGAAACAAGTTTTTTCTATGAAATATCATTATTGACCTGAATTGGGTTTTATTATTGAAGTAATACCAAGACATATTTTTGATGATAATGATGATGAAATTGACACCATACCTGCTCCCATTGGCTTTGATCCGTTTATTACTTATAATGACTCTAATAGTTTAACTCTCATAGTTGATTATCAAGTTGAAGTTGTGGTGGAAAATATATAAAATCATCCATACGTGTTATCAATTCATTTGGTTTAGCTCGACTTGGGTTGTTAAGGATGACACTATTACATTGATTTACTATTGATTGCAAATATTTTTCATCCAACTTGACCTTCATGTGAATTATTAATATTTACTGGTTGTAGTATTCTTTGGGTTTCGTTTTCTAATTTTTAATTGAATCATATTCGAACCTACCAAACCAAACAAAAATGAAATAATTAAATTGGAACAAAAAAAATTAATTTAATTAGATATATTAAACTAATTAATATGAAAATAAAAACCATAGAAAATAATGACCTAAGAAATTTGAAAAAACAAACTAACCTAAAAAATGAACCAAATGACCTAAGATAAATAAAAATGAAAAAATGACCAAATTAATTAACATAATGAACCAAATGATCCAAGACAAATAAAAATGGAAAACTAACCTAATCAATTGACCAAAATAAACCCAATAACCTAACTAAAAATTGAATTGGATAAAATTTAAAATAAAAGTAAACTATATCATACCAATTCTACACATACTAATTTGAACATATTGATTTTTCTATGAAATGTCTTATGTTTTGATATTATTATCACTAAATATAAAATTTGTTTTATATCCCTATATATCGTTCATTTGGTTTGAAAATTAATATTAATTAATTAATTTAGGGATCATATTCTATCTTTTTTTTGGGTCACACCACAGTTATGGATTTAAAATTAATTCCATATTTGTTTTCAAATGCAAGAAAATGAAATACATTTAGAAGATACAAATAAAAGGGATGACATATAATAATCGCTGAAATGAGAGATATGGGTGTCCCTCCTTTGGTACCTATTGTGAGTATTTTATTTCAAATATATATCAATAACATATAATGTCATATGATTATATTTTTGACCTTTAATCAGGTTCCATCACTTAAGAAAAAGTTATTCTCTAACTAGCCTAGTGGTTCTAGTTTTCAGAATGATGATATAATGGGGTGGTACTAGAGCTATGCACTCTACTTGGTGTACTCGATCACACCTCATCCCATCCCCTGACACACCATCTACCACACCTTCTGATCTTGTAGTGTCATTAGAGGCACCTGTGATATTTAGGCCACCCATGATTTCACCAACATTTTCATTTAAGCCTCCTCACCTTTCTTTCCCTTATCTGACGATGATTCCTACTCCTCATACATATTATGCATTTTCACAGGTGTTTATTCCATCTTATTTTCCTTATAATTACTTCTCCCCAATCTTCTATATTCATACTTCTTCAACTTTTTCTCTGATTGGGCCTTTAGAGAATACATTGAAATCCACTCCATCGATATAGGTTGATGTTCTTTCTAAGCCTAGGGATCTTACATCACCCACAGATCATCTTTCCTTGAGTATATTTATATAACCCTAGTAATTTTTTTACCATAATTTTTTTCATTATAATATGTATTGATATAACATTTGTTTTTTCTTTAATAGATGGATGATACGATAGGAAACATGGGCATACACTCATTTTTGTGGTGTAGAACCACTGCACATAGCTCACAGTGGAGTAAAAAAAACACATCCAAATGATTGAAAAAATAGGGTAGTAATATAGGAGTTTTATAGAGATGCTTTCAAAATACTCCAAAATCACTCTCTTATTTCCACTATCATGTAAGAACCTACCAAATAAAGTAAAGGTAAATTATTGGGGGGAAAATATGGGAAAAAAATTAATTGGATTCAATGTTATATTATTATTTTATTTATATGAATTAATATTTTGTTTCCATCTTCATTTTAATTTTCACAATGGTGAGGCTACAAGGATAACAAAAATATTGAAATTAGGTGAGCTGTGGAGAGCATACAATCATGAGTTTTATAATGGATGGTCTTCTAGAGTTGTTACTAATATAGAGGCTATTCATGACATGAATGACTATATTCTAGAATATTATTGGGAAATTGTTTCTCATTAGACAAGTACTAAGTTCAAATTATTCATAAAATTTTAGGGTTTCGAATAAAAATTACCATGATTTTCAATAACAATTTGTTTTAGTATTATAGAAAATTATTTTTTCAGAAGCTTCAAGAAGAAATAAAAAACAAGGATGCTGTAAAATAACTCCACACTTTGGGGAGACCTATAATGCCCGATCATGAGAGGAAGTAAGTATGAAACTAATTTAATTTCATAAGAGAATTTTATTTCTAAATTTTTTTCATTATTGAAACAAAAATGGAAAACATGAGACCAAAAATCCAATCATGGATAAATCTTTAACTATGTTCATTATTGAGTGTCCTTTATTTTTTATTTTTCACCCATGAGTGATCTTCTATTTTGGGATCTATCTATAAATTACTCTCTCAAATGTAATAGTCCTATAACCATACAATTTTAAGACCCATTGATAATTTTACCTTGATTAATTAGTTTAAAAAGTAATGGATTTACCCCCTCAGGGTACACCATTATTCAAAGAGAATCATATAGTAGTCTTCCTACAAACCTGTATATTTTCAAAAGTATATTTTTTGTGTCTGTTTTATATGAATATTTTTTAAAAAGGTTTTTTACTCCATTTATTATTTTTTATTTCAATCATACATTACTAAATCCATTTAGTCCATTTTATATATTGTGTTTTAAACTAATTACCTTGTGGTCTCCATATTTCAAATCTTGTGTGATCATTTTAATAACCTACCCAACTCTGGGAAATTTAAAAACATGTTTATTATTTATTTGGATGAAACATGATATCATATATGGATGAAAATAGACCACTATAGGTTCAAGACCATGGATATAAATTTGAATTAATCTATGGTATATATTTTCTCATTTATCAGGCGGACTAACTCTATATAGTGGATAATATCACTTGATTTTCTAAGATATCTCATTATGTTTCCCGTGTCTTAACTCTTGAGAGTTATACTTATTCAAATTCCATTATTTTTGTATTCATAAAACCACATTATCTATCAATGGTATACAAAATTCACATACATGATATTTTCACTCGAAGGAGGTGTATGATAAAGCCATTGAATGCAATATTTTTTGTCAATATAATTCATCTACCATATTTTTTTCTTTTTAGCTTCATTTAGAATTAATATCCATTTGATTTTAGTTAGGAAATTCGTTATTAATAACCTATTTTAAATTATTTTTTTCTACATCAAATGTCATTTCATAGGGAGGTTTTGAATATTGAAGGACATGTACCTTGAGAAAAAATGTTTTTATTGGGAAGAAAGAAGAAAGATGAAAGAGCAGTAAATAAACCAAAATAGAATCATATTGTAAGTTTTAATTTTTTGATTTCAATTTTTAATATGTATTTTTTAAATTAATGCACAATTTATATTTATAAAATTGTGTTATTGAGGCACATGATGAGCATGAAAATGACAATATTGGGCCAAATGATCACTTACATCAGGTTTTGGGAGATGAGAAGTATGGAATAATATTCTGTTGTTTAGAGAAGAGTATTATACCGACAAGATATTGGACCTATTCAGGTGCCAATTCTGGTAGCAATGAGTTGGAAAAAGATAATTCAAGGGCATCATAGGCTTAGGACCAAATATAAATTCCCAAAAATATAGTCATACAAAAGTGCAAACAGAATCATAGGGAAAATAATTAATTTATGAAATTTATGGTAGTTTTATGTCAATAAATCCTACCAGATTATATTGTGTCTTTTTATCCATATATGTTGATGATGCATACATTATATAGTACATTGGGCAATGGTTCTAGTGGTTTTTGGGATGATGAAATTTCTAGAAATGGTGATGGTGAGGAAGAGGGCAAGGAAGAGGGTGAGGAAGAGAGAGAGGATAAGGATGAGGTCAAGGATGAGGATGAGGCTGGGGATAAAGAAAAGGATGATAGTTAAAACAATGATGGTGATGAGGGATAAAATGATCATTTACATTTTGACTGATATTTATGATTTTATATTTGATGATTTGTTCTGAATGAATATATGTGATGTTTTATTTATGTGTTATCACTGGTTGAATACATTAATTAGTTTATTATGTTATAATTATTTATGTATTGGTTGGTGATGTCTATTTTGGGTAATTGACTAATGTGGGGAGATGTTATGGATCCTTATAGCGATTTGAGCAGGTTCTATTGTTTTTTGTAGTTTTTTCAAGTTCTGTTTGTTTGCAGGTTCTGTTTTAATTTTTTATAGGTTAGGTGGGTAGGGTGGTGGTGTTGTTGTCCTGGGAATTTAGGGGGGGGGGTATATACCAATAGTTTCAAAAATATTTGTATAACCTTAAACCAACAGTTCATAGTGATTCATTGGTATACCTTTATTCCAATGGTTCTCCATGAACCATTGGTTAAACTGAAATTATGATGATCCTACACCAACAGTTCACTAAAAACATCTGGTATAGGAATTTACCAAAAGTATTATAACCAATGGTTTGGAGAACTGTTGGTATAAGCTATACCAACAATTCTCCCACCTATACCAATAGTTTTGAACTATTGGTATAACCAATAATTTCAATAGTGTTTACATGTGAAAAGAGTGATGTCAAATGAAAATAATAGATTTCTTGACTAGAATAAAATAGCAGAACCAAAAGATAATGATCTTCACTTGTAATTTATAATTAATTTATAAATAGATATATAATTACCTCAACTCATAATTCTATCTTTGTTGATGATTCGGTGGAATAGATCTCATTGCACCATCATTGTGTTGTAGTATCTAATTACATAATCTCTCTAGAGATGATCCAAAAATGAACCAAAATCTTTGACCGACATCTTCAAACCATTGGGTTCTAGCATGATCGATCCTAATTGATTGCGTTGTTCATGGTTGATCATAGTAGATTTATTCTTGAGAGAGGAATAAATCCTTATGATCTCTTGTTGGCTTGAGAGAAGAGGGGGATAAGAGCACTCAAGATCTATTTGATCTCTCTCTAGAACATAAGAGAGTCTCACTCTACCTGTTGTGTACACTAGTTGGTAGATATGAAAAGCGGAATAATTAGATATGTAAAAATATATATATCTAGATATGAAAAAAAATATAATTAGATATTTATTATGGAAGGATTAGGGTTGGAAAATTGTACACCAAACCCTTTTCATATTTATAATTCTTAATTAAACCCATGTCCAATAATAATAATAATAATTTCTTAACATGTGAAACATATTTAATAATATATAAATAAATATCATTTATATTATTTCCAACCAGACTATTAATCTCATATTCTTTCCCTCATCTACATTTACCGATCCTCTAATAATTACTATTTAATAAATAAATGTCACTACATTATTCTATGGTAAATATAATAAATTATATACTATCTAAACATAAAAATAAATAATAATAATAATTATTTAACTCATTTATTCTTTCAAATAACATGTAGTTAAATTATAGAGATCATCCAAACCCAAATAAATATTTTTTATTTTTACTTGTTAAATTGAACACTAGAATTTAACTGAGATTGCAGATACACTTAGCGTGTGACCCTATAGGCCTATTTCTTAGTGGAATTTTTCATAACCACCTAAAGTCAAAGGTCATAAAATATACATTTATGATCAATTAACACCATATATGTAAATATTTATAACCATTACATATTTAGAATATATTACCACAATTAAAATTAAATAGATAAAATAAGGATAAATTAAAATGATAAGGTTTAAAATAAAATCAAAAAATATATAAATTTTATTGATTGAAATGATTTATACCCATCCACATCTAAATATTCTAAATAATCCATTTTGGAGGCATTTTAATTTAAAAATTAATTTTTATTAATTTAATAGGTTTGATATTTCTAAAGGTACCCCTTCCCTCTCTTATAATAGGGAACCTATCCTTCTATTTCAATTACACCTCTAAAGCCATTTTTCATGTCCAAAACCTTCCAATTTTGTCCTAAACTTCCCTAAATTCAGTCTAGAGTCCACACTTTGGGCAGAAATCCATCCTAAAGAGGTCTTTTGTGAAAATAAACAGGTGATACTCGAAAAGAGGTAATTGTTTTATCACATCTTTCAAAATCAGTTTCTTCTTATACTTCATCTTATTTTGTTGTTTCCATAATAAAGAAATAAATAAAATATTTTATACATGATGTGATGTTACTTTATTTATGGGATAACCTTATACCTCCTTTTATTCATCCAATTAATAACAATATCACTATGTGTGCGTACATACAACTTACTGTCTCCATGACGTGATGTATTCTGTTATTAAAAAATACTTTATTTGGATGGGTATAATGATGAGTATAATGGATTTAAATAATGAGTATAAAATGATTATTATTATTTATAATTAATATAACATCCAATTCAATATAATTTAACAATCAAATGGAATGATATCGTCGCTCATGTGTACATACGATCTAATGTCTCCACGACGTGGTGAGATTCATTATCCACGTTAAAAAATAAAGAATGATTATAAAATTTGTTTGATGTGTACATACTTATTTATATATAAGTATTTAATGGGGTATATTTATCATCCACATCCATGTTTCCTAAGTATTTAATATTTTTTTATTCTTATACAATTTTTTGAAGTCAATTTTACCAATTGGTAAATTTTTATTTAACGGTATGAAATGAATCTTTTGGCGTTTTTCGATACGAGGTAATTTTTTTTGACATTTATGATAAAAGTACGAGGAGAATGTTTTTTAACTTATACAACATGAATGTATTTTTAAATTTTCAAAATTACTTATTTCCATGAAGCTTCCTATACATGATTTCATGTTTATTTTCAACTAAATAATTTTCTTTTAAAATTTCTTGACATTTTGAGAAAAGAAAAAATTTTGAAGAAGAAAGGATATTTTACTCAAGAATTAAATTCAATTGTTTTATCAAAATTATTTTCCATATAAGATGACATAGGGCTATGTTTATACCCCTATTATTAATTTTATTTTATTGTGTTTATGATGGAATTATTTTTTTGAAATCCATTTATTTAATATTTATTATGATGGAATGATGTTTAAGAAACCCATTTTATTTTATGGGTTGTGCTATGATGAATGATTTATGTTTTTGTGGAACATGTAAGAATGATTTTATTATGAGATGGGTGGGACCTATTTCTTTATCCAATGCATTGGGTAAATATTTATATCTCAAGAGATAGACATGACTGGAATGATGAGTAAATATGGTTCAGTAATACAGGGCTGGAATGACAAGTAAACTCGGTTTCATAATGGACTTTGTCCACTATGATGGTCATGTCTATGAGCCTTGGCTAATATGGAAATTATTTTCTATGCTTATGTGTATGCCAAAAAACTTCATGTATTATGTTATGAATTTTTGTATTATGTCCATTAGTTCTTATGAACTTTTATCCCATGACATGATATCATGATATTTCATATGTAGGATAAGACTTTAAAATGTTATATTCTTATATATTATGATTATGATATGATTGATATTTCCCTTTTATTCCCTTAATGTGAATTTGAGATCACCCTTTCAAATGTTTCTCTTACCTAGGACATAAAGAAGGTTATTAAGTAAGCTATGTCAGAATGGAGTCTAGTTATGAAGAAATAAGCAGGTGATAATGTAGATGTTTTATGAACTAGTTTTTTATGTTTCCTAGTTTCTAAAGACACTATACCTGTATGATCCTATCATGTATTTATTATATGTTGTAATTAATGTACTTCAATTTTGAATTAATATCAATGTATGTAAAGTATGAGTCGTTATAGTTGGTATCAGAGGAATGGTATAATCAACCTTTGGAAACTAGGATGAGAAAGACTTAATAAGAAACTTAAGGATATGTATAAATTTAGGTTACAATCATAGTGTTTTAAAAATGACCATGAATAACCTTGGATAAAACCTATTGTGTCCAAAATTTAAATTTTATTCTTGATTATGTGTTTTTCCCATTATGATTAGTGTTTCCCACACTATTCTTATTGGTTTTAGTCAATGGATGGAACCCGAAGGAACCATGTTAATGATAAATATGAAGGGTAATTCAATGGTTTCCCCCTAAGGAACCAAATGTTAAGGGAACTAGAATGAAAAATCTTGTAGCCATTCTCACACAACTTTCTCATGCTATGAATCTTGTAGGACTTCCAAAAAAGAAAATGAGGGAGAAAAATTCCATTGTGTCCTTCATGAGGCATCGTCCACCATCATTCAGTGGGTCTTCTGATCCATTAGTGGTTAAAAAATGGATTATTACCACTGAAAAGATATTTTTAGTTCTATAATGTTCTGAAAATGATAAATTCATCTTAGTAGTCTATCGTTGGAAGGTGAAGTTGATCAATAGTGGAATATTATCAAGAATACAAGGGAAAGAGATGAAATTGAGTCCATGGAATTAAGAAGTTCAAGAACTTATTTTTCAATAAGTACTTTCCTCATATTCTTCGAAAAAAGATGGAGAATAAGTTCCCCAAACATAAGAAAAATGATGATGAATCCGTTGGTACCTACGAAGAAATTTTTACAATACTTTCAAGGTATTCTTTTGGAATTATTATCCAACCTGAGATTAAAATTTATTGATTCTTTTGTGGCTTAAAACCAAGTATATGAATGGAATTATCCATAAGGGACATTAATAGCTATGATGAAATCATTTTATGTTCTCTCAAGGTTGAGATAAAGGTTGGATTAACCAATCATTCCTATGGATTTGATAAGAGAAAAATGGAATTCAAAGGAAAATATGAAAACTACACTAGAAAGAAGATGCGTTTTCCCACATGCTCAAAGTGTGGAAATAAAGATGGAGTAAATTGTCTTAAAATGACTAATAAATGTTTTAAGTGTGGAAAAGAGGGTCACCAGGAAGTTGAATTCTGAAATGATGAAAAAAATGTATAATGATGTGAAAAAATAAAAGGATACATAGAATGAACCTCCTATAATTAAATTCTATAAGTGAAAGAAATGGGGAATTATTCCAATAAATGCCCTAATCTTAGGGTTATTTATGATGATCGATGTTAAAAAACTCCCAAGGCCAAAGAAAAAGGAAAGTCACATGCAATCACTATCAGTGATTTGGAGTATTATAATGAAGTGGTGAAAGGTACACTTACCATCCACTATAATGTAGAAAACATTTAATTTGATTATGGATCCACACACTATTTTATTTCAGAATAATTTTATAAGGGTATCGCTATATTACCTCAATAATTAGATGTTGAGTTAGTTATGATGACTTCTAACGGCACAAAAGTTGCATCAAAAGTTTATAATTCTTTTCCAGTTTAAGTTTTAGGAAAGTGCTTCCAGTAAATCTTATGATCCTTCCTATAATAGAATTTCATGTGATTCTTGGAATGGATTGAATTTATCTATATAGAGCTCATATCAATTTCCAAGTAAGGGATGTCACATTTCATATTCTAGATCAATCTTTGATCATTGATCGATGCAAGGATGAATATAACCTTCCAATAGAAATTTATTCCATATTATGGGTTTTGATTCATATAAATGAAGGTTATTTATCTCAAATGGTTGGGGAGAAACATAAAATTAAGAATACACCCATTGTACATGAGTTTGATGATGTCTTTATGAAGGAATTTCCAGGTCTTCCACCAAATCATGAAGTTGAGTTTTCAATAGAACTCATACCAGATGCTATGCCTATTTCAAAGACACCTTATAGAATAAACCCAATTGAGTTTTAGGAATTAAAGAACAAAATTCAAGAGAATCTTGATAAGAGATTTGTATGACCTATTGCATCACCTTGGGGAGTACATGTTATATTTTTTAAGAAGAGAGATGGGCCAATGAGACTCTGCATTGATTATCAAGAACTTAATAAGATAACTGTCAAGAAAAATATCCTCTTCTTTGCATTGATGACTTATTAAATCAATGATGTAGAGATCAATACTTTTTCAAGATTGATCTTCATTCAGGATATCATCAATTTGGGTCCAATAAAGAGGATATACCAAATATGACATTCCGTACAAGGTATGTACACTATAAATTTATAGTGATGCCTTCTGGTCTTACTAATTCCCCCAATATCTTCATGGATCTAATAAATAGAGTCTTTAGAGACTATATTGATCATTTTGTGATAGTATTTATAGAATATATTCTTATCTATTAGAAGGGTATGTAAGAACATTAAGACCAATTGAGAATTGTAATAAAGACCCTAAGAAAAGATAAACTTTATGAAAAATTTACCAAGTGTAAATTTTGGCTTTAGGAAGTTCTATTTTTAGGTCAAATAATATCAAGAGATAGGATATCTATAGATCCATCAAAAACAGAAGTTGTTGAATGTTGGATGAGACCAAAAACGGTAACTAAGATCCAAAGTTTTCTTGGTTTGGATGGATATTATAGATGTTTTTTGAAAGAGTTTTTATGATTATATAATCTACTCACCAAGTTGACTTGGAAATGAGATAAGTTCTTGTTTATGAAAGAATGTGAAGAGAATTTTAAAGAGCACCTTTTTTCACAGTACCTTGCATTGGAGAAAGGTTTGTGATCTACAATGATTCATCAAATAAGGGTCTAGGATCTGTTCCAATGAAAAATGATATGGTGATAACTTATTCCTCATGACATTTGAAAATCCATGAGCAAAATTACCCAACTCATGATTTGGAGTTATCTGCGATAATATTTTTATTAAAGATATAGAGGAATTATATTTAAGGTGAAAGGTGTGATATTTAAATTGATTATAAAATTTTAAAGTGTATTTTCACAAAAAGGAGATGAATGTGCACTAAAGAAGATGGTTGGAGTTGATTAAAGATTACGACTTCTCAATACATTACCACCCTGGGAAAGAGAACAAGGTGGAAGATGATTTGAGTCAAAAAGACCATGCTAGCCTATCCATGATGAGGATCACAAAAGATCCAATATTTATGGATTTGAAAAGGATAGATCTTGAAATTTTAATGGAAGGGGAGAAATATTATCTTTCTAAAATGAATGTTCAACAATCTATATAGGTGAAGATTAAGGAGGCGAAAAAGAAAGATGTAGAACTAAAAAATAAGGTGAGAAATGTTCCTAAATTCAGAAATTATTATGATGAAATAATAAGGTTCAGGAACCAATTTTTTATTCCTCACATACCATAATTAAAGATGGATCTATTGGATGAGGCTCATAGTTATTCATTCTCTATTCACCCTCAAAGCACAAATATGTACATGGAAATGAAAGAGTATTTATGGTGGGATGGTATGAAAAGAGATGACGCCAAATATGTCTCCTGATGCTTGGTTTGTCAGTAATTTAAGGCTGAGAGGCAGAAGTATAAGGGGATGTTATAACCATTACCCATACCAGAATGGAAATGGGAAAACATCATTATGGACTTTGTTGTTGGACTTCCAAAACATCCAAAGGCAATAATGCTATATGGGTTATAGTTTATCATCTTATAAAATTAGAAAACCTCCTGGATATTAGAGAGGATTTCTCTCTTGATCATCTTTCCAGGTTATATTTAAAGGAAGTGGTAAGATTGTATGAAGTACCACTTTCCATTATATATGATCAGAATCAGAGGTTTACCTCAAAGTTTTGGTAAAGTCTTTAACATGGTATGGATACAAATTTATGTTTCAGCACTACTTATCATACTCAGAAATATGGTCAGCCTGAGAAGACAATTCAAACCCTGTAATACATGTTGAGAGATTACTCTATGGGTTTCAAAGGTGGTTGGGATCAACACCTAACTTTGGTGGAATTTTCTTACAATAATAGATTTCAATCCAATATTTAGATGAATCCTTATGAATCCCTCTATGGAAATAAGTACATATCTCTAACTTGCTGGGATGAAGTTGAGGAAAGAAAGTTACTAGGACATGATCTTGTTGATGAAGTGACATAAAATAACAGATCTATTAAAAAACACATAATAATAGCTTAGATTCGACAAAAGAGTTATCTTAAAAACCAAATAAAATACCTAGAGTTTGAAGTGGGTGATAATGTGTTTTTAAGAATATCTCCCTGGAAGAGAGTAATGATATTTAGAAAGAAGGGAAAGTTGGGCCCTAGGTATATCAGTTCTTTTGAAATTCTGGATCGTGTTGGGAAGATAGCTTACCAAATGAAACTTCCACCTAATATCTCTCAAGTTCATGATGTGTTCCATGAGTCTCTCCTGATAAAGTATATACATGATCCTTCACATGTACTAAATGCATAAGTCATACTGCTGGAGTAATATCTTTCTTATGAAGAACAACCGATAGAGATCCTGGGTCGTAGGGAAAAAGTTATACAAAAAAAAAACCACTCGCTTGGTTAAAGTTTTATAGCGGAACAACCAATTTGAAGAAGCTACATAATAACTTTAGGATATGATGAGGGATATGTATACTCATCTACTTGTTTCCAATTGATGAATTTTGAGGGTGGAATTCAGTTTAAGGAGGGTAAAATTTAACACCCAGATGCTTTTATGAAATATTTTCTTCAAATAATTTTTATTCATGAGTATCTTTCATTGAACGCAATTGAAAATTTAAAATAACTACAAAATTTCCTTATTATAAAATTATTGTTATAGCCTAGCTGTTAGGTTAGCTGGAATAAGTATAACTAACTTTTTAAAACGTATTTTGAATTCATTGTCTATCAATTATTTATGAAAAATATAAGTCAATTAGATATTTTTATTATTGAGTAAATTACTTTCAGTAATAAAATTAATGATATATATATGTTATTAAATATTTTTTATATTCATCCAACAAATATTTTAGTCATAGGGTATGAATAAACCCTATTTGATATATAAAAACTTATTTTTTTAAAAGGGTAATTTTACAACTTTGAATTAAGAACCTATTTAAAATTAATATTTTGACACATTAATAATTTTTATATGAAAAAATAAACATTTTATTTTTAATTGAGATATAAAAATTTACTTTGGATGAATTTCTTATATTTTTTTGATAACTTTCAAGTTTTAATGAATATAAAAATACACTAAATTTCAAGGGAATTTTTTTTAATCGAAATAATTTATATGGTTAAATTATAATATTGAATGGTTTTAAAATATAAATATGATATATTTTTATCATTAAATATAATGTATTTCATTAACATTAACTTTACATCGAATTCATATGTAAAAATATTTCAATCTTTTGCAATGTTTTAACTTTAAAAAACCCGTTCTGTCATTCCGACAACAGGATTGATTTTAAATTAATTACTACAACTTATGTGTTTTAAATTTTTAAAAATGGACACCATATTTTGAATAATTAGGTCCAAATTATGTTAATATGATACTTTTATTTTTGGGCATTATGAATAGTAACTTTTGTAATTATTTTTATTACCATGGTTAAAGGTAAATTGAGTAATTAAAGGTAAAAATGATATTATAGAATTAACTTAAAACCTATTAAAATACTATTGGATGACTAAATTATACCTTTATAATTTATTTTATGAAATGTAATAACTTAATGGCCACTTGACCATGAACATGGCATTAATTTTATTAAAATCAATGAATGTGAAAAAACATCACACTTTCTTTTTATACAAGTATATTAATTTTAACATATGAATAAATAAGAGAGAATATTGATTATATATAGCCTTTGTAAATATAAAATAATTACCTACATCATAGAAATTTATTTCTAATTTTTATAAATTAAATAATTACCATTAAGGATGACATAATAGTGACACAAAAATTATTTTATAAATAGAAATATCAAATAAATTATTTTAAAAATATTAAGATAATTATAAATTTAATTAATTAAGGTTTCAAATGATTTTTATAGGTGTTTATGACATTTTTTGAGTATATTAAATTTTTTTGTTCGGAGTTATCTTCTATTTGGATTTTATTTAAAATCAAATAAATGAATTGTGTCAAAATTGACAATATTGGTATTTTATAAAATTAACATTTTATTAAATTATTTATAAATCATAAAAAAATTTAAAAATTACAAAGTGATAATTATAAGGTTTAAAATGTCCGAATATATCCATTTATGATCAATTAATACCATATAAGTAAATATTTATAACCATTACATATTTAGAATATATTACCACAATTAAAATTCAATACATTAAATAAGGATAAATCAAAATAATAAGGTTTAAAATAAAAACAAAACATGCCTAAATTTTATTGGTTATGATGATTTAGACCCATAATAATCTAAATATTATAAATAATTCACTTTGGAGGTATTTTAATTTAAAAATTAATTTATATTAATTTAATAGTCTTGGTATTTCCCAAGGTTCCCTCTCCTCTCTTATAAAAGGGAACCCCTCCTTATCTTTTAATCACACCTCTAAATCCCTTTTTCTCGGCCAAAACCTACCCATTTAAACTCCCAAATTCCCTCACTTCATCCTAGTGGCCACAATTTGGGCATAAATCTATCATATGGAGGGTTTTTTTTCAAATCAAAATGCGATACTTGAAAAAGATGTAATTGTTTTTATCACCTCTTTCAAAATTCTTTTCTTCTTCTACTTACTATTCGTATATTGTTTCTATAGTAAATTAATAAATACATTATCTTATACATGATGATATGTTATTATAGTTATGTTAAAACCTTATACCTCCTTTTATATATCGTACAAATAACAATATCACCATGCGTGCATACGTACGACTTACCATCACCACGCCGTGGTGTAATCGATAATTCAACAATACTTTATTTGGATGGGTATAATGATGGGTATAATGGATGTAAATAATGATTATAACATGATAATTATTTAGTATAATTAATATACCATCCAATTCTATTCTATTTAACCATCAAATTGAATGATATCGTCGCTCGTGCATACATATGGCCTACCATCTCCCCGATGAGGTGAGATTTATTCCCCACGTTAACAATTAAATAATGATAATAAAATTTATATGATGAGTAAAAATAATAATTATGAACTTAATTTCATTCTATAAATAAATAAAATACATCCTAAGCATAAAAAAATATTACTTACATGGAAAAACAAGAATGAGAAAACAAAGCAGTTAACACCCAAAATAATAGAAATATTGAAACACTATTAAAAAAATGATATAAGAGGATCATATATGATATCATAAATATGAATATGGTTCTGTTATAATTTAATAACATACTTTAACCATTATACATGAGGTTCAGACACATATGCATGATATCATACCTAAGGTAATGGATAATTTCACAATCTCATTATTATTTTAGATTATTTATACATAATTATTTAATGGGGTATATTTATTATCCACATCCATGTTTCCTAAATATGGAATATTATTTTTATTAATATATGATTTTTTTAAGTCAATTTTACCTATTGGTAAATTTTTATTAAACGGTATGAAAGGAATCTTTTGGCACTTTTTGATACGAGGTACTTTTTTGGACTTTTCTGATAAAAGTATAAGGAGAATGTTTTTTTAACTTATACGACATGAAAGAATTTTTACATCTTTATAATGAATAATTTCCATGAATATTACTCTACAACATTTCATGTTTATTTTCAATAAATACTTTTCTTTTAAAATTGCATGACATTTTGAGAAAATAAAACATTTTTGAAGAAGAAAGAATATTTTCCTCAAGATTTAAATTCAAGTGTTTTATCAAAATTATTTTCCATCTAAGATGAAAATAGGGCTATGTTTTTACCCCTATTATTACTTTTTTTTTATTTTTATGATGGACTTGTTTTTATGAAATATATTTATTTTATATGGATTATTATGGAATGATGTTTAAGAAATCCATTTTATTTCATGGGTTATGATATGATGAATGATTTATGTTTTTGTGGAACATTTAATAAGGATTTCATTATGATTTGTGTATGACCTATATATCCCTACAATTCATTTGGTAATGATATATATCTCATGAGATATATATGGCTGGAATGATGAGTAAATATTGTTCAGTAATATATGGATAGAATGAAAAGTAAACCCGATTCAGTAATGGAATTTTTCCACTATGATGGTCTTGGATACAAGAATTGGCTAATATGAAAATTATTTTCTATGATTATGTGAATGACACAAAAATTCATGTCTTATGTTTTGAATTTTGGGATTATATCCATTAATTATTAAGAACTTTTATCCCATGACATGATATCACGATATTTTATATGTAGGATAAGATTTTAAAATGTAATTTTCTTATGTATTATGATTATGATATGATTGATATTTAACTTTTATACCCTTAATAATATTTTGAGCTCAACTTTTCATATGTTTTTATTCCCCAGGTCATAAAAAATGGCATTAAGTAAGCTACGTCATATAGGAGTCTAGTTATGAAAAAATAAGTGAGAGACTATATAGATGTTTTATAAACCAGCTGTTTATGTTTTTCAGTTTCTAAAGACACTATACCTATATGATCCTATCATGGATTTATTATATATTTTAATGAATGTAATTAAACTTTAATGTAATATCAATGTATATAAAATATGGGTCATTATAAACACCACCCGATGGATTCACCCCTCACCTTCCTCAGAGACTCGGTAAACCACTAGGGGAGGAATATCGAGAGTTTTCTGAATAAAATCCAGTGATCACCAAGATGGCATGCCACATGACGACTCAGGAGTGGGAAGACCACAGGTGGAAGGGATTTCTCTTCTGGTGTGAGATGGATTACAAACCCCTGTACTAAAAAGTGTCTCTTTGACCAAGTGAGTCTTAACTAGCATTCAATACTTTGAAGCAGATCATGACAGAGGCTCCGATACTATCCTTACCCAATTTTTCAAAAACTTTCAAAGTTGGTTGTGATGCCATAGGGAGGGGGGTGGGTGAAGTCCTCATGTAGAGGTGGATGACCCATAACATACTTTAGTTTAAAACTGAAAGAGAAGAAAATGGATAAATCTACCCATGATAAATAAATTATGGTGTTGGTGATTGTAATTCATGATTGATAGCCATATTTATTAGGCTTCTTATTCACCATTTTCTCTGATCACTAGAGCCTAAAATATTTTCTACAATAGTGAGTAACTATAGAGGACTAAAGTTTTTAGATATTCAATCTCTTAGGACATTAGATCAACATGAAGTACTAGTTGGGAAAAGATAACATGGTTGTGGATGCTCTCTCTCTAAGGGAGGAACCCCCACCTTTCTTGTAATGCAATCTAGTCTAGTTTAGAAGGATGGCATCTATTTGACTGAGGGCGTTTCGAAAAAGCCTTACCTTAGTAAGGTCCTATAGGAAATCCTAATGTTCCAAAAGATGCATATAGGGGTTTCATACTCATGAATAACATTATTGTTTAATGGTCGTTTGGAAATCCAAGTGGATTCCCCTTAGATGATTGAGATGTTTCCAGAGTTTCATTCTTCCCATCAAGAGGCCACTCGAGTTACTAATTCACCTATCAAAAAATTACCAACAAAACATTATTTTATATGAATGAAAACAATATTATGTATGTTTTTTAAGTAGTGTGATGTTTTCCTGTTTCTCACTTTTTTCTTAAAAGCGTTTCCTTAATAAAAAATTAATTTTTAGTAAAATCTTGTTTTCCTTAGTAATTTTTGGATAGAGCTATTTATTTTATAGGGGAATCAATTAAAAATAATTTTTTTCTATCACCCATAAACCAATTTTTAGATGGTTGAGGTTAACTGATTCCCTAAAAAATATTTATGTTTCTATATAGGAGACCAACCTACTACCTGGTCTTATTATATTCCCTAGTCTGAATTTAGTCACAACTCTATATTGAATGTTTCCATAAACTACACTGATTTTTAGGTGATCTATGTCAAAAAAACTCCTTATATTTTTAGTTTTTTATCTGAAACATGATTGGAAACAATTTCCTTATGCCTATAGAAGCATTATAAGGCCTTAAAACAACTCCTTTTTCATCTTACCCGCTCCCAAGACTATATAAAAAACAGATTTTCCCACATCAACACCCATTTGTGTTTCAAGTTGGTGACCGGGTTTTTTTGAAGATCTAACCACACAGATAGTCATTCATGACTCAATAAATACATCAAAAATTGGTTTTTCATTACTATTATCCCTTTACAATCCTCAAGAAAGTTAGACGAGTCACCTATCAACTTGATCTATTGGTAATAGCTAGAATCAACCTAGTTTTTTCAGGTGTCCCAATTAAAATATGTTATGGACCCCGGGATATGTTTCCAACCCTTATAATAGGTATGGAGTGTGATCCATTTGATTTTAAAACCCCTAATATTTTTTATTCTGCCACCTACAATTAAAGGATGGAATTAAGCAACCATAGTACCACATTAAGTTGACGGGTTGTCAACTAGAGGACGAAACCTAGTAAGACATGTTCATCCTTAACAATCAATTTCCTTCTTTTAGTCTTATGAAAAAGACTGATATTTAATACTGGGCGAGTAATAGTGCCCGAGATAACACAAACATATGGTAGATTTATATTCATAGGGGGAGGAGGGGACCATAGGGGGAACACATAGAGGTTAGTCTGTTAAAAGGGGAAGTGGGTAAAACAAATGAGTAGGGAATCTTTTCTGCTGTAGTTGGCATGGTACTTGGGTGTGAGAGCAAGGAAGTCCTCTCATGTACATTTTATTTTAGTTTTATCTATTTTATCTCCTATTTCTACTAAACATCTAGCACAAAATATATAATAAATTCATATTAGTCCATCGATTTGGATGGAATGATTACCTGTTAATTATTTTCTGGTGATTTATCATAATCTATATAATAACACAAAGTTGTGTCCCATTACATAGCAAAAAACATGGAAATTAGAATACCAGTGATATCCAACTATTGGATTCCCATGTTAACTGAGATTATTTCCTTTTGGTGATTTATTCTATATAATTTTTTTTATTTTTTAGTGAAAAATTGATTTTATGATGTTATTTTTTACCCTTTAATATGTTTCTTTTTACCCTTACACATGTTTAGTTTTACCCTTATATAAGCTTTGTATTTTTTTTTGTTTTACCCTTATGTAGCTATCTCTTTACCCTTACAAAACTTCATGTTTACCCTTACAATCACATTGAAAGTTTAGTTTACCATTACACAACATGTTATTTTACCTTTATACTATGTATGGTATTCATGTTACTTTTACATTTATGGATTCTTACCCTTATGCGATCCATATAAAATGTTTGATCCCTTTACATGACATGTATTCTACCATTATGAGGCTTATGTATTTTAAAACTAATCCTTACATCAGATATGAATTGTGAGTTACCTTTAATAATTGTTTGAAAATTTCATTCCACCTTTACGCTTGCTTTAAAAATTACCCTTACATAGTTTTGAAAACCTAAAAGTTATAGATTTCTCTGTTTCACAATTTTCTTGACATTTTCATTTGATGTATTTTTGTTTCAAAAGTTTAAATTTTTATAATGATTTTATTTATTCTTATTGATGTTATAAAAACTATGCAATGTGTTTTTTCATTGTTTTAAACTCTTTTTTATGAAGATTAATTTTGTTCTTCCATTTACACAATAACTTGCAGTAAATGTTTCAAAGTTTTTTATTTTATTATTTTGTTTCGATTCCTTTGTTTTTATTTTTTCTGAATTCATGTCATTGTCTAATGATTTTATTAAAAGACCTTTCAAATGATTTTAATGTAGTTTCTTTTGGAAAGAAATATGAAAATATAATTTTTCATATTATTGAATTAAACTATGTGCATTTTGTGTTTTATATTTGAGCTATTATTTTAAACTTTTTTTGAACTCCTTAAAAAATGTTTTTAAATTTTTTAAAATAGTTTTAATTTCAAATGATATTATTATTGATGATCTATTTATCTCTCCTCAATAATTATGAAATAATATTATTACTATTTTTAACTTAATTTCCTAATGATTTCCGTGTCCTTATTGAGTTAATTATTTTTAAAAGGATCAAGAAAACATAATAAAATTATGGTGAGAATATATTGAACTTTTATGTCTTATGCTTAAGAACTTTTGAAGGGTTACATAACATTACTGAAGGATGAGAATCATATAAATAGAAACCTTTGGAGGCCTTGCAAATCTATATCAAAATTCTTTGACAATCATTTTCAAATTTTCAATCTAATAAATTAATCTCAAAGTACTTTTATTTCTAAATATTTTTTTATTAATATAGAGTGTGAACAAATTTTAATATCCAATTACCACTCTTCTTTTACTCCCATTATATCATAGTGTTTATCATATTTATTGAGAGAATTAAGAACAAGCTTAAAAGTGATTGTTTTCTGTCCTATATTCTTCCTCTTTCTTCTAATATTGGTACACACTACCTTTAAATTGAGGGACTTTGGTTTTATTATCATTTACTTTAAAAAGTTAATGGATTATTTCTTTTTTTTGATTTCTATCCTTCTTGTTAAATATATAGTTTATATTTTATCTAGTTTCTTTCGATAACCTAAAAAGAAATGAATTTTATAGGTATCCTAATTTACATTAATTCTATTAGACTAATACATTAAATCCTAAAGGTATTGAGATTTTAGACATAGGGGAACCTTTTTTTACTATTTTGAAACTTCCTTAACAGATACCATAACTTTTACTTTTCAAAATTTTATTTATTTATCGCTTTAAATAATTCAATTCATAATTTTTTTGATCCATAAAACATGATTAATCAATTTATTCCCAAACCACCCATTATTTTTATTCTTATGATTTTATTATTATATATTATTATATCATTTTTCTTTCAATTCTTTGATTCGTTTATTTTATTCAAAATTTTTTATTACTTTAATCTTTTTAAAAGATGTTTTTCAAATATAGATTGTTTTCCTTTAATTTTTTAAATCCCAATTCACCCCCACTCTTTTTATTTTACTAATCTCTAAAATACACCCATTAATTTCATTTTTTACTTAAACTATACCATCCTCATCTCTAAAAACATGGATTAAAAATATTTTCATTCTTAGTGCTACATAACAATATAAATGAAAAAATAGACATTGAAATGTTCTAACATACCATGTTTGAAGTACGCTGTAAAATATGACATGGGTGAAGGAAGGAAAACATGCATTCACATGTATGGGCATACACCAACTATAAAATAAAAACTATAAGAGTGATGGAAAGAATGAAATAATAAAAAAAGACACACGAAATAATCCATCATCGCCAGTATATTTACTAATTACCAAACCACTGGAAAAAAATAGTAGTGACGATAAAATTCTAAGATTTAGATTGAGCTAGCAGTGTTGATTTTCATCTATAGATATTCATATAAAAATAGAACATCTATTTAATGTCGAAATTTCATCACAAGACCAAGGTTAAAGATTATAACACATATGTTCTTTTGATCTACTATGAAACCAGTACTATTTATAGACACATCTCTAATAGTTAGATTCTACAAACCCCAGGTTCAGTTATAACGACATCAGAATCAACAATATTAATCTTATAATGGATTAAAAAAAACTATGCACCTAATTATGTCATCAAATTGTGATTCTACAATGCTCCATCATCCAGTAAAATAAATTAGACACAAAAATTCAGATCACTATATTTTAATGCACTATAACTCAAACTTAAATTTATTAAATTTAAGTTCACCATATTTTCAATATTCAAAACAAAAAAAAATTTCACATTCTTCAAGTTCAATCATGTTCTTATTCAAGTTTATTATTATTTCCAAAACAAAGGATACAAATGAGCAATTGTCCCAAAAATTTCCTCCTTTTTAAAATCACAAGACACAAAAAATAAAATTAAAATACAATAAAAATACTTCTTATAGATACACAAGAAATATTTATTTCTCCCAATTTTGATCATAAAATTAAGGAACATTCATAAAAGAACTCATTATTTCTAAAGAATTTATTTTCTAAAAAAAATTTATTCATGACTTCCCCTTTGAAAAATAGAAAGAAATTATGAAAACATAGAACAATTCACTCCCCACAAGATACCCCATCACAAATATCTCCCAAATCAATTTTATTTATCAAATATCACCTCCTTTGTAGAGAAATATTCCCCCTTTAAAACAAAAAATTTTATTTATCAAATTTCTCCCCTTTGTGATTTTAAAAAAGAAATCCAAAAAAGTAAAATATGAAGAGAATATCAACAATTAATAAGGAAAATTTAATAAGATTCCCATAATTTAAGACAAATAGAAATATGAGTTAAATAAAATTAAAAGAATAACATAATATCAAAATACAAATGAGATTCAAAAAATTAAATCTATAGAATATATGATTAAGAAAATTAAACCTTCCAAAATTTATCCCTCAATATCTACAAGTGATCTCATACTGAAGAAGATGGTTATAGAGAATGTTCAAAGTAAATTTTCGTATCTTCTAGAGTATAAAAGTAGAATCCTAGATATAATTTATGAAATAATTATCTCTTCCATAGAGGTTATTAATATATTTATAAATGTCAAATAATGTTGAAAGAATTAATATTAGAGAAGAAAATCAATGTATTTAATATCAAAATTCAAAAAATCAGAACTTGTAACTTACAAATACACTACATGTTGTATTAGAGAAAATAAAACATGGGATATTGCCTTTGAGAAAAAAGATTATAAAAATATAATGTGTAAAATGATATTAGAACACTAATTACAACATGATTTACAAAACATCTAAGTATGAAGAATGTTAAATCCAAAGAATATATTATAGAAAATGTAAAATTTTATATCATAGAATTTTAAAGATTAAAAATCATAGCATATATGTGAAATTTAAGAAACTTTTATAAAATGTTAGAGCACATGCAGAGTCTAATATCAGAATATATATATATATATATATATATATATATATATTTGAGAACATTTTTATGAGTTTTTTTTACAAAGAAATAAAAAATTCATGATATAATTAATATTTTTTTGGATTAAAAACAAGTTACTTATGATAAATGAAATTTATGTCATTTATCTTCCAAAAAAATGAAGGTTACCTATGTAAAGAGTTAAAACTAAACCCAAAATGTACTCCCCTTTTTTCACAGGGTGTTTCAATGTCAATAGATAGCTTGACCATAAAGTATAAGTTATGATCAATTAACATTTATCATACCCAATTTCTATTTAATATATTCAAATCTATCAAAATTTATAAGCTTAGTGAAAATATCAATATATTTATAGTGATCCATAATTTTTATAAATATATATTACATCTTTTTATAAGAATATTCAATACATAACATAATGATCCACATCATAATTGTGTAGGACTAGTATCTTTGGAATGTTGGATACATAAAAAACTAGTTCATAAGTATACTACATCATTTCCCACTAAAATATTCATATCTAAAACCCTTACTGAACCATGTTCACTCCACATTCCAGTCCATTTTATCTCATGAGATATCAATATTTATCCAATTCATTGGAGGGATATATAATTCTGATACCAGTAATAATATAATAAAAAACAGATATATGTGTTCCATAATACCATAAACATTCATCATATCATAACTATTGAAAAAGAAATGGGTTTCATAAGAATTTCATTATGGAAGAACCCATGGAAGAGAAATTAATTTCATGATAATTTAACCATTTTAGTATAGCATAACCTATGTAAAAGTAATGGTGATGGTGCCAAAATTTGTACAAAGAGATTAGTCGAGGAGGCCACAACTGGTTGGAGGAAAATATAATCTCAAACAGAACCAAAAACTATCTTAAGGGCCTGCTTTTCAAAGCCCTTTCATAGAGATCCCTCTACCACCGTGAATGCATGAGGTACTAGTGGGACTCTTCACGAGTTCGATGGAGTTCTGTGAGTCCAACAGAGCTATGAAATAATTATTAAAGTTTATAGATGACATCACAAGTTCAAGGAAGTAACACACATTCATGTATCCCACCATTTCTTTGCGACACACTTCCTAGAATTTCAAGACCCCATTGCCTATAAATACATAGATCATTCCAACTTAAATGGACAATGACCATGAACTTTCAACTTCAGAATTCCCAATTCACGAAATAACTGATCACCAAAAACCAAATGGAAAATGAATCATTCAAGGTATTTGAGAACCTAGAAACCCCCTTTCCCATGTTGCTAAATACCTCCATCAAAGGTGGGAATGACTTTAGTGAAGGCCTATGCCATTCATAGATGAAGAAGTACCTCTGAGTTACTTGAGGCTTCATGGATCATTAATCTTTCATGAAGAACTCCTTTCCCAAATTGTGACTTCATTCCAAGGCAGGGTCACCATGTTTTGCAGAGATTATTCCTTCACGAAGCCCCTTCCATCCATGAAGCAGCTAAGATTCTTGAAGCACCTCTCAACGAGGACCCCTAATTTGATAATCCCTTATCCTAGGACTCAAAAATGTTTCCTCCCTTATAATGAAACCTCTTTGTAATGTTTGAGTGCCCAAATCCACCATACCCATCCATGATTGGTTCAAATACACTTCAAGTCCCTATATGACTTATGCAATCTATTCATGTGGCCCACTTCACTTCAAGTGTGGCTTGATATTCCCATTTACCTATTTCTTATTAGTATAGGTATTCTAATCCCATTTTCTTCCCAGCATAAGGAAACAAACTAGGACTTCATGATTGACCAATCCTATAAATGTTTCTATCCAAACATTTCCAAAGCCACCCCCACCTAGGGATGTATGTGCGATGGTCATGTAAGACCAAGAGATAATGAGTGAGTCCCCTATATATGAACTTCGTAACATCAAACTTCCTACACTACTACAAAAAATGGGAAAGGGAATTTCCACATTATATCAGCGCTAAGAAAAAAACGCTGATAAAGAATACCTGTATCAACAATAAAATTTTAGTGCTGATACATGCCTTCTTTATCAGCGCTTTTCTAGCGCTGATAAAGATTCCCTCTATCCGTAGTAAAATTTTAGTGCTGATAAATGGTAACCTTTATCAGTGCTAAAATTTTATCACTAATAAAGGTAGTCTTTATCAGTGTTTTTTTAGCACTAATAAAACCGTAGTCCCATATTTTATAAAATCAGCCACACAGTGTCCTCTGTTTATCATGCCCTAAAGCTCTCGCGGTACTGTACCCCTGTGACAACTCCCATACCCCTCCCAATATTCACGTTGCCGGACCTCCACCACCCCCCGATCTTCGCGTTGCCGGACCTCCGTTGCTAGCCCTTCTTCTTATCCCCCCCTTAAACCGCTTCGACAGACCCTCCTCCCCGTAAACCCTACATCTCCTCCTCTCTGATCAAACCTACTCCCCATGAACCCTACTCCCCCATTTCTTAATGGTTGGTGGATCGTCCCATGCACCTCCCCCTATGGCGGTCACACCTTCCCCTCCATACGTAGTACAGAAGGTTCCCTACTTCTCCTCCTCTAAGGTGAATTTCTTTTCTCTTGTTCTTGATTCTCTTCTGGAACTTTCTTCTTAGGAAGGATGTGACAACAATGCTAATTCGGTTTTCATGTTTTTTTATGGTTTTCATGGTTAATGGTCGTATATAGTACTTTTAGATTACCCACATGTGTTAAGTCTTGTTTTATTTGACTATTCTTATCATTCTTATGAAATATTTGTTAAATATTTAGTTGAGGTTAGAGATATTAAATTTCTCCTTCTTTATTATGTGTAAATTGTGGAATTATCATGTTATTTTGTTTCCATTGGATGGATAGTATTGATTAACCTAAATACTATAATGAATTACACTAAAGGAAATTAAAGTGAAGAGGGAATTTTGCATGTGATTTATGAAGTTCTATAATATTTCATATATATTTATGGATTTATTGGTGTTGTTGCTAAGTGATTTATTCTTGATGTTGTGAAAGAAATTTCTTACTACTAATAATATGTTATAATCACCTTTCATTATTTTCTAGTCACTTAAGGTAGGTAATGAATTTTTTGTATGGAAATATGTAATTAAAGTGTTATATTTAAACTATAAATTCTACTTTAATATGATAGAGTGTTTAAGGGGTAGTTTTTAGTATGAATTTATTATATGTTTTCCCTTTCATGATACTATGTATAGGGTATTTATCACTATGATAATAAGGGTGATGGTTGATTGATGTGGTTGGGAGAATGTAGTGTGGTAATTAATACAGTAGTGATGGATGGATTATTGTGTGGTTATGATAGCAAGGATATGGCTATTTAGGAAGAAAATAAGTGGTTTTATGGATTTTAGAATGTGTTTAGTTGTATTTTATGTCATGAAAATTTCGTTGTTATTGGGTGGTGTTATAGTTTCCTTTTGGCATAGAATATGGTTGGAATAAATGAAAATAGTAATGGGTGATGGGTTGGAAATGATAAATGATGGTTTGTTAAATGATTAATGATAATTATTGGAATAATTATTTTTAATAAATGGTGAATGATAGAATAGATGTTATTAATGATTAATGAATGGATTATAGTGGGTAGTGAGTTAATAATTGGTTTTACATTAAAATGGTTAACAATTGAAATTCATATGGTAATAAAAATCCAAGAAATTATAATGTTAAATGAAATGAGATGTTGGTAATATTGATATGGATGCTTACATTATTTGTTGAAGATTATTTGTGGCATTATAATGGAAGTGTTTATAAGAGGGTGGTAGTAACAAGGAAATGGTTGATGAGGGTGTTTGCAGTGTTATTGTAGTGTAAACCCTTTGGAAATATTTATGTGTGACTATATACTTATTATATTTTCTTATTATTTCTCATGCACCACCACTTGAGTCGAGTAACCAGATTGAAATCCATATGGGTACTTTGGTTCTAAGTGTTTTTCTCAATATCTAGGTTATATAAGGAACACATATAGAACCACTCCGTCTTCCCTTCTCCCCCTTCACACTTAGTATGAGTTGTAGTGGCTCACAGTGGGTGTATATATATGACCTATAATGATTTTAGGTTTTGGTGTATATAAATTCTTGTTGACATGATTATGTGTATTTGGTGTGGATACATAGTGGGGGTTGTGCATTGTAGGAGGAGAGTATGATGTTTATGTCCTTCATGTTCATGATATCATACTGTGATGAGGATGTGATGTGTGGTTGTGATGTGGATATGGTTTTTTATGTGTTTGTGACATGTGTATGTGTGGATATATGGTTATGAGATTATATAGAAGGGGTTGAATCATAAAAAATATTCCATTAGAGTGTGATAATGACCTAATTAGTGGGGAAGTGGATGTGGGGTAATTTATTAATATATATTCTTTTGACTTTACAATTAAGATGTAGTTTGGAATTAGACACTCATGAGGATTGAATGGGATGATAGGTCAATAATATTTATTAAAATTTTCATATGTAATAACATGGGAGACCATCTATAACACAAGTGATTATCCCCTTGTGATTTAAAGTAAATAACTTGAGCTTACCAAAAATATTAGGCATGATGATATTGAATGTAGGGCAGAGACCTAAGAGTGGTAGATGTATCATTTTTTATTAATCTTGTGTTAGGACTGGGGTGATTTGGGGAAACTATAATGAATCTAAATTAATTATATTTAATGAATTCCATATTGTAGAGATTATGAGAATCATTTCTTTACTTATAGAGCTGGCTACCAATTTTCATCCATATGTATTTTAGGCTGGTGAGGTATAAAAGGATGGACTAGTTGACCATAGAAGGGTTGACCCGATAGAGGAGGATGGGCCATAGAGGATGATTCTGTGTGAGTTTTACCATCTATGACACAAGTTATTATCCCCGCGAACCCCTTTGTGTTTGGAAACTGTTTTGATTTTGATTGGGGGTATATCCTGGTTCTGTCGATTTCCAAATCATTATTGGAAATAGTTAGGCTCTATTAATCTCTATTTTTATAAGGAAGTGGTACTCTTATACTGTATTTGGAAGTTTTTTTTGTGTATTTGAACTATAAATACTAATATTTTAAATTCAAATAGGATGGAGATAAATAAAGATTGGATGGATGCTAATCGTTTGACAATAGAGTATGAGAACGAAGTGAAAGAGTTCATCAAGTTTGAAAAGGATCACGCAAAGGATCCTTCTCAAATCCTTTGTCCGTGTTTATGTTGCTGTTATTCTAGACTACTTACTCCAAAGGAGTTGTAAGAACATTTGATATGTCACAGAATAGATTAGAGTTATAAATGTTGGAATAAACACGGAGAAAAAGCGAATGTAGCTACTGGATGGGATAAAACTGAGTTTTATGGATCATCAGATATGAATAAAAATATGGATAATGAAGAAGACTGTATGGAGGATGTGATTACATATGTCAATGAAGATGAAGATCGTATTAAGGAAATGACAAGGACAATTGAAGATTAACTCTGTGAATGCCCAAAATTGTTTGAGAAGTTAAAGAGTTGTCCAAAGATTCCATTGTATGCTGGTTTCACTAAATATACAACATTGTCAGCTGTACTAAAGTTGTATAAATTGAAATCAGTCAACGAATGGAGTGATGTCAGTTTTACGTAACTACTTGCTCTCTTTAATGACATTCTCCCGGAAGATAATGAGCTCCCAAGCCAGACATTTGAAGCTAAAGGAATGCTACGCTCAATGGGTATGATTTCTAAAAGAATACATGCCTTCCCTAAAGACTATATATTGTTTCACAAGGAGAACAAATCACTTATATAATACCCAATGTGTGGTGCTTCTCGATACAGTAAAGATGAATCCCATCCTACGAAATTTGTATTGCACTTTCCAATCATTCCAAGGTTTATGCATCTATATGGAAGTGAAGAAACTGCAAGACAATTGTTGTGGCATGCAGATAAAAGAAATAAATATGGGAAATTACGTCATCCAGATGACTCTACTCAATGGAAGAAAATTGATCATGAGTATCTAGAATTTGGAAAAGATCCGAGAAACCTTCATCTTACGTTATCTACAGATGGAGTGAATCCTTTTGGTTTTCAAACCAACACTCATAGTACATGACCTGTTATGTTGGTAAATTATAACTTTCCACCCTGGTTATGCATGAAGAAGAAATTCATCATGTTATCTATTCTTATATCAAGACCAAAACAACCAGGTAACGATATTGATGTTTATCTGGATCCATTGATCGAGGATTTAATGTTATTGTGGGATTCAGGTGTTATGTTGTATGATTCTTATAAAAGTGAATACTTCACATTGAGAGAGATGCTGTATGGGACAATAAATGATTTCCCTACTTATGGAAATTTGTCAGGATATAGCATTAAAGGAACTCAATGGTGTCCCATGTGCGAAGAAGATACACAATCAATTAGGTTAAAACATTCATCAAAATCTGTGTTTCTTGAACATCATAGATTTCTACCTCATTGGCATAAGTACCAATCTTAGAAGACATCATTCAATGGAAGTTCAGAACAACGCGCAACACCATCTCCACTAACAGGTGATCAACTGTTTGAGAAAGTAAAAGATGTGAACATTGTTTTTGGTAAACCATTTTTGAAAAACCTTACAAAAATCAGTTGAGAAAAGAGATCAGTTTTTATTTGAATTACCATACTGGAATTGTTTGTACGTCAGACATTTTCTTGATGTGATGCATGTGGAAAAAAATGTATGTGACATTGTTATCAGAATGATCCTAAATGCCCATGAAAAAAATAAAGGATGGAATTAAGGTAGGTTGGACATGGTTGAAATGGGAATACGAGAAGAGTTGGCTCCCTTGAAGGGTGAAAATTGAATGTTTCTTCTTCCAGCTACTTATACTCTTTCTAGGGAGGAGACATATCAGTTTTGAAACTTCTTCAATGTTGTAAAGGTTCCAGAGAGGTATTCATCAAATATCAAGAACATTGTGTCAATGAATGATTTGAAGTTAACAGGTTTTAAATCACATGACTACCATGTTTTGATGCAAGATCTAATTCCTATATCTTTATGATGTATTTTTCCCAAGAATGTTCATCATACTTTAACTCAACTTTGTTTCTTTTTCAAAGCTATATGTAGAAAAGTTTTAGACCAGGAAAAATTGCAAGATATGGAAAAAGAAATTGTCATCATATTATGTGAATTAGAAATATTCTTCCCACCAAAATTATTTAATATGATGGTTCATTTGATGATTCATTTGGTGAGAGAGATTCGACTTTGTGGTCCTGTACACTATATATGGATGTACCCCGTTGAACGGTATATGAATATTTTGATAGGGTATGTCAAAAATCAATGTCGGCCAGAGGGTTGTATATTGGAGTGATATATTTTTTAGGAAGCCAATGAATTTATTATCGAATACCTATCTGATGTGGAAAGCATTGGTCTCCCGAAATCTCATCACACTGGATGCATTGAGGGTGAGAGAATTTCTGGAATAGATGTTGTGACAATCAGTATTAAAGATCAGGAGTAGGCCCACTTTTATGTTTTGCATAACATTTGGGAGGTTTCTCCATATATTGAAACTCACAAATAAATTCTTAGGTAGTTGAATCCATCAAGGGCTAAAAAATGGATATCAAATATACATAATAAAAAGTTTTTAGGATAGTTTCAAGACCATATTTTTAAGGATTTGGATGAAAATTATAATTCAATTTTAGAAAGACTTTGATGGATAGCCGCCATACCAGGTGTGTATGTATTATCTTACAATGGTTATGTAATTAATGGTTATACATTCTATATAGATGAACATGATGAAGATAGTACCATGAAAAATAGTGGAGTTACACTACTGTCTGAAGCGATGCATGTTTCTAGTAGTAAGGACATAAATCCAATTTATGCAAATATGTCATACTTTGGCATTATCAAACAAATATGGGAGTTGTATTATACGAAATTCCAATTGTAGATTTTTCAATTCAAATGGGTTAATAACAATAGTGGTGTTAAAATAGATGAATGGGGATTTGTGAAAGTTGATTTTAGTAAATAAGGGTACAAAGACGAACAGTTTATAATGGAATCAGAAGCGGTACAGGTTTTGTATGTTCCAGATCCTGTAAACCGAAAGTGGTCGATTGTTCTATTATCGTCCAAAACTACTGAAGGGTCCAATGAAAATTCAGTTGAGGATGATCCTTTCAGTGGTACATCACAATCATTTCACAGTGTTCCCAATTAAGATGATGTTTTTTATGTAAGATGAGACTACAATTAAGGGATTTGGATAATCGATAGAGGTGTCAAATCCCTTCAACCTTTGAAAAAAAGAAAGAGAGTTCAATAAACAGGTTATATTTTGTTTGTAATATAGATCTTGTTATCTCTTGTTATTATATAATAATTACTGAATTTCTATAATCTAAATTAACTATTCAACCACTTTTGCAGATAATGACTTCTGCACATTCTGGTGCTCCTAACCTTGAGGCTGAACAAGTCTCTCAAGCTGCTGCTGCTCCTACTGCGGCTGCTCACAGTGGAGAGCAACAAAAAGTTTCTGAACCTGTTGCTGCTCCAAGTGTTGAGGTCCAACAACCATCAGCACATGCTGTTTCTACCATTTCAGATGAACATATAAATTATGTTGATATTTATAAAATGGTCGGGGATGAAGGACCGACGTCGCAGAAAACAAAGGTGCGTCGTAGTTTGACGATGTTAGCCAAAGTTCTTAAGGTGAAAAGAAAAGGCATCAAATTTGATGTTATATGGAATACACGAAGCCAACTTTTGAATCCCAACATGGATATGTTTAGTAGTTACATTAGTGTTGTAACTCGGCAACGCGTGCTGATTGACATAGATTCATGGCACCATGTTGTGTCCGGGATGAAGGCTGTGATCTGGGAAGAAATTATGGTAACATTATGATATTATTTATTTAATTTACAATAAAATAAAATAATGAAACAATGTCTTACTCATCTCAATCTCTTGCAGAGTACATTTATAGGAGAAGATTCACACAAGAGTTATGTACTAAGGCTTACAGGAAGGATTCATCAAGGTTTTCGCACTATTTTGACAAAATGTCACATGAAAGATTCCAAAGCTAAAATAAACCCACACCCACCCATTGAATACGCTCACCTGATATCCCAAGAAGCATGGGATGCATTTATTGGCTGCCTTGGGAATGAAAAGTTTTAGGTACATTGTGGGTGATAATATGTTTTTTGAGGATATGTGTATTCACCACTTTGATTGTTAATATTTCATTTATGAAATAACAACTCCATACTAAAAATAAGGAACGTGCATCAAAACCAACATACCCCTATCATAAAGCAAGGATGAGGTACACTTCACTAGAAAAGAAAATGGTATGTATTTTAAATTTACAGTAATATTGTTAGGTTCCAATAAAAAACATCATAATTATCTTTTTATATTTATATGTAGATTTATGAGTCTAAAACCAAAGACACTTCCATCCAACATCATGTGCTATGGAAGGAGGCACATGTGAATAAGGAATGGAAGATAGTAGATGAGAACACACAAAAAGTATAGAAATATGTGTAAGTATGACATGATAATAAAAATATTTGTTTTAAATTTCTATTACATAAAAATAATTAGTTATATTCCTATATCCGATAGTCCCAAGAATTACCTACTCTTGTGGTGGATGTAGAACTATTATCAACAGCTTTGAAGCAACCAGAACAATATGGTCATGTCAGAGGTGTGAGGTTTGGGGTGAAATCCCGAGTGTATTTTGAGAAAAAAAAAAGAAATGGATGATAGAGATGAAAAATTGAAACAAATGAGAGAAAGACTAGAAACTCTTGAAGAACAATTCCAATGGCAGGGAGAGTTGCTAGAAAATTTTATGGGTGGGAAGCAAGGAGAAGACGCAGCTCAGAAACAACCAGTGCGTGAAGATCTTACCCCACCCCCAACATCTTTGAGGCAATCCATTCCCCTCAAAGAGCTATCTTAGCCATGGTAATCAATATTCTAATAATTGTTCCCATGAATTGTGAATCAGAAAAACACTAATACTTTTCCTGTATTGATCTTCTATAGGGTGAAAATAATTGTGATTTATATCTTTCAACACCCACCTATCACCTTGTAGTGAGGGCTATAGTGTTCAACATCCTAGATGAAAAGGTGCATAATAGACAACTTCCGAAAGATCATTTGAAAGTGAAAATTACTATAGCTCATGAGCCAAATGAAGAGCTACCCATTACACTAGATGACGATGATATTAATATGGTCGAAAAGGCTATTGGGACATTCATTTCATGGCCATCACAACTTGTAAGAGTACATGCATACAAAGAGGTACTTATTTTTTTTCAAGCTTAAACATTTAACAATTAATGAAAAAAGGGTCTTAACCAATGAATGTTATTATAGATGGAGAAAGGGAAGGGGGTGAAACACGTCAGCTCAAAACCATCTAAATGATCAACCAACCGATCCCAAGGAGCTACTAAAAGTACGATAACACCACCTATTATCTATCCACATTTACTAGAATTGAAGACTCATGTGGATACGAATCTAAGAGGTGGTAGTAGTCATATAGTGGTTTTCGAAAAGAATATATACAGAGAGGAAAGTCAAGATTTTGTTGCTATTGAAAATGTAAATGAGATCCTTGAAAATGGTTGGATAGGAATCATAGTTGTAAATATATATTTGAGGTATGTTTTTATGAATTTATTTTCTAAAATCTGATCTAATGTGAAAATTACGACTAAATGAATTTTATATTGTTGACAGACGTATATATGAAAAACAGTTGAAGGAATTTTCACATGAGACAAAATTTGGACTCGTTAGTCCTCATACCACATCAACACATCTAATGAAATTAGAGCCATTAAAGAAAGATGAAATAGTGAATGGCTTGCTAAAAACATTTGAAAGCAAGATTACAGATGATATACTCTTCCTAATACCAACCATGTAGGGGTAAAACTCTACGATTAAAACATATCAATTATATTTTCACTTATTTTATTACTTATTCCTTTTTGTGATTTTAGGCAATATTGTCCGCTAATTTTGGTGAACTTGGATACTCTGAAGATTTATTTTCTGGATTCAAAGCAAGGATATCCATCAAACCGACCACAAATGATGGAGTTTTTGAATCTGTAAGACACTACATCCTACATTTTAGGTCTAAACATCAAGTAATATAATTTATATTATCTTTTACTGAGGATTCTGTTATGATAGGGTGGTGTATCATTATTGTCTAAAAAAGGAACGAGGTCAGGGGATAAGCATAAGGAGGCAATAAAGTACTACGTCTGAACAAATATTAGGGTATATATAATAAAATTTCACTATCCAAACACATATCAACACAAGTTACTTATTCTCCTAATGATCAATTTATTTGCAGTGTCCAAAACAAAAAAATGATAATTATTGTGGTTATTATGTTTGTAAATTTAGGAAATAGATCATTTTTAATCAACAAACTATCATCCCTAAAGAGGTATTTCCAAAAACAACAACTATTTCATTTAATTTATTTATTAATTCTTTATTTTTTATTTTGTAGTACTACTCTGACTGCCGAAAAGACTCCTACTCACAATATGATATAGATATGTTCAGAAATGAGTGAGCCACATACCTGATGGAAGATTGTACAAAAATATCATGAAGATCTGACTTTGGGACGTGTATAATTGGTGGTCATTTTTGAGAGGGGTTAAGGGGATCAAAAGATGAAACATTATTGTATGTAAATGTTCATAGAAAAACTATAATTGTTATTAAATAAAACATCATTTCTCAAATGAGTCATTTTACCATTTTAACAGATTAAATTCACCAGCAACATATAAAAATGATGAACCACTCAAAGGGACTCTATTTTGTTTAAAATGGACACAATTTTAAGTGAAAACAACAACTAACATATGAGAATATGACCAAACACATTTGGATTGTGTTGATCATTTAGGATAATGATCCATGGGTATTTTGTGACATGTACAAGTCAACCCCGCCTCAATCTGAGGCACGGTGTGGCCGATATCACTCAAAGGGTCTATCTTTTGTTTAAAATGGACACAAGTTTAAGTGAAAACAACAAATGACATACAGAAATATAACCAAACACATTCAGATTATTTTGATCCCTTAGAAAAATGATCCATAGGTGCATTAGTGACATATAAGATTCAACCTCTCCTCAATCCGAGGCATGGTGTGGCTGATATCACTCAAAGGGTTGGTCTTTTGTTTAAAATGGACACAAGTTTAAGTGAAAACAAAAACTAATGTACAAAAATATAACCAAACACATTAGGATTGTTTTGATCCTTTAGGATAACAATCCATGGGTGAATTGGTGACATTTATGAGTCAACACCGCATTAATATGAGGCAAATTATGATGGGTATCACTCAAAGATTCTCTCTTTTGTTTAAAATGGACAGAATTTTAAGTAAAAACAACAACTGTCCTACACAAATATGAAAAAACGCATTTGGATTGTGTTGATACTTTAGTAGAACAATACATGGGTGATTTGTGATGTGTATTAGTCAACCCCACCTCAATCCAAGGCATGGTGTGGTAGTATCACTCAAAGGGTCTCTCTTTTGTTTAAAATGGACATAATTTTAAGTGAAAGCAACAACTGACCTACAGAAATCTGACAAAACACATTTTTATTGTGTTGATACATTGGAAGAACAATCTATGGGTGCGTTGGTGACGTGTACGAGTCAAACCTGCCTCAATATGAGGCAGGATGTGGCCGGTATCACTCAAAGTGTCTATATTTTGTTTAAAATGGACACTGTTTTAAGTGAAAACAAAAAACTGACATACAGAAATCTAAGAAAATACATTTGCATTGTGTTGATCCATTATAATAACTATCCATGGGTCTTTTGTGATGTGTACGAGTCAACCCCACCTCAATCCGAGGCACAATGTGGTCAGTATCACTCAAAGGGCCTGTCTTTAGTTTAAAATGGACACAAGTTTAAGTGAAAAAAACAACTGCCCTATGAAAATCAGACCAAACACATTCAGATTGTGTTGATACTTTAGGAGACTAATCCATGGGTGCGTTGGTGACATGTAAGAGTCAAATCTGCCTCAATCCGACTCACGGTGTGGCCGGTATAACTCAAAGGGTCTATCTTTTTTTTAAAATGGACACAAGTCTAAGTGAAAACAACAACTGACATAAAGAAATCTGAACAAACGCATTCTGATTATGTTTATACTTTAGGATAACGATTCATGGGTGCATTAGTGATGTGTATGAGTCAACCCCACGTCAACCTGAGGTACGGTGTGGCCGATATCACTCAAAGGGTCTCTCTTTTGTTTAAAATGGATAGAATTTTAAGTGAAAACAACCACTGACCTACGCAAATCTGACCAAACACATTCGTATTGTGTTGATTATTTAGGATAATTATCCATGGGTCATTTGTGACATGTATGAGTGAATCCCACCTCAATCCGAGGTACGGTGTGGTCGGTATCACTCAAAGGGTCTCTATTTTGTTTAAAATGGACATAATTTTAAGTGAAAACAACAACTGACATATAAAAATCTGATCAAATGCATTCAGATTGTGTTGATACTTTAGGAGAAAAATCCATGGGTGCATTGGTGATGTGTATGAGTCAACCCCGCCTCAATCTGAGGCACGGTGTGGCCGGTACCACTCAAAGTGTATGTCTTTTGTTTAAAATGGACACAATTTTAAGTGAAAACCACAACTGACCAACGTAAATATGACCAAACGCATTTTTATTGTGTTGATACTTTATGAGAAAGATCCATGGGTCTCTTTTGATGTGTAGAAGTCAACCCTTCCTCAATCTTAGGCACGGTGTGGTCGGTATCACTCAAATGGCCTATCTTTTATCTAAAATGGATACAAGTTTAAGTGAAAACAACAACTGATGTATGGAAATCTGACCAAAAGCATTCGGATTATGTTGATACTTTATGATAATGATCCATGGGTGCATTGGTGATGTGTACGAGTAAAACTCGCCTCAATCTGAGGCACGATGTGGCCGATATCACTCAAAGGGTCTGTCTTTTGTTTAAAATGGACACAAGTTTAAGTGAAAACCACAACTAACATAAGTAAATATGACCAAAAGAATTAGTATTGTGTTGATCCTTTAGGATAACGATCCATGGATTCATTGGTGACATGTATGATTTAACCCCGCCTCAATCCGAGGCACGGTGTGGCTGGTATTACTCAAAGGGTCTCTCTTTTGTTTAAAATGGACAGAATTTTAAGTGAAAACAACAAATGACCTATGAAAATCTGACAGAATGCATTATTATTGTGATTATTATTTATTAGAATGATCCATGGGTCATTTTAACGTGTATGAGTCAACCTTGCCTCAATCCGAGGCACGGTGTGGCTAGTATCACTCAAAGGGTCTCTCTTTTGTTTAAAATGGACATAATTTTAAGTGAAAACAACAACAGACCTATGAAAATCCAACCAAATGCATTAGGATTGTGTTTATACTTTAGGAGAATGATCCATGGGTGCATTGGTGACATGTACAAGTCAACTACACTTCAGTTTGAGGCACGGTATAGCCGATATCACTCAAAGTGTCTGTCTTTTGTTTAAAATGGACATAATTTTAAAAGAAAACCAAAACTGACCTACGAAAATCTGAAAAAACTCATTTGGATTGTGTTGATAGTTTAGGAGAACGATCCATGGGTCATTTGTGATGTGTAAGAGTCAACCTCATATCAATACGAGGCATGGTGTGGATGGTATCACTCAACGGGTCTCTCTTTATTTATAATGGACAGATTTTTAAGTGAAAACAACAATTGACCTACACAAATATAACAAAACACATTAATATTAGGTTGATACATCAGGATAATGATCCATGGGTGCGTTGGTGACATGTACGATTCAACCCCGCCTCAATCTAAGGCACGGTATGGCTGGTATCACTCAAAGTGTCTGTCTTTTGTTTAAAATGGACACAATTTTAAGTGAAAACAACAACTGACCTACGGAAATCTGACCAAATGCATTTAGATTGTGTTGATCCTTTAGGAGAACAATCCCTGGGTCATTTTTGATTTGTATGAGTTAACCCCTCCTCAATCCGAGGCACGGTGTGGCTGGTATCACTCAAAGGGTCTCTCTTTTGTTTAAAATGGACATAATTTTAAGTGAAAACAACAACTGAACTATGGAAATCTGACAAAAACATTTTTATTGTGTTAATACTTTAGTATAACATTCCATGGATGCATTGGTGACATGTAAGATTCAACCTCACCTCAATCCGAGGCATGGTGTGACTGGTATCACTCAAAGTGTTTGTCTTTTGTTTAAAATGGGCATAATTTTAAATGAAAACAACAACTGACATTTGAAAATCCAACCAAATGCATTTGTATTGTGTTGATACTTTAGGAGAACAATCCATGGGTCTTTTGTGACATGTACGAGTCAACCCTGCCTCTATCCAAGCCACGTTGTGGCCGATATCACTCAAAGGGGCTGTCTTTTGTTTAAAATGGACACAAGTTTAAGTGAAAATAACAATTGACGTACAGAAATCCAATAAAAAACATTCATATTGTGTTTATAATTTATGATAAATATCCATTGGTGCATTAGTGATGTTTACGAGTCAACCCCACCTCAATTCGAGGCATAGTGTGGCCGATATCACTCAAAGTGTCTTCCTTTTGTTTAAAATGGACACAATTTTAAGTGAAAACAACAATTGGCCTACGGAAATATGACCAAACGCATTAGGATTGTGTTGATACTTTAAGATAATGGTCCATAGTTCATTTTTGACATGTACAAGTCAACCCCGTCTCAATACGAGGCATGGTGTGGCCAGTATCACTCAAAGGGTCTCTCTTTTGTTTAAAATGGACAAAATTTTAAGTGAAAACAACAACTGACCTACGAAAATCTGGAAAACGCATTTCTATTGTGTTGATCCTTTAGGAGAACAATCCATGGATGTGTTGGTTATGTGTACGAGTCAACCCTGCCTCAATCCAAGGAACGGTGTGGCCATTATCACTCAAAGTGTATGTCTTTTATTTAAAATGGAAAAAATTTTAAGTGAAAACAACAAATGACATACGAAAATCCAACCAAACGCATTTGGATTATGTTGATACTTTAGGATAAAAATACATGTGTGAGTTGGTGATGTGTAAAAGTCAGCCTCACCTCAATCTGAGGCATGGTGTGGCCGTTATCACTCAAAGGGTCTATCTTTTGTTTAAAATAGACACAATTTTAAGTGAAAACAACAACTTACCTGCGCAAATCTGACCAAAGGAATTCATATTGTGTTAATACTTTAGTAGAATGATCTATGGGTGTGTTGGTGACATGTACGAGTCAATCTCGACTTAATCCAAGCCACAGTGTGGCTGATATCACTCAAAGGGTCTCTCTTTTGTTTAAAATGGACATGATTTTAAGTGAAACAACAACTAATGTATGCTAATCTAACCAAACACATTCAGATTATGTTGATACTTTAGTATAACGATCCATGGATGGTCCCCCAACCCCCTGGATGGCCCCCCAAAACCTAGATGCCCCCACCCCCTAGACACCACCCCACCACTTGGACACCTCCCCCACCCCCTGGACACCCCGACTCCCATGGACAACCACCACCACCCCCTTGGACACCACCCCACTTCCCTAGACACCACCCCAACCCTTGGACACCCCCACTCCTTGGAAAGCCCCCCAACCCCCTAGACACCCCAACCCCCATGGATAGCCCCCCCCACCTCGGACAGCCCCCGACCCCCCCCCCCCCCCCCCCCGACACCCCCACCCCCCTGGACACCCACCACCCCCCTGGACAACACCCCCACCCTTACTAGACACCACCCAACCACATGGACACCCCCACCCCTTGGACACCCCACCCATGGAAGGCCACCCACACCCTCCTAGAAACCACCCCACCCCCCTTGGACAGGCCCACCAACCCCCATGGACCACCCCCAGGCACCCCCACCACCTAAAAAGCCCCCCTAACACCCTAGACACCATCCCACCCCACCTGGACACCCCCATAGACTGCCCCCCACCTGAACACCCCCACTTGGACACCACCCACCCCCCTTGGACAACCCCACCCCACCAACCCCCTGGACCACCCCACCCCCAGACACCCCCACCCTTAGAAAGCCACCCCCCCCCCCCCCCCCGACACCCTGGACACCACACCACCCCCCTGGTCACCCCCATGGATAGCGCCCCCCCCCCCCACCTGGACACCCCCTCCAGGACACCACCCCACCACCTAGACACCCCCACCCCCTAGACACCCCCACCCTCATGGATATCCCCCACCACCCCCTGGACACCACCCCACCCCTCTTGGACAACCCAACCTCCTAGACCACCCAACCCCCCTGGACACCCATATCCCCCTCGGACACCCCCATTCCCTCGAACACCCCCTACCCCCCTTGGAAAACCACCCTAAACCCCTGAATAGCCCTACAACCCCCTGAATTATGAATTGAATTATTTATGTATTTAATTAACTTTTGAATTATGTGTTAATGGTTTATGGGTATTCTTATTGTAAGGGAGTACTTGGTGTAATTACCTTATGATTTATGTGTTAATTTTGTATGGGTATAATTACTTGTTGAGATGCTGAATTTATTGCAGGTGTTGTTTGGGTGTACTGCTGTAGAATTTTTTATTATAGTAGACAGAGAATTTATCAGAACTAAAAAAGTGCTGATAAAATACACCTTTATCAACGATAAAAAAGCGCTGATAAAGGATCAGTTTATCAGTGCTAAAAGAGCACTGATAAAAATCACATTTATCAGCGCCTTTTTAGCACTGATAAAGGTCTCCTTTATCATCACTTTTTTAGTGCTGATAAAGTAACCCTTTATTAGTGTTGAGCTTTACAGTGCTTTTTTAGCGCTGATAAGGCCCGTTTTGAGCGCTGATAAAGCCCGTTTTTGTAGTAGTGCTAGTACCCACATCATCAACCCATGAAATTACAACAGGACATTATGATCTGTGTATGAGTAACATGGAATGGTCTCTACACCACCTTTACTCATAGGAAGTGAGATCCTCCTTAGATGGAATTATATCCTCCCCACATATAATGAGATCCTTCTAAGGTATCCCTCATTGAGTAAGACCATAGCATTTCTTACAGGAGGTATCACTCTTTATCATATTTTCCTACCATATATTTTAGGATTAGAGATGGGATGGGAATCAATAACCATTCCAACTCCCACACTCTTAACATCATCTACTAGTGAAAGAATGGTTAGATGGGATGAGCACTATCAACACCCCATCCCTATCCCTTTGGGATTTTTCACCATGTACACATGGGATAATTCCATGTGTAAGAACCACTCACATGGAATGAGATCCTCTTTACATTGAATGAGATAATCCTCATGAAGAATGTGATTCTCCTTGGGAATATTATATGTGTAATCCCCAAACCATTTCTTGTTAGAGAATCTTTCACAACATGACTATCTAATCAGATTCTTCCTCTTGTTTCTCATACCGATCATGAATCATGTGGGCTTAAATATTAGCAGCTATCATGAAATACACACAATCAAAACCTCACATGGGAATCCCCTTGGAGTAAGCCCTAATCTACACCTGGGTGGATTTCATGCATAAGCCCTCGCACTATCTCGAACTATGTGGGGTTTGATCCATGTATTCTAAAAAGAGTATGTAGGATGAATCCATGTTGGTCAATCCTAAATTTTTTCATCCAATATATGTGGAATTTTATTCCCAACTGACTGGGATACATATGAAGTCTCCCTAAGGTTCATGCCCAACACCCCACTCAGGTACCTAATTCACTTCATCCACTCCATCCACCTCATCCATTTCTCCCATATCCATCCTGATCTTATCCTTCCTACAACATCTCGATAAGATCATGCCACCATCTTGGGAATATTTCATTTATAATCCCACACCATCTCAAACTATGTGGTTTTTGATCACTGTCATCTAAATAGGTTACATAGGATGCCTCATTGAGGTTCAATCCCAACCATCAATAAACACTAATGCCCCCTCCTTAGGGTGCACCTCCATGATCAACCTCTAGCAGATTTCATATTGACCTTCATGGTGTGACATCTTCCCTTTATGGGACATGCCTCTTAGATCCAACCTCATAGGGTGTTCTGATCCATCCATATAGTAAACCATTTAGGTGCTTCCCCATGTGGATGTACATTCCAGATCCATCTCTTAAAGACATTATGATCAACATTTTCCATGTATCTATAAGATGTTAAACTTATAACACTACCAAAAAACCACATGAAAAACATGGGATTCCTGAGGTGAAATCCTTGGAAGATATGGATTTGGAATTAGATACCCCACAATTTATGTGGGGTTCCTTGGGTTCCATTCTCATGAGATTCCCTATTATGATGGAAGTATAGGTGACTAATAACCCAACACCCAGAAATGCTAGTGTTGCCCATTGTGACTAATCCACTAATCAAAGGTTACTTACCTACTAAGACCCCCAGAATATCTAGAAAAAAGTAGTGTAATTAACTAGTATTCACAAATATATGGCACCAAGAACGAGTTCCATGAACATACTTGACTCAATGGGGGATACCCAGACTAGGCGACAAGTTCCAAGGATTAATCCACAGAAGGAGAAACCGATATCCCATCATCTCATTTTTATCAAGGAGAAGACATCACCATTGAAGGTGATAAAATCTTACCTCCTTTGGAAAGAGGGAATGCAGGGTACAATGCGATGCTATCATGTATCGACACATATGGTGGGGTTCCATAGTGAAAGTGTTAGAAAAATAATTGGTGAACTTGATGTGAAACTCTTTCCCTCAAAATGGGTACTAGTAGCATTCAAGACTTCAGTATATTATCATGTCACCTGATCCAGATATCCTACGCCACAACCTAATAAGAAAATAGTGGTCCTGACATTGAACTCACTAGAAATTGGGGTAGTCAAACATTGTACATTCCAGTCTGCAAAGTCATCATCACAATTCTCTCTCTCCAACTATGAAAGATTTGATGACACTGGGGAATTTATCATTGTTTTAATTATATATGGACTGATATATGATTCTTCTTTGTTTATAGGACCCAAGCTATAGGAATCTAGAAACCCAATGCCCAAAGACGATGGGGTAGAAGAAATGTCAACACGACAATCCTGCATGAATCCAACCCCACTTTAGCTTCAGCAATGACCATAGATATCAAGGACTCACACCCTATCTCACACTCAAATATTATTCAATTTAGGGTGATGAATGCACTTGATTGTCTGTAAGAGAAGGATGGGGTCATTCCTATGAGGTATATGGCCCACCAGGACCATGATTCTTCAACACCTCACCGACATCACCTCCCCAAAGGGCTGTTTAGGGAGCAACCACTTCTCCCAACTCAAAAATAAAATTGTTTCAGAAGCCTATCCCCAGATCAATCACAAAACTCACCCTCCTATGCCAAGGAGGTGGGGGATGCTAGAGTCACCCTTGCTATGTCTATGGACTGGGATCCATCAAGGAGATCTCCCACCAAGCCCCATCATCACCAATAGTGATTGGTATTTCAGTCCAAAAAATAGGTAGAATATTCACATGTTATGCTGGACCTAGTCCCAAAAACCTAATTCCAACATCAGGCATAGGATTTGGAGGATTCCTGTAAAGGAGCATCATATTTTGAAGATCCATTGGCTCCTATCATCACCAGATAATTTTACTAACTTCCTACTACTGATGAGTAGGGACTCATGCATGACAAATCGAGATCGTGACTCTAGCTACCTTATCGGAAGGCTACTTTAGCTATCTGTTTTTTTGGTGACACCACAAACCTTTAATGGATAATCCATGACAATGATATTCTATACAGAGGTCCTCCCAATGCCAATGTCAATTCAAGAGGAGGTCCTAACCGCTCTCACAACCAATTTGGAGGTCCTCCCCATGTCTCTATTGATCAACATGGAGGCCCTACATGATTCATCTTTAACCATTACAAAGACCATCCCTGTATTCATGCTTCACAACATGAAGTTCCTCCCTATGTTATGATTCATCAACACGAAGATCCTCCTCATGCTGTTCCCAGATCAAGTAAAGGCCCGCCCCACTCTAGAATTGGTCAAAGTGGAAGCCCTACTTGCTTCATCAACCATCAATACAGAGTCCCTCCCTGTGCTATAACTAGTAGACAACATGGAGTTACTACCCATGTTGTATCTAACTAGAGTAGAGGTCCTCCCCACTCTCACAGTCAGCATAGAGGCCCTCCCCATGTTTCCACCAACCCAAGAAGAGGTCCTCCCCACTCTCGTAGTCAACACTGAGGTCCTCCCTATGTCCACATCAATCAATGAGATGGTCCTACTCAAACTTCAACCTTCTAGTACATAGGTACTCCCCATACCATCATTACCAATTAGTATATAGGTCCTCCCCATGTTGTTGTCAAATAGATTGAAGGTCCTCCCCACTCCTAAAACAATCATAGTAGTGGTCATCCTCGCTTTGACGAAAAATGATATGGAGGTCCTCCCCAAATCCCAACTGATCAAAGTAGAGGTCCTCCCCATGCTACCAACAACCAACACAGAGGTCATCCCCATGTATAAAAGATTCCCTTACCTGAAGAACCATACTGAGGAATAGGGAAAAACCTTTATCATCAAAGGAAAAATGTCGGGAAGCTCTAAGTCCTTGTCAAAACCATTCGTTTATTAGATTCCGAGGCATAATATGATTCAATTATTGGACCTTAACCCTAGTCATATAAATTAGATTCTAGGGTATAAACCTATAAGGTGATATTTATCACCTTTAAAGGTGAGATCCATAGGATCCCTAAATCCCTCCACAGGTATAGAAAAGTGGTGGAAGAACTTTCATCCTTCCAAGGGATCACAGTGAAATCATATCATTCATCAATAGTTTACCTCTCTACCTCCACCCGAGATCATGTAGAGTCACTATGGAATAAGATATATGAAGAGTATATTGCTGAGTAACCAATGAGCACTGCCAACCTTACAAAAGAGAAAACAATAGATTCACCATCCTATAGGGACATGGTGATGTAGTCAATATGATCCTTGAGGGGTAACCTAGTTTGAAACGACCATTCCTCTTATGTAGTGGGTCCTCCATCAGTTAGTCCACCAATGTTTTGATCCACATTAGTGACACCACTAATTTCTCAGTTGGAACCAATTTAAGGATGGGGAAACCAAGATTCAGGCCCCTCTTCTGAATATGGAAACTTTTTGGACACTTTAGCTACTAATCATTTATCACACATCTTTTGGCCAAATGCAACACCCAACTATGATATCCAAAAGTCCATAGACTAGGAACTAGCCCCATTATTTTTTCATAATATCTGGGTGACATATTTCCACCTCTATAACCATTAGTTTTTCTACCTAGGAATCTAGGAACACTTTGAGAATCTCAATCAGATGTGCCACATGGTTGAATTGGAAGAAATACTGGTGGATCCACACCCTATGTTAATTGGTTATCACCGAACCCTACAAAAAATATGTGTCCAGAGCTTCATCCTGATACGAAGAATCATTGAATATGTATCCTCATATGTATGCATCCGGGGTTGGGGACAATATGAATCTCTCCACTTCATCCCTATCTAGTGATAACCTGACCTATCCAGTGATATAGAGGATATACATCCTACCTGATCCTCCTCTAATGATTTCCAGATCAACCATCATGGTGTGAAATCTTCCCTTTGTGGGACACAACTCTCAGATCCACCCACATAAGGTTTTCTGATCCATCCATCTGGTAAACCTTTCAGGTACTTCTCCTTGTGGATGTACCTCCCTGATTTGTCTCTGCAAGAAATTTAGACCAAACTTCTCCCCATATCTACAAGATTTTAAACTTTTAACCCTACCCAGATACCTCATGAAAAGTATGGTTTTCTTTAGGTTAAATCCTTGGAAGATATGACTTTGGAAATAGATACCACATAATCAAAGTGGGATACCTTAGGTTCTATGGCCATGATATTCCCTATTATGAGAGAAATAAAGGTGACCGATGTTTTAAAAACTAGAAATTCCTGTGATTCCCAACAAAACTACTCCCCTAACCAAAGGTTGATTCCCTATCAAGACCCCTAAAATTTCCAAACAGAAGCAGTGTAATTAATTGACATCCATAAAGAGATGGTGCTGAGAATGAGTTCGATGAACATACTTACCTCTATGAGGGAGAACCAGAATAAGAGATGAGTTCCAAGTAGGAATCCATGGAAGGAGGAACCAAAATCCCATCACCCCATTTCAATCAAGGAGAATAAATCACTATTCAAGGTGCTGAAAGCTGCATCCATTTGGAAAACATGAATACAAGGATAAATGTGACTCCAGCGCACATCAACATGTGTGGTAGGGAGCCCTAGCAAAAGTTTCATAAAAAAATAGTTTTCATAAGAATATTATCATCATAATCATGAACCATTTAGAGAAATAATAAGTATTATACCATTTGATCATATCACCATTAAAACAAAATTAACATCAAAATATTTTATCATAGTTTAAAATTACTTGAAAATAATAATTGGATTTTTTTGAGAAAAATACCCTTTTCACTTTGAAATCACTTATTTAAACACTAAAAAATTTCATAAATGATAGTTAAAACATTTTATTTGAATAGAACCTTAAAAAATTAAAAAATAAGAATCAAACCATTGAGTGGTCATGAATGAATGAAATTATTTTCATATCATACAAATTAAAATAAAAAATTCCTTTTACACTTTTATAAAAATTCACAAAGTAACTCATTTTAAAAACAACAAGAATATTACTTTGAAAACATTTTCTAAAAAGTTAAATGAAATAACCCTGATTCTAGTAGCCATAATCTGGTGTTTTCTTTATTACATTGGCATAAGATACATAGAATTACATCCTGAAGGACCAAATAGTTTAGTAGTCTTTTTAAATGAGATAAATACTTGATACCTATATTACATGGGAAATAAACAATTAAAACATAATTGTTTTTCAGTAAAAAATTTATTACATCAAGAATATACTTGTATACGAGTCATAGTAAACTTCATGGATTCCTAGGGAATGAAAAGAAATATGGGAGAGATCAAATACATAGTAAGGGTTATGTATAATAGAAGCAATCATGAATAAATGTAGAATCATCATAAGGAATGAAAAATATGTAAAATTAAATATTTGGACACACATTCCATTTAAATAATTTAAAAGAATTATCAATGCAAAGGTAAATAACTAAAAACACTTACCATTTAATTAATTAACTAACTATAAAAACTAGATATGAACAAATCTATATGGTAAGGTAAATAACTGAAAACACATGCCATTAATCAATAACTGAGAATGAAATACATCTAGAGATAATATCATTGATAAAATTTCATGAATAATAATTAATCAACTTTGAATGAAGTTAATGCTTAAATATTAGATGTCATTTTTCCTAGGAACATGATACCATTTCCATCAATAACTTTCTAAATATGGTTTAGAACATACTAGGTGGAAACAAATTTAATTAAGTCTAGAAAACTAATTCAACCCAAGAGACTACCGACACATCAAGGGGATTTCTATAAATAGTTCCAATCCCATTTAATTCATGTCCAAATCATTCCTCATATATCTAATAATCAATTTAATTCATAAAAAATGGTCCTCATCATAAAATATTTATATTGAATAAAAAATATGGATTTATGAATATTTCCTCAAATAATCAAATAACATTCAATGTATAAACCCATATGAAGAAATGATATACAGTTTAAAAAAATAAAAATATCCATGAAAAATGATATGAATATTTAGCATAAATTTAATGTTCAATGATTATAGATAAATGAATAATTGAAGGGGAAGTTAATGACTACAAAAATTAGTCATGGAAGTGAATTTAAATATTATCTTCAGTCACAATAATCATAAGACATCCAAAGAAAGAATAAAGATGATATTAATACAATATATACCCATTGGGGTATATAAAAAATAAAGGGTTCTTTATAAATATAAATAACATAAAAATATCTTTAAAAACATTCTTGAGGAAAATATCCTTTTTATTTTGAAAATCACTTTATAAAACATAATTTTTTTTGAAAATCCTTTTCCATGAAAACAATTTTTAAAATATAATAATATTTTTTATATTTGGAAAAAAAATTTCTTTAAAAATATCCTTGTAAAATATCAAAGGAAGCTTCAGATAAATATTTTTCATGATGATGAGTAATTTCATACATGTCAAACAATTTAAAAAAAATTAAATTTGAAATGTAAAAATGTAGTACCCCCAGTTTCTGGTATATAATGCTTACTTGATACTTTTCATGGTTTTAAAGTTAAGAGTGTTGAATGGGTGAGTCTAGAGAACATGGAATGATGTTTTGAGGAAAAGGGGAAGTCGCACAGGAGGCATATGGTTTGTCTAAACTGTGCGGCCAAACCGTGTGCAGTGGGTCTTGGAGGAAGTGGCTTCCACACGGGCGGTGCACGATTTGTCTAACCATGTGACAAAACCATGCAAAAAGGGTGGTCGAGGCAGTAGCTAATTTACAGTTAGCACACAGTTTGTCAAACTTTGCAAACTAACCATGCTACCACTAAAACGAGATCCTATAAAGGTGGAATTCACACCTTTTTGCCTCTATATAGATCTTTTTTCCAGCTAAGTGGCCCTAAATTGGGATTATGGTTCTCCTAAGGTCAAGGAGGGCTCTCTCATCATTCTAGAGGTGATCCAAAGGCTTCCCTTGGAGAACCGAAGCCGGATTCTTGAGGTATATGATCATTCTTGTTTGGTTTCTTATATCTACTTAGATATACTTCTCCTCTTCTCTCGGTTTCTTAGATCTATGCCCGTTATGGGTAGATATAAGTGTTTGGATGCCAAATATGATGAGGTTCGATCTTTGTTGTGTTAGGATAATAGATCTAAGGAGGATTCTTGGAGAATCGACACTATCTTCTTGTGCGTTCTCTGTTTGTTAGGGTTTTCGTCAAAACCTTTGAGGTAGGTGGCTTCAATCTCAACTCCTCCTATTATAATTGATTGGATTAGTTTCAAATTGGGTTATTTGAATGAAATTGATTATGCAAATCATGGAATTAATCTTCTTATTGTTGATTTATGGTTTTGATGAAATTGTGAAATCTTGGTGAATTATTGTGAAAAGTGATTTGGCTTCTTGAATTTAAAATGTTGATTCTAAATTATGGATTTATTGGAATGGTAAATAGTTTGATGAAAGGTGGGTTTTCAATAAAAAGGGGTGTTTTATTGAAATGTTTTGGTATTGAAATGGATTAATGAAATTGGTTCATTCTTAGGTTTTCAATAAAAGTATGATTTTATTTAAATGGTTTTAATTGGTTGAACACACTTGGTTTTGATGTAAATGGTTTTCAATAAAAGGTTTTTTATTGAAAGGATGGTTTTGGAATGATTTTTGTGAATGTGTGGTGTGTGTTCATGTTGCATATATGGGGTTTGGTTGAAATAGGACCTTGTGCTCGGTGCCAAAAATTTAATGGCACATGAGACTTTTAAGTACGAGGCTTGGTTGAAATATGTCCTTGTGCTCAGTGCCAAAGGTTTAATGGTGCATGTGAAACAATTACCTTGTGATGACTTGGTAGATCGATGAGAAACCACTCATGAGTATGGAACTGTCATAACTAAGCATGCATGGTTGATTTCACGGATTTGTGAAATGGTTGGGTATGCCAAAAAGGAATGTTTGTGAAATGGTTTGAAAGCTTGTTTGGTTATTTTTCTGGAAAAATAACTTGCTGGAAAATTGGTATAAATTGATCTTGGAATGCCTTTGGTTATGAATGGTTTTGGAAACCTGTTTATATTTAGTTTTAAACTGGTTTTGAGAAATTATTTTAGATCAACTATTTTTATATAAATGTGGCTAACTCTTCTCTCCTAGTGGCGTGAGTAGGGAAGTCATTGGGGAAAACCTACTGAGTTTTCTACTCACCCCTAATTTGGCATGTTGGTGCTTTAGCATATGTCATATTCCGGGACACAGGTAAAGGTAAAGCATCTCATTGCTAGTGGCTCGTGGTTATGCTTGGGAGATGTTGTGGATCTTGGAGCTCGTGGAGCTTAGAGTTTGGTGTCTTTTGAGAGTCTTGGGTGGTTCTTCTGCTGTGTACTTTGTTGTTTGGTTTGGTCTTCCTCTATTTTGTACTTGATGTGGTTTGAAATAAATTAAGTTGTTTAGTTATCAGTCTTTTGTTCATGCATCATATAGTGAATGTTGGTTATGCTTGGTTGGTTTATGGGTTTTTCTTAAAGGTTAAATCGTCCCCCAACTTTTATTTGAAACCCTTCGGCATTTATTGATAGCATTTGGAACCTTGAGGATGTCTCTTAAGGATATGTAATTACTTTTTGTATTCTTAATCCAATAAGGATAAGTGGGTCATTACAAATGGTATCAGTTTGTTCGATCCTTGTGGTATAAATGCAATCATCTTGTTCCTTTATTTTTGGAACAAGTAGTCATCATTTTTTTTGGTCTTGGCATTGAATTCTTACGTGTCTATTACTTGGGTGGTCATCTTAGGATGATTAGGATTGTAGGAACTTAGAATTCAGAGCATAAAAGGACGTAGCTAACCTTTTTATGCTGAACTTCAAGTTACCAGGGTGTTGGGTACATAAGTGTTTTGGATACACTTCTAGAATGTTGGAAATATCATTGTCATGGGTTTAGACAATGAGAGGAGCATGACATGCATTGTAGAGGAATGAATTCCCACTAGGATTGAATATCTCATTGTGAGGATGGAGTAAGGATTTTGTGAATAGTGCTAATTTTTGAAAAATGCAGAAATTTTCGAAAAATGCACAAAATTTTTTCAAGTGAAAGACTTTGAAAACAGGGTATTTGGTGTATTTTGAAAATGTATTGACTTTCAAAAATAATGTTGAATGTTTTCAAAGATGTTTGAACATGGAAAAAGGTTGTTTTTGGAAAAATAATGTTGTGATATATGATGTGATAAAATTTTAATGCTAAGCCATTAGTTTCTAGAGAGTGAGATTGACGGGGTTTGTTGTTGGTTTAGAAAATGGCACCAGGTAGGCGTCGTAAAGACCAACTAGAGGTGGCCGATGAGAACGTGGTTGTACCTAAGCCCCAGGTGAACCAGTAGTTAGTCCAAATCATAGTGAATGCTTTCCAAGCTGTGGAAAGTGTGAATAGAGTGGAAGAGCCAAAACATGTTGCTTACGCGGCTCAGTTTTAAAAGCAGGATCCACCCATCTTTAGGGGTGATTCAGACCCGGAAAGGGTAGAGGCGTGAATTTCTAGAATGAATAGAATTTACGAATTCTTAGGGATGATGGTAGAGTTGAATGTAAATCTAGCAATGTATAAGCTATAGGGTCTTGCTCTTCAGTGGTGGGATTTGGTAGTCTAAGCAGGAATGGACCAGGGTATAACGTGGGAAGGATTTGAGGAATTGTTTCATAAAAAATTCTACCCACATACGTTCAGAATTCAGTGCACAAATAATTTCTTCAGTCTGAAGCAAGAGCATATTTCTATGACAGAGTATGCAGCTATGTTTATGAGCTTAGTGCGATTTGCACCTGAGGTGGCAGGTAGCACTTCGTTTAAGGAAAGGATCTTTAAAGTTGGGTTAAGGCAAGATATCCTCTCCAAATAGCAGTGCTGTGTATCGGTGATCACACATAGATAGTGAATCGAGCATCAGTGGCTCAGTAGGATCTGTTGGGAGCTTTGGGAAGAGGAAGCATGGTGGTACCCATGGGGAATAGTGGGAGCTTCAGTTTTGAAACTGCAAACTCCTCTTAGTGAAAGAGAATGTCAAGCCTTATTGTGTAGAGAATTTGTTACATCTATTGATGGAGCAGAGTTGTAATGGGACTTCTCCATGTTGGATATGAATGTATATGATTTAATCCTAGATATGGATTGGTTGAAAATGTTTAAGGCTCACATCGACTGTTATAAGAGAATAGTTAGTTTCAAGACTGAGGACAACATCGACCATCTCTTCAGAGGAGAGAGGATGGTAAATAAAGATGCAAAGAGCTTGTTGGCACTAATGGTGGGAATGATCTCTTACCAATTGGCAACGTTGAATTTTGAATCAATGGAAGAAATTGAGGAAGATAGTTTTCCAGCTGTTGTGGATCAATTTCTAGATGTCTTTCCCAATAACTTCTCAGGGTTACCACCTCTAAGGGAAGCATAGTTTACAATTGATCTCCTTATGCGGACCAGTCATATTTCCCTTCCGTCTTATAGGATGGAACCAATAGAGTTACAAGAATTGAAAGTGCAGTTATAGGAGCTAGAAAGAAAGGGTTTCATTCAACCAAGTACTTCTCTATGGGCAAAACTTGTGTTGTTTGTGAAGAAGGTAAATGGAACTCTTTGGTTGTGTATTGATTATCGTAAGCTTAACCAGGTTACAATAAATAATAGATATCCACTTCCATGCATTGATGATCTGTTCGATAAATTAAGGGGAGATCCGTGGTTCTCCAATATTGACTTGCGATCAGGATATCACCAATTGTGAGTTCAAAAGGAGGATATTCCAAAAATAGCTTTCAGAAGCAGATATGACCACTATGAATATGTTTTGGTGTATTTTTATGCTTCTAGAATAGGGTTGGGTTGTGTTCTCATGCAAGGAGACCATGTGGTTTCTTATGGCTCAAGGCAGTTGAGAGTGCATGAGAAAAATTACCCAACACATGATATGGAGTTAGCTCCAGTCGTCCATGCTTTGAAAACATGGAGACATTATCTATTTGGTGAGAAATTTACTGTGTTTACAGATCACAAAATATTGCAACACATTTTCTCACAGTGAGATTTGAATCTGAGGCAAAGGAGGTAAATGGGGTATCTCTAGATGTTTGGCTTTGACTTTATGTACACACCAAGAAAAGTGAATTCAGTGGTGGATGCATTGAGTAGAAAGTCATATGCTCAGTTAGCGAAAATAGCTTTAGATGAATGGCAGTTGATGTCAGACTTAGCTGACATGCATGTGGAATGTGAAAACCAAGGTGATGTTGCTATTTTATTTTTATCTACACTACTTCTTGATTTAGTAAAGATGATCAAATAAGCACAAACATCTGATGCAGAATGTCTGGTTGTAAGTTCAAAACTCAATGGTGGGGAGACCAATGATGGCTGGAAACTTGATGGGGGTTCTGTTTTGTTTTTTAGAGATCGGATGGTTGTACCTATGGTTTATCAAGAATAACTCCTTCATGATTACCACAATTCAAGATGGGCTGCATATCCAGGTATACAGAAGATGTATAAGGCATTGAAGGCACGGTTCTGGTGGAGCAACATGAAAAGGAAAGTGGCCAAGTTCGTCTCGCAGTGCTTAGATTTTCTACAGGTTAAATCAGAGCACCAGATACCAGTTGGTATGTTATAATATTTAACTATCCCAGTGTGTAAATGGGATTATATAACAATGGATTTTGTTACAGGTCTTCCAAGAATGGTTTGGAAACACGATGCCATTTGGGTGATAGTGGATCGTCTAACCAAGTCGGCCCATTTCATCCCTATTCATGAAACTTATACGATGGAAGATCTTTAAAAAATCTATATATGAGAAGTGGTAAAGAGGAATGGGGTACCAGTGTCTATAGTCTCAGATAGATATCTGAGGTTCACATTTCGTTTTGGGAAATCATTACAGCAAGCCCTTGAGACTCAGCTAACTATGAGCACGACATATCATCCTCAGATGGATGGGCAATCCGAGCGGATGATACAAATGTTGGAAGACATGTTGTGGGATTGTGTAATGGATTTTGGTGGCTCATGGGAGGAGTATATACCCTTAGTGGAGTTCTTATACAATAACAGATATCAAGCCTCGATACGCATGGCTCCGTTTGAAGTATTGTATGGGCGTCCTTCTCATTCTCCACTATGCTGGGTGGAAACGGGTGAAAATTCACTAGTTGGGCCAGGCCTTGTCCAAGAGACAACAGAGAAGATCCACTTGATTAGAAAGAGTATGGATATGGCTTAGAGTCGTCAGAAATATTATGTAGATAACTGTTGAAGACCTTTTCATTCGTTGTGGGTGATCATGTTATCTTGAGGATCTCTCTAAGACTTGGACATCGTCATTTCGGGAAGCATGGAAAGTTATCTCCTAGTTACATTGTCCCTTTTGAGATACTGGAATGGGTTGGAGAGGTGGAATATCGGTTGGCATTACCACCACCGTTTCGTTCGATGCATAACGTGTTCTAGGTATCTCAGTTTAAAAAGTATCAGCCTGATCCTGACCATGTGATCAGATGAGATCACGTTGACCTAGAGCTGAATACTTAGTTGATACATATCCTAGTATGGATTTTGGATAGGCAAGAGAAAGTCTTGCATGAAAAAAACATTGCTATAGTGTGGGTTTTATGGCAGCATGGTCATATTTAGGAAGAGACTTGGAAACGTGAAAAGGAAATGAAAGAGCGATGGTCGGAACTATTTCAGCTGGGTGATGGTTTTCTACTTTCTGAGGATGGAAAGACTAATGGTAGGGAGAATTTAGTACCCCCAATTTCTGGTATGTAACCCTTAGTTGATACTTTTCATGGTTTTAAATTTAAGAGTGTTGAATGGGAGAGTCAGGAGAACTTGGAATGATGTTTTGAGGCAAAAGGAAAGTCGCATAGGAGGCGCACAGTTTGTCTAAATCGTGTGGCCAAACCGTGTGTAGTGGGTCTTGGAGGCAGTGGCTTCTACATGGGCACTGCACAGTTTGTTTAACCGTGCGGCCAAATTGCGTGAGAAGGGTGGTCGATGCAGTAGCTAACGCAGAGTTAACACACTGTTTGTCAAACCGTGCGAACTAACCATGCGACCACTATAACGAGATCCTATAAAGGTGGAACTCACGTGTTTTTTCCTACATATAGCTCATTTTCCCTCTTAAGTGGCCCTAACTCAGGATTTTGGTTCTCCTAAGGTCATGGAGGGTTCTCTCATCATTCCAGAGGTGATCCGAAGGCTTCCCTTGGTGAATCGAAGCCGGATTCTTGATGTATGTGATCGTTCTTTTTTAGTTTCTTAGATCTACTTAGATATACTTCTCTTACTATCTTGGTTTCTTAGATCTACACCCATTATGGGTAGATCTAAGTGTGTGGATTCCAAATATGATGAGATTTGGTCTTGGTTGTGTTAGGAGAAGAGATCTAAGGATGATTCTTGGAGAATCGACCCGATCTTCTTGTGCATTCTCCGTTTGTTAGGGTTTTTGTCAAAACCTTTGAGGTAGGTGGATCCAATCTCGACTCCTCTTATTATAATTGATTGAATTAGTTTCAAATTGGGTTATTTTAATGAAATTTACTATACAAAGCATGGAATAAATCTTCTTTAGTGATGATTTATGGTTTTGATGAAATTGTGAAATCTTGGTGAATTGTTGTACAAAGTGATTTGGCTTCTTGAATTTAAAATGTTGATTTTAAATTATGGAATTGCTGGAATGGTAAATGGTTTGATGAAATATGGGGTTTCAATAAAAATGTGTGTTTTATTGAAATGGTTTGGTATTGAAATGGCTTAATGAAATTGGTTCATTCTTTGGTTTTCAATAAAAGTACGGTTTTATTGAAATGATTTGTATTGGTTGAACACACTTGGTTTTGATGGAAATGGTTTTCAATAAAAGGTGTTTTATTGAAAGGATGGTTTTGGAATGATTTTTGTGAATGTGTGGTGTGTGTTCATGTTGCATATATGGGGCTTGGTTGAAATAATCTCTTGTGCTCGGTGCCAAACGTTTAATGGCACATGGGACTTTTAAGTATGAGGCTTGGTTGAAATATGACCCTGTTCTAAGTGCCAAATGTGTAATGGAATATGGGAAACAATTACCTTAAGAAGACTTGGTAGATTGATGAGAAACTGCTCATGAGTATGGAAATATCATAACAAAGAATGCATGGTTGATTTCATGGGTTTGTGAAATGGTTGGGTATGCCAAAAAGGAATGTTTGTGAAATGGTTTGAAAGCTTGTTTGGTTATTTTTTGGGAAAAATAACTTTTTGTAAAATTGGTTTAAATTGATCTTGGAATGCCTTTGGTTATGAATGGTTTTAAAAACCTGTTTATATTTAGTTATAAAATACTTTTGAGAAAGTGTTTTAGATCAACTGTTTTTATATAAATGTGGATAACTCTCCTATCCTAGTGGCGTGAGTAGGGAATTCATTGGGAAAAACCTAATGAGTTTTATACTCACCCCTACTTTGGTAGGTTGGTGCTTTTGCAAATGTCGTATTCTGAGACACAGGTAAAGGTAAAGCATCTCATTGCTAGTGGCTCGTGATTATTCTTGGTAGATGTTGTGGAGCTTTGAGCTCATAGAGCATGGATTTTTGTGTCTTTTTAAAGTATTCGGTGGTTCTTCCATTGTGTACTTTGATTTTTGGTTTGGTCTTCCTCTGTTGTGTACTTGATGTGGTTTGACATAAATGAAGTTGTTTCGTTATCAGTCTTTTGTTCATGAATCATATAGTGAATGTTGGTTATGCTTGGTTGGTTTATGAGTTTTTATTAATGTTTAAATCATCCCCCAAATTTTATTTGAAACCCTTCGGCATTTATTTCCAGTCTTTGGCGCCTTGGGGATGTCACTTAAGGCCAAGTAATGACTTGTTGTATTCTTAAGCCAATAAGGATAAGTGGGTCATTACAAATAAGGTTAGAAAAGTGGATTGATTGGAAAAAAGATGATTCATTTCAAACAATTTTGTAAAAATTAAATCCTTGGAAACAATTTATTTAGAAAATCAGTTTTAAAATGTTAAAAACATTTTTTGAATTTTATTTAGAAAACATTGGTTTTAATGAAAATGGTGTTCTAACCGAAGAGTGAAATAGAGTCAGATTTTATAAAAACATCTTCTCATTAGTTTTAATTACCTAATAGTTGAAAAATGGTAATATTATATAAATATATCATAGATTAAAAACGGATAATAATATAAAATGTGTTTATTAAGAAATTTTCAAATAATTTCCTTTAACTAAAATACAGTAAAAAATTATCTCGATGAGATTGTGAAATAAACCTTTAAAATAATAATAATGTTAAAGTGGGAATTAGTCCAAGAATAATTATGTGTATTAATTGTAAATCTACATAAAGAAGTTTAAATCTAATATAATATAATCAAAATTCAATACACTCATAATCTTAGAATATTAAGGATGAAGAAGATGTAATACCCAATGAAAAGAAATTGAGTTATGAAATTATTAACCACTTGGAAACCCCTAAGTCAAATCCCCTTAGATGAAATAATTTAAGTTAAAACATAAAATTCCATTAATAATGAATTATTCAAGATATTAAATATCAATTGGGAGGTATATACACCATATAAAATAAATTAGGTTCATAACATTACAATATTCCTCAAATAAGTGAAATTGAGATGAAATTCCTTGCCTTTTTGGTTGAACATGATTTAACCTCCTGTATAGTGGTTTTAAACACGTTATTAACATAAAAAATAACCATATTAGTATTTAAAATAACATATATGATCCTTCTATAACATATTATTACTTATTCATTCATAATATTTAATTATTTTTGTTGTTTCTGCTGTTAATTGCCTTGTTTTCTCATACATGTTTTTTCATGAATGATTTGATTATTGAACATATTATATAGTTACATCATATCCAGAATAATAATGATCAAATTATTATCATATTTATACATATATTATATTTTAAAAAACTATCATGAAATATAATTAGGAAAAATTAAGTACCTTACGATCATAAAGACGATATGTCGTATATATGCATGAGTAACGTTTCTATTTTTCACTGATCAGTATAAAAAGGTGGTAAGTAATATTTTTCTTCATATAATGATAATTATATAATAATTAACATATTATATAATTATATATATATATATATCATCCATGTGTTGTGGTGATAAAATGAGATTCACATCACTTTGTGAAGGCAATAGTCCACATGTACACAGATGATGTTATCATCTTCAAATGATTGAAAAGGAATGAAAGAAAATGATATAAATTATCTTTATATAATGATAAATATGTAATTAATATCATAATTATGTAATTTATATCACATATAATCATTAAATTTATCTTTATCACCTTCCATGTGAAATGTTAGTGAAAGACGGATCACATCGCTTCATGAGACTGTAGTCCGCCGTACACACGAGCGATATTATCCTATATCCTACGAAATGGAAGGTAAAAATATGTATAAAATATAGTGAATCTAGAGTTATGAATATATTATAAATATAATATATATAATTTATATACATCATCATACCCAACCATTAGAGGTGGAAATGAAAAAACAAACTACATGAGTTCGCGAGACGATAGTCCGCTGTAAACACAGATGATGATTTCTTAAACCATTTTATAGAAGTGGATATGTTTTTAGGTAATTAATATTTAATAAAAATATCCCAATATAATAAATATAATTAATTTATTATTTCATAATGGTTTAATAAAACTTTAATGATGTGGGGAAAGAAGTAAAATAAAGACGGTTGTTGATGAACATTACATCTTCTTCAGGTATCTTATTTAGGTTTTCACTGAAGCCTTAATAAGTTGTATTTATTTCAAAAAAAGTATTATACGATGATATTATGGGATTTAGTATGTGATTTGGGTTGGTTTTATCTAAACCAAATCAGTTTTAAGGTGTGAATAATAGAGGATAGGGGGTGACCTTTTATATGTGGGAGAGAGAACACACTTAGTATTTTTGAAAATAATTGGATGATCCCACATTTTTCATTTGACAAACTGGTAAAAAGGGATCATTATAGAACCTTATAGGTTTAATCATCTAAATAAGTATATAAAATTGTTTTTATACAAGTGTATAGGTCATTTTTACCCTTATTTGTTTAGTTTAACACTTGGTAAACCCAGTTTTACCTTAACTGTGCTAATTATTTTTTACTGTAATCACTATTAAATTTTGAAAAAACATATGTTGAACTTATTAGAAATTATAAATTATTATTACTAGTAAAATATAATCCATTTTTGTAATGACCCGACCCCTAAATCCTAGAGTCGGTGCATTATTACGTATCATTGGCATGATCACAAAAGATCATGTCTCAAAAGACCGATTAGTTTAGTAGCCTTAGAAGTACTAGATACATTAATATGGTTTTCATTACATCATAAAATGGAAAAATACAACAAAATTATTTACATAGACAACACTGAGATCCCATATACTATCCCTGCAGGTCATTCATAATATATTTCTTCGCATCCTAGGAAAAATAAAACATAGAGAGGGGTGAGATCAGATGCTTAGTAAGGATAACAATATAGCGAAAACATTCATAAATAAGAATAAACATTTATGGAAATGTATAAAACTAAAACAAAAGTATTTTAAACATAAACTTCATCATAATATGGAAAATATAAATCAGAATAATTCCATTTACTTACTCACATGGATATTCTACTAGTAGAATAATCACATGCAATATCAATAGCCACTTTCATAATGATGGAATGCATAACTCCAGACTTCATAACCATATAGTCAAGACCTTGTGCTAAGACTAAAAATATGATTTTGTCAAGGCCTTGTGTCAAGAAACTAGTTTGTCTCATGAGACCTACCGATGCATCGAGGTGCTATAATGGGCTCAACTGTCACTTACTAAGTCCAATTCATTTCTCATACAAAAAGGTTAAAACATAACACAAACATTCGTATTAAAAATAGCATAAAAAATGTCAATACCGTATCCATAAACCATGAATGGTATAAAAATAACACATCCACAATAAAAAATATCACAAAACATTCAATACAATTTGGAAGTTTTGTATCATAATGAATCAACTTCAAATAAGCTTAAAATCCATTAAAGGATGTTGACATAGATGAAATCAAAACTATTTGAGAGAAACATCTCTTTCTATTTTGAAATAATTTAAAAGTCACATAAATTTAGAAGAAAATATTTATTTTTAAAATATTCTTATAATCTTGTAAGGTATTCTTTGGCGATGTTATAACGGCAAAAAATATCCGCACCCGTCGTGTAATTTAAAAAAAAACATTCTTACCATAATTTTGTCGAAAAGGTCATAAAGTACATTGTTTGTAAAACGATGGAAATATTCCTTTCAAAACATATAAGTTAAAATAAGGGTATAAATGACTTTAACCCATTTTCTAGTAAATATTAAAAATTTTTTGAAATACATTTTTAAGAAACATGGCTGTGGATGATAAAGAGGTCCCACTAGACAATTACGTATAAACAACCTCAGATGATGAAGAGATTGTGAAATAAACCATTAACTTGTACTTTTACTTGTTTTAGGGTAGGTTAACATCCTGTATAATAGTTAAATAATTGTTATTAAATTAAACAATAATCATATACATTAATATGATATCATATATGATCTTTTAATATTGCTTTGTTAATAATATCTTAGTATTATCGTCGTTCCGGGTGTTAACTTACTCATTTTCTTTTATATGTTTTGTTATGTAAGCCATGTTTTTTATGGATAGGTTGTATATTATTCATATAAATAATTATATCATGTACTTAAACATTATTTTTAATCATCAAATGAAAATTAGTCTTAAATGGTTATGATGGGAAAACGAATCTTATCGCGTTCGTGGAGACAGTATTCCGTACGTACGCACGAGCGACAATATCATTCTTTTGATATTAAAATCGTATATAATTGGATTATATATCATATATAAAAATTCATTATAATGTTATATTTATTATTTCCATCAATTCAACATCATTATTATACCGATCCAAATAATAATGTATTGAATAACAACTACACCACGACGTGGAGACAGTAAGCCGTACATATGCACGTATGGTGACATGTCATTCAAAGGATGGATAGAATAATGAATATGGTTGTACCATATTTATAATAACATCACAGTATATAGAATATAATGGATTTATTATTTTAGAATGGAAACAACAAATAAAGAGGAAGTGGAAGAAGAAAATAACTTGAAAGAGGTGATGAAATATTTACCTCTTCTTCGGGTTCTTCCTTTTGATCTGATCAAAAGGGCTACTTAGGTTGGCTTTATGAATAAAGGAAGACCTCTAGGATAAATTGAGGACAGTTTAGAGGGTATTTGGGTAGGGGTTGGCCGATCCAAAAGGCTTTTAAGGTGTGAATTTGAGAGAAGGGGAAGTGACCTTTTATAAGAGGGGTGAGGGGCCCCTTAGGAAAAACTTAAAATATTATTTTATAATAAATTCATATTCGGTTTATAATGGCTCCAAATTGACTTATTTTGAGGATAGGGTGGGTATGGGTCGAAATAATTTCAACCAATAGATTCTAGATAGGTTTAAGTCACCATATTAACCTTATCATTGGTATTTAACCGTTAGTTAAATAGTTTGATATTTACCACGTGTCTTTGTATTTTTATATTTTATGGTTAATAAACTTACTATAACAAGACAAGAGAACCCAAAAAAGTTCATTATTAATTTTTATAACCTTATCTAAGTCATTTGGATGAGACTTAGATTTTTAGGAATAGAATATAAATTAATAATATAAAATGTGTTTTAAAAACTCTTTTATGTCAATTTTGACACTATTTGGTATTTTATTTTTGTTAAATTTATAACAGCATTATTAATTCAAATAAAATTTATTTAACCAACCATAAATTGTCATATTAACCTATAAAATTAGTTTAATTCACAAAAAGTCTCAAATTAAATTTATTTGGATATTTATAATATCAATTATTTTAATATTTCATTAATAATGTAATTATTGCATCATCATTGTGTCATAAATAAATTAAATTATTCAATGTATAAAAATTAAAAATAAAATACCTTTATGTATGAAATATTTTTATCTTTCTAATTAATATTTATAGTCTAATATATCTTATGTATAACCTTATATTAAAAATGGTTTAGTTATTAAACTTTGATTTTAACTCTTTTAACTCTTCTTTAAATTAAATAATAATAAATGTCCTATTCTAATCCAAGTGAAACTAAATGATAATATTTTATTCCTAAGGATATTTTTGGTTGATATACACTTATACAATAGAATTAAGACATGTCTTAGGGTAAAAATAATATCATTTTTATCTTTAATTACCCTATTTACTTTTAACCGTGGTATATAAAAGTAAGAATTTACTATTCACCAAAAATTATTTCCATCTCATTGAACCACATTTTACTTACTGATATCAATCATGTCTCTTTTATTTTTGAAATTCAATTCACAGAAGCTATAAAATTATGTTTTATGCGAATTTTCAAATGCTCCTATGAGGTGGGTAAAAGATGGTAAAAAGTTTAATAAAATTCTATATATCTAAACTTATTATAAAATGAATCAAATGAGTTATGTTGAAATTTTATAGGTATTATGTATATATTTTTACCTAATATAAAGTTAAATAAAATAACTAATTATTTAAATAAAAAGTCGATTTTAACCAATAACTCACTATTTTTCACTATTCATCAAAAATTGAAAGTTTTCAGAAAAATACAAAACATTCACCCTAAGCCAATTTCGATATTCCGAATTCAAAAATGAAGTCCATTTTGAAATATAAAATTTATAAAATTTCAAAAAGTGGGTATTACTTTTCCCAACAGCTATTTTGATTGGTCGTGGTGTGTTAGAATCTCAAAGTTGCGTACAATGCAAGCTATTGCATTATTCAAAGAGAAGCGTTCCATGGAAGCTTGGGGTGTTACATTCTCCTATACTTAAAATAAATTCTTCCTCAAAATTTCTAGAATATTTCTACATAAAAAAATTCGAGTGGTTCTTTATCATAAGTTCTCGGGTTCCCACGTTGTCTCTTCCATCTTATGGTTTCTCCATAGAACTTTTACCAGAAGAGTCGTCCGATTTCTCAGCACTTGTTCTCTATTATCAAGAATTCTGATAGGCTCTTCACAATAAGATAGATCAGGTTCCAGTTATAATTCTTCATAGGTGAGTACATGCATTGGTTCAGGCATGTATTTTCTCAATAGTGATACGTGGAACACATCATGAAATTTGGAGAGACTTGGAAGCATTTCCAAATGGTAAGATACAACCCCAAATCATTCTAGAATTTTGAAAGGTCCAATGTACCTCAGACTCAATTTACCCTTCTTACCAAAACATATAATACCCTTCCATGGAGATACCTTTAAGAAAACATGATCTCTTACCCAAAATTCCAAATCCTTTGGTTATCAGCATAGATCTTCTTCCTACTTTGAGCTACTTTGATGTGGGTTTGGTTAACCTTCACCTTTTCCAACATTTCCTCCACAAGTTCCGGGCCTACAAGTTCTCTTTCACCAATATCATCCCAACAGGTTGGTGTGCATCATCTATTTCCATATAACACTTCATATGGTGCCATCTTAATACTTGAATGAAAGCTATTATTATAGAAAAATTCTATTAGAGGTAAATATTGATCCCAAATACCTTGAAAATCAAGTGATCAAGATCTCAACATGTCTTCTAGGATTTGAATAGTCTGTTCTGATTGTCCATTAATTTGAGGGTGGTAGGTAGTGCTCAAATGAAGTTCAGTATCCAGAGCTTTCTAAAGACTTTTCCCAGAATCTTGATGTAAAATGGGGATCACAATCAGAAACAATCGATAGGGGTACTCTATGAATCCTTACAAATTCATTAATATATAGTCTTTCCAGACATTCAAGTGGTAAATCTTCTCTTACAGTATGAAAATGAGATGACTTGGTAAGACTATCAACAATGACCCATATTGCATCATTCCTTCTAGGAGTCTTTTGTAGTCCCATGAAAAAGTCCATTGTAATATTATCCCATTTCCACTCAGGTATGGGAAGAGGTTGCATGACTCCTCCAGGTTGTTTCCTTCCAGATTTCACTTGTTGAAAAACCATACATTTTGATACAAAATCATCAATCTCCCTATTCATGTTGTCCCACCAAAAATGTTCCTTCAAATCTCTATACATCTTAGTGCTACCAGGGTGTATAGAGAAATTGGAACAATGAGCTTTATCCAACAATTCTCTTTTTAGATCAGGTATATCAGGAATGCAAAGTCTCTTCCCAAATTTCAAAATTCCTTCTTTATACACAAAGTCACTCAATCTCCCATCATTAAAATATTTAATCTTCTTTTGAAACTCTTCATCATCAGTTTAATAACTCTTTATCCTTTCTAGTAAAGATGTTTTGGAAACCATTTGAAAAAGTATTGATATTTCACCTTCCATGGTTATCCCCATGTCCAACTTTACTAGATCCTTATATATAGGATCTTTTTAAACTCTCATCTTGTTCAGAACTCGATTATCCTTTCTACTCAAAGCATCTACCACCTTATTTTCCTTTCCCTGGTGGTAGTGTATGGGGAAATAATTATCCTTGACTAGTTCAAGCCATCTCCTTTTCCTCATGTTGAGTTATTTCTGTGAGAAAATATACTTCAAACTCTTTTTATTGGTATATATCTCACATTTTTCACCATAGAGATAATGTCTCCATATCTTCAAAGAAAATATTATAGCTGCTAACTCAAGATCATGAGTAGGATAGTTTTTCTCATGAATTTTTAGCTGTCGTGATGCAAATGAAATAGCCCTATCATTCTACATAAGGACACAACCAAGTGATTTGTTTGATGCATCACTATAAATAACAAACCCATCATTTCCTGACGGTAGAGTCAAAATATAATAATTTACTAATATTTTCTTCAATTATTCAAAACATTCTTTACACTCTTTTGTCCAAACAAATTTAAACCATTTTCATGTGAGCTTTGTTAATGGGTTAGCCAACCGGGAAAAATTCTGGATGAAACGTCAATAATAACCCACTATACCAAAAAAACTGCATACCTCGGTTATACTCATTGGTGCTATCCATTCTTTGATTGCTCTTTTCTTATAAGGATCAATAAAGATTCCATCCTTAGAGAAAATATGGCCAAGAAAAGAAATATCCCGAAGCCAGAATTCACACTTGCTAAACTTCCCATATAATTCACGTCTTCTAAGAGTATTTAGAATAATGCACAAGTGATTTTCATGATCTTCATAGATTTTAAATTATAGAAGGATATCATCAATAAATACCACAACAAATTCATCAAGATATTCCTTAAAAAATCTATTCATTAGATCCATGAAAACAGAGGGTGCATTAGTCATCCCAAAAGGAATTACTGTAAACTCATAATGCCCGTACCTGGTTTGAAATGCGGTTTTCAGAATGTCTTCCTTCTTCACACACAATTGATGATATCCAGATCGAAGTTCAATCTTTGAAAAATATTGAGCTCTATGAAGTTGGTGGAATAAATCATCAATGCGAGGTAGGGGATACTTGTTCTTTATTACTATAGCATTGATCTCCATATAGTCAATGCAGAACCTCATAGATCCATATTTATTCTTAACAAAAAAATAGGGGATCCCCATGGAGAAATACTAGGGCGAATAAATCCCTCATTACTCAATTCCTCTAGTTGTTTCTTTAGTTCCACTAATTCCACAGTGTCCATTCTATAAAGGGTTTTCGATATGGGCCTTGAACTAGGAATTAAGTCAATAGAAAACTCAATTTCTCTTTCTAGAGGATGTCCAGGTTGATCCTTTGGAAACACATCAACATATTCTTGCACAATAGTTACATCCTCTATTTTAACATTCCTTTCCCCACCCATAGTTATTTCATTATATTCCTCCCCAATAATTGAATTTAGTTGAGCTACTGGGGGTGGATATAGATAAGAATTAGGTGGTGACATTTCTTCTCTAAAGATAAGGTACTCCTTATCATTTTAACATCCTTATTCTTATAATAAATTTTTACATCATGGTCTGAAATCCAATCCATACTGAGGATTATATCAAATTCAATCATTGGTATGCCGATGAGATCTGAAGATAAATAACGTTTATATGACTTAATGGGAACTGATTAACAAAACTTTGTTGTAATGATACTTCCCTTAGGAGTTTTGACTGACAACACTCTTGTTAAATCAAATTGGTATTGAGTAGGAGGAAAATACCTACATGGATTATGTGTGTTGATACAGTTTCCATTCCTTCCACTAGGAGCCATTTCTAAACAATGGAATACCTAGATTAGTTTGTGAATCGAAATACATTATTCCAAACTTGTAAAACACTTAACATAAATTGAGTAGTTTATAGATATAATCCATAATAATAAAAATGTTTTCTTTGAGGAAGTATATACTCATAAACCCTTCAAAATGGTTTGTAAATAAAATCATAATTATCCTAAGCATTTCCCCTAGGAGTGTTGTAACCACGATTGCAGCAAGGCCTTTTGTCGTGCACCAGTTCCCGTTCAAGTCTAGCTCAAAGCGGTGTTTTTGGGTTTTACCCCTAAGTACATCTGTGCCAAATCCGCATATACCTGATCGTATCCAGACAGGGATGCATTGCTTGGAAAACTCACAAAATCTCTAAAATACAAAAATTCTAGGAAGTTCTTATATACTAATACTCAAAGTCTATCTTAGGGCTATGTGCTCTAATCAGAGTTTATCTAAATATAGTTTCCACAGTTTGTAATAAACTTCCTTTGATACCAACTGTAACACTCTGACCCTAGAATCCCACAGTTAGTGTATTATTACATATCATTGGCATTATCACAAAATATCAAGTCTCGAAAGATCGATTAGTTTAGTATCCTTGGAAGTACTAGATACATTCATAAGGTTTACATTACATCATAAAATGGAAAACAACAACAACATCTTTTCCATAGACAACACTAAGATCCCATAGACTATCCCTGTAGGTCAGTTATAATATATTTTTTCACATCCTAGGAAAAATAAAATATAGAAAGGGGTGATCTCAGATGCTCAGTAAGGATAACAATATAGCGGAAACTTTCATAAATAAGCATAAACCTTTAAGGCAATGTAAAAAACTAAAACAAAAGCATTTTTAACATAAAATTCATCATAATATTGAAAATATAAATCAAAATAATTCCATTTACTTACTCACATGGATATTCTACTAGTTGAATAATAACATGCAATATCAATAGCCACTTTCATAATGATGAAATGCATAATGCCAGACTTTATAACCACATAGTCAAGGTCTTGTTCCAAGAATAAAAATAATATTTTATCAATGCCTTGTGCCAAGACACTAGTTTGTCTCATGAGACGTACCGATGCATCAATGATCTATATCGAGCTCCACCCATCACTTACTAAGTCCAATGCATTCCTCATATGAAAAGGTTAAAACATTACATAAACATTTATATTAAAACTAGCAAACGAAATGTCAATACCTTATCTATAAAGGATGAATGGTATAAAAATAACACATCCACAGTAAAAAATATCACAAAAAATTCAATACAACATGGATGTTTTGTATCATAATAAATCAACTTCAAATAAGCTTAAAACCCATCAAAGGATGGTGACATAGATGAAATCAAAACTATTTGAGAGAAACATATCTTTCTATTCTGAAATCATTTAAAAGTCACATAATTTTAGAATAAAACATTTATTTTGAAAATATTCTTATAATCTTGTAAGGTAAGCTTTGAAGATGTTATAATGGCATAAAATATCTCCACCTACTATATAAGTTAAAAAACATTCTTACCTTAATTTTGTCAAAAAGGTCATAAAGTACATTGTTTGGAAAACGACAGAAAGATTCATTTCAAAATATATAAGGTCAAATAAGGGTATAAATGACTTTAACCCATTATCTAGAAAATATTAATTTTTTTTGAAATACACTTTTATGAAACATGGATGTGGATGATAAAGAGGTCCCAATAGATAATTACGTATAAACAACCTTAGATAATGAAGAGATTGTGAAATAAACACTTACCTTGTATTTTTCCTTGGTCGAGTGTAGGATAAAATCATGTATAATGGTTAAATAATTGTTATTAAATTATACAAGAATCATATACATTAATATGATATCATATATTATCTTTTAATATTTCTTTGTTAATAATATTTTAGTATTATCGTCATTCCGGGTGTTAACTTACTCATTTTATTTTATATGTTTTTATATGTAAGATGTGTTTGTTATGGATAAGTTGTATCTTATTCATATCCAGAATTATATCAAGTACTTAAAAATTATTTTTAATTATCAAATGAAAAATTAGTCTTGAATGGTTACGATGGGGAAACAAATCTTATCACGTTCATGGAGACGGTATTCCGTACGTACGCACGAGCTACAATATCATTCTTTTGATATTAAAATCGTATATAATTGGATGGTATATCATATATACAAAATCATTATAATGTTATATTTATTATTTTATTAAATTAAACATCATTATTATACCCATCCAAATAATAATGTGTTGAATAACAACTATACCACGATGTGGAGACGATAAGCCGTATGTAGGCATGTATAATGACATGTCATTCAAAGGATGGATATAATAATGAATATGGTTATACCATATTTATAATAACATCATAGTATATAGAATATTCTTAATTTATTATTTTATAATCGAAACGACAAAGAAAGAAGAAGTGGAAGAAGAAAAGAACTTGAAATTGGTGATGAAATATTTACCTCTTCTTCAGGTTCTTACTTTTGATTTGATCAAAAGGGATCCTTAGGTTGGATTTCTGACTAAATTATGGTGTCTAGGATGAAGGGAGGACTGTTGAGAGGGTATTTGGGCAGGGGTTATCTGATCCAAAAGGCTTTGAAGGTGTGAATTTGAGAGAAGGGGAAGTTCCCTTTTATAAGAGGGGTGAGGGGAACCTTAGGAAAAACTTAAAATATTTTTTTATAATAAATTCATAGTCGGTTTATAATGGATAAAAAGTGACTTATTTAGTGTATAGGGTGATTATGGGTATAAATACTTTCAACCAATATATTTTAGACAGGTTTATGTCACCATATTAACCTTATGACTTATATTTAACTCTTAGTTAAATAGTTTGACATTTACCATGTCTCTTTGTATTTTTATATTATATGGTTAATAAACATACTATAACAAGCCAAGAGAACCCAAAGTGGTTCATTATTAATATTTAAAAACTTATCTAAGTCATTTTTCCAAACCTTAGATTTTTAGGAATATAATATCAATTAATAATATAATATTTGTTTTAGAAACTCTTTTATGTCAATTTTGACACTATTTGGTATTTTGTTTTTGCTAAATTCATAACAGCATTATTACTTCAAAAAAATTCATTTAACCAACCCTATCATGTAATAATAACATATAAAATTAGTGGAATTCACATAAAGTCTCAAATTACATTTATTTTAATATTTATAAGATCAATTATATTAATATTTCATTAATAAGGTAATTACTGCATCATCATTGTGTCATAAAAAAATTAAATCATTTAATGTCTAAAAATTATAAATAAAATACCATTATGTATAAAATATTTTCAGATTTATAGTCGAATTTATCTTATGTATAACCCTATATTAAAAGTGGTTTAGTTATTAAACTTTGATTTTAAATCTTTTAACTCTTCTTAAAATTAAATAATAATAAATGTCTTATTCAAATAAAAGTGGACCTAAATGATAATATTTTATTCCTAAGGTTTTTTTGGTCAAGATACACTTATAAAATAGAATCTAGACATGTGTTAGGGTAAAAATAATTTCATTTTTACCTTTAATTACCCTATTTACTTTTAAGAGTGGTAAATAAAAGTATAAAGTTACTATTCACCAAAAATTATTTTCATCTCATTGAACCACATTTTACTTACTTATATCAACCATTTCTCTTATATTTTTGAAATTCAATTCATAGAAGTGGTAAAATTAAGTTTTATTTGAATTTTCAAATGCTCCTAGGAGGTGGGTAAAAGACGGTAAAAAGTTCAATAAAATTTTATATATCTAAACTTATTATAAAGTGAATCCAATGAATTAAATTGAACTTATATAGGTAATATGTTTCTATTTTTACCTGATATAAATTTAAATAAAACAACTAATTATTTAAATAAAAATTCCATTTTAACCAATAACTCAGTGTTTTTCACAATTCATCAAAAATTTAAAGTTTTCAGAAAAATACAAAAAATTCACCCTAAACTAATTTTGATATTCCTAATTCAAAAATAAAGTACATTTTGAAAGATAAAATTTATAAAATTTCAAAATGTGGGTATTACTATTCATAACGGCTAGTTTGATTGGTCGTGGTGTGTTAGAATCTCGAAGTTGCGTATAATGAAAGTTATCGCATTATTCAAAGAGAAGCTTACCATGGAAGCTTGGGGTTTTAAAATTTTTATAAATTTAATTCAAACAAGGGAAAAAATTAATTTAAAATTAATCCCACAGATATGATGAGAAAGTGTGGTTTTAGAGTGAAAATGTTCAAAAGTTAAAATGTTTCTATATCAAAATTTAATAGGAAATGATTAAAATGAACTGAATTGGATTAATTGATATAAAATTTATCTAATTTTACTTTAAAATAAATTCAAAATATAATTTAACATTATAAATTATTTAAAAGAAAAGGCAGTTTTCAATTGAACTTCATTATTTTCACTATTTATCAATAATGAAACTTTTCATAAAAATCCCAAAAAATAACCCTAATTTAATTTTTTTATTTTGATTTAAAAAATTAGTTTATTTTTTCAAATAAATTTTCTAAAGGTGTTATAAATTAATTTTAAATTAAGTTCACAAAGAGTGATTAAATCGTCTTAAAAAAATAGTTTTTCAGAAAACATTTCTTTTTATTTTTAATGGTTCTTATTTTATTCCTAATAAATATATAACTATAATTATCATACACACTAATTTTATGTCTAGTTTATAACTATTAAATTAAATAATAATATTTTAATTATATATATTTTTAGAGAAACTTTGTCTTGTGTGTAATGAAAGCTATCAAAGAGACTCATTATTACATGTAACACAAGCTAAACATGGTATTTAATGTAATGAATGATATTGAAGAGATTGAATTTATTTAAAAACAAATATATTTTAAGGTCTCAGAGTGTTATATTAGAATATTCTCTTGGTGTTATGTGTCATACACTCTATAAAATACATTCTTCTTATTTTAGAATTTTGGGGTGTTACATTCTCCCCCACCTTAAATAAATTACATTCCCATAATTTAAACTTGATCTTGAAAATCAAGGTTTTTACATTTGAAAATTCCCTTTTAGAAAACCCACATCATAAAAGGGTTAATAAATTATTCTATTAATAAGAGAGAAAAGGGAAGTATAATGGTCATATGGAATAACACATAACTAGGTTTCTACATAGGTGAACATTGATGGAAAGTGAAGATGTGGTCATAGAGGAAAAGTGTAAATAATTATATAGAGTGATTGGAGTTATTGATCAAAATCAAGTTAATGATCAATGGAAAGTTAAGGGCCTTAAAAACATAAATTTGGGATGATTTATAATATAATATGATTCATAGGATATAAATGTAATAAGATAATATTTTCATTTAAAGTCCATTTTTTCTAAAGTTCAAGAATTATTTTACTATATAAGAATATAAGGACATATACTTACTTGATGATTTTTTATTATAAATATTAAATTTTATCCTTTAGGTGTGATTCAATAAAGTTTTAATTCATACCTTACTCTAATAAATTAGTATCCAAAAATAAATTTTTTTATCCCTAAAGTAGTAAAATTCAAATTTAATGGATTGTAAGATCTATAAAAGAGTGAAAATTATTTCCATATGTATCTAAATATTTTAAAAAACCAATATAGTTATCATAAGTTATACAATATAATAAAGTAATCCATAAACCTCAAAATCAACACTAATTCTTCATCATTAATATTTATTTTTCAAACTTTTTATCTAAAAATAATAATATATTAACCAGAACATCATGTAGGATTGTGGAAGGAGAAAAACCATTATATTTCTTCATTCATGGGTTCAATCCCCACTTCCTTTCCATATGAAATGGGATATCACCCTACATACAAGATTTCCCTTTTCAAAACTATATTAATATATTTTTTTTATTAAATTCCCAAAATAATATGATGAACATCCTTGAAATAAAATTAATCATTAAATAACCTTTTTTACTACAGTTTTCAATTCAATCTTTTTTTTACAAAGTATAATAATATTATTTTCCTATTATTACAGTGTCATAAATGATCATATTAACCCTAATGGCTATCAATAACTTTAAAATTATATATATAAAATTTAAATACATTATTCCTCAAATAACGTTTTTACAAAAACATATATTTAAACAATGGGATTTATTACCATAAATGTCTACCAAAATATCCTTAATCATGTTTTTTTACTACCACAAATTTGTTTAAAATGGATTTTAAGACTTTGAACATATGATCAACCTTAAACTCATAACCAATGATGGTATCTATAACTCTTTTGTTAATGAAGACATAAATTATTTTAAAATTTAACACAATACTTAAACATTTCATGATCCCTATACCAAAATACCATATGTAAAAATACTTATACAATTTAATTCTTGAATACCAATATACAAATACACCATTTTTTTATTTAAACATAGGTACTTACTTAGTCAATGGTTTAACCTAGGTTTTTCATTTTTATTATCTATTAAAATAATTCATAATGATTTTTAAATAAAATTTTAATTATCTCAAGTATATCCCATATGAGTTTCAAACCAGGTGTATAATAAGGCCAATTTTCATGCACTAGGTGATGATTAGATCATGTCCACTGTGCCCTTTTTTGAGTTATTACCCCTAATCACATTTTTTTAGAACCACATTCACTTGTAGTATAAAAATAGGGATGTATTGTGAGGAAAAACCATATAATATATACCTTACCAAAACATCAGTATCTTCTTCTGTATATATCCTCAAAGTATAAGGGTTATGTTCACTAACATTTATTTTCCTAAATCTAGTTCCCAAGGTTTCTACTAAAATTCCCCAGATACAAACTGTAATAACCTTGACCCTAGTAGCCTATAGACGTTGTATTATTTATTACATTGGAATAAGATACAAGTAATTAAATCCCGAAGGACAAAATAGTTTAATAGTCTTGGTAAAAAAGATACATACATGATACCCAAATTACATTGGAAAACAAAAATTACATATATATTTTTTGTTCAATAAAACAATATTCCATATAGTGTATCACCGCATATGACTCATAGTAAAAATCATGGAATCTTGAGTAAAGAAATAAAATAATATTGAGATCAAATTCATAATTAGGGTTATGTACAACAAAAAAATCATGAATAAATGAAGCATCATGAATTAGGAATAAAAAATATGGAAAGGTAAATATCTGAACACACATTACATTTAAATAATTGATTAGAATAATATATGGAAAGGTAAATAATGGAAACCAATTTCCATTTAATCAATAAATTAAATATTATAACTGGATAAGGAATAATCAATAAGGAAAGGTAAATAACTGAGAAAGATATTTATCAACAACTAGGAATGAAATGCATCTTGAGATAATATCACTGTGAAAAACTCATGGATAATAATAAATTAACTACCAATGAAGGTAATTCTTAAATATTAGACATTATTTTTTCTAGGAACATGATACCTTTACCATCAAGACATTTCACAATATGGTTTAGAATATAAAGGGTGGAAACCCATTTAAGTAAGGATAAACAACTAATTTATTCCATGAAACTATCAATGCATCAAGAGGATTTCTATAAATGGACCCCACCTATTTTATTCATGTATAAAGCATTACTAATATATTGAATAATCAATTTAATTCATAAAAAATATGCCTTATCATAAAATATCTGTATTTAATAAGGAATAAAAATTTATGTATATTTACCCAAAAAAATAATTAACGTTCAATGTGGAACACTATATGAAGAAATGATAAAAAATTTAAGAAATAAACATATCAATGATAAATGATATGGATATTTTGGTGAAATTTAATTTTCAATAATCATTGGAAAGTTAATAATTAAATGAGAAGTTAATGACTACAAAAAATGAATCAGGGAATTTAATATCAATACTATCCCTAGTTAAAATAATCATAAATCATTCAAGGAAATAATAAGTATGGTATAAATTGAACATATCCCCAGGGGATTGTATGTAAAAATGGTTTTTATGAATATAAATACCATAAAAATATCTTTAAAAATCTTTTTGAGGAAATATCCTTTTCACTTTTAAAATCACACTTTAAAATATAAATCATTTGGAAAATCCATTTGTTAAATCATTTATAAAAAAGAATTTCAATAATATTCAAAAAACATTTTATTTAAAAATAAAATTCTAAACTTGAAAATTAATATTCAAATAAATATTGTTCTTGATGACGATTAACATTGTACATGTCATACAAGTTAAAAAGAATTTTTTTTTGAAAAGTAAAAAGGGTATAAAAGTGGATCGTTCAGAAAAAAACAAGAATATTCCATTCAAACCTTTTTATAAAAAGTAAAACATGGGAAAATTTTCATTATTAAGTAATTTTTATAATGTTTAAAACATTTTTTGAAAACATTTTTTTGAAAACATGGGTTTGAATGAAAAAGGTGTTCCTACCAAAGAGAGAAATAAAGTCCAATTTTATAAAACAATTATCATTATTTTTAATTACTAAAGAGTAAAAAAATGGTAATATCACTTTAAAATATAATGAATAAACAATGGATAAGAGAATTAAATGTGTTTTTTATGAAATGGTCAAATAATTTCCTGTTAATGAAATTCAAGAATAAACAATCTTGATGAGATTGTGAAGTAAACCCTTACAATGATCATAATTTTGAAATGATAAATATTAAATGAATTGATTATGCGTATCAATTTTTAATCCTTCTATTTTTTTAAATATAGTATAATATTATTAAAATTAATCACACACATAATTTTAAAATATCAAAGATGACAAAGAAGTAATATAACCCGACAAAAAGAAATTGAGTTATGAAATTATTTACCACTTGGTAACCCTTAAATAAAATCCTATTAGATGATATAATTTAAATTGTATCTTAAAATACCATTAATAATGAATTATTAATGGTATTACATGTCAATGGGGAATTCTAAACACCATATAAATGAAATTAGGTGCATAAAATTACAATATGCCTCAATGAAGTGAAATTCAGAGGAAATCCATTACCTTACGCTTCTTTTTAGATGAATATGATTTAACCTATAGTATAGTGGTTTTAAACATGTTATTAACTTACAAAATAACCATATTAAAATTTATAATATCATATATGAACATTTTATAACATCTTGTTACCTATTCATAAATAATATTTCATTATTTTTGTTGTTTTTGGTGTTAATTGCCTTGTTTTCTCATTTGTGCTTCATCATGGAAGATCTGGTTATTTCACATATTATATAGATATATCATCTCCAAAATAATAATAATGAAATAATTATCGTATTCATACATCAACTATATTTTTAAAACCAATCATGAAATATGGTTATTAAAAATGAAGTATGTTATGATCATTGAGACAGTAGGTCGTACATACACATGAGTAATGTTTCCATTTTTCATCCATAATTATAGAAAGGTGGTAATTAATATTTCATATTTATATAACGATAATAATATCATAATTACCATATTATAATATTATATATATATATATTTCATCTATGTTGTGTGGTGGTGAAAATAAAGTGAAATCACTTCGTGAAGATAGTAGTCCACACATAGATGAATGATGTTATTATATTTACATATGTGAAAAGGAAAGAAAGAAAATGATATATATTAATTTTCCATTATAATAATTTTTTCATAAATATAGTAATTATTTCATGTATATCAGATATAATAATTAACATTATCTTTATCTCCTTCCATGTGAATCATTAGTGAAAGATGAATAACATCGCTTCGTGAGCCAATAATCCACTATACACATGAGTGAGGTTATCGTATCTCATACAGAATGGAAGTTAAACATATTTATATGATATAGTCACTATATATGTATAAATATGTTATAAATATAATATATATGCAATATATCCATCATCATACCCAACCTTGAGAGGTAGAAATGAAGAAAATAATGAATTGAGTAATCCTATAATAGGCCACATCTTATTTGGGTAGGTCTTGGAAGAACGAAAGTGGTTTGAAGGTGTGAAGAATAAAAAATAAGAGGTGGAATTTTATAAGTGGAGGAGATGGCACACTTTGTATTTTTGAAAATAATTGAGTGATCCCATGTTTTGAATTTGTCTAAAGGGACCAAAATGAACCATTATCGAACATTAGATGATTAATGCATTAAATATGGCCATATAATAGTTTTTATAAAATTTTATATTTCATTTTACCCTTATCTTTTTAGTTTTCCCCTGGTAAACCCATTTTTGACATAACAGTGGTAACTAATTTTTAATACATTCACTATTCATTTTGGGGAAAAATTAAGTTGAACTTATTAGAAATTATAAATTATGATGATTAAAAAAATCTACATAATTTATCCAAATTAAATTTAAAAAATTGGAAAAATTTAATTTAAAATTAATCCTGCAGTTTTGATGAGAAAGTGAGTTTTTAAAGTGAAAAGTTTCAAATGTTTACAATGTTTTTATATAAAAATTCAATATAAAAATGAATTAAATGAACTAAATTGGATTAATTGATATAAATTTTATCTAATTTACTATAAAACCAATTCAAAATATAATATTTCAACATAAATTATTTAAACAAAAAGGCAGTTTTCAAATAAAAATTCATATTTTCAAAATTCTTAAATAAATGAAACTTTTTAGATTAATTACAAAAAATAACCCTAATATAATTTTGTTATTATGATTTAAAAAATTAATTTTATTTTATAAAATAATTTATATAATAGTGATATATATTAATTTTATAGTAAGAATGGAATATTCACTCAATCCTTCTTTTAGGAAAAACAAATTTTTTAGAAAACATTTCTTTTTATATTAAATGATTCAAATTTTATTACTAATAAATAATAACCATAATTTTAATAATTTAGTTATTAATATTCCTACCCATGAATTTAATGGATAGGTTATAACTATCATATTAAATAATATTATTTTAATTATATATTATTGTTTGTTAAAATTTTGTCTTTCTTATAACAAAAGCTATTAAAGAAACCCATTTTTGTATGTAAAACAGGATAAAATCATTATTTCATATTATTAAAGTTATTGAAGAGATTGAATTTATTTAAAAATAAATATATAAAAATTTCTTGGGGTGTTATATTCCCGTCTATTCTTGCTGGTGCATGTCATATATGCTATTAAATACAATTTCCTTATTTTTTAATTTTAGGGTATTAAATTCTCCTCACCTTAAATAAATTGAATCCACATAATTTAAATTTGACCTCTAATATAATTTTTTTGAAATTGAAAATTCATTTCTTGAAAAACCTACATCGTAAAAGGGTTAATAAAATATCCTCTTAATAAGAGATAAAAAGTAAGTACAAGGGTATATGGAATAACAGATAACTAGGTTTCTATGTAGAATACTATTGGTTGAAGGTGAAGATATAGACATAGAGTAAAAATATAAACAATTATAGAGAGTGATTGAGTTCATTTATCACAAATAATTGAGTGATCAATGTAATTTTAAGGGCCTCAAAACCATAAATCTATAATGATTTAAAAGATAATATGATTCTTAGGATATGATTGTAATAGGATAACATTATCATTTTAAGGTATTTTTTCCTAAAGTTAAATTATTCATTTACCATATAAGAATATAAAGAAATATACATACTTGATGTGTGTCTATTTCATAAGTAAAATTTCATCCTTTATTTATTCGTTGATTAATTTTCAATTCATTCCTTACTATAAGAAATGAATATACAAAAATGATTTTTTATTCCCGAAGCATGAAAATTCACTTTTAACAGATCATAAGATCCATAAAAGATTAACAAGTTTTTTCATATCTCTCCAAATAATTTCCAAAAAAAAAAACATGGTTATCACAAGTTCTCTAATATAATAAATTAAACTCTAATCCCCAAAAGTAAAAATATCATTTCATCATTAATATTTATTTTTAAAATCATTTAACTAAAAATAATAACATATTAACTAGGAAATAATATAGGGTAGTTGTAGGCACAAAACCCTTATCATACTTTGGTCATGGGTTTAAGCCCCAAAACCTTGCTAGATGTGACAGGTTGTCACCATTCATGAGGGTTGTCCTTTTCATAAAAATTATTAATATAATTCCTATAATATTCTCAAAACAATATTGTGGAGATCCTTGAAATAAAATTAGTAATTAAATAACCTTTTATACTATGGTTTTCAATTAAACTTTTTTCACAAAAAGTATAATAATAATTTTATTTAATTATTATTACAATGTCATTAATGATAATATTAACTCTAAAGGCTATAAATACCTTTAAAATTATGTATTCAAAATGTAAAGGAATTATTTATCAAATAAATTTTTCACTAAAACATATACTACAACAATGGGTTGTATTACCATAAATTTCTACCCAAATATCCTCAATCGTGTCATATTCCTAGCACACCAATTTTAAAGAGGGTTGTTTAAGACTTTGAACTTACGATCAACCTTAAACCCATAAACCATGATGGTATAAATAAATCTTAAATTAATGAAGACATATTTTTTTTTAAATTTAAAATAATTATTAGACATTTTGTGATTATTATACCAAAAAATCAATGGTAAAAATACTTCTACAATTTAATTCTTGAATCCCAATACAAAAATATTTCAACCATTTTATTTCGACAGAGGTCCTTCCTTGGACTAGGGTTTGAACAAGGTCATTCATTGTCATTATATATCCAAATTCATTATAATGGTTTGTAAAGAAAATATGAATTATCCTAAGCATATACTCAAGGAGTTTAAAAATAGGGGCATAGTAAGGCCTTTTGTCATGCACCGGGTGATAGTCGGGTCAACCCCAATGCACCCTTTTTGGAGTTATTACACCTAGGTACATATCTTCCAGAATCATATCCAATTTTATTATCCAAACATGGATGTATTCAAATGAAAAACCATATAATATCCACCTAACCAAAAAATTTATAATGTTCTTCTATACTTAACCTCAAATTATTTATTATGGTTATGTTCCCAAATATATGTTTTCCTAAATCTAGTTTCCATGTTTTATACAAAAATTTACCAGATACCAACTATAATGACCCTGACCTTAGTATCCCAGAGATAGTTTCTACTTTATTACATTGTCATAAGATAAAATGAATTAGATCCCAAAGGACTAAATTGTTTAGTAGTATTGGTAAACTATATACTTATATGATACCCAAATTACATTGGAAATCACAAATTACATCATTTTTTTGAGAATAACTTTATTCCATCTAGATTATCACTAAATATCAGTTATAGTAATATTCATGGAATCCTAGAGAAAGAAAACAAAATAAGAGTGAGATTAAATTCTCAGTAAGTGTTATGTATAGTGGAAGGAATCATGAATAAAAGAAGCATCATCAATAAGCAATGAAAAATTTAGCAAGGGAAATACCTAAACACACATTCTATTTAAATAATTGACAAGCATAATTAATAGAAAGGTAAATAACTAATTTTTTTCATTTTACCAATAAACTAACTATCATAATTAGATAATTCATAATCAACATATAAAGTTAAACAATAGTATACATATTTCATTAATCAATAACTATGAAAGACATGAATCCATAGATAATATTATTAAAAAATGTAATGGAAAATAATAATAGAATTTTTAATGAAGAAAATACTTGAATATTGAACATCATGTTTCCTAGGAACATGATACCTTTACCATCAGAACCTTTTAGAAGATGGTTTAGAACATACTGGGTGAAAACCCATTTAACTAAGATTTTCCAACTGATTCATCCCATGATACCACATATGCATCAAGGGGATTTTTATAAATGACCCCCAACCCATGTCAGGAATGTCCAAATATTCCACATATATAAAATAATCAATTTAATTCATAAAAAATGTTCCTTATTATCAAATATCTTTATTAAATAAGGAATACCTATTTATGAATATTTCCCTATAAAAAAATAACTTTCAATGTAGAACACTGTATATAGAAATGGTATATTTTTTAAGTAATAAAAATATCCATGATAAAATATATGGATATTTAGAGGAAATTTAATGTTCAATTATCATAGGAAATTTAATAATTCAAGGGAAATTTAATGACAACAAAAATGAATTAAGGAAGTGAATTTCGATACCATCCTTTGTCAAAATAATCATAATCCATCGAATGAAAGAATAAGGATGGAATCAAAACAATATATCCATAGTAGATCATATTAAAAATAAAGGTTTGATGATTAATATAAATACCATAAAAATATCTTTAAAAACATTATTGAGGAAAACATTATTTTCTTTTAAAAAATTACTTTTTAAAATATAAAACATTTTGAAAATACTTTTCTTTAAAAATAGATTTTAAAAAATAATAATTTCTAGAATATTAGAGATTTTTTTTTAAAAATAAACTTATAATATTAAAAAGTTATCTTTATATAATTTTCTATCATGATGGCAAGTAATTTTGTATATGTCGTACATATTAAAAGGAACATTCTTTTTCACTACAAAAAGGTTATAAAAGTGCCTAGTTTGGAAAACAACGAGAATATTCCTTTATTTTTTATAAAAAGTAAAAAATGGGAAAAAAGTTATTTAATAAATCATTTCTAAAAGGTTAAAAATATTTTATGAAAACAATTTTAGAAAACATTAGTTTTGGTGAAAAAGGTGTTCTGACCGAAGAGAGAAATAATATCAAATATTATAAAAACATTTCATCATTATTTTTAAGTACCAAAGAGTGGAAAATGGTACTATTAATTCATAATATAATGAATAAATAGAGGATAAGAAAATTAAATTGGGTTTTTAGGAAATGCTCAAATAATTTCCTTCAACTGAAATTTAAGAGTAAAAAATCTCAATGATATTTTGAAACAAACCCATATAATGATAATAAAATTGAAGTGAGAATTAGTCAATGAATAGATTATGTGTATCAAATTTAAATCCAAATATTGAAATTTTAAATAAAATATAAGATAATAAAAATTCATTACACACATAATCCTAGAATATCAAAGACGACGAAGAAATAATATAACCCAATGAAAATAAATTGAGTTGTGAAATTCATTACCACTTGGTAACCCTTAATTGAAATCCTCTTAGATGAAATAATTAAAATTAAAACATAAAATACAATTAATAATGGGTTATTCATAATATTTCATTTCAATGGGCCAACTTTTACACCATATAAAACAAATTAGGTGAATAACATTACAATATGCCTCAATGAAGTGAAATTGAGACGAATTCCATTACCTTATGATTCCTTTTGGTTGAACATGATTTATCCTAATGTATTATGGATTTAAAAATGTTATTAAATTAAAAAATAAAAATATTAATACTTATACTATAATATATTACCCTTTTATAACATATTATTACCTATTCATTAGTAGTTATTTATTATTTTCATTGTTTCTGTTGTTAATTGCCTTGTTTTATCATGGGCGTTTCATCATAAAAGATCTAATAATTGTTTATATTATATAATTATATCATATAAATAATAATAATAATGAAATAATTATCATATTTATATATCAATTTTAATATTTAAATTCATTAAGAAAGATGGTTATGAAAAATAAAGTACGTTATGATCATAGAGATGATAGGCCATACATATGTATGAGCAACGTTTCCTTTTTTTCATCAATAATTATGGAAAGGTGGTAAGTAATATTTTATCTTTATATAAATATAATAATATCATAAATACAATATTATATACTTATATATGTCATCCATGTGGTGTGGAGATGAAAAGGGAGTCACATTGCTTCGGGAATGCGGTAGTCCACACATACACAATTGATATTATCATCATTACGCGAGTGAAAAGAAAAGAAAGAAAATGATATATATTATCATTAAAGAATTATAAATGTGTCATTAATATCATAATTATTTATTTTATATCAAATATAATCATTAAATTTATCTTTATCACCTTCCATGTAAATCATTAGTGAAAGATGAATCACATCGCTTCATGAGGTGGTAGTCCACCGTACACACAAATGACATTATCATATCTACTATGAAATGGAAGGTAAAAACATGTATATGATATAGTGGATGTACAGGTATAAATATGTTATAAATATAATATATATAATTTATATCCATCATCATACCCAACATTGAGAGGTGGAAATGAAAAAACGAACAATATCGGTTTGCGACGTGGTAGTCCGTCGTACACAGGAACATTGATTTTGTAACCGATTTGATAGAAGTAGAGATGATTTTAGGTCATGAAATTATTATAACAACATAAAATTATATTAAATATATTGAAATTATTATATCATAATAGTTATGATAAAAATTTAGGGATGTGGAGAAAGAAATGAAATAAAGACGCTCATTGGAGAACATTACATCTTATTGGGGTATCCTCCTTAGGCTTGCACTAAAGCCTTACTAGGTTGAATTTATGCCCAATGAAAGGATTCTAAGATGAAGTTAGAGAAATTTGAAAGTTATTTGGGTATTTAGTGACTAATAAAAAGTTATTTTAATTTGTAAATGAGAGAGGAGAGGGGGTGACCTTTTATAAGTGGGGGAGAGGCCAATCTTGGATTTTTTTTGAAAATAATTATGTGTTCACACATTTTTCATTTGTCAAAAGGCTCCAAAATGGACAATTCTCAAACCTTATAGGTTTAGTGGTATAAATATTTCTATAAAATTGTTTTTACACAAGTATATATGTCATTTTTACCCTTATCATTTTATTTTAACCCATTATAAACCCATTTTTACCTTAACTGTTGTAATTAATTTGTACATGATTCATTATATATTTTGGTAGAAAATTAAATTAAAATTATTTTAAATTATAAAATATTATGATTACAATTATGAAATTAATTTTTCCAAATTTAATTCACATAATTGGATAAATTTAATTTAAAATTAATCACAGAGACGTGATGAGAACATGAGTTTTTAAACTGAAAATATTTAAAAGTTTATAATGTTTTTATATAAAAATTAAATATGAAAATAATTCCAATTAACTTAATTTTATTAATTTATTTAAAATTTAGTTAATTTTTCTTTAAAACCAATCCGAAATATAATTTAACATTTAAAATTATTAAAAGTAAAAGATAATTTTTAATTAAAATTCCGTATTATTCACTCTTCATAAAAATGATACTTTTCAGAAAAATGCAAAAAATTATTCCTAAGATTTTTTTAATTATAATTTAAAACATGGAGCGTATTTTTTAAAATAAATTTTCAAAAACTAGTGAAAATTAATTTTAAATCATGTTTGCTGAGTGTGATTAAACCGTCTTTTAGAAAAAACTTTTTTTTTTCAAAAATCATATCTTTTTTTATTTAAATGATTATTATTTTATTCCAAATAAATAAGTAAAAATATTTTTCATAATTTATTTATTAATATTCATACTTTTAAATTTATAATCCAGGTTATAAATGTTATATTAAACCAAAATATTTTAATAATATATTTTTATTCAGTAAAACTCGGTCTAGCTTGTAACACAAGTTATCGAAGAAACTCTTTGTTGCATGTAACACAAGATAAACTAAGTGTTATTTGTAATTAAAGATATTTAAGAGATTTAATTTATTTAAAAATAAAAATATCCTAAGGTATTGGGGAGTTATATTCCCTTATATACTTGGTGTTCTGTGTCATACACGCTATCAGATACAATATCCTTATTTTAGAATTTTGAAGTGTTAAATTCTCTAAAACTTTAATAAATTACATCCTCACAATTTGAACTTGAAATCATAAATAAAATGATTGAAATTTAAAAATACCTTTATTGAAAAACCCACATCATAAATTGTTTAATAAAACATCCTCTTAATAGGATAGAAAAGTGAAGTACAATGGTTATACGGAATAACACATAACTAGGTTTCTACATTGGAGAACATTAGTGGAATGTGAAGATGTGGACATGGGGGACAAGTTTAAATAATTATACAGAGTGATTGAGGTCTTTTATCACAAGTAAGTGAATTATAAATGGAATATTGAGGTCCTCAAAACAATAAATCTCTAATGATTTAAAAGACAATCTGATTAATAGGATATGAATGTAATAAGATAACATTTCCATTTCAAGGTCATTTTTCCTAAAGTTGAAGAATTATTTTACTATTCAAGACTATGAGGAAATGAAATTTATTGATTATTTTCTATTTTATAATTGAAATTTCATCCTTTATTTATGGCTGAATCAATTTTTAATTCAACCCATACTCTAAGAAATGAATATCCAAAAATGAAAATTTTATGCCCAAAACACTAAAATTCACTTTTAAGGGATCATAAGATCCATAAAAGAGTAAAAAGTATTTTTTGTATACCTCTAAATATTTTATGAAACTAATATGGTTATCATAAGTTTTCCAATATAAAAAATTAATATCTAAACTCAAGAGTAATAGTACTAGTTCATTATTAATATTTATTTTTCAAATCGTTTAACTAAAAATTGTAACACATTAACCAGGACATTATATCTGCCAGTGGTAGGTGAAAAACCATTATCCTCCTATAGTTATAGGCTCAAGACTCATGGCCTTGCCTAATGTGACTTATTTTCACCCTGCATGTGAGTTGTCCTTTTTATAAAATACATTTTTATAATTCCTATAATGTTCCCAAAAAAATTTATGGGCATCTTTGAAATAAAATTAATAATTAAATAACCTTTTTACTATGGTTTTAAAATCAGTTTTATTTCTCAAATTATAATAATATTATTTTACTATTATTATAATGTCATTAATGATTATATTTATCCTAAAGGATATCAATACCTTTAAACTAATTTATATAAAATCTAAAGTAATTATTTCTTAAATAACATTTCCACTAAAAAATATACTAAACCAATGGGTTTTATTTCCATAAATTTCTCCCAAAATATCAATAATTATGTTATTTTATTTCTATAAAAATTTTATAAAAGAATGTTTAAGAATTTGTACTTATGATCAACCTTAAACTCAAAACCCGTGATGATATCCATAACTCTTAGGTTAATAACACATATATGATTTTAAAATTTAACACAATCCTTAGACATTTCGTGATTATTATACAGAATACCATTGGTAAAAATACTTCTATAATTTAATTCTTGAATCCCAATACAAAAATACTTCATTCATTTTATTTCAACACAAGTCCTTCCTTGGTCTAGTGTTTGAACTATGTTATTCATTTTCATTATCTTTTAAAATCCTTCATAATGGTTTATAGAGAAAATACGAATTATCTTAAGAATATCCCCCAGGAGTGTGAAATAAGGTGCGTAGAAAGTCCCATTTTCATACACCAGGTGACGATCAAGTCAAGTCCAAAATGCACTTTTCAAAGTTATTACCCCTAAATATATATGTTCCAGAACCACTTCCACTTATAATATTTAAATAGATATGTATTTCACTGAAAAACCACATAATATATACCCTACCAAAACTTCTGTATTTTCTTATATAATTATCCTAAATGTTCTTCTTATAGTTTTATTCCCTAATCTATGTTTTTAAAAATATAGTTCCCAAGGTTTGTACTAAAATTACTCTGATACCAACTATAAAAACCCCAAACCCAGTAGCCTAGAGATGGAGTCTGCTTTATTACATTATCATAAGAAATAAGGAATCACAACCTGAATGATGGAATAGTTTAATAGTCTTGGTAAACTGGATACATACATGATACCCATATTACATAGAAAAACTAAAATTGAAACCTATTTTTTTCAAGAATAATTTTGTCCTATCTAGTTTATCCCTATATATCCGTCATAGAATAATGGAATCCTGGGGAAAATAAACAAAATAAGGGTGAGCTCAATTTCTTATTAAGGTTTATGTACAACAGAAACAATCATGAATAAACGATGCATAACCAATAATGAATGAAAAATATGGAAAGGTAAATATTTGAACACACATGAAATTTAAATAATCTAAAAGAAAAATTAATAGAAAAATAAATAATGAAAACACATTATATTTAACCAATAAACTGAATATCATAATTGGATATAGCATAATTAATATGGTAAGGTAAATAACTTAAAACACATTCCATTAATAAATAATTGAGAATGAAATGCACTAAGAGATAATATCATTGTGAAAATATCATGGATAATAATAACTAAACCCTGAATAAAATTCTTAAATATTAAACGTCATGTTTCCTGGGAACATGATAACTTTATTATCAATACCTTTCACAAGATAGTTTAGAACGTACTTGGTGAAAACCCATTTAACTAAGGTTAGCTGACTTATTTCTCCCATGAGACTACCGATGCATCGAGGGGATTTTTATAAATGATCCCTAACCTATGTTATGCATTTATAAAGTATTAATCATATATCAAATAATCTATTTAATTTATAAATGATGTTCTATATCATCAAATATCTGTATTGAATAAGGAATACAAATTTATGATTACTTCATCAGAGAAACAAATAACTTTAAATATAAAACACTATATGAAGAAATGATATATTGTTTAATTAATAAAAAAATCCATGATAAATGATATAGATATTTAGGGGAAATTTAATGTTCAATGATCATTGGAATGTGAATAATTCAAGGATATATTAATGAATTCAAAAAATGAACCAATGAAGTGAATACCAATACTATCCTTAGTTAAAATAAACATAAGTTATCAAATAAAATAATAAGGATGTTATCAATAAAACATATACCCCATAAAGCATAAGTAAAATAAAGGGTTTTTAATTAATATAATTAACACAAAAACATCATTAAAAACTTTCTTGATTAAAATATCCTTTTCATTTTGAAATAACTTTTTTAAAATATAAAACGTTTTCAAAATCATTTTATTTTAAAATTATTTTTAAAAAGCAAGAAATTATAGAATATTAGGGGAAACTTTTCTTTAAAAATATAACTGTAAACTTTAAATTTAATCTTCAATGAAATGTATTTCATAATGGAAGTTAATTTTAAATATGTCATACAAGTGAAAAATAACAATCATTTTTCACTGTAAAAAGGTCAGAAAAGTTCCTCGTTCAGAAAAAAGAAGATTTATTTCAAAAAGTTTTTTCTAAAAATATGTTTAATAATTTATTTAATAAATTATTTTTAAAATTTTAAAAACATTTTTTGAAAACATTTTTAAAAGAAACGTGTTTTGATAAAAAAGGTGTTTCGACCAAAGAGAGAAATAAAGTCAGATTTTATAAAATAATTTTCTCATTATTTTTAAGTAGAAAATAGTGAAAAATGGAATTCTTACTTAAAAATATCATGAATAACCATAGATGAATAAAATTATATTCTTTTTTTAGTAAATGATAAAAATAATTTCTTTAAATGAAATTCAAAAATAAAAAAATATTAAAGATATTGTGAAATAAACCGTTATAATGATCATAATATTGAATTGAGAATTAGTCAATGAGTTGATTATATGTATCAACTATAAATATATATAATTTTTTTAAATTCAATATAAGATAATAAAAAGTCATTAAACACATAATATTAGAATATTAAATACAATGAAGAAATAATATAACCAAATGAAAAGAAATTGAGTTATGCAATTCTTTACCACTTGGTAACCCTTAAGTCATATCCCCTTAGATTAAATAAATAAAATTGAAACCTAAAATAACATGAATAATTAATTATCAATGATATTACATTAAATTATTTAGTATATACACCATATAAAATAAATTAGATACATAACATTACAATATGCCCTTATAAAGTGAAATTGAGACAAAATCCCATACCTTACGCTTCATCTTAGTTGAAAAATATTTAAACTCATGTACAATGGTTTTAAAAATTTTATTAAATTAAAAAATTATTATATTAATATTTAAAATATCATATATGATCCTTTAATAACATATTACTACCTATTAATTAATAATATTTCATTATTTTTGTTGCTTTGGGTTTAAATTCCTTGTTTTCTCATGCGTGCATCGTCATAAAGAATTCAATTCTTGAGAATATTATGTAGTTATATAATAAAAATAATACTAAAAATTAAATAATTATCACATTTATACATTAATTATACTTTTGAAACCAATCATGAAATATGGTCATAAAAAATGAAGTACATTACGATCACAGAGACGGTAGGTCGTGCTTACTCATCAGTAACATTTCCATTTTCACCGATCATTATGAAAAGGAGGTAAGAAATGTTTTATCTTTATATATTAATAATAATATTATAATTAACATATTATATAATTTTATATATCATAAATGTGGTTTGGTGATGAAAATGGAGTGACATCCCTTCATAAAGGCAGTAGTCCATAGGTACCTGAAAGATGTTATCATCTTTATGTGAGTGAAAAAGAAATTTATAAAATGATATATATTTTATTTATAGAGTGATAAATATGTAATTAATATCATAATTATGTCATTTATATTAAATATAGTCATTAAATTTATCTTTTTTACATTTCATGTGAAGCATTAGTGAAAGATGAATCATATCACTTCGCGAGGTGGTAGTCCGTCGTACACACGAGCAGATTTATTGTATCTCCTATGGAATGGAAGGTCAAAATATTTATATGATACAATGACCAGATATGGATAAATATGTTATAAATATAATATATGAACTTTATATACATCATCATACACAACCTTGAGAGGTGGAAATGAAAAAATGAAGGACATCAGTTCACGAGGTTGTAGTTCTCCGTACACAGGACTGATGATTACATAACCGATTTTATGGAAGTGGAGATGGTTTTATGTCATTAAATTGTTATAAATAAATTTAAATATATGGAAGATACTGAATTTAATATATTATAATGGATTAATAAAAATTTAAGGAGCAGTAGAATGAAGTAAAATAAAGAATTTTGTTGAAGAACATTACATCTTCTTTGGGTATCCTATTTAGTTTTTCCCTAAATCCTTCCTAGGTTGGATTTATGCCCACAGTAAGGATAATAAGATTATTTTAGAGATGTTTTTAAATTATTTGGGTATTTATTGGAAAAATAATTGGTTTTAATGTGTTAATAAGAGAAGAGAGGTGGTGACCATTTATAAGTAGTGGAGAAGACATACATGATATTTTTGAAAAGAATTGAGTGATCCCATGTTTTTTATATGTCACAAGGGTCTACAATGGACATTTATAAGTCATTATTGGTTTAATGGTCAAAATATGTTCATAAAATAGTTTTGAGAAAATATTATAGGTCATTTGTATCTTTATCTTTTCAATTTAACCCATAGTAAACCCATTTTTACTTTAACCATGGTAATTAATTTTTTCTACATTCACAAATAATTTAGGTAAAAAATTTAGTTGGACTTATTATACATTATAAATTATGATTAATCAAAATATATAATCAATTTTTTCAAATTCAATTCACATAAATGTAAAATTTTAATTTAATATTGATCTCACAGATATGATGAGAAAACGAATTTTTAAAGTGAAAATGTTCAAAAGTTACAATGTATTTATATCAAAATTCAATATAAAAATGATTAAAATGAAATAAATTGGAAAAATTTATATACAATAGATTTAATTTTACTTTAAAACCAATTCAAAATATAATTTAACATTAAAATTTATTTAAATGAAAGTGTAGTTTTGAATTAAAATTCCATATTTTCACTATTCATCAAAAAATGAAAATTTTAACAAAGATTTGAAAATTTCACTGTAAGATAATTTTTTTATAATTATTTAAAAAATTATGTTTATTTTTTCAAATTAATTTACTATAAGTGTTAAAAATTAATTTTAAATTAAGTTACTAAAGTGTGATTAAACTGTCTTTTAGAAAAAAATGCTTTTTTAGAAAACATTTCTTTTTCTTTTAAATGATTTTTATTTTATTCACAAAAAATTGATAAACATAATTTTATTAATTTAGTTATTACTATATATACCTTATAATTTAACAACTATGTTATAAATGTTATGTTAAATAATAATATTTTAATAATATATTTTTGTTCAGTAAAACCTGGTCTTGCATGGAAAGAAAGCTATTGAAGAAAATCATTCTCGCATGTAACAAAACCAAAAATAAATTTACGTGTAATTAAATATATTTAAGATATTGAATTTATTTAAAAATAGATATATAGTAAGGTCTTGAGGTGTTATATTCACTTTTATTTTGGTTTTACATGTCACAACTTCTATCAAATACAATATAATTATTTTAAAATTTCAAGGTGTTACATAAAAATTGGTAAAATGAATTTTAAAAAATATTTACATATTAATTAAATCATTTTTAATTTTTTTAGAAAACATGGACATAGAAGAAAAATGATTTTCGAACAAAGAGATAAATGAAGTCAATTTTCCTTAATTTTTTTATTTTTTTCTTTATTTCTTAAAGAGAGTAAAATGAATCTAAAACATTTAATTGAAAGAGATAATCCAAGGAGGATAAGAATAATGATTTTATTTTATGGTATATCACAAAGATCCATCATCAAAACTAAATCATAAAAAATGATATTGTAACATAAAATCCTAACCACTTTAGTAACATTTGGATCGATTTCCCCATGAAAAAAAGAACCCTTGAAGGATATGTAAATAACCATAAATTTTATAATAAGTATCACAAAATAAATTATGTATTATTATATACACAATTTAAACAAAACAAGTGGTTAATACGACTTTTTTTCTCATGGAAATAAAAGTGAGATGAAAATTCATTACTTCCTATCCAATTTCCTTAATACGTGTTCAAACCTATTGTATAATAAATATATATTTATTATAAATATATTATAGAACCATAATAATATATATCATACCATATATGATTTACTTATAAACTTTTAACACCCATTTATTAACAATTATTTATTAAAATCACTATTCTAGGTGATATGTGTTTAATTTTTCATGTATGTTTGGGTTCATTAATTTTAGTCCTTGTACTTTGATCATTGTATAATCATATCAAGAATGTTAATAATGATATAAATATCATATCAATTTACTATATATATATATATTCATCCATATAAGTTGTATATATAAAAATGAATTACACTGTTTATGTAGGCGGGAGACTGTGCGTACACATGAACATTGTTTTCACTTTTTAATAGATGAAATGAAAGAAAGGTAAATATTAATTAAAATTTATGAATAATTATTATATTATATATATCATATATATTTATTATATAAATTCGTATTACCATCCATGTATTGTGAAAATAAAAAAAAAATCACATCACAATGTAATGGGTCTCCCTCTACCCAGTCTAAAGAGGCCTTTGCTTTAAATAATAAAATAAGGATTTGACCCCAACCGTTAAAAAAAATAGATTAGTTAAGGTGATTACCTCTTCTTTAAAAGAACTCATCTAGATATCCTCTTAAGTATCCTAGGGTTGGTATTTTGGGAAGACCAAAACCTCTATAATGTGTTTAAATAATTTTAGAGGGGATTTTTGTAGGGTATAGTTGAGATATATGGCTCAAAATATGTGAATAAGTGAGTGGAGGAGGTGCCCCTTTATAATTGAGGTGAGGGGAACTTTTGGAACTTCTAAAAAGAATAAAATATAAAAAGTTAATTATTAAGAAAAATTCATCCAAATGGAAATAAATTAGAATAAAAAGTGTCTAGGGTTTAAATAAAATAAAAAAGTTATATTTAGAATAGTTTTGGATTCATTTTAAACCTTATATTTTTATTAATCCCTTTGTTAATTATTTTTGACCTTAATCAAGGTAACAACTATTTTACCTATAAGAGGTTAATAATGTTACCATGAATGGTAAATTGAATCATAAATGTTACAAATATGATGTTTTCAACAATATTAAATTTACACAGACAAATATAATATTTTTATGATGTTTAAATCATTTAATAAAAAATTAATTATTATAAAATATCATTGATTCCAATTTTGAAACTTTTCATTTATTTTGGCTTTAAATAAACCCATAAAAAGATTAAATTCGAATATAATACTTTTAAAAATCACCAAAATGCAATATTTATCAAATAATTCATGTAAAATTAGAAGTTACACAAATTTATTTACTTTTTATATATTTAGAACCATTTATTTTATTTTTCTGTTAATTGAATAAATAATATATTAGGGATGCACAATAATTTAAAGTAATAATTTAATAATAAAAATTATAAATAAATTTATATCATGAAAATAATTTAATTATTCTAAAAATAAACATTTATATTTATTCATAATTTTCTTTTTTTCCTATGTAAACACATAATAGATATTTAAAACTATGAGAGTCAAACTTCGCAACTTTCTTTTATTTAAATATTATGTAGGTCATTTTCATGGAAAAGTGTCTATTAAGCAAATTTATTTTAAGACTAAGATGATAATATTTTATATAAAATCATCCAAAAATAATTATGATGAAAATTATGGCATTATCACTTAGTTTTAACATTGATTTACCATATTTACCCTTTACCGAAATTATAAATTTTACCACGATTACTATTATTAATGCCTAAAAATAAAAGTGATATATTTACCAAATTTAGACATATTGATTCTAAATATGATATACATTTTTCAAGATATAATTTATTTAATTGACATAACTTAATTTGAAAAAATAATTACACAAAACGTGACCAAAACCACTTAAAAAAATACATTTTCATGCATAAAACATGGTTTAATCTTTTCCCATGCATAAATAAAACAATAAATCAATTTTAATTGAATATATAGTATATAAATTTCATTAAAATCATTCTCAAATACTTATTAATTTAATTTATTAATATAAAAATACACTGCGCATGTAAAAAAAGTTTCCTTATACACATTGATTATAAAAGAATGCTCAACCTATTCTCTCCAGGATTCTTAGAATTTCACTTGAAATAGATCATTATTTTCTTATCAAAAAAATGATATGCATAAGAAAATACAATACCCATTTATACCTTTATAGCACATCATATGATTTCTTCATAACTACTGAATTCTCTTATGGATAACAGCCTTTCAACAACTTGGTTTTAATCCATTGGAGAATTGATAAACCTTAATTTCATGTTGGATGATAATACCAGAATCATACCTTAAAAGTCTCATAAAATTTACCTCATAGGTTCTAATAGATTCATTATCCTTCTAATTTAGATCAAGTAATTCCTTATATATTTTCATATGAAAAATATAATGAATGTACGTATTGGAAAATAAGATCTTAAAATCATCCCACTCCATGGAGTCAATTTATTCCTATTACCTTGTATTCTTTATACTATTCCCCCATCAATCCTATTTTCCTTCCAAAATATAGGTAAAAAATGAATTTTTCATGATTTAAACATTGGATAATGAAAAATATATTTTTGATGATACTGATCCATTTCTCAAGAACTAATGGATCTTTGGACCCTCTAAAATAAGGTAGAAATTTCCTTATGAAAGACTAAACAAAATTTTGTTACATACTTTGATCATATGTAAGTTTAAAATTATTTATATCCAAATAATGTTATGTGATCATAATAAAGAGACTTTTTATTCTAGCTCCCTTAACATTGGTTTCTCTAGGGGACAATCATTTCATTTTTTATTACATTTAACATTAAAATGATTCTTTATGGTTCTATCCATTAAATAAAACAAAAATTGTGGGAAAAAATAATCATACTATAAAAATCACATAATCAAGAAAAATAATTAATATTATGTCTAAATCAATACAACTTATTTTTAATCAATAAAACCTTAGGTTTATCCTAGTCCATTTATGATTATTATTAAAGCTATAGGATATTATCAAGTACTTAGACCTATCCATAGGGTTATCAATAATTTTTTATCACCCTCAATTATAATGGTTAACTAAACCTTGCATTGATACCAACTATAATTACCCATAATTTTCATACATAGACATTACATATTTTTATATGAATATTCAATACATAATATAATTATCCACACCCAAATCGTATTGGTATAGTATTTTTGGAAACATGGATACGTAAACAACTAGTTTATAAGTGTATTATATCATTTTTCAATAAAATATTCATAACTAGAACCCTTATTAGAAATATCATACTTAATACCTTTATTTATAATACAGGGAAAAGGAAACATAATAAAGGGTGTCCTCATATGCTTAATAAGGATAAAAAGGGAAGATATCAATGATCACTTGAGCATAACATGAGAATAAGAGTATGAGAACATGAGAATAATATTTGAAAATCATACCCTATATATCATATATCATAATCTAGAGTCATGGAATAAATATGGCTAGATTATAATAAATTAATCATATAATAATCAAATAACATGAGTCATGAGAGAATAACATTGACATAAGACATGAGTTTGTGGCATAAACATCAGTATAAACAATAATTTCCATAGCAGTCAAGACTCACAGTCAAGACTATCATAGTGGATTTGGATAACTCCCCAAACCATTATAGTAGTTAAGGTTCAACCCTAAGGATAGAATAGTGGAAATAGTCCATTACTAAAATGGGCTTACTTCCTATGCCAACCTCATTTATCTCATGAGATATCAATTATTACACAATGAATTATAGGGATATATAATTATAGAACCAACCATACCAATAATAAAAATCATACATATATATTACAAAAGATCATAAAATATTCATTATATCATAACCCATGAAAAAATTGGTTTTATAAGTATTTTATCAGGGCATAACCTAAGGAAGAGAAATGGGCTTCATAATCATTTCATCAATTCATCATAGCATAACACATGGAAAATAAAAAAGTTTCATAAAAATATAATAATAATAATAATCATAAACCATATAAAGAAATAATAATGATTGTATCATTGGATTATATCCCTAGTAAAACATAATTATCATCAAATGATGTTATCATGGTTTAAAATTCATTTAAAAGAATCATTGAAGCGTTTCATGAGGAAAATACACTTTTCACTTTGAAATCACTTATTTAAATTGTAAAAAATTTCCCAAATAATTATGATTTTTTTATTTGAAATGAACCATAAAAACTTATAAATTAAGCTTCCAAACATTTAGTGGTCATGATTGTGGGAAATTCTATTCATACTTTACAAGTTAAAAGAAAACATTCATTTTAAAATTATTTAAAAAGTCAAAACAAATCCTATTCATAAAATAACCAGAAGATTCATTTAAAAATATTTATAAAAAATTAAAACATGGGAAAAATTGACTTTAAAAATCATTGGATAATAGTAAATATATTCTAGAAAACAATTTTAGAAAACATAGACATGTAAGAGAAAAAAGTTTCGACTCAAGAGAAAAATAAAGTCGATTTTCCTTAAAAACATTGTTTTTTTATATTTCACTATTAAAGATAGTAAAAAGATATGAAAACATGTAATTTCATAAAATAAACATAGGAGAATATATTTCCTTATTTTCTTGATTTAGTTAGTTGAGGTGGTGCCCTTTTATAATTGAGGTGAGGGGCACTTTTGGAATTTATTGAAAGATTAAAATATAATATAAATTCTCAAAATAAAAAAATCTAAATGGAAATTAATTATAATAAAAAGTTTTGAGGGTTTAAATAGCATAAAAAAGTTAAATTTTGAAATGTTTTGGTGTCATTTTAACCCTTATATTTTTTTAATCCCTTTGTCAATTATTTTTGACCAACCATTTTAACCATAAAGGGTTTAGAATGTTACCATAAATGAGAATGTGACTCATAAATGGACCATGTATGATGTTTCAAATTATATTCCATTTAAAAAGATTAATATAAAAATATATGAATTTTAAATCATTAAATAAAATATTATTTATTATAAAATATCATTAATGTCAATTTTGACACTATTCATTTAATTTGAAATAAAGACACCAAGACAAGGATAAAATTAGTATATAATTCTTTTAAACATCAATAATATTTTATATTTTTCTAAAAAATCTATTTAAAACTATATTTCACTCACATTATATTTTTTTAATATTTTTAAATCATTTATTCTATTTTTCAATTAATTGAATAAATATTGTATTATCACTGCACAAGAATTTAGTGTAATAATTTAATTGATAAAAAATAGAAACAAATTTTTATTATGAAAATATTTTCATTTTAATCAAATTATACATTTTAATTCAGTTATATATTTCTCTAATACCTATGTTAACACATAAGAGATATTTAAAAATAAGAGAGTGACAATGTAACTTTCTTTTCTTTAAATATTATATTGGGTAATTTTATTTTAAAATTTTCCCTAAAATAAATATATTTAGAGAATAAGGTAAAAATATTTGAATTAAATCCATCCAGAAATAATTATGATGAAAAATACGGTCTTATCACTTATCTTTAACCTAGATAACTTGATTTAACCTTTTCCACAATGATAAATTTTACCACAATTACTATTCATAGTGCCTAAAAATAAAATGGGCCTATTTAGAAAATTTGGTCCTCTTGATTACAAATATGGAATAAATTTTTCAATATTCAATTCATATAATTGGAGAAAATTAATTTTAAAATAAGTAAGAAAAATGTGACAAAAACCTATTTTTAGAAAAATACATTTTTAAGTATAAAACTTGGTTTATTCTTATCCCATGATTAGAAAAGATATTAAATAAATGTTAAATGTAGGGAAACATCCTTAAGAATTACATATTATAACTATTTTAAAACTATAAACTAAATTCTTTTCTCAAAAAACTTTTAGGTTTATAGTTTTAGACAAATAGGACAAACTCTTACACAGTGAACTCATAGATTAAAAGTGGAAACATGTACTTAGTATCTATTTATTACATAATAAAATATTTAAAATAAAACATGATTTATTATGCCGATATATCTTTAAACGTATCCCTTAATCTCATCCTTGAACCAAATATTCCTTAAACTTTATAAAAAACATTTTAAAATGTGGGATGAGTAAAAAAATATCAATAAATGATACAAAAAGAAAGGAAACCATTAGTTTAGTAAAAACTTGAAAGATAATATATTATTTACCTATATCTTTAAATTTATTTAATTATATTAAATAAAAAATTTTCACATGAAAAACAAACACACATTTTTATGAAATAAAATCATTAAAACCCATAACATACAATTAAAACTCCTTTAGGTGACTTTAAGAAACATATACATAAAACACTTTCAAAACACTTTCAATTGGAATAAAAATAAGTCCAAATTACTATTTATATATTATAATTTTACCCGAAACTATCTGGGCCATCCCATGTAATTATATAACAGGCTTTCACAGTGCCATCTGGGCCACTTGATATTAAGCGATAACAGGCTTTCCTGGCACAATCTGGGTTACCCCATGTAAAGCTATAATGGGCTTTCTCAATGCTTTCTAGGACACACCATGTATAAGATATATAAGTATCTACTATATAATTAATAAAAAAATTTCATCATTAAAACCTTTGAAAAACAATTTTAATCCCATATGAAAAACACTCTCATATAAAAATACCATTTTCTTTTAAGAACCCATTTTAAATACCAAAAAACCCTTTTAATTAAAAACCCATTTTGAATACCAAAATAACTAAAATGATAAATATGGGTTTTCATTTAATTAAAAATTAAATCTTATAAAGTAATACAAAAATAAAATAATGGTTAGGGTGGTAGAAAAGTCATTGTTTCCATATACAATTGGAATAAAAAATTATTTTTTTCATTTTTAAAAACATTCTATATTAAAACACATAAAAAGATTAATTTTTTAAAAATGTTGAATAAAATTAAATATATAAAAAAATTCCTTTATAATCCTTTTATATCCATAAAAATAAATATGTGAAATAATATCAATAATATTAACGTGGGGGAAAATATTTTATAATTAAATCTTCAAACATTAAAAGTGTCCCATACATCTTTGAACATTTAAATCATAATATCCATGAAAGAATAAATTTCTAAAAAATTAAATAACAATTTTATAGATAAAATATGGATATTAAATTTCATAGTATCTCTATATACACCTTATAAAATAATAATGGTGCTTAACATCATGAAATGTCTCAATGAAAGGATATTAAGATGAAACCCCTTACCTTGAGTCTGACTCATCATGTACATTCTTTATATACCTGAATAATAAAATTTGGATAATTATTTAATTTATTTATAATTTTTTTAATGTTTATTATTCCTTTTATATCACTTATTATCATGTTATAACAATTACTTAATTATTTATGTTCATGTTGAAAATTTTGATGATATTCAGTACAAGAGTCTAAAATGACTGTGGTTTGATGTCAATAGTTAAAGTGGTCATTAGTAAGTCATTTCAAGAATAATATTCATTATATAAGAATTATTTTTATTCATTAAATATAATTTAAAATCCATCCATTAGAAATAGATATGAAAAATGAACTACGTTATAATCATGGAGATAGTAAGCCGTGCATACGCATGAGTAACGTTTCCATTTTTCAATGATCATTATGGAAAGAAGGTAAGTATTATTTTATCCTCCAATAATTATAATAATATATTAAATATAATATTAATAATTCAATGTAATTATATATATTTTTCATGTGATGTGGTGATTAAAAACGAATCACATAGCTTTGTGGAGGTGATAGTTCACACGTACACATGAACAATGTTATAATTTTTCTTGTGCTTAGAAATTTATAACATAATTGATATATTATTCTCTTATAATGATAAATATCTCATAAAAATCATATATAAACATTAATTCTATCTGTATAAAAGTTATTTAGAGATGGTGATTCAAAAATAATTATATCGGTTTGTGGATGTGATACTTCACTTGTACGCATGAATGATTAATTATTTTCCAATTTGATGGAATCATAGATGGATTAAGGTGATTATATTAACATAATAACATTTAATTATACATATATACTATATTTATTATATAATAATGTTTGGAGAATATTTTAAGGAAGTATAATAATAAATAATATAGAAATACATGATTAAAACAATACATATTCTTCAAACGATCTCCTTTGATAAACATTTTAACACCTATAAGAAGGGTGTTATACCTAAACTAAGGAAAATATAATTTGGGGATAGATTATAGAAAGGTATTTGGGATTATATTTTCCTAAAAAATTTGTTTTTAAGTGTGAGGAAAATAGAAGAATGGGTTCCCTTTTATAGGAGAGGGGTGGGGCACTCTTGGAATTCTTCAAATTTTTAAATTAATAGAAATTATTTTATATTATAAATGATTCTAAACAGATTTATTTAGAATATATGATGCTTTTGGGTCAAATAAAAATTATCCAATGAAACTTTTATATGTTTGATTGTTTTTTAATTCTTATCTTTTGGTTTTAACCCTTATTAACCGTTTTAATTCTTAATATGATATCATGTAATTTACACTTTGAGGGTTGATATAATTTCTATAAATTTATAAATGACAAATAAATGAGTAATTGATGAAATTTTTAGTCTTATTACTATTATATTTCAAATTTTAGATTTTTAATAATTTTTATCATTTAATAAAATATTATTTATTTTGAAATATCAATAACAAAAATTTTGAAACTATTCATTACATGACTTTTTAAAAATATCATAAAAACAAGATATCTTCTAAAAAAATATATTAAATAATAGATAACATGTCAAATTAATCCATAAAATTTGGGGATAACATTAATTATATCAAATTATATTTATTTTAATATATTTAATATCATTCATTTGATTTATCCATTATTTAAACAATAACGACATCATCATTATGTCACCATTTAAGTTAATTATTTTATCACAAAAAATTATAAATAAATTACCATTATGTATATAAATATTTTATATTTAAAATTAATATTTGTTGTTGAAAATATCACCTATTAAACCCCATATTAAAAATATTTTACTTGTTAAAAACAAAAGCTTAAAATAATTAATTTTGTTCTGAATATAAAATTATAAAAGGTTTAAAGTCCCCTATGTGGCTCCAAATGGGAAAAAATATCCCCAAGGAAGATTTTGGTTTAAAATAACTCATAAAATAAAATTATGATAGGTTTTAGGGTAATTATATAATATATATAATATTATTTTCTACCTTTAATTACGTGATTTACTTTTTATTGTGTTGATAAATTTTTTTACTAAAATTATTATTCAAAATTTCCAAAAATATAAAGTACCTATTTATATAAATTGAAACTTATTATTAAAAATATGGTATACATTTTTATAAATTAAAAATTCATAATTTTAACAAATTGTTTAAAAATTTATCCCATTGACAGAATGAGAAAATGTGTTTTTGAAGTAAAAACGTTCAAAAGTTCACAAAGTTTTTATATCCAATTTCAATGTGAAATTGATTCCAATGACATAAATTTTATTAGTTGATAAAATGATTTAATTATATTTTAAAACTATTAAATTATATAATTAATTATTATAAATAAATTTGATGAAAAAGTAGTTTTCAATTAAAATGCATTATTTTTTCACTATTCATAAAAACATGAAATTTATCAGAAAAATACCAAAAATTCAACCAAATTAAATTTTTATACTCCAATTTAAAATAAGAAGTTTATTTTTTCTAATAGAACTTATGAAATTTTCAAAAAATATATTTAAAATAGGTGCGTCATCAAATGGCGGACAACTACTTTTTGTGGAAAAAATACTCCTTTTATTTGTAAAATTGAATTTTTTCCTATATAATTTATAGAAAAAATATAATATGAATTTTAAAAATTATATTGAATATATTATATATTTATTTCATTAATATAATCTAATATGGGTAATTTTTTTGGTTTACTGGTATAAAGTACACTTTTTCACATTTTAATTGTTTTTATAAAAATATTAAACTTATTTTACAAAGTGTTTAAATTAATTTATAATTAATTGGAAATATAATTAATTATATATAATTTTGTAAACCGTATTTTAATAATTTAGTTAATACTGTTCATTCCCTCCATTTTAACAGGTATGTTATATTGGTAACATTTAAATAATAATATTTAGATGTTTTCTTAAGATCGATGTAACATTTCATGTATGTTATCAAACATAATCTTTCCTTTTAAAAAAAGGGATGTTATTTTAATTTTTTCTATTGAATATAAAATAGATAAATTAATTAAAATTATTCACTAATAATGACTAATTTAATTTATTAATATTAAAATACATTGCATGCATAAAAATTAGTTTTTTTAGAAAAACAACTTCTTTATTTTAAAATTATTTTATTTTTATTTATAATTAATTGATAACCAGTGAATAAATTTTATACAGACGTAACCATATATTTTTAATAATTTATTGATTCCTATTCATAATTTTTAGTCCAATGGATTTGAAATAACCATCACATAATAATATTTCAATAGCATATCATGGTTTGTTTAAACTAAGTGTTGCATGTAACACAAAATATATATGAAATAAAATTATTTAAATATAAATATATTATAAAATATCAAGTTGTTACAAAGTTGACCTTTAGTTCCAATATAATTTAGAATTATATCTTTGTTTTGTATGTGATCATGTAAGAAATGATATCTTATATATATATATATATATATATATATATATATATATTTTCTCATGAATGATGTGCTATGTTTTTATATGAAGAAACAAAATTTATACTATCATATTGAAAAAATTTAATCTTAAACATAGAGACAAACTTTGATACCAAATTATCTCCTAAATAAACAAGGTTGTTAAATATACAAGAGGGTGGGTGGACTATAGTTGAAAATAAACTTACAACATTTCCCTCTTTAGTATTAATTTTATGGTAGTTATATAATTCCAATAAACTCATAGATTAGAGTTTGTAAATATTGTGAAAATTAGAAAATCGATAAAACTAATTTAAAATTAGTGGAAAAAATAAAATTAATTAAACATGTAAGAACATCATAAATAAAATGAAACACATAGTATTAATTAACAAACCAAGTACTCCTTTAAAGGATATTATTAAAAGATAAAACCCTCCAATCAGGAAGGTCATTTATTTAACTCAAAGTAATAAGGGATTATTTGAATTGTCTCTAGGTATCCCCTTCTAAGAATTAAATGACTTGATAAAAGAAATTATAAATACCAAGATTTAACAATGTGAAGCTTATCCAGTACTATAATCATGAATAGATTCTAAGCCTCAGAATATCAAGGTCAACTTTATGGAAACAACTTACTCATAGATTCAGAACCCCCCAATCAACAAAATTGAAAAAAAATATTCCAAACATCATAATCTCCTCGACATAATGGATAAAAGATTAATGATTATAATAATATTATTTAGATCATTTACAATGATACCACATAAACAGATGAACTAAGAAGAAACACATATAAATTAAAAGTACTACAATCAGAATCACACTCTACAAAATGAAACTACAAGATTCAAAATGACAAGTATAAATTTCAAAGGAATATTATATCAAAATTCTCTTCTAATCTACAATTTATTAGGTAAAATTTATATATGCACCTCAAAAACCATATTCTCTAAATCTCATATTCAATTACAATGAAATTAGAAGTATAAACCTATATTTTCTAATATATTCAATGATACTACACATTTACTGATGATAAAAAATTGTTCCACTACATCAATCCATAATTTGGTAAAATAAATATAACTTGAAATTTTATATCCCCATATTTTCATTCAATATATCTCAAACTTAAATTCACCTAATTGAAGTTTAGTATATTTTCATCTTAAAAAAAAATAACACAATATTAAAGTTAAATAAAGTTGACAGTAAAGCGTATCATCATTTTCTAAAAAAAATGATGACATGGAGCCATTAACTAAAAAAATGAAACTTCAAAATTTTTTCACATGATGTAAATCCATTTCATGAAGTACAGTAAAGGGAAATTTCATTTTGATGCAAATAAAAGTGCAAATGGGTGATATTTCACATGATTTATAAGGCCCCAGCCTTAAAACTTACTTAATCTTGAGTTATTACAAGATTACACATTGAGGATCTTTTCGGGTTTAGAGTTTTAGAGAATTAGATCATAAAACTTGCATTACATTCCACATATAAACAAAGTGGTTACATAAAGATAGTATTCTTCATTCCCATCAATGGAAACATATTTAAAATAAAACATGGATTATTTCTTGACACATCCTTGACTCTATCATCTTATCATGTACCTTTCCCTTGACCTGTGAAAAACATTTCAAAAACTTGGGATGAGCATAAAAACTCAGTATGGGTTATAAAAAAAACATGGAAAGGAAACATGAGTTCATATATACATAAGAATGAAATCATACTCTACCCATAAAACATAGGCACTATAACATACCTCATAAAATCATGAATAAATCATAGAAATCAAAAGACATAAAGGTAACTTGAGGCATTCATAACATTCTTACGTAGGGAGTAACCCTCTTGGTTACGTTTGGAATACCCATCACAGTATATTCCCTAAAATATCTTCAGAGAAACCTTAACATTTCACTCCTTCGCGTTACCCAATGCATTGGAGAGCTATATCGGGCTCACCCGCCCTTAGTTTATCACGGAACCACCCGTCTTCATAATAATGCCCAAGAACCATAACATATTCGTATCACATAAAACATGCATAAAGGAAACATAAAATTTCCACATTTCAATCACGAGATATCAATACAACACATTGATATAAAAACATTATGAAAACCATTTTCAATACTAAAATAAAAGAAAAGTAAAACATGGTATTTATTTCTCTTTTAAAAAGAAGGTATGGCTTGTAGGGGAAGCCGAAACTCAAATAACGGTCACGACGGCGGAGAAGTCGTTGTCGCCGCATACGTACGACAAAAACATTCCCTTTTGTCATTTAGTAAACGCTTCGTATAAAAAAGATTCCTTTTGAATAAACGTAAAAGTCAAAGGGGTTTATACACCGTATAAAAGAAAGTTGTGTATAAAATAAAATATGCCTCAATGAAAGGAGATTGAGACGAAGTCCCATACCTCGTATCCGACTTGACCCGACCGTTCTTTAATCTCCTGAATAATAAACTTGAGTTAATCTCTACTTTCTTATGAATCTTTTTCAAGTTCATTATTCCTTTTATACCATGTTATGAACATCATGTAATCAGTTAAGTTAATAATGTTCATTTTGTCGGTATTTGGTTCTTAAGTCAAAAATAGACTTCTTACACTTACATGTTGTTAATTTGGTCAAAGGTTCATTATATCCAGAATGGTATTCATGATGTAGATATCATATATGTCATATATATCCAGTACATACATGCATTTATAATATTACATCACATTTAGAGGTAAGAAATGAAATGCACCGTTCATGGAGACGGTAAGCCGTACGTACGCATGAACGCTACTTCCATTTCTATTTCATATTTTCTGGAATGGAATCATAATGATATAAGAGTATATTATAATTACAGTATAATAACATATATAATATCATTAACTTTATCCTTTACACATCCCACATATGGTATTAACGAATCAAATCACTTTCAGTGGGCGGTAGTCCGCACTTCCTAAAATGAAGATATCGTGTTTACCCATAATGGAAACCATAAAGGTATGCCAAAAATGAAAAAAACTGAAGCTTAAGGAAAACATAAACATATTATATATCATATATAAAAATAGTGACATCATAATGGCCACCTTTGAAGGTGTTAAATGAGTGCTGAACAATCATCGTTTCAGGAGGCAGAATTTCACCATCCACGGAAACCGTATGTTCTTTAACCATTTGATGTAGTTGTGTGAGAGTGTAGCTCAAATAAATCTTATAACAACATCCTAGTATATTTAAGATACTGGTTTTGTTACAAAAGAAGTAAATAAAAAGAGTTTAGGGGGTTGGAGAAGCAAAATAAAACAAATGAACATGAGAGAATGAATTACCTTTAAAAGTGTAACTCCTTTTGATTTGAGCCTAAAGGCTTCCTTTGAAAGGATTCTGCCCAAAGGGAATCCTCTAGGATGAGGAGAGGGATGTGGAGAGAGTAAATGGGCAGGGGTTGGCCGAGCCAAAGGCTTGAGGAGTGTGTGAAATGAGGTAGAGGTGGGGGCCTTTTATAAGAGGAGAGGAGGGGCACTTTTGGAAAGTAAAGAAATATTACTTTATTTGAAAATGTGTTTCGGTTTTAAAAGGTCCCACATTGATCTAATTCGTGGATAAGGTGATAAAGGTTCGAAATGCACTAATCCAATTGGTTTTGGACATGTGTAGTTCATAGATTTTATATTATCTTTACATTTTATTTAAATCGTCAAATAATGATGTCATCGCTGCATCATTATTATGTCATAAATAATTTAATTTATTTAATGTCTAAAAATCATAAAAAAAATACTATGATGTAGGAAATCCTTTTATATTTCCAATGACTATTTATAATAAAAAATCCGATCTTTATAACCCCATGTAAAAATTGTTTTCGTAAAACATCTCTTGTTTGTGTCATTTTTACTTTAACATTTAATAAAAAGTTATTTATGTCATTTCCAAACCAAAGTGTCTCCATGGGGTCCCCAAGTTGACCCATGGCTTGTCTTGGTCTGCCATGACACAACCAATAAGGTTGGGACATGTTTCTAGGTCATTTCCTGTTATTAAAGCATTATTTATACCTTAAACTACCCTAATTACCACTAATCGCGATTAAGAACTTAATAAGTTACTATTCACCAAAAAATTATTTTAATCTCATTGAACCACATTTTACTTCTTAATGACAACCATGTATGTAGGATTTTCAAAATTCAATACAGATTAGTGGTAAACTTTCATTTAACTGAAAAATCAGTTTGCTTGATTACCACTTAGTGGTTTCACTATTCATCAAAAATTGAAGTTTTTCAGAAAATTACCAAAAATTCACCCTAAGATATATTTGATATTCCGAATTCAAAAATGAAGTCTATTTTACAAAATTCAAATCATATAAGTCACATTAATTAATTTAATAATTAATTCCCGCTGCCAGAGCAAATAACGTGTTTTTACAAAACAATAAGTATCAAAAGATTGACACCAGTTTAAGTCTAATTTAAAGTGAAATTGATTCCAATGAACACCATTGGATAAAATGGTAAAAATATATTCTAATTTCACTTCAAAACCAATTCAAAATATAATCTAATCATATAAATAAATCAGTTTTGATGTAAAATGCAGTATTTTTCACTATTCATTAAAAAATGAACATTGTCAGAAAAATACCAAAAATTCACACAAGGTAAATTTTGATGTCCCAATCATAAAGGATAAGTTTATTTTGACAAACATAGTTTATAAAATTGTCAAAATATAGATTCAAAAATGGTTTGCCATCAAAAGGTAGTAAAACAATCTTTTAAGAATATTAGTTTATTCAGTGCATAAGATTGTATTTATTTTCATTTTAAGCCTCTAAAACACTATCTTAATCATTAATAGAAATGGATAAAAATATCTATTTTTCATTACTTACTTGGGATGTTACATCCTTCCCCCCTTTAGAAAATTGTGTCCCCGCAATTTATTTACTTATCGAATAAATGGGGGTACTTATCCCTCATTGCATTTTCAGATTCCCATGTTGCCTCTTCAATCATGTGGTTTTTCCACAAAACCTTTACCTGGTGAATCACCTTATTCCGTAACACTTGCTCCCTGTGGTCAAGAATCTGGACCGGTTGTTCCTCATAAGATAGGTTCTCTTCCATCTGAACTACCTCTGGACTCAAAACATGAGATGGATCTGGCATATACTTTCTCAACATCGAAACGTGAAAAACATTGTGTACCTGAGATAAACTCGGAGGTAAATCCACTCGGTATGCAACTGATCCAACTCTCTCCAGGATTTCGTATGGTCCAACAAACCTTGGACTCAACTTTCCTTTCTTACCAAATCTCATCACGCTTTTCCAAGGAGAAACCTTGAGAAAAACATGATCACCTACCTCGAAAGATAGATCCTTCCTCCGGTTATCCGCATAACTCTTCTGCCTGCTCTGAGCTGTTCTAATGTGTTTCTGAATCAGCTGAACTTTTTCTGCCATCTCTTCTACCAATTCTGGTCCCATAAACTTCCTTTCACCCACTTCATCCCAGAAAGCTGGAGTTTGACACCGCTTCCCATATAATGCCTGAAATGGTTCCATCTGTATACTGGAATGAAAACTGTTATTATATGAAAACTCAACCAAAGAAAGATGTTGGTCCCAACTTCCCTGATAATCCATAGAACAAGCTCGTAGCATATCCTCCAATGTCTGAATTGTTCGTTTTGACTGCCCATCTGATTGAGGATGAAAAGCTGTACTAAAATTTAATTCAGTACCCAACGACTTCTGAAGGCCTTTCCAAAAGTTAGAAGTAAACCTGGGATCACGATCTGATACAATGGAGAGAGGAACTCCATGTAACCTGACTATCTCTTTAAGATACAAACGGGAAAGTTGATCAAGAGAGAAAGTATCTCGTATAGCAAAGAAATGAGCAGATTTGTTCAAGCGATCAACAATAACCCAGATTGCATTATTACCTCGAGATGTCTTCGGTAATCCAACAACAAAGTCCATGGATATATTCTCCCATTTCCACTCTGGTACTGGTAAAGGCTGAAGCATCCCTTTCGGTAACTGCCGCTCTGCTTTAACCTGCTGAGAAGTCAAACACTTTACAGTAAAATCAGCAATATCCCTTTTCATTCCATCCCACCATTAATACTCCCGCAGATCTCTATACATCTTAGTACTGCCCGGATGAACTGAAAACGGAGAACTATGAGCTTCACATAACAACTCTCTCTTCAACTGTGAATCACAAGGCACACACAATCTCTTCCCAAATCTCAAAACGCAATCATTATCAATGTTGAATTCAGGCAACTTACCTTTCTGAACCAGCTCTACCTTTTTCTGCAACTCACTGTCTTGCTTCTGTGCTTGCTTGATTCTATCTGATAGAGAAGATCTCACTGATACCTGAAACAAAACAGAAGGACTTCCTGCACCAACAACTTCTATGCCAAAGTTCATCAAATCGTTAACCAAAGGATCACGTTCCAAACACAACATTGTTAATGAAGCATTACTTTTTCGACTCAAAGCATCAACCACTTTATTTGCTTTTCCCGGATGGTAATGAATTGTACAATCATAATCCTTGATTAATTCTAGCCATCTCCTCTGTGTCATGTTTAACTATTTCTGAGTGAATATATACTTTAAACTTTTGTGACCGGTATATATTTCACACTTTACTCCATACAAATGATGCCTCCAAATTTTTAAATCAAAAACAACAGCAGCTAATTCCAAATCATGTATAGGGTAATTTACCTCATGAGTTTTCAACTGTCGTGAAGCATAAGCAATTACCTGATCATTCTGCATTAGGACGCAACCAAGTCCTTTCAATGAAGCATCACCGTATATAACAAACTCACCATTCCTGGAAGGTAGTGCCAAAACTGGAGCATTCACCAATCTTATTTTCAATTCCTGAAAAGAATCATCACATTCTTTTGTCCAGATAAACTTAACACCCTTCCGAGTTAGCTTAGTCATTGGACTAGATAACCGTGAAAAATTTCTAACAAACCTTCGGTAATAGCCTGCCAAACCAAGGAAGCTACGAATCTCGATTACATTTGTGGGTCTTGTCCATTCTTCCACAACTTTTGTTTTTGCAGGATCAACAGTTATTCCATCTTTAGAAACAATGTGACCAAGGAAAGAAATTTGTTGCAACCAAAACTCACACTTGATGAATTTCCCATACAGTTTCTTTTCTTTTAAGGTTTGAAAGATAACCCTTAAATGTTTTTCATGCTCCTATTTACTTTTAGAAAACACCAAAATATCATCAATGAAAACCACCACAAACTTATCTAAGAACTCATGGAAAATTCTATTCATTAAGTCCATGAATACAGCAGGTGCATTGGTTAGCCCAAAAGGCATTACTAAAAATTCATAATGGCCATATCTCGTACGGAACACGGTCTTCGGAATATCTGCCTCCTTTACCTTCAGCTGATGGTACCCCAATCTTAAGTCAATCTTTGAAAAAAACTGAGCTCCCTGGAGCTGATCAAACAAATCATCGATATGAGGCAAAGGATATTTGTTCTTAACAGTGATATTATTCAAGGCTCTATAATCAATGCAAAGTCTCATAGAACCATCTTTCTTTTTAACAAATAAAACAGGAGCAACCCATGGTGATGTGCTAGGTCTAATGAAACATTTCTCTAATAAATCTTGCAATTGCTCCTTCAACTCTAAAAGTTCAATTTGTGCCATTCGATAAGGGGGTTTTGAAATTGGCTTAGCATCAGGAACTAAGTCAACAGTAAACTCAACTTCCCGATCTGGTATTATTCCAGGCAACTCATCAGGAAAAACATCAGGATACTCATTTACCACTGGCACATCATTAATCTGAACAGTTCCTTTATTTTCAACGACATGTGCAAGGTAACATTCATTTCCATCTTTCACAAGTTTCTCAGCCTCTTGATATGTTATCAAAAGTAAGGGTTCATTCCTGTAAACAAACTGAAAGTCTTTCTGAAAAGAAACTTCTTTAGCTCTACAGTCAATCTTAGCATGGTAAATAGAGAGCCAATCCATACCCAGGATAACATCAAACTCTACTAGAGGTAGAACAATAAGGTTTGCAAGTAGGTTCTTTCCACAGATAAGGATAGGAAGATTCTTATAAATTCTTTTTTCCTCGACACTTCCCCCAGGTGTTTTTACCAAAAGTTCAGGAGTCATTTCTTGAGATGGTATTCCCATTTTACTAGAAAAGGTTTCAGAGATGAAAGAATGTGTAGACCCCGAATCAAACAACACACTGGCATAATTTGAAAAAACAAAGTACCTGATACAACTTCATTTGATGGCCCGACATCTGCTGAAGTAGTTGCAAAGGATTTCACCACCCCTTTCTGCTTGTAGTCTAACTGCTTCCCATCACTCAAGCTCCTTGTCAGACACTCGTTTGCATAGTGACCCATCTCATTGCACTTATAACATTTCACTAACTGTAAATCAAATTTGTTCTTACCTTCACCTTAATCCTTTTCAGTGCAATCACGAGCCTTATGTCCCATCTTACCACATCGGTAGCACTTCCCAAAATTCAGAAGACATTCCCCAACATGCCTTTTGCCACATTTATCACAAACTGGAAACTTAGTTCTCTTACCATCAGACTTTTTTGAATAATTCTTACCTTTCTCCTGCCACCTCGGTCTCTTCTTCTAATGGTTGTTATAGAACACTTGGTCATCGGCAAACTCCATTTCCACCTTCTCAGAACATCGAACAAGCTTTTCATAACTTTTAAACTCACGAGAAGCTAATGCCCTTCGATATTTTGGCTTTAATCCTGAGTAAAAATGATTGATTTTACTATCAAGGTCCCGGATAAAATTTGGAGCATACCTTGCCAATCGAGTGAACCTTTCTTCATAGGCAGCCACTGAGTCTTCCTCTTGCCTCAATTCCAAGAATTTCTTTTCCATCCTAAGTCGAACAGCCTTAGGAAAATACTTCTCAAGAAACATACCTTTGAATTCATCCCAGTCAAGAGCATCAATCTCATCGGCATCCCTGATATTTTTAACCATAGACCACCACTGATCTGCTTCACCCTCCAAACGGTAAATAGCAAGACTAACCTTTTGATTGTCTGAACACCCCATGACATCAAAAATCTTCTCCAGTGCTTTAATCCACCCTTCAGCTAGCACATGGTCAGATGATCCTCTGAATGATGGTGGATGTTGCCTCATGAAATGTTCCACCACTGACATGTTCCTCTGCGGTTGATCTGGCTGATCTCGTGCATGGATACCACCGCCATTTATCGCTTGAGTCAACTGCGCCATTACTGCAACAAACTGTTCAGTTCCAATTCCGACCATTTCTGGATGCTGATTCGGAAGGTTATTTCCTTCTGTATTCCTTCCTAGCACTGCTTCCCTGTTTCCTCTGCGGAAAACCATTCTGAACAAACATGTCTTAGATGAAGCAACATGGTAATCTTTAAATGCTATATCATTTGAAAAAAAAAATATTTTTGGATAATCATTTAATAGAATTCTAACTCCTAAAGTTATCTAAACCGACCTCTGATACCAACTATAAGGCCCCAGCCTTAAACCTTACTTAATCTTGAGTTATTACAAGATTACACATTGAGGATCTTTTCGGGTTTAGAGTTTTAGAGAATTAGATCATAAAACTTGCATTACATTCCACATATAAACAAGGTGGTTACATAAAGATAGTATTCTTCATTCCCATCAATGGAAACATATTTAAAATAAAACATGGATTATTTCTTGACACATCCTTGACTCTATCATCTTATCATGTACCTTTCCCTTGACCTGTGAAAAACATTTGAAAAACTTGGGATGATCATAAAAACTCAGTATGGGTTATAAAAAAAACATGGAAAGGAAACATGAGTTCATATATACATAAGAATGAAATCATACTTTACCCATAAAACATAGGCACTATAACATACCTCATAAAATCATGAATAAATCATAGAAATCATAAGACATAAAGGTAACTTGAGGCATTCATAACATTCTTACGTAGGGAGTAACCCTCTTGGTTACGTTTGGAATACCCTTCACAGTATATTCCCTAAAATCTCTTCGGAGAAACCTTAACGTTTCACTCCTTCGAGTTACCCAATGCATTGGAGAGCTATATCGGGCTCACCCACCCTTAGTTTATCATGGAACCACCTGTCTTCATAATAATGCCCAGGAACCATAACATATTCGTATCACATAAAACATGCATAAAGGAAACATAAAATTTCCACATTTCAATCACGAGATATCAATACAACACATTGATATAAAAACATTATGAAAACCATTTTCAATACTAAAATAAAAGAAAAGTAAAACATGGTATTTATTTTTCTTTTAAAAAGAAGGTATGGCTTGTAGGGGAAGCCGAAACTCAAATAATGGTCACGACGGCGGAGAAGTCGTTGTCGCCGCATACGTACAACAAAAACATTCCCTTTTGTCGTTTAGTAAATGCTTCGTATAAAAAATATCCCTTTTGAATAAACGTAAAAGTCAAAGGGGTTTATACACCGTATAAAAGAAAGTTGTGTATAAAATAAAATATGCCTCAACGAAAGGAGATTGAGACGAAGTCCCATACCTCGTATCCGACTTGACCCGACCGTTCTTTAATCTCCTGAATAATAAACTTGAGTTAATCTCTACTTTCTTATGAATCTTTTTCAAGTTCATTATTCCTTTTATACCATGTTATGAACATCATGTAATCAGTTAAGTTAATAATGTTCATTTTGTCGGTATTTGGTTCTTAAGTCAAAAATAGACTTCTTACACTTACATGTTGTTAATTTGGTCAAAGGTTCATTATATCCAGAATGATATTCATGATGTAGATATCATATATGTCATATATATCCAGTACATACATGCATTTATAATATTACATCACATTTAGAGGTAAGAAATGAAATGCACCGTTCATGGAGACGGTAAGCCGTACGTACGCATGAACGCTACTTCCATTTCTATTTCATATTTTCTGGAATGGAATCAGAATGATATAAGAGTATATTATAATTCCAGTATAATAACATATATAATATCATTAACTTTATCCTTTACACATCCCACATATGGTATTAACGAATCAAATCACTTTCAGTGGGCGGTAGTCCGCACTTCCTAAAATGAAGATATCGTGTTTACCCATAATGGAAACCATAAAGGTATGCCAAAAATGAAAAAAACAGAAGCTTAAGGAAAACATAAACATATTATATATCATATATAAAAATAGTGACATCATAATGGCCACCTTTGAAGGTGTTAAATGAGTGTTGAACAATCATCGTTTCGGGAGGCAGAATTTCGCCATCCACGGAAACCGTATGTTCTTTAACCATTTGATGTAGTTGTGTGAGAGTGTAGCTCAAATAAATCTTATAAAAACATCCTAGTATATTGAAGATACTGGTGTTGTTACAAAAGAAGTAAATAAAAAGAGTTTAGGGGGTTGGATAAGCAAAATAAAACAAATGAACATGAGAGAATGAATTACCTTTAAAAGTGTAACTCCTTTTGATTTGAGCCTAAAGGCTTCCTTTGAAAGGATTCTGCCCAAAGGGAATCCTCTAGGATGAGGAGAGGGATGTGGAGAGAGTAAATGGGCAGGGGTTTTCCGAGCCAAAGGCTTGAGGAGTGTGTGAAATGAGGTAGAGGTGGGGGCCTTTTATAAGAGGAGAGGAGGGGCACTTTTGGAAAGTAAAGAAATATTACTTTATTTGAAAATGTGTTTCGGTTTTAAAAGGTCCCACATTGATATAATTCGTGGATAAGGTGATAAGGGTTCGAAATCCACTCATCCAATTGGTTTTGGACATGTTTAGTTCATAGATTTTATATTATCTTTACATTTTATTTAAATCGTCAAATAATGATGTCATCGCTGCATCATTATTATGTCATAAATAATTTAATTTATTTAATGTCTAAAAATCATAAAAAAATACTATTATGTAGAAAATCTTTTTAGCTTTCCAATGACTATTTATAATAAAAAAGCCGATCTTTATAACCCCATGTAAAAATTATTTTCGTAAAACATCTCTTGTTTGTGTCATTTTTACTTTAACATTTAATAAAAAGTTATTTATGTCATTTTCAAACCAAAGTGTCTCCATGGGGTCCCCAAGTTGACCCATGGCTTGTCTTAGTCGGCCATGACACAGCCAATAAGGTTGGGACATGTTTCTAGGTCATTTCCTATTATTAAAGCATTATTTATACCTTAAACTACCCTAATTACCACTAATCGCGATTAAGAACTTAATAAGTTACTATTCACCAAAAAATTATTTTAATCTCATTGAACCACATTTTACTTCTTAATGACAACCATGTATGTCGGATTTTCAAAATTCAATACACATTAGTGGTAAACTTTCATTTAACTGAAAAATCAGTTTGCTTGATTACCACTTAGTGGTTTCACTATTCATCAAAAATTGAAGTTTTTCAGAAAATTACCAAAAATTCACCCTAAGCTATATTTGATATTCCGAATTCAAAAATGAAGTCTATTTTACAAAATTAAAATAATATAAGTCACATTAATTAATTTAATAATTAATTCCCGCTGCCAGAGCAAATAGCGTGTTTTTACAAAACAATAAGTATCAAAAGATTGACACTAGTTTAAGTCTAATTTAAAGTGAAATTGATTCCAATGACCACCATTGGATAAAATGGTAAAAATATATTCTAATTTCACTTTAAAAACAATTCAAAATATAATCTAATCATATAAATAAAGCAGTTTTGATGTAAAATGCAGTATTTTTCACTATTCATTAAAAAATGAACATTGTCAGAAAAATACCAAAAATTCACACAAGGTAAATTTTGATGTCCCAATCATAAAGGATAAGTTTATTTTGACAAACATAGTTTATAAAATTGTCAAAATATAGATTCAAAAATGGTTTTCCATCAAAAGGCAGTAAAATAATCTTTTAAGAATATTAGTTTATTCAATGCATAAGATTGTATTTATTTTCATTTTAAGCCTCTAAAACACTATCTTAATCATTAATAGACATGGATAAAAATATCTATTATTCATTACTTACTTGGGATGTTACACGATTGATCGACATTTTGTGGGTGGAGAAAAAGTTTGAGATATGTTATGATTTTTCCAATTCTAGTGTCAATTAAAAGTGGAATTTTATATATTTTTCATCTTTTTTTATTAGATTTTTAATTCCTTGATTATTAATTGCATGATGGTGGGGTAGTGGTGATACATTATAGTTTGTTTAGTTCCATTTTCAATAAATGTTGTAGATTTTGTGTCAAGTTTTGATGGTATTTTATATTAACTAGATCCATTGTTTTTATTCCTTTATAACATAATATTCAAAACACCGGGAAAACAATAAGTTCACTAGTGTTTAATAGAGAAGAATTAGTGCACAACATGATTTGTTTGTCTGTCTCTAACATATTATTAACGATTGTGAATTTTCTTCTGATTCTAATAGACACTAAGGAATTTATTTACAATTATACTTCTTCTTTGTAGATTCTATACTGTTTTAATGGAGTTTGTACTACAATTTCCATTTTATATTGAAATTTGTGGTAAGAATTTCAATGTTTCTTCTATACTGGGGATAATAGAAGTTCCATTATAATATGATGGGTACGGAATTTTCATTTCCAATTTTAGTAAATTTTAAAAGGAGATGAGTATTGTAAATACATTAAAAGATAAGGTTATTAGTCATGAAACTTCTTTAATAGTTATAATAAAAGATATATTCATAAGTAACAAATATGAAAGGGGGCATAGATTCAAAAAGTTTTTTTAGAATCTAGAAGTTAATTTTTTTGAAAATTGAATGAAAAGAAAAATTATCATGCTATAATGATATAATGTTTATATTTTATGAGATATTTAATTTCTAAATGTTCACTTGTTTTTCTTTTAATTCAGGGATTAAAATTGAATCAAAATAAGATTCATCAATTTCAACCATAAAAAAATATTTAAATTTAATTTTTTTAGTAGCATCATCCCTCTATATAAGTTATATATATTTTTATTGTTTCTCTATTTTAGCAAGTCTCATCAACCAATTTGGAACTTCATATTTGGAGGTTGAATACTGCAGAATTAGAAGATAGGTTAGTATAGACATTAGATCACATTTTTTGTATTTTTTTAATTGTGAAGCTTCTATAAACCATTTACAGACAGTTTGAATTAAAATGAATTAAAAAACCATTCTAGGTTCCTTGATTTGTTTAATTATATTCCATTATTTTTATATGTGACTAATTTTGTGGTTTTATAATATATTAATTCTTATTTTTATTTATGTAACCATTGTTTTTATGAGTTCCATATATGAAACTGGAAGTTAGAGGCTATATTGGTCACTATTTTAGACCATATATATTGAAAAAATGATCTATCCCACTAGTTATTTAAAAAAAATTATAGCTAGAATTATTCTTTTAACACAGCTAAAAAAACATGTTTCAACCTAGAAACATAATTTTATTAGTTTTATAATTTCATCCCACAACCATGAAGCATGAGATTTGATTATTTATATAGATGTTGGAAGCAATTAATCCAATAAATACCTTCTAATTTAAAAAGAATCTTCCGAACAGATGTTTGAAGAGTTGAAAAGGAATTTGTGTGCTATATAAATTTACTGTTCATAAATATATCCTAGGCTTAGGTTCTTATTATGTGCCTACTCTATTGTAATATTCTTCATAAGGTATAAAACTATTATTACACAATATATGATTTTTTCACCTTATTGAGGTGTTTAATTCTTTCATAATGAACACTGGATACATATTCTCTAAGAAATAAGGGATTAATTTCTTAATTATTTTATCAATAAATTCTTTTTTTAAGTGTACATGGTTGTATAAAATAAAGTAGAATATTTCATTTGGTAAATTTAAATTTTTATTTCATGACTAAAATAAGAAAATATACCATTATTAAAGAATTATTTTGATACATATCATTCCCACCACCACCTAACCAAGGGTGTATAGAGTTATAACATGTTAAGTATTTTCATTCAATATTAAAAAATAATAGTGTTGATTGGGATAAAAATTTTCCTCTTTATCAGGAGTTAATATTTGATTGGTTTCTTTATAAATAATTATATTAAATTTCCATTTTTATATTAAATAATTCCACATAAAAATAATGAAAGTTATAAGAACCTTTAAGCAAAGAATTTTTAACTTTGGGAATATAAAAAATAATATAATCACCATAGAAGAACTAGTAATGAATATGGATTTATATGGGAAAATTATAATTGTCTTACCCATTTAACATTTTTTATTATTTTTTAGGAATACACACATATTACATTCTATTATTTAAAATAGGTGGAGGATATACATTACATTATATTTTGTTACAAGAATTTATTTTACAATAAAGTTAGTTAACTTAATTTGTCACTTTATTGTTCATAATTTATTTGTTCATAAGAGATAAAATTTATTCCAATGAAACAATTTTTACCCAGTTTTTAGAAACCCAAAGATATTTTTTTCAAAACAAGAACAATGAACTATAACAAATCATGTGTTGTAAAAGGGACTTCAAAAAAAGAGTGAATTGTAACAATAACATACTTATCAGGATCCAATTATATAATATTTTGAATGTGATTTTAGTTTGAATTCTTAAACCATAGACTTTTATTGTGTCATTTTTATAAGAAAAAATGACCATAAAAACCCATTTTATTTTCTTATTTCCCTACAACATTGGGTATGTTGATGATTTCATTTATCCTAGATGATCCTGCCATTGATTCTATTTTTTTCTTATTATTATACTTATTTAATAAATGAATGTTTAGTCTATTTTTTTCTTTTTTATTCCTTGATTCCACATTTCAAATTAGTGATATCATCTTGAGACTTTTTGGTTTAGCTCTCTCAGGTGTGTTCCTAGCCACTAGAGGTGTGCATTGTTCATTAGCTCCCACCTTAGTTTATTTGTTGCATCCTCTTTATGGATGAAAATTTAAAATTATTTTATACTTACGGACTCATTAAACTTTAATGTGATCCTTTTTTTCTTGGGATCAATTTTCTATCATTGGTTCTCATTTATAGGTCTCACTCTCTCTTTATAGTTTTCATTTATTCTTTTTTCCTTTTCAATGGTTCTCATCTTCTGGTTATCTTCTCTTTTACAAAACCCTTAAATTTTAGGGTTGAATATTCTTGTATATTTCTTACCATTTGTAGATATCAAATACTTTAGTTTTTTGATTAATTTTTATTTTTCTCTTCACCCTGAATTCCATATTGTTTAGTTTTATTTTCAATATTTTATTCTCTTCTTCTAGGATCTGTAGTCGGTACTTCATATCATTCAAAATATCTTTAACCAAAAAACCACACTCCATGGTGGACAGTGTCTCATTTAATACTTTTTTTCACACCTTATTTATATTAAACAACATTGTATTCCTCTTTTAATAATTGTGTTTGTTAAGAGAATCGTGAAAATAATACTAAAATTGGAATAATTACCCCCTAGATTCAATTTTTTGAATCCTGAGTTGATTATTTACATAAACATCCAAATATAACAAGATCCATTTTGTAAGGTTTGGAGTTAATGTATTAGAACAAAGTACTTTATACATTCAATTACTAGTTTATTAAAAGTCTTAAATATTAATATATATATATATATATATATCTTATCATACAATGACTATTATTCTATGTAACATTAATGGGATAATGTCCTTAGAGTATCCATCATATTGAAAGTTCATAATAGTTATTTTATATATTAAGAAATTTGAAATGTTATAATGATATTCTTGAATACATATGAAATCTTCTGACTAGACATTGATGATATAGGCTATCAGGGGTAGGGGTCTCATAAGGCCATATAACTTCTTCTTATGGTGTTCTCCCTTGATATTCTCCAAGAGTGAAGGTAAGGAGAAAAAATCACCCATACAAATTTGACTTTTAATATGTAAATTGGATATTATTATACATGGATTAGTGTGTTGGCCTCTATAAATGATATTATTATTAATTAAAATCATGAATAACTTACTTTTATGTATTTATGAAAACCACGACGATATATGCTTGCAATGAGGTAGGATATATTGGGTTCATCATGATTGACATGAAATTAATAAATAAGTAAATAATAAGGATTTATACCTTCATAGTTAATGGAAGTATATATCACTTTCGGTTTGATCAAAATAAAAATATTTGATAAATATGAAACACCTTAAGATTTTAGTATGTATTCTCCTTTAAATAAAAGCAGTGTGTAGGATAGCTTGTGATGCCTGAAAAAATGAACTAAATTGAATAATACTTTATTATAATAAAAAATTAAATAAATTTAATTATATTTAAAAGCAAATAATTGAAAAAATAAATGATTTTTTATAATTAAAATGGTTCAATTTTACTTAGGAAAATACCATTAATTCTTGAGAAATTATTTTGAGGAATTGTGTGTTTTTGAAAAATTAAATACATTTCGAGAAATGATATTTATAAAATGAATATATAAAACTCTAGTAATGATTAGTAAAAAAAATTAGTAAAATATAATAAATAATTACGCATCCATAAGAATTTTAATTTAATTATTCATGGATTTAAAATTTTTTTAGAACATTATTTTTATTATATATTATATATTTTTCATTTAAAATATAAATTTATAAATTTTAAAATTTTAGTTTTATAAAATTAAATTTATTTTTATATTCATCATGAAAAAATTATCTTAGAATGAATTTTTGATATTTTTCTAAAATGGTTGTTTTTTAGGTGAATGGTGAAAACACTATTTTTATAAATACATAAACTCTTATGACATTACTTTGATATAAGACTGAATTGAAAATATATGAAAACTTTTTATTAAAAAAATTATATTAAGTAGTAAAAGTATTTATTCTATATTTATATTTTTAAATTATAAATATATGCTTAAATTTTTGGAACAAAAATTATATTTTATTGTAATAAAACAATTATTTTGGTCCTCTTCTTTTAGTAAAGTATTCACAATGATACATTTGGTTTTGGAATTTTTATAAAGTGACATTACTATTAATTTTTTATCCATAAAACAATAATTTTCTTGGGAACTAAGAATATAAATGTTTTTTGTGTAAATTCATTTTATGCTTCAAATGAAAATTTTTCTAAAAAAGGCTTATGTTGCATTAAGCATACTTTTATTAAAATTATTTTTTCACCACATCTATAAATTTAATATTTTAAATTAGTTTTCATATTTGGAAATATCATGTTCAAATTATTTCATAAGTTCCATTTAATTTCTTTTCATAAAGATAAGTTACCATGGTAAAAGTTAGTCACCACAGTAAAGGGTAAAATGGTTAAATGGGTGTTAAACTATGGTATAATGCCACAAATGTCACCAAAACTTGCCCATAATTTATTTTTCGAGTGGATTATAGACCTAAAATATCCTATATTTTAAATTGGTCTATTTTTTCCACTTTAATTTGTAATTACATATATTTATTTTAAAGTTATAAGTATTTAAAAAACTTCTACCCCTCTCACTTATAAAAGGATCCATTCACCATCTCGTTAATCCACACAACCTGAGAACCATATATCAACATATACCTATAAAAATTACTCCCCAAATATTTTTTTCACATCCTAGATGTTCCATTATTCCTAAAATACAAGTCTATGAAGGCTTAAGGAGATATCCAAAGAAAGATATTCAAGGAAGAGGTAATTTTATTAACTAAGTTATTACTAGTTTCTTTATTACTAAACCTACCCTAAATATTCTATAAACATCATAGAATAATTAACTAAATAGAATTAGTATACATATTTTTATTATTTTTATGAAACAACCATTATATACCTCTCTTTCATCCACTGGAAAATGCAAATGTCATTGTGTTAGGTGTAGACTACCGCCTCCAGGAATGACATATTTATTTTTTCATAAACTCATTACATTAATTGTTCAAAAATTGTATTTAATGAATAAATATAATATTTGTGAAATTATTAATTTTACCTAAATATAATTTCACAATTATATGAAAAAATATTAATAATAAATAGTAATTGTAAATTTTAATAACCTAAAATGAGCATACTGTGACAATTTAGGAATAATAATATCTTAACATTATATTTTATTTATATTCATCATATAAATATTCTTAAATATGATTTATAAATTTTATAAAATGTTTTTGAAATCATTAATCTTCTATAAAAGTTATTTTATCATTATGTAATATAATTTTTAATTAATTCATTCATTATAACATGCTCTCATTTGGGTCGATTTTACCACCTACATGAATGATGTTATAATGTTTATGATATTAATAATTAAAGAAGGTTAAATATTGGATATATATTTAAGATTTTTTAATTATTATTTAATAGTTATATACATATTTTTATTCACAAAAAAAATTATTTCTTTTTATAGAATTGAAATTTTAAAAAATGATATTTTTATGATTTCCATTTAAATCATAACCATTGATTACATGAAGTGACCATATAACTATATAAATTTACAAATAAAAAATATAAACCTTAATTAACATACTTTATGTAATGAAACCCTGACCAATGGGAAAGGACCGAAACCACCAAATTGGAACATGCATGGAAAACTGAATAGTTTCCAAACAAATATTGATTTTAACAAAGAATTTTTACTAAGTGATTAATAAGAGATTATAAGTTAATGGTATATAACAATATAAATATAAATATAAATATTCATAAATATTAAATTATTATATGTGGAATCTAGAGTATTTTTTAATATCCATGAATCCAAGAAAAGGTTTTCTTCTTCCCAATTTCAATTTCTAGAGGCGTATTTCATGTTTTGCACCATATTTTATTTTATATGGTGTAATTAATACCCTATGAATATGTTTTTACATATCAATTCATTTAATTTTTGGTATTTAAATTACCATATAATTTTTTAACCTTTAATGGATTTTATTCAAAATTTACTAAATTCATAAGGGTTTATTTTACAATCTCACTTTTTATGGGGTTTATTTATGTTTCAGTTTATATTGGGGGGAATGCTATTATTTTTTTATCTCTAAAATCAAATATATTTTGTTCTAATATTTATATTTTATTTTTTTCAAGTATTTTCCCATTATCTCTTTCTATGATACATAAAACTATTTAAAGAATGTTTCTAGGAAAATCAAACCTTATTTCCCCTTTTTGGTTGAGAATATTTCTATTGCATATCCGTATTATTTATTTTTCGTAAAGAATGTTATTTTATGTAATTAAATGTTTTATTAAGATATAATTATATTAATTTTCAATTTTAATTAATTTTTTAAAGTAATATTATTAAATTTTTCCGTACAACTAATTTTTGACTTTCTTTAAACATTGTGAAAGAATATATTTTTAATGTTTTTCACATGAATAAATTTTCCCATCATAATAAACATTCATTATTATTTTTATTATTTTACATGTTTTTATTGTTTTACAAAGAAATATATATTCCCATTGTTCTATGAATTTTTCAAAATTTGTTATCAAAATAAAGGGATATTAATTTCTTAATATTTTTGAAAAGGGATTTAATTTCACTTATACATATTTTTATCTTATACTCCAAATTTTCTTACTTATTTATAATTTATTTTCAAGATTCCATTAATGTAAATTTTTTTGTAGGTTATCTTTTAAAATTTATATTGAAATCTCATGAATATAGTATTTTATGTGATTTATAATTTTGTTTTTTGAGAGAAAGTTATAAAATATTCAAGTGAAAAACTTTTTAAAGATTCAATTACACTTTGATATCTATTTTCCCAAATATTTTCACTTACTAAAACATTAATTTTTGATGAATTTTTGGTTTCATTTGATACCCTAATAATTTATGTTTTATACCTTTATTTTTTATGAGGATTATTCTATGTTCACTCACTTTCCTATGATTATGTTCTTTATCTATCACTATCCCCCATTTGAATTTATTTTTATCCCTAATATCCTTGTTATTTGTTATCATGGTTGTATACTAAATCATTTCTTAGAGTCCATGGTTGAATGATATTCCATCTATTTAGGGTGCTGAATCTATACCTAATTTTGGATCTCTTCCACAATCTGTGGGCTTCCACTATGATAAAATCATGAGTTTGTAGGACAATTGATAGGTGTATAAGTTTTCAGGTAGTTCATAGATGACATTTTTATGTGTATAGATCCCTAGTTGATATCCTAGTCTCTTAGAAGGGTCTATAGATCTACCCATTAATATAACTATTATGTATAAGATGAATAAAAGAGCTGTGGTTCATAATATGTTTGATATTTTTGGAGGGTATATCATGGGTAATGTAGATGGGGAGAGATGGGTGACTTCAAAGTAGAAAGGGAAAATGAAACATGTTAGTGTTAAGAGAGAACAAGACGATTCTATAACACAGATGTGAGAAGACCCATACCATACAAGGTGATAAATTACATTTGATTATAATCCTCAAGCTATAAATGAAACTCACTAGGAATCCTATGATTTTGAATCAAATCTCTATGTAATTTTCTCTAAATGTGATGAGGAAAGGAAAGATTTAATTTTTATCAAATAACTTGAAGAAGGAAATGTTTGAATCAAAGGAGTATCCTGCTAATGAAGAAAATAAAAACAGACCCAATAAAGATTATTCCAACCTATATAACCTAATGAAAACTAAATCACTAGGTAAAGGGTCAATCCCTAAGGCATATACATTTTATACAATAAAAAAGAAAATTATAGTCAACATGACTTCAGAACCAAAGAATATGGAAAAAAAAGTTGGAATACAAACCATTTCAGCAAGGGATGATCAAGGTATGGAATTATCAAACATATATATCGAAAAATGTATAAGTGTATTTCAGGATTCATGAATGGAGAAGGATGATGAAAATTATCTGGGTATATTGAAAATTCAATTTCATAATGATTTTACCTCACTTTTTTGAGATAAAATGAATGATCTCTATAATATATTTTTCAGGGCCTTAGAGAAGGAACTTGAATATGTCAACTAAAGGATTTTTGAATTGTCTTTTTATGAGAAGTGAAAGTTGAAGGGGATAGATAAACCTTGAGGATTGGACAAGTCCATCATAATTTGGTTTTCCCCACAGTTAAATTGTATCATTCTAGAAATGGATGGCCCTTACTTTTTCCTCTTATGATATGGTTGATCAGATAAAATTTATTGTTGGATACTTAGAAGAATACTTTCATCTATATATAACCCTTAATGTTAAAGACCTCTATTGAAAATATGGTTTGTTCCCAGTTCATTTCTCTGGTGATGGGTAGTGAAATATTTTTCCCTTGGTTCATTTCTCATCTAGATTGATAAATAAGTTTCATCTTCCTTACTATTTTAGTATGGTTGTTTATTTATTATGTGTCTAATGTCTGATTATTTTTTTGTTATGTATCTTTCCTATTTGTGTCAGTTCACACTAAAACCCAAAAAGTGATTTATCTTGATTAATAAAAATTTAATTTAGTGTCATATACTCATTAATATATATAATTTGAATACTCGATCATAGATAAATTAGATTGGAGGGTGTTCATTAAGAAATTTAATCCAGCTATTGGATAAAAAATTATTGATAATATGTATACTTGTTAGTTCCATAAAAGTGATTTTTGATTTCTAAAGGTAGATTGGTTGTGTATTTGGGACCATTGATAATTTTTTATCTTAATATAAATGATTACTAATTATCAATAAAATTAAATCATTTATTATTTTGTTAATTAATTCTCTTTCATATGATGAATTAATTAAATGTATTTAAGTGATGGTTGTTGATAATATAATATATCACCTTGATGCATCATTTAGGTCTCATGAGACAAACTAGAATGAGTATTATTTTATGTATTCCTACCTATACAATGCAATTTTCTTGGTTGAAGCCTTTATAATATGGATTATATTATAGATAATGTTATTAGATAAGGAAATAATGCTAATGTAACACACTCAATTTTTAAGTATGCCTCATTTTAATCTTGATACATATTTAAGAGTGAAATTAAACAAGTTGAGGCTTGTATGGGTGTTTAGAGAAAGAGATGAATCAAATTATAGAAACTAGCTACAAGATCAGTTCAAATCAGAAATAAATATTCATGATGTTCATGGTTTCTGAGAAGAATCCATGAATCTTAATTGTAGGCATGAAATATTTTCATGATGTGAGAGGTAAATTCATAATGTGAATGATGTTTAGTGGATTTTAAGATAAGGTGATATGATTTTTAGTGTATCAGCCATTCCAAAAGTTCATGATGTGAATGTACAATTTATACCATGGATGTAGATAGTTATATAGAATTAAATTTTTTATCACTCATTTCTTTTCAAATTAACCTCTATTTTACTAATCTGAATACTAATCTCTCACTAGGAGAATTTGGGTTTCTCTCCTCCTTCTATCCCCTCTCTTTGATTCCAAAACAACTATTTAATTTCAAATTTCTAATATAATGAAACCTATATTATCCCATATCAATTATATTATATTCTCCCTAGTCAAAACCAATTAAATTATTAATTTCTTGATTATATCTAAGGGTTTTTAGTAGTTTAATAAGGGGATTGTAGTCACTGATAAAATTAGAACCAATATTCTTGGTTTTAGTATATGAACACCATTTAGGCCTAAACCATTGTCAATAATGAATCTTCTTTGGTATGTATGATATTTTAATAACTTTTTAGTGTGTTTTATTATCAACATTTATCCTAGAATTGTAATCATTGAAGATCAAGGATAGTTCTGGAACTCGGTGGTGTAATTATATTTAACTTCAACCCTTATCATCGAATATCGTGAAACCTAAGGTAGGAAGTCCTTGACATTAGCAAAAGTTTATATGGATTATTATAATTATTATTTGATGTGTGTGTTTTTCTCAATGAGTCCTATTTTTTTTTTGTTTTATCCCATGAGGTGTTTGTGTGTATCCCCATGGAATTTATGTTTGATATTTTCTCACATATAGTTTTGTTATGGATGTGAAACTTTCCTGATATGATGAATTTTTTATTTTTCATCTTATATAAAAGTTTTCATGTGATTTTTCATCTTTATTATTCATTTCTGTGTATAGGTGATTCATACAAAATACCCTCTCAGAGGGATGTGTAAGATATTGATTGAAATGTACATGAGTTTCTCCTTTGAGGGGGATGTGTCAAATATGTTTGATAGAATATCTTTTCAAACACACGGGGGGGGGGGGGTGTCATACATGGATGGTTGAAATTATTTCTATAATGGTTCCAAAGTAGGTAGATTAAGTCTCTAAGTACCCATGACGTATGTTATATTTGTGTGATATACTTTTAGATTACCTATGTTTTATTTACATTCATGGAATAGACCAGTATATCTTAAGCACTTATGTTAAGGGTCATTGGTGGTGTCCTATTGAGTTTCATACTCAAAACCTACTTATTTATTTCATTGAAATTATAGATTTCATGACCAAGGGTCTGGTGAAGGGAAAGGGCCCTATAATTGGTAGTTGAGAAGCTGTAGGAGTATGATGTGGGAATTATAGGATGAACTTCAGGATGGTCTCCTACTGATATTTTTTTAGATGCTTTACAGCAAACATTAATCCACTACTGGGGAACCTTTATTCCATTTGGGTCATGTGATTGACATATCATAATGTTACTACATGGTTTGGAATATATCGTTATGTTTTTACTTAGATGTTTTATTTATTTATTATATTATTATCACATCCATTATATATCCTAATGTTTACATTGAATTGTGGGCATAGTCTCCCCATGATTATCCTATTGAACCTTACCTCTAGTCAGTGAACTATTTAATATGGTTAGGCATGCATGAGGTCTTGTGGAATTATGACTCAGACCTGGTGGTTCAGGTCGGGGTGTTATAGGTATGATTTTTAACATTATGAATTTCATCATTATGAAGATAGTTATTTATGTATATGTGACTATTTAAAATGTTTTGTTATCCATGTACATATTTCATTCTTAATTTATTGATTATATATCACATTTATTAATTTCTTACTCTTCCATAATACTCATGTTTTGTTTCTCTATGATCGCTTCCATTGTACGCTACCCTTATTGGGTGTTTAAGCTCACCCATATTACCTTCCCATTTCCCCTGGATATAAATAAAATTAATATGTGTGATATTTATAAAAGGGTATCATGTTTAGGGAATTTTAGGGGAAATGTTTAAGACCTATTGTGGAATAAGAGGGAAAAATGTTCATTAGGTGGGAAGGATATGGGTTTTTTAAGTAACAATTTTCCAAATTATCTAAATCTCCAAACCAAAAAAGTTCTTGATTATGTTAGTGAATCAATAATTTCTTTTGAAGTTTTAATTATGGATGGTTAAAATTTTATCTCATAAATTGTTCTCAATCCAGTATGTTAATATTACATTTTTAGCACCATATTTAGAAGTATGAGTTCGGGGTGTCACGGTTGGTATCAGAGTAGAGTTTAGATAAATTTAGTGTTAAGGATGTTATCAATTAAATATAATTAAAGAGTTATAAATATAATTAAATGTGGATAATTTTAAGGTTGATAACAAGTTCAATGATATATATACCCTTTTGAGGTATTATGTGATCATATTTTCAAGTGATTAATAATATTTTGGAAAATGTTTATTGGGTTTTAAGAAGAATAAATGATTTAGGTATAAATTACAATTTGAGTTGGTATGTGTGTTGATGTTGAGGTAAATATGATTAATTAATATAATGGGTTAATTGATTTAGAGAATAGAAATTTAGCATTACAGATATCCTTAGGGGTTGAAAATTTATTTAGTGACAAGGATATTTAGGTTATTTTAGGTTAGATTAACATATTTATAGTAGTATATATTTCTATTATTTTGGGCTTTATGTAATTGTGAGGAATATTTTTAGTGATTATTGAGTTTCAATATTTTTTTAGATTATTGTTAATTTTATTTTGAAGAAAATGTGAAAAAATCCTTCTAATTTTTTGGGTGTCAAATTTGTTTAAGTAAATTATGAATATTTATAGGGGTTAGTTATTTGTGAATTGATATAAGTTCAAATTTGGGTATTATTGTTGATTTTTTGGAGATTAATTTACTAATTTATCACATGAAGGATTATTCTTGTTGGGTATTATCTTAAATTGTGATAAGTATTTTGGATTTAGTAATATATAGAGATAAGAGGAATTTATTGTCATTATTTTTTGAATCTTATGATCCATTGAAAGTTGGTTTTAGTGTTTTTGGCATTAAAAAAATCATCATGTTCATTTATCATTTAGTATATGAGATGAAGTATAGGTTTAAAACTAATCAAAACACAACCGAAGGATGAAATTATTCTTATAGGATGGAAAGAAATCAATTAAGCATATTATTTCATATTCTCTATCACAATAGTAAAAACATTCATCAAACACATGAAAGAAGAAGTTAAATCTTCCAAGACTTATGTGTATAATATCACTAATCTATCAAGGTGTGATTTTGGAAACCTATTTACAAGTATGAGCCTTATAATGGTGCATACATGGTTTTAAAAATAATTAACCTAGAAAAACTAAGTTTTCAACTAATAACTATGAACGTAATTATCATGAGAATATATACATCTATGATTATAAATACGTAAATATATATTAATTTTGGAAAGAAAAAATTAAAATTTCAAGGAACCAATTTATTTAAGGGGTGAGAATGTAACACCACTAGAATTTAGAATGTATTATCCTTTAAATAAAACCATAATGTATGATATCTTGTGATACACACAACATAAAAAAATTTATTTTCTTTCTTAAAATACAAAATTAATTACAATTATAATATAGTTAAATGAAACATAATTGGAAAAATAAATGATTTTTTTAAAATTAAAAGGGCTCAATTTTACTTTGGAAAAATACAATTAATTATGAAGAAACTATTTTTATGAATTATGTATTTTGGATAAATTTAATAATTTTTAGGAAATTATATAAATAAAATTTATTTATAAAATTATATCAATTATTATTAAAATAAATTAGTAATATCCAAGAAATAATTAAGTAACTATAAGAAATTTTAATTTAATTATTCATGGATAAACAATTTTTTTTAAAAAAGATTATTTTTATTGTATATTACATATATATTATTTAAAATATAAATTTATAATTTCTTAATTTTAGTTTGAAAGAATGAACTTCATTTTTTGAATAATTATGTCAAAATTATATTGGGGTGAAATTTTTGGATTTGTTTGAAATGATATATTTTTATGTGAATAGTGAAATACCATTTTTACAAATAACATCACTTTTATGACATCATTATGATATAATAATGAGTAAAATTATTCTTTAAAAATTAATATTTTGAATTTATAAATATATTCTTGACTTTTTAGAAACTATGCTATATTTTATTCTATTAAAAAACTATTTTGATCATTTCCCTTTAATTAAGTATTTAAGATGATCCATTCGGGTTTATATTGCTTTGAAAGTCACAAAAATCTTTTTTTATTCATAATCCAATAAATTCCATGGTAAACAATACTATACATCATTCTAGTGTTAATTATTTTTATACTTAAAAGGGGGATTTTTCTAAAAACTATTTTGTTGTGTTAAGTTTATTTTTATTAAAACGAAGTTTTACCTCCCTTAAAAATTCAATATTCAAAATTTAAGTTCATATTTATAATAATAATTTTATAATTAGATAATATATAAAATTTCATTTTTTATCATAAAGATGAGTTACAGTGGTAAAAGTTTTTCACTGTTGTAAAGGGTAAAAGGGGTTAAGGGGGTTAAACAAAATAATAAGGCCAAAATATCACTAAACATTGTCCATGATTTATTTTTTGAGTGTATTGTAAAACTAACCTATTATATATTCTAAATTTTTCTAAATTTTTGTCACTTTCCATTGAAAATGATATTTATTAATTATAAAGTTATATGTGTTTAAAAAAGTTTTAACCCTATCACTTAGAAAACAATCTATTCAATGCCCCACTTATCTACAGAAAATGAGCCCATTATATCTACCAATACTTGAAAAAATACCTCAAAAAACTCAATTCTTCACATCCTAGAGGTTCTAGTATTTTCAGAAGACCAATATGAAAAGGCTCAAAAAGAGATCCAAAGAAGGATATCTAAAGAAGATATAATTATGTTATCTAAGTTCTATAGAGTTTTATTCTAATTAAAACTCCTAAATAACATATATAAACATACTAATATAATAAAATATATACCATTAGTATACTGAAATTTTACTATGTTTATGGAACAACCATTTTCTACCCCTTCTTTTTGTTAAAAAATGAAAATGTCATCATGTTACAAGAGGACTACCACCTCTATGAATGATGTAATTCATTTTTCATCACTTAATTACATGAATAGTTATAAAATAAAATTAATGAATATGTACGATATTTATAAAATGATTAATGTTACATAAAGATAATTTTTCCATTCTATATATAATATTAACAAAAAATAGTTATCATAAAATTTAAGTGTATAAAATGAGAATATCAAGACATGTTTTAAGTAATAACTTCATATCATTACCTTTTATTTCTATAAAATATCCACCTATTTTAAAATATGATATATAAATTTAACAAAATGTATTTTAAATAATTAATTTTATGTAAAAGTGATATTATCATTATGAAATAGCATGTTCTTACTTATTCAGTTATCATAACACACTATTGTTTGAGTCGATTTTACCATATACATGAACAATGTTATAATATTTATGTAATGAATGAATAAATAATGTTATATATATGTGATATTATGTGATATTAATTAATTTAACATGTTTTAACTATTATTTAATATTTATATATTTTTGAATTCACTATGAAAAATTAATTCTTTTTATGGAATTGAAATTTCTAAAAAAATAGATTTTTAAGAATTCCATGTGAATAATCACCATAAGTTCAATGAAGTCACCATGTAAATAAAAAAATATGTAAAAAAACAATCCAGAACTTCATTAATATCCTTTATATTATTAAATCATTACCAAGTTTCAAGTACCGAAGCTGCTGAATCAGAACATGCATGTGAAATTGAATAGTTAACAATTTATTTTTGATTTTATCAAATAATTATTACAAAGTGGGTAATAAGAGATTATAAGTGAATGTTATATACTAAGATAAATATAAATATTATTTTTTATATATTTATAATAAATATAAATTTATTTTATAGGGATGTTATAGCGCATCTGAGTGATCAGGAATCCAAGGTAAGGGTTTCTTTTTCTCAATTTCAATTTTATGAGACATGTTTCATGTTGTGAATCATGTTTTCTTTTATATGGTGTAATCTATACCCTATGAATAAATTTTAACATATTATTTAATGTAATTCATTATATTTATATAAATATATCATTTTATAACCTTTTATGGCTTCTGATTTGAAAGTTTCCAAAGATATAAGGGTTTATTTTAAAATATATATTTTTATCGAGATTGTTAATGTTTCAATTTACAGTTTGGGGAATTTTATGTTATTTATCGATTAAGACATATATTTTTATATAATATTTTTATTTTTTGGTTTTTAAATAATTATTTCTATTTTTTATCACTTTAGTAAGCAAAACCACCAAAAGAATGTCTATAAGAAAATCCAGCCATATTTCTCATTTTTGGTTTGGAATATTTCTCATAAATATGTATATTATTTATTTTTATTCAATAATAATAATTAAAATAATTAAATTATTTCTCAATAACAATTTATGTCAATTTTTATTTTCTATTTAATATTTTAAAATAGGTCTTTTAAATGTTTTTTTTCATACAATTCATTCTTAAATTTAATTACCAAAGTGTCAAAAGAATCATTTTTTATCATTTTCTACTTGAATGGTTATTTCCACTATAAAGACAATTCATAATAATTTGGATTAATTTCAACGTTTTTATTTTATTAATTTTATATATTTTTTCATGATTTTTTGAATTTTATTATTATTTTAAAGTAGCTCTAATACATTCAAAAATATTATTTGTTTTGATAAATTACATTATCAATATTTTATTAAATGAAAAAAAATTAATTAATTAATTTTTATTACATGTTTTAATATTATTTATGTAATTATTTTAATGTTGTTCATGTTTTTAATAATGTTATTTTTTAAATGTTATAATTATACTTAATTTTTGTTCTATTTTATTTAAATAAGGTTTATATATATATATATATATTTTGTTTTGTTATCTAAAAAACTAAGAAACCCTAAGTGAGGAACCTAAGCTAGCCTTAACTACTTAGGGGACCTATTGGGACAACCCTATGGGAATATCCACGAAAAGAGGTCCACAAAGAGGATTTAGAGTATATTGTGTTCATAGTTCATGATTACTACATATGGGCCTATGTTTAAGGCCTGCAGAGTGTGCCCGCTAGGTGCATGGGTTAGGATAGGAAGACGTCTAGGCCAAAGGCCCATGAGAATGAATAGTGTAACTAGTTTTGATCCCTATTAGCTATATTTAATGGTGGTAAGCACAAATATTTTGATATAACACTCATTATTTTCAACCACAAATCGATGTGGGAATGTAATATAACTTCCTTGTTCATATTTTAAAAACTCAGACATGATCTTGGTCATTAGATATATTAAACCTCATATATTGTAATGCCCTGACCCCAGTTACTCAGAGTCGGTGCATTATTATATAACATTGGCATGATCACAAGAAAGATCAAGTCTTGAAAGACCGATTAGTTTAGTAGACTTGGAAACACTAGATACAATCATAAAGTTTTACATTACATAAAAAAACATCTTGTCTTCATATCCCCTCATACTATCCCTGCAATTCATTCATAAATTACTTCTTCATAATCCTGGGAAAAATAAAACATTGAAAGGGGTGAGCTCAGATGCTCAATAAGGATAATATTATAGCAGAAGCTTTCATAGATAAGCATAAACACTTAAGGCAATTTATAATTAAAACAAAAGCCTTTTAAACTTGAACTTCAACATAATATGGAAAAGATAAAATGAAATAACGCCATTTACTTATTCACATGGATATTCTACTAGTCGAACAATCACATGAAATATCAATAACCACTTTCATAATGATGGAATGCATAATTCCAGACTATTATAACCACATAGCCAAGGCCTCGTGCCAATACTACAAATAATATTTTGCCAAGGCCTTGTGCCAAGACACTAGTTTGTCTCATGAGACCTACCGATGCATCTAGGAGCTATATCGGGCTCCACCCGTCACATATTAAGTCCAATGCATTCCTCATATGAACAGGTTTAAACATAAACATTCGTATTAAAACTAGCATACGAAATGTCAATACTTTAACCACAAACCATGAATGGTATAAAAATAGCACATCCACAGTCAAACATAACTTATTAGATACAATATGGAAGATTTTATTGTATCACATTGACCACAATCAAGAATAATGAAGGATATTGACATAGATGAAAATAATCATGAAAACTATTTGAGAGAAATATCCCCCTTTTTCTTGAAATCATTTAAATGTCACAGTATTTGTCAAGAATCCATTTAAAAATAGATTTTTGAATCAAAGTGTACCATACCACTTTGAAACTTTTAAAATGTGTTTTGATTTGAAAAATTTAATGTCCATATAAATAAATCCTTAAAACCATTTTTAAAACATGGACATTAATGAGAAGGATTTATAATAATAAGCCTTTAAAACATTTAAAAATGGTATTTTAGTTAGAGTTTCTAACCAAAAGAGAGAAACTTGAATAAAAATAATTGCGGTAATCAAAATATTTTAATATCATGAGAATAAAGGGATTCATGATATACTATGTTAAAGTACATTATATACACTACATAAAAGTGATTTTGTGTATATCAACAAAGAAGTCTCAATGGAATGTAAATTGAGATGAAATATCTCGGAAAGGTAGTACCCTTAGGTTAAGGATAAATCAACGACATAGTTATGTGTGAAAAATATAAATACACTAAATATGATTGGATATTCAGTGTAAAACAATCAAAGGACATTCACACATATTCTTGTAAAAACAACACCAACGAATTGGATGTTTAACTCAACAAATGGAGAATCAGTTAAAATTACTCTTATCAAATTCATATCAATGACTTGAGAAATTATCAATGGAGTGATTATGTGTATCAAAAGTATATCCACAGGAAAGGGAGTTGAAATTATGACATAATCAAATGAATAGTGATTCCACACATAATCTTAGAGTAAAATAATCAATGAAGTTTGCGTAAAGCTGAATAAATGGAAATTGAAATTTCAAATTCCCTTATCGATTAGGTAAATTATGAAACATACACCCATGAAAGAAGGATCATAACATGATGATGTAAATATCCACAAATTAAAGTATATTACACAATGAATACAATCATGGGCATTACACACACCACATGTAATAAATAAGTGGTGAATAATGGAATTCTCACGAAATTAAAATTGAGATAAGAAAATCCCTTAATTTGTACTTTTTCCTTGGTCGAAGGTAGGTTAAACTCCTGTATAATGGTGAAATAATTGTTATTGAATTATACAATAGTCATTTACATTAATATGATATCATATATGATCTTTTAACATTGATTTGTTAATAATATCTTAGAATTATCGTCATTTCGGGTGTTAACGGGTTCATTTTACTTTATATTCTTTGTTATGTGAGCCATATTTGTATATTATTCATATCCAAAATGATATCAAGTCCTTAGATACTATTTTTAAATCATCAAATGATAATTATACTTGAATGGATATGATGGAGAATGAATCTCATCGCGTTCGTGGAGACGGTAGTCCGTACGTACGCATGAGCGACAATATCATTCTTTTGATATTAAAATAATATATAATTGGATGGTATATCATATATACAGAATCATTATCATGTTATATTTATTATTTACATGAGTTACACATCATTATTACACCCATCCAAATAATAATATATTGAATAACAATTACCCCACGACGTGGAGACGGTAAGCCGTACGTACGCACGTATGGTGACATGTTTTTCAAAGGGTGGATAGAATACTGAATATGGTTGTACCATATTAATAATAACATCATAGTATATATATGATACTGGATTTATTATTTTATAATGGTAATAACAAAGAAAGAATAAGTGGAAGAAGAAAGGAAATTGAAAAGGGGTGGTGAAAACATTACCTCTTCTTCGGGTTCTTCCTTTTGTTTTGATCAAAAGGATCCTTAGGATGGCTTTATGATAAAAATAAGGCCTCTAGGTTGTAGTGAGGTAAGTTGAGAGAGTATTTGGGCAGGGTTTGGGCGAACCAAAAGGCTTTTAAGGTGTGAAGAAATGATAAGGAGGAGTGCCCTTTTATAAGAGGGGTGAGGGGCACCTTTGGAAAAGCTAGAAATATTAATTGATAATAAATTCATATTCGGTTTCTAATAGCTCCAAAGTTTATTATTTATAGGTTAAGGTGGTTATGGTTCGAAAACCACTCAACCAATATAATTTATAGAGGTTTGGGTCATTATATTAACCTTATGTTTATGTATTAACTCTTAGTTAATTAGTTTCACTTTTACAATGTCTCTTTGTATTTTTATATTATATGGTTAATAAACTTACCAGATACATCCAAGCGACCCCCAAGTGGTCCATTAATTATACACCATTCATGATATAATTCTATTGGCCTAACCTTATATTTTTATGAATTTAATATCAATTAATAATATAATATTTGTTTTAAAAACTCTTTTATGTCAATTTTGACACTATTCAATAGTTGATTTTTTTGAAACTCATAAAAGAATGATTACTTAGAAAAAAGTTAATTAAATAAATCATAATATGTCATATTAACCTATAAAATTAGTTTAATTCAATAAAACTCTCAAATTATATTTATTTGGGTATTTATAATATCAATTATTCTAATTTTTCACTATTATGGTAATTAATGCATCACCATTGTGTCATAAATAAATTAAATTATTTAATGTCTAAAAATTATAAATAAAATATCATTATGTAGGAAATAGTTTTATATTTCTAATGAATATTTATAGTCTAAAATCAAACATATATAACCCTATGTAACAATTGTTTTTCTAAAAGATATATGCTTGTGTCATTTTTGTATTCATTTTGACTTAATTAAAATAAAGTGTCCCTATCACTTATAAGTGGATCCATGGGGTCCCAAAATAGACCCAAATATGCCCATGGTCGACCATGTATCAACCAATAGGGTTAAGACACGTTTTAGGGTAATTTAGTATTATTATAGTATTATTTTTAACCCTTGTTTACCGGATTTACCCTTTAACCATGGTAAATAAAATATTTACCGAAGTAATTATCCAAAATTTCTAAAAATAAAATTTACCTATTTACACAATTTTAACATCCTAATTCCAAATATGTAATCCATTTTTCCAAATTCAAAACACCGAAGTGACATAAATTAATTTAAAATTAATTCCCGTTGTTAAAACAAAAAGCGTGTTTTTAAGAGATAATAACTATCAAAAGATTGGCACTTGTTTATGTCTAGTTTAAATGTGAAATTATGTTCAATGACCGAAATTGTATTACATGGTAAAAATATATTTTAAATATAATTTAAAACCACCCAAATCCATAATTTATCACTATTAATTATTTTGATTAAAAAAGTTGTTTTTAATTAAAATTTAGTAATTTTTTACTAATCATCAAAATATAAAAGTTATCTGAAAAGTACCAAAATTTCACCCTAGGCTAATTTAATTATTCAGAATCCAAAAATGAAGTCTATTTTACCAAATTAAAAACATAAAAGTTGAATTTATTAATTTAAAATTGAATCCTGCTTTCGAAACCAAAAGGTGTATTTTTAAGAAATAATAACTATCAAAAGTTTGACACTTGTTTATGTCCAATTTCAAGGTGAAATTACTTAAAATGAACATCATTGGATTAAATAGTAAAAATATAATCTATTTATACTTCCAAGCCATTAAAATTTATAATTTAACAATATAAATTATTTTGATTAAAAAAGTTGTTTTCAGTTAAAATTTAGTAATTTTTCACTATTCACCAAAATATGAAAGTTATCAGAAAGACACCAAAAAATTATTGATACTAAATTCTTATGTCCCAATTCTAAAGAAGAATTTAATTTTGTCAAATTGAATATATAAAAGTTTCAAATATTTGTTTTTAAAAGGCTTTGCCATTAAAAGGCGGTAAAATTTCATTTTTTGAAAAATGCTTCTTTTATCTGAAAAAATGAATTTGTTCATAAATCATGTCTTAGAAACTCATAATATGGATTAAAATTATAAGGATAATATAATATTTAAAATTTAGTTAATACTATTCATAACCTCTTTTGAACAACTAGTTTGGTAAGTCGTGGTGTACTTGAAGTCAGTGTTGTGTACAACACATGCTATTGTATTATTCAAAGAGAAGTGTACTGTGGAAGATTGGTGTGTTACATTCACCCCTCCTTCAATAAATTCTGTCCTCACAATTTTAAAAATTGGGCTTGAGAATATAATGGAAAGTCCCACATCGGAAAAAGAGTCAATAAAACTATTTCTTTAAAAGAAAGAAAGAGAGGTATAAAGGTCACCCAAGATAACCCATACTAGGATTCCAGGTAGGAAAACATAGATATGGATGATAAACTAAGTTTCAAGTTCTGATGGAGAGGGATAGAAATCATGATCATGATAAAGTTAACAATAAGAAAACAACAAACTTGTGTTGGGACAAATGATCATTAATCTCCTATTAGGAAAAGTAAACGGACAACATTTTTTGTTTTAAGTTACATTACATAAGGATGAGGAATTAATTTATGATATTGACTAATAATATAAAGATATATTCTTAAGTAGAGTTTCATTCTTTAATAAATTTCCACCACTAACCCATTTTTTTTAAACGATGAGTATTCAAGAAGACTTGGTCACACTGGAAGAGCTAGAATAAACTTCTATAGAATCACATGATCCATGCAGGATAAACTATATATTTACATTGTCTTTAGAGATTAATCAAAACCAAAATGGTTAGTACAAGATCTAATGATCCCCCAAAAGGATATTCCTTGAGAGAAATAAACACTCTTCTTAATTTCTAAAATTAAACCAACAATACCCCAAAGTTAAATAAATACCATTCAATAATAAATTTTCCTTAAAATCCTTCAATATAATCCAAACTAATATTGAAACCCCAAACATAGAAGAATTTGATTATGTAGTCTCCCATGTTAAATTGTATCTCCAAATGACATCAAATACTCTTAAAGTCACATACTTAAAAGTAATTAACCTCATCACATATTCTCTATTATAGGTTAATGATTTCCATAAATAACCCAAATCACTATAAATCCACAATAAAAATATAGATAAAAATCTACCATTACTCCACAAATGAAACCCCATAGTATTCTATTTTCCTTGGGCATATAGTGTTCCCAACAAAGCGAACATTTTCCAAAATAACATTTATCACTTAATCACCAAATCATTTTCCTATACCAAGTGTATTCATTTGATAAGACATAAGAACCCAAATCAACTTGTTATTGATCAATAAAATCATTTAACTAAAAATAATAGTCACACTAACCAGGGACTTCACGTAGTCCAGTGGTAGGCGATAAATCAGAATCGCACTTTGGTTGTGGGTTCGATTCCCACAGCTTTGTCTGACGTGACGGGTTGTCACACGATCTATGATTTGTCCTTTTTCAAAAACTATATTTTATAATATTACCAAAATGAGATAAATTCCTCAAAATACCATAACATAATTTAACCACAAATGTAATATCATACCTTGCAATTTCATCCCAAATTATAATAACTTATAATTCTCTCAAACCCCAATGATCATATAAAACCAAATGGTTATTTATACCTATATCCACAAGAGAAGAGATAATTCTTCCTCAAATATCATTCTCACATAGAAAACTGCGGGGTTACAAATAGAAGAGAAAATTATTCCAAAGTAAACCCATCAACAAGGAGCACTAATACTTTTTAAACATTTCTCCAACCATTTATTTCCATATAGCTTCTTCTTTGACCATGAAAATATCCTATAGAATAGGTCATTCACCCAGGTAAAGGTCAGGTCCACTACATTTATGGCAAATGACTATAAATGGACTCTTGGGACCATTTTTATCTTCTTCCATAGTACTCTTCATTTTGCTTCGGCAATTATTCACTTTATGTCCTTCCTTCCCACATGTAAAGCATTTCTTGGTCCCATTGAGACACTTTCCCGGGTGTCTCCTACCACATTTCTTGCATGATGGAAATTGAGGGTTCTTTTCTCCATGGTCTCCATTGCTGGAGCTCTTATCATTCATCACCTTTCTCTTCCTTGTTGAGTCCGGGAGTTGGTTAATATATATGTTGTTGATCATATTTTTGGAAAACTGATTTGGGATAAAGACAATATCTTTTACGCCTATCAACATTCCATTTTGTTGCTCATTTACACCACCGTTCCTACCTTGTACATCATTCTCAAAGTCACTATGACTTCCTTGGAATCTAGTCATTGACTAAAACCAGAAAGCATTGTGTGAGTAACAGTAGTCATAAAATCATTTAGAGATTAACATGTCACCATATTCTCAATTTGAAACACATTAGGATTAACCAAGGTCATTTACTCTCATCTTATATATATATTACTTTAAATCGGTTTGTAAAGAAAATGTAAATTATCCTAAGCATATCCCCCGGGAGTGTCGTAATCAAGAGTGCAGCAAGGCCCATTGTCGTGCACTAGTTCCCGTTTGAGTCTAGCTCAAAGCGGTGTTTTTGGGTTTTACCCCTAGGTACATCTGTTCCAGAGCTGCCACTACCTGCTCGTATCCAGACAGGGATGTATTGCTCGGAAAACTCACAAAATCTCTATAATACCAAATCTCTAGTAAGTTATTCTATACTAATCCTCAAAGTTCATCTTAGGTCTACGTGCTTTAATCAGAGTTTATTTAAATCTAGATTCCAAGGTTTGTACTAAACTTCCTCTGATACCAACTGTAACGCCCCGACCCCAGTTACCCAGAGTCGGTGTATTATTACATAACATTGGCATGATCACAAGAAAGATCAAGTCTCGAAAGACCGATTAGTTTAGTAGACTTGGAAACACTAGATACAATCATAAAGTTTTACATTACATAAAAAAACATCTTGCCTTCATATCCCCTCAGACTATCCCTGCAGGTCATTCGTAAATTACTTCTTCATAATCCTGGGAAAAATAAAACATTTAAAGGGGTGAGCTCAAATACTCAGTAAGGATAACATTATAGCAGAAGCTTTCATAGATAAGCATAAACACTTAAGGAAATTTATAATTAAAACAAAATCCTTTTAAACTTGAACTTCAGCATAATATGGAAAAGATAAAATGAAATAATGTCATTTACTTATTCACATGGATATTCTACTAGTCGAACAATCACATGCAATATCAATAACCACTTTCATAATGATGGAATGCATAATGCCAGACTATCATAACCACATAGCCAAGGCCTCGTGCCAAGACTACAAATAAGATTTTGCCAAGGCCTTGTGCCAAGACACTAGTTTGTCTCATGAGACCTACCGATGCATCGAGGAGCTATAGCGGGCTCCACCCATCACTTATTAAGTCCAATGCATTCCTCATATGAACAGGTTTAAACATAAACATTCGTATTAAAACTAGCATACGAAATGTCAATACTTTAACCACAAACCATGAATGGTATAAAAATAGCACATCCATAGTCAAACATAACTCATTCGATAAAATATGGAAGATTTTATTGTATCACATTAACCTCAATCAACAATAATGAAGGATATTGACATAGATGAAAACAATCATCAAAACTATTTGATAGAAATATCCCCCTTTTTCTTGAAATCATTTAAAAGTCACACTATTTGTCAAGAAGCCATTTAAAAATAGATTTTTGAATCAAAGTTTCCCATACCACTTTGAAACTTTTAAAAAGAGTTTTTATTTGAAAACTTTAATGTCCATATAAATAAATCCTTAAAACTATTTTTAAAACATGGACATTAATGAGAAAGATTTAGAAGAATAAGTCTTTAAAACATTTAAAAATGGTATTTTAGTTAGAGTTTCTAACCAAAAGAGAGACACTTGAATACAAATAATTAAGGTAATAAAAATATTTTAATATCATGAGAATAAAGGGATTCATGATATACTATGTTAAAGTACATTATATACACCACATAAAAGTGATTTGGTGTATATCAACAAAGAAGTCTCAATGGAATGTAAATTGAGATGAAATCTCTCGTAAAGGTAGTACCCTTAGGTTAAGGATAAATCAACGACATAGTTATGTGTGACAAATATAAACACACTAAATATGATTGGATATTCAGTGTAAAACAATCAAAGGACATTCACACATATTCTTGTAAAAACAACACCAACGAATTGGATGTTTAACTCAACAAATGGAGAATGAGTTAAAATTACTCTTATCAAATTCATATCAATGACTTGAGAAATTATCAATTGAGTGATTATGTGTATCAAAAGTATATCCACAGGAAAGGGAGTGGAAATTATGACATAATCAAATGAATAGTGATTCCACACATAATCTCGGAGTAAAATAATCAATGAAGTTTGCGTAAAGCTGAATAAATGGAAATTGAAATTTCAAATTCCCTTATCGATTAGGTAAATTATGAAACATACACCCATGAAAGAAGGATCATACCATGATGATGTAAATATCCATAAATTAAAGTATATTTCACAATTAATACAATCATGGGTAGTACACGCACCACATGCAATAAATAAGTGGTGAACAATGGAATTCTCACGTAATTAAAAGTGAGATAAGAAAATCCCATACTTTGTACTTTTTCCTTGGTTGACGGTAGGTTAACCTCCTGTATAATGGTGAAATAATTGTTATTGAATTATACAATAATCATTTACATTAATATGATATCATATATGATCTTTTAACATTGGTTTGTTAATAATATCTTAGAATTATCGTCATTTAGGGTGTTAACGGGTTCATTTTACTTTATATTATTTGTTATGTGAGCCATATTTGTATATTATTCATATACAGAATGATATCAAGTCCTTAGATACTATTTTTAAATAATAAAATGATAATTATAATTCAATGGATATGATTGAGAATGAATCTCATCACGTTCGTGGAGACGGTAGTCTGTACGTACGCACGAGCGACAATATCATTCTTTTGATATTAAAGTAATATATAATTGGATGGTATATCATATATACAGAATCATTATCATGTTATATTTATTATTTACATGAGTTACACATCATTATTACACCCATCCAAATAATAATATATTGAATAACAATTACACCACGACGTGGAGACGGTAAGCCGTACGCACGCACGTATGGTGACATGTTATTCAAAGGGTGGATAGAATACTGAATATGGTTGTACCATATTTATAATAAAATCATAGTATATATATGATAATGGAGTTATTATTTTAGAATGGTAATAACAAAGAAAGAAGAAGTGGAAGAAGAAAGGAACTTGAAAAGGGGTGGTGAAAACATTACCTCTTCTTCGGGTTCTTCCTTTTGTTTTGATCAAAAGGCTCTTTAGGATGGATTTCTGATCAAAATAAGGCCTCTAGGTTGTAGTTAGGGAATTTTATAGAGTATTTGGGCAGGTCTTGGGCGAACCAAAAGGCTTTTAAGGTGTGAAGAAATGAGAAGGAGGAGTGCCCTTTTATAAGAGGGGTGAGGGGCACCTTTGGAAAAGCTAGAAATATTAATTTATAATAAATTCATATTAAGTTTCTAATATCTCCAAAGTTGATTATTTATAGTTTAAGGTGGGGATGGTTTGAAAACCACTCAACCTATAGAATTTAGACAGGTTTGGGTCATTATATTAACCTTATGTTTAAGTATTAACTCTTAGTTAATTAGTTTCACTTTTACAATGTCTCTTTGTATTTTTATATTATATGGTTAATAAACTTACCATATAAATCCAAGATACCCACAAGTGGTCCATTAATGATAAAAATATCATGATATAAGTCTCCTGGCCTAACCTTATATTTTTAGGAATTTAATATCAATTAATAATATAATATTTGTTTTAAAAACTCTTTTATGTCAATTTTGACACTATTCAATAGTTGATTTTTTTGAAACCCATAACAGAATGATTACTACGAAAAAAGTTAATTAAATAAATCCTAATATGTCATAGTAACCTATAAAATTAGTTTAATTCAATAAAAGTCTCAAATTATATTTATTTGGGTATTTATAATATCAATTATTCTAATTTTTTTACTATTATGGTAATTACTGCATCACCATTGTGTCATAAATAAACTAAATTATTTAATGTCTAAAAATTATAAATAAAATATCATTACGTAGGAAATAGTTTTAGATTTTTAATGAATATTTATAGTCTAAAATACAACATATATAACCCTATGTAACAATTGTTTTGCTAAAAGATATATGCTTGTGTAATTTTTGTATTCATTTTAACTTAATTAAAATAAAGTGTCCCTATCACTTACAAGTGGATCCATGGAGTCCCAAAATCGACCCAAATATGCCCATGGTCGACCATGTATCAACCAATAGGTTTAAGACACGTTTTAGGGTAATTTAGTATTATTATAATATTATTTTTTAACCCTTTTTTTACCGGATTTACCCTTTAACCATGGTAAATAAAATATTTACCGAAGTAATTATCCAAAATGTCTAAAAATAAAAGTTACCTATTTAAAAAATTTAAACATCCTGATTCCAAATATGTAATCCATTTTTCCAAATTCAAAACACCGAAGTGGCAGAAATTAATTTAAAATTAATTCCCTTTGTTAAAACAAAAAGCGTGTTTTTAAGAGATAATAACAATCAAAAGATTGGCACTTGTTTATGTCTGGTTTAAATGTGAAAATATGTTCAATGAACCACATTATATTAAATGGTAAAAATATATTTTAAATATAATTTAAAACCACCCAAATTCATAATTTATCACTATGAATCATTTTTATTAAAAAAGTTGTTTTTAATTAAAATTTAGCAATTTTATACTATTCATCAAAATATAAAAGTTATCCGAAAAGTACCAAAATTTCACCCTAGTATAATTTCGTTATTCTGAATCCAAAAATGAAGTCTATTTTAACAAATTCAAAACATAAATGTTTCATTTAGTAATTTAAAATTGATTCCTACATTCAAAAACAAAAGGCGTATTTTTAAGAAATAATAACTATCAAAAGTTTGACACTTGTTTATGTCCAATTTCAAGGTGAAATTACTTAAAATGACCATCATTGGATTAAATAGTAAAAATATAATATATTTATACTTTCGGAACATTAAAATGTATAATTTAACAATATAAATTATTTTGATTAAAAAAGTTGTTTTCAGTTAAAATTTAGTAAATTTTCACTATTCACCCAAATATGAAAGTTATCAGAAAGACACAAAAACATTATTGATACTAAATTATTATGTCCCGATTCTAAAGAAGAATTTCATTTTTTCAAATTGAATATATAAAAGTTTCAAATATTGTTTTTTAAAAGGCTTTTCCATTAAAAGGCGGTAAAATTTCATTTTTTGAAAAATACTTCTTATCTGAAAAAATGAATTTGTTCATAAATCATGTCTTAAAAACTCATAATACGGATTAAAATTATAAGGATAATATAATATTTAAAATTTAGTTAATACTATTCATAACCTCTTTTGAACGACTAGTTTGGTAAGTCGTGGTGTACTTGAACTCAGTGTTGCGTACAACACACGCTATTGTATTATTCAAAGAGAAGTGTACTGTGGAAGATTGGGGCATTACATCTATTCAATCTGTTTTAAAGTCCCACATATTATTTATTCTCCCACACTTATTGTTTTATAATTATATCATATTCTTACTATGATTTTATCATTTCTTCTCTAGTTATGGTTCTAAACCTTCTTCCATGATCGACCATTAGTTTAATTCTACCGCTAGTAGATATTATTTCTATTTGGTTGATATTATTCACTCCACCAAAAGTTCATTACTCCACAGTTCTCCTTCAGTTTTAAACTTATCATGGTACATATCTCACTAAAAGAAAATCCTTACTTCAATAAATCTTATCCTTGCACAATAGGTGTTTTATGCATCCTTCTCTAGTGGATCTTCCAACCCTCAACAGATGCACCATTGGGATATTAGTAGTTTACCTCAATGGAAGAACCATTGTAAATCACCCAATGGTAGCTTCTCTATTTTCTACCATTACACCCCAATGGTAGAACTTTTTTTTCTACTGTTGTAATCCAATGGTATATCTTTTATAAATTTTTTGATAGAACTCAATCAGTTTTTTTTCACTTCCACTTATTTTTCAATATTGGATTTCATTCCCCATCACCAGTAGATCACCTTAAAATGGTATATCTATTCATCATCAGTATAACCACCTTTAGTGAGAGAATATTCCTCCCACTATTCTCTCTTTTTCCACCATTGTACACCATTTGTAGGCCAATCTGCTGCTAACAATTTAAATGCACTATTAGTTAAAATTTTGTTTCTAAATATTTTATTTCTTATATTAATTGATGTTACTAAAATAATTAATTTGTTAAATTTTTTATTATTTTATGTTGAAATATAATTGTAAGAATTTTTAAAAAATAATTAATGCATTATTTTATATACACTTATTCGTAAAAATTGGAATGCCTATGATTATATATTTTTACTATGTTTTTATGTCTTAATAATCTAGAATATTATAATTTCATTTCAACTATTTTATAAATATAATTTATTTACAAATGTTATTCTAAAAATATTAAATTTTTTATTTTAATATTTAATAAAGAAATGTAAAGCTTTATTGTACCCTGTTTTTTAGTATGGATTGAACAAAACAAGGTAACAATCATATTATTTAATTGCTATACAATAACAAGTTCCATTTAGATATTCCACATGGAAACACTCCTAAAGGATATTTATTTTAATGATTTGAGATATATCTTCAAGGAATAAAACATAAACCAATTCAAATAATTTAACAAAATAACTTATGATATATCTTAAACTCATTATTGCTTCTCTCAATTTTTCATGAACTTGTTCAACTTATAGAAACAAGATTTGATCATCAAAGGAATTCAACTTAGACATTTTTTTCCTCTAAGTGGTCAAATATCATCAAGTTTAAACATCTTTTAATTTTATGATCATCATCTAATTTCCCTATAATAGTTTTTATCTGTGTAATATTATTTCCTTATGTTTTTATTTCATAGAGTCCGGTTTATGATTTTCCTAATCAAAAGTATGTTTTGGTTCATCTGGTTATGCCACCACCTAAAAGGAAGTATGGTTTGTGACAACCAATCAAAATTTAGGTAAACAGACTAAGTTGGTATCCTATAAATAATGTATTTTTCCTCTGAGTTCTTCTTAAAGGAAGCACCGGTAATAAGGTTATCACACCTTGAAAAGTGATGTTCTTAGTGGGTACCAAAATCCTTTAGGAGTAAGGGAGGTTGAGAAGGGTATTGGGATCTCTGTGATATGAACCACTATAAATCCTTGTGTTCTTTATTTTTATTTCCACTATTCTTTATTTTAAGAACACTACAGTCACTATAGATTTTTATTTTTTATAATATGATTTTTTCTTTAAACTTTTAAAAGGACAATTATCACCCTTTATTAATATTTTACATCACTAATGGTCCAAAAATTGTTATTGGAGCCCTATCCCCAATAGGTTATTATTTGTTCTTCTGATTTTTAACTCTGTTATAACATGATATCCTAGAATTTATATTTTAAGGAACAAAATAAAATATTTTTGTTAAGATGGAAGGTGTTAATTCCAATGATGGTTGGATTCCATAGAAACCCCCATTATTTAATGGAAGTGACTATAGATACTAAAATAAAAGAATGTAAAACTACTTGAAACAACCGATTTTGGATCATTGGACTATCATAAATAATCTATATGATCTACCCAAAGTGGATCCTCATATACTAGTAGGTAATTACATGTTAAAATATGTTTTGAATAGTAAAGTTAAAAATATTTTATATTGTGTTAAATTTAGAAGTGTCTATAGACTTGTTTCATATTATAAGACATCCCACGATATATAAAGGATACTTTAATTTAATCATTATGGTACTGAAAAGATCAAGAGAACCAATCCAAGAATGCTCCAAATAGAATAGAATCACTTCATGATGGGATATAAAAAATCTATAAATTATTTGTTCCATCTATTCATAAGTATAAAAAACTGTATGAGTTCTCTTGGAGAAGTTTTGGACAACATAACTCAAGTATAAAGAGTATTAAGAGATCCTAAAAAAATATGTAATAAAAAAAGGTGGTCATTTATGAGAGTAAAAATTTTAAAGAGTATACTTTAAATGAACTTTTAGGTTCTCTTCTGTAGTATGAGTTAGAAATAAAAAATACTAAAAATGAGGATTATACTGAAATAAAAGGTATTGAATTTAAATCCAATGATATTGATACATCTAATTACTCCAAATATGAGTTTTTATAAAGTGACATGGAGATGTATCACTTTAGTAATAAGTTTTTTAAGTTCATGAAAAAGGTGGAAAGAGGAATTTCAAGAGGAATTCTAGAATAGAATTTAAGAAAGGAAATACCACTAAAAAAATGATGTTTTATAATTAAATTGTTATGAGTACATGAATAAAGGTCATATAAGGACCAACTTCCCTAAACTCAAACATCCAAATAAAGAAAATGATAAAATAATATAGGAAAAAAAGGTTTGTTTAGAGGTTGGTACTATTCAAATAGTTCTAACCCAAGTAGTGAATCTGAAAATGAATAATAGGTAGGGAATCTTTACCTCAGGTGTATTAGGTGTGTTGTAAATTATCCACTGATTACCTAATTAAAATCTCCTATAAAAGTTGATCAAAATGATTTATCTATAAATGAAACTGAAATTTATTATGATTCATGTTCTGATTCTGATTTTTTTAAATTCCAAAGTTATGATATTTCTTAAGGAAAATTAACAATTAAAGAATTATAGAGTCAAGATAATTGAAATTTTTTCTAACTTAAAAAATTAAGAAAAATAATTTGATTAAATAAAATGAGAAATTAAAAGGGAATGTAATAGTTGAAAAATATGTGTTTCCTATAATGATAATTCTAAAGAGGATTATAAATCCAAATTTATAAAACTAGAAGTAGAAAATTTAAGGGTTAAAAAATTTCTAGTATTACATGATAAAGATTAGAATATAAGATTTAATTTTGTTTTAGATGATCTAACTAATGTAGAAAATTAATGTAATAAATTAAAGAAACAAAATAGTAATTAAAAAAACTACTAGATCCAATAAAAAGGTCTTCACAGATTTATAAAATGTTCAAAAAATAATATGGATTTGGAAAATGATGTTGTTAATCTAAAAATTGATTTATCTAATTTTGTTAATGGAATGGAAAAATATGATAAGATTATGTATTTAATGTAACTAAAAACAATTTTTTTTGATATAATAGTTTAAGAACATGTTTAAATAAAACTAACTTTTTTAAAAGATCAAAAGGAAGTGTTTCTAGTGTAACCTACTTTAAATGTACATTAAAATGGAATAATAACAATGCGTGTTCACTAATATTTACCAAATAGTTTGGGTATACTATAACTTTCAATGATATATATTTATTTTCTAATCATCACACTAATAAATGCTTCAATCTATTTGGGTTCCAAATTTTTCTTCTAATTAATTGAGTAGGATGAAAGTTAGAATGAGTACCAAAATAGTGGGTTTGATTGTTTAATTTCATAAAATATACCTTATAAGTTTCAATGACTCGTGGTACTGGCACAATGGATAATATGGACACATGATATATTATATTTAAAACTTTCTATCATTTAATTCATGTGATGGTGGTGTTTTCAAATTTAGAGATGACTCTAATGATCAGATTAAAGGTATTGGTAATTTTTTTTCTAAAATAGTTATTATTTCAAAAGTATTATATGTGTTTGGGTTAAAACATAATATTATAAGTATATAATACTTGTGTGAAGATAGATTAATTTTTTTTATTTGAAAATGAAAACGTATTGTTAGGAAAAATAAATTAGTTTTATTTTCTACAAATAGAAAAGAAAATGTATATACTATTGATTTTTATGAACTAACTAAACAAAAGTTTATGTTTTTGAATGCTGTAGAAGAAGGTGAGATTCAGTGTCATAGGAGTCTTTGGTATGTAAAATTCATACTGTAGTAAATAAATTTCAAATCATGAACAATTTTTGTGATTGAACAATTTATATACAAGTAAGTACTTCATGTGTGATTCATATTTAAAAGGTAAACAATATAAAGAAAATTTTTAAATATATAAATTATGTTAGTACTGCTATATGGTTATAATTATTCCATATTGACTTGTTGGGACCTATAAAACCTACTATTTTTGGGGGTAAAATGTATGTATTTTTAATTATAGATGATTAATGTAAATGATTATGTATTTATTTCTTATCCCATAAAAATGAAACTTTATCCAAATTTACTAATTTTTGTAAGATTGTACAAAATTTTAAAAATGCTTCAATAATCTATATCAGATTTGATAGAGGTAGTGAATTTTTGAATTTTGAATTTGATAATTTTTTTGAATCAAATGGTTATAAAAAATATTTACTTCTAGGATACCAAAATAGAATGGTGTGGTAGAAAGAAATAATAGTTCTATTCATGAAATGGATAGATCAATGATAATGGAATTTAGTATACCTAAATACTTTTGAAAATAAGATGTAAGTTTTTATTTTCATATTTTAAACAAATTTTCTATTATAATTTTCTTAAAAAATAACCTTTATGAACTTTTCAATGGTTTTAAAATTTTTTTTGGATATTTTAGGGTCTTTTTATGTGAAGCCTTTGTCTTAAATACAAAAGATAATTTCAAAAAATTTGGACTCTAAATCATATAAAGGGACTTTTTTAGGATATTCTAATGCTATAAAATCATATAGAGTTTTCAATAAGAATACTATAGTTGTTAAAGAATATTTTATTTTTTTGTTTAATGAAAATAATTCTAATAAGAAGAATATTGAATCAAATAAATAAAATAATGAGTTTAGTGAAATTAATTTTTTTGAAGATAATGACCAAGATACTGATATTTCATAAGTTGGGGGGGGGGTCATATCTCTTATCAAACCAATCCAATGGAATAGAAAAATCTTAAATATAACCCTATTTAATAAGTAATTGATAATTTATAATATATAATTCCAACTAGAAAATATGTCTTTTATCACTGTTCTAATTCTACTTTTGTTACTGAATTTCATCCTATCATTGCTAAAAATGATTTAATTGATTCAAATTAGATTGATTCTATGCATGATGAATTAAATCAATTTTAAAGGAATAAAGTGTTGGATTTATGTTCTTTTCCAAAAGACAAACCTATTACAGGAAGTAAGTGGATTTTTCCTATTAAACCTAATAAAGATGCAAACATAGTTAAAAATAATTCTAGACTAGTTGCTCAAGGTTATTCCTAGGAAAAGGTAATTGGATTTAAGCATAATGTGACAAGATAACACCATGGGAAATTCCCTATATTTAACTATTAAAAGTGGGATACTATGAATCTTGTACCTTGGTGATCAAAATCCACTAACTCAACTACCAATAATGTTCTCATTGAGGAGCTATTAGAGGGGATCCCATCACAAGGTCTAATTATCTCCATATCAAAATCCAAAACCATCAATGCTTTTGCAGACATGATACTAGAGGGGAATGCATCCCAAGGTCTACTAATCTATTATAATATCACATGTGTAGTTATTTTTGTAATTTTTGGTCCTGCTAGATGAATCGCGTCCTTTCCACTCCTAAGTCAACAAGTGTACTAGTTACAGCTCACCCACCTAGATAATCAAAATTCACTTTATTCCCAAATTACATTTCAAATATCATATAATCATCAATTTTATATTCACATTCCAAGAATCATAAGCACACAAGGAAACCACCCCCTTCAAATTTTAACATTAATCAAACGATCAATATCCTAATGGAAACCACCAATTTCTATAAAGAAACAAATTTCTATTTTCACACACACACCAAAATCATTTAAAATGCACTTCGTACCACTTTCACAATTCATGAAACCCATATAGAAAGACAAGATGCAGTGAACATCTAAAAAACCAACCATTTCTAGGGTAAATTCCCCTTTTAAATTCATATTCACATTGAAACCAATTTATAACATTCTTCCCATCATTTTAAAAATTAAAAGACACATTTAAGGTAAATAATAAAGAATACAACATGAAAAAAATACCTTTTACTTTGTAAAAACAAATTTTCAACAAATTTTTACCTTTAACTCTCTTTGAAAATACTATTTTCAACTTTCACATGAGGAATAAGACATTTTCATGAAGCACCACAACAAAGAACACAAGAAATATAATCAATTTTTTTCTTCCAAAAACCATCTTTCATAACATAAGGAACTCAAACCCTTTCCAAAAAATAATTTTCACCACATAAATAATCTATAGACACAAATAAGAAATCAATCCAACCCCATATAATAATGTAAAATCATTTAACCACCTACCTCACACTTGGAATCTTTTGAAAATCAGTGTGAAACCACAACCGAAGCACAACGAGACTATATAAAGGTAATATCAAACAATAATCATCAATATTTCCCCCCAACAACACAATATCAAACCTCATTTAGGTCAAAAAATACACTAGAAAATAGAAACTCAAGGAAAAGGGAATAGAATCCCTCGAAAGTGGGAGAAATCAATAGGAAAATGACTATATTGGTAACTTCATAAAGAAATGGGGTCAAAAACACCCCGGGACTGAAGTTAAAATGTTCTAAGAAAGTTTGCAAGAGGTTCCCATGTGAAGTGCACTGTGTTGCATTTGTTGTCAATGAGACATGTTGTTGTCATGGAATGAATGGATGTCAAGGAATGTCAAGATGTGAATGCCAAAGGTTGTGATGGTGTTGGTAAGGAAAGGAGAATGGCCATGGTACTAAGATGCATGTCACTTAGGAGATTCACTAAGTGGTATTGGAAATTGTGGTTGAAACATTCTCCATGAATATCTGACGATTGTTGAGCTGATCTTTAAGTTCATAGAACTTGTATCCTGATGATAAAAAGTCATAACATTGTTTGAAGACCATGCATTGTATTGACAATGCATGAGGAGCTGAAGAATATCCATTCACTACTTCTAAGTGGATGAAGTGGTTTACTGAAGTCCATGCACTATCACTTAGTGCATGTGAATCAGAAGATGTTCCAATTGATCTATGATTAGATCAATGAAGATTATTGAAGAAATATTTGATTTAGGAGCTCGGTTGAAGATGAAGAAACCTTCGGGAATTCCATTCTTAAATGTTGATTATATGTTGAAGAAGAATGGAGGAATTCTAATGAAGAAGATTAATGCTTGAATTCTCAAGAACAATATGAAGGAGAAGAAAGGCTTGAAGTGGTTCTCTTGATATGGCTTGAACTCATTGAATACTTTGTTTTTAACAAAGTCATTATATTTGCCTTTGCCAAAAAATATGGCCAGCCAAGGCACCTTGGGGGTTCAACCCCAAGGCATGGGCACTAGGGCACCACGCCCGGGGGAACCCGTGGGGCGAGCCAGGGCGGCAGGGCGCACCCGTAGGACACCGCATGGGCGCCTGGGGCACGCCCGGAGGAGCGCGGTAGGGGCCGTGTATAAGCTCCCGAGGGTACGCAGTAGTGAAGCCCGCGCACCTGAGGATGCATATTGGGCGCCAGTGGCGCGCCCGCAGGGAGCATAGGTGGGCGCAGAGCGCGCCCGCAGAGAGAACCCGGTGCGGGGCGACACCGGGAGGGGAGAAGTTCAACTGAAGTGAGGATGGGAGCGGATCTTTGATAAACCGCGGAAAAATCGGCCGCCGTTTCGATGTGGGACGCGCTTTTTTTCACCAGGAGCGAATCCCAGCCGCTCATCTGATCCCACGGACGATCGGAGCCGCTCATCTAATCCGCCGCGGCCCATCCTGATCGCGGCCGTCCAAATCTTTGATCCGACGGCTCTCCGCGCGTCTTCTTCCCCGCGCCATGCGAAGCCACCCGCGACGTCCCCGCTGAACCAGAGCCCTCCGAGCACCAGAATTCGAGCTCCCGGCCACCATTTCCGAATCCGAAGGCTCCATTGAGCTCGTCTGGCCACACTAAACATGATCATGCCTAAAAATAGGCATGCATGCAATGTTTGGGAGATTTCGAACAAGGCAGAGGCAAAACGAAGTTGCCGAGGCCTCGGTGTATTCGTGCTTTGCGTGGATTGTTTTTAAACGAAGGTATGCATGCATTTGCATGCGCATGCACATAGAGGAATGAAAAATAAAGAACCCGCGTGCACTGAAGAGAAAACGCAAAACTTTGGAAAGATTTTGAAGATCTGAAATCTTCGGTGATTCAAAGATTTATCGCACGCGGATGAACCAAGGCATCTCTGCCTATAAAAGGAGAGGCCGAGACCTCATTGTTGTTTGCTGAAGTTCTGTTGAAAACCCGAAGTCCCGCGGAGTGCTCTGCCTCGCGAAGTTGAAGCCCCCGTGCAATTATATTTGCGCGGATGAAGTTCTCAGTGCCATCCTTGGCCCGAAGGAGTCCCTTGCGCGCAACTCCTTTGCGCGACAAGAAGAAGGAGGTGAGGAGTCCCCTGCGCGTCTTTCTTTTGCGCGACAGGAAGTACCCGAGGCTGCAAGTACCTTGCGCACCCTCGAGGTTTGTTGTGGCTTGCGCGCCTCGTGGTGTTGCATCCTGCACACCCGAGTACCTGTGCACCCCGCGGCTCAAGACACTTGCGCGGCAGTGTGTGTGTGCCAAGTGAAGAAGAAGACCCGAGGGCTTGGTACCTTGTGCAGCTGTTGGAGAAGTAGTTGGCCGCGGCTCAAGCAGACCCTTGCACGCCTCCTTTGTCATTCAGGTGGAATAGAAGAAGAAGGCCGAGCCTTGTGCTTGTGTGAAAAGTGAAGGAAGAACACCCTACGGGCAGTAGGTGTGCAAAGCAAGAAGACCCGAGGCATAGTGACTTTTGTGTGCAAGATAAAGTGGAAGGCCAAGTGTGTGCCAAGTGGTTAGAAGACCACACTCATTAAGTGTGTGTGAAAAACAAGAGGAAGACCCGAGGCCTTTAGTGCCTTGTGTGTGCACACTTTGAAGAACAAAGAATAGTTTGTGTGTGTGCAAGAAGAAGTGAAAGGCCAAGCTTAAGTGTGTGCAAAATGAAGAATAAATTGTGTGTGCAAAACAAGTGAAGGCCGAACCTATGTGTGTGCACTAAGTGAAGTGTGTACACACTTAGAAGAAGAAGAAGAGGATACTCACACAAAGTATAGCACACGTTTCAAGTGTGTAAGCAAAAGGAATTAAATGTGTGAAGGAAAAGTGGAAAGGTGTGTGCTTAAAGTGAATATACCCTTTGAGGGTTTATTGAACCTAGAAGAAAGAGAAGGAGAGTGCATGCATGCATGTATGCACGTGCACATGTGAAACAAGTCAAATTTGCTTGTGTGCATTTGAGTTGTCTAAGACAAGGAGGTTCTTGAAGAATTGAGAAGGCCATGCTATCAATGCATGAGGATGAAGAGCTGCCATGCACTCAGTGCATGAAGTTGAAGTGAAGTGAGACTGAGCCAGACTGAAGTTAAAGACATCAGTTGTCTGAGTATTCAGTAATTGAGAAGACCCTGATCAACAGAAGTGATTAGAAGTTGTGAGCAAGACCAACAGACCTTTTCAGAGGCTGTTGAAGATTCTTGAAGAGAGAGGCCAGATCATCCTGAGAAGAAGGTGATAAAGCCTGAGCAAGACGAGAAGACCTGATCAACTCAAGTGATCAGAGGTACAGAGCAAGGCCAGCAGTCTTTATCCCAGACTGCTGAAGATACTTGAAGGAGCTGAACAAGAAGAAGAGCTACTCGTGTGACTCGAGGAGCCAGGAGAAGACCCTGTGGGACTCAGGGAGAAGAAGTCTTCAGTGGGATTCTGGAGCAGGCCAGTGGGACTCTGGTAACACTGTGTGACGCAGTATAAAGACCCTCCTGTGGGACTCAGGAGAGATACAGTGGGACTCTATATCGACCATTGTAATACTAACAGATTATAATGGGAGAATCCATGCTGGGAGAGCATGGCAAGGATGTAGGCCTTTGGTGCCGAACCTTGTAAATCCTTGTGTCCTGTGCCTTTTCATTACTGCATTATTCGGGAAAGGTTGAGAGACATAAGAAGAGTGGATCGAGGCCTTAACAAGCAATAGAGGTTTAATTGATTAAGAATCAATTAGTAAAAAGTTTTAAAGGATCACTAATTCACCCCCTCCCCCTCTCAGTGATTCACACTGATCTGGGAACTTCAATTGGTATCAGAGGGAGGTTACCTCTAAAAGATCCAAGAGAGTCTATATGGAGTGCGGATTTGAGGAAATGAAAGAACAGCCTCAAATGGAGATATCTGCCAAGACTCTGAAAAACAGAATGAAGAAACAGGCAAAGAAGATGAGGAAGAAGGTTGCTACAATAAGAGAAACTCCTTCTATGGAAAGAAATGTGAAAGTCACATCAGATGACAATTCCTTTTATCATTCTTCTGATGAAGCCTGCTCTAGCTGTGATGAAGATGGAAGAAACAATGATCTTCTAAATGCAATCAAATATCTTCAGAAGAGAGTCCCCAAGGAAGTGGCAATGTGTATAGCTACAGGCATCCTTGATCTTCAAGAAGAAAAATTACAGCTAGAAGAAGAAGCCAATGCAATGGAAGATCAGTTGGCTAAAAGGGTTGGCATAACCAACACTCTCAGAAAGCTGGTGAAGGCTAAGGATGAAACAGTTTCTCTTTGCAATGATAGATATGAAGACACTGCTGAAGAATTGCAAAGGAGCCTTTCTGAGAAAGATTTCTTTAAAATAATGGTCAGAGATGTTTTCCATGCACTGGAAAAGAGTCACAAAGTTTCAATGAATGTCAGAGATGCTCAACTTGAAGACAAAGTAAACAGGGTAAAGGAGCTTGACAATTCATTAGAAGAAATGAAGAAGGTGCATGAAGACTAACTTGAACAGCTGAAAGAAAATTGGGAAGGAAGGCTAAGAACTATTGAGGATGAGAAGAACTCCCTCAATATGAAATGCTTAGAACTGGAGGTGATATTGAAAAATTAGCAATCACCCAAAGCTGAATCCTCCCAGTCAGCTTAAAGAAGACATGTTTCTACTCAAGTATGCTTTGAGCAGGATGATTCTAAGAGAAAGACATCCTCTAATAAAAGGGCAACATCTTCTAGAAAGAAGGTACCATCCATACCATCTTGTACTGATGCTTCTAATTGTGTTTCCACAAAAAGTGCAGGATGGAAGAATAATTCCAAACAAATATGGATGAAGACAGTGAAGAAGCAGAGCTCTCCTGAAACAACACAGCAGCTCCAGAAAAGTACCCTAAAATCAGAAAGACTGATGAAGTCAAGATTTGTGGGTCAATGTTGGTGTTGTAATAAGTATGGGCACTGTGCAAAGGATTGTTGGTACAATCCACTGAATGTCAAAGCACAAAGGAAGCCCATGCCAAGGGGGAGCAAGCCAGAAGAAAAGAAGCAGCATCCACAGGTCCAGAGACATCTGTTTACTGCAAATAGATTTGGATTACTTGACAACATCTGGGATGATTGAAAAAGTGGTCAAAAAGATACATGTCAATCTCCAACTGTATCCAGAGCACAAAAGAAGAAAATATCACAGAACCTGGCTCAGAAAGAATCCTTGGGAAGCAAGAAGAAAGTTGAAGATGCTCCCAAGAAGATTATGAAAAATGAAGAGAAGACCTTGGAGTCTAAATCCAAGAAGGGTGATGCATCCAGAAGGACCACCAAGAAATGCTTCTACTGTGGAAAGAAAGGACATATCATGGATCTTTGTAAAGAAGCCATGAAATTCAATAGAGGCAGACTGGACTCAAACAGACAATCAATCCAGCAGAAGCAGAAGGGATTGATTGAAAACAAGTTGCCTAAGAAAGGTAGCTTGACAGCATCTAAGGAACCATGTGGAACTTCCAAAACTGAGGCCACTCTTCCAAATGATTTACTAGTCATATGGCCAAATCAGTTGCAACTTTCCAAAGATCTGCAAAAAGCTGAAGATAAAGTTCTGGCAATTGCTAAGGCAAAAGGGAAGAAGAAGATTTCACATGAAGATGTGTTGAGATCCACACTAGCACAAACATCAAAGAAGATCAGATGTGCAAGTGTGAAGAATGGTGAAAATGGGACATCTCGGTTGAGAGAATCTTCTCAACCTTGTTGTTCACATTGATGAACCAAGGAGGTTCCATCTTATTCCCTAATCACTTGTATTTACATGTGCTAACACTGCAGGGAATTGAAGATGATGATCATTCTCAACTGGAGAGTGGTTTGGACAGAATGGAGTGCACCCCTTGAGGGGGAGCCAATCTGAAGAAGATGGGATTCTTAGATTAATACCATCTTGAGAAAAGTGAAGGTATTCCAATCATACTTTCATCCCTTGTTTCTTAATTGTATTCATCATGACAATTAAGGGGGAGTATTGATTGAAGACAAATGGATGAAAGGGGGAGCTTTATCTTTGCACCTGAACATTCTAATGTGTTTTGTGAAGTATGTGCAGGATTCAGCAATTCATTGAATATCTGAAAAAATTCAACCCCTAAGCATGATCGCACATGTGTAGTGGATGTGGATAGCATTGAGTTCCTTGGTTATATCACTCTTGTTTTCTACACCGGGTTTTCCCAAGTAGACTTAGAGTTGATCAACTAAAGGTTCTTTGCTAAAGAAGAACATGTGACATCATCCCTCTCTCAGTGTTTTTCAAGAGAATGCTATTCAAAGGGAGGAAGATATTTTTGAAAGTGAACCACACCACACCTTTGCATTTGATTTCCAATAATGGGGAGAAAATATTGGCACACATAATGACCCATTCATATGTGCTAAAGGAGTGTATTGACAACAAATACAAAGGGGGAGATTGAAGTGCACTGTGTTGCATTTGTTGTCAATGAGACATGTTGTTGTCATGGAATGAATGGATGTCAAGGAATGTCAAGATGTGAATGCCAAAGGTTGTGATGGTATTGGTAAGGAAAGGAGAATGGCCATGGTACTAAGATGCATGTCACTTAGGAGATTCACTAAGTGGTATTGGAAATTGTGGTTGAAACATTCTCCATGAATATCTGACGATTGTTGAGCTGATCTTTAAGTTCATAGAACTTGTATCCTGATGATAGAAAGTCACAACATTGTTTGAAGACCATGCATTGTATTGAAAATGCATGAGGAGCTGAAGAATATCCATTCACTACTTCTAAGTGGATGAAGTGGTTTAATGAAGTCCATGCACTATCACTTAGTGCATGTGAATCAGAAGATGTTCCAATTGATCTCTGATTAGATCAATGAAGATTATTGAAGAAATATTTGATTCAGGAGCTCGGTTGAAGATAAAGAAACCTTCGGGAATTCCATTCTTAAATGTTGATTATATGTTGAAGAAGAATGGAGGAATTCTAATGAAGAATATTAATGCTTGAATTCTCAAGAAGAATATGAAGGAGAAGAAAGGCTTGAAGTGGTTCTCTTGATATGGCTTGAACTCATTGAATACTTTGTTTTTAACAAAGTCATTATATTTGCCTTTGCCAAAAAATATGGCCAGCCAAGGCACCTTGGGGGTTCAACCCCAAGGCATGGGCACTAGGGCACCACGCCCGGGGGAACCCGTGGGGCGAGCCAGGGCGGCAGGGCGCACCCGTAGGACACCGCATGGGCGCCTGGGGCACGCCCGGAGGAGTGCGGTAGGGGCCGTGTATAAGCTCTCGAGGGTACGCAGTGGTGAAGCCCGCGCACCCGAGGATGCATAGTGGGCGCCAGTGGCGCGCCCGCAGGGAGCATAGGTGGGCGCAGAGCGCGCCCGCAGAGAGAACCCGGTGCGGGGCGGCACCGGGAGGGGAGAAGTTCAACTGAAGTGAGGATGGGAGCGGAACTTTGATAAACCGCGGAAAAATCGGCCGCCGTTTCGATGTGGGACGCGCTTTTTTTCACCAGTAGCGAATCCCAGCCGCTCATCTGATCCTGCGGACGATCGGAGCCGCTCATCTAATCCGCCGCGGCCCATCCTGATCGCGGCCGTCCAAATCTTTGATCTGACGGCTCTCCGCGCGTCTTCTTCCCCGCGCCATGCGAAGCCACCCGCGACGTCCCCGCTGAACCAGAGCCCTCCGAGCACCAGAATTCGAGCTCCCGGCCACCATTTCCGAATCCGAAGGCTCCATTGAGCTCGTCTGGCCACACTGAACACGATCATGCCTAAAAATAGGCATGCATGCAATGTTTGGGAGATTTCGAACAAGGCAGAGGCAAAACGAAGTTGCCGAGGCCTCGGTGTATTCGTGCTTTGCGTGGATTGTTTTTAAACGAAGGTATGCATGCATTTGCATGCGCATGCACGTAGAGGAATGAAAAATAAAGAACCCGCGTGCACTGAAGAGAAAACGCAAAACTTTGTAAAGATTTTGAAGATCCGAAATCTTCGGTGATTCAAAGATTTATCGCACGCGGATGAACCAAGGCATCTCTGCCTATAAAAGGAGAGGCCGAGACCTCATTGTTGTTTGCTGAAGTTCTGTTGAAAACCCGAAGTCCCGCGGAGTGCTCTGCCTCGCGAAGTTGAAGCCCCCGTGCAATTATATTTGCGCGGCTGAAGTTCTCGGTGCCATCCTTGGCCCGAAGGAGTCCCTTGCGCGCAACTCCTTTGCGCGACAAGAAGAAGGAGGTGAGGAGTCCCCTGCGCGTCTTTCTTTTGCGCGACAGGAAGTACCCGAGGCCGCAAGTACCTTGCGCGCCCTCGAGGTTTGTTGTGGCTTGCGCGCCTCGTGGTGTTGCATCCTGCAAACCCGAGTACCTGTGCACCCCACGGCTCAAGACACTTGCGCGGCAGTGTGTGTGTGCCAAGTGAAGAAGAAGACCCGAGGGCTTGGTACCTTGTGCAGCTGTTGGAGAAGGAGTTGGTTGCGGCTCAAGCAGACCCTTGCGCGCCTCCTTTGGCATTCAGGTGGAATAGAAGAAGAAGGCCGAGCCTTGTGCTTGTGTGCAAAGTGAAGGAAGAACACCCTACGGGCAGTAGGTGTGCAAAGCAAGAAGACCCGAGGCATAGTGCCTTTTGTGTGCAAGATAAAGTGGAAGGCCAAGTGTGTGCCAAGTGGTTAGAAGACCACACTCATTAAGTGTGTGTGCAAAACAAGAGGAAGACCCGAGGCCTTTAGTGCCTTGTGTGTGCACACTTTGAAGAACAAAGAATAGTTTTTGTGTGTGCAAGAAGAAGTGAAAGGCCAAGCTTAAGTGTGTGCAAAATGAAGAATAAATTGTGTGTGAAAAACAAGTGAAGGCCGAACCTATGTGTGTGCACTAAGTGAAGTGTGTACACACTTAGAAGAAGAAGAAGAGGATACTCACACAAAGTATAACACACGTTTCAAGTGTGTAAGCAAAAGGAATTAAACGTGTGAAGGAAAAGTGGAAAGGTGTGTGCTTAAAGTGAATATACCCTTTGAGGGTTTATTGCACCTAGAAGAAAGAGAAGGAGAGTGCATGCATGCATGTATGCATGTGCACATGTGAAACAAGTCAAATTTGCTTGTGTGCATTTGAGTTGTCCAAGACAAGGAGGTTCTTGAAGAATTGAGAAGGCCATGCTATCAATGCATGAGGATGAAGAGCTGCCATGCACTTAGTGCATGAAGTTGAAGTGAAGTGAGACTGAGCCAGACTGAAGTTAAAGACATCAGTTGTCTGAGTATTCAGTAATTGAGAAGACCCTGATCAACAGAAGTGACCAGAAGTTGTGAGCAAGACCAACAGACCTTTTCAGAGGCTGTTGAAGATTCTTGAAGAGAGAGGCCAGGTCATCCTGAGAAGAAGGTGATAAAGCCTGAGCAAGACGAGAAGACCTGATCAACTCAAGTGATCAGAGGTACAGAGCAAGGCCAGCAGTCTTTATCCCAGACTGCTGAAGATACTTGAAGGAGCTGAACAAGAAGAAGAGCTACTCGTGTGACTCGAGGAGCTAGGAGAAGACCCTGTGGGACTCAGGGAGAAGAAGTCTTCAGTGGGATTCTGGAGCAGGCCAGTGGGACTCTGGTAACACTGTGTGACGTAGTATAAAGACCCTCCTGTGGGACTCAGGATAGATACAGTGGGACTCTGTATCGACCATTGTAATACTAACAGATTATAATGGGAGAATCCATGCTGGGAGAGCATGGCAAGGATGTAGGCCTTTGGTGCCGAACCTTGTAAATCCTTATGTCTTGTGCCTTTTCATTACTGCATTATCCGGGAAAGGTTGAGAGACATAAGAAGAGTGGATCGAGGCCTTAACAAGCCATAGAGGTTTAATTGATTAAGAATCAATTAGTAAAAAGTTTTAAAGGATCACTGATTCACCCCCTCCCCCTCTCAGTGATTCACACTGATCTGGGCACTTCACCATGGATGAAAAATATATAATTGGGTGTATGAGAGGTGTTTCAGGGTTAAAATAGAAGAGAGAACAAATTTAATTTTACAGATTTTAATGACTTGGAAAAGTCCCATGGTTTTCCATCATGGTTTTTCTAACCATGCGTCAACCATGTGCCCCTCACTATCTTAAAGTAACAAGCCTCATGGTTAGCTTAAATGGTTTTCCAAATAGTGTGCCAACTGCACAGTCTCCACTATCCAAAATGAACATATGCAGCATGATTTCCTGGGAAAGGGTGCATGGTTTTCCTTAACCATGTCCCAACCATATGCCACTGGCTATAAAGCACAAAATCTCCATTTTATCCAAAAAATCATGGGGAAAAAATGGATAAATATAAGACTAAAAACAAAAAAAATATTTCCTAAAAATAAAAATACAGATGTGATAGGAATCCCACAAGGAGGATTTGGAGTGGTCGGTGAGCATAGTTCACTCTTATTGCATGTGGGCCCATGTATGTGGCTAGTAGAGCATATTGGCTAAATGCATGGGTTAGGCTAGGTAGCCTACTGGGAAAAAGGCCCATGTGTGTGTATAGTGTAACTAGTTCTTATCCCTAGTAGCTAGCTCAAATGGATGGAAGACACAACTTGTTTGATATATGTCTCTCTCACTACATTTCCAAATATATGTGGGAATGCGATATAATTTCACTATTCATCTTTTAAAAACCCAGACATGATATTGGTCATCAGATCTATTAAATCTCATATGTTCAATATTTTTTGAATTCCTACATATTATTTATTGTCCCACACTTCTTATTTTCGAATTAAATAATATTCTACCTCCAAGTCACTTTCATGCGCTTTAGTTATGGAGTGACGCCTTCCTCCAAACGCGACTAATAGTTTTATTCTACCACTGATAGATCTTATTCACTCCAATGAAAGTTCATTCCTCAAAATATATCCTTTAGTTTGAACCTTATCATGACATAGGTCTCTTTAAAAATTCCTCCTTCCTTGAATAAATTTTCTCATTGCACATTGAGTTTTCTATGCATCCTTCTCCAGTGGATCCACCAGCCATCAAAAGAAGCACCGTTGGGTAACTAGTAGTTCACCTCAAAGGAAAAACCATTGGAAATCATCCAACAATTTCTTCTCCATTTTTCTAATATTGGACTATGATGGTAGAACATTTATTTTTCTACTGTTGGAATACAACAGTAAATATTTTATACACTAGTGGATAGAACTCAATCGATAGTTTTTTTATCTTCTCTATATTCTTCAATATTGGATCATTAACCATCATCGGTAGATCAACTACTACTGGTAGATCTTTTCATAATAGGTAGAACCAACTTTAGGTGCCAATAATCATGTATGTATCATCCCTATTCATCATTTTGTTTTTTTATTTATTTTTTCTTCCTTAGTTTCTCTAACCTAGAACATCTTTCTCATAAGTGCTGTTTTTATTCGACCACTATTTGAAATATCCAATGGAAGATTATTTTATACTATTGTACATAAAATAGTATAATTTTTTATATGGTTCTCTTAAAGTCTTTAGTTAAACAAATGTTATGAAAATGGTATTATTTTTTTTGGATTTAATTATTTCTTATTTATAAATAAAATGTTAGATCATTTCCAAGGATAAAAGAATAAGCCACCATTCTATATTTTATACCATTGTACATTCAATGGTATATCATTTTAGTGGTAGAATACTTCATCCACCGATCCATCTTTTTCTACTGCTGGACACCAATAGTTGGTCAATCTACCACCATCAATTTTTATCTACTATTAGGGTTACAACACACCTTCTTAAAGATAAAGAAGAGATAATAACCCCTGAGTCCCACCCTCAATAGGCCCCGGAGTGGTGACTAGAACCAAGGGTATAGAATGTTACACAAAATGGAAGGAATTACACTTTTTAATGAAAACATGATCATGAGAAAAGATGGTAAAAAATACCAAACAATACCAAAATTTTATATAAAGGGAAACCAAAATCCAACCCATGCATGCTTTGAAGATAAACTGCTACAAAGGTACAAAAAAACACCAAATAAATGTTCCAAAATAAATGACTAAGTAGTAAAATAATAACTATACTAATGCTGGAGATAGTAAAGTCCAATACGGTCCTCAAATTCGTCCTAGAAACTTGAAAATAGTTCTAGAAATATAGGGTGATTATACAAGTATACCCGGTAGGGATACTAAATTCACTCATGCATAAGTGGGAGAAACACACTAATTACCCATGAAAATTGAAGAAATACAAAACATAGAACAAGGAAATATAGTCCTGACCTCACCAAGGGACAATCCCCAAATAACACAAGTCATGTAATATAATAATATAAGGGCATCGATGATTTGGGTACCCCGCACGACTTTCCCCCTGGTTAGTTTCTCATTCCTAACAGATAATGTCTTGATTCTACCACTCTTTCCAAATGCAGTCCCATTGCTACAACCGTCCCACACACACCTGGGCCTCACACCACACATAAATATCACCCTAAGATACCTGAGCCACAACCACACCACACATCCCAGCCACAAACACCAGGGCTACAACAAACATGCCATTCGCTCTTAGAAACTTGGGTCTCATCTTGAAGACACTTGGGAAAACAATCCTGGCTGGCAAACACATGAGCGCCTCATCCACAACGAAACCTTCCCAAAGGATCTTGGACTATGGTAAACCTCAAACCATTACAGCCTACCGAGATATGCTTGAGTGGTAATAAATCAGAAGAGGGTGTGAGGAAAAAGTCAGTAACCAACCATCTATCCTCCCACTAAGATGATGGGAAATACACCCACCCTAATGAAATGAGGGTGTTTGGAACATGGTGCTCAAAAATGGTGGGGTGTGTATAGAAATCAAAAGTAACTACAATTTATACATATAAGTAAGAAAACACTTACCCCAACCTATTGGTTTCAAAAACAAATATCCCACACAGAACCACATTTGCTGCTACCCCTATATGCACAGCCACACAAATAGACATAATAAAACACAATCCTAACCCCTTTCATTTACCCACTTGTCATTCGTTAATTATGGGGTTCTCTTTAATTTATTCAATCACTACTAGGGAAACTAAAAATCACAAACCCTACAACCATTTTAAGAAGGCTAAAGGCCAATAAACACTACCAAGACAAATAAAAAAGTATGTACCATGGTAAGGAATTACATTTTAACACCCATTCATAAAAATAATAGATAAAAATCAACATGTAGTCCAACTGCACACCCCCTTTTTCCTAGAAATCCATTCAATGACAGCAAACTGTCAGTCTTCAAAGTTATCCTACTCAATCCTCCTCTTACAACTAGAATTGGAATCCTTACTGTACAATAACACTACACCTAACACACCCATAAACAAGAAGTCACGACAAAACCTAGTCCTAGATCATCACTTCCCAACCACTACCCATAAGCAGTCCCACCGCAAAACAAGTCCATATATTCCAAAATTAATCAATCTATCAACCTAATATTTTTCCCACCTCCTGTGCCACCCTAGACACAAATCCCAGAGCAGAAAACTAACAAACAACAGCTTCACTACACAAATAGGCAATTCCCCATTCACAGGACCAACCCCTCTATCCACCCCTCATACCCGTAACAAGGTTACTAACAAAAACTTCACACAACATCCCCCATGATGTAAAAAACCGAACCAAACACAACACATGGCTACACCATTTAGCCTAAAAAATTCAGATTTAGCAAGAGGGGTTCTTTAATTCGACTTTAAATAATAGGGGTGATCACATAATAGGTTTCATCTTGGGGCATCCATTTATTTAACCACGTATATGGGATTAAGTATATTTCATGTTAAAATAATTTATCAAAGAATCATTAACTATATATAACCCCACCAATGTACAAGCAAATACCATCAATGAAAATGATTTTTAGAAGGCTTTACAACCCATACAATTCAAAACAAGGTTCATAGATAACAATTAAAACATCATACGTAACCTCATCACTTCCTTGTCATTATTTAATTGAACCATGTTATCTTTTGATCATATTCGCTTCCCCTCATTTTTTAGTTGTTAAGGAAAAATGATTTAGTTGTTCTTTAAGATAAAATATTACTACACCCATTTTCATGAGACACAAATAGGTATAGGAGAATCCATAATTGAAACCACAGGTGAACATAAATCCTCCTTGTACCAAATAGAGGGTCACACTATTAGAAGAAAACTCCAAGAAAAACTTGATAGTAAAGGTATCTAGAATAGGCACACAAATAGTCTAGAGAAGAGGGCACTAGGCACACCAAGAGAAAATAGAAGAGAGTACCTTAACTTTTAGAAAAATCTAGATCCTATGTTAAAGGAAGAACGGTTTCAAAAGTCATTAACATGGGATTGTGATCAATATCACACAAATTGAATATATCAATGTCTCTAGAGAATTATAATATTAAATATATACTAAATATCCTTTGAAACATCCTTAGAAATTCCCAAATAAGGTTTTAAACTCAGTTTACGTGATATAAAATGTACAAGGGGAGAAACTGGAAAAAACTCAGGAAACTGGAAATTTGGAAAAGGGTGAGACACTATTTGGGGTGCCACTATTTTGGTCTACCACTGTCCTGATGCCACCATGATGGTTCCACCGTTACAGTGAGACTATTTCAGCATGCCACTTATTGGGTTCCACCATTACGATGCCACTGTTATGGTGCCTCCATTTTTGTGTTCAACCATTTTGGTGTGCCACATTTATGGTTCCACTATTTTGGTGAAACCATTTAGTGAAATTAAATTTATGGTAAACACTAAAACAAACCAATGCAACCCCCAAGAATACCATAAGCACTTGATTTTCACAATGTAATGACCTAGGGAAATCCTAGTCATTACATCAAATACTTCTCAAACAATTATCATCCCTTAAAATTTAAAACCAAACTCATAAAAATAGGGGTCCAAACAACCACCCTTTAAGATACCTCTCTGGGGAAAACCACCATGCGTCATTCAAAAACTAGAGAGAAAACCTCAACATCCAAGAACACCTCACTAACTTATACTACCACAAACCACCAAAAAAACCAAAGGTCACACTATAGAGACACATGGATTAGGGAGCCCCTTCCTCCATGTTAAGATACTATCTACTTTGGGTAGCACTTACTCACCCAAATGGGTTCAATCAAATCCTCATTAATGAGTTTTGACTAGGTATCATTTCCTCCCCTCCCCACATTCATGAATTTTCACACACATTTAGAGAATAGCGAAATAACTCATCTCATAGAAAATGAGTTCAAGAATTACATCATAAGTAAAGAACAAAGAAAACCACAAGAGAAAAACTCAGAACAACTCTGGGTATTGAGCATGCATCTACGACACTCACTCCCAAGTACTCTCATAGAGGCCACCATGCCTCCATAACACACGAACCAAAAAAATGGTCCATCCATGAAGCACCTTCTCCTCAAGATCCCCAATTCTTACTGGTCTCTCCATGAACATCGCATTGTCCTCAATATCCAACTCTCCCCAGTCAATGATGTGGGAGTCATCATGAAGATACCAACAGAGCTGAGAGACATGGAAGACGTTGTGGATCCTCTCCAACCATGGTGGTAATGCCAACTAATATGCCACCTTTCCAAATCGTCCCAACACCTCGAAAGGTCCAATGAACCTGGGAAGAAGATTTCATCCTCTTAAAACCTCCACTACCCACATTGAGGGGAAACATTCAAGAATAAATAGTCTCCAGCCTTGAACTCCAAAGGCATCCTCCACCGATAATCATACAACATCTGTTGGTTCTGTGATGCCTTCACCCTCTCACGAACATGATGCACCTTCTCTGGCATACTCTGCACTGTATCTGGACAACGAATAGCTGCCTCCGAAACTTTATTCTAGCATAAGGGTGAACAAAACAACTCCCCATACAAAGATTTTAACGGAGCCATACAAATGGAATAGTGTTATCTATTATTGTAAGAAAAATCTACAAAGGTAAAATTTTTCACCCAAGACCCACTAATGTCTATAACACATGCCGATAACATGCCCTCTAACATCTAGATGATTTTATCTATCTGTCCATCTGTTTGAGGGTGGAAAGTAGTGCTGAGGTGTAGTTGAGTGCCAAAAGCATACTGAAATCCCCTCTAGACTCATGATGTAAAACATGTATCATGATCCAAGATAATGGATCTTGGAAATCCATATAGCCACACCACCTCATCCACATACCTCTATGCTAAGGCATCCACTACGATCGACTTCTTTATCGCTAATAAGTCATCTGATTCTGTCAACCGATCCACTACTAACCAAAGAGCATCACATCCTCCCTAAGTCCTGGGTAATCCTAAGAATAAATTAATCGATATGTCATCCCAATTCAACTTGGGAACATCTAAGGGATACAAAATACCAACAGGGACACAATTCTTAGCCTTCACCTACTGACACATTTGGCAGCTTGCCACAAACTCCACCACTTCCTGCTTCACCCCAGTCCACAAAATTTTTTCCCTTAGGACTCTGTAAATTTTAAAAACTCCTAGATGCACCGCCATGGGTGATCTATGAGACTCACTAAGAACTCGCTCACACATTTCCACCGGGAAAAACATCTTCCATTGGAACAACATCCGATTATGACCATCCTAGGACTATCACTCTAGAGCATCACCCTGGACAGCCTGATCATGCATCACTTCAGTCTCTGTGTCTCGCTACTGAGACTCCTCCACCTATTGCACCAAGGAAGACTAGACTATCATCTGAAATAGATAGTCTCTTCTTCCATCAACTCTCACATCTATACGCAAAGTGGCCAACTCCTCTATTAACTTCCAAGATCCATGGATTCTTGAACTACCTCCTTCTGTGACTTCCTCCTTAAGGAATCAGCCACCATTTCCCTCTTTCTTAGGCATATGAGATCTTAAAGTCACAGTCTTAGAGAAACTCCACCCACCTTCACTTTCGTATGTTCAGGTCTTTCTGGGAGAAGATATAACTCAAGATCTTATGATCTGTGAAGACCAAAAAGTGCTCCCTGATGAGGTAATTTCACCACAACTTCTGAATGAATATGACCACTACAAGCTCCAGATAATGGGTGACATAGTTACATTGACCTAGACATAACTACCTAGACTCATAAGAGATCAGTACCTATTTTTGAATCAACACACATCCAATGCCTAGAACAGAAGTATAACAGAACACCTCGAACGTCACCCCTTCCTATGGAAACCTAAGCACTAGATCACTAACCTGATTCCCCTTCAAGAAGCTGAATGATTCTGGACACTGATCAGAAAGGCTTGGTCTTTTCTGGTCAAAGATTTAAATGGAGTCACAACTCAAGAGAAGTCATGTATGAACCTCTGGTAGTAGCCCGCTAGACCAAGGAAGCTGCAAACCTCTTCCTTGTTATTGGGTTCATCTTAAGAAACAATCACCTCGATATTTAAAGGGTCCACTACTACGCCCTCCTGAGATAACATATTACTAAGGAATCAGACCTATTGTGTCCAAAAATTTCACTTATAAAACTTCCCATAGAGTTGGTGGTGTCAAATTACCTTTAAGATAGTCTTCATATGTTCGATGTTCTCCTCCTATGACATTGAGTAGATCAGGATGTCGTCGATGGACACAACGACAAACCGGTCTAGGAATTCACAGAAAATAGAGTTTACGATCCCCATGAACATGGATGGTATGTTTTTGTCACTGAAAGACATGATCACAAAATCAAAGTGCCCATACCTTCACCTGAAATCAGTCCTCAGGATGTCACTATCACGACCCGTCCTCGGGGCCCGTGCCGTGACTACCCCAAGCCCGCCCTCCATAGGCCAGGGGCTGGCGACTAGCACCAAAGGCGTAAATCCCAATAATTGGGAAGGCATTGCCTTTATAAAAGAAAACAAGCACCACAGAGTACAAGCGGAAACAAAACACTAAGTACAAAAGAAATGCTGAAAAGTAAATGGGCCAGAATAAAAACCCAAAAAGAAGTACAACTACAACTGAACAAGGTACAACAGCAAAAAGACAAATAGCTGGAAGAAGGAAGCAGCTCCTGGGTCGTCCTCCTCAGATCCTACCTGAAGGGTAGGTATAGATAGTGCAGCTCCTGGTCGTCCAAAACGGATCCTACCTGAAGGGTAGGTATAGATAGCCTCCTCCACGCTCTCATCCGTCAACCTCCTCTGTGAGTCGTCACATCGTGTAGTCCACCTCCGGGTACTAACTCGTCGTGTAGTCCACCTCCGGGTACTGACTCGTCGTGTAGTCCACCTCCGGGTACCGTCCAGTCCTCGAACACTCAGCCTCCGTCAGCACTTCCTGTCATCTGCAACCAACACAACGAGGTGCGGGCATAGCCCGTGCCGGGGTGAGTATAACGATACTCAGTAGGGACCCCGAGACCCTCAAGGTCTAACTAAACCAACAAGGATAACCATAAGAAGATCTCAACAGATAACCTCTACTTAGATATATGCCCATACATATACCTAAGTTATCAAGTAACCCATATCAATCATGAGGAAACAAAAGGATTATGAAATCAACGGATAACCACTACCCAGGTATATGCCCATACATATACCTAAGTTATCCAGTGACCCATCTCATTCATGAGGTAAACACAAAGGTCAAAAGTCTCAGCTCAAACCAGGATTTTCATTATCAAAACCATAACTGCTGAAGAGCTCTGTCTCTAGAGTGTACAGTGGTCCTGTCACGACTCTGAGGTACTGCTCACTAACCTAAGACTGCTGAGGTACTCCTCCTGTCAAGTACCGCGGGCCTGCCACCTCACACAGTAGTGCTTCCCGCTAGGGTCTGCCACCCAACATAGTAGTGCTCCCCCCCCTCATAGCCTACAGAGGTACTCCTCCTGTCGAGTACCGTGGGTCTGGCACCTCACATTGTAGTGCTCCTCCGCTATGGGTCTGCCACCTCACAAAGTAGTGCTCCCCACTGGGCTACATAAGTCACTCCGAATCGAATCGGACAAGCAGTCTTCAGGTCTCGGCCGGCTACACGGTCTCCGTACTCCGTACGCTCGTCTCTGGGAGGGTCCGCTCCACGAGCTAAAAGTCGATACTCCAAGTATCTCAAAGTCCCATGAAGAAGTATCACAAAGGACCGCCTCATCATAGGGGTCTCAACGCAACAGACGGCGCGTCAATCGGGCGCCCGGTCTATGAGTTATTAGCCTTTTCGTCCCAGGGGCCCAGTTGGTTTCGTAAGAGAACCAACCCGGACGTATCTCAACTGTACCCCGAACTCCCATAGGGTATGCTCATAGGGACCATTTCTCAACGTGATCACCAATGCCGTTGACGGTTCATCAAACGGACGTCCAGTCTGAAGGATATCAGCTTTTCCGTTCTAGGGGCCCGGTTAGATTTTAGGTGCGATCCAACCTAGAAACTACCAACTGTATCCAAAACTCAAGCGAAGGATGCCAAAAGTTCCATATCGTCAACAGGAACGCAACGAGACAGACGGCGCGTCAATCGGACGCCCGGTCTGTGAGCTATTGGCCTTTGAGTCTCACACCCACCCTGGGAAACTTCCCCGGAGGTCACCCATCCTGATCACTACTCTAGGCCAAGCATGCTTAACTATGGAGTTTTAACCACGTAGGCTCCCGAAAAGGAAGGTGCACCTTGAGTATAGTATACCGAAACGACCATCTCGATCCAAGGATCGCTACGCAACTGACGGTTCGTCGATCAGATGTCTGCAGCCGAAGTTATGGGCATTTGAACCAATACTGTCCGAAGACGGGGGGGGGGGGGGGGGGGGGGGTCTGGGCCCGGTCCGACCTGGCCCAGTACCCCCTGGGCCGGCCCGAACCGGGTCGACCCGGCCCGAGTGGCGGCCCGACCCGGCGGCTCGGCCCGGCCAGTGGATCGTCCTGGCCAGCGGCGCGGTGGCGCGATGGCGCGACGGCTCGGCGGCTCGGTGGCGCGGCGGCTCGGCCAGTGCAGCGCGCTAAAGGGAGGGGCATTGCCCCCCTTTAATTTTTAAAACGGCGGCCCCTTTAAGGGGCCGCGCCATGTGTATTGTCGTGGGGGTTACACCCCCGGGCTCCCCCCCTGTAACGGCTGGCCAGCGCGGGGCCGACCGGGTTCTCGCCGCGGGACCCTGCGGTCCCGCTCCTTCCGGCGCCGGTGGCCGGATTTCCAGCCGCCTCCTTCGAGTTCTCCGGCGGCCGGTTTTTCCGGCCGCCACTTCCAAGATGAACGTGAATCCGTTCGACGTGGCATGACGACGCTGCGTCCTTCCGCCGCAGTCCGACTCCGGCCGCGACCTCGTTTGAAACCTACGGTGTGACATGGTGGCGCCACGTTCCTTCGTCGCAGCCTGCTCCGACCGTGTTTTCTTTTGTTCCTGCGCGGTGCAACGACACCGCGCTGTCTTCGCTAAATCAACACCAAAGATTATAAGGGGGAGGAGAATCAGCCGTGTTCGTGCGGTCCGGTCTCCTCCCGTTATAATGATAACAGTCGGCCAATCGTAAAAACACAACAATGAACTTTTCACAACTTTTCATAAAATTTGGAACAACTTCCAACAGAATAATCTTTCATGTTCGAGGGAATGAAACACGTAATTTGAAAAAAAGACAAAACCCCTTCCTCGGATTCGAAGTTCATTCGTCGCCGATGCGGAAATCGGTGTCACAGAAGACATCCTCGCGGAACGTGCCTCCGTAATCATCATTGACGAAGTCACGGATCTAAGCGGTGCCGGTTCGTTGACGTCGGGAAATGTTCGAAGATGAAGAGTCATCGATGTTCCTTGCAGACGAAGCCCATTCATTCAACATGGAAAGAGGTCGTGGAAAGGAAGAAGAAGTGTCCTCTTTCTGCTTTGGAAAAAGGCGTTCTTCGTTGGAGAACTCTAATTCTACCAAGTGTTGGGCATCGCAGTACTTTACCAGCGTTCCGTCGCTTGGTGAAGCCGTCCCCCAAACCCTCTCCCAAGATCCCTATATATAGGTGAGGGGGAGAGGTATGTAACCATCGTGGTTACATAATTTTAAAAAAAAGCGGGGTCGGGTGAAATAAATTGCGTTGACGCAATTAAAGAGGTCCGTTGGCACCACTTAAGAGGGGAGGGTGCCAAAGAGTTTCTCCCCATTTAATGGGGAGTTGAGGAATTAAGAGGCTCTCCCTCATTAATGAGGGAGATTTGGGAGGTTTCCTCTCCTCCCATTAATTGGGGGGTTAAGCCCTGTGTGGTCCCCACCACAATAAACCACCCATGGGAGGTTTAGTTTGGGTGGGCCCCACCACCATAACCTCTCAAGGGAGGTTAAGGTGTGGTGGCCCCACCTCCAACCTCCATGAGGAGGTTTCAACCACCTCACTCCCAATGGCGGCTGAAATAAAATAAAGTGCAACATGGCACGTTATTTTATTATTACACTTCTAAAGAAAACCCAAAAAAACAAACAAACCTCCGCTCTCGATAAAACGCAACTACGGAAGAAGTATCCTTAAGCAAATACCGGCGTTGCGTGTTCATCGGTGCCCTCAGATTTCAATTCCGACCACCAGTTCAAAAGATAGAAAAATCCTGCTTGTTCGTTCACTGAACGTACCCGAGCTAAACTTCAGAAATTGATTCTGGGCACACCGGGCCTCTGAATCAGGCGCCGTCAGAAACTGCGTTCTTGTAAAATTCCAAAGAAAATTTAGGAAAAAAAATTTACCTTGAAATTTCCGGGTCTTTACATTACTCCCACCTCAGGGTTTTACGTCCTCATAAAGCTTTATCACAACTAAGGTCACTAAAGCGGTAGAAAGCATGCATCTGAGCCTTTCGCTCCCATGTGCTCATCTGGAGGTTCCCGTACTGTCAAAGAAAGTGCACCCAAGGAATCGATCATCCCCGTAGGACCACCCCTGTCGATCCTCGATCCCCACTGGAACCTCCGTGCTTGTCGCCCTATCACCATCGTCCAGCTCCTCATGGTCGATGATATGCGAAGGGTCGAGCACATATCTCCTCAGTTGAGATACGTGGAAGTCGTCGTGCACCAGGTGCAACTGAGGTGGATGGGTCAAGCGGTAAACCACCACGCCTACCCAGCTGAGGACCTAAGAAGGTCCGCTGAACCTTGGAGATAACTTGCCGCTTCAGCCACATCTCCGTAAACCTCGTCGAGGTGAGGCACGTATAAGGACGTGATCATCAACCTCGAACTCCAGAAGTCTCCAATTCTTGATAGAATTGAAACTCAAAACAACTACTGCCACGAGGTTGACCGACTCAAGAGTGATCGGTCGCACCCCACTGTGCATGAGTTTATCCTGTGCTGCCTGGGGTTTCCTTTTCGCCGACCAAGGAAAATCCATCCCGACGTCGTGGTTAAAACACAAACTTTTTTCCTAATACCATCAATTTGTGTATGAACTGTGATTGCCTAGTCCATACTCAAACCAACGTTGTAAGGCCTCGACGCTGCCACCAAGAGATTCCAACCGAAACTCTCGCCTCGAGGGTCTGACCACACCGTCGGCGTAAGTGTGATTATCGAGTCTCCTCCCAAGGTATCTCCAGACGTGAGGGTCAAGTCCACGGCTTACCGGAAACTCTAGGTCTGGGACAAGATTTGTGAAAGCGAGGAATGATTCATATCGACGTCTATTACTACAGAAGCTAGTAGTGGACACAGATGTCCCTTGAATCATTTTTAGAGCCATTGGGTCACACTCCTTGACCGCATGCAGCTGCACTCTTCCTCCGCCCTCCAGCTCCCTGAGCCTAGCGGGGCTAACTAAGGCGGGTGGTTGTAGCATGTTAAGATGTACACCACCTCATGCTGCTCTCCTAGCTCTACGTCTGCCGCTTCGCAGACTCAACTCTATTTAAAGCTTCCTCTTCTTGAAACATTTAACACGCCCGAGTCTCTAAGACTAGCACTGGTTTCCTGTTTCTTACTGCACTATGCAGTCTTCATCCACTCTTGGATGACCTGGACCTCCTTTAGTCCCACAAGAGCTGCTAAAATTTCTCCTTTGCTGATAAGAGAAATCCGGTCTCATCCCCTGGATGAACCACACCCATTGCCTAATACTGTCAATCCTGACATGAAGGATGCATTCATGCCATGGATGACATCGTAAGGCCTCGACGTAACTACTAAGAGATCCAACTGTCAATCTCTCCTCCAAGGGTCGAGTCACACTGTCGGCATCAGTGTGAGGTCACTGGGTCTCCTCCAGTAGGAATCTCGAAATTGAGGGTCAAGTCAACAGTCTTAACCAGGACCACTTAGTATCAATCAAACAAAAAGGACAGGAAAGAAAACATCACAAAGATAAGTGTCTTTTTATTATTGAATCTCATAATACAAAGACACATATACAACAACAACATGGATCTAGAAGTACAAGGGACGTATCTACTATTTCCGCTCCTGTCCACCTGCTCCAGGAGCTCTACTGCCTTGTTCCCTGCTCGGCTGTTGCTGAAGCACTCGACGCTGCTTCTGCCTCGGTGGCTCCCCCAAAGCCTGCGGATCAACTGTACGAGGAGTCGGACAGTCACGTGCCAGATGACCCTTTCCGCCGCATGAGTAACACAGTCTGCTTCTGGCACGCTTGGCTCTGACCCCACCCCGGGTGCCCTGCACCACTGGTCCTAAAACCCGAGATCGTCCAACTGCTAGTCTGGTCCTCCTGAACCTCTGCATCATCTGTCTACTGCCCACAGATGACTCGACTGCTGATCGAAAAACATGCGGCAAAGGCAGAAGCTCCTGTACATGCTTGGGGTGTAGAGCTACTCGCACAAACTCCACCCTGAAGAAGGTCTCGAAGTCTTCCCATGCGAAGGTCATCCCGTGGAAAAAATGAAACAAGTGGCTCCACCACCTGCCTGCTGCTGCCTAAAGGAGGCTGGTAGCAAAGATCACCATGAAGTCTGCCGGCGTCCCCACTAGCCTGAAGACTCTCACCACAGCCTCCAGCCAAACCTCAGCCGCCTGCGGGTCCGTCTCTCCCCGGAACCTGGGTGGCCTCTGGCGCTGGAACTCGTGCAACGCGCTCAAGCGTCGTGCATTGCCTACTGCTGGGGCTGGTGACATTGGTGGCCCAACGGGTAGTAGTACCGCTGGTGCCTCCGCTGGTGCCTCAACTGCAAGAGGGCCCTGTACCGAAGCCTCGTCACTTGACAGGCTGCCAGCATGCACATCCCTCTGGGCTCTAGCTGGTCGTCCGAGAAAAGGCATCCTGAAAGAAACAACGTGACACGGTCAAACGATTATACCTGGTGAGCTGACCTGGTTCGAGCTGTTTTAAGGGAAAACCTTTGAAAACACACACACAATCAGTGTTTTCGTGCACAAAGTCGGAAATCAGTTGTCAGGGTCCTGGTGTATGGATACGTCGGCCGCCCGCACCAACACTAGACTCCCTGAACTGAAAACCACGCTCGGTACCCTTAACACTATTGCTTCACAGAAGAAAGATCAGAGTCTGCGGTAGAACTGACCACCTTTGATACCAATTTGTCACGACCCGTCCTCGGGGCCCGTGTCGTGACTACCCTATGCCCGCCATCCATAGGCCTGGGGCTGGCAACTAGCACCAAAGGCGTAAATCCCGATAATTGGGAAGGCATTGCCTTTATAAAAGAAAACAAGAACCACAGAGTACAAGCGGAAACAAAACACTAAGTACAAAAGAAATGCTGAAAAGTAAATGGGCCAGAATACAAACCCAAAAAGAAGTACAACTACAACTGAACAAGGTACAACAGCAAAAAGACAAACAGCTGGAAGAAGGAAGCAGCTCCTGGGTCGTCCTCCTCAGATCCTACCTGAAGGGTAGGTACAGATAGCGCAGTTCCTGGTTGTCCACCACGGATCCTATCTGAAGGGTAGGTACAGATAGCCTCCTCCATGCTCTCGTCCTTCAACCTCCTCTGTGAGTCGTCACATTGTGTAGTCCACCTCCGGGTACTAACTCGTCGTGTAGTCCACCTCCGGGTACTGACTCGTCGTGTAGTCCACCTCCGGGTACCGTCCAGTACTCGAACACTTGGCCTCCGTCAGCACTGCCCGTCGTCTGCAACCAACACAACGAGGTGCGGGCATAGCCCGTGCAGGGGTGAGTATAACGATACTCAGTAGGGACCCCGAGACCCTCAATGTCTCACTAAACCAACAAGGATAACCACAAGAAGATCTCAACAGATAACCTATACTTAGATATATGCCCATACATATACCTAAGTTATCAAGTAACCCATATCAATCATGAGGAAACACAAGGATTATGAAATCAATGGATAACCACTACCCAGGTATATGCCCATACATATACCTAAGTTATCCAGTGACCCATCTCATTCATGAGGTAAACACAAAGGTCAAAAGTCTCAGCTCAAACCAGGATTTTCATTATCGAAACCGTAACTGCTGAAGACCTCCGTCTCTAGAGTGTACAGTGGTTCTATCACGACTCCGAGGTACTGCTCACTAACCTAAGACTGCAGAGGTACTCCTCCTGTCAAGTACCGCGGGCCTGCCACCTCACACAGTAGTGCTTCCCGCTGGGGTCTACCACCCAACACAGTAGTGCTCCCCCCTCATAGCCTACAGAGGTACTCCTCCTGTCGAGTACCGCGGGTCTGCCACCTCACATAGTTGTTCTCCTCCGCTATGGGTCTGCCACCTCACAAAGTAGTGCTCCCCACTGGGCTACGTAAGTCACTCCGAATCAAATCGGACAAGCAGTCTTCAGGTCTCGGCCGGCTACACGGTCTCCGTACTCCGTACGCTCATCTCTGGGAGGGTCCGCTCCATGAGCTACAAGTCGATACTCCAAGTATCTCAAAGTCCCACTAAGAAGTATCACAAAGGACCGCCTCGTCATAGGGGTCTCAACGCAACAGACGGCGCGTCAATCGGACGCCCGGTCTGTGAGTTATTAGCCTTTTCGTCCCAGGGGCCCAGTTGGTTTCGTAAGAGAACCAACCCGGCCGTATCTCAACTGTACCCCGAACTCCCATAGGGTATGCTCATAGGGACCGTTTCTCAACGTGATCACCAACGCCGCTGACGGTTCATCAAACAGACGTCCAGTCTGAAAGATATCAGCTTTTCCGTTCTAGGTGCCCGATTAGATTTCGGGTGCGATCCAACACGACCACTACCAACTGTATCCAAAACTCAGGCGAAGGATGCCAAAAGTTCCATATCGTCAACAGGAACGCAACGAGATAGACGGCGCGTCAATCGGACGCCCGGTCTGTGAGCTATTGGCATTTCCGTCTCACACCCACCCTGGGAAACTTCCCAGGAGGTCACCCATCCTGATCACTACTCTAGGCCAAGCACGCTTAACTATGGAGTTTTAACAACGTATGCTCCCGAAAAGTAAGGTGCACCTTGAGTATAGTATACCGAAACGACCGTCTCGATCCAAGGATCGCTACGCAATTGACGGTTCATCGATCGGATGTCTACAGCCCAAGTTATGGGCATTTGAACCAATCCTGTCTGAAGACGGGGGGGGGGGGGGGGGGGGGGGGTCTGGGCCTGGTCCGACCCGGCCCAGTACCCTCTGGGCCGGCCCGGCCAGTGGCTTGTCCCGGCCAGCGGCGCTGCTACGCGGTGGCCCGACGGCTCGACGGCTCGGCCAGCGCGGCGCGCTAAAGGAAGGGGGCATTGCCCCCCTTTAATTTTTAAAACGGCGGCCCCTTTAAGGGGCCGTGCCATGTGTATTGCCGGGGGGGGGTTACACCCCCGGGCTCCCCCCTGTAACGGCCGGCCAGCGCGGGGCCGGCCGGGTTCTCGCCGCGGGACCCCGCGGTCCTGCTACTTCCGGCGCCGGTGGCCGGATTTCCAGCCGCCTCCTTCGAGTTCTCCGGCGGCCGGCTTTTCTGGCCGCCACTTCCAAGATGAACGTGAATCCGTTCGACGCGGCGTGACGACGCCGCGTCCTTCCGCCGCGGTCCGACTCCGGCCGCGGCCTCGTTTGAAACCTACGGCGCGACATGATGGCGCCGCGTTCCTTCGTCGCAGCCCGCTCCGGCCATGTTTTCTTTTGTTCCTGCGCGGTGCGACGACACCGCACTGTCCTCGCTAAATCAACACCAAAGATTAGAAGGGGGAGGAGAATCGGCCGTGTTCGTGCGGTCCGGTCTCCTCCCGTTATAACGATAACAGTCGGCCAATCGTAAAAACACAACAATGAACTTTTCACAACTTTTAATAAAATTTGGAACAAAGTCCAACAGATTATTCTTTCATGTTCGAGGGAATGAAACACGTAATTTGAAAAAAAGACAAAACCCCTACCTCGGATTCGAAGTTCATTCATCGCCGATGCGGAAATCGGTGTCGCAGAAGACATCCTCGCGGAACGTGCCTCCGTAATCGTCATTGACGAAGTCACAGATCTAAGCGGTGCTGGTTCGTTGACGTCGGGAAACGTTCGAAGATGAAGAGTCATCGATGTTCCTTGCAGACGATGCCCATTCATTCAATACGGAAGGAGGTCGTGGAAAGGAAGAAGAAGTGCCGTCTTTCTGCTTTGGAAAAAGGCGTTCTTCGTTGGAGAACTCTAATTCTACCAAGTGTTGGGTGTCGCAGTACTTTACCAGCGTTCTGTCGCTTGGTGAAGCCATCCCCCAAACCCTCTCCCAAGATCCCTATATATAGGTGAGGGGGAGAGGTATGTAACCATCGTGGTTACATAATTTTAAAAAAAGGGGGGTCGGGTGAAATAAATTGCGTTGACGCAATTAAAGAGGTCCGTTGGCACCACTTAAGAGGGCAGGGTGCCAAGGAGTTTCTCCCCATTTAATGGGGAGTTGAGGAATTAAGAGGCTCTCCCTCATTAATGAGGGAGAGTTGGGAGGTTTCCTCTCCTCCCATTAATTGGGGGGTTAAGCCCCGTGTGGTCCCCACCACAATAAACCACCCATGGGAGGTTTAGTTTGGGTGGGCCCCACCACCATAACCTCTCAAGGGAGGTTAAGGTGTGGTGGCCCCACCTCCAAACTCCATGAGGAGGTTTCAACCACCTCACTCCAAATGGCGGCTGAAATAAAATAATGTGCAACATGACACGTTATTTTATTATTACACTTTTAAAAAAAACCCAAAAAAACAAACAAACCTCCGCTCTCGATAAAACGCAACTACGGAAAAAGTCTCCTTAAGAAAATACCGGCGTTGCGAGTTCATTGGTGCCCTTAGATTTCAATTCCGAGCACCGGTTCAAAAGATAGAAAAATCCCGCTCGTTCGTTTACTGAACGTACCCGAGCTAAACTTCGGAAATTGATTCTGGGCACACCGGGCCTCGGAATCAGGCGCCGTCAGAAACTGCGTTCTTGTAAAATTCCAAATAAAATTTAGGAAAAAAAATTTCCCTTGAAATTTCCGGGTCTTCACAGTCACCCTCCTTCACCCTTAACTGGTGATATCCAAAACATTGATCAATCTTAGAGAACCAACCTGCTCCCCTCAGCTTGCTGAAAAGATCGTATATCCTCAAAAGGGGGTAACGGTTCTTGAATTTTACCTGATTCAGTCTCTGGTAGTCTATGTATAGCCTTAGAACACCATCCTAATTCTTTTTAAACAATACTAGATCAAACCATGACAACACACTCGGCCGTCTAAATCCTTTCTTCATCTTGTCATCAATCTGAATTTGCAAATCCCATAACTCAGAAGGTGCCATCTGATAAGGATTTATCGAAATTGATTGAGCACTGAGTTTCAAGTCTATTCCAAACTCAATGTCATATCGAGGGGGAAGATCCAAAAAATCATCTGGGAAGACATACAAGAACTCTTTGAAAACCCCTGGAACCTCCACCATCTCTATTTATACTAATCCCACTGACATCTTGGCTGAAAAGAATAGAAGAGACTCCAAACACTAATTCCCGACATGAAAACCACCCCTCACCAACAAAAACTACACACTGGACATCCAAACTTGAAAACACGAATATTATCTGAAATAAGTCAATAAAAACAAGGAAAGACAAAAAATATTATATTCCCAGGATGACATCGTACGACTACATATGTAGTAGATGAAGATCCCCAATGGACTGATGCGACCCCAACATCAATCTACATCCCCAGAAAACATCAAAAAGACCAGTGTGACCTCCAACTGTCATGCCGAAGACAATGGGCACATATATTCTCTCTACGTCTAGTCCCAAGGAATGGGATAGACTAGGTGCAACAAAGGTGAGTGAAGCTCCTAAATTAAACAAAGCACACACAAGAGTAACAAACAGACTGATTGTACCTTGATCAACCTCTGACCTCGCTGGAACTGCTGTCTCAGTGGTGTGCAACTTCCCACTCCCAGCTCCTCTATCCCTATGATATCTCCTGCATCCCCAACCATTCCCTAGTAGAGTTCCCTGAGGATAACCCTGAGGTCGGCCTCCTCCACCACCATATACCCTTTGTAGAGTAGAAGTTTTCTTCCCCTATTGCAGGAAAGGTCTAACTGGAAACTGCTATTACTAAGGGGGTGCTAAACCTAGCCACCGCCATAGTACTAATATCTAACTAGGCACTAGCTCTAAATATGTCCCCGAACTCCTAATATAAAGCACCTTGGTCCCTTAACTATGGGGAATGTAAGAGGACCATGATACCAAAACTGGAACTGTTGTGGCTTACTTCCCATGTGTTGAAACCCAGAATGCCACAATGTCGAAGTCCTACTACTAACTACCTTTCCCTTTGATGAACATGACTGGATCCCCTCTCATAGTACACCTCCCAGTGAGTGCATCCTATCCAAAACTTTAAACTTCTTATAAACTTTTTTGTATGTCAGTAGGGTAAAGGGAGTGATGGAATAATGAAGAGAAGGTTGGAGTGCCTCCTCCAAGAATCTCGCCTGTGACTCTTCATTCCGAAAGAGATCCAGAGCAAAGCATAGGTGTTCCATGAACTTGATCCCCAGTTCCCTCACTGAAATACCCCCCTATTGAAGGTAGAGTATCTCCTATATCTTCTCATCCTTCACCAAAGATAAAGGAAGCTTTTCCCAAAACTCATTCTCAAAGTCATCCCCTGAGACATTGGTGTCCTTCCTCTCCCCGAGGTAAAGAGCCCACCATTGATGTACCACTTCTTGCATATGTATCACTATCATCAAAACCCATTACTCCCCCATAGCATAGATCAAGGTAAAGGTTATTGTTAGCTCTTCAAGCCAGCCCTCCATCACTAAGTCTGAAACGCTGCCTTCGTACTTCCCCAGGGTCTACCACTGGAAATCAAGAAGGGTATTTTTCCAAACATCATCTTCCTCTTCACAATTGGCCCTAATTTGATCAACCATGTCAGCCTGATGGGCCTCAACTATTTGTACGACTTGTGGGTGGCGTCTGGGTGCCATAACTGAAAAAGTAAACAAGGAAATCCTAAACCCAGTTAGTATGGAAATTTTATTTTAAATTTATTTTAACTCTTAATATATTTTTAATTCCCCAAAATAACCAATACACATAAGAACACAAGTCAGTATGATGAATGTACCTTTCATAGGACCCCTAACCTACGATCAGTGTATCCTCACTTGGTCGTTTAGTAGGATCATAGTCCTTACATAAGATCACAAGGGCCCTAAAACCACATGGCCTAGACAATATTCCCTATATTATCTCACACAAAAATATTTTCTAACATCGTTTCCCTACTATCCCATGAAATACTCACTATCCCTAACTAAAAAATCCATCTTATCTCTTAACCATCACCTCTAATAATATTATGTCTTGACTCGTCTTCTTCAATATGAAGGATAGATAATGACCCTGAGTCCCATATTTAATAGGCCTCAGAGTAACGACTAACACCAAGGGTTTATAATCTCAAAAAATGGAAGACATTACCCTTTTTAATTAAAATAGGATAAAAATATAAGACAGTAAAAAATCCAAAACAACACCACAAATTTATATAAAGGGAAAGAAAAATAAAACCCAAGCATGATTTAAACATTAAATGGAATAAAGGTACACCAAAAACTCCAAATAAAGGTACCAAAAGAAAAGACTAAGTAGCATCACAAAAACGATCTTGAAACTCGAGATTGTAAAGACTAGCACGATACTAAAAGTCCTCATGGAAACCTAAAAATATTTCCACAAACATAGGGTGAGTATACAAGTATACCTAGTAGTAAAACTAAAGTCACTCATACATAAGGGGAGAATAATACTAATACTCATTTTAAAATAGATGAAACCCATATCACCTAACAAAGAAAGCTAACCAGCCCCACCCCACCACGGAAAACTCCCTAAATAATGCCATTCAAACAAGATAATAATATAATCACATGGATGATTTGGGTACCCTTAACCACTTTCCCACCGGTTAGATGCTCATTCATAACTACTAAAATCTTGATGCTACCAATCTTCCAAAATGTAGTCCCACTTCCATAAACTTACCACACACACCTGGGACTTAAACCACACACAAATCCTTCCTGTAGAAACCTACACCACAACCACACCACGCATCCTTCCCTCAGACACCTGGGCCACAACAATGATGCCTCTCACCTGAAGACACCTGGGCATCATCCCAAAGAGACTTGGGAAAAAAATCCTGGCCCACAAACACCTAGGCCCCTCATCCACAAAAAACCTACCCAAATGATCTTGGACTATGGTAAACCTCAAGCCATTACAGCCTTCTAAGATACTCTCAAGTAGTAAGAACCTAGAAGAGGGTGTGAAGAATAAATTCAATAACCATCCATCCATCCTCCCATTATGATGATGGGAAAGACACACTCCCCTGTGAAATAGGGGTGTTCGGAACATGGTTCTCAACATGGGTGGGGTGTGTATAGAAATCACAGGGAACAAGAATTTATACATATAGGTAACAGAACACTCAGCCCAACCTATGGGTTTCAAACAAAAAACCATCCCACATAGAACCCCATTTTTTACTAACCCTATATACACAACCACACAAACAACCAAAATAAAACCCAAGACTAAACCGCTTTCATTTAACAACTTTCTATTCATTAATTAAGGGGTTCACTTTAATTTATTCTAGTACTACCTAGATAACTAATATGAACAACATATGAAACCATTTTCAAAAGGATATAGGCCACTAAACATTGCCAAGACAAACAAGGAAGTAGGGACCAAAGTATGGAAATCCATTTTAACACTGATTCATAAAACAAATGAGAACAACCAACCTATAGTCCCACTACACACCCAATTTTTCATTGAAACCCATTTAAACACTGCTAAATATCATTATTCAAAGTTATCCCATTCAATCATCCTCTCACAACTAGAACTGGCAGCCTCGCTGCACAACAACACCGCACCCAACACACCTATACACATGAAGTCATGACACAACCTAATCCTATAGCCCCGCTGCCATACCACTACCCAGATGTAGTACCAATGCACAACATGTACATCCATTCCAAAATCAATATTTCTATCAACCTAATATTCCATCACACCTTCTATACCACCCCATACACAAATCCCACAGAAAAACCACCAAATAGCATCCTCACTATACAAAAAATCCATTCCCCATTCACAGGACCAACCCCTCTGTCCACCCACATACCCGTAATAAGGTTACCAACAACAACTCCACACAACTCCCCCACGAAGTACAATACACAACCAAAAAATGTACAAAACCACACCATTTAACCAATAATATTCAATTTTATCAAGAGGGGTTCTTTAATTCCACTTTAAATAACATGGGTGATCACATAACATGTTTGATCTTAGAGAATCCATTTATTTATCCAAGTATATGTGATTAACTAGATTTCATGTTATAAAAATTTATCCAAACCTCATAATAAAATACAGAACACCACCAGTGTTCAGGTAAAGAAAACAAACAACCATGATTTTCTGAAGGCCTATAGTCAATATAGTTCAAAACAATTTTCATGGAAAACAATTAAAACAACATAAATAATGTCATCACTTCCCTATCCTTATTTCATTAACCCTTGTTATCTTTTGATCAAATTCCCTTACCCTCATTTATTACTTGTTAAAGAAAAAATATTTAGACATTCTTCATGAGGAAATATTACTACACCCACCCCACATGATACATAAATAAAGAGAGGTAGAAGAATCCCTACATGAAATAATAGGTAACCTGAACTCCCCCTTGAACAAAATAGGGGTTATGAGAGCAGCAAGAAACTCTACAAAAAACTGGACAGGAAAGGGATCAAGCACAAGAGCATGAATCATCTATAGAGGAGGGCTCTAGGTGCACCAAGAGAAAACAAAAGGGAGGACCTCAGCTTTTAGTAAAGTCCAGATCCTATATTAAAGGAATAATGGTTTCAAACGTCATTAACAGGGGATCATTGTCAAGATCACATGGTTTGAATATATCAATGTACCCAAAGCATTAGGATATGAAATATTTACATAATATCCTTTGAAACACCCTTAAAATTCCAAAATAAGGGTTTAAACTCGGTTTACGTCAAATAAAACGTAACATGGCTGAAACTAGGAAAAACTTAGGAAACTAGGAATTTGGAAAAGGGTGAGACATCCTTTCGGTGTGCCACCATCATGGTGATACCATTATAGTCCACCATTATAGTACCACTGTTTTGGTGTTACACCGTTGTAGTGCCACTGTTTTGGTGTGCCACCATCATAGTGCCACCATTTCAGTGAAAACATTTAGTGAAACTAGATTTTTGGAAACTCTCAAAACAAACCACTATGATCTCCAAGAACACCACAAGTACTGTATTTTCACAAATGAATGGCCTGGGGAAATACGAGTCATCATAGTTAATTAAAATTTTGTTTCCAAAATTTTAATTTTTAATTTTAATTAAATTTATTAAATTGATTACTTTGATAAATGTTTTGCTATTTTATGCTGAAATTTAATTGTAATAATGTGTAAAAAATAATTATAGCATTATTTTGTGTATAATTATTCATAAAAATTGAAACTCACGCGATGCCATATTCATACTATAGTTTTAATCTCTTAAAAATCTAGATTATTATAATTCCATTTCAACAGTTTTATAAATACAATTTTTTTACAATTTTAATACTTAAAATATTAAATTTTTTATTTTAATATTTTATGAAGATATATAAATATTGATTGTACTCTATTTTTAATTTGGATTTAACAAATAAAGGTAACAATCATATTATTTTATTATTATACATTAATAAGTGTCATGTAGATATTATAAAGTGAAACTATCCTAAAGGATCTTTTTTTAATAATCCTAGATATATCTTCAAGGAATAAAACATATACCAGTGTAGGTCATTCAATAAGAAAACTTAAGACAAATCTTCAACACATTCTTACTTATCTCAACTAAAACTTATATACTCTTTTTATGAACATAAAAGGACTTCAAATTCAACATTTTTTCCTTCCAAGTGATCAACAATCATCATAATTCAACATTTTTGACATTATGATCATTTGCTAATTTCTCTATATTAGTTTTTATTCGTGTACTATTTTTTCCTCCTATTTTTATTTCTTTGAGTTTGTTATATTATTTTACCAATAAATAATATGTATTGATTCATCTTGTTCTTCCACCACATGAAAGGAATTCTGGGTTGTAACTGCTGATCAAAATTTAGGTAAACATGCTAGGTTGGTATCCTATAAATTCTGGGTTGTGCATCTAGGTTCTTATAAAAGACAGGTTCTGTAACATTTTTATCACACCTTTAAAAGTTATTTTTGTTAGTGGATACTAATATCCTCGAGAAGTAGATGATTTTGAGGAGTGTACTAGAATCTTTGTGATCTTCACCACTATAAATCCTTATGTTATTTATTTTTAATTTCACTATGATTTATTTCAAGAACACTACACCCACTATAGATTTTTATTTTTTATAATATGATTGTATTTGTATTTAAAAATTTTAAATGACTATTCACCCCTGGTAGTCATATTTTCTATCACTACCTATCCAAAATTTTGTATCATATAATTTTCTCTTATAGTTTATTGTTTTTTGATTATTATTTACAACAATATTCTAATATGATATCCTAGAATTTTAATTCTAAAGAAAAAAATAAAATGTTTCTTTCAAGATGGTAGGTTTCAATTACAATTATGTTTTGTTTCTACATAAATCCCTATCCCTTCATATGAGTGATTATAGATAATAACAAGATAGAATGTAAGAATACTTGAAACAAATGAGTGTGGATCACAGGACTATCATGTATAATCTATATGAGCTACCCAAAGTGGATCCTAAGACACTAGTTGGTAATGAAATGATAAAATATGTTTTTAATTATAATGTTAAAAATAATTAATACTATTATATAAATATAATTCTCTATCTTGTAAGATAACCCATGATATATAGAGGATACTTCAAGTAACTCATTATGGGACAAAAAATATAAAGGGAACCAATATAGGAATGCTATGAATAGAATGACATGACTTCAATATGGGAGATAGAGAATCTATAAACCATAAGTTCCATCAGTTCACAAGTATAACCAATAGTTCGAGTTTTTATAGAGAAGTTAATAAAAAAAATCTAATGTTGAAAGAGTATCGAGAGTTATTATAAATAGATGGCACACAAAAAAGTTGGTAATATTGAGATTTATAATTTTAAGGAGTGTACTTTAGATGAAATAATAGACTCTCTACTATAATATGAGTTAGAACTGTAAAATATTGATGATTAAGAGTATACTAAAATAAAAGGCATCGTATTTAAATCCAATGTTACTTATACCTATAATTACTTTGACTCCAAGTTCCTATAAAGTGACAAGATGATGACTCACATCAGTAATATTTTTATGAAGTTCATGAAAAATAATGGTCAGAAGAGGATGTTCAATAAGAATGACAAAAATTACTATAAGAAAGGTAATAATAATAACAACAATGATGTTTTAGAATTAACATGTTATGAGGGTTGGAAGAAAGGTCACATAAGGACCAACATCACTATACTCAAACATCCAAATAATGAAAAAGGTAAAAGAAGAATAGAAAATCAAGTTTTTTAGAGGTTGGGACTGTTCAAATAGTTTTGAATGAAGTGGTGATTATTGAAGTGAATAAGAGATAAAGAATATTTCCCTCATGGGTATTCAATGTGAGGTAAATGATTCATTATTTACTTGATTAATATATCTAGAAAATATTTATCATAATTATTTATCTATAAATGAAAATGAAAATGATTTTGATTTTGTAAATTCCAAAGTCAAGTAACTACTTAAAGACAATAAAAAATTAAGAATGATAGAGTCAGGATAATTGGAAACTATAATTAATTATTAAATTATGAAAATAATTTGATTAAAAAAACTGATAAAATAAAAATGTTATGTAATAATTTGAAAAAATTTGTTTCCTAGTATTATAAATCTAAAGAGGAGTATAATTTTGAATTTCTTAAACTAAAAGGGGAAAATGAAATGGTAAAAAAATTCCTGGTAGAAATTGATAAATATCAGAATAGAAGATATAATTTAGTTTTGCATGATTTAACTAAATTAAAAAATGAATATAAGAAATTAAATAAAGAACATAAAAAATTTAGAAACACAACTTCTTGATCTAATGAATTTTTTTATGAATTTAGAAAATATTCAAAAATAGAATATGGATTTGAAAAATGAAGTTGTTAAAATTAAAAGTGATTTATAAAATTTTATTAAAGTTATAGAACAATATGATAAGATGATTTCTTTAATGATACTAAACAAAAATAAAAATTGTTTTTTACATAACACTTTATCAACACGTTTAAATAAAACTAAACCTTTTAAATGATCAAAAGAAAGTGTTTCTAGTATAACTTCATTAAATGTATAATTAAAGGGATTTATGCCAATGAGTGTTCATTGATATTTAAAAAATAATATGGGTATAATATAACCTTCAATGATATATATATTTAATTTCTAATAATCATAATAATAAATGATTTAAATATATTTGGGTTCAAATTTTTTCTTCTTCTAATCTAGTTAGAACCAAGTTAGCATGGGTACCAAAATAGGTTGTTTGATTGTTTAATTTCAAATAATCCACCTTAAAAGTATAAACTAATCATGTTAAATAGACACAGGATTATATTATCACATTACCTGTGATATTTAAAAATTTATATCATTTAATTCATGTGGTGGTGGCCTTATCACATTTAGAGACAACCCTAAAGTTTAGATTAATAGTATTGGCAAAGTTGGTTGTTCCAAAACAGTTATTATTTCAAAATTATTATATGTACTTGGTTTAAAATGTAATATTATAATTATATCAAAATGATAAAATAATTAAAGAAATTATTTATTTGAAAATGATTAGTGTAATTTTTTAAAAAATAAATTAGTTTTATTTTATGAAAATAGAAAAGAAAATGTATATACTATTTATTTTTATAATCTAACCAAACAAAAGGATATGTATTTGAATGATATATATGTAGATGAAATTATGATTCATAGGAGGATTAGGCTTATATATTTTATAATGTTTCACAAACTATCAAATCATGAACAAGTTCTTCAATTTAACAAGTTATATACAATTAAGTACTTCATGTGTGATTCCTATTTAAAAGGTAAACAACACAAAGAAATATTTAAATCTTTAAATGATGTTATTACTACTATATGTTTATAATTATTCCATCTTGACTTTTTGGTCCCTATGAAACCTAATAGTTTTAGTGGTTAAAAGTATGTATTTTTAATTTTAGATTACTATAGTAGATTCTCAATGATTTATTTCTTATCCCATAAAAATGAAACTGCATCAAAATTTTGGGATTTCTGTAAGCTTATTAAAAATTTAAAAAATACTTAAATCATCAATATTATAAGTGATATAGGTGGTGATTTTTTGAATTTATAATTTTAAAAATTTTATGAATAAAATAGTTAAAAACATTATTTATCAACCACTAGGACAACACAATAGAATAATATGGTATACAGAAATAACAGATCTATTTAAGAAATGGCCAAATCAATGCTAATTGATATTAGTATACCCAAATACTTGTTTATAAAATCTATAAATACATATTTCTATGTTTCAAATAGAGTTTATATTATAAATTTCCTAAATAAAACCATTTATTAACATTTCAAACGTTTTAAACATGAATTTTTATATTTTAGGTTATATGGATGTGAATCCTTTATCTTAAATACAAAAGACAATTTATAAAAATTTGACTCTAAATTAGATAAAGGGATATTTTTGGGATATCATAATGACTAAAAATCTTATAGAGTTTTCAATAAGAAAATTTTAGTTGTTAAAGGATTTGTTCAAGTTGAGTTTAATGAAAACAATTCTAATAAAAGTAATTCTGAATCAAACAAAGAAAATAATGAGTTTAGAGAAATTAATTTTGGTGAAGATATTGACCAAGATAATTATAATTCACCAGTTGAGGGGGGTCATATCTATTCTTAAACTAATCCCAATTAATATAAAAATATTAAAGATAACCCTATTGAAAAATTAATTCGTAATAGAGAATCTAGAATTCAAACCAGAAAATATATTTTTCTTTAGTATTCTAATTCAAAATTTGTTACTGACTTTGTTGCTATAAAAGTTAAAAATGATTTAATTGATTCAAATTGTATTAATTCTATGCATGATAGATTAAATATATTCTAAATAAATAATGTGTGGTATTTATTTTCTTTTCTAAAAGAAAAATCTTTTATAGGAAGTAAATGTATTTTTCGTAATAAATATGGTGAAGGTAGAAACATAGTTAAAAATATAGAAAGACTAGTATCTCAAGGCTATTCCCAGGAAGAGGGAATTAATTTTAAATATTATTTTTATCTTGTTTATATATTTGAAATAAATTAGGATTCTATTATACTTTTCTTGTTTAGAAAACATCAAAACATTTTAAATGGATGTAAAAAGTTCATTTTTAAATGGAATTATTTTATAGGAAGTCGATGTTAGACAAACCATTATATTTTAAAATTATAACTTTCCAAAAATTTTTTAAGCTCAATAAAGACTTATATGGTCTTAATAAAGCTCCAAGAGAAAGGTATGAAAGACTAGAACATTTTTTTTATTAAAAAATGACTTTTTTAAGGGGAATGTTGATCCAATTTTTTTTAAAAGAGTTTAAAATAATATAATGATTATTTAGATATATGTTGATATAATATTTTCCTCAAAAAATGATTCTATGTGTAATGATTTTTCAAACTTTATGACAAGTTAACATGACTTGAGATTAATAGGATAACTAAACCTATTCCTTATTTTAAAAATTGTTAAAAGGAAAGATGTTCTTTTCTTAAATCTATCTTATTATATTAAGGAAGTTATAAAGATATTTGGAATTTATTTTAGTAATCCAATGAACACACCATTGAATAATAATTTCAAATTAGACTTAGATAAATCTAGTAATTCAATAGATATTAAATTGTATAGAGTCATGATAGGAAAACTATTTTATCACACCACATCTTATCCAAAAATCATGATCTTAGTCTACTTATGTTCTAGGTTTCAATAAAAACCCAATAAAAGTCATATTAAAGCTATTATAAGAGTAATTAGATATATCAATTATATTTTTTGTACTGGATTGATCTATTCTAAAGTGATTTTTCCATTTATTATCCTATTATGATTCTGAATTTAGAGTTTACAAACTTCAACAAAAAATAACTAAAGGTATGTGTTACTTTTTAGGAAGAAGTTATATTTTATGGAGATATAATTAAAAACTTTCAGTAGTACTATCAACAACTCAGGATGAATATATTCCTGCTTCTAGTTTTTATTCATAGAGTATTTAGATAAAATAAACTTTTTATGATTTCAATATCATTTCTGATAAAATTCATATTTACTGTGATTACTCAAGTTCTATTTCAATTCCTAAAAACACTTTTCAACACTCTAAAACTAAAAAAAATTATGTTAGATTTTATTTGGTTAGGGATCATGTAAATAGAGGTGATATATGCTTAGAATTATTTCCAACTGATAAATAACTGTCTGAAATTTTTATAAAACACTTAGATTATATTAAATTTGAGAAGATAAAATTTTAATTGGGTTTTTTAGAAGCATAAAATATTTTTTATTATAATTCTTTCAATTAAATATATTTTTACATGAGTTCTTTATTTTACTATTATTTTCTACTCTAATTAAATCATAATTAGGTAATACTATTTAAAAATGCCTTGTTAATTTTTTTATTTATCTTAGTTCTATTTTCCTTCATAAATTTATACTCTCTTTCTTTTTATGTAATCGATTTTGATTAAATAATATTCTCTTATATATATAAATTTTAAGGTATTTTTTGATAAATTTAAAGAAGGGGATATTTATGGGGGAATTTTAATATATGGTTTGTTTTTAATTTATAAAATTGGGGAGTTTGTTAGTATTTGAAAGTAGTTATAATACTTAAACAATGTTATTTGTTTTAGTAAATTACACTCTTTACTTGTTATTAAATTAAAAATTGTTTTAATTAATTAATTTCTTTTTATTACAACTTCTAATAATAGTTATGTAATTATTTTAATATTTTTCATGTGGTAATAATGTTTTTTGTTAAATGATATAATGATACATAATATTTATTCTATTTTATTTACATAATGTTAATATATATTTTTGTTTCCTTTTTTAAAAAATTTGTTCAATCCTAAGTGAGGAACCTAGGATAGCCCTCAACCACTTAGAGAACCTGTTAGGTCAACCCTTTGGGAATGCCCACCATAAGAATCCCATAATGAGGCTTTGGTGTGGTCGATATGCATAGTGGATTCTTATTTCATGAAGAACTATTTATAAGGCCTATATATCACACCCGTTAGGCACATGGGTTAGGCTAGGTAGCCCACTCGGCCAAAGGACTATGTGTGTGCATAGTCTAACCAGTGTTGATCCCTAGTATCCAACTCTAATGGTGGGATGACATGTATTGTTTGATACACCCCCTCTCTCTACATCATCCAATCAATGTGGGACTGCAATATAACTTCAATTTTAATATTTTAGAAAACTGAACATGATCTCAGTCATCAGATCTATTATTCGATCTGTTTTGAATCCCCATGTATTATTTATTCTCCCATTATTCATATTTTTGAATTATATCATATTCTTCCTTCAAGTTTCTTTATTATTATCTATTTATAGTTTTAATCTTTATTCTATACTCTACCTTTAGTTTTATTCAACCACCATTAGATCTTGTATTTACTAATTAGATCTTCTTCACTCTACCAGAAGTTTGTACCTTCACTGATTTACTTTTGGTTGAACCATATCATTGAATATATATCACCTGAAGTGCATCCTTATTTCAAAGAATATTAACCTTGCACATCATGCGTTCTACTCATCCTTCTATAGTGGATCCCCTATCCCTCAAGGGAAGCACCACTGGGGAACCCATAATTTACCTCAACAGAATCACCTTTAGAATTAATCTAATGGTAGCTTCTCTATTTTTTTACCATTTTAATCCAATAGTAGATATTTTATACATCGGTGGATTGAACTTGATAAGTATTTTTTTATCTTTCACCGATTATTTAATATTGGATCTCATTCCCCATCACTGGTAGATCACCTTCAACTAGAAGATATATTCTTCAACAGTAATACCACCTTCAGGTGAAAAAAGCATGGAATAATCTTCCCTCTTCATTGTTTTGTTTTCATTTTTTATTTATTATTATTTAGTTGCTCTTTCCTACAATATTTTTCTCATTGGGTGTTTTTTTATTCTTTCACCATTAAATATCTCCAACAGTATATAATTTTCCACTATTATTCATCCAATGGTAGAATTTTTATTGCTTCTTCAAAAGTCTTTAGTTAAACATTAGAATGGAAATAGTTTTATTTTTTGGGGTATAATTATTTCTTGTTTCAAAATGTATCAGTAGATAATTTCTATCGGTAGCAGAATAAGAAACCATTATTTGTTTTTCTATCATTGGAAATCCAATGGTAGAAAATTTCATTGGTAGTATATTTTTTCTACCACTCTCTATTTTTCAGCCAACGGACACCAACGATTGGTCAATATTCACCCAAAAATTTTAATCCACCGTTAGAATTTTCTTCCTAAAATTTTTATTTATTATTTTAATTTTGGTTATTAAAACAATCACATTGTTAAATATTTTTTATTTTATTTTTAAATATAATTATAAGATTTTAATAAATAATTATAGCATTATTTTATACATGCTTATTCATGAAAATTGAAACTCTTTTAATGCTCTATTTTAACTTCAATTTTTATAACATAATAATATAGATGAATATACTTTCATTTTACCTTTTTTTATGACTATAATTTTTTTAAAATCTTTTTACTTAAAATCTTTTATATTTTATTTTAATATTTCATAAAGAAATATAAATCTTTATTTTTCTCTACTTTTAAGTATGGATTTAGCAAACAAAGGTAACAATCATATTATTTTAATGTTATACCCTAACAAGTATCATGAAAATATTGGAAATGGACACACTCTTAAAGGATATTTGTTTAATGATCTAGGAGATATCTCTACGGAATAAAACATATACCAGTACATATCATTTGACATGAAAAATTATGATACATATTCAAAACATTCTTGTTGCTCTTAATTTTCAAGAACTTTAACAAATTTTGTACTCATTATATGATCATAAAAAGACTTTAACTTTTACATTTATTCTTTCCAAGTGATTAATGATCATTGAACTTCAACATCTTTGACATATGTGATCATCTTTTAATTTCCCTGTATTTGTTTTTTATTCAGGTAATATTTTTCCTTATGTTTGTATTTATTTGAGTGTAGTTTATGATTTCACTAAATAAAAGAATGTATTTCTTCATCTAGACATTCCACCACCTAAAAGAATGTCCAGGTTGGGACTCTTAATCAAAATTCAGGTAAAAAACCTAGTTTAGTATCATATAAAGATTGGTTTATGCCTCAAGGTTCCTATAAAAGTAAGGGTATATAATACGGTTGTCACATATTTAAAAATTAGGTTCTTAGTGAGTAATAATCAACTTTAGGAGTATAGAAGACATGGGAGTGTACTAGGATCATTGTGATCCAAAGCACCATAAATCCTTGTGTTCTTTTTACTTATTTCCACTGAACATTATTTCAAGAACAGTGTACTCAATACATATTTTTATTTTTTTTTCATTTAATTTTTTTTGAAAAAATATTCACCTCCCCTCTAATCATATTTTACGTCACTAATGATCCAATCAATTTTCCATTCTTATATCAAAAGAAAATGGTATAATTCTTTTAAAATTTTGAAAAGGTATTTTATGTCACTTATGTATGTTTTTATATTCCAATTTGCATTTTCTACTCTAGTATAGTTTTATTTCATGATTCAATTTTTGTAAACTATTTTATAGATAATTTTGTAAAAGTATTTATAACATCCCGCCATTTTATAACATAAACTTTCATTTCATTACACGGAACTGAGGATCGTTAAGGTTTAGTGTCTTGGAAACAAGGATCATAATACATAAAAAAAAACATAAAACATTCTTCTTAAACACTTGAAAGGCTTCTCATTTAGTTCATCCTATGTTCATTATGCATCTCATAACCTGGGGACATACATCAAAAGAAAGGGTGAGCAGAAGGCCCAGTAAGGGAAACAAGAGAAACATTTCACAAGTGAACTTGAGATACTTCAATAAGGACATGAAAAGAACTTTAAGGCATGAGAAAGAATTCATGAGATACATCATAATAAAAATAATCATTTTTCATAACTTGAAGATGTGGCTACAACATTTAATATTGACAATCATTTCGTTTCACCAAGGTCCATCCCCAAGGTGTCGTTAAAAATTACCAAGGTTATTCACCAAGGTGTCGTTAAAATGGTCATCTCTAGAGATTAAGTCTTTACCCAATGCATTGGAGCGCTATCAGGGCGCACCCTTAAATTTGTCTTTATTTTCATGTGAGCCACATATATCATCATCAAACATTTCATAAATAACCCATATAGCATAAAATAAATGGGTTTCATTTCATAATCATAACGTTTCAAAAACTGCTTTAAAGACATGATCTTTACGTTACTTTAAACCCACGGAAAGGGAAAGCGGGTATCATGTATGTAAATCCCAGAATTTAAAATAGAAAATTTTTACATATATGTGAATACCCCTTTAGAAATAGGAGCTTTGAGTATTCACTTTATAACATAAAATAATTTTGAGAAAAGAGAGGCATTTTGAGACGAGAATTCTGCAGCATAACGGCTATGTTACAAGGTTTTAGAAACTTCGAAAAGAGAGGGAACATGGGTTGAACAATAATAATTGACCCATAAAAAGGTATAGGGACAGAATAAGAAGGATATATGGACATGGTGATGCAATTTCAAGGACATACCAATTGAAATGAAAAACATGGAAGGAGGACAAAAATTTGATTTCTCTTATGAAAATTCGGCAGCCTAACGGCGTCACTTAAACTTCAACAAAAATGAATTGGAAAAATGAAATAGGGTCTCTCATCATATGATCATAAGAGATCAGTATGATAGATATAGATATCATACCCCAACATAATAAAAGGAACTTGAAAGATTTGACATGAAAATCGAACTTGAAGAATGAGAAGGGTGAAAGAATCACTTAAACATTCGGCAGCCTAACGGCGTCACTTAAACTTTCTTAAATCGAAATTATGAGAGTAAGAGGGGATCTCTCATCATATAAACATGGAAGGGCAGTAAGAGGAATATAAAATAACCTCCTCTCACATAAAAACATGGAGCATAAAAGGAATGACATAAAAGAGGTTACATGAAAAGAAAGAGAGGGGTCGGATCCCTTACCTTAAAATGTGACTCTTGAAACTCAAAGGATTGGACCTTGAGGGCTTGGGGGCACCTTGGGAGGACTCTTTGGAAGGTAAGAAGACCATAACTTCGTTGGGGGAGAGTTGGGAGTGAAAACTAAGGGAGGAAAGGGTGGGTATTTATAGGGAAAGTGAGGGGACAAAGCATTAATGGCCAAGGGACACCTCACTAGTGGTTTTGGCAAAACCATGGGCTTGCCCATGGTATTTGCCCATGGTATTGGCCACTTGGGACACCTCACACCTTATCCTACTATTCATAATTCGACCATATTGATTATATACTTAATACATCATTTAATGATGTCATTAAACACCCGTAACTTAAAAACTATACTTTCACTATTCACCGAAAATTCAACTTTCTCAGAATAATCCCAAAATTTCACCTTAACCAAATATCAATGCTCTGATTTCAAAAATGAAATCCATTTTATAAAAATAATTTTCTAAATATTTTTAATTTAATTTTTAAATAAAAACACTATTCATCGAAAATTCATTTTTTTCAGAAAAATCCCCAAAAATTACCTTAACATAAGATCGATGCTCTGAGTTCACAAATAAAGTCCTTTTTATAAAAATAATTTTCTAATTATTTTTAATTAAATTTTTAATTAAAAAACACTACTCATCCGAAAAAACTAATACTTGAATAATAATTTATGAAACCGTTATTTAACCATTTTATTGAATCACATCACTTAATCTAGGTGTCTAAATTATATTAAAACTTTCTTTGAGTGAAATTACTAATCCATTTGGTCATATTACTAATCCTAAGCGTAAAATCACTATTCATAATTTACTATTCATCAAAAATTAAGTTGATCTTATTAGACTCCAAATTCCTTAATGAACACTTTTGTAGAAGACCATTTTTTGAAAATCATTACACATCATTAGTTATTTAGGGTTTACATATATATTTCAAAATATCCCTTTTTCAAAATTCATCCATAAAATACATTCTAAAATTATCTAGACATTTGAAATTTCACAAACATCACTAAAGGAAGAAATCTCAATTTATTCACCCGAAAGGATTACACAAGGAAACTAGGGTCTCATCACATAGCCCCTTATAACACTGGCATAAACCTAAGTGTAAGGTGTGCTATGGTGAGGGAATCTGAGGGAGTCTCAGATAACATTGCCCTAGTAGCAATCTCCACTAAATTGAACTTCTCCTGCAAGCGTTTTCGTTCAAGCTTGACACGCTGGAGCTCGGCTTGGGCTTGGTCCAAAGCGAAGCCCACAGATGCTACCTCCTTCCCAAGCTCTGATAAGTGGGCTTCGTAAGGGTTGAGTCTACTGGATGAAGCCATCAACTCCCCTTTCTGCATTAACCATTAACGTCTTATTAAATCATTAAGAGTAAGTTAATATAATACTCAAAAAGATTGGGTCGTTACATTCTTCCCCCCTTAAGAAATTTCGTCCCCGAAATTTATACTTGAGGCCTAGTCGAAAAGGTGAGGGTACTTTTGCTTCATTGTTTCCTCCGGCTCCCAAGTCGCTTCTTCATACTTATGATTCCTCCACAACACTTTCACAAGGTGGGTAGTCTTGTTTCGTAGAACCTTGTCTCTACGGTCCAAGACCTCCACTGGCTGCTCCTCATAAGAGAGGTCATGTTCAAGTTGTACCACCTCTGGGTTCAGTACATGCGAAGGGTCGGGTATGTACTTCCTCAAGAGAGATACATGGAAGACATCATGAACTTGAGCTAGGTTCGGTGGAAGTGCTAGACGATAGGCCACTGCTCCTATGCGATCAAGGATTTCATAGGGGCCAATGTACCTAGGGCTGAGCTTCCCTTTCTTCCCAAACCGCATGACTCTCTTCCATTGAGAAATTCGAAGGAAGACTTTGTCACCAACACCAAACTCCAAGTCCCTTCGACGATTGTCAGCATAGCTCTTCTGCCGACTCTGAGCAGCCTTTATGTGTTGTTGGATGGCATGAACCTGTTCTGTCATCTCTTGCACGAGATCAGGCCCAAGAAGCTTCCTCTCACCAGTTTCATCCCAACAAGTAGGAGTTCTACACCGCTTTCCACACAGAGCTTCATAGGGTGCCATCTGAATACTCGCATGGAAGCTGTTGTTATAGGAGAACTCAACTAATGGGAGGTGTTGATCCCATCCACCTTTAAATTCCATTGAGCATAATCTCAACATGTCTTCGAGTGTCTGAATAGTCCTTTCAGATTGGCCATCAGTTTGAGGATGATAGGCCGTACTAAAATTCAATTCAGTGTTCAGAGCATGCTGAAGACTTCTCCAGAATTTTGATGTGAATCTTGGGTCACGATCAGATACGATGGATAGTGGTACCCCATGCAGCCTTACCACTTCCTTCACGTATATCTTGGCAAGCTGATCCAGAGAGAAATCTTCCCGAATAGAGATAAAATGGGCTGTCTTGGTGAGACGGTCCACAATAACCCATATCGCATTGTTTCCTTTGGATGTTTTTGGGAGACCAGTTACAAAGTCCATGGTGATATTATCCCACTTCCATACTGGTATGGGTAGCGGTTGTAATACCCCCTTAGGAAGTTGTCTTTCTGCCTTTACTTGCTGACACACCAGGCACCTTGTAGTGTAATCAGCAATCTCCCTCTTCATGTTATCCCACCAATAATGATCACGAAGGTCTCTATACATCTTAGTGCTTCCCGGATGTATAGAGAAAGTAGAGCTATGAGCTTCATCCATTAGTTCTTTCTTTATCTCCGGAATAGATGGAACACATAGTCTTGTACGAAATTTCAATACACCTTCTTGATCAATATTGAAATCAGGGAACTTCCCATCCTTTACAGCCTCGAACTTCTCCTGCAGTAAAGGATCTTCTTTTTGAGCCTTCTTGATCTTCTCTAGTAATGAAGGTTGAGAAATCATTTGGGATAGGGTTGATGATGTCCCTTTCCTTATAATTCCCATGTCCAGTTTTACTAGATCTTTAATCAAGGGATCTCCCAGGATCCTCATTGTTGCCAGAACAACAGGATCTTTTCTGCTTAACGCATCCGCGACTTTGTTTGCTCTTCCAGGGTGATAATGAATTGAACAATCATAGTCTTTAATAAGCTCCAACCATCTCCTTTGTCTCATGTTCAATTCTTTCTGAGTGAAAATATACTTTAGACTTTGGTGGTCAGTGTATATATCACATTTCTCCCCATAAAGATAGTGCCTCCATATCTTTAGAGCAAAAACAACTGCCGCCAGCTCTAGATCATGCGTAGGATAATTCTGCTCATGAATCTTCAACTGTCGAGATGCATAAGCAATTACTTTGTCATTCTACATGAGGACGCACCCAAGCCCTTTCAGAGATGCATCGCTAAAAATAACGAATCCTTCTCCGATAGAGGGTAGTGTTAACACCGGTGCAGTAACCAATCTCTTCTTCAGCTCTTGGAAACTTTCCTCGCACTCCTTTGTCCAGATGAACTTAACCCCTTTTCGAGTCAACTTGGTTAGTGGATTAGAAAGCCGTGAAAAGTTTTTCACAAACCTCCTATAATATCCCGCTAAACCAAGGAAACTACGAATCTCAGTTACTGTTGTGGGTTGAGGCCACTCCTCCACAACCATTGTCTTTGCAGGGTCAACCGAGATTCCTTCATTGGTTACGATGTGCCCCAAGAAAGCCACTTTCTGTAACCAAAACTCACACTTGCTGAACTTCCCAAAGAGCCTCTCCTTCCGTAGAGTTTTCAAAATAACCCTCAGATGATCTTCATGCTCCTCACGACTTTTTGAATATATCAAAATATCATCAATAAAAACTACCACAAAGTTATCAAGGTAGTCCTTAAAGACTCTATTCATCAAATCCATGAAAATAGCAGGAGCATTAGTCAAGCCGAAGGGCATAACAGTAAACTCATAATGCCCATATCTTGATCGGAAGGCAGTCTTTGGAATATCTTCCTTCTTCACCCTCAGTTGATGATAACCAGATCGAAGGTCAATCTTAGAGAAGAATTGAGCCCCACGAAGTTGGTCAAATAAATCATCAATTCTTGGAAGAGGGTATCTATTCTTCACTGTAATCCCGTTCAGTTCTCTATAATCAATGCATAGCCGCATTGATCCATCCTTCTTCTTCACAAAGAGAACTGGTGCTCCCCAAGGAGACACACTCGGTCGGATAAACCCCTTCTCCAACAAGTCTTGGAGTTGTTTCTTTAGCTCCTCTAGCTCCATATTTGCCATTCTATACGGAGTCTTTGATATCGGTTGAGACCCAGGTACGAGTTCAATGGAGAACTCTACCTCTCTTTCTGGGGGAGGTCCAGGTAACTCCTCAGGAAATACATCCATGTATTCCTGAACAATCGGAACATCTTCAATTTGTATGCTCCCTTTCCCTTCTTCCTCATCACCGATTAACTCCATAAAGAAAGCTATAGGAGGTGCTTCTAGATAGGGATCAGTTCGGGATATCTCTCCTCGGAAGATAACTGTAGGTCATTCATTCAAGACTACTGAGATTTCCTTACTTCTGCATTTGATCTTAGCATTATACTTTGAGAGCCAGTCCATCCCTAGTATAACGTCGAATTCCATCATGGGAATGACTACTAGATTTGCGATAAGATTGTGCTAACCAAAGTAAACACTAGAGTCTCTAAACACTGTTGATGCATGGATAATCCCACTTGGAGTCTTGACTGACAACTCTACCTCAAGCAATTCGGGGATTGATTCTATATTCTTTGCAAACTTGGAAGAAATAAAGGAATGCGTAGAACCAGAATCAAATAAAGCACTTTCTAGTTTTGAGAGGACAACAAGAGTACCTGCTACCACATCATTTGGAACTTCAACTTCAGTTGTTGTGATAGCGAAAGCACGACCTTGCTCCCTTGGCCTCTGCTGAGGTTGGTGGTGATTCCCCTCCACCGCCCTCGGATTGGGACATTGGTTAGCAAAGTGCCCAAGCTGTCCACACTTGAAGCATGTGACTTCGGGTAGGGCCAGAACCATCTTTCCTCTGTCGTTAGTGTTGGGAAGCTGAGGCTTCACCTCACTATGACAATTCCGAGCAATATGGCCTCCTCTTCCACACTTGTAGCACTTGCCACTTCCGCTCAAGCAGTTCCCCAGATGATTCTTCCCACATTTATTGCATGTGGTAGGTTGCATTTGCTTTCCACCTCTTCCCTGATCAAAAGACTTCCCTAAACTGGGCTCCAACGATCTCTTCTTTTCATTTGGCTTATGAGACCACTGTGTCTCACCAAACTCCAGCTCGACTTTCATAGCACCTCTAACTATTTCTTCATAGCTATCATAGTCCCTGTTGGCTAGATTCTTCCGCAGATGAGGTCTTAGTCCGCCAAAGAATCTATCAACCTTCCCACTAGGGTCCATGACAAAGCTTGAGGTATAACGGGAAAGCCTTGTGAAGTTCATCTCGTAGCTTCCGACAGATTCGTTCTCCTTCTGCTTCAGCTCGAGAAACTCTTTCTCCATTTTCGTCCTCATGGAACGAGGGAAATACTTGTTAAAGAAAATCCCCCGAAATTCTTCCCACTCCATAGCTTCCATCTCTCCTCGTGGCTTCGTGTTTTTGATCAGTGACCACCACTGATCAGCTTCTCCCTCTAGGCGGTAAACAGCAAGGGTGACTTTTTCTTGTTCCGAACAATGAAGTACAAAAAAGATCTTTTCAATGGAGCTTATCCATTGTTCCGCAACCAATGGGTCAGTAGATCCACAGAATGTTGGCGGTCGTTGACGCATGAAGGACTCAACAGAAAGTTGTTCCCTTCTTGGTGAGGTCGGCCTCTCAGCTTGATTCAAGTTATTACTCATAACTTGAGTCAGTTGGTTCATCATTCTCATGAATGTTTCCATTCCGGCTTCCATCGGAGGGCCGTCAGCACATGGTGCATTGCGGTCACCATCAGCACGGTTCCTCCTATTGCCCGCCATTTCTAAAAGAATAAAACCTTAGTAAGAAACTTATTTCATTTATGAATCTTTTAACTAAGACTTAATGCTTAGACAATTACACTTTTCTATAATTCCTTCATAATGATTCATATAAAGCTTGTGATTAACCAAACATATCCCCCGGGAGTGTCGTAACCAAGAGTGCAGCAAGGCCCGTTATCGTGCACCAGTTCCCGTTCGAGTCTAGCTCAAAGCGGTGTTTTCGGGTTTTACCCCTATGTACATCTGTGCCAGAGCCACCTCTACCTGCTCGTATCCAGACAGGGATGTATTTGTTTGATAAACCACTTACTCAATACTTACCAAAATACCAGGAAGTTTTCCTATATTTAAACTTTTCTATAGGGTTCTTCCTAAAGTTTTTATATCCTAATTTCCACAAATAACTAAACCATCCTTTGATACCAACTATAACATCCCGCCATTTTATAACATAAACTTTCATTTCATTACACGGAACTGAGGATCGTTAAGGTTTAGTGTCTTGGAAACAAGGATCATAATACATAAAAAAAACATAAAACATTCTTCTTAAACACTTGAAAGGCTTCTCCTTTAGTTCATCCTATGTTCATTATGCATCTCATAACCTGGGGACATACATCAAAAGAAAGGGTGAGCAGAAGGCCCAGTAAGGGAAACAAGAGAAACATTTTACAAGTGAACTTGAGATACTTCAATAAGGACATGAAAAGAACTTTAAGGCATGAGAAAGAATTCATGAGATACATCATAATAAAAATAATCATTTTTCATAACTTGAATATGTGGCTACAACATTTAATATTGACAATCGTTTCGTTTCACCAAGGTCCATCCCCAAGGTGTCGTTAAAAATTACCAAGGTTATTCACCAAGGCGTCGTTAAAATGGTCATCTCTAGAGATTAAGTCTTTACCCAATGCATTGGAGCGCTATCAGGGCGCACCCTTAAATTTGTCTTTATTTTCATGTGAGCCACATATATCATCATCAAACATTTCATAAATAACCCATATAGCATAAAATAAATGGGTTTCATTTCATAATCATAACGTTTCAAAAACTGCTTTAAAGACATGATCTTTACGTTACTTTAAACCCACGGAAAGGGAAAGCGGGTATCATGTATGTAAATCCCAGAATTTAAAATAGAACATTTTTACATATATGTGAATACCCCTTTAGAAATAGGAGCTTTGAGTATTCACTTTATAACATAAAATAATTTTGAGAAAAGAGAGGCATTTTGAGACGAGAATTCTGCAGCATAACGGCTATGTTACAAGGTTTTAGAAACTTTGAAAAGAGAGGGAACATGGGTTGAACAATAATAATTGACCCATAAAAAGGTAGAGGGACAGAATAAGAAGGATATATGGACATGGTGATGCAATTTCAAGGACATACCAATTGAAATGAAAAACATGGAAGGAGGACAAAAATTTGATTTCTCTTATGAAAATTCGGCAGCCTAACGGCGTCACTTAAACTTCAACAAAAATGAATTGGACAAATGAAATAGGGTATCTCATCATATGATCATAAGAGATCAGTATGATAGATATAGAGATCATACCCCAACATAATAAAAGGAACTTGAAAGATTTGACATGAAAATCGAACTTGAAGAATGAGAAGGGTGAAAGAATCACTTAAACATTCGGCAGCCTAACGGCGTCACTTAAACTTTCTTAAAACGAAATTATGAGAGTAAGAGGGGATCTCTCATCATATAAACATGGAAGGGAAGTAAGAGGAATATAAAAGAACCTCCTCTCACATAAAAACATGGAGCATAAAAGGAATGACATAAAAGAGGTTACATGAAAAGAAAGAGAGGGGTCGGATCCCTTACCTTAAAATGTGACTCTTGAAACTCAAAGGATTGGACCTTGAGGGCTTGGGGGCACCTTGGGAGGACTCTTTGGAAGGTAAGAAGACCAGAACTTCGTTGGGGGAGAGTTGGGAGTGAAAACTAAGGGAGGAAAGGGTGGGTATTTATAGGGAAAGTGAGGGGACAAAGCATTAATGGCCAAGGGACACCTCACTAGTGGTTTTGGCAAAACCATGGGCTTGCCCATGGTATTTGCCCATGGTATTGGCCACTTGGGACACCTCACACCTTATCCTACTATTCATAATTCGACCATATTGATTATATACTTAATACATCATTTAATGATGTCATTAAACACCCGTAACTTAAAAACTATACTTTCACTATTCACCGAAAATTCAACTTTCTCAGAATAATCCCAAAATTTCACCTTAACCAAATATCAATGCTCTGATTTCAAAAATGAAATCCATTTTATAAAAATAATTTTCTAAATATTTTTAATTTAATTTTTAAATAAAAACACTATTCATCGAAAATTCATTTTTTTCAGAAAAATCCCCAAAAATTACCTTAACATAATATCGATGCTCTGAGTTCAAAAATAAAGTCCTTTTTATAAAAATAATTTTCTAATTATTTTTAATTAAATTTTTAATTAAAAAACACTACTCATCCGAAAAAACTAATACTTGAATAATAATTTATGAAACCGTTATTTAACCATTTTATTGAATCACATCACTTAATCTAGGTGTCTAAATTATATTAAAACTTTCTTTGAGTGAAATTACTAATCCATTTGGTCATATTACTAATCCTAAGCGTAAAATCACTATTCATAATTTACTATTCATCAAAAATTAAGTTGATCTTATTAGACTCCAAATTCCTTAATGAACACTTTTGTAGAAGACCATTTTTTGAAAATCATTACACATCATTAGTTATTTAGGGTTTACATATATATTTCAAAATATCCCTTTTTCAAAATTCATCCATAAAATACATTCTAAAATTATCTAGACATTTGAAATTTCACAAACATCACTAAAGGAAGAAATCTCAATTTATTCACCCGAAAAGATTACACAAGGAAACTAGGGTCTCATCACATAGCCCCTTATAACACTGGCATAAGACCTAAGTGTAAGGTGTGCTATGGTGAGGGAATCTGAGGGAGTCTCAGATAACATTGCCCTAGTAGCAATCTCCACTAACTTGAACTTCTCCTGCAAGCGTTTTCGTTCAAGCTTGACATGCTGGAGCTCGGCTTGGGCTTGGTCCAAAGCGAAGCCCACAGATGCTACCTCCTTCCCAAGCTCTGATAAGTGGGCTTCGTAAGGGTTGAGTCTACTGGATGAAGCCATCAACTCCCCTTTCTGCATTAACCATTAACGTCTTATTAAATCATTAAGAGTAAGTTAATATAATACTCAAAAAGATTGGGTCGTTACAGTATTCTTAACGTCTCATGAAAATAGTTTTATAAGTGATTTATAATTTTATTTTTGAAGAAAAGTTATAAAATAATTAAGATATTTTTTAAAAGTTTCACTTCAATTATTCTATCTATTTTCCAAAATAAATTAATTTACTATTTTTTATATTTTTTATGAATTAATTATATCATTTTATCCTTTATGGATTTATTTTTTATACCTTAATTGTTGTAGAAGAATTATTCTCAATTTGATTAGTTCCTTTTGATTATTTTCTTTGACCATCATCATATCCCATTTGACTATATTTTTCTAATTTATGTCTAAATTCATTATTATCATGAATGTATTATTCATCATTTCTAATAAAAACATAGTTTTATAATCAATAATTTATATGGAATATATACCCTATCATACATAAATAGGATTTTCGGGTGTTTATCAAGAATGATAGGTTAGTTATTAAACACAAAAATATTAATAATTCATATACTTGTTAATTATATAAAAATTATTATTGAGTGTTAAATCCAAATTGATTATGTACTATAATTAAATGAAAATTAATTATCTAAATATAAATGGTTATTTAATATTTAGGCTATTAGATCATATATTGTACAATTTATTCATTCCTTACCATATGATGAATGAATTAGATTTATTTAATTGATGGTTGGGGGTGGTATAACATTTCCCCCTGATGCATCAGGTATCTCTCATGAGTCAAACTAGAATGGGTATTATTTAGTGTATACATGTCCATATAATGACAATTTATTGGTCTTGGTCTTGATAGAATGGATTAGATTATTGATAATATTCTTGAAAAATACCTTAATGTTTAGATTTACAGTATTATAAATTTCCTCATTATGAAGACAATTATTAATGTACAAGTGATTATTTACATAATGATGTTATACATAGATATATTTTTTTCTCAAGTTATTAATTATATGGAACATTTATTGATTATTTACACTATAATATTACTCATGTTTTATTTTTCTATGATAGATTATACTATACACTACCCTTATTTTTTTTAGACCACTCTTATTATGATATTGTTTCCCTGGGTTCTAAAGAAAATTATTACGTGTGATATTTCTAGATGGGTATCATGTATAGAGATTTTTTTGGGAAATGTTGTTAGCTTGTTATTAAATAATAATTTCTTTGTATAATGGATTTTTTTCATTGGATGTGAAATATATGGGTTTTATTAAGTAATGGATTTCCTAATTATCTAATGCTTTAAACGTAAAAATACATTGGTTATGTAAGTGACTCAATATTTTCTTTTGCTGTTTTTAATAGGTTATGGGATTATCACACTTTTTTATTATGGAATTAAATCCACCTTTTTCTAGATTGATAGGGAACAAATTAAATGATTTTTAGATCCAAAGGTAGATAAGACAATTTAATAAATGGCCTAAAGACCATTACATGGCACAAAGGACCAATCACCCATATGCATAGATTAGTTCGAAGGCCCATAGCCCATTGTACCCAAGATAACCGATCCCTATTAGACCAATGTATGTCGCACATATGATTTTCCCCCTACCGAGGTCATTTCCAATCATCTCCCCCTTCTTCCAAAAATACTATTAACACTATAATCTATCGCCCATCATCAATGTCCCTCACCTCTAGAGCAGGCCCCGACTACTTTCATCTCCATCCTTTCACCATCTCATGATTTTAGAACCAGATCTAGGTATATAAGTCTGGAGAATCATAAAATAAGTCATGAAGACATTAATTTCTATATAAATTCAATATTTAATTTTATCTAGATATATAATTATTGTAACGATAGATTTTATTTTTTTAATAATGAATTCAGTTTTCCAAATCTTATATGTGTGATATTGAGAGTTATGTAGTATTAACCTAGAGTTATGTAATTTCGGTTTTCATAAAATCATGAAAACTTATTAAAATAATTCATGTTTGGTATTTATAAAAATTTAATGGATAATTTAATGGGATGTTTGAGGGTAATTTTGAATAATATTTTAGTGAGTTTAAATGAGATTATTTAATTCAAAAATCTACATATTACATTTTTTACATGTATGTGATGATTTAAAAAATAAAATTTTCTCCATTTATAAAGGATACTTTATATCCATATATAAGAAATATTGAATTGAATAAAATATGGACTTTCATTATAAGGTGAAAGTGAGGGAAGGAAGAAGTTAAAATAAATAAAATAATTAATTTTTGATCAGTGTTTTTTGAATATTTAGAAATATAGAACTTTGAGAACAATGAATACTATGTCAATTATCTTGTTGGGTAAAAGATAAAAATCTTTTGTTGTATTGGTTTTCATTCTAAATTTTTTATTGATTATTCCTTATCCTATAAAATATTAGGTTATCTTCATCATAGTGCATATATTAAGAAAGAGAGAGTGATTTTTTGGGATTTGGTATACAATACCATAGTTGTATAGGTAGTGAGCCTTAGCATATAATGCCCTTTACTAAATATTGTAATAACAAGATCATTGATATGTTTATTAATTTGTACACAAAAAACCTATAGTGTATATACAAATTTTATATAACCATTTTGGGAAACTATTTAAAATCACTTTTCTCTTTGTGTGTATTGATTTTCTTTTCCTGACTAATATTTAACATGAGAAATTTTTAAGACATGCGGTCTGTTATATGGTTCCTCAATGAATAGTCTTTTAAAATAAAAATTTAATGAGAAATTCTCAAAACATGATTCCCCACAACGTCCCACCACATTCCCTCTAAAGGTATCCCAATGGGAACTTAGCATAAACAAGAAGTATCAAATCCAAAATATGTAATCTTGGTAAATATATCATAGTCTAATGTTTTTTTCATGGAAAATTATATTAATCCTAAAGGAGTACTAATTTTTATGGATTGAATTATCATATCTCTAATAGTATGATTAAATATCCTTATAGACCACTTGGTTTTGATAATCATGTTCCTACAATCTATGGCATTCAAATAAGTTGTCCAATAGATTTGATTTTAATTAATCATATAGGAAGATATTAAATGATGATGGTAAAATATAGAATTATTTCTATGAGTCTTATTTGAATCATATCTATATATAACTAATGTGTTGTAAGTATTGTAAATATATTAGGGAAAAATTTTACAACATCAATAAAAGGGATAGTATAGTGAAGGAAGAAAAACTTCTAGATCAAGAAAATAAATTTTAAGGTTTAGGAATGATAACAGTGAAAGTGAAGATTAACAATTTTAATAACACCATTGATGTACTAGGTACTGTGAGATAAATTTATAAAAAATGAGGATGTTTAAATTGTAAATAATATCTTTAGGATGATTTCAAATTTTAACAATATGCAGGATTTGACTATTGAAAAAATAAAATTGAGTTGGGTTTCTATTGATATTTTTTTAGGTTATTTAGTTTCCTCTGATAAGAGAGTAAATTCATAAAGTTATTTCACTCAATTAATGAATCATATATCTTTTTAACCTATGAATATTATGAAATTTAATAATGAGAAAAATAAATAAAATGTTATTAGTGAATTTATTTCACTAGTTTCTAGTTGGATAATGATAGTAAAGGGTAGGTTCAATGATAAATTATCATTTTTATAATTTAAATGTTAAATTTTTATGCATAATTTTAAAAAATATATGAAGAATAATAAGTGTATGTTGAATTCTAAAGGGTAAGTTCAAACAAATTTTATTAAAATAAGAATAAAAAACATGTTTATAACTCAATGTGTAAAGAGAAATTACAAAGAATAATATTTTATAGTAATGAAGAAGAGGATGTTGAACCAAATAATGAAAGAAGACGAGAAAAAATTACAATATAGTGATAGTAAAATCATAGTGGTAGTGAGTAATGATAAAACAAAACAAAAATAGAGTGTTTTTTAGTTAAGGGGTGATATTGAACTTCTCTTGATGAAATTTACATGTAAAATAAGAAAAATGAGAAGATATGGATTTTTTTTTAAAAGATACATATGAGTATGTAGATAAACATGAGTTTCAGATTACGAGACTAGAAATGGTGGTTGAGGATAAATATTTTTATTCAAATAATGTTAATGAATTTTTTATTTTATGATAAATGAATTTGATCAAGATATGATTTTTTTGATACTAATTATTTTATTAACAAAAATTAAATAAGATTGAGTCTCTTAAAAGAGAAGTGGTTTTCATGAAAAAATAATCTTAGTGTAGAAATAAACCATGAAAAATATGAAAATAAGTTGTATTTCAGTAGTCATAATAGCATAAAATAAAAAGGAAAATATAAATAAATTATAAATAATTGGAAGATATTTGGGGAATTAAAAGACCCTCAACTGTGGGAAAAAATGAACCTGGTAACATAGGAGAGTCATCAAAATCTTCTGCTATGAAAATTATATTACCAGAGTTCAAGTAGGAAGGAGAGTATAAAGTTAAATACAATTATTAGAATAAAAGCATAACAATATTTTGAAATCCTATAGGATGTTGAAAATATTGTGGAAAAAATACTAATAAAGTGTTTCCAATTGATGAAATTCCTATTTTAAAGTTATCTTGGGTACATGATGACATATTTTAATGAACCAGGATGGTATTTTAGAGGAGAATACTTGAGAAAAATAAAACAAAACAAAAATTTATACTAATAATGAAAGAACAAATATTTTTAGAGGATATTAATTTAACATTTATAATTATTTCTATAATATATTTAATTTTTGGAAGAAGAGAGATGCTTTAGATGGATTTATTCAAAGAAGATCTAAACTATAACATATGGAAATGATTCCTTTAAATAATAAATTTTATATTATAGGGGAAGATGGTGGTAATAGTGAAATGTTTTTGAAACTTAGGAATATTGGATATACACAAAATCTATAATTTGTTTCATGGAAATAAAATAAGAAGAAAACAAAGGAAAATCTTGTTGAGGTTACACTGTTGGCATGAAAAAGAAATGGAACTAGGATAATTGATGGTGGGTGTTTATCACATGTGGATTGAAATAGGGACCTAATAAAGAATTATAAGAAAAATGTTTATGGAATTGTTAGGTTTGGGAATGATAGAAATTTAGAAATCAAAGTAAGTTCTAGAATTATTATTTATAGAAATGAGTTGAAGATTGATGAATTTGTTTTTATTGATAGATTTAGACATAAGTATAAATTTTGAATTTGTCATGGAAGTGTTGTTCAATAAAAATGGATGATTTATTAAATAGAATTCTGGGTACTATTTAATGTAGGTTCTAGGTGTAGTAGAAGTGTCCAAGGATGGTATGACCAACTCATATTTTAGTCACAAATCATGTGTAATCATTGATTTATATGAGAAAATCGTCATATCCAATAGAAATAGTAAATTTATTAAATAAAATAAATCACCAAAACCAAAATAGAATGATCTTAACATGTAATTTATAATTAATTCATAAAGATATATAGAATTACCAGAACTTGTAAATCTCTCTTCATTGATGATTTTTTGTAATATATATCATCTCAACATTATTTCACTATAGGATCCAAGTATAGAGTCCAACTAGTAGTGATCCACATGTGCCCCAAAATCTATTAATAGATTCATAGAACAATCAAGTCCAAGAAAATATGATCCTGATAACTTTCATAGATTATGGTTGATTGTAGTTGAATTCTTCAAGAGGGAGGATGGAATCTTGATGACATCTTATTGGCTTGAGGGAGGATGGGAGGTGATCACTCAAGATCACTTGATCTATCTCTAGGGATTGAGTGAGTCTCACACTATCCAATATTCACATCAATTTTCATATATGTAAAGTGATATAATTAGATATGGATAAATATATATCTATATATGGAAAACATATAATTAGATATTTATTATGGTGGGGTTAGGGTTGGAAAATTGTACAAAAATATCTTTCTATTTTTATAATTCTTAATTGGACCCATGTTCAATAATAATGATAATAATATTGTTAATTTATTGACATATGAAACATATTTATGAATATATAAATAAATATCATCTATATTACTTCCAATATGACCATTATGCTTGAACCTCTTTCCCTCATCTATATTTACTGATCCTAAAATAATGACTATTTAAAAAATAAATTTCACTACCTTATTCATTAATAAATATAATAAATATTATATTTCCTAAAATTGTAAATAAATATTTATTATTAATATTTAACTCACTGATTATTTTTAATGTGCTATAGCTAGCATCGACTCTCCAAGCTAGCATGTGAATAATGACTTATAGATCTCATATATCTCTGGTCTCTCTTTCTCTTGATAGAGATCCTTAAGATGAGAAATCATGTTATACAATTCTATATCCATATATTACTTTAAAATCTCACTATACATAGATGATAGAATGAAACATTTGACATCCATAGCATCTTCCACATGCTTCAAATAGAGTGAACACTTCTTCCTCATTATCCTATTTGGAAATGAACTCAGGAAGTTGGGTTTTAGCATGTAAAATTTCTATTTATGGCATAATATAACGCAAAAGATCCTATACCATTCCTGGAAATTCACACTTGGTAGAAGGTTATCCTTCTATGGTATCAATAACAGTGATACAATCAATATCTTTTGATTTTCCATTTCTACGAATTAAATGTAGATGAGTAATACTTTATTTGATTAGAAAAATAGATTAAAAAAATTTAATTCTAATTAAATTACATTAATATATCACTATTTATCGAGATCCAATATCCCTCATCATCAGTTTCAGAATATATTTTCACATGGATATTCTAGTGGAAAGGATCCATATTCCCTTCTCAAAACCAAAATTGGGCCTGGTAATCTATTTTAAGTGTTTTTGATAGGCATAACTTTTCAAATACATTAAATCACAGTTCCTTGATCTCTTTAGTGGACTCCCCAATACTAAAATATCATTTTTGTTTTTCCTCAACAATTTACTCTTAGATACACCATGTTTTGTTTGTGTAGTCAACCCTTGATGTAAACTAAGTTATGTCAATCCAAAACTCAAGATAAAATTTCCATGATAATTGAAATCACCCCAAATTGGGTTGGTCAATTACTTTGAACTATGAGGTTAATTATAACTATAGTGGTATAAGGATAAGATGACATAATATTTTAATTGAGGGGTTTTTACCCTTATACATAAAACCCATTTTATCTTTTTAGATTCCATGTTAATATTAAGGGAATTTTTCTTAAGTTATTAACCATGTCTGATAAAACATTTACACATAATACTATTATATTTAATTCCATATTTCAATATTATTAATTTATTTATTAGGTCATCATTCATGTAGAGACCCAAAGCTTGATGTACATGGACATTACATTACTTTTGCGGAATACTTAATACATAACAAAAACAGACACACAAGGACCGTAATAGTTTAGTGTCTTTGGAAACTCGGAATATAAACTTCTAATCATGTTGAAATATCTTCAACAACTCCCATAACAATATTCCCCTTATTGTTTCCTTACCTAAAACCTTTCTTTATTTCCTGGGGCAAATAAAACATAAAAAGGGTGAGCTCAAATGCTCAGTAAGGGCAAACATAGATAACATTAAACAATTCATAAACATTTTGAAGCAAAAACTTGAACATGAAATTTAAACATCAAAATCTTGAGCAAAGACATAAATCGTGGAAGTACGTAAGGAATATATCATAATAGAAAATCAACCGTGATAAAATATAATGGGAATAAAACATGTAATTGTGACAACCATTCATCACATGTCATGATTTCCATAGTAGCCAAGGCATTGCTGCCAAGACCATCTTAGTGGACAAAGTCCCTTTCTGAATCGAGTTCACTCCTCGTTTCATTCCTGTAACACTGAACCGGATTAACTTACCGTTCCAGCCATGTCAATCTCATGAGATATAAATCTTTACACAATGCATTGGAGGGAGATATAGGTCCCACCCATATCATAATGAAATCATTCTTACTTGTGCCACAAAATAAACATACATCATTCATAATAACCCAACAAATAAAATGAGTTTCATAAACATCATCCCATCATCACATAATCCATATAAAAGAAATGGATATCATTTATTAATAAGAAAATTGAAACCATGTAAATCATAGAGACATGATAATTGAAACATACACATATGAAATAATGTCATCTTAGATGAAAAATGGTTTTGATAAAACACTTGAAATGAATTCTTGAGGAAAATATCATTTCTTATTCAAAATCATTCTCTTTCCACAAAATGTCATGCAATTTTAAAAGAAAAGGATTTTGTTGAAAATAGTCATGAAATCTTTGGGAGGAAGCTTCATGAAAATAAGGCTTTATAAAACCGTGAAAATCCTTTTATGTCGTATAAGTTAAAAAAACATTCTTCTCGTACTTTTATCAGAAAAGTCAAAAAGTACCTCATAACGTAAAAAAAAGAAAGTTTCCTTACATACCATGTAGTAAAAGTAAAGAATGGGTAATAAGGACTTTAAACATACATGAAAACACTTTTATAAAACATTGAAATGGATGATAGAAATAACCACAGTAAATACTTACGAATAAGCAATCTCAGATAAAAATGAGATTTGAAAAATTATCCCTTACCTTATGTCCAATATGCTTCGTATGTATTCAAACCTCCTGTATAATGATTTAAATAATGTCATTGACTTATTACAGAATCATATTCATTGTTATGATATCATATATGGTTCACTTAGGACTTTATATTACCCGTTCTTTTGTAAATTCAATGTTAAAGAGCATTTTGGGTAAAATCGTTTCACTTATCGTAAGTGTTTTGACTCTTCGTTCTTGATATTATTACTTATATCCTGATTTAAATAATTCCAGAATGTAAAACATGATTTATATATATATATATTCATCATATACATATATATTATAGATCGATAAAAGCAATGAAATACACTGTTCATGGAGATGGTAGGCCGTACATACGCATGAACGCTGTTTTTGTTTCCTTATTGAATTGAATGGAATTGAGTATATGACATACATATATATATATATATATACATAAATCCAGTAGAATTATTATGTAATATATTTCATTATTATTCATTATATATACTTTATAATAATTCTAGAATGGTTAATCATGGAAAATGAATCTCATCGCGTTCATGGAGACGGTAGTCCGTACGTACGCACGAGCGATGATATCATTCCCATGATCGTGGAATTGTATTGGAGTGTATGTATAATATTTCAGAATCACTTTACAATAATCATATATAGTTATTTATTTACACCATTAAACCCATCCATGTAAGGTGGTGGTGGAAAAACTGATTACACCACGGCGTGGAGACGGTATTCCGTACGTACGCACGCGTGGTGATTTCATTTTCCGTAGGATGGATAGATGGTGAAATAGGTTTGTTTCATAATTATAATAATATATAAGTATATGAGTGATACTGATGTTATTACTTCATAATTAAACAACTAAAGAAGAAGAAGTGGAAGAAGAAATAAAGTTGAAAGAATCGGTAACGAACATTACCTCTTCTTTGAAGCGCCTTTTTGAAACCTCCTCTTAGGGGACTAAGATTGGTCTTTGAAGAAGACCAGCACCTCTAGGATGTTTCTTGGGAAGTGTATAAGATAAATTTTCAGGGGTTGGCCGAGTTTGAAGGCTCAAAGTGGTGTGAGGAAGAGAGGGAGGAGGTGCCCTTTTATAAGGGAGGAGAGGAGCTCCTTTGGAAAAACTAAAAATATTATTTTATTATAAATCCATATTCGGTTTTAAATAGCTTCAAATTGATTTATTTATAATCTAAGGTGGGTATGGGTCTAAATCCTCTCATCCAATAAAATCTGGACAAGTTTAGTTTACTATTTTAACCAAATCATTTAGATTTAACTTTAAATTAGATAATTTTACTTTTACCCTGTCTTTTTGTGTTCTTACACTATAAGGTTAACAAACTTACTATAACAAGCCAAACGAACCCCAAGTTGTTTATTATTAATATATATAACCTTATCTAAGTCATTTGGCCGAACCTCATATTTTTAGAAATAAATCAAAAAGTTAATAATATAATATTTGTTTTAAAAACTATTTTATGTCAATTTTGAAAAAATTTAGTAATTGATTTTTGTGAAAATGATAACAGAATTATTAGTTCAAAAAAAGTTAATTAAATCAATACTAACATGTCATATTAACCTATAAAATTAGTTAAATCCATAAAAAGGCTCAAATTACATTTATTTGGGTATTTATAACATCAATTATGTCAATATTTCATTAATAAGATAATTACTGCTTCATCTTTGTGTCATAAATAAATTAAATTATTTAATGTCTAAAAATTACAAATAAAATACCATTATGTATGAAATCGTTTTATATTTCTAATGAATATTTATAGTCTAATTTATATTATGTATAACCCTATATTAAAAATTATTTACTTATTAAACTTTGATTTTAACTATTTTAACCCTTCTTTAAATAAATTAATAATAAATGTCCTAATCTAATCGAAGTGGGCCTAAATGGTCATATTTTATTCATAAGGTTGTTTTTTGTCTAATTAAACTCATCCAATAGAATTAGGACATGTGTTAGGGTAATAATAATATCATTTTTACCCTTAATTACCCTATTTACTTTTAACCGTGGTAAATAAAAGTAAAAAGTTACTATTCACCATTAATTATTTTCATCTCATTGAACCAAATTTTACTTACTTACATCAACCGTGTCTCTCAGATTTTTGAAATTCCATTCACAAAAGCGGTAAAATTAAGTTTTATGTAAATTTGCAAATTCTCCTAGGAGGTGGGTAAAAGACGGTGATAAGTTCAATAAAATGTTTATATATCTAAAATTATTATAAAATTACTCCAATGAATTACATTGAACTTATATAGGTATTATGTATCAATTTTGACCTAAAATAAATTTAAATAAAATAAATAATTATTTAAATAAAAAGTCGGTTTTTAAATAGTAACCCAGTGTTTTCACTATTCATCAAAAATTGAAAGTTTCCAGAATAATACCAAAATTTCACCCTAGGCTAATTTCGATATTACGAATCCAAAAATGAAGTCCATTTTGAAAAATAAAATTTAAAAAATTTCAAAAAGTGGTTATTACTATTCATAACTGCTAGTTTTAATAATATTTTAATAGCATATCATTGTTTAGTGAAACTCGGTATTGCGTACAACACACGCTATCGAGGAAGGTCGTGATTGCGTGTAATGCAGTCAAGTTAGGGTTGCGTGTTGTGCAAGACTACTTTGTTGTAGCGTACAATAGAAGACATCAATAAAATTAAAAGGAATATTTTTCATAAAATCTCGGGGTGTTACATTCTACCCCCCTTAAAATGAATTTCGCCCTCAAAATTTGTTGGGGGTTATAAATGGTTTACTACTCAAAAGTTTCTTTAAAATAAATCCGCATCGTAAAAGTAATACTAAAACTTTATTTAAAAAAATAAAGTATTAAACGTAATGATTACCCAACGTAAGTCATCACTGGGTTTCTATATAATAGAACATAGGTTAAAATATGGATATGGAAGAAAAATATAACCATCAAGTTCTGATGGAGAGTGGTAGAGAACATGGCTATGAAAAATCCATCAATCACAAAGCCATAAATTTGTGATGATCTAAGGTACCATCTGATTCATCGGATATAAGGGAACTAGGACAACATTTTTGGTTTTCAAGATCATTTGATTAAAGTTGATGAATTAAAAGAAATACTTACATGATTTTGGTACAATTTCACTGTTTTTCGTGAATTGAACTATTTCCACTTCATCCCTTAAAGAAATGAAGTTGAATTTGTTATTCGTGATGTGTTAGCAGATCATGTGATAGAATGATGGGTCATTCCATCTGTTTCAAACAAAAGGTTAGAAAAAGTTATAAGTCCATCTTATGGTTAGATTAATCGTATATGGTTCCAAAAATGAACTTATACTTCATATATCATACCACTTAATAAAATAAAACTAGTTTCTACTAACCAGGAACTTCCTGTAGGCCAGTGGTAGGCGATAAAGTCCAGCCGCACTTCAGTTGTGGGATCGATTCCCACAGTCTTGTCCGACGCAATGGGCTGTCGCCCGTCCTGTAGGTTGTCCTTTTTCTAAAACTACATTATTATAACTTTCAATCAATAATATTGAAAAAGTTCTAGCCTTATACAATACTAACTTATGTCTGACATAATCCATTCCAATATTTAAGCTTATCCAAAATACTGCTGTCCAATCTCATATTATAGTTAAAATGATTACCAGAGAGTTCATATAACAAGCATGTTAATACCATCGTTGATCCCCATATATCATAAGATATGTCTTGTTGGTCACATTCCAAATATTCGAAGGCCTTAATCATGCATTCTCTTGAAAAATGAATACCCATTGAATCTTATTGAAAACATGAGTGTTGTCAAAAGTTAACTCTTTCCACATACCAAACACCCAAAATTCTATATACTCAAACCATGATATAACTATTTCCTTATATCAGTCATGAGCTCATGAATACTGTAAAACATTTCATTTTCTCCTTATCCATTCATTATGAGCATATCATATTCCTTCCAAAAATATCTCAATCACTTTCCATGGTTACCGGTACCATAAAATTATTGAAAACCACAATAGACCAATACATAAATATTCCAATATTCCAGGATACTATATACAACATTATTTTGGAATCCCATTACATAAACACTTAATCATTCCACCACATCGTTGTCATATTCAAAATCACCAATAGTGATCGCATGTGACTTCCCTTTTTCCTTTACCTTAAGTGGTTTCTCATGTTGATCATCATTAACCCTTGGATTAGGGCATTGATTAGCATAATGACCCATTTCATTGTACTTGAAGCATTGAAGTGTTGGTGGTGTGTTCTCTGCAGTCTTTTCTTTTTTCACACCATAAGCAACCATTTTTCCATTACTTCAACACTCAGCTGCTCGATGACCTTCTTTTCCACACTTAAAACATTTTCCAGCCCCTTTAAGACAATCTCCACCATACTTCTTTCCAAAACTTGAGCATAAGGAAACATTCATCTTCTTTTCACCATTATTATAAGATTTCTCCTTGAACTCCATCTTTCGTTTCTTGTCAAAACCGTGAGATGGATATGTAACAACAACTTCCATTTCTTCCTTAATAGCATGCACAATTTATTCATAGCTACCGAAGTCTCTTATAGCTAATTCCCTTCGAATATTTGGTTTTAAACCACTGAAGAATCGATCAACTTTACTTTCAAGTTGGATGATAAATCCAGATGCATACCTTGCAAGCCTTGTAAAATTCTCTTCATATATACCAACAGATTCATCATCCTTTTGCTTTAGTTCAAGAAAATCCTCTTCCATCTTTGTTTGAAGAATACGAGGGAAGTACTTAGTGAAAAATATGTTCTTGAACTCGTCCCATTCCATGGACTCAATTTCATCTCTTGGCCTCATATTCTTGATAAGATTCTACCATTGATCAGCTTCACCTTCCAAACGATATACTGCTAAGATGAATTTATCATGTTCAGAACATTAAAGAACTGAAAATATCTTTTTAGTGGTACTGATCCATTGTTCAGCAACAAGTGGATCATAAGACCCACTGAAAGAAGGTGGACATTGCCTCATGAAGGACTCAATAGAATAGTGTTCCCTTCTCTTCTCATTTGGAAGTCCAGAATGATTCATAACTTGTGTAAGTATAGTAATAAGATTTTTCACTCCATCTCCCATAACATTGGTTTGTTCAGGAGGACAATCATTGCATCATCCATTACATTGATCAACACAGTTCCTTTGGGTTCCAGCCATCATCTAAAATCCAAAAAGAATAGTGTGAGAGGCAAAAATCATGCTAGAAAAAACAACATAATAAAGGGGGAGTACCTTCAATATCTAACATCTTAGGTTAAATTCTAATATTGTTACCATAGTTCTAGGACTATATCCTATACGTATACTTATCCTTAGGGATATCCCTAGACATACCTTAGAAATATCTCTAGGGATCTCACTAACATTTTCGCATCCTAGTTTCCAAATGTTAACTAAACATTTCCTCTGATACCAACTGTAGAGACCCAAAGCTTGGCGTACATGGACATTACATTACTTTTTCGGAATACTTAATACATAACAAAAACAGACACACAAGGACTGTAATACTTTAGTGTCTTTGGAAACTCGAAATATAAACTTATAATCATGTTGAAATATCTTCAACAACTCCCATAACAATCTTCCCCTTTTTGTTTCCTTACCTAAAACCTTTATTTATTTCCTAGGGAAAATAAAACATAAAGGGTGAGCTTAAATGCTAAGTAAGGGCAAACATAGATAACATAAAACAATCAATAAACATTTGGAAGCAAAAACTTGAACATGAAATTTAAACATTAAAATCTTGAGCAAAGACATAAATAGTGGAAGTACGTAAGGCATATATCATAATAGAACATCAACCGTGATCAAATATAATGGGAATAAAACATGTAATTCTGGAAACCATTCAGCACATGTCATGACTTCCATAGTAGCCAAGGCATTGCTGCCAAGACCATCTTAGTGGACAAAGTCCCTTTCTGAATCGAGTTCACTCCTCGTTTCAGTCCTGTAACACTGAACCGGATTAACTTACTATTCCGGCCATGTTTATCTCATGAGATATAAATATTTACCCAATGCATTGGAGGGAGATATAGGTCTCACCCATCTCATAATGAAATCATTCTTACTTGTGCCATAAAATAAACATACATCATTCATAATAACCCAACGAATAAAATGGGTTTCATAAACATCATCCCATCATCACAAAATCCATATAAAAGAAATGGATATCATTTCATAATAAGAAAAGTGAAACCATGTAAGTCAAAGAAACATGATACTTGAAACATACAAATATGAAATAATGCCATCCTAGATGAAAAATGGTTTTGATAAAACACTTGAAATGAATTCTCATGGAAAATATCATTTCTTCTTCAAAATCATTATCTTTCCACAAAATGTTATGAAATTTTAAAATAAATGGATTTTGTTGAAAATAGCCATGAAATATTTGGGAGTAAGCTTCATGAAAATAAGTCTTTATAAAACCATGAAAATCCTTTCATGTCGTATAAGTTAAAAAAACATTCTTCTCGTACTTTTGTCAGAAAAGTCAAAAAGTACCTCATAACGTAAAAAAAGAATGATTACTTACATACCGTGTAGTAAAAGTAAAGAATGGGTAAAAAGGACTTTAAACATACATGAAAACACTTTTATAAAACATTTACATGAATGATAGAAATAACCCCAGAAAATACTTAGGAATAAGCAATCTCGGATAAAAATGAGATTTGCAAAATTATCCCTTACCTTATGTCCGATATGCTTCGTATGTATCCGAACCTCCTGTATAATGATTTAAATAATGTCATTGACTTATTACAGAATCATATTCATTGTTATGATATCATATATGGTTCACTTAGGACTTTATATAACCCGTTCTTTTGAAAATTCCATGTTAAAGAGCGTTTTGGGTAAAACCGTTTCATTTATCGAATGTGTTTCGACTCGTCATTCTTGATATTATTACTTATATCCTGATTTACATAATTCCAGAATGTAAAAAATGATTTATATCTTTATTCATCATATACATATATATTATATATCGATAAAAGCAATGAAATACACCGTTCATGGAGATGGTAGGCCGTACGTACGCATGAACGCTATTTTCGTTTCCTTATTGAATTGAATGGAATTGAGTATATGACATACATATATATATACATAAATCCAGTAGCATTATTATGTCATATATTTCATTATCCTTAATTATATATACTTTATAATCATTCTAGAATGGTTGATCATGGAAAATGAATCTCATCACGTTCGTGGAGACGATAGTCCGTACGTACACACGAGCGATGATATCATTCCCATGATCGTGGAATTGTAATGGAGTGTATGTATACTATTTCAGAATCACTTTACAATAATCATATATAGTTATTTATTTACACCATTATACCCATCCATGTAAGGTGGTGGTGGAAAAACATATTACACCACAGCATAGAGACAGTATTCCGTACGTACGCACACGTGGTGATTTCATTTTCCATAGGATGGATATATGGTGAAATAGGATTGTTTCATAATTATAATAATATATCATTATATTAGTGATACTGATGTTATTACTCTATATTGAAACAACTAAAGAAGAAGAAGTGGAAGAAGAAATAAAGTTGAAATAATCGGTAACGGACATTACCACTTCTTTGAAGCGCCTTTTTGAAACCTCCTCTTAGGGCACTAAGATTGGTCTTTGAAGAAGACCAGAACCTCTAGGATGTTTCTATGGAAGTGGAGAAGAGAAATTGGCAGGGGTTGGCCGAGTTTGAAGGCTCAAAGTGGTGTGAGGAAGAGAGGGAGGAGGTGCCCTTTTATAAGGGAGGAGAGGGGCACCTTTGGAAAAACTAAAAATATTATTTTATTATAAATCCATATTCGGTTTTAAATAGCTCCAAATTGATTAATTTCGAAGATAAGCTGGGGATGGGTCGAAATCCTCTCATCCAATATAATTTGGACAAGTTTAGTTTACTATTTTAACCTTATCATTTTGATTTAACTTTAAGTTAGATAATTTTACTTTTACCGTGTCTTTTTGTGTTCTTACACTATAAGGTTAATAAACTTACTATAACAAGACAAACGAACCCCAAGTTGTTTATTATTAATATATATAACCATATCTAAGTCATTTGGCCGAACCTTAGATTTTTATGAATAAAATAACAATTAGTAATATAATATTTGTTTTAAAAACTATTTTATGTCAATTTTGATACTATTTAGTAATTGATTTTTGTGAAACTCATAACAGAATGATTAGTTCAAAAAAAGTTAATTAAATCAATAATAAAATGTCATATTAACCTATAAAATTAGTCTAATTCATAAAAAGTCTCAAATTACATTTATTTGGGTATTTATAACATCAATTATGTCAATATTTCATTAATAAAATAATTACTGCATCATCATTGTGTCATAAATAAATTAAATTATTTAATGTCTAAAAATTACAAATAAAATACCATTATGTAGGAAACTTTTTTATATTTCTAATGAATATTTATAGTCGAATTTATCTTATGTATAACCCTATATTAAAAATTATTTACTTATTAAACTTTGATTTTAACTATTTTAACCCTTCTTTAAATAAATTAATAATAAATGTCCTAATCTAATCCAAGTGGGCCTAAATGGTCATATTTTATTTCTAAGGTTGTATTTGGTCTAATTAAACTTATCCAATAGAATTAGGACATGTTTTAGGGTAATAATAATATCATTTTTACCCTTAATTACCCTATTTACTTTTAACCGTGGTAAATAAATGTAAAAAGTTACTATTCACCAAAAATTATTTTCATCTCATTGAACCACATTTTACTTACTGAAATCAACCGTGTCTCTTAGATTTTTTAAATTTCATTCACAAAAGCGGTAAAATTATGTTTTATGTAAATTTGTAAATTCTCCTAGGAGGTGGGTAAAAGACGGTGAAAAGTTCAATAAAATTTTTATATATCTAAAATTATTATAAAATTACTCCAATGAATTACATTGAACTTATATAGGTATTATGTATCAATTTTTACCTAAAATAAATTTAAATAAAAAAAATAATTATTTAAATAAAAAGTCGGTTTTTAAATAGTACCCCAGTGTTTTCACTATTCTTCAAAAATTGAAAGTTTCCAGAAAAATACCAAAATTTCACCCTAGGCTAATTTTGATATTCCGAATCCAAAAAATGAAGTCCATTTTGAAAAATAAAATTTACAAAATTTCAAAAAGAGGTTATTACTATTCATAACGGCTAGTTTTAATAATATTTTAATAGCATATCGTTGTTTAGTGAAACTCGGTATTGCGTACAACACACGCTATCGAGGAAGGTCGTGATTGCATGTAATGCAGCCAAGTTAGGGTTGCGTGTTATGCATGACTCCTTTGTTGTAGCATACAACACAAGAAATCAATAAAATTAAAATGAATATTTTTCATAAAATCTCAGGGTGTTACAATTCGGTATTCATAAACATAAATAATTGACGAAGTAACTGATAGAAAAAAAATATAAGTGCCATGATGATGAGATTTTCTAGTGGTTATTTCACCTAGAAGATGATTAACTAACCCATTACCCAAGGGAAAATACTTTGATCTGAATCCTGGTTCATACTGAAACATTACACCATTGGGTCCTTTTTTATCTTCTTAATTTGGTTTTCCTAAGATCCTTGACTTGGACCTCCTTCACTTACTTGGGAGATCCATCCTTACATAAACTTATACTCATAGGTGAGTGAGGGGATCCAATGGATTGGATAAAGAGGGTTTACATAAAAAGAAACTATTGGAACATAATCCCTTACATAATAAGAAGGATGGGATGACTCATAGACCATCGAGAATATTTTAAAAAATTAAATTAAAATAATCCGATCACATACAAATGGTTGCTCAATCTCAGGATTAACCAAAAATCAAGAAAGAGACACACATTTTAAATATAGTTTCAATTACTTTAATTCTTTCTTTAATTAATATATTTAACCATGAATTAATCCAAATAATTAAATTTTTCATAATTTCATCCAAACATCCTTAACTAACCATCATATATAATTTTAGACAAAATTAACTCCATTTTAAATTAATTTAGTACAGAAGTGTGCATGGAGGCAACCTCATGTGTTTTTTAACAAATTTAACATGGAAATTAATTTAAAATATAATTTTTAATCCAATAACATGGAGTGAACTATCAAATGAATGAAACTTGGAACACATAATAAATATGTCTAATTATACATTTAATTCTTATTTTTGGGGAAATTCAAAAACACTTCCTGCAACAGACTACACTGCATGTACAATAGTACACAACATGTACTTGTTTTCTTCTCATGTCTGTGGAACATGCCTTGGGTCTAGCCATGTTGTCTACCTAGAATGTGTCTGAGGTGCACAACGTGTACTAAGAATACATATCACGTGACCTCAAAATTTCATGTAATGTGTGTCTTCATATTGTGTATTTGATATATGGCTCTCCAGGATACCCATTGTTCTCAGTCGCAAGAAGTCATGGACTACACAACATGTAAGTTACTTACATGACACATAGTTTTTCATGCCATGTATAATTTTATCAATATCTACACACAGATCAAATCTATTTGGATCTTATATATGATTTTACTGGATCTGACCTGATAGAGTAAGATAGGGATATAGAAGAAAAACTACATGGTGTGTACTTTGGGAGTACATGTAGTTTCCTTTGTTTTCTCCAAGAAGAGTCTTTAGAACCTTCAGATGGAAATATCTAGATGATTGTTTATTTTAAATAATTAACCATCCATTGGTTAGGTTATCGATAATGAATAATAGAAGAGATGAAAATGTCATATTAATAAAAAGAATCATTTTATGTAAAATAAAACACAAATTTATCCAATAAATCAATTAATAATAAATAATTATAAATTAAAATTTTTACCACTCTGAAACTAGTTATATATTCGGGGTGGAACAGATGTGTCCTATGATGGTATGAACTACTCATCATTTATTCTTAAATCATGTGTAATAATTTCTTTAACTACACTAAATTATAACTATACCAACATGTAAATACCCAAAATTTTCCAAAAGTGCGGGTATAGGATTTTGAAATTATCATATACCAACAGTTTTATGAAAACAGTTAGAATATGTTCCTGAAAATTAACACTATGCCACCCTTTTTTTAAAACTATTAGTAATGGATTATATTTACAATGTAATTACAATTATTTGAATGAACTATTTTTATAGATTTTTTAGTATTTATATAAAAATGATTTTAAAAAATAGTTGGTACAGAGTTCCCCCTAAATTTTAGCACGACCTGTATTCCCTTAGATCATGATTTGGATGAAAGTGATCCCTAGGATCAACTTACATCTTCCTCCCCAACCATGGGGACCAATCCTTAAATTCTATTTTCTTCCAATTTTTCTTTAACATCTAACTAGTGAGTTTTAGATCCATCATTTATTATTCTCCTCATATAGTTTCACCAAATTTAATTTTGGTTTCTTAAAAAAAGATATCTATGTTTAGAGGGGTGATGAAAAGGGTCTTAATCCTACTTCCAAAATAAGGATTTAGATTAATGGATTCTAATATATATTGTGTTAATGAGATGCTAGGAGTAGAGTTTGAGTGCATGTAGGATAAGTGATAAACATTTTTTATTTGAATGTTGGGTCTTCTTTGACTTCCATTTTTTATTTTGATTAATGGATTTCATTTGTTTCATTATATGATTTTTTCTTATTATTTAGTGTACAATTTTAATCATTATTATAATGAATTTTATTTTTTAAATCTTTATCCCACTTTGATTCCCCATTTAGATATTCTTTTTTTATAAAAGTGAGATCCATGGATCTTTTACTTAAAAAAATTACAATAGTCTAAAAGTAGGAATTTTACAGATATCCCTTTTCCATAGAAGTAAAGCATCATTATGGAGAATACAAAAAAAATGCACACCTCTTCATTCTCTTGTTTTGAAGTACATCTGCAAGGGAATTTTCTTCCTTGTAAGTATGTGTGATGATGTAACTCATTGTGGAGAGTTAATTGAGATAGATGACCCATTTCACTATCAGGTTCCAAGATAAGTAGATTCTCCTAGTTCTAAAAGATTGGAAAATGTCTATGGGGTCACACTCAAACAAGATGTTTTCACAATTTATTTTATTTTCAAGGTTGAAAACTTTTACTAGACCTGTCATCTTAGCCTTTAGTCAAGTGCAATACCGTAATGACCATATTGTTATTGAATCACTTCCCCAGAGGAGTCCTTGATGATAGAACCATGATCAGCTTTCCCTAGGTTTCCCCTCAAGGTTCAAATGGGGTTTAATTTAGCCCCTCTAATTAAAGGGGGATAATAAAATCTCTCAAGATTACGGTAAGGGGAGGGGCAGTTTCCTTTCACCTTCAGACATCTAAAGACCATAAGGTATTTCAATAAATTTTTGTAGTGACCTACATGTAGGGAATTAGCATTTTTTATAGCCATTAAAATGTTTTCATATGCTTCTTTGTTGCTGAAGTAGGCCTATTCATGAATTACTTTGTTCATTCCTTTCTAGATATCGTGAATCAGTTCCAAAAAGATGAATTTGAATAACATGGTAAACTGCATGGACATATACGTATTTACCAGTTCTTTTAATTGGTCGTGGATAGAACTAGTTCTTGTATCTTTAACATCAAAATAATCAAGAAAATATTTCTGTAATTAAGAAGCATATTTTCATGAGAGAAAAATATGATCAATATCTTCACAGTGCTGGTGACAAATAATGCACCTTGAGCAGAGGGAAACACCAACCTATTAGAGGTTTGAGTCATCATGAATTTTATTGTATTATAGTCTCTAGAGTAGTGTGAACCTAAAAGGGATAATATTATTTTTATTAAGGGTAAAAAACCATTTGGGGGGGCCTTGAACTAGATGACTGTAAAAAGTCTTGTAGTCAATATTCCCATTCAGGGTCATCTCCCAAACAATCATGTCATCTTATCTTTAAAAATCATAGTCAAGAACCATCTTCTTGATGTCATATAGGATGAAATTCGGGTCAATCATTTGATCCTGGATTGAGATAATGTAATCAGTGTCTTGATCATTTGAATTCAACTAATCCATGAGAGGGATTCCAGTCCAATTGTTAGTCTAAAATTTGATGGAGAAATTAGCATTGGCCAACCAGTGTACATGCCTAAATATTTTATACGAGATAATCTTGATTTGGGGCTATATAAAGGATTCCATGTAGATGTTACTTATTTGTTAGAGTTTTTCAATATACATAGACATGATAAAATCCATGGATTCTGAATTTTTGCAGAGAAGAATCACTATGAACTGGACCTGCATTGAATTATTGAAAGGGGATAGATTTTTGATGCCTAGCCCCCCAAATCATAAGGCCAGAAGAAAATATTCCATGAGATGGTGATGATAATTATTTTCAGTATTCTTCCACTCCAAAAACATTCATCATCAGGGAATTTATGGCCTTAATACTTGAGGAGTGATTAGAGTAAACTGTGAAGGAGTAGACTATCTTTGAGATGATCACATGCATAAATAGGTAGGCTCTTCCATCAAGTGAGAGAGATTTACCATTCTAAGAAGCTAGAGATCTTCGAACATGACTCAAGATGTTAATGAAGTAAGAATCACATGTTATTCCCCAGAACATGAGAAAACCAAGATAGGTGAAGGTAAGAGATCCCTCTATAACACCCAATTCATTTATCATTCAATGATTTTTGGATGAAGATATGTTTTTTCCAAAATATATGAAATATTAGTTCCAAATAACCTCATGTAATGATACTACCTCATAATGGAGGAGGTATTTATTGATAATTTTGATATTCCTCTTATATCCCTAAGTAAAAATCATGATATCATCAATAAAAAGTAAACAAGATGGATATGAAATACCTCATGTTGCTCTAATTGTTTTCATATCACCATTATTCACCATTTGAAGAATAATCCTACTGAGATAGTCTTCAGCAATGGAAAAAATAATGGAAGAGAGGGGGTATTCTTGCCTCACCCCTCTTGATCACATGAAGTAGCCCTATGAGGATATATTAATTAAGATGGAGATGTGGTAAGACCCAAGAAGATATTTTATCCAACCGATCAATTTTTCATTTACTCCAAAACAGGAAAAGACATTACAAACAAATCCCCAGTCTATATTATCAAATGCGTTTCTAATTTTAATATTGAGAGAAATATTCCTCCCTTGTATATTTCATGAGAAGATTCACACACTCTGAGGAAGTAATCAAGAAATACTGAATGTTTCTACCTTTGACAAAGCCAAATTGGTTCCAAGAGTTGATTTTTCTTGAAATCTGTGTGATTCTATTTACCATGAACTTCATGATGATTTTTATATTGTGTTGACAAGAAAAAATGTTCTGAATTGGATAATTTCACCATCATTCTAAACTTTTGGAATTAGGGTGATGAATTGGGCATTGAATCCATGGTTAAAAAAACCACCCCTGAAGAAGTTCCTAACTAGATTATAAACATCATATAGGATGACCTCCAAAAATTTATGAAAAAATGGTTTGTGAAACCATACGGCCCTAGAGAGCTACCTTGTTAAGACCAAAAAATACTTCTTTAATTTAAAAATCTTGCATAATTTAGGTGAGGAGAGCGTTTTCGGCTGTAGTGAGAAGCTTTGGGATGATTCCTTCTCAAATATCCACAGTTCTTAGTGGCCCATTGAAGAGATTCTCATAACATGAAATGATGTGGTCAGAAATTTCTTATCCTTCATTAAGGATTTTATCTCAATCTTTCAGAAGGGATAGAGGATTGCAAGATATTCTTTCTATTTGGAGAGAATTAAAAAACTTAGTGTTTCTATCACCATCATTGAGACACCTATTCTTGAAAAACTCTTTTTGGGTATTTACATTGATCCTTAGATGATTTTGGTGCTTGGAAGATATTTTTCGCCCTTGAGTAACTCCTCTAGGAAAGTCATTTTTGGTGATTTCATCCTGAACTGAACATAGAGTCCCTCCAAAGCAACAAATTTCTTTATCAAGGTGGGTAAAATGCTTCCAAATTAATTCCTTCAAAATAGACTTCATATTTTTCATTTTAGAGTGGAAAACAATTGGGTTTTTATTATGCTCTATTTCAGCACATGTGCCTTGAACAATTCCTGAGCACTAAGGTATGGTTGTCTAAGAATTGTTAAAACTAAAAGTGATGAGAAACTTATTATCATCACCACATAATCTCATAAAAATAGCATGGTGGTCATAATTGTGCCTAGATAGTGTGACACATGTGAGAGATCTCCAAGATCCAAGAGAGATTTTATTTATATGATTTATATATTACTTACATTATGTGATTTATGATATTTTTTTTATAGGTATAGATCAAACCTTTTGATGCAAGTTTGTGTTGTTTTCATGGGTTGTTGAGTAATTTTTTTTTCAGAATAGTTAATATCAGCCTATGTTGTGTGAGCATATTAGATAATGGTATCACCTAGTAAATTACATAGAGGTGACATGATATATGATTTATATTGAGATCATTAAAATGTGGTATTGATTTAATCCTCCACAGAATCCATATTATTCCACAACACCCCTTAATATGAACCTAGATGTTATGTATACATCTAACACATAGAATATTCCATTAATTATTCTAGCTTTAGATGATGGTCCATAATATAATCTATCTCTAATCTAGATTGAATTTTGAGAATAGTTAAAAAACATGAATAAGAAATTATATTCACTACTAAAACCACACATTAATTTATAAATAAAATAAAAATAATTATCTAACTTAGTCATTAACAATAATCTATACTTATGAATCACCTTATAGTAATGAAATAGTCATTACATTACTTATCCCTCAAACTATAGTAAAAAACAAAACTGACGAGAACTAACCCAAACTACATTGAACTAATCCAAACTAAACAAATGAGACCCAAACCTACATGAATGGAAATGATTTTAACTAACCCAATCTAAAATAAACCGAGTTAGAATTAACCAAATTAACATAACTTGAATGGAATGAAATGGATCAAAATCAACTCTTAACCAAACTGAACCAAATTTAATTGAAATGAACTCACATAAAAAAATCGAATAGAACCAAACTAAAAAAAGTGAAATGTACTATGAATACTTAATTTAAAACTAAACAAACTAAATTGAGATGAATTGATCAGACCCTAAAACAAATTAATTTCACAAAACCGACCTAACTAAGATTGAAAATAAATGATCTAGACCAATAAAACCTTCAAACACATAAACCTAACTGAACTAAAAATACTATCTATATCATAACCAAACTGACTTGACCAAACCAACTGAATTGAATTTAAATGACTTGATTTAACCCAAATAGACTTTAGTAGACCCAAAATATGCTAAACTACATCAAAATAAAATAAATAATAATAATTGTACTAAATTGAACATAAATAAAATAAATTCTATAGTTATGATAAAAAATGAACTGACTTGAAAAATCTTAAATAAAACCATAACATGCATGCACCGACTCAAACCAAATAAAAAAACAAAACCCAACCAAAGTAATTCAACCAGAACTAAACTAATCATAAAAAAATAGAGCCAGCCAAAATTTATACAAATCAAATATAAAATATAGAACCCAATGGAATAAATGTATTGAATTATCCCGACCTAACCAAAAACAAACCCAAAAAAACCCAAATTAAACTAATCCAAAGAAAACAAAAAAACCAACTGACTAAAATATAATAATATTGGATAGAAGAAATCCAAAGTGAATAAAATTTAAGAGAATTTATCTAAACCAAACCTAATTACCCTAAATTATATATTGTATATTTAATATAAACCAACCTAAGAAACAAATCCAAAAATAAAATATTTGAAGTAAACCAATCCAAAATGACCCAACTAGAATAGAACAAATATCTAAAAAATTAAACTGAACTATATCAAACAAAACCAAACCAAACTAAATAGAATTGATTTTAACCAAATTAAATATAACTGATGTGAACCAAAATAACCCACTTTGAATCAAACTATCACAAATTGAAATAAATGAAATTGAACAAAACCATATGTAATTAAACTAAAGATATAAATCCCCAACCAAGTGACTACAGTAAATAGAATATTATTACCTAGAAATAGTAATCTTTTATACATTAATTTATTTAATAAGAATAAATTTAGTTTAAAAGTGAATAGAATAAGAGAAAAAATAAAAAAAACAATTATATGCACATTTTTTTGTAGTATAATGTATTATTATTACTCATTGATATGATTGAATTAAATACAATTGTTTTATATTTATAGTATTATGTTATATATATATATATATATTTATTTATTATTTTTTGCCTTTTATATTATGATTATCATATAGGATAACGTGTTAGTTATGGTTTTATATAAAGTTAATTATTATCATTTACTTAAATATATTTTCAATTAAACTTCAATATTATTTAATTGATTTTAAAAAATGTCATTTAATGTTTTTTACATAATGGATAGAAGTTAGATGTATCGATATGTTTATATCACAAGGTGTTTTCAAAAAAAGTTGGGGATATTTTTATAACAGTCATTTGAAAATTCTTTATATAGTGGTCACATATACTGACCATGTTATAATTAAGTTGGAAGACCTTTCTTGAGCTGGGAATAAGTTAGATACCATATAACCAAAAATTGTTTTCAAACAAACTACTATTTTTGGTATCAAATTGGGAAGAAAATGCAATCTCAAAATGCTCATGATCCAAATGAGAGAACCATAATGGATAATTTATTATATGATCCATTTTCATTTATTCTTTATCATGAGAAGGAAAGTATTATAACCCAAGAATACTTCAATACAAGAACACATGATGAATGCAATGAAAATAATGATGTACATGTAGTGAAATTTTTATAATGATTCTTCCATGACACTATTATATTGAAAATTTGGTAAAATGAAAAAGATGTAATTTTTAATCTAACTATTTCATAGGAAAACCGTGGATGGTATTTCTAATAATTCGAAAAATTAATTTCTTATATTTTTTAAGTTTTTACTTATAAGTGATTCTAATATTACCTCAAACCATTATCTTTAAAGGAAGTTAGTTTATGAACTTATATTTTCAAAAAAAAATCATGCTTTCCCAAAAGATAACAACTTATTACAGGAGGAAACTGTTGAATTAAATGATTATATAAAATGTACACACTCCAATGGAATCCAAAAGCTAATGGAACACCATCCTCTGTGCCACAGAAATTAATGTTTCACATTCCATTGATCCCCATACTCTATAATCATTTCATGTCCAATTAAATATCTATAAAAATGTGATGTCATGATATGTAGATAAAAATAATAATGATGAGTCTTCTCACCCTATAGATGTATTTTCATGGAATACATTTGATTCTTGATATCCTAATTTTAAAGATAACGAGAATAATGAGAGTTTGGATCTTTCATGTGATAGTTTTAATACATTTGGGAAGATTCTTACTTTACACAGTACATGTATAGTTTTTATACACATTTATAACATTCTTCAATGGATGTGTGTGAAAAAACATTTCACTTTCATTAGAATACTCATATCTGGAACTTATGATCCTAGTAATGATATATATGTATACATGAAACCTTTAATAATATATATGAAACATATTTTTAATGTGGGTGTGTGCACATATGATGGTAGTTTGAAAGATATATTTCAAATGTGTGTTGTTCTTATGTGGACGATCAACAATTTTACTTCTTATGTATTGATATATGGATAGAGAAATAAGGGAAAACTATCATGTACTATTTTTATGAATAATTAATGATCTATAATAATTAAATATAATTGTATTTTCAGTTTTATTAGACATCTATTATTACTTCCAATAGACCATCCATATAGGAATAATTGTCGACGATTTAACAATACCATGGAGATCGATAATCCACCTCAGTGTATGTCTGGAACTAATGTGATTAATGAATTAAAAGATTTAAAATTTTTATTTTTGAAGGGTTATATGAAATATAGAAACATGAATAATGTTACTGCTTAAATCAGTTATAATTTTAAGAAGATAAGTATCTTCTTTGAGTTTAATTTTTGGTCAACCAATTTGTTACTTCATTTCTTAGAAATAATGTACATTGAAAAGAATATATATTAAATGTTTATTTAAATTATTCTAAATGTAAAGTGAAGGAAAAAAATATGATTTCAAATATTAACATGAATTGGTGGATTGGTAAATCAGACCAAAATTTCATCCTATGTGTATTTTGAAAATAAATGAAATGTTCTTTGTGCTTCTTATGTGATGACACCTACATAAAAAAAACAATTTCTAGAAGTACTTGAGACTATTAATGTTTTTGATTTATATTCATGAAACATATCAATATGGGTCAATAGAAGATAATTGAAGCTGAAATATTTGAAGAATCATGATTATCACATTCTTTTACATGAGTTGATTCTAATAAGAATATCGCATATTATATTCAATAATGTAAGGATGTGAGCTCTTTAGTTATTCCATTTTTATAGAGATCTTTGTGATAATTAGTTTTCCAAGTATTTGTTTATTTTTTTGGCATATGTACAATTAATTTTGTGTGAGTTAAAGAAAATATTTCCTCCATTATTTTTCAAATGCATGCTACATCTAACAATCTGTATTCCAACCAAAATACTTCTTGGAGGACCTATTTATTTTTGTTGGATGTAACCAACTGAAAAAAGTATGTACAAATTGAAGTATTATGTATGGAATAGGATTCATCCCAGAGGTTTGTTCTATTGTGAAAGGTTATTTGGATCAAGAATGTATGGATTTCTATTCAATGTATTTGTTTAATCTGACTATGAGATGGAACAGACTAATGAGAAATGAAGAAGAAAAATATAAGGAAATTGAACATAATTTTCCATCACTTCCCCAAACATGGGGAATTCCTGGATCATATACATTGACCACATGACCTAAGAAAAATAAAAATGGACTAATGAACTATCAAAAATAGAAATGAAAAAAATGAACCAATCAATTTAATGAATGAACCAAATGCCCCAAGAAAAATAAAAGTAGACAAATGGCTTAAAAAATTTTAAAAAATAAACAAAATGACCTAAAAAAATTGAATTTAATCAAATTGAAAATAGAAGAATACTATATCATACTGATTCTAAACTTTCTAATTTGATCATATTTATTTTTCTGCGACATGTATTATGTTTTGATATTATTCTCACTAATTATAAAATGTTTTTATTATATAACTATGTATCCTGTATTTGGTTTAACAATTATTATTCCATAATTAAGTTACTTATCATCTTATTTCGTAAGCATCTTAAACACTAGTTATGGATTTAAAATTAATTTAATATATTTTTTTAAAATGAAGAAAATGAAAAACATTGAGGAGATATGAAGAAAAAGAATGATAGATAATAATCACCAAATAAGTGGGAGGAGTTTCCCTCCATTATTTCCTATTAGAAGTATTTTATTTCATATATATATGTTAATAACATATAATGTCATGTGACTAATTTTGATTTTTACTTTTATCATTTTCCACCACCTAGGTGATAGTTATTGTCTGAATAGACAAGTGGTTATAGTGTTTAGGCTGGCAATATGAGGTGTTGGTACTAGAAGTACGTGCTCCACTTGGCATACCCGATCACATCCCGTCCCTCCCCCTGGTATGCCATTAACCACACCATCTGATCCTGTAGTGTCCTTAGAGACACCTGAGATATTTAGGTCACCCATGTTTTCACGACAATTTGTATCTGAGCCTCATTTTCTATATTTCCATTATCTGACGATGATTTCTACTCCTCAACCATATTGTTCATTTTCACAACCATTTGTTCCATATACTTTTCCTTCTACTTCTTTCTCTCTATTAATTTACATTCCTAAATCTTAGACTTCTACTCTGACTAAGCCTCCAAAGATATGTTGGGAACCAATCTATTTTTTCATGTTGATGTACATTCTGATCTTGGGGATCCATCATTTCCCACTGGCTATCCTTTCTTGGGTATATTTATAGTACCCCGGTAATTTTTTTTACCATAATTTATTTTCATTATAAGATATATTGATATAATATTTGTTTTTAATTTAATAGATGGATCATCTAATTAGTACCTTGGGTGTACACACATGAATGTGGTGTGGAACCACTATACACATCATGTAGAGGAGTATAATGAGGATAACCAAATGATAGTAAAATAGGTAGGAGTGTTTTAGTTTTATAGAGAAGCTTTCCAAATACTCTGACATCATTCCAGTCAGGACACTCTCCTTATGACACCTTAAAAATAAGGTAAAGGATAATGCTTGGGGTGCAAACATAGATAAATAAATTCATTGGATTTAATGTTTTATTATTATTGTATTTATGTGAATTAATATTTTTCTTCCATATTTGTTTTAATTTTCCCGATTTTCAGGCTGTGAGGACAACATCACTCATATAATTAGGTGAGCTAAGGAGATCATACAATAATGAGTTTTATAGTGTCTGGTGAGCTAGTATAGGTACATATTTAGAGGCCAAACCAATCATGAATGACTATACAATAGAATATTATATGGAAATTATTCTCATTAGAAGAATAAAAACATAGAGGTATTAATCCAATTTTAGGGTTTTTAATGAAAATTACCATAATTTAAAATAATAATTAATTTTGTATTATTGAGAATTATTTTTTAGGAGGCATCAATTAGAAATAAAAAATAAGGATTCTATGAAATACCCATCCACTTTGGGGCAGACTATGATTCCAGACGATAAGAGGAAGAAGGTATGACACTTGTTTAATATTATATGATAATTTCATTTCTAAACAATGTTCATTATTGAAACAAAATGGAAAAAATGAGATGAAAATTAAAATAAAAGATAAATCTTGAATTATGTTCATTATGGTGTAACACGATGAGTTTTTAAAAGAGAAAACAATATTCAATAGCACATGCAATACAAACAATGATGATTTAAATATGACCATTTCAACAGCTCCATTATAATTTTAGACATGTGTAGTATTAAATAATTTATGAAATATATATGTGTGTGTCTTAAATATGTTAATAAAATATTTTAAACAATTAATCAATTTGTGGTAATGAATTTTTTTCTTCAAAATATGTTTTATTTAAAAATTATTTTATTATATTTTTATAAAAAATATTATAATTATTTTATACAAAATTTAGAAATTTTATTTGATAAAAAAACTCTAATTTTTACATCATCTTATTAAAATTAACTTAAAGTAAATTGTTTTTAATATTTCCAAAAAATATATATTTTAGTGAATATTGAAAAATAATGTTTTTATGTAAGATTGTCATTTATTTAGCCAAATTAATTAATTTAAAATTCGAATTATTTTTTTAAATTTTATTTAAAATTAAAATTAGTATTATTTATCTATATTTGATTCAATCAAGTACTTTTTAATCATATTTATACTGGATTTTTGTATAAGTTTTTTTTAGGATTAAAAAATAATTTTAATGAAAACTATTTTAAAATGCATAATGTGTCTCCATTTTAATTAATTATAATTACTTAAATTGAGAAATAATCTAAATGAAATGTTTATATTATATGTCTATATTTATGAATCATAATTCATATATATAATATTTATATTTATACAGTTGATGTGAAATCATGTTTTCTTTAAAAAATGTATTTTTTTAAAAATTGCTTTTCATTATGATTGCGTGTTTTATATTAAATTTATTTCTCTTAACCCTATGAATTGATTTTGATAAAATTTATTCCATATTTGGAATCATTAAAATTAATATTAAGTAATAATTTAAACTTAATTTTTGTACAATATGAATACTAAATTTACTATATATTATTTATCACTATAAAAGTAAAACAATAATAATGGGTAAAAATAAATTAACAAATAATTGAATAAATGTAACCCTAATATTTATATTTCCTAATAATTAAATTTTTTATTGTATTTATTATTTATTGTTTTTACTTTATTAATTATTCTATAATTAGTATGATAAAAATTATATTTTGAAAAAATAAAACAAAAAATGTTTTGCAAAATATTCAAATTCAATTAAGGAATTTATTTTGAGGAATTAATGAATTTTTGAAATAAAAAATATTTCATTGAAATATTATTAGAAAGTAAATTTTATTAAATATAATTTATCTTATATTTTTTATGAATTCAAGTGTAAGGTTTTTAAGGGTTAAAAGTATTTATTTTCAAAAAAACATAACATTCCTAAATAAATATTTATTCTATGTTTAGTAAAAATGAAAATATTTGGAAAATTATTTAGATGAAATTAATGTATTTTTTATAAATAAAAGATTTAATATTATCCTACTATTAATTTTTTATAATTTTCTGAGACAGTCTAAATTTCAGATAAAAATTAAATACCATATAAACACAATTTGTGTATTATGAGATCATAATGACCCAAAAGTGATATAATAATTAAAATAAATGGAATACATAACCAATTTTTTTTTCAATTTAAAATATTGTGATTTTATGTTTATTTGATTTATCTTATAAAACCATAATGATTCCTCCAAAAATTAAAATATATTTAAAGGTTTGAAAATCCTTTCTTTAAGATGTAACTCACCTTCAAATAATAAAGGTAATTATTTTATTAAGTTCAGAAAAAATAATTATAAAATAATGATAAAGACCCCCATTTGGAAGAAAACATGGGAAAAAACCATGGGATGGTTTGTGGTTTTGGTTATTTTATTATGTAGAGTCCAAAACCTAAATGATAAAGAAATCCCCCTCTTTCCTTATATAAACACATCCAATCTCCAATTTCCCCTCACTTAAATTCCTTAGAGAACATACATACTCTTTCCTCTACTCTCGTGAGTCCTCCCAAGGCACCCCAAAGATCTCAAGAAGCCCCTCCCAAGCCTTTGGAGTCACACACTCAAGTAGGGAACCTTCCTCTCATCCATTCAAATTTAAGAAAGTTCTTTGAAATTAGTTCTTTTAATTTCAATTGTTTATATTTTTATTCATTAATAATAATTCCCTTACAATCCAATTAATGTTATTTTAATGAGTTATCATTTGTACTCTCTCATTTGGACCCTTACCTAAGCCGTTACTATGCCAAAATTCCATAAGGGATCCTCAACTTCTCTTCTTTATTCATGTTTCATTATGAACTTATACAATATATTTCCATTTCCTAATGTTGTGAAATGTATTTATATTTACATATTACTACAAATTTTATTTAATAATGATGATATAACCCTTTATATCTTATCAATAATTTTTATGAATTCTTAAGTAACACAATTATGCTTCTGAAATTTCACCGTGATTTTCCATGCCAAAACAATTGTGCATTGAATACTATACCCATTTTTATATCAAGGGTAATCAAATTTATGAACATATACTTATTCACATGGGACTTAAATATATGTATTAAAAATTACTTGATCATAAATGAAATTATTATGATGAATGAATCCATGTGGTATGATCCATGTTGCACACTTAAGCATGTGAATGAAATGAATGTGATGAGTGGGCCCAGAATTATATAAAAGTCTAATGAATTGGGTAATGTTTTGTATCATGATACATCATGTTGAGATATGGAGTGATTATGATTCCTTTATGGGGATTTTTTCACCATGATCTCTTGGGGGATTTATCCATGACATATATTTATGATGGAGTGTTTAAGTTAATTCATCATTCCCCTTGTTATGATTATCATGATATATCATGTCTCGTTGTTTATATTTTTGATTCCTAATCTTTATATTCCCATTTATATGCTTATTTTCGATGAATTATTGCATTCTTTATCTTATTACTTTTTTATTCCATTTTTGTTCATTATAGATCACCCCTTTCTTATTTTTTTCCCAGGTTATCCTGTACTGTTTTAAAAATCCATTGAATTTTATATGCATATTATGGAATTTTTCAATAATTTTGTTGTATCCCATGATCAAAGATGTTATTATATGTTCTTAATTTACAAATAAACTTGAATTATCTATATTTTGGGTTTTTAAGTGAAATTTTATGTAATAAATCATATATTAATTTGAAATAAAGAGCATGGTTGTTATAGTTGGCATTAGAGAAAATGTTTAGTTATTTTTTGGATTAATATTGAAAAACTCTAGAGAAGGCCTTAGGGATAAGAATAATTACAATAAAAAATCTCTAAATATTTTGTATGTATAGAGTAAGTGGTTTATCATTAAAATAAAACCCTCTCTGGATAATATAAGTGGATGTGGTTCTAGCAATGATGTTCATAGGGGAAACAAACCTGACAAGGTGTTCTGGGCTTGAATCAGTGTAACTTGGTACATGACAACGATCTTTACTACACACCTGGTTTTACACTCCCAAGGTATATGATTTGGTAAATTCATAAACTTAATACAAACTATTTTTAAGGGAAAAAAATTCCTATAATGGTATATGTTATACATTTGATCATGGATAACATAGATCGAATCCTACAAATTAATAAGTTACGGAAATAAAATTCATTTATAATTTATCACATTAATTTCATTAGAACCCCATTTATATGTTTAAAAATAGTCTTCCTTAATTTTCCTCCTTTATTATAGTAAATGAATTAAAATGGGATTAACCAAGTAAACAACTAACGTGAAGGATAGTGTGATGACTTCCCAAATTAGATGTCTAATCAGATGGGATCTCAAGTAGGACATACTGTGATTATGCCAAACCGACTATCAAAAATCACAATTAAAAACATTAACTTTGTTGAAAAAATATAATTCAATATAGAGGAAGACAATATATTAAGGAATTTCATTTGATAATGGTGATAAAGGAAGTAAGACCCAATTTATTTTGTGAAACTGGTGTGGAAAGAGTAACCAAGGGAAATGTCACAAAGGGACTGGGGGATGTTTTAAGTGTGGGAATATGGGGTATAAGGTATCCAATTTCCAAATTAAAAATGGATAATGTGATGGATTGAAATAAAGTTCAATATAATGTGACTTATATAATTTTATGTTTTAAATGTGGTTAAGTTGGGCATTATCCATGACAATGCTCTATTTTAAAGGGTGACAAGCATAATGAGCATAAAAACTCTCCAAGAAATAGAGAAAAATGCAAGTCCAATGATGTGAGGGATCATGATGAATAATGTACATGTAACCTATAATCTAGAGTATCATATGTCATGTTTTATTTAAATTCATTCTCTATTATTATTCTTGAATGTTTTCTATAATCATCGATTCACCACCCAAAATGATTTGACATCATCAAAAAAGAATCTATGACTATGTATAAGATGTTGATGTTTTTTTATTGGTCTTCTAGAAAATATTATCAGTATTCCTTTAGTATAATTTTATTTTATAAAATTTATTGAATGGATGTACTATTATAAAGACAATATAAATTGTTGGGATAAATAATTAAACTTTCATACCATGAATCACCATTAATTTCTATAGAAGTAGAATAAAGAGGATGGATATTATTTAGAAAGCGTATCTACCTAAACTTTTTGGGACTAAGGACATATGATATAGAAATTGATGAACTGTAAAGATTAAAGTTTTATATATGGGTGTTTTAGATTTATGTTTTAAAAGAAGTATATCAATGACATTTTGGATATAAAAATCATGAAACATCTAAGGATTTTTTTCATAGTAGTTTTAATTTAAGTAGTTGAAATATATATTGAATGGTACTAATAACCTATAAAAGTGATTTAGTGATAATTTGATATCTTAGAAAGCATATAATTGATTGATTGACAGCCCTTAATAGTTTATTGTTTTTTAAAAAAACCTAAAGACTTTTGGGATGATATTTCTAAGGAAATTTTTTTGTTTAAATGAATTCATAAAACTTTCAAATATTTATATGATGGAAGTATAATATGATATTTTGGGAAACATATTACATGATCAAATATGTTTTATTTTTAGTTGATTAATGATATTTTGGGAGAAGTTTTATTTTTTAATGTATATATATATCCATTGTGATTATTTGAGATGTATGATATTATGTTTTTGGAGTTATATAATGAATGGTATAATAAAAACATTGAGGTAAAAAATTCTTTGATTATGTGGTTATTAGTGTTTTATATGGGTACTTATTTAAGAAATAATATATGTTAAACCATTGGGATTATTTGTGGATTTTTTGAGATTAAATTATTATCATTTATTCATTTTTAGTATAATATTACTTTATGCTAACCATTTTGTATTTTTTAATGATATGTGGTATAACTTGTTATTATTTAGTGGATTATATGATCTGTTATATGTTTATTCTAGTGCATCAGGCATAAAATTATTTTTTGGAGTAATCATAGTTTGTAGAAAATATGTGATTTTAATAGAAGTTTATTAAAGGTTAAATTATACTTTTAAATATAGTATATTTATTTATGTTCATAGTTCATATGGTAATGGAATTCCCTAACACTAAGAAAATAATCTTAACCCCAATTTTTCTTTTCATATTATGATCATTTTTTATGAATTGATAGTCATTTTATCCATCACAAATTTATGGTTTTGGGATCATTGAATTACTCTTGACTAATTTGTTTATCACTATGTTAGTTATTTGGTGTTATTTTTCTCTTCTATGTCTATTTTTTAATTCCCACATATGTTCTCCAACTTGGAAACATATTTATGTGATTACCATCATATGTAAGATTCTCTCTTTTCAATTGGATGTTTTATTAACCCTTTCGATGATGTGGGTTTACAATAAAGATATTTTAAAGTGTCCACAAAAATTTCTTACTCAGTTCAAGTTTAAATTATGAGGCTTTAATTTATTAAAGGGGGGAAGAATGTAACACCTTGAGTTTTTAAAAGAGGAAACTATGTTCAATATCATATGCAATACAAACAATGATGATTTAAATATGACAATTTCAACATTTCCATTAGATATTTTGATATGTGTAGTACTAAATACTTTTTGAAATATATATATGTGTTTCCTAAATATATTTACAAACTCTTATTAAAAAATCAATTAATTTTTTGGTAATCTCTATTTATTCTCCAAAATATAGTTTCTTCAAAAATTATTTTTATATATTTTTATAAAAAATATTATAATTATTTTCTAAAACATTTAGAAATTTTATTAGATAAAAAAACTATAATTTTTTACATTAGATTATCAAAATTAACTTAAGGTGAAAATTTTGTAACTTTTCAAAAATATAGATTTGTCAGTGAATGTTGAAAAATAACCTTTTTTTACGTAAGATGATCATTTATTTTGATAAGTTAATTTATATAAATGTCCATTTTTTTAATTTGATCTAAAAATAACATAATAATTATTTTTATATATTTAATTTAATTATTTACTTTCTAATCATCTTTGTACTGGATTATAGTATAAGTTTATTTTTAGGATTAAAAATTTATTTTTTTGAAAACTGTTTTAAAATGCATAATATATATCCATTTTTATTAATTAAAATAAATTAAGAAGAGAAATAATCTAAATTAAATTTTTATATTATATATCTATATTTATGAATTGAAATTCATATAAATATGAATATTCTTTATAGAGTTGATGTGAAATCATTTTTCCTTAAAAAATATATTCTCTTGAAAAATTAATTTTCATTATGCTTGCAGGTTTTATATTAAATTAAATTATTCCACCTCTGTAAATTTATTTTGATAAAATAGATTCTATATTTTTAATCATCATAATTAATATTTGGTAATAAGTTCAAATTAAGTTTTGTACAATATGAATAACAAATTTAGTAAATATTATTTACCATTATAAAAGTAAAATAAGTTAATTAAGGGTAAATATAAATTAACATAGAATAAAAACAATGAAACCCAAATATTTATATTTACTTTTAATTTAAATGGTTATTAAATTTAAATAACGTATAAATATACTTTGTAAATTTTGACATGATAGTGTCCAAAAATTGATGTAATAATTACTATAAATGGGATCCATGACAAAATATATGTTTTAGAATTAAAATAATATGTTTTTAAGTTTTTTTATTTAAGTTATAAAGCCATTATGAATCCTCCAAAACATATAATATATTTTATGGTTTTAAATTTTTTTATTCAAGTGTATGACTGATCTCCACATAAGAAAGGAAATTATTTTATAAATTTAGGACCTTGAACTTATTAAATAATTATAAACAATCCCATTTGGAAGAAACCGTGGGAAAAACAATCAGATGTTTTTTAGTTTTTTTATTTTATTATGTAGAGTCCAAAACCTAAATAATAGAGAAATATCCCTCTCTCCCTATACAAAAACACTGAAGATATCATTTTTACTCACTTAAAATCCTTAGATAACATCCATAATCTGACCTCAACTCTCTATATTCCTCCTGAGGCACCCCAATCATTTAAGAATCCCTTCCCAAGCCTTTGGAGCCACACACTCTAGTAAGGGACCTTCCTCTGATCATTTCAAATTCAAGAACCTTCTTTGAAATTTGTTCTATTAATTTCAATTGGTTATATTTTAATAATTTATAATCAATCCATTACATTATAATTTATGTTATTTTAATGAGGTATCATTTACACTTCCTCATTTGGACCCTTACCAAAGCCGTTACATCACCAAAATTCTATATGGGATCCTCACCTTCTTTTATATTTTCAAGTATATTTATGAACATAATCATTCTATTTCTATTTTTGATTGTTGGGAAATTTATTTACATGTACCTAATACTAAAATTTGATTTCAAAATGATTATATAGGGTTTTATTTCTCATCAACCAATTTTTTGAAATTTATGTAATGTTGTTACTTTACCGAAATTTCACCGCGATTTTCCATTACAAAACAATTGTGTGGTGAATAACATACCAATTTTTCTATCAAGGGTAATCACATTTATGAACATATACTTAATTATCAGGGACATAAATGTATTTATTCCACATTTCTTGATCATTGAATAAGTTATGATGTTGAATGAATCCATTTTGTCTGATTTATGTGGTATATTTAATAATGGGAATGAAATGAATGTGACAGGTGCAACCAAAATTATATAGTGCTCAAATGTATTCTGTAATGTTTAGTATAATGATACTTCATGTTAGGATATAGTGTGAACCTAATTTCTTTATTATAATTTTTTGATCATGAGGTCTTGGTAAATTTATCCTTTACTATTATTTATGATGCAATGTTTTAAGTTGTTTCCACATTTCTCATATTATGATTATCATTCTATATCATGTATCATTGTTCATGTTTTTTATTCATACTACTTATATAACCATTGATATTCTATTTTTATAACATTTATTATCATCTTCATGTTATTCCTTGTTTATTACCTTACTGGGATTTATATATCACCCCTTTCTAATTAATGTCCCCAAGTTATCCGATGTAGTTTTAAAAATCCATGGAATTTTAGAAGAATGTTAAAGAAGTAATAAATAATTTTTTTGTATACCATGTTCAATATGTTATGATATGTACATAATTCCCAAATACACTATACTTATTAATGATTTGGGTTTAATTAAGTGATTTTTTATTTAATAAATCATGGATTAATGTGAAATAAAATCAGGGTTGTTATATATTGAGTGTCTATTTTTTATTTTTCACCCATGAGTGAAATTATATTTTTGGATCCTTCCATAAATTATGCTCTAAAATGTAAATAGTTCAATAATCATTCCTTTTTTAGACCTATTTATAATTTTAGGTCGATTAATTAGTTTATAAGGTAATTGGTTTCCCCCATCAGGGTGCACTGTGCTTCAAAGAGATTCATAGTGTATACTTCCCACAAACATTTATCTTTTCAAAAATATATTTTTTCATGTTATATATGAATATTTTTTAAAATGGGTTTGACTCAGTTTATTATGTTTCCTTCCATTCATCCATTACTATATCCATGTGGTCCATTTTCTATATATTTTTTAAACTATTTAACTTGTGGAATCTATATTTCCAAGCCTATGTGATCATTCTTATAGCCTAACCAACTTTAGGAAATTTAAAAATAAGTTTATTGTGTATGGGGTTAAAGCATGATATCATGTATGGATAAAAATAAACCACAATAGGTTCAAGACCAGAGATGAAAATTTCAATTATTATATGGTATACATATCCTCATTTACCTGGATGAATAACTCTACATAGTGGACTATATAACTTGTAGTTCTTGGATATATCATTATGTTTCGATTCTCTTAACTCTTGAGAGTTTCACTTGTTCAAATTCCATTATTTGTGTATGCAAAAAACCATTTTTTCTATCTATGGTATACCAACATCACATAAATGATATTTTAACTTGAAGTAGGTCCAACATAAAGCCATTTAATGTGGTATTTTTTATCAATAAAATTCATCTACCATATATTTTTATTCTCACCTCCATTTAGAATAAATATCCAATTTATTTTAGTTATTAAATTAATTAAAAATAACGAAGTTTCAATTATTTTTTTCTAAATTCAATTTCATTTAAGGGGGAGGTTTTTAATATGGAAGGATGAGTGCTTTTGATAATTTTTTTTCTCTCAACCAAGAATTAAAAAATATGTAATCAAGGTAAAAAAACAGATAAAATTGTAGATTTGATTTTTTAATTTGTTGGTTTCAAATTTTTATATCTATTTTGTAACATAATGGTCCATTTATATTTATAATAATGTTCTTTGGAGGCCCTTGATGTGCGGGAAGATAAATATTTTGGACCAAATGATCACTCAGATGAGGTTTTCGGAGATGATCACTATGGAAGAGTACACTGTCGTCCAAGGAATAGTATTGTCCTGACAATATATTTTCTAAATTCAATTGGATATTTTGGAAGAATCAAGTTGGAAATATATAATTCAAGTGAAATACAAGATCAAGCTTAGGTAGAAAAGGCCTCAAATATGGTCATACACGAGCATGAATAGAATCAAAGGGCCAATGATAAATTTATGAAATTTATAGCAGTTTTATGTCCATTACTTCTACCAGATTCCATCATGGATTGTGATGCATATTTTTCAATGATGCATATGTTATATAGTACACTAGGTACCAGTTATAGTGGTGTCCGGGATGATGATGTTCTTGGAGATGGTGATGGAAAAGAGGGAAATGAAGAGGGTGAGGATGAGGACAAGGCCAAGGATAAGGTCAAGGTAAAGGATGAAGACGAGGATGATGGTGATGATAGTTATGGTGATGAAGTACAAATTTATCCTTTACATTTTTGATTGATTATTATGATATTCGATGTTTTATGATTTGTTCTGAATGAATATAGGTGATGTTTTTTATGTGTGTAATCATTGGTTTAATGTATTAATTTGTTTCTTATGTTATCATTGTTTTTTTATTGGTTGGTGATTACTGTTTTTAGGTAATTGACATAGGTGGGGTAATAGTATGAATTCTTAGGCCTATTTGAGAAGGCTCTGGTATTTGTTTACAGGTTCTGTAGGTTCTATTTATTTTCATATCAAGTTTTCATTGTTTATAGGTTCTGTGGAAGGATGTCGGTTCTTATTTCCTAGGAATGGGAGGGGGGGTGTATATACTAATTGTATCAAGGCAGTTAGTATATCCTTAAACCAATATTTCATAGTGAACTATTGGTATAGCTCTACCCTAATGAATTATAATTGTTGGTATAAACCTATACTAGTGGTTCTTAGTGAACAATTGGTTAAATAGATATTAGGATGATCCTAAACCAACAGTTCAATAAAGACCGTTGGAATAGACCTTTCCTAGCATGCTTACAACCAATGGTTTTGGAGAACCATTGGTATATTCTATACCAATGGTTCTCTATCATATACGAATGGTTTTAAACCATGGGTATGATCAATAATTCCAGTAGTGTTTACATGAGAAAAGTTCCATGTCAAATGAAAATTGTAGATTCCTGGACTATAATAAAACACAAAAACCAAAAGATAATGATCTTAAAATATAATTTATAAGAAGATATAGAATTACCTCAACTTATAATTCTCTCTTTTTTTATTATTCAATGGGATAGATCTCATCACACAATATTTGTGTTGCAGGATCTACCTATAGAATCTCTCTAGAAATGATCCAAACATACACTAAAATCTTTGAATTACATCTTAGAACCTCTAGGTTCTATCATGAATAATCTTAATCACTTGTGTTATTCGTTGTTGATTTTAGCAGAATCCTTCTTGAGAGAGGAAGAGATCTTGAATATCTCTCATTGGATTGAGATAAGAGGGTAAGAGAGAACTCTAGATCTTTTGATATCTCTATAGTGATTGATAGAGTATCACTCTATCTGTTGTGTACACCAATTGGTAGATATGGTAAGTGATATAATTATTTATGTAAAAAATATATTCCTATATATGAAAAAAGATGTAATTAGATATTTTATATAGAAGGTTTAGGGTTGGAAAATTTCACATCAAACCCTTTCCATGTTTATAATTCTTAATTGAACTCATGTTCATAACAATAATAATAATAGTATTAATTTCATGACATGTAAAACATATTTAAGAATATATAAATAAATTTCATTTATATTATTTCCAATCGGACCATTAAACTCAATCCACTTTTCCTCATCTAAATTTATCGATACTATAATAATGAATATTTAATAAATAAAATTCACTATATTATTCTTGGATTAATATAATAAATATTATAATCACTAAAATTGAAAATAAATATTTATTATTATTATTTAACTTGGTTATTATTTCAAATAACTTGCGGTTAAATTATGAAAATCAAACAAACCGGAAGAAATATATTTTTTTATTTTGACTTGTTAAATTCAATACTAGAATTTAACTGAGATTAATTGTCCACTTAGTGTGTGACCCTCTAGTCTTATTTACTATTGGATTTAGGTGCAACCATATAAAGATGAAGGTTAGAATCTAAAACACACCAAGGAACCCATAGAGAAATACGTTAATGTTAGAACAATGTACAACCTCCTACAAATATTTACCATGTACTATAATCTCTTTATCATGATATCTATAATTAAGAAGGTTTCATGTCAGTTCCATGAAACTATAGGCTCATTTTTTTTGACATTATGGAATTGAAATCGCCAACTTAACACCATGACCATAGATTTATGTAGGCAATTTTATTCCATCAAAGGGTTTGGGATATCAATATCTATAGAAGGGATAAATACTTTCTTGCATTATCCATTAATGTAATATCACTTATGATGTAACCAACATATCCTACCTCATCATGATCATATTTCATCATATTTTTCTTCAATACATAAGCGTACATGAGTCACGATATCCATTAATTACAATCATGAAGTCTAAAAATCAATACATACATGCACAGATAGGAACATCCAGTGAAACATGTAAATGTGTATTTCTTATTAATTGATATTTTCTCATAAGATCTTATTTTAAAGATTACAAAGGGAGAACACAATGAGAAGGTGTCTCAATGTCTTATAAGACTCCTATCCCTAATATCATGTATTGTTTGTGTCCCTTCTAAAAATATAATCCATCCAATGAACAAGAATCATGAATAATGCCATGGAACCTCTAGGTTCTCATTATAGTGGAGAACTATGATAACCTTTCAAAATGACATATATTCTTAAGGAACTACCAATTAAAAAATTATTATATAATAAACACAATTAGGTGATAATAAAACAACTTTAAGAATGAAGAAACACATAATCAACTGCTAATAAATTCAGTTCTAGGGAACTATATCCAACATTTAATACATGGAAAAAAGGCTCATGATAATATTTATCAAGTTTATAAAAAAAGAAAACAATTGTTTATTAGATATTAATGATAAAAAAAGTTATTGAAAAGAGTTGAAGAGTTTCTAAGTGACATCTAAAAGAGTGGGATTAAATAGAAACCACATAATCCAAAGATCATTCAGGCATCTAAAATAAAAATTAATTAAGCTCTAATTAAATAACATACCTTTTACATTTTTATTTTAGCTTTTAGTTCCTCTATATTAAATTTGATTGATGAGGATTTATAAGAACAGGACACATTATTTCTTTCCCTAGGGTATCCATGTGTTACATGAATCTCCCAATTCTTTGGGTGGATGTTCATTAAACTATGGTCTCCTTGAACATTAGGTGAAAGGTGAGAAAGTAAGAGAGATTCAATGTAGTTTTATTTTATTTGACATATATTCATTATAATTTATTCACCATACTAATATAGAATCAAGGATAAACTATATAATATTCATCATTATATTTAACAATTAACCTTTAATGATATATTTTGTAAACACTTATTAAATCTTTTCTCGAGGATTTAGCACAATAAATGATACTTTTGAAACTACTTTAACATTAGAATATAACATATAACCAAATTATATTAATTATAGAATATTGTTGGAAGGTTAAAATTTCATGTAAATTATACCTTATGATTTACACATGTCAAATTAAATGACATATATGAAAACATTATGATATCTTTATATCATATTAAGAAATTTGATCTTGCCAAGGTATAACATATACCAATATTGTACGTCATGATACCAAATATTTATGTCATATCTCCATCAATATAACACTTACACTAAATACATATTACATTATATATAGTTTCACCACATGTTACATCTTATATGTATCACCTTGTGAAACTAAATACAAAATTCCTTTTGGATATCCTCCAAAAATCCTTTTAGAAAATTTATCATACATTTTCACTATATGTTACATTTTATGTAACAAGTTATAAATATACTTCTAGAATTACTTTTAGGCACTCTATAAAAAAATTTGAGATAGATCTAGGTTTTTAAAATTTAATCATCACTTTCTATGACCCTATAGGATTTTTGAGCATTGAAAGTAATTATGAATTCTCTAATCCAAAATTTTAAGTATATAGTCGACTCTTGAAAAATATTAGTGTTACTCCAGCTAAAAATGGATCAAGTATGATATCTATCAAACACATGAATCTCCATAATCATGCCTAACAAAATTATCGAATATAATATGCATAATCATGTAATAACTTTTTAAAAATATATAAAGTGACCATGAGACATGGATTATTTCAATAATTAATATTCAAATTATAAGTCCTCTATTCTTTGGGTATAGACTAACCTGATGAATGAACACATCACAATTAAATGATCTAGATGAATGAACATGTCACATTGCCCTTATATAAATAGATAATTACAACACATGGAACTTATTTAGGTTTGGACATACAGTTCATTGACCTATCTAAATTGAGGGATCATATGTTATAATCATCAAATGAGAGGAAAAATATCATCTTTTTTATACTGAATTGATGAAATTACAAGCAACATACCCATCCACACCTGATTAGATAAACATTAGGGATGGTGTAATAAAGGTTTCAAATTATGAAGGTTTTCATGCTAAGTATCTTGTCAACCTCAGATAAATTTGATTCAATGTGAAACATAAACCCACCCAGTATGATAAAGACACAATATATAACACTGTACGTGGTACACATAGTGGGTTATATAGCCTAAAAAACTCTTTTTGTTCCTCATGAGTGAATTCAATATCTTTATAAAAAAACACAATTATGATTAATCTTCAAATGTTGTCACAGCCAATAATATTCCATAATGATCCTAAATTAGGGATAACTCAAAGCCATACTTAATTATCATTTCTCTTCATGTAATATATGCAACCAACATGAAAGAATGACAAACCAGATATGCCTTTTATATAACATGGGATATTTCATATATTCTTAAAATTTTCTATGAATATTGACAATACCATACAAGATAATAAATTTAATAATATATCATATGATAGAATTCCAATGATGATTTATGATTGAATCATTTATAAGTTTTTTTCAAAACTCACCACATCAGTATATATAGTTCATGCCAAATCTCAATGTGACCATATAATAAATCCCCTCACCAAACTCTAATCGATTAACATGTATAAATAAAGGTTTTTTGAATAATTATGAGATTAGGATTCATAATTCTTATGACTCACAATCTGTAGGTTCAACTCTTTAAATATAATATTTGAACATATTTACTTCACAACATTGAATTTTATGATGTTAATATGTTTTTTGGGTGTAAATACTTATAACTTTCAATTTAATCATCATCATCTTGGAACATGTCTATAAAAACTTTTCGTTGAGATCATTTATTAAAAAAAATTAAATGAAACTTCTTACAATAATGTATTCATTTACCAACATATCCTAAATTCCTTTAGGATTTAATGAGGATTTCACTTGGAATTTGACTGGTATAATCATTTATTTGTTTTAATTTTAACTTATCGAAGTACAAGCATACTACCACTAGCCTATTATAAATTATTTATTTTCTTAAAAATATATTTCTAAGACACAAAATATTTTGTGTTAGGAAATAACACTTATCTCTTTTGTTGGAATATTAAATATATAAAATTTATATCTTTATTATATTATTTTATGTGCTTGAAGTGATATTTTATAAATAATATTTCATTATTTAAAATATGTAATTTTTGGGTGTTGGGAACTCTCTCCCTCATATTTAAAACGTAATATGAGTAAACTATTTTATTTAGGATAACTGATTTTTTTATTTATCACTTTTTTTCAAAGAAGGAATATAATTGGGTCAAACATAAACCATTTGTGTCATCATATCATATTATTCATAACAACCATTTTTTAAAAATTACTTATCATATATTATTAAAACACATATATATTTATAGTAATTTTGAAATAAACCATTAGTTTCATATATTTTTCAAAATAGAATAATTGATTTATATAATATAAATACTTGAATTGGACAGTACATGTAGTTTGTCACACCCCTTCATTTTTTTGAAAATTTTCATCTCTAATGTACAATTATATCACCATGGAAACATTATCATTCTTTAGAAGCTACTATTTATGATTATAAATAATTTGGTGTTGACTCTCTATGTAATGCACATGAATCGGTTATCAAAAAGAGAAACATAATTCAAAACCTTTTTTCTACCAAAACACATTCATCAAACCAAGATTAAACTATTTATATTATCATATTTGAAAAATACCATGACATAATTCAACCATTTCAAAAAAAAAATTAATAAAGAAAAACTCTGAGCCCATTATAAGACATTAATAACAATTAGGGATTAAATCATTTTTATCAAAAAAATTCAAAAAATATTAAAACCCTCATTCCTTTTTACATCAAGATAATTAATTCATTTTTTGAGAAAAAAACTTTCAAATATGTAAATTTTTAAATTACAACCTTTTGAAAACACCCATGCATCCAACATACCATTTGATATATCAATAGATTAATAAATAATCATCCATATAATTAAAAAAATAAAATATTTCGAAACTCATCAAAAGATGTCTCAATTAATTATTTACAATTAACAACTATTCATGAAAAAAAAATAATATTTATAAAGAAAAATAACATTGTATCTTTTAAACCCAAGAAAATCAAGAATATTAAGAACATGAATTACAACAAAATTGCCTTAATCATTTTTTAAAGGGATACAAGCTGATACACTATGTCAAACCTCTTCAAATGGAGTGAGGGGAGCCCCCAACAACCTGATGGGGTGGAAGGGGGATGGGGTGTGGGGTTCCAGTCACGAGGATGATTCCTTGGTACATTTTTTCTTGTAGAATGCGTAATATAATAGACCAAACTTTTAAAGAAAAATAGCAAGATAAAGGTGTGAGAAAAATGTGAGTTGAAGATTAGTAACCAGATAAGAGCTACGATTGAGGGAAGTGTAAGACAAAGTAAGAGTCACAAGCCAATAACATAGGAAAGTGAAAAAACCGAGAATCCAACAAACAATAGGCCCAAACCCATGACCAAAACACGAAAATAAGTCACTAGTTTTATTACAAAATCTATGAGATAATAATTTTACAATTTCAATTAAGAGGTTATAATAGGATCTGATTCCATAGCCACCCCTTTCTTCAATCTCTCCACTACATCTTCTACCACCATCAACATTATCACTTTCATAAACTCTGGGATTGCAGAAATCCTTACTTATATCATTTCTACTATTACTTATAAATCCAACACAATATGGTCCACCATAATTATAACCTCCACCATAATTTCTGTAAGATCAAGGGGTAGGGGATCAATCATTAGTATAACTAATGAGAATGTTACACCTATCAAGATCCTGTAAATTTAATTAGTAACAACTTAATTACAAAAAACATAGTATATAATGCATTAGAACCAAAAACTCATCTTACTCCATTTTTTGTTATAGAACATTCCATTCATTGAATATAAGGTTACACTGAAAGCCTCATCCAAAAAATAGTTCATAAACTTGAATCCTCTAGACCACCCAATCACCCTATATATGATAAACCTTTCTAAAACCAGAAAAAACAGATAAATGAATTCCACTGAGATATAATTTACAAGTAACATTAACAATATCAAAACCTACACCAAACAATGTGTAAAAGAATCATGAACATTCACTAGAAAATGTGAATATCGTGGGAACACGTGTCAAAATAAAAATAAATTATTATTTTGGTCAAAGAAAGCATTAATTCCAGATGGAATGCTACATAGAGAATGAATGTTTTATACTTTAGGAAGATATTATATACCAAGGATCTATAAAAAGTGAAATGATATGAAAAAAATAAAAGGGGTAAATTCATACACACTCTAGAAGAAAAACAACTTGGGGAATCGACCCCATGACTGACATCAAACACCCCACCCCTACCACCCTAGCTAGATATGGGGGGAAATTCTATAAAAATAATAAATGATAAAAAAAATATAAACAATGAAGGTAAAAAATTTCTAACTTCACCTCATTAAACTTCACTAAATTCAGTAAACACATCCTTGAAAGATTGGTCATTAACCCCCCAAGAAAAACCTAAATATTTTAGAAAAATCTTATCAAACTTGATGAACATGGAATAAAGGTTAACAATTACAAAACCATTGATGAGAATGTACCTCCGAAAAATAGGTTTGATGATATATGGAGAATTTAATTTGGCATAGACATAATGGGAACCTAAACATTTATGGAACCATTTTGGGAATGTTCTTCTAGTAGAGGCCACCATGTCTACTGGAAAAATTCATTTTATAATGTACTTAAAAAACCTAAAATAAATTTAATATTTTAAATAACATAAGATTAATCCAAACTTGAAGTTTCTGCATGTAGTTTCATGCATATAACATAAATTATATCAATATTCATGCAACCAGAAATGGGAAAGGAAACACTGAGAGTAGGATTCAAGAAAAATTAGAGAGAATTCAATAAAATAAGAAAAAAAAATTCAGTAATGAGAGAGCTAAGCTATGACAATATAAAAAAATACATCACTCTAAGAAAAAAATTCATTGAAATATAAAAACTATAACATTGAAATTTTTCAATATAAGTCACAAGATTAATCTTCTAGTAACAAGGGACAAAATTATGGCCATATGACCAAAAACAAAATATACCTACATCAATAGAAAACAAATCATATAACATTCAGAATAGAAAAAATTAAATACACATGATCAAATATAAAAAACTATACAAGAATATAAGGGATCATTGGAAGGAAGAAATAAATAAACCAAACATAAAAAAATAAACTTTATCCATTTATTGGATTTAATTATACCCTTATATATAGAGATAGATGATATTTATAGTCTGGAAATATTTGGTTATAGTAGAGATGAGTGTCCTGCTGAAAAGGACAATATTAGAATTGAAGATTATAGTTCCCACTACACATAGAAAGTTTATTATAGAATGGGTATCATTCCTAGGAGTAGTACAATTCTAGGGTTGCCTAAAATAGTAAAAATCAAATTTATTTGGATACTATTCATTGAATTTTGAAATTTTAGTACAGGACCATGGGAAAATATTATAACTTACATGTTCTTCATTTCCTAGGGTTTTAGTGTGTTCACACTATAATACATTCAGGATGAAATTTTGAGTTAGGTTTAGGTTTTTCAAGATTATAAAATACATGTTCTATAATAAATTAATCTTACAAGGGAATAATCAGGTTTAGGTTTTGGAATTAGAATAATGGTGATTTAGAGACTTCTTCTAGAGTTTGTAAATTCGGGTGGAAATTTAGAAGTTTATGGTAAATGTGTGAGTGATGGTATTTCTTCAAGTTGAAATATATACATCATGTTCCCTATATGGGGTTAATTGGATCACCAATTTTCATATAGAAGAGAGGAGAGGCCTTGGGATGGCTATAGATTGACTAGTGTCTATCCACCAACCAACATAAAAATCTTGAAGAGTGATGAATAGAATGAAACTAAGAGGTGGTGAGTCTAGAAGGATATAAGATATCTAGAACACATTTCATATAAAGGTCAAGATATGTTACACCTGTAGAACATCATGTAATAAAAAAATCAATTATATTGGTGGATTGGATGGTTTCAAGATTGCATTGTATCAATAAATATTAATAATTCATATATAATCATCCTTACTATCCCACTTATCAAGATTCATTGTTAATTATAATATGAATAATACTGAGAAGTTACCCCCAAATATATTGGCTATGATTATCCAAGAAAATAATCATGTGGATATATATAACCTTCTAGTCCTTATATAATATGAAATTGAATGGTATTGTTAGGATTTTAATGGCTAAAAAATACATGAAGTCACATATGCACTGCCCTTCCAAGAAGTAAAATATACCAAGCGAAGAAAATGATCAGAAATATATTTTCATTTCATGTGAGAAGAATGGAAACTTAATGAATAATTTCATTTTTGTGAAGAAGAGGTAATGGGAAGCGTTATATTTAGGTATATTTTTTATTTAATGATAAATTTCCTTTAGTATTCAGTATAATCACCTGAGAGGTAAGGGTGAATCAAGGATAAATGACATTTTTCCAAATTTTAATTTAACTATTTTAAAGTTTCCCTCAATATATAAAAAATTTGTCATCTATTAGGATAATAATGGATATTTTTATTATTACCCAAACCAAATTAACCACATGAAAATTAATAAATTAAAGTGAGGAGTAGAACACTGTGAGGAAAGTGAAGATAAGAACACTGTGTTTTTTTCAAGATTCATCCCCTTCATGTGAAACCAACTCAATATTGTGATTAGTTACTCACCCCAAGTCATAGATTATCTACTATATATGAAAGTGGTTAAAACTAGGAACCATCAGGATCTCATAGTTCATCTCACACTCATAAAACATCTCACTATACTTTTATATATATCCAGCATCTCAATAGATTCATAGCATCTCATTATTTTTTACGATTTATTTCTTAAATACTAATAAAAAATATCCCCATCAAGACTCAGGATGTCACTACATGAAATAATCATATATCATTCCACACTAAAATCTTTGACTACTTATATATATATATTTAGTAACAGTTTCTTTCAAATCAGTCTCTATTACTATCCTTTCCCCTAGTTTTTTATGGAGTCTTCCTGTTGGCTTCCCTCAACTCAATCTTTAAGGACTTTGAAAGCTAATCACTAATCAGTAAAAATTCATGCTTGTCAGCTCTTCACTATTTGTATTAAATAGAAGGTGTAACTTTTAAATCACCTCATTGTATAATAAAAAATATACCTTAAAATTCTTCTTATATTTTAAAATAACATTAATGTATGAAATATAACAACACTGAAATAATTTATTAGTCTTATTAACTTTTTAATAACTTTGATAACTTCCAATTATTCTATGTTTTATCATTCTGAATATTTGTGTATGGGAAACTCAGATTATAAAATTACACCACCGATTTTGGAATCTTATATTTGTTTTCTTCTCAATACTACTTCATGTATTACTTCACATATCTATTTTTTCACATAATTGTTATATCTTATAGAAAATCCTCAACTCTACTTTGAAAAAAACATAGTTCAAAAAAGTTTCTCTCTAAAACAATATTTTTTTATAAGTTCTTTTCCCAACTCTTGGTTAATGATACTAAATTCATGTAAACATTATTCCCCATGAATGATTTATGAAAATCAGTGTATGTAGAACCTTCAAGAAAATATAGTACATTTCATGGACTTCACATATGAACATTGTCACATAGGATGGATTAAATTAAACTACAAGAATTACTATCTTTATATAGGAACATATTTTATATAAATTATATATGTGATCAGAAATTATCGAAGTTTAATTATCACATATCAATCATTGTCTGTACTATTTGGTTCTCTATCATTTACTTCTCTGGTTCCTCTCTGTGTTATCTATAAATAAAATTTCTAAAACTTATTTATAGGTAATGATTGATGTAGCTATAAATTCATATTGATTCTAAAAAACATGGCGAACCACTCAATTTCGACATGAAACTATGAAACATGGAGTCACAAGTTAAAAAATGAATATAAATTCTCCAAGCATTCATGTTTTACCTTTAATATAATTTAGCTAAAATTATCAAAACATAGTGCCTCTAGGTCAGTTTCATGGACCTCTCTTTGTTTTCTACATCCTCAATCATTGTAGGGTTAAAGTGGGGGAATATATGGAAACATACACCCCCATTTAAAAAAATTTTATTTATCAAATATATTTTCCTCTATATAGACATATAGCCACTTTAATACAAATTTTTTTATCAAATTTCTGATCCTTAATGATTTTAAAAAAAATCCAAAAAAGTAAAAGATAAATATAATATTAATGATTAATGAGAAAAATTTTAAAAGATTACCCCACTTTAAGAAAAATAGAAATATGAGTTCTGGAAAATTTAAAGAAAACCATAATATCAAAGTATAAATGAGATTTAAAAAATGAAATTTATAGAAGATAAGGTTAAGAACATTAATCCTATTGAATGTTATCCCTTTGAAGCTATAAGTGATCTTATACTTTAGAAGATGGTTATCAAGAATTTCAAAATTAAATTTTCTTATCTTCTGGAGTGTGAAAGTAGACTCCTACAATTAATTTATGAAAAAATTCTATCTTCCATAGAGGTTAGAAATATTTTTCTAAAGCTCAAACAATATTAAAACAATTAATATTAGAAAAAAACTAAGTTTTTTAATATTAGAATTCAATGAATTTGTTTGTGAAAACTACTGATAAAATGAGTATTATATCAGAGCAAATAGAATAATAGATATTATCTTTTAGAAAAAAATATTATACCATATAATGTGTAAAATAATATCAGAAAACTTAGTAAAATAAAATTTACAAAATCATAATAGTATGAAAAATGTTAAATCTAAATCATATATTATAGAAAATTTAAAATTTTATATTATAGAATTTGAGAGATTTCATATCAAATCATATATGGGAAATTTAGGAGACTTTTATAAAATATAAGAGAACATTTAAGGTTACATATAAGATCATATAAATATATATATGAGAAATTTTTTAATAAATATTTCAAAAATAAAAGAAAAATACCTGACAGATTTTATGTTTTTTAGGATTAAAAAATGTTACTTTTGATGAATGGAATTTCTTTCATCTGTCTTCGTGAAACATTAATGTTCCCTATGTAATGAGTTAGAAAATAATCCAAGAAATGTATTACTATTTTCTCATGGAGTGTTTCAATGTCAAGAGATAGCTTGAACAACATTTATAAGTTATGATCACAAAACATTGATCACACCTAAATTTTATTTAATATATTAAAATCAATAAAAATAAAAATTCTTAGTGAAAGTATAATCAAGTTTATTATAACCTATATTTTTTCATAAATAGATATTACATATTTTTAGAATATATTCAATACATAACATAACGATCCTCACAATAATTGTATAAGTCTGGTCTCTTTGGAATGTTGGATACATAAACAACTAGTTCATAAGTGTACTACATAACCTGGGGAAAAGTAAACCTAATAAAGAGCAAGCTCAGATGATTAGTAAGGGTAAATGAAGGAGATATCAACGATCACTTGAGCATAAAAAGAGCATAATGTTATGAGAAAATGGGAATGAAATATGAAAATAATTCCTTGTATATAATAGATCATAATCTTTAGTCTTTGAATAAATATTGGAAGTTCATAAAACATGAATCATATATGAATCAAATAACAACAGTCATGATATCATTACATGGGTATAAGACATGTGTTTGGGACATACACATAAGTATAAAAAATCATTTCCATAGTATTCAAGGCTCACTGTCATGATTATGATAGTGTATTGGGTTCAATCTCTAGAACATCAAAGTAGTCGAGGATCATTCCCAAGACTAGCGTAGTGGATAGAGTCGCTTACTGAATAGGGTTCACTCCACATTCCAATCCTATTTATCTCATGATATATCAATATTTAGCCAATGCATTAGAGAAATATATAATTATGGGACCACCAATCATACAATGAAAAAATATATGTGTGTGTTTAAGATCTTATAACAATCATCATATCATAACCCGTGAAAAATAAATGGGTTTCATAGGCATTTCATCATGGGAAAACCTATGGAAGAGATATCAGTTTTATAATAATTTCATCAATTCATCATAGCATAACCCATGGAAAATGAATGAATTTCATAAACATCTTATTATAAAAATAATAAACCATATTGATACAGAATAATGATGGTATGATTGGATAATATCCCCATTAAAACATAATTAACATAAAAATATTTTATCATTGTTAAAAATTCCTTTAAAATAATAATTGGAAGCTTTTTTGAGTAAAATATCCTTTTCACATTGAAATCAATTATTTAAACCCTAAAAAATATCACAAATGATAAGTAAAAAAATTTTATTTGAAAAGAACCTTAAAAAATGTAAAGGAATCATCAAAGCATTTAGTTTTCAAGATACTAGGAAATTATTTTAATTTTTTTTCAAGTTAAAAGTAAACATTTTTTTTCAATTTTTTGAAAATTAAAAAGGTTCCCCATTTAGAAAACAAAAAGAATATTCCTTTTAAAATACTTCGATAAAAGTAAAATGTTACAACCCTGAACCCAATATCCTATATCTGGTTTATGATTTATTACATTGGCATAAGAGACAAAGAATTGCATCTCGAATGACTGAATAGTTTAGTAGTCATGGTAAATGAGATAAATACATGATACCCATATTACATAGGGAAACAAAAATTACAACATAGTTTTTTTTATGAAAACATTATTCCATCAAAAATATCCTTGAATATCAAACATATTGAACTTCATGGGATCCTGGGGAAAGAAACAAATATAAGGGTGGGCCCAAATACACAGTATGGGTTATGTAAAATGGAAATAATTATGAGTAAATTAAGAATCATCAATTTGGAATTAGCAATATGGAGAAGTAAATATATGGACACAGATTCCATTTAAATAATTGACAAGCATAATCAATGGCAAGGTAAATATATGAAAACACATACTATTTAATTAACTAACTAAAAACCATAACTAAATAGGGAATAATCAATCAGGAATGTTAAATAATACAAATAAAACGCCATTAATCAATAATTGAGAATGAAATGCATCCATAGATAATATCATTGAGAAAATATCATGGATAATAATAATTAAAATTTTAATGAAGGAAATGCTTAAATATTCGAAGTCATGTTTCCCAAGAACATCATACATTTACCATCAAGAAATTTTATAAGGCATTTTAGAACATACTAGGTGAAGAGGCATTTAGTTAAGGCTAGCCAACTAACTTATCCCATGAGACTACCGATGCATGAAGGGAATTTCTATAAATGGTCCCAAACCAGTGTCATACTTGTCCAAATCATTCCTTATATATTGAATAATTGATTTAATTCATAAATATTATGCCTTATAACCAAATATTCGTATTGAATAATGAATATGGATTTATGAAAATTTCCTCAGACAAAAATATAACTTTTAATATAGAACACCATATGTAGAAATGATATATAATTTAAACATTAAACATATCAATTGAAAATGATATAGATATTTTGGGGAAATTTCATATTCAATGATCATAGAAAAGTGAATAATTCAATGGGAATTTAATTAATTAAAAAATTAATCAAGGAAGTGAATGTCAATATTATACTTAGTCAAAATAATCATAACACATCCAAAGAAAGAATAAGGATAGTATTAATACAATATATCCTAAGTGGGGTATATCTAAAATAAAGGTTTATTGATGAATAGAAATAACAAAAAAAGGTATTTTAAAATTTTCTTGAGGAAAATATCATTTTTCATTTTGAAAATAACATTTTTAAAATATAAAACATTTTTAAAATACTTTTATTTTAAAATAATTTTCAAAAGAAAAGAATTTTTTGAATATTAGGGAAATTTTTTTCTAAAAAAATATTCTTCTAAATTTTCAAAGGAATATTTAAAGAAATATCAGTCATGACTATGGTTAATTTCATCCATGTCATATAAGTTAAAAAGAATATTCCTTTTTTACTATAAAATTTTTTGAAAGGAGACTCGTTTAGAAAGAAATAAGAACATTCCTTTCAATTTTTTTCCAAAAGAAAATAATGGGGCTATTTTTTTTAATACATCAATTTTAAAATTTTAAGATCATTTATTGAAAATATTTTTATAAAACATGTTCATTGATGAAAAATTTGTTTTGACCGAAGAGATAAATAAAGTTGGATTTTTTAAAAACATGTCCTCATTATTATTTGTAAAGACCCGGAAATTCCATGTAATTTTTTTAATTATATGGTAATTTTACGAGTCTGAAAAAATTGACAACATGTGATTCCGAGGCTTGGTGTTCCAGGAATGAATTTCTAAACTTTTTTCAATTTCATTTAGTAAACATGTGAGTGATTTTTTGTAATTTTCGAACTGGTGATTAGAATTGAAATCTGAGGACACCGTTGAACTCGCAGTGCTAGTATTCGATTAAGTATACTTTCACCTCGACTTCAAGGGGTTGAGGGTGAAAGTTAGTTTTTCTGTTTTTCATGGAAATAAAAATAAATTAAAGAACAAGTTTTTATTTTTTTTTATTTTTTTAACCTCCCAATTTAATGCTTAGAGGTAGGGATCACCCAAGCTAGAAAACCCCCATTTGTGAATTCATGGTGGTGGGGACCACCCAAACCCCTATTTAATGTGGGGAAGTCCCTTGGAATCCTACCATTTAATTGTGCCAACACAATGCAATAAATTGTGCCATTTAACTTCGCTAATGTAAATTAAATGGCTTGACTTTTCAAATACTAATTAACAATGTCGTTGGAATTTAGGAAGGTTCCTATTATATGAACCTTCATAAATTCCACGATTATTAGTTACCCCACCCCATCTCCTATTTATATGGAGATTAGGGGGGGGGCATTGACACAGCTTCACCAAGCAACAAAGCTCTGGGAAAGTGCCGCGATGCCCAACACTTGGTAGACAGAGCCGGTTCTGAAGGGTGATGACGAGCGACCCCGAACCCCGAACCGAAGAACAACGATCAAGTGGAATCTTTAGAGGCTTGTTAAGGGGACGACGAACACTAAAAATTCTTCAAACATGGAAGATATCCAACGAACTTGAGGTAGGGTTTGTGGTTGATTTATACCCCCTTTCCCATTCTTGTCGACCCCCTTGATTCAAGAACAATATTTCCACTTCCAACCATTCTAACGCGGAGGGTTCAGGCCAAATGAACATGGCCCGACCCCTCCGCAACCTTTGTGGAATCTCTGGTGGTCCTGAATCAATGGAGACATCCCGAGAAGAGTGCTTGAATCGACAGAATGAAGAACAGGTCACCAGGGAACGCCTGGTGACCCGATGAATATCGCAGGAGACCCGTGCTGGTGACTAGAACCGATGGGGCTCAGGAGTAGCAGCCAGAACATTGTCTGACTGTGAAGATGGCGGTGCTGCAACCACGCCGTCGGAGATGGGTCGTTGCCTGTCAGTAGATGCGGTGTGAGGGCAGTGGCCGGCGCACATCCGACCGTGTGATGAAGGATGAGGTGCGCGTCCATGCCACTTGGAGAGCAGGTGCCATGGAACAATGCCGCAACAGAGGTGGAGGGGTGGCTGGCTTGTTGTCAGTCGTCGGAGATGGCGCAGCGTGCGACCGCGCCACGTGGAGGAGGATGGCTGGCCGACCGGCCAGCCGTGTGCTGAGCGGACCTGCATGCCACACCGCAGAACCAATGGGACACTGCACCATGGGTTTCCGCACAACAGGCTGTTCTGGAAGGCCGGGCCAGACCCAGTGCGCCGGGCCAAGTCGGGTCGGGTCGGTCCGACTGGGTCAGACCAGACCCGAATTAACTTCGATCCCTTTCATTCTTTCAGCCATATCTTGAGCTACAGGAGTCTGTTTAAAGAACCGTCTATGGCACCAAAAACCTTGGATCAAGACGGTCCTTTTGGTATACCCCACTTGAGTTTTGGATAAATTTGGGGTATGGCTAGGTTGGATCGAGCATGAATCTAACTGGCCCCTCAGGACTAAAAGGACAATAACATAAAGACCGGGCATCTGATTGATGCACCGTCTATTGCGTTGATACCCCTTTTACATGTAGGTCCTTTGGGATACTTATTTGTGGGACTTCATGGTAGGTGGAGTATCAACTAGGGGCTTGAGGAGGGGATCCTCCTGGAATCAAGCGAGCTTAGTGCGGGAACCCTATAGCTAACTGTAACATGAGAAAAGGATCCTATGTGGGTATGTGCTTTGGGATCCTATGTGGGTCTATCCTTAGGGATCTTATGTGGGTCTGTTTTCAAGAGTCTGACTTGGGTCAGCTCTAGGAATCCACATGGGACTACTCTAGGATCCTACATGGGTTTGCTGTACTATGATCCTATGTGGGTCTGATGATTTAGGTTCCTATGTGGGTCTGATGATTTAGGATCCTACGTGGGTCTTCCCCTTAACAGAATAAGATGATTCAGTAGTTACATATAATCATCTTTACTACTGTACCTATGTTATAAATTGTGTGAGTTGAATCTTTACCTATGTGGTACTTACCTTTGTGGTGTTACCTTTGTGGTACTTACCTTCGTGGTGACACCTTTGTGGTATTGTTCTGTGTGGAGTTACTTATGTGGTACTTACCTTTGTGGTGTTACATTTGCGGTACTTACCTTCATGGTGATATCTTTATGGTATTATTCTATGTGGAGTAACCTTTTTGGTACTTACCTTTGTGGTGTTACCTTCATGGTATTCTTTCCTTCACGGAACAATTATACTTTGGCTAAGGATTTGGGCCTTGAGTTTCCTCATTAATGAGATGGGTAGGCTTGATAACATAGGTATATGTATGGGAATATACATAAGTAGGGCTGTTAGTTGTTTTCATGCTTTCTGGTTTATCCTTTGTGAATTTTTTGAGACATTTTAGGGTATTGGGGTACCTACTGAGTATCGTTACACTCACCTCTACACGGTCTACACCCACAACTTGTTGTGTTTAGTGCAGATGACAGATAGTGCTGACTGAGGACAAGGGTACCCAGACTGGTGGTAGCTTGGAGGTGGACCTTAGATGAGGAAAACCACATAGATGACCATTCAAGATTTGTACCTTCCCTTTAGGTAGGATCTTTGGCGGGTGTTCACATGAGCTGGCCAGTTTACTTGTACTTTCTAGTTTTGTTGTACTTTTCAGTTGGGCTTGTATTTTGGCCCATTTTTCTTAATGTACACACTCCTTTTACTACATAGTTCACTTGTGCTCATATCTTTCTATGTGTTTGGTTGTGTGTGTTATAGGTTTTAAAGGAAATGCCTTCCCAATTTTAGGGAATACGCCTTTTGGTGCTAGTCACTAGCCCCAGGCCCATGGAAGGTGGGCTTGGGGTAGTCACAACACATGCCTCGGGGGACGGGTCATGAAAAATTGGTAATAGAGGAGTCAGTTCTATCGTAGAACATTGGACTCTAATATTATAATGGCAATAATGTTAAGTGTTATGAGTGTGGTTATCAGTTTAGGGAATCCACTGTTGGTGCGGCGACCAATGTGTCCATACACCAAGACCCTGACTTTTGATTTCCGACTCAGTGCATGAAAACACTGATTGTGTATGTGTTTCCAAAAGTTCTCATTATGATCTTTTGAGTCAGCTCACCAAGTACAACTTATTGACCATGGCACACTTGTTTCTTTTCAGGATGCCTCCACATAGACAACCAACTAGGGTTCCAGGTATAGTACGCGATGATAGCCCACCGAGTGATGAGGCCTCAGTTCAGGGCCCTTTATCGGTAGGGGCACCTGCAGAAGCACCAGCGGTACCATTACCCATTTGGACACTGATGAAACTAGACCCAAAAGAAGAGGGTGCATGCCACTTGAGTGCATTGCATGAGTTCCAGTACCAGAGACCACCAATGTTCCAGGGCGATATGGACCCACAGGAGGTTGAGGATTGGTTGCAGGCTGTGGTGAAAGTCTTCTGACTAGTAGGGACACCATCTGATCTCATAGTGATCCTTACTACCAGTCTTCTGTAGGAAATATCAGGCCGATGGTGGAGCTTGATGCTCTAGGTTCACGATGAGGTGACACTTCTCTGGGAAAACATTGAGAGCCTATTTTGGGCATAGTTTGTCCCATCAAATCTTCACGCAGTGCGCATACAGGAGCTTCTTCATTTGCAGCAGGGAAACATGACTGTAGCTCAATACTCAGCAAGGTTCACCAACCTCTCATGCTACTCCATAGATATGGTGCGGGACCCATTCTTCAGGTTCCGGACCCTTGAGCAGGGACTCAGGCGGGAGATCAGGCCTTCGATGATTTCTCTCAGCATCCCAAAGTAGGCGGGGGTGATAGAGTGAACCCTATTAGTAGTAAGTTTTCTTATTGAGTAGTCACCATTAGTGATACACACCACCAAAAGTCATGTAGTGGAGTATTCTGTGGCTGGTAGCAGGCAGATGTCACAGAGGTCCAAGAGGACCAGACCTACAAGTGGATGACTGTAGGATTCTGGGTCTATTGTCTGGGGAATCGGAGATAGATCTAGTCATGCGAGGAGTCGGTAGTGTTACACATGTGGTTGGGAGGTTCATATGTCTCATGAATATCCAAACCGCCATATAAAGGATCATCAGATGGTCCAAGGACCGCCTGGGAAGAGACAAAAGGTTCGACCGAGGAGGTCTGTAGGGAGCAGGCAGACGTGGAAGAGGAGCTGGCCGTGCAACTGGTGGTGGGAGACGATTCTAGATGTTACTGCCACCACCACTAGGTGGTCCACCCTGACCACAAAGAGCTGGTGGATAAGGGCGAGCTCAGCTCTAGGAAGCTGAGGCTTATGACCATGACGCTCTAGAGATGATACAAGGTACGATCTATGTCAATGCCACCTTAGAAAAAGTACTTATAGACACAGGTTTCGGTCATTATTTTCTTTCCATGACCCTCGTTCGGAGCTTGGAGATTCCAACAGAGCCATTGGCTCAATCATTATGGCTAGAGACTCATACGGGATAGGATTTGATGATTACGCATTAGTGCTGGTAGTGTGAGCTTACTCTAGGAGGCGAGAGCTTTGACTGGGATCTCCTAGTAGCAGCGTCGAGGCCTTTCGACGTCATATTGGGTATGGAATGGTTATCTACAGTCCATGCTCAGGTTGGCTTTATTAGGTGAAAAGTGTGGTGTGTCTGCACATATGGGACTAGGTTTACCTTCACCAGTGAGAAGGGAGCCTTTGCAGCAGATGATGAACTTACCCGGAGGAGAGTGCAGCTGATCACTCATCAGTTGGCTAGCCTTACCCTTGGAGCGGTTGATGTGGAGAGTCTGAGCTATCCTGTAGTGGTGGACCAGTACACATATGTCTTCCCTGATGATGTTCTGGGTCTACCTCCTTGCAAAGAGGTGGACTTTTACATTGACTTGTACCCCAGTACGGAACCGATATCCACACCAGCGTATCAGATGGCTCCTACAGAGCTTTGTGAGATGCATGTATAGCTAGAGGGCTTAAAGGGGAAGGGGTTCATTCAGACCAATGTTTATCCTTGGGAAACCCCTATTTTGTTTACCAATAAGGAGGATGGGATCATGAGACATTGTGAAACCTATTGGCACTTGAACCAGTTGACCGTGAAGAACAAGTACCCACTTATAAGGATTGATGACCTCTATGATCATTTGAAGGAAGCACGGTGGTTCTTGAAGATAGACCTCAGATCAGGCTATCATCAGCTCAGAGTACAAGAAGAGGATGTGTAGAAGATGGATTTCATATGTTGGTATGGCCATTATGAGTTTTTGGTCATGGAATTCGCTGTGAACAACGCTCCAGTAGTGTTCATGGGTCTCATGAATAGGATATTTCAGCCATATCTTGATCACTTTGTCATGGTCTTCATTGATGACATTCTGATCTACTTGGCTACTGAGGAGGATAATGCATATCATTTGCAAATAATTATGGACACAGTCTGAGAGCACCAGCTTAATGGTAAACTCTCGAAGTTCCAGTTCTTGATCTGAGAGGTTCACTTTATGGGACATGTCATCTCAGAGGTTGGAGTTATAGTGAATCCAGCAAAGACTGAGGCTATATTTTCTTGGGAGCCACCCAGGAGTGTGACGGAGGTACGGAGTTTCCTAGTTTTGGTCGGATACTACCAGATATTTGTGCTAGATTTATCAAGAGTTGCAGCACCTTTATCAGCGTTGAAGAAGAAGGAAAAAACCATCATGTGGTCGAAGAGATGCCAGCAGAGTTTTCAGAAGCTGGGGTAGAATCTAACTAGTGCCCCCATCTTGAGGCTTCTAGAGGAGGGTTTTGGGTATGTAGTCTACTGCGACGCATCACGGACTGGGCTCGGATGTGTCATGATGCAGGAGTGAGAAATTATCACATATGGTTCTCTACATCTGAGATAACATGAGAAGAACTATGCTAGCCATTACCTGGAATTTGCAGTAGTGGTCTTCGCCTTGAAGATGTGTTAACATTACTTGATGTGAGAACATTTTATAGTGTACTCTGATCACAATAGTTTAAGGTATATCTTCTCTCAAAAGGAGTTAAACCTAAGGTAGAAATTTGGCTTGAGTTCCTCTAGGACTATTAATTAGAGAAAGTCTATACTCTTGGGAAGGGGAATGTTGTAGAAGATGAAATCAGTAGGAGATATGGTATACAAATACTAGGTTAGGCAATGGAGAAGCTGGATATTTTACAGATATCCTTTGTGGAACAAGATGGAGAAGCGTTTATTTAGTCTCTTACAGTCACTCCCCCACTTCTTTAGCGACTCAAGGAGGCACAACGTAGGGACACTGACTGCGAGACACAACATCTTCAGATATCCATAGGGCAACCACCTGATGGATTTTCTGAAGGTGGGGAGCAATTCATCCACTTCAGAGGATGTACCATGGTACCCGAGTCGCTTCAGGAGGAAGTGTTGAGGGAATTAAACACATCCCCTCTAGCGGTACATCCAAGAGTGGTGAAGATGTACGAGGACCTCCGATGAAAGCACTGGTGGCTGGGAATGAAGAAAGAAGTTACAAAGTTTGTCTCTCAGTACCTCACTTGTCAGCAAGTGAAGGAGGATCATTAGGTACCATTAGGCTTAGTTTAGCCTTTAGAGGTCCTAGAGTGGAAGTGGGATGAGATATCCATGGACTTCGTGATTGCACTACCACGTACATCAAGGGGTCATGATTCTATTTGGGCGATCATCGACTGAATCATCAAGTTAGCCCGCTTCCTACCGATTAGAGAGAAGGGTTCAGTAGAGAGCCTGGGATACCTCTATGTGCCTGAGATTGTGTGGCTACATGGAGTACCCTCGACAATTGTCTTTGATCAAGATGCACGTTTCACTTCACAACTATGGAAGTGGTTGCAGGAAGCTTTTAGGACACAACTTCGTTTGAGCACCGCCTTCCATCCTCAGATGGATGGCCAGACTGAGCGGACCATTTAGACCCTAGAGGACATGCTGCATGCTTGCTTCTTTGACTTTGGTCGTAGTTGAGAGGAGCACTTGAACTTGGTGGAGTTTGTATACAACAACAACTATCACTCCACCATTGGGATGACACCTTTTGAGGCATTATACGACCAACCTTGTAGATCACCTCTGTGCTGGACTAACCCAGGGGAGTCAGTACTCATGGGACCAGATATAGTATGTGCTACCACAGAGAAGGTGCAGATCATCCAGTAGCGGATGAAGACTGCACAGAGCAGGCATAAGTCTTATGTCAACAGGAGACAGAGACCTCTGGAGTTCGCGGATGGCAACGACATCTTTCTACGGGTCTCACCTTGACATGGTTTGTTGAGATTTGTTCAGGGCGACAAGTTATTTTCGAGGTTCATCAGACCCTTTCAGGTCCTCAGCATAGTTGGTGAGGTGGATTACAACCTAGAACTTCCCCCTCAGTTTCACCGAGTGCATAGAGTTTTCCATGTATCCCAGCTGAGGAGATACATTCACAAACCATATCACGTCATCGTTCACGGTGAGATGGACATCGAAGATGGGGTGACATTTACGGAGGTTCCAGTGGAGATTGAGGATTGATAGGAGAGAGTCCTTCATGGGCGATCGATACCTAGGCTGCATGTTTGCTGGCAGCCTAGAGACCTCCAAAAGAGCACATGGGAGCGGGAGTCTCAGATTTGTGCTTAGTACCCCCACTTGTTTTACTTAGTTTGAGTTTCGGCTTATGGGGATGCTATGTACTTAGGTGGGGAGAATGTAAAGACCCAGAAATTCCATGTAATTTTATTAATTATATAGAAATTTTACAAGTCCACGAAAATTGACGGCGCATGATTCTGAGGCCCGGTGTACCCAAAATGAATTTTTGAACTTTTTTTGGGTACATTCAGTAAACGTGTGAGTGGGTTTATGTAACTTTTGAACCAGTGCTTGGAATTAAAATCCAAGGATACCGTTGAACTCGCAGCGCTGATATCCGATTAAGGAGACTTTCACATTGACCACAGGTGGTCGAGGTTGAAAGTTAGTTTTTGTGTTTTTCATGGAAATGAAAATAAAATAAAGAAAAAATTTTAATTTTTTTTTATTTTTTTACTATTTTTAACCTTCCAATTGAATTCTTAGAGGTGGGGAACGTCCGATCTAGATTACCCCCATTTGTGAATTCATGTTGGTGGGGACCACCCGAACCCCGTTTTAATGTGGGAGAGTCCCTTGGAATCCTACCATTTAATTGTTCCAACACAATACAATAAATTGTGTCATTTAATTGCACCAATGTAAATTAAATGTATTGACCTTTCAAATAATAAGTAACAACGTCCTTGGAATTTAGGAAGGTTTATATTAAATGAACCTTCATTAATTACACAATACTTACCCTCCCCTATCCCATTTATATGGATCTTGTGGGGAGGAATTGGAATGACTTCACCAAGGGAAGAAGATCTAGTAAAGTGCCACAATGCCAAGCACTTGGAGGATGGAGCCAGTTCCGGTGGGTGGTGATGAGGGACCCCGAACCACGAACTAGAGAACGACGATCGAGCGGTGTTGTTGGAGGCTTGTTACAGGGATGAAAAATGATGACACTTCCTCAAACATGGATGCTCTCCAATGAACTTTAGGTAGGGTTTGTTGTTGATTTATACCCCCTTTCCCATTCTTTTCAACCCCCTTGATTCAAGAACAATATTTCTGCTTGCTATCGTTCTACCGTGGAGGGTGCCAGACAAACAAACACGGCCCGACCCATCTGTAACCTTTGTGGAATGTTTGGTGGTCTTGAATCAATGGTGAAATCCTGAGACGAGTGTGGGAATCTTTGGAATTTAGAACTGGCCACCGGGGTGTGCCCGGTGACCCTAAGAATGTCACCGATGACCTGTGCCGGAGACCAGAACCGATGAGGCTCGGGAGCGGCGGCCGACACACTGGCCAGCTGCGAAGATGGCAGTGGTGCAACTGTGCTGCCGAAGAAGGACCACGGCCTATCGGCCACGTCGGAGGAAGGGAGGTATCTGACACACGGACAACCGCACGATGGATGTGGAAGCACGCGTTCGCGTAACTTGGCAAGAAGGAACCGTGACACAAGGCCACTGCAGCGGTGGAGGGGTGGCAGACTCGCTGTCGGCCACCAGAGATGGCGCGGAGCACAAACACGCTGCGCAGAGGAGGAATACTTACATATCAGCTATCCGTGTGCCAATTGGACCCATGATCCACCACCGCGGGCCGCACCGTGGACCCAGCGGGCCGGTTCGGTCCGACTAGGTCGGACCTGACCCGGACCAACTCCGACTGCTTTCGTTCTTTCGACCATATCTTGAGCTACGGGCGTCCGTTTGATGAACCGTTTACGGATCTGGAAACCTTAGATCGAGAATGGTCATTTAGGTTTACCCCACTTGAGCTATAGATAAATCTTGGGTATGGATTGTTGGATCATGGACAAATCCAACTGGGCCTTCTTGACTAAAAGGCCTATAACTTACAAACCAGGCCTCTGATTGATGTACAATCTATTGCGTTGATACCCCTTTAACGTTGATGTACTTTGGGATAATTCTTCATGATACTTCATGGTAGTTGGGAGTATCAACCAGTGGCTAGAGGAGTAGATCCTCCTAGAATCAAGAAAGCTTAGTGCGAGAACCCTTTACCTGGCTGTAACATGAGAAAAGGATCCTATGTGGGTCTGTGCTTTGGGCTCCTATGTGGGTCTATGATTTGAGATCCTATGAGGGTCTATGGTCAAGAGTCTCACCTAGATACACTCTAGAAATACACATGGTACTACTCTAGGATTCTATGTGGGTCTGCTGTACTGGGGTCCTATGTGGGTACGATGATTTAGGATCCTATGTGGTCTATTGATTTAGGATCCTATGCGGGTCTACCCCTTAACAGATTTAGATGATTCAGTAGTTATGTCTAGTCATCTTTACTACCATACCTATGTTATACCTAGTATGAGTTGAGTCTTTACCTATGTGGTACTTACCTTTGTGGTGTCACCTTCGTGGTACTAACCTTCGTGGTGATACCTTTCTGGTATTCTTCTGTGCGACATTACCTATATGGTGCTTACCTTTGTGGTGTTATGACTGTGGTACTTACCTATGTGGTGATACCTTTTTGGTATTCTTCTATGTGGTGTTACTAGTGTGGTACTTACATTTGGGGTGTTACCTTCGTGGTATTACTTCCTTCTTGGAACATTTGTACTTTAGCTACAGATTTGGGCCTTGAGTTTCCTCATGAATGAGATGGGTAGGCTTGACAACTTAGGTATATGTATGGGAATACACCTAAGTAGGTTTTTAAGTTGTTTTCATGGTTTTTGGTTTATCCTTTGTGGATTTTTTGAGACCTTTGAGGGTCTCAGAGTCCCTACTAAGTATCGTTATACTCTCCCCTGCACGGGCTACGCCCGCACCTTGTTGTGTTTGGTGCAGTCGATGGACATCGCTGACTGAGGACAAGGGTACTGGGACTGGTGGTAGCTCAGATGGGTACCTTAGACAAGACATACCGTAGAGATGACTATTCAAGAGCTCTACCTACCCTTCAGGTAGTATCCTTGACTGGTGTTCACAAGAGTTGTTTAGTTTACTTGTACTTTCCAGTTTTCTTGTACATCTAGTTGGGCTTGTATTCTGGCCCCTTTTTATTACTGTACACTCTTTTTACTATATAGTTCACTTGTTCTTATATCATTCTATGTGTTTGGTTGTGTGTGTTATAGGTTTTAAAGGAAATTCCTTCCTGGTTTTAGGGAATACGCCTTTCGGTGTTAGTCTCTAGCCCCTAGCCTATGGAAGGCTGGATTGGGGTAGTCATGACACGGGACCTGTAGGATAGGTCATGACATTTTTAATTACAATGAGTGAAAAAATGAAAGTATCATGTAAAAATATCATAAATAACCAATTCATAATAAAATCAAATGGTATTATGAGAAAATTTTCAAAATATTTATTTCAACTGAAAATGAAGAAAAAACAATCTCAATGTGATTATGAAATAAACCCTTACAATGATACTAACATTGAAGTGGGAATTAGTCAATGAATTTATTATGTGTATAAACTATAAATTCCCATAAAATAAGTGGAAATATAATATAATATAGTAAAAATTCATTATATTCACAGTCTTAGATATCAAAGACGATGAAGAGATAATATAACCCAATGAAAAGAAAATAAGTTATGAAATTATTTACCAATTAAAAACCCTTAAGTCAAATCCAATTAGAGGAAATAATTAAAATTATATCTGCAAATAACTTTAATAATGAATTATTCATGATATTAAATATAAAATGTGGTGGTTTTTACACCATGTAAAAAAAATTAGGTTCATAACATTACAATATCCCTTAATGATGTAAAATTGAGACTAAATCCATTACATTTTGGATAAACATGATTTAACCTCCTATATAGAGGTTTTAAACATGTTATTTAACTAAAATAGAACAATATTAATATTTATACTATAATATATTATCATTTTATAACATCTTATTACCTATTCATTAATAATATTTCATTATTTTTTGTTGTTTCTAGTATTAATTGCCTTATTTTCTCATGCATTTTTTTCTCATAAAAGATCCAATTCATTCTCATATTATATAGTCATATCATCTCCAGAATAATTATCAAGAAATAATTATCATATCTTTATATAAATTATACTTTTAAAACCAATCATTAATGATAATTACAAAAAAATTAATTACGTTACGATCATGGAGATGGTAGGCCGTACGTACGCATGGGTACCGTTCTCATTTTCACTGATAAATATAGAAAGGTGGTAAGTAATGTTTTATATTTATATATTGATAATAAGTAACACACACACATATATATATATCATCAATGTGGTTCGGTGATGAAAAGTTAGTCACATCACTTCGTGAAGGCAGTAGTCCACTTGTATGTGAACATTATTATCAACTTTACATGAGTGAAAAGGAATGAAAGAAAATGAAATATATTATCTTTAAAGAATGATAATAATTTCTTTAATATCATAATTATTTAATTTATATCTCATAAAAAATTTATGTTTAACTTTTTCAACTTCCATATGAAGCGTTAGTGAAAGATGAATCACATTGCTTCACGAGGCAGTAGTCTGTTTTACAAATGAGTGGTATTATCATATATCATACTGAATGGAAGGTTAAAATATATATATATTATATAGTGAATATATATGTATAAATATTATATAAATTATATATATATATATATATTATATTTTTCATCATACCCAACCTTGATAGGTGGAAATGGAAAAATGAATTATATCGGTTTGTGAGGTGGTAGTTCACCGTAGTCATGAATGATGACTTGGTTACCTATTTGACGGAAGTTGAGATGGTTTTAGGTCATGAAATTAATATAAAAACATAAAAATATGTATAATATACTTAATTTAATATATCATAATTATTTAATAAAAATTTAATGAGGTGGGTAAATAAGTCAAATAAAGATTCTTGTTGAATAATATTAACTCTTCTCTAGGTATCCTCTTTAGGTTTTTACTAAAGCCTTACTAGGATATATATCTACCAAAAAAAATGTTTATAGGACATAGAGAGGGAATTTAAGAAGTCATTTGTTTAGGTTTTGGATGAACATAAGCTTTTTCAAGGTTTGAAGAATAGAGGAGAGGGGGGTGACATTTTTAAGTGGGAGAGAGAACACATTTGGTGTTTTTTTAAAAGAATTGAGTTCTACCGCATTTTCCTTATAAAAAATGGGTCCAAAAAGGTAAATTTTTAGAAAAATAAAAGTTTAATGGTATAAATATTTCTAAAAGATAGTTTTTATACAATTTTATATATTATTTTTACCCTCATAATTTTATTCTAACCACCAGGTGAACCCATTTTACTTTAACCGTGGTAATTAAATTTTATGATAATCACTATTAATTATGGTAAATAATTTAGTTGAAATTATTATAAATTAGAAATTATTATGATTTAAAATATTTAATACATTTTTTGAAATTCAATTCCCATAATTGGAACAAATTAATTCAAAAGTAATCCCATATATGTAATGAGAAAGCAAATTTTTAAAGTGAAAATATTCAAATGTTTATAATGTTTTTTATATCAAAATTCAATATGAAAATGATTATAATGACCTTAATCTTATTAATTGATATAAAAATGATATAAATTTACAATAAAATCAATTAAAAATCTTATTTAATAATATAAATTATTTTAAAAAAATGCTGTTTTCAATTAAAATTCATTATTTTTAAGAATTCATCATAAATGAAACTCTTCAGAAAAAATTTAAAAAATCACCCAAAGATAATTATGTTAGTATAATTTTAAAAAATAAGTTTATTTTTATAATGAAATTTTATAAAATTTTTAAAAACTATTTTTAAATTACATATGCTATGGGTGATTAATCCATCTTTTTAAAAAATAGTTTTTTTCTGAATTTTTTTAAATGATTATTATTTTATTCCTAATCAATAGATTAACATAAATTTTATAATTTAGTAAGTAATATTCATACTATATAATTTAATGACTAGGTTATAACTATTATATTAAATAATAATATTTTTGTAATATATTATTTTTTGGTAAAACTCGGGTTTTTGTGTAACACAAACTATTGAAGAGACTCATTGTTACACATAACACAAGATAAACTTAGTATTTCATGTAATGAAATATATTTAAGAGATATAATTTATTTAAAACTAAATATATCATAAGGTCTCAAAGTGATATATTCTCATCTAAGATTGGTGTTGCGTTTCAGACACGCTATCAAATACAATGTCCCTATTTTATAATTTCAAGGTGTTACATTCTCCCTACCTTAAATAAATTTTGTCCTTGAAATTTAAAATTGGTCTTGAAAATAAGGGGTTTGAAATTTGAAAATTCATTTATTGAAAAAACCACATCATAAAAGTGTTAATAAAACATTCCCTTAATAATTGAGAAAAGGGAAGTATAAGGATCATTTAGAGAATCACATAACAAGGTTTCTATAGAGGAGAACAATGATCGTAGGTGATGATGTGGAAATGGAGGAAAACTGTAAATAATTATATAGAGTGATTGATGTCATTGATCATAATAAATTTAAGGATCAATTTAATGTTAAGGTCCCCAAAACCAGAAATCTATGATGATTTATAACACAATATGATTCACAAGATATGAATGTAATACGATAACAGTTTCATTTAAAGGCCATTATTTCAAATGTTCAAGAATTATTTTACTATCTAAAAATATAAGTAAATTCACTTACTTGATGAATTTATATTACATAAGTGAAATGTGATCCTTTATTTATGATTCAATAAATTTTTAATTCATCCCTTACTCTATGAAATGAATATCCAAAAAATTAATTTTTTATACTCGATGCACTAAAATTCTGTTTTAACGGATTGTAAGATCCATTAAAGAGTGAAAAGTATTTATTTATATCGAAAAATATTTTATAAAACCAATATGTTTGGAATAAGTTATCTAATATAACAAATTAATCTATAAACCTAAGAAGTAACACCATCGGTTCATGATTAATATTTATTTTTCAAATCATTTATCTAAAAATAATAAAATATTATTAGGACAACACATAGGCTATTGGAAGGATCCAAAACCTTATCCTACTTCCATTATAGGTTTAAGCCCCATGACCTTTCCGGATGTGAGGGGTTGTCACTCAGCATGCAGGTTTTCCTTTTTATAAACAATATTATTACAATTTATATAACATTCCCAAAATAATATGATGGAAATACTTAAAAAAAATTAATCATTAAATTACATTTTTAATATGGTTTTCAATTCATCTTTTTCCCACAAATTTTAATAATCTTATTTTTCTATTATTACAATTTCATCAATGATCATATTAAACCTAAAGGTAATCGATACTTTTATACTTATGTCTACTAAATGGAAAGGTATTATTTCCAAATAATTTTTTCACTAAAACATATATTAAACAAATGGGTTGCATTTCCCTAAATATATCCTAAAATATCATTAATCATTTTATATTCATAAAAAACATTTTTTAAAAAGGTTTGTTTAATACTTTGAACTTATGACCAACCTTAAACTCATTACCCATGATGCTATCCATAACTATTATGTTAATAAATACATATATGATTTTAAAATTTAACTCAGTCCTTAGACATTTCATGATTATTATACCAGAATACCATTAGTAAAAGTACTTCTAAAATTTAATTCTTAAATCACAATACACTAACACTTCATATTTTTATTTAAATAGAGGTCCTTACTTGGTCTAGGGTTTAACCTAGGTTATTCGTTGTCATTATATATTTAAATAAATAATAATGGTTTGTAAAGAAAATGTGATTTATCCTATATATATCCCGTTGGAGTGTCAAACTAGGTGCACAGTAAAGCCTATTGTTATACACTAGGTGATGATTGGATCAAGCCTAATGGACCATTTTTGAATTTATTACCCCTAGGAACATTTTACCAAAACCACGTCTACTTGTAGTATCTAGAAAGAGATGTATTTCAAGGAAGAACCATATAATCCATACCTTACCAAAACTTTAGGATATTATTCCATCCATATTCTCAAATTATATCTTAGGGTTATGCTCCATAAAATGAGTTTATCTTAATTCTAGTTCTTAAGGTGTCTAAAAAACTTCCTCTAATACCAACTGTAATGGACCTAACCCTTGTAGCTCAGAGCTGATGTTTTCTTTATTACATTGGTGCAAGAAATGAGTAATAACATCATGAAGGACAAAATAGTTTATTAGTATTGGTAAACTAGATACATATATGATACCCATATTATATATGAAAATAAAAATTAAAAAATAATTTTTTTTCAAGAAAAACTTTATTCCATATAGCGTATCATTGCATATTAGTCATAGTAAATTTCAAGGAATCTTGTAGAAAGAAAACAAAATAAGGGTGAGATTAAAGAAAAAAAAGTAATATAACACAATTAAAACAAATTTAAATTAAATATAATATAATAAAATGTCATTACACACATAATATTATATTATAAAATATAAAAACAAGTAATATAACCGAATGAAAATAAATTGATTTATGAAATTATTTACCACTAGGGAACCCATAAGTCTAATCCCGTTAGTCAAAATAATTAACTTTTAAACTTAAAACATCATTTATAATGAATTATTCATGATATTTCATATAAATGTGGATGTATATACACCATATCAAAGAAATTAGGATCATAACATTACAATATTACTGAATAAAGTGAAATTGAGATGAAATCGCTTACCTTATGATTTCTTTTGGATGAAAATGATTTAACATAATGATTAGTGGTTATAAACATGTTATTGAATTAAAATATAAACATATTAATATTTATACTATCATATCTTATCCTTTTATAACATATTATCACCTCTTCATAAACAATCCTTCATTATTTTTATGTTTCAAGTGTTAATTTCCTTGTTTTCTCATGCGTATTTCATCATGGAAGATCCATTTCCAGAACATGTTATATAATTATATCATATATTGAATAATAATCATGAAATATTTATCATATTTATAACTCAGTTATACTTTTAAAACCAATCATGAAATAGGGTTATGAAAAATAAAGTATGTTACGATCATGAAGACAGTATGTCATACTTACACGTGAGTAATGTTTCCATTTTTCACCAATAATTATTGAAAGGTGGTAATTAATGTTTTATCATTAAAAAATTATCATCATATCCAAATTAACTTATTATAAAATTAAATATATCATCCATGTTTTTTGGTGATGAAAAGAGAGTCACATCACTTCATGAAGATGATAATCCACATGTATGTGAATGATGTTATAATATTTATGTGAGTGAAAAGGGAAAAAACAAAATTATATATGTTATAATTACAGAATTATAAATATTTCATTAATAACATAATTATTTCATTGATATCTCATATAATCAATATCATTATATTTATCACCTTCCATATGAAGTGTTAGTGAAAGAAAAATCACATCGCTTCACGAGGTGGTAGTCCGCTGTACACACAAGTGATGTGATCATATCTACTATAGAATGTAAGTTAAAAGTATGTATATGATATAGTGACTATAGAAGTATAAATATGTTAAAAATATCATATATATAATTTATATCTATCATAATACCCAACCTAGAGTGGTGGTAATAAAAAAATAAATGACATCAGTTCGCGATGCGGTAGTCCACCGTACATATGAAAAGTGATTTTGTAACTAATTTGATAAAAGTGAAGACCATTTTAAGTAATGGATTTAGTAAAAAAAATATAAATCTAAAAAATATAACTAATTTATTATATAATTATATATTAATAAAAATTAATGTTTTTTTAGAAAGAAATAAAACAAAGATGCTCGTTGAAAAACATTACCTATTCTTTGGGTATCCTCCTAATGTTTTCACTAAAGCCTTCATAGGTCTTTTTATTCCAAAAATAATTATTATATTATGAGGGGAAGGAATTTGGTAAGTGATTTTGGTAGGTCTTGTACAAACCAAAATGGTATTAATTTGTGAATAATAGAGGAGAGGTGGTTGCCTTTTATAAGTGGGGGAGAGAACACACATCATATTTCTAAAAAGAATTGAGTGCCCCCACATTTTTC